>CM068545.1:21358138-23758138 GCA_035048495.1 Euptelea pleiosperma | reverse complement strand
TATACTTGCGGTGGGGCTTTTTAGACACTTGATAAAATTCATGTACGAGGAACATATTATTCCCAATATTGTTGACGAATTTTTCCCGGACTATTGGAAACATTAATTTAAAACATTGAAAAATGCAATAAATCATTGTTTATATTACTTTTTTATAGTTTTTTTTACAAAATTTCGAACGATAACCCCAAATTATACATTCCGCACTGTATATTTGGCCATATGCCAAATTGCTAACTATGCACCTGACCAAGATCTTAAAGGGGCCATTATAACAGTATAACGGACAGGGGGTGTTACTGTTTTAATGGTCGCTATAACATCATCAAGCGATTTTAATGGAAAGTAATGAAAAACGGATTTATAATGGATTTTAATTTTAAAATTTGAAATTTGAAATTCAAACATTGATTAAAAAAAAAACTTTAGCAATAATAATGGAACATAGTGGAAAATAACATAAACAGCAAAAAATAACAGACATTTTATTTTATAACATTTAAAGAAAATAATGGCCGTTACTTTTTTTTTTTTAAATTAAAATGAATATAACATAATGGGGTTAAGGTGTTTACCATTATGAATCTTATGATCTAACGGCCATTTATTAAACCATGTGCTCCACCTCAGCCTATAATTTTGGCCCAACGGGCCGGGCCTGGTCTATAGTGCCGAGTTGGGCTGGGCCAAATCCGAGACCTAGGCCCGACCCAATGCCCGTAGAGGAAGGGCCTTGAAGCGGACCTAGGTCCGGGCCAGGCCCGATCAATTTAAAAAAAATGAAACAGGCCTAAAAAAAGGGGGGGCTATTTTCGGGCCTGACCGGGCTGACTTGGGCCAGGCTTCAAGGGGAGGCACAGGCCGGGCCTGGCCCGGGCCACGGGCAAAAATTACAGGCTGACCTCAACCACCCCCCAATTAAATAAGCATTTTTGTTATTTTTAAATATTCATCTTTTCTGCCGTGAAGACGGACGAGGATAGCGTTGGAAACTTGGAAGCGTCATCGCCACAAGAAGAGGCAGGACGACCGCAAATGATTGTTGCTTGTTGGGACTAAAAAAGAGTGATCCAGCAGAGAGAGAGAGAGAGAGAGTAATGGAGGCATTGTTTTTAGTGGGCTCCATAGTCTCCACCTTGGTGACCTCCTTCACTCTTTCTCTCCTTCTTCCCTTCCAATACCTCTACTTCCTTCTCCGACGAAGATCTTCGACTCCCGCCAAGGATCAAGGAGAAGATGAAGCAATTGTTCTGTACGAGGGTTCAGTGTGGCACGAACGCAGGCGTCCCGTCCGCCACGCTTTCCGATACAGCGCCCGCTACGCTCTCCTCGACCTCGACCGTGCCCCCGAAACGCTCCCTCCTTCCTTCTTCAGCAACCACCTCTCCGCCCACCAAGCTCGTCAAATCACCACCACTACCGGCCCTGTGTATGTACTACTAACTCACTCATTTCTTTCTCAAATCTCAACATCTATAACTAAAATGCGCCTTATGTGAACCGAAACACCTCGATTTGTTTCTCTCTCACAGTACATTTTGCTTGGAATTCCAAAACCCAAAATTTCAAATTATATCAAGTCAACATTAATTCAGGAAAATGTGTGATTCATTTGTGAGGAGGAAAGATGAAGGGCTTGTTTGGATCACCATTTTTGCGTCGGAAAAAGATTTTTAAAAGCTTTTTTGTGCAAAAAATATAATTTATTGGCCTAAAAATGGTAATCCAAAGATTCCAAACAAACCCTTATTTTTTTTTTCTGTCTATGAGAAGTTAAAGCATTCAGAACTTGATTCGACACTATTTCACACATTTTTGTACAGGTTCCTGTTGACAATACCTCCTAGTGTGGGATATGAACAAAACCCATTGAGTGTATATTATTGCTACGAATTAGAAGGGTCTGCCGCACACTTGAAGAAGTGCATTGCCGAGGTGGGGATTTTTTTTGTACTTTCTCTAAGCATACACACAGATTCATGTATTGTTCAATTATAATTGAGGACTTCTATGTTCAAACATGGATTCCATACACACGACGTACACGGTCATCAATCTGGAATGTCCAGAGGCTAGGCCAGCCTTCATTCTACCTCTTTGAAAGATTTTGATTGTCAAGATTCATCTACATGTAGGCAATAGCCCAAAATCAATGCAAAAAGTGATTCATTTTCGTCAATTTGGGAAGTCCAATTACTGGGCTACTCCTTGAGTTAGGCTCAACTCAAATTCCACACCCATTTAAATGATCCTGATCCAATTGAGAGTCCTCATTTGGAAAGCATACCAGTCGCTGAGTTCAGGAAATCATCATGAGAGCAAAGATTGTCAGGTTGGTCTGAATTTTGGGTTATAATGGTTCAGATCGATGATCACGTGTTGCAGAATTAATGTAGGAATTAGAGAAGTACTTATATTCTGATGAAATTGAGAATCCTTTTGGGATATACAAATACATATATGTCTATTCGTGAAATAGATGATGCTTCCTGCACCTTGTACAGCGGGCATGGCCCGCATTCTCATTGATCTGGACCATTCAAATAGTAGACCACCCTTTGGATGTGGCATAACCAAAAACTTCAAACCAACTGGATGCATCCAACCAACAAGTTTTCTCCCAAACATTAACCTTATCATTTTTCTAGCCCTCCAAGTTTTACACTTAATTGCATGTTAAGATCCTCTATTAGGTCTATGGTCAGCTTGATTGTTGGGTTATGCTCCATCTAAGAGGGTAGCCCTTCATTAGAATGATTTGAATTGATGAGTTGGTCGGCCATATGTACAATATGAGGTGTAAGGAAGGACCACCACATATCAACTTTGACTATAAAAAGGTGACATGGCAGTATCACACATCACATAAAAGTAGGAAAATGGGTGAAACATGGGTTCTTCTTGTTTATTTCACTTATATACTGCTTTTTAGGTTTGATTCATTGATGTGATACTTCTTGATAAAATAATGATTAGAATTGCTCTCTTATGATTGCACTTATTCCAGTGCTAATTTCTATATAAAATGTCATTTTGTGCTTTAACACTGTTAGGATATTCACTTACGGTTTTGGTTATTTCTGGCTTTAGGTAACAAATACACCATGGGCTGAAAGAGTGTCATTTGTATTCAATCCAGACTCGGATTTAGTAGCAAAGCCATTACATGTCAGTCCTTTTATGGTATGGTTCGTTAATTGCTTTTGTTTGTGTGGCCTTTGGGTCTTCGATTAGTTGCTTTTATTATTTTATGCCATGGTTCATGTAATGCACACACATCTATATTTTGCTTGTCCAAAGGAAAAACATCAATTGCTTCTTTCTATTTCTTTCTTCAGAAATTAATGTGCCGTTGCATTACAACACTCTCTTTTAAGATGCCTGCTTTGATGACCTATGTAATTTGTTTCCTGTTTATATAATTGTTCAAAGGGGCATCATCTCCTTGGCTGACTGAGTGCCTACTGGAGGTTCTATTGGTCAACATATGTTGATGATGGGGATGTGGACTACTAAAAGGTCGGGTATCGTATTTTAGTTCCCTCCGGTCGACTAAGGGGGTCATTTCCCATTTCCCTTGTTCAAAAAAGGCTTTAATATTCATCTGGCTAGTAAATGTTTTGTGCAGAAATAAAGTAGATTTTTTCTGTCCCATGATGTCCCTCTTTCTTGGTCGTCGTTACGTATCTATTAAGGATGGTGTAAGGACCCCTTCTCTCTGTGATCCTTTTGCGTACTCAAGAATACTATCCTTTTGTGAGATAAGGAAGTGTGCAAATAATAAAAATTATTCTAAATGTACAACCCAGAAGTCAGAAACAAGAATTAGAATATATCTGTAAACCAAATCAGTCTAGCCCTCTGTTAGCTGAAACATAATTTTCTTCATTGCGGAGTCTGATCTTTCAGAAGCATTTCATGTGCTTTGTGACCTTAAACTTTGAAGTCTTGATTCCTCGAAGACTTCTTTATTAGAGTGTTCAGGTAATCTACAATGAATCCAATTCAGCAGGGGAGTAGCCACATGATCTGGGTAGTTTTGCATTTTTATCACCAACGGTTGACTTAATACCGGACACTCAACTTCTTCATTGATGCAGCTAGTTTCACATTTGAATGATGCTTTACGAGGGCCACTGGTATTTGACCAAGGCTTGTTGTATCCTTCCACAGCCCATCCTCAGTGTCTTCCCGGGAGCACTGTAAAACTCCTCACTGACTGATTTGAACAAAGGACTCTGCCAACATTTACATCTTGTTTACCATGACCACCCATCTGGGAATGTCCTCCTGGGCACTAACCTTCTCTCCGTTCTCCACATCATCGGAGTTTACTAGCAATGGTCAGGGAAGATATGATGACATCCCATCTCCAACCCTAGTTAGTAAATTCGCATATTATACACATTTAATACCCGAATTTTTTATTTTTTTGAAGAAACGTTTAATACTTCCGTATAAAATAAAAAATCAGAAAAAATCACGAATTTTAAGACTATGCGAATAAAACGCGTATTATTCGCGTTGAATACATGAATTTTGCATTTTTTTTAAAATAAAAACGTATTAAGTGGCCACGGAAAATGAAAAATTGGTAAAATTCAAGCTTTTTAAGGCTAAACGAATATAACATTTCAACAATGACCGAATTATTTTATCCCGAAACCGAATTAAACTCAAACTTTTCCTGTTTCGAATCTTTGCCATATACCGAATTGCTAACTACGTCTCTAACTAAGAATCTCTTTGTGCTGCCTATATATACCAGGGCAGACTAGTGTAAGATATATATGTTCTAAAAGGTCTCATGGGCCTCGTTTGGATAGACTGTATGGCAATCGACTCTAAACTGATTTGGATCAGATAGAGACGCAGCTTTATGCAGGACAACCCGCTCTGTGATTGGATGACTCGATGGAATCACTCCATCAAGTTTTGAAGGAATCACTCCTTCGGGAATTATCGCTCTTCCGCTCCAAGCATCTCACTCGGAATATTTGGAGTCACTCCAATACAGAAAATATCACTTCATTCATTCAAAGTGAGAGAATTACATATAGATGGCTTAAATACTAACTCTAATAACCCTAATCTAATCTTGGCCATCCAAATAAACTAATAATATCCTATGTTCTAAAAAAATTACTACAACGTAAATTAACTAATCAAAATTACAATGGGCCTCATTATTTATGGCTATTTACTTAGACACCCAAAACTCATAAAATATAAAAACTAAGCCTATAAAGCAATAAAAAGTAACAAATAACTTCCTAATGCAACCAATATGGATTTTTCCAATGTGTAATCTTCAAGATGTCATGCATGTGGGGTTTTCTGCTCCCACGATCATGGACAACTCGAAATGGTCCACATAGTCATCAAGACAATGACAAAGGAATGGGTCCAGTCCTCTTCCTCTGGTACACTCTAGGGGATGTCCTGATGTCTCTATCAACTCTCCTTATCTAAGAAGATTTCGCCTCTGGCGAAATAAAACTACAATACTGCTCTAAGATGTCGGGGTTGAGCTGTTGCAAATCTGTCTTTATGATCTACGTGTTGTTTGACGCTGACCAGTTCTTCCACTTGACAAGGTATTTTTGGAAACCTCCTTGCCTGGTAGAAACCACTTGCTCATCCAAGATATCTTCAATCTTTCCCTTCTCTTAGGTATAGACGGTGGGGAAGGTAATGGCTGAGGGGGCTGATTGGGCGAATACCATGGGTGAGGTGAAAGGCTGTCGGCTTGGATAGACTGTATGGCAACCGACTCTAAACTGATTTGGATCAGATAGAGAAGCAGATTTATGCAGGACAAGGGGAACCCCGTTCTGTGATTGGAAGACTCGATGGAATCACTCCATCAAGTTTTGAAGGAATTGCTCCTTCGGGAATAATCGCTCTTCCACTCCAAGCATCTCACCTGGAATTTTTGGAATCACTCCAATCACTTCATTCATTCATAGTAAGAGAATTACATAAAGATGGCTTAAATACTAACTCTAATAACCCTAATCTAATATTGGCCATCCAAATAAACTAATAATACCCAATGTTCTAAAAAAATTACTACAACTTAAATTAACTAATCAAAATTACTGTAGGCCTCATTATTTATGGCTATTTACTTAGACACCCAAAACTCATAAAATATAAAAACTAAACCTGTAAAGCAATAAAAAGTAACAAATAACTTCCCAATGCAACCAACATGCATTTTCCAATGTGGAGTCTTCAAGGTGTCATGCATGTGAGGTCTTCCGCTCCTACGATCATGGAGAACTCAAAATGGGGTCCGCATAGTCATCAAAGTACAATGACAAAGGAATGGGTCCAGTCCTCTTCCTCTGGTACGCTCTAGGGGACGTCTTGATGTCCCTATCAACTCTCCCCATCTAAGAAGTAAAACTACGATATTGCTCCAAGATGTCGGGGTTGAGCTGCTGCAAGTCTGTCTCTATGATCCACGTGCTGGCTGACACTGATCAGTTCTTCTACTTGACAAGGTTTTTTTGGAAACCTCCTTGCCTGGTAGAAACTACTTACTCATCCAAGATATCCTTAATCTCTTTCCTTCTCTTAGGTATAGACGATGGGGAAGGCAAAGGCTGAGGAGGCTGATCGGGTGAATACCATGGGGGAGGTGAAAGGTTGTCGGCTGAAGCTATTGGGTCTTGGGTAGGAACAAGATCCTCCACATTAAATGTTGAGTTGATGCCCTTATCTGATGGTAGATCCAAAACATACGCATTGGAACCCTCTCGTTTCAATATCTTGAAAGGTCTTGCACTATAAGCGTGTAATTTCTTCATGACTCCAGATGGAAATCGCTCGGGCCTCATCCAAACCATAACATAATCACATGTTAGAAATTCCTTATACTTTGGCTCCACACCAAGTTAGCTTGGCTTCACAGCAAGAGAGAATGGCTTCACACCAAATTTTCCTTCACAAGAAATTTCTCAAAGAGATTTTCTATTTCTTCATTCATAATGAGAATTACATAAAGATGACTTAAATACTAACTCTAATAACCCTAATCTAATCTTGGCCATCTATATAAATTAATAAGATCCAATGATCTAAAAAAATATTACAACTTAAACCAACTAAGCAAAATTATAATGAGCCCCATTATTTATGGCTATTTGCTTAGACACCCAAAACTTATAAAATATAAAAACTAAGCCAATAAAGCAATAAAAACTAACGAATAACTTCCTAATGCAGCTAACATTTATCTTTCCAATGTGGAGTCTTCAAGATATCATGCATGTGGGGTCTTTCACTCCACGATCATGCAGAACTCGAACTGGTACCCACATATCATCAAAGTACAATGACAAGGGAATAGGTCCAATCCTCCTCCTCCTCTAGTACACTCTAGGGGACGTCCTGATGTCCCCATCACAGCTAAGTTTTGAAGTGCAGAGTAACGGGTATAGTGTTCAGGGAGACAATGACATGCACCGACAACATTGTGATTTTGGCAAATGGAGCAAACATCTTGTGTAGATTACTGATTGGGATGCTCAAATTTTTGATGCATTAGATGGATTAAGGGAAGTTAGGGTAGAGCATATTCCTGGGGATGACAGTTTGGTTTCTAACAGTTTGGGTAATTCGCGAGTCAAGCTTTCCCATATGTAAATAGCTATAGGGTGGGTTTTGAAGTACTGGTGCTTATGGGATATTTTGTGTACTTTCTGGTTCATAAAGGAAAATGCTTAGGTTCATTAGAAATATAAAAGTAATTACTCCTCTCTATGAGTTGAGGTCTAGGAAACTTAAAAGATCTCATAAATGCTCAAGTTACTCTGCTTGTATTTCCTAACTTGTAACTTCAATTATGGGAGACAACAACATGCTTCTTTTATTAGAGCTCTTAATGTGATTTGTTCTTATAAATGAATCCAGCATGGACATGCACACACACATCCAAGACATAAAAAATAAACTCTCCATTTATGTTATTGAGATTGAGATAGTCTGGGCACCAAAACTCTTAGGATACGTGCAGGATATGCTTGGGAACTGGAGATTGAGAGCCAACACACCTGGGGATAATCTCTTCTTAGCGATTTCGTTGCAGCATCCCAAGCTTGGTGACTACTTTACAGCTACTTTGACAGCCAAAAGAGTATCCTCCTCCTCATGGGCGTTTAGCCCCGCATGGTTCTTCTGGTTGATGCCTCAAAAAGTTGCACTGTGGATATACTGGGAGGTAAGTGGTACTGAAATATGACCGTCTTCGTTAACAAATATTCTTCAATTCTCAAAATGCGTACCATTGTACTTTTGATTTGCATGATGTATACTCAAGAAACATATAGCTTTAGTTCAAATGTTGGAAATATGGGTGCAATTTGGTTCAAGTTCAACTAGAGCTCAACTGACCCAACCCATTTTTAAGTTGGGTTGGGTTAAGGAGTGCAACTCATGCTGGGTTGGACCAACCCAATTCCAACCCCTAGTTAGAAAATTCACTGTTAAATGCATATAATGTGCAAATTTGATATTTTTGAAATAAAAGGTATAATTTGGCCATATTATTCAAAGATTTGGTAAAATACGGTGATGTTATATATGAACATTTAATATACATTTTTTAATAACACGGGTCAAAAAAAGGAATACATAATTTTGTAACAAAACAATTATACTAAAAATTTGCTAAAATAAAAAACAAAAAATGAACCCCTAAAATCAAACTCCACAAAACTCTTACTTTCTGTCTGTCTCTCTCTCTCTTTATCTGTCTCTTTATCTGTTTGTCCCCTGCGAAGGGAAGTGAGAGAGTTCAGATCTGGTAAAGTGGGTAATCCAGAGAAGAGATGATGATCGACGATGAATGCTTGTTAAAAGAGATGAGCATGTGGGTAGATCTAATCCGAGGTGGGTGTTTAGAATTGAGTTTTTTCCTTATAGCAAACAACTAAATATGATCTGAAATCCAAAACCCAAAAGGCCAAACAAACCTGCGTTCAACAGATCTTTAGAGAAGCTTTCTTTTAAACCTTGTAGTGACATAGTATGCATGAACTCAAAAAAGTCTGCCCAAATAACAAAGGGCACAGTGAATCCCCAATATCAGAAAACATCATAAAGTCCCTGACCAGTAACAATTCACAAGAACAACCACCTTACACAGAAACTCCTCAAATTTCGAGCTCACTTCTTCAAAAGAAGTAAGAGACAGGAAAAGAGGTTAAAATCCCCAGTATTTCAACCGTTACATTCGAGCTCACTTCTTCAAAAGAAGTAAGAGACAGGAAAAGAGGTTAAAATCCCCAGTATTTCAACCGTTACATTCGAGCTCACTTCTTCGAAAGAAGTAATAGACAGGAAAAGAGGTTAAAATCCCCAGTATTTCAACCGTTACAGTGTGAGCTATGTAAAGAGTTTACGAACATGCAGCGACAATTTAGACTGTATGCCAAGCAAGAGAGAAACAATTTAAGAGGATCTTGTGAATTTAACATACTTTATGTTAGAAACAGCTGCTATGGTGCTATGGAAGGCATTTGAACTCTTAGAAGAGCATGATTTGAATTTTTCTTTTTCAAAAGAACTTAAGGATGGGCCTCCTACTGAGGAGTATTGGGGTAAGGCTAGAATTTTGTGCATGTTCTTGGATAATTTCTACAATATTACTAAACATTTGCTAGGGTACATCACCTATAAAGAGCTGTGGTGTTGTAGAAGTCATTTGAATGCTTAGAAGTTAGAAGAGCGTGATTTGAATTTTGAAAATAATAAGAACTTATGGATGGACCTCCTATTGAGGAGTATTGGGTAAGGCCAGAATTTTGTGCAAGTTCTTAGATAATTTCTACAATGTTACCAAACATTTGCTAGGTTATGTCACCTATAATGTCCGTTGTCATGTGTTTTTTGGGATCAAAGGACTCTTGATACAATGGTCAAATAGCGAAGATTCTTGCTTTCGTGATATAGCTTGAAAGATGAGGACAGGTTTGTCATATATCGTGCAACATGACAGAAGTTAATTTATCTATCACTGTGGTGGTTTTGGATCCTTGTTATAAATTTTGTTATTCAAAACTCTATCCCAATAATGAGTTCATTAAAATGGTTGGAAAAATTAATGTTTTAATGGATTCAGAGTCATTTGAGTTGATTTTTAGTTTGGAATCAGAATATTCACTTCAAATGTTGATGAGATTGTGAAAAATAATCCTCGCCATATAAGTTTAGAAGTAAAGAATAAGGAATATTAAGGAAGAGTACTATAAATGCTTAAAAGAAGAAGAAGGTATAGTTTCCAAATCAAAATTAGATAATCTGATATATAATTTTGAAATTTGAGTAGGGTGAGGTTTAAGTAATTTGAGATCGTGCACGCATTGCCCAAAACTCTTTTAGTTGTTTTTGAAAGCCCTTCTTTCTAAGCAATGATTGTGAATGCCTTCTTACACTTTTCTTAGCGTATTTGTGCATGTTAGATACCTTATGAGTGGTGATAACTTCTGAAAATGCATTTTTGAAAAGGTCGCCGTCTAGGATGAGATGACTTGTTTGTTTTGAGATGACTTGTCCAAATAGAGATGTTGTCTGAGTAGAGATGCTGTCCAGGTAGAGTTACTATCTGAACAGAAATGCAAGGTGTGTATCCTTACTTCAATATCACGTTATAAAAGTATTATCGTGATGATAACTCAATGTGAAAATCGATCACCATGCTAGGATTGTTGAAAATGATGACAATAAAACGATTAAACTCATACATGTTGTCATTGTAATTCTTACATTAATCTTTGGCTGCACCAACTTATCAAAACACGTATTCTTGGGTTGAGAATTGTGCAAGTAGTGTGGGTCTTCACCTCTCTCTCCCACGCTAAAATCCATAGGGCTTTTATAGCTAAAGCTAGAGGTAGGAAAGCTCCCTCCTTGTATTCTCTTTAAATAGTTTTTCTCTTAACCCTAATCTATCATAGGATTAGGGAAAAGGGGTTCTACTTTAACAAAATTACTATCCTGCCATACATGTACTCACTAGGGCTAACTCAACTTGATACACCTTAAATCATCACGGTGAATATTTGTGGGTATGAGTTCTTTTTCTCACTAATTAATTTGGGTACACCAATCCGAGTTAGTGAATCGTGGTACTAGCATTGAGAACATAAACAACCTCAATATGAAACAAATCCAGTGCTAGCAATGCTATTTGAACTAACAGTCTAGCCAAGCAGAAAGTTTCATCACTCGTTTGGGTATTGATTTATATTAGACTAGCCACTCAACGTGTCTTTTCGGTTCAATCCAGTGGAGTTATTTTTCAATTATTCCGCCGTATTCAGTACAAACCAAGTGAGACAGTATAAGATTTTTCGGGCGCGGTCTAGCACCGAATATAGGTTGTTTGGTAAAACCTATATAGAAAGTGACAAAAAGGGAAAACTTTGGCAACAAGAAAAGCCAAAATAGAAACAACCAAATAAAAAAACCAAGGTTTTAAACTTCGACTTCGCCTCAAATTTCGATCAGTTAAAATTCGGAATTAATTCGGAGAAGTTTAATTCGATTTAGAGAATTTCTGTAAAAATTTGCTAACTTAGAGAAGTTTGGAGAATTTTTGCCAAAATGAGTGAAATGATATTAATCTTGCTTAGGTTGCTCTAAATGATTGTTTTATGATATAATGAGTTATAAGTGTGTTATCATGCTTGTTTTATCATATCCTTAAAAATTAGTGTGTTTTATCAACGTTTTAGCAAAAATTCTCCAAACTTCTTAAGTTTACTTCAAATTAAACGAATTAATTCAACGAATTTTTGTACTAAGAAAAGGTAAACTTCTAGAAATTAGCCAAATTAATTCGGTCATTCAAAATTCGGAATTAATTCAACTAATTTCGCTGAATTTTAAAACTATGAAATAAACTATTTAAGGACCAAGTAACGTAAGTGTGGGCCCAAGGGGACCAACACCTTTTCTTCTTTAACACTCCCCCTCAACCTAGAGCATATAGGTCATGCAGGGCCAGCTTGTAACACAAAATAGAGAAAGGACCCTGAGCCAAAGGTTTAGTGAAGACATCACCAATTAGATTTACAGACTTGACTTATGGAGTAATGATTTGCTTGCTTAACACCAAGTCTCGGATAAAGTGACAATCAACCTCAATGTGCTTCGTCCGCTCATGAAAAACATGATTACTGGCAATGAAAGTAGCCGTCTGATTGTCACAATACATAGTCAAGGGAGTAGACTGTAAAACGCCCATCTCATGTAGAATGATTGGACCTACATCATTTCACAAGCAATATGTGGCATAGCCCTGCATTCAGCTTCGACACTAGAACAAGTGACTATAGTTTGCTTTATGCTTCGCCAAGTAACAAGATTGCCACTCACAAAGGTACAGTAGCCAGAGGTAGAACGGCGATTAGACTTATTTCCAGCCCAATCTACATCAGAATACCCAGTGATGCCAAGTTTGAGGAAGGTCGATAGAGTAAGCATTTGCCAGGTGTATTCTTCAAGTACCATAAGATAGGGTAAACGGCATCCCAATGTGATTGGCGAGGTGAGTGCATGAACTAACTAATTGCAAAGGTGATATCTGGACAAGTAAAAGTAAGATCAATTTTCCAACCAAGCAACGGTATTGACTAGGGTCACTGTATAACTCCCCTTGTTCCCCATCTAGATGGACTCTCAGATCCATAGGGGTTTCAATGGGTTTAGCATCCATTATGCCTGTCTCCTCAAGTAAGTCGATGACATATTTCCGCTGAGAAATATTGATGCCGGTAGGAGACCAAGCTACTTCAATACCCAAAAAGTAGAAAAGAATACCAAGATCCTTGGTGTGAAAATGCTGACTCAGATGAGTTTTAATAGATGTGATCCCATGACTGTCACTTCCAGTAATAATAATATCATCCACGTAGACCACATTATCAGAATTTGTATGCCGAATAAAGACTGAATGATCGGAGGATGATCGGGTGAACCTTTACTGCAAGACCACCTTGCTAAACTTGTCAAACCTGGCATGAGGGGACTGCTTAAACCCATAAATGGCTTTCGTCGGAAACCAGACTTGGTCAGATTAACCACCAGCAACATAGCCAGGAGGTTTCTCCATATAGATGTCTTCTTGCAAATCCCCATGCAAGAAAGTATTTTTGATGTCAAGTTTATACAAAGGCCAATGACGAGAGACAACAACTGACAGAAGAATCTGAATGGAATTCAATCAAGCCACTAGGGAGAAAGGTTAATATGAAAGGGATAAACTTATCTATAAAAGGAAAAAGGGGATAAGAAAACTAACTTCTGTCACACGATCATAAGTGATAGAAGAAGGTGCAATATTGTCTCTCTAATTAAGGTAGGGATGTACTTACCCTACCCAAACAGAAATGAGAATTCTCTCAATACTTAGGAATCCACCTAAGCTTAACCGAGTCAAAAATCCACTCAACTCATAAGGGATTGCTCCCAACAAGTCCAAGGTGAGTATCCATTCACTTTGACTCTAAATAAATAAGGTATTTGATGAAATACAAACCAATGCCTCTTTCATAGGCTAATATGAAATTTAAAGTACCAACCTCTCTTAATGTATGTAATGAGAGGAGTTTGAAGCTTCTTGTGAAGCTTCTCCAAGGACTAAAGAGCTTCCTTGAAGTAGCTTGGCAAGGCTTGATGAAGGTTGTAGAGTGAGAATCACAAACCAAGAAAACTCCAATAGGATTTTTCAACGAGTATGTAAAATCAAGGAGATTAGGGTTCCAAATCAAGACTCATAGAGGGCAATATGTAAGCTAAAATGTTCTTCAAGAAGTGCCCTAACAAATGGGGATGGAACCCCAATAAATAGAACACAGAAAGGGCTGCCCAATGGTCAAATTTTAGACCATTGGGAGAGCGTGTTCGACCGAAATAATCTGGGTTGACTGAGCCCTGCCAATGCCAACAAAACGGCAAGTCACACAAGTTCAGTCAACCGAACTATTTTGGGTTGACCGAACACTTCAGTCGCCCCAAAATAGTTTGGTCGACCCAACAGCAAAAAACAGCATAACATGGTTTTTGACCCTAAAGCAATACCAATCTCTTTAGGGGTCATTTCGACACCTCTAATCAAGCCCAGTAACTTGAAGAAGCTTCTCTCATGCTAGTCCCAGAATTTGGAAGGCAGTCTGGACTCCTTTGGTATCATCTGAAGGTTCTTGAGAAGCCGGGACCCAATATGACAAAACGACTCAGAACATCACTACTGATTACAATAGACAATTTGAAAACAAAAACAAGTCTTTTGTTATGGAATTTGATGGTACTAAGATATATGACTTTACAGTGGACCTCTATTTGAAGCTATATACGGAACCATGTTTACATAGGCCGCAGTTAGATGGGCTCGCCTTTGATCACATAAGTTCTCGGATAGGCTTTTTGAAGAAGATGAGATTCTTTTAAGGCAATGGGTGAGTTGAATGCATTTCCTTCTCTCAACATGATGGTTTTTGTCTTGCTTTCTTCAAAAGGCGTTGAGGTATTATAAGAAGACTTTATGAGTGTGGTGAAGCGGTTCCACGAGGATGCTTACCTTGATAAATGTTTAGACAGAATGTTCATCGCCTTCATCCCAAAGAAAGGTGGAGTGGAAGACCTCAAAGATTAGCTTGGTAAGGAGTGCTATAAGATATATGCCAAAACCTTAGCTTCAAGACTCAAAAGAGGTTTTGGGAGTAGTCCTATCCAAGGTGCTTTGATTAATAGCTGCCAAATCCTAAACGTGGTTTTGATATTTAGTGAGTGCTGGTACTCAAGAACAAGAGAAAGGGAAATCAGGATCCTATGCAAAGTTGGTGTGTAAAAGGCATATATGACCATGTGAGTTGGGCTTTTTAAAGTATATGCTTGGTAGTATGGTTTTGGCTTGAAATGGATAAGAGAGATCAAGTTGTCTTTGCAGCTTTATTATCTGCTCTAATTTGAACCTCTAGAAGCCCTAGACAAGTAGACCCTCTCTCTCCTTTTCTATGCATTATGGTGGTAGAGACCTTGAGTGAACTTACTAGGGGGTGGCGGAGAGACAATTTCTGAAATCTTTCTCAGTGAAAGAGAATAGCTCTCTCATTTCTCATTGGGAAATTCTATTTGCATCCCACAAATTCCATAAGCACCCCATTTGGGGTGCTGTTTGGCCAAAAATGCCCTTAAGACAAAAAAAAAAAAAAAGAAGAAGAAGGATGCCGTCGCCGTCGCCGCCACGTCCACCACCACAAGTACGTCTCTCTCTCTCTCTCTCTCGATCTCGAATAGGCCCTACGGCTGGGCTAGCTGTGGGGACTGTAGTAGCCATGGCTAGGCTGGCCGTGGGCTACACAGTCCCCACAGCTAGCTCAGCCGCCGTGGGGCCTATGAGAGAGAGAGGGGTGCTGTGTTTTTTTTTTTTTTTTTTTTTTCGGTTTAAGGGCAGTTTCGTCCAAAAAGCACCCAAATGGGGTGGGTGCTCATGGAATTTGTGGAGTGCAAATAGAATTTCCCTTTCTCATTTGCAATTTGCGGACAACACCATCTTTTTTTTAAGGGCATTAGCACCACTCCCCTAGGAAATAGAGCCAATTACTGAACCCCCTGTACTTCCCCAAATTAGGTAACACCCCTTCGTTTGTTTGTCAAAATCATTGACTCTCATGGAAATGTAACGTGCTTCTGAACCCCATCAACCAACTGCTGACCCTTATTAGAAAGATCAAAATACCCAAGAAACTCGCAGTATTTGTTGATTACACCTCTTAACATACTCTGCAAGAAGAAAAAATGTGAGTTTTTTTGGGGAATTTTGGCCTTTTTAACAAACCAGCTATTGTTTTTATAGGATTCAGCACATTATGTTTCTTTGATTCAATGAGGTTTATCAATTATTAAGGAGGGTTTTACTAATTTCACAAAATACAAGAGGTCATACTAATTCGCCCTATTTCCCAGGGGGGTAGTTTTTTTAAAACATCTCATGGGAATTTAGTGTATTGAAGTATTTTGAAGCTGTCTCGAACCTGTGTCAACTTCTCTAAAAGTGAAATTTTTAGTTTCGGTTATGTGGACAATCTTAGTGAGCTGGCAGCTTGTTTGGGAGGTAAGATATGCCACTTCCCCTCTTTCTACTTACCGCTCAAAAGCTATTTGAAACTCAGTTATTGAGAGGTTTGAAAGAAGGCTTGCATCATGGAAGAAATGCCATCTATCAAAAGGAGGTAATTTTGATACATAGGACTTTTTCTAGCCTTCCCCATACTATTTATCCATCTATTCTATTCCAGATTCTGTTGCCAAAATGCTTGAAAAACTTGGAGATTTTCTTTGAGAAGGATCACTTATTTAATTAGGACAGTCACAAGTAGAATTAATTGGGATGCATGCAAATCTCAAGTTGTTGGGATTTAGGATTAAGGCCTTTTAATGTGGTAAATAAAGCTTTATTAGGTAAATGGCAATGGAGATTCGAGGAGGAACCCTAAAAAGCTTGTGGAGAAGGAACCCTAAAGCAGGTCATATAGATGATCTTTTGAGGGATTGATTTGAGATGGCGGTGGCTAGGGTTGTTTGGAATCCAGGTTTAGAAGAATTCAATGATTGGTAGGTGGATTACTTTGCCGGTTTTCTTTCATGTCCTGTCGGAGGCCATGTTCTGGTCAGTGCAGTTGAAAAGAGGCTTTAGAGATAGGAGCCCAAAGGTGTGTCTTCACTGTGCCTTCCTCTTAACTCTTAAGCGGCTTTGGCAAACATCTTTCCAGCTAGCTTGGTTTAGCAGTCCTATCCCCTTAAATGTTGCCTTTTTCATATGTGTGGCAGCACTTGATAAAATCCTAATTGTTATCTTTTGATCAATGGGAGGAAGTGATTCCAAACATGTGTTTCCTTTGTAGACCAAGAGGAAATTAGTAGATAATTTACTTCACTGTAGCTTCTTGATAGTTTGGAGTGCCTTTTTGGATTGTTTGGAATGATTCAGACTACTATCAAGCTCATCCTTGGATAAAACCCTAGGGCTTTTAGCTCTTGTGATCACATTTTATGGAGATTCCGTCCCATTTGCCATGTGTTGGGTGATATAGGCAAATAGTAGTCTCATATTTAAAGATAAGTATGGAACGAGGCAAACAGTCATCAAGGTGGTCAAGGCGACTCTCTTCTGTTGGTTTTCTATTCTTAAGGAATTTAAAGAGATCCGTTTTGAGGATATTATTTTTAAACAGCATGCTATTCTGAAGTTTAGTTAGACTTAGTGTTTTTATTGTCTTGTTTGTATCTTGGGCATCTCTTCTCATTTCCTTTATCCAAAAAAGGAAAAAAAAGTTTGGTTGGTTAGTACAACCTTTAAGAGCATCTCCAACGGAGATCTCTATTTTGGAGCATAAAATTTTTTTTTTTTTAATATAAAGTGCTTTTACAGCACCTTGGTTACAGTGTCAACTACAATCAGCATCTCTATATTTATCTCTAAAACACTATTCCTTTGAAAAGTAATAATCATACAACTGGTATTAAAAGTTAGTATAATACATAAAAAGGTTAAAATAGGAATTATATAGCATGAACAGTAACAAAGACTCCTTTTAGAGATCCATCCGAGGTCTCCAAATTTGGAGACTCGGAGCATCTTCAACCGTGCTCTATTTCTCCAAAATGGAGAGCTGTCAGGTGGAATCCACCTCCAACCATACTCTAAAAGGGGTCTCCATTTTAGAGGCCCCATTTTGAGTCTCCAAATTTGGAGACCCCGGATGGATCTCTAAAAGGGGTCTCTATCACTGTTCATGTAAGATAATTCTTATTTTAACCTTCTTTATGTATTATACTAAATTTTAATACCAGTTGTATCCTTGTTAATTTTCAAAGAAACAGTGTTTTAGAGATACAAATAGAGATGTTGATTATAGTTGACACTGTAACCAAGGTGTAAAAACACTTTATATTAAAAAATATATTTTTTTGTGCTCAAAAATAGAGATCTCCGTTGGAGATGCTCTCAAAATGGGGTCTCTAAAATCGGGACCCCTTTTAGAGTACGGTTGGAGGGTGGATTCCACCTGACAGCTCTCCATTTTGGAGAAATATAGCACGGTTGGAGATGCTCTAACATGCTGCTGAGGATGATGGTGATGCCAGTGCTAGTGAGGGGAGAGAGCAAAAAAGTAATGTTAATAATAAATAACATACACAAACACGATATAATTTCTGATTTTAAACAGAAAATTGTTTTTTTTTTCTTTTAAAATATATATTTTTAATCAAAACCAAACACATTTATGGATCGGCCCCATTAACTTTTATTTTAATGCTACCAAATGACACCTAAATATTGGAATCAATTGTTCATTATTTTTTACGTTTTTTTTTTGCCCTATGAATGTTTATTTTATACGTTATTAAAAATTGGCACCTGAACAACTTATTTTTTTGGATAACCATAAGGCGTTGTAACATTGGGATCAAGTATTCATTCTTTTTTGCTTTTGTGTTTCTGTAGGCTTTGAAGCTATGGTGGAAAAATGTACACTTCATACAACATCCGAAGTATCAGAACCCAAAATATAGAGAGGAAGCTACAATGCGCAATAGGAAATTGCAATGCTGTCAGACAATTGGAGATGATGAAATCAGCCATCTTAAATTGGACAGCAGCTCAAATTGCGTGAGTGATGGAAATAGTCGTGATCGTTGGTGTGTGTGGAGAGATGCTCAGTGGCCCTGGGCTTGAGTACTCATCCCTTTGCAAGCTACATTTTTCTTAATAAAATCTGTATGGAGGGATTGACCACAAAAGGGAAAAATAATCTAAGCAATACCAAAGATAAATGAAGCTACAAAATTTAAGGGTCTGTTGTGTTTGTATTTTGTTTTCTCCAAATATGGGCAGGTTAATGTGTGTGCGATGCGGCAAAAATGAGACTTAAAATTCAAGGGGCAGTTTGGATCGCCTTATTATGTCAAGAAAAAAAGGGGGAAATTCTCAAATAATAATGGAATCTGTTATTTTCGAAACCAAGAACACTTTTTTTTTGTGTAACAGAAGGGCAAATTTTATACCAAATTGCCTGTCCCTCCCTCTAACTAACTTCCCCTGTGTTGAGGATTACAGGAGTTGCATATGTGTATTGCAGGTGCCTCTGTTTGTAACTCTCTGTTGAAGTTGTCTTTCGTTGTGGCATGAGGGACGAATAAAAACATGCCACATGTTTTTGGCACGGACTTGGCATGTTTTTATTCATCCCTCCAAAACATGCCACAATGAGAGACTACTTCAGCCAAAAAAAATTTCAAACAATCCCAGATAGGTGCAACAGAAAAAAGTGAACCCTAGACCTCCTTTTCAAGAAAATTTTTTATCCTGGCTTTTAGTTTTAGGAAATTCTATATGCACTCCACAAATTCTATAAGCACCCCTTTTGGGTGCTATTTGGCCAAAAATGCCCTTAAGTAAAAAAACCCCAGCACCCCTCCCTCTCAAATGAAAAAAAAACCAGGAGGAGGAGGATGCCGCTGCCGCTGCTGCAGGTATCTCTCTCTCTCAAGAGGACCCACGGCCACGGCCAGCCTAGCTGTGCCTACTACAGTCCCCACGGCCAGCCCAGCCGTGGGTCCTTTTAGAGAGAGAGAGAGAGAGAGTCCCGTAGTGGTGGTGGTGACGGCGTCCTCTTCTTCCTCAGAGGGAGAGGGAGAGACGAATGGGGTGCTTGGGTTTTTTTGCAAGTAAGGGCATTTTAGGCCAAAAAGCACTTAAATTGGGTGCTCATGAAATTTGTGGGTGCATATAGAATTACCCTTTAGTTTTTGACTTGGCATCCCACACCTAAAAACGCGAGTAAACCTTTTCTCACACCGGGCTATGAGCGAAGCCGATCACACCCACAATACAAGCCACTGGCATACTCTTAGCGGGCACCGACTGTATGGATGTTTGGCCAGTCTCTCCGTGGACCTGCAAACCAAAAATCAACCTGATTAGTGATTTACAACCTTTGGAACAGAATTTCCATTATTCCCAGATACCAGCAACAGAAAAAAGTAAACCCCAGACCTCTTTTTCAAGAAATTTTTTTCTTCATATTTGAAAATGAATCCATGAAAAAACTTAAATCCAACGGTTAAACATCACCAATCAGGCTGATTTTTGGGATGTTTCAAAACGTCCGTATGGTCAATTATCTCTACGAGTGCCACGTGGCTTTTTAGATACAACCCGGACGCCAGGATCAAAAAAATTATCCCCCTTTTCTCATTTTCAAAATTGAAAATTTTGGGAAGAAATAGTTTTAAGCGGGAGACAAAAAAGGCGAGAAAAGCTAAAAGTATAAAAAAAGCAAAAATGGCGCAAAACGAAGAAGAAAAGGAAGAGAGCAGAGATGGTCGAGCCAGACGACGCGGTTGTGGTCGACGAAGATTTTCTCTCTCTTGTTGAAGCGGCGGAGGCCAACGCCTTGTTGGGGAAGCGTAGGAGGATCGATGGAGACGAAGACTCAAAGAAGAGAGAGGAGGGAGCGTACACTGCTGCTCTCAGAGGGAGCAGGAGCCAAATCTGGCAGCAAACCACTTCCGATCCTCTCAACAGCAGAGCCAAAGGGGCAGTTAATGTTGTCGGCGCCGACAACTTATCGGCTCTCGCAGAAGGCGGAGGCAGCGGGAACGCCTGCTTCAAATGTGGCAAACTAGGTCACTGGGCTCGCGATTGTGGTGCACCTGGAATAGGAGGAGGTGGAGGGAATGCGGATGCTTCGGTGGCCGAGAAGCCGTGCCCGTGTGGGCTGGGAGCTTGTTTGGTTCTCACTGCGAACACGGAGAAGAATCGCGGTCGCAAGTTTTATAGGTGTCCTGTGAGAGAGGTAACAGCCTAATTAGACTCTTTCACACTCGTTTTTCCTTCGTTTTCTTGAAATGGGTACAATTCTTCAATTCAATTTGGGAATTCCTTTGTTAGATTTTGGCTTCTTCTTCGTAATTGGGTTTTATCCTTTTATGGGTTGTCAGCTTTTCGTTGTATTTGATTTCATTGTTTTGCTTCAAGAGAAATTGGTTAAAGAAAAGATTAGAAAAACTGTTTGCTAATTCATCCTTGCTTCCTGTTGCAAATTAAGACTTACTTATCTGATTTGTGACATTGCGTTGTCTGTTTTGAACAATGATTAAATTGAAACTTGGTCTTGTACTCTATCTAATTACCTTCTTTTTTTAGTTACTTAATATTTATGGAGCACTCAACTGAACATGTTTTGGTTTTTTATACAAGCTGAATTAGCCCTTTAGTTATCACAAGTGTGATTGGACTATGTATACAAGGTTTAAATTTCGCCAATAGTCCGAAATTTCGGTTTCGGGCTACACCGAAACCGAAATCCATAAAAATCAAAAAATTTAAAATTCCAAAATTTCGACCAAAATTTCGGATATGGTTTTTTGTGAAATTTTGAACTTCTCGTGATATTTAGGCCGAAATTTCGAATTTTTCATTACTAATCAAAATTTCTAAAATATCACATGAAATTTCGGTTTCGGGCCTCACCGAAATGGCATGTGAAACCGAAATTTTAAACCTTGATGTATACTTCCAGTCTATTAAATGCTGATTGTTCTGTTCCACAGCAACGAACAAACTTTATGTGCTTCACACATCTCCCTATGTTTCTTAGATTGAGAGGGGAATGGGTTCATTCTAATAAATCTAATAATGCAATGATTTACCATTTTTTATGCAAAAGTAGATTTTCAATCTTATTCTGATTGATCTATGGAGTTTGACATTTTAATGATGGCCCAGGAAAATGGAGGTTGTGGATTCTTTGAGTGGTGTGACAATTCATCTGGAACTCCTGTGTCCAGTGGGGCCCAATATTACACAACCAATTCTTCATTCCCAGATCTTCCGTGTCCATGCGGTGCTGGCTCTTGTTTAATTTTGACTGCAAAGACTGAAAAAAATATGGGCCAGCAGTTTTACCGTTGTCCCGCAGATCAGGTATGAAGTCTTTATATCTCAGCAACATCTAATTCACATGCAATTATAATTAGATAACATGCTTTTCTTTTTGTGTTAGAGATTCTCTCACTTGTCTTTTTTGGTACATATTTCTCAAATAAGTTCTTATATGCAAGCACCTGAATTATGGCTTCTTCTAAATGCAAATTTATGCCTTGGGTATCTTATGTATGTTGAAATTGTTTACATAGCCAAACCCCTTGAATTTTGGGTTGGGCCTGGGTAACCTGAAACTTGGGCTCAGACATTCTAAACTTTAAATACCTAAGGCTGCGTTTGGTTCACGGAAAATACGCAGCCTCGGTTGCACTTTTTCCAGGTTACCATTTTTCCGGGTTATTCTTTTTCCAACCACTTTTTTTTCTTTGTTTGGTTGTCTTAGTAAAAAAAAGTTTACCCTATGATCCTTCATCGTCTTCAACCATCCCTCTCTCTACAAAGTTTACCCTACTATTCTTGTTCTGACTATTATCTTTTGTCTCTGCTCCCACAGACCTCTAAGCTACCTTATTAGCCTCATCTCTTATTTTTCTCCTCTAGTCGCTAAACATGGATTCAGAACCTCCATTTCAAAAGGCCAACCAGACCCTCTTCAAGCAGACCCTCTTCAAGAACTCAAAAGAAGAACCAGTAAGCAACGATAAAAAGATCTTTGTCTGCATATAATATAAAAATAATAAACATCAAAGAAATAAGAAATTATACCCCAATAGTTTCCCACATACGTAGAGAGAATCAATTCTTAAAAGGAGGAGAATCAGACGGTGGTGGAAGTTGAGATGGAGAAGAGAAAGGGATTGATTGTAGCAGGGGTTTTGTAGGCTTAATGCCAACAGTGCTGATGGTATAGATAGAACAGGTGGAGGAAATGGAAGTGGCTGTAGAGGATTGACTGGATATTGGGATCCGCTGGAGGTGACAGGAGTAAATTAGGTGGTTGTGGCAGAGGAAATGATGGTGGCATCGTTGGCTGATCGATATCAATATGTGGTGCAGGTGGTGTAGATAGATCCGGTGGCGTGAATGTGAACAACTATTAAGGAAATAATGTCATTTCAGGAGCCGCTGGTGGTAGAAGAGGATCGGGTGGCTGTGGTAGAGGAAACGGTAGAAAATGTTGGGAAATCAACCGACCGACTTAAATTCAGTCGGTTGTTTTTCCCCTTTTTTTTTCCTTTTTGATATTTTATTTTCCTTAGAGATAGAGAATGGGAAATTGTGTATTAGATGGAGTACAATTTCCTGCATGTATATGTTAATGGGATGAAAGATAAAAATACTAGAAATACCCTTGGTACCCCAAGTTATAATGAAACAGAGAAAAATAAAGACAACCAACATTCTTCCTTAAGTTGGTGCAAAGCTATCTATCATGCCCAACTTGATTAACATATTTTAGAGACAACCCTTATTAACACCCTTAATCAAAACATTAGCAATTTGCTCTCATTTCTTGACAAAAGGTGTGTAAATTTGGCCACTCCTCAACTTCTCCTTAATGAAACGTCTGTCAACCTCTATGTGCTTGGTTTTATCATGTTGGACTGGGTTACGAGTAATGCTATTAGTACTTTTATTGTTGCAATAAAGCTCATTGGCTCTTGAACTTTGATTCTGAACTCGCCCAACATAGTCTTCAGTCATAGAAGCTCAGACATTCCATGCCCATAAACTGAAACTCTCCCTTTGTGTTAGTCTAGCCACAATAAATTGTTTCTTGCTTCTCCAAGAAACTAAGTTATCCCTAACAAAGGTATAGTAATCGGATGTAGATCGACGATCAATAACTGAACTTGCCCAATCTGCATTAGTATATGCTTCCACACGTAGGTGTTTATGCCTCCCAAACATTAGACCTTTGTTCGGAGAGCCCTTGAGATACCTAAAAATTCTGTTTGTACCCTCAAGGTGAGATGCTCGAGGAGCATGCATAAACTGACTGATCACACTAATTACAAATGTAATGTAAGGGCGTGTAAGGGTCATATAAATTAGCCTCCCAACTAGCCTTTGGAATTTTGATGCGGACATTAAAGCATCACACGGGTTCTACTAGTGGAACTGTGGAATACAAGGAAAAAGATTTTGAAGACCTCACATGCATGTGTATAATGAAGACTCCACATTGGAAAGATACATGTAGGCTACGTAGGGAGTTTTTGAAGAGTTTATATTTGTTTTCTAGGCTTATTTTGATATTTTTTAGAGTTTTGGGTGTCTTTGCAATTAGTCCAAACTTAGGAGGCTTATTATTATTTCGGTTAGTTGTTTAAGTGTTTTTTTATAGCCATTAGATTAGATGGATGGCTAAGATTAGATTATGATATTTTAACTTATTATATAAACTCTTTTAGCTGTAATTTTTAATTAATGATGAAAATTATGAATGAAAAAATAGAATTCTCTTTGAGAAATCTCTCTTATGGTGTGAGGCCATTTTCTCTTGGTGCGAAGCCAAGCAAATTTGGTGCAAAGCCGAAGGTATCTTTCTATTCCTATCTCTTTTCCCTTATTCTCTTCTCTTTCTCCATTTTTATTTTCTTTTTGGATTAAGTTTGACCTAGAAAACCCAACCGCATCTCTTCTATCTCTAAACCATAACCATTGAGCGACACTGTGAATAGTGTCACGTCAATAGTGACGTGAATAGTAACCCCCGAATCCCAGCTAAAATCTGATACTTATTAGAAATCTTTATGAACTTCAAATAACTTATAACCTCTTGGAAAAAGAAATCATTTAAGATTTGTTTCGACCCTTAACTGAAGCTTTTTGAAAGTTTCATCTTCCATTAGATCCTCGTCGTTAAAATAACGGGTCTAATATTATGGGATTGTGTGAAGGCCTTGGATTTTAATAAATTTATTTGCTTGAGTCTGATTATTTGTGTGTGATTAACATGAAAATTTATTATTTTATTGTTCTTAATAATTTTCTATTAATCTCAACCTTTAGTTGGAAGCCATCACATTCGTCCTGCATCAAATCCGCCCGCATCAATGAGGTGGTCACTATCTACATCATTCAGTTGATGATTCTAATCAATAGGCGTATCGACAGGCTTGGCACCAAGGCTACTCGTTTCATTCAACAGGTCAAGAACATACTTCTCCTGAGAGATTAATATCCCTTTCTTCAACCGAGCTACTTCAATTCCCAGAAAGTATTTCAAGGGTATAAGATGTTTAAGCTCAAATTCTTCTTAGAAACATCAACTCTTGTATTTCCTCTGAGTCATTTCCTATCATTACAATGAAATCTACGTAAACTATGAGAGCAATAATTGTCTTGCTTGCGTTTGATGAATAATGTGTTGTTGGCTTGGCTCTGTACATATCCAATCTTCTTGATTGCCTCGCTAAATCTCTCAAACTAGGCTCGAGGTGATTATTTCAACCCATACAAGGCTTTCTTCAGTTCATAGACTTGATTCTCATTGTCCTCACTTTTGAATCTTAGTGGCGTCATCATATACACTTCTTCTTCCAACTCACCATGAATAAAGCATTCTTCACATCCAATTGTAATATCACTGGTGCTGAGCTTGGGATAGTGGATAAGCTCTAGTGTTGGCTCTGTTATTTGTAAAATATAGTGGGTGCCCCGTGCCATCGGCACTCCTCGACAAAGAATTTGCCAAAATCAGGTGAGTGGCGGAGATCCACCGTCCATTTGGGGGAGGATTAGATCTCGGCCCTCCTTTGTTTTTATAAGAGGACGTATAAGTAGGGAGACAACCAATGTGTTTTGTTATATAGAATAGTAAATGGCCCATGCCCACGGCACTCTCCGACAAAAGCGTTTGGAAAAATTAGGTGTATACGGACAGGGGCGTTACCGTTTTTTTCCATTATAACAGCTGTTATCACGGATTGTAACGCACAGAGGGAGAAATGGGAAAATAACAGAAATAACAAAAAATAACGGTGTTGAAATTCAAATTTTGAATAAATTGAGGTCAAATGAGGTGGATTGAGTGGTTGAAATCTAACCGTCCACTTTAGATCGATGGATTTGATCTCAACCACTCTTTATCTAACCGTCCACATTAGATGGATGGATAAGATAAGAGAATACAACTGAGTTGTCTTGATATATGCGTGGGTGGCCCGTGCCCGCGGCACTTTCCGACAAATTATTTGTCAAAATTAGGTGGGAGTTAACCTCAGTCATCGATATGAAGCATAGTGGATCTCAGCCACTCATTATTGAAGCCATATAAGATAAGAGGGGTATCAGAAAATCACATTCACTTGTTATATTGATAGTGGGTGGCCTGTGCCCACGACACTCTCCAACAAAGTGTTTGCCAAAATCGGGTGTGAGTGGGTGAGATCCACTGTCTATTTTGGAGATAAGATCTTGGCCCTTCTTTGTTGAAACATATAAGAGGGGGAGACCAACTTCCCTGTTTTGTTATATAGATTATTTTTTATATAAAATAAATAGTTTGGTCTTGAGGCTAATGGGTTTTGAATCTAAGACCTCAAAGACCTTAAAACAAGTTGAAACATAAGTGCATTAGAGACTAATGGGTTTTGAACCTAAAACCTCAAAGACTTTAAAGTAAGTTAAAACATAAGTACTTTTGAGGTTAAAGAGTTTTGAACCCAAGACCTCAAAGAATTTTAAAATTGTGATCTTATTTCTCCCACTTTTTGAAGTTAAACTTTATAAAATTTTGAATGAAAAATTTTGGAGGGAAAATTAAATAAAATTCTTTCACTCCCTATACTTTGCAAAAAACTTTAGTCCCACATTGCTTGGATGACAAAGTCTCAAGCTCTAATATGAGAAGGTGAATATTTAAGGGTGGAACCCTTGGACATCTCAATTTTTTGCCCATTGGCACAATTATGCATCTCAAAAAACACATACTCGCTCGCTAAGCTGGGCTGGGCCACGGGCTGTGCATTGTAGGCTATTAAAAAACTAGAGACATTTGGTTCTCTCCCACACTTAACACATGTGTGACATGAAACCTAATTGCCTTTTTTTATTGCACAGCTGTCTAAAGTGTTGCTTGTTTATGTAGAAGTAAACAGAATTAAACACTAAAATCGAGAAATCAGAAGGACTATGTGCAATATATCTTAATTGAGAAAATGCAAATAGTAGCAATATTCGTATTTCAACTGATAAAGCAACTTCAGACTTGGAATTGTAAACAAAGAAAAGAACCTATCAGATGGGCAGACAAGGCTGAGGCACGCGTTCAATGCACTTTCCTAAGGCAGATTTCGTTGTTGCACGTTGATAGTGTTGTTGGCAGTTGTTTGGACGTTTTCCCCAAGGATTCAACAACTGACTAGAGATAAACAACACTCTAACACCTCCAATACTCACAAACTCATAGTGGTAGTACCCACAAGAAGTTTGGAAGTGAAAAGGTTGTAAAAAAAACAGTAAAAGAATAAGGATGAAGAGATTTTATGTGTACAGAGGTTTGTGTTTCTGTATTTCCAAGTGTGAGACACCTCTTTTTATATAAAGATGGAAGAGAGAGCTGTTTAGCCTTTAGTTATCTCATTAATGGTTAAATGGTAACAAAGTTAATGTAATTAGTGTTTAATGTTTAAAAGAGAGTAATTAGGTTTTATGTTACATGTGTTAAGTAAGGGAGAGAACCAAAAGTCTTTTGTTTAAAATTGGCTTACCTTTTAATAGCCCGTGGCTTGTGACCAGCGACCTAGTGCAGCTTGGTTTAGTGTAATCGTGTGTTTTTTGAGATGCATAGTGATGCCCAATGGGTACAAAATTAGGATGCTCAAGGGCTTTACCTTTTAGTTCTCACCCTCTCATATAAGAGCTTGAGACTTTTTGTCTTCCAAGCAATGTGGGAATAAAGTGTTTTGAAAAAGTATAGGGAGTGAAAGAATTCCTTTTAGTTTTTTCCTCCAAAAATTCATAAAGTTTAACTTCAAAAAGTGAGTGAAATAAGATCACATTAAAATTCTTTGAGGTCTTGGGTTTAAAACCCTTTAGCCTCAAATGTACTTATGTTTTAATTTGCTTTAAGGTCTTTGAGGTCTTGGCTTCTAAACCCCTTAGCGTTAAGCCCCTAAACTATTTATTTTATTTTAAAGTAATACTTTAGAGTAACATGCTCTTAAGGAGGAAATCAGTGAAGTGGGTAGATGAAATAGAAAGTATAGGCTGTTTTGAGGATCAAGTTTGTTGCTTTGATGGGGAAGAGTCTGGCAAGTCGGATGCGGATTTGGGCCAAATTTCTATGCCGGGTCTGATGCTGAATTCATCCTATTTTGGAGGGGTAGGTGTAGCTGTTCTTGAAGACAATGAACCAGCTAGTCTTGGGCAAGATGAAGCTTTTGAATAAAATGGAGTTCTGCGAATTTCTTGTGAAATCATATCTAGGCCATGAGGAAGATGCTAAAAAATTGTTTGCTACCATTTAAAGTAATGAGTGCAGACAATATTTCGAGAGAATCCAACCAAGGTAGGTTTCTCTGGCCTAGTGGAAGATAGGACCAATGTTGGGACGCCAATAGGTTGTAAAACTTAGAGATGTGCTCTATTAGTGAAGGTCAAGTGGGATAAGCAGGTGCTAGTTGTTGAAAGATTATTTTATGGGGGCTCTATTAGTGAAGGTCAACTATGTATTTTAGTGAGGCGCGCGCCTTACTTAAGGCACCTCGCCTTGACCATTTCAAGGCGCCTTGCGCCTCAGGCGTGCGCCTTGACTACATAGATACTTTCTACATAATTAATGGTTGAATGTTCATGTATCAAGAATTTTGCTCATCCAGCACATAATATATGGACTGCAACTTTAGCATTGATACATAGATGAGGCGTTAGTTAAGATTGATGGTTAGGAGAATACTCGAAGCGGCCATTTTTGTTATCTCAATATGGTTGTCCATTAGGGGGGAGAGATTGTGGAGAATGTTGCCTATAGAATTGGAGTCGGGTGGGTGTTAATTGATATACGCTTCCAGAGTGCTATGTGATCGGTGCAGACTGATCAAACTAAAGGGAAAAAGTTTATAAGATGGCAGTATGACCAACTATGATTTCTGGAGCAAAATTTTGGGGAATAAAGAAACATGTTCATAGATTGTGCATGGTTGAAATGAGAGGATTTTATGGATGAGTTGAATGACTAAGAAAGATGAAATCAGAAATGGGCACATCTGAGAGAATCTAGGTGTAGCCTTATTCGGTGATAAAACAAAGGAGAAGTCAATTGAGATGGATTGGTCATGTTTTATTAAGATTGACGGTGGCACCAATGAGATGGAAGGTGCGGTGCAGGTTGCAGGCTCTACAAGGAGTGAGGAGAAGACCAAAAAGGATGTGGATTGAGGTAGTGAGAAAAGATTTGAAGACATGCTTAGATAAAACTCCATGGAGGAACAGGATTTATGTGATCAAACCCCAATAGTTCGGGCAGTTATGATGATGATTTATGAAAACTGAGTACATCCTTCACTATTTAAATAAACAATTCAGTCAATTCACAGACTGTTCTTTAACCAGGCATGTTTACATGGGCTGGTGTGTTTCACAAGCCCATGCTTTTGAACCTTTACACTATTGATTGGCATGGTAAAATGCCCTTCAAAAAAGTACCCACAGGCTGTTGGCTCATGTATTTGTAAGCATACCACAGGAATCCCCTATTTATAGTGCTCTACAAGTTTAGTTTAAGTAAATTTGTACTCTATGTCATCGCAATGAATATTTTATGTGTGGGTTTGTGCATGCTTGCAGTAAGGGCTCTATTGCTTGCTCGATTAACTTGTAGAGGGGATTCCAAATTGTAACTATAAATACTCAGATGAAGCTTGCACACTCTAGAAGAAACATTTGCAGCTGCATCATTTCTAAGTGTCGAACAATAATTATGCATCTTTCATATGTTGTTTTAACAGTCCTTTTATTTTATTTATTTATTTTTGCTTTCTATTGAGTAGGTTCTCTCTCTCTCTCTCTAAGATTTCCTTTTCTTTGGACAAGAATAAAAAGATTTCCTTCTCTTTCTTTAGTATAGCCACCAATTCAGAATATCAAAGAATCACCAAATCTTGTTCTTTTTGCATTCTGCTTCTATCAGATATGGCTATCTATATTTTTCTAGGCAGTAAAGCATGTGTAAATTCATGATATTAATGCAGGCTACATTTTCTTTAAACTAGTGCATGATGTCATTGGTTATTGTAATTGATTAGTTTTTAATTTCTTTATGTGCTTATTGATCTTCACTGGAACTAAATTTATAATCTGTATTAAAATGACAATTCTAATGTTTTATTTTTTGATGTTTAATAATTATATTAAATGAATTAAATATTTGTAAGTGTTCCTCTGTCCTAATTTTTGGAGGTTGCTGTGTTGGAAATGTAATGACACTTGTGCACTAGGCACCCAAGTCCATTTGTGAGTTGATGCCCGATACTCCCTAATTTTCTGAACATGTTCCCTTTATATGGTAGGAACCTCTGGAATGCTACAGATTTTCTTTATATTGGTTGATGCAGATAGACCTATGTCAATGTTATGGTTAAGGCCATTAGAATTTTTTCTACCATCTTAAGTTGACACTTTAGGAAGGATGAGGACTTTAATTACTCTTTCTCTTTCGCTTAACTTCATGAGGTACCAGTTGCAGTTTTCTTGTCATGGTCTGCATGGAATAAATAGCATGCACAGGCTAATATATTTTCTTTGCTCTGTAGGGAGCTTCTTGCAGTTTCTTTAAATGGTGTAGGGAGCATACCTTACCAGCTGGTCCCCAAACAAGTATCTCACAGGCTTATAGTAACTTGAATGATGCAAATAACAAAAGCTATGGTGGAAGGAGTGGCTCTTCGTGTTTTAAATGTGGCCAGGAAGGTCACTGGGCTAGGGATTGCCCCAAGCCTTCATTGGATTCTCCCATTGATGTGAGTGTAAAGTCTTCTTCATCAGGCACATGTTATAAGTGTGGTAATTCTGGGCACTGGGCTAGGGACTGCCTCGGTCAAGATTTGAAAGTTGGCAAAGGTAGTACAAAGGTTTCTGCTTTCTGTAATTCTCGTAGGTAAGACATAAATAAGAATGTTTACAGGACTGACCATTATAAAATGGGGCCATATTAAGTGTAGATTAAGGGACTCCTATAGGAAAAGAATGTATGAAAGATGCTTAGGAATTTTCTTGGTACTGGGTAAAAGATTTTCTTTGGTTAATGGACTCGTAAAAGAAGAAAAGTGCAGAAACGCTTGAGAGACCACATTTGGTAGTTTAATTACTCTGTTATGACATGGTGCTTAGGAAACTATAACAAGAGGAAAGGGCAGGAAGTTTGTTACTAAACCTGCTTATTTTTATGTTCAAGCATGAACACTTGAACTGATTCTGTATTTAATAAAGTTGCCATAAAATATTTGAGTGGTATTGGTCATTGGGTGGGCAACTCCATCAAGCCATAGTTATCTGGATTGTAACATCTGGATGAGGCTTTTAGAGGGGTAACGTCTTGTGCCATCATGTTTTACTGTATGTTATCCATAAGAAATAAGAGGGAAAATAGGATTTGGGATCAAGAGATGGTTCAAGGAGTTGTCAAAGATGTATGTCACCTTGAAATCTTTCTGTTTGATGTTAAACATTCGAGTTGTTTGTTCTTCACACTCCATTAATATTGTTGGCATAATTAAATCTTTCACCGAGTCATATAACAACAATATATGCTGGTTCTTGTATTGCAATGAGTCAGTAATTGCTTTGGTTTTCAGTTTCCTATCAAGTACTAGTAGCCATTTTCTTCTCTTTAGCGGCACACATTTAGTGGGGTCTGCACTTGCAGTTTAACTCACTTGTGCCCCTAGTTGCTAAGTTTGTGAATAATTCATGGCTGAACTTTTCAATTGTTCAGAAAAAAGCACGAATTTTCTCACCCTCCATTCCCCTCTTTGCTCAAGTACATTTAACTTGGTACCACACACTACTTCCCAAGTTATCAAAAGGAGATGAAAAGTTGTTTTAGAATAATCTCAGTCAAAGAGAAAGATGCAGTCATCTAACTACATTATGAATGCCACAATTAGTCTACATTCTAACATGTTTAGGGCAATTAGGAGGATGGTGACAATAATGAAGATGATTTGTTGTGTTGGTTTCCTGATGATTTATTGAATGCAATTTTTAGGAAGTTTCTCATGAAATGATGATATATTCTAGCTTGGGATGATATGAAGAATGCTAGTAAGCAAAGCCTTAATGGATGTTGCAATGCCACAAAACAATGAATTCTCTCTTAGGACAAATGGGGTTTCCTTCAAAAATGTGTTTTCTCATATCTTTTCTGACTACCTCAATCCATGTCAATTTGGCCTACCTCTTGCCCGTTTAGAGCCTTCAACGTACATCTATTTTCTCCTCATTAGTGTTGTTATTGGTCTTTGTTGTAAATGCGCAAATCATCTCTATCAACTTTATTTTATCCCCCAGTGAGACTTTGATTTTCTTGAATGTTTTCATCTCTAATTTTTTTCTTTCCACTCTCATCTCAACAGCTTCACCTTTGTTAGACTCAAAAAGTATAAAACAAGTTTGTTGATTGGCTAACGTAGTTCTCCATATAGTATAGTGGGCTCGATTACAATCATATAAAATTTTCCCCGAAATTTGAAGGGTATGTCACATAACACTATAATCACAAATTACCCGCACTTGCTAAAATCAAGTTGGTAGCAGTCTCCTACAATATGGTGCCAATCTATATTATATATCAAACCAAAGGCCAAAATTAGGATTTTCTATAAAATAACCCATGTCATATTATTTGTTTTGCTAAAAGAATTTGGGTAAAAAAAAGTCATTTTGGTTGGCTTGAAGATTAAGAAAAAAGTCAAAAAGATGGGAGTCTTGTCTCCTTCTATGGTTCTTAAACATTAATTAATATATTAATTTATATAGCAAAACACAACTGTTGTCTCCACCTCTTATAGGCTTCATATATCCAAGGGCCCATATCAACCCTTACATAAAATAAAATTTAGTCGGTTGGATTAATTTAACAGGGAAATTGTCTCCCCACTTATACACCTCTTATCGGCTTCACAAAGGATGGCCGAGATCTTATCACCCCAAATGGATGGTGGATCTAAGCCACTCACACCCGATTTTGGCAAACACTTTGTCGGAGAGTGCCATGGGCACAGGCCACATACTAGTCTAGAACAAATCCCAATCTCCATCTATTCATATAGTAATAAAGTAATTAATTTCTTCTTTTACATCTAATTACCAGGAAAAAATTGGGCTAAACGCTAATAGTCTGAGGCAGGAGAATACCAAGGTACAAACAGCTTGTGCATATGAGTGGAAGCAACCAACCATTCCATGAATCCCACTTATGAGATCTGTTGTTCCAAAGATTCATTAGATAGGATTCTGGAACCATACATCATGTTTTGCATTCTTTTAGATGGTCAGAAAGATTTGATTGATTGCACTTCCAAACTTGATTGATTAAAACCATCCAATAACTTAAAGGGTAGGATGTATGCTACGTGTAGAAACTGGGCTGCTGCCATTTCACCCTCTCTCTGCCCAACGGATACACTTGTTGTATTCAACCATGGCTTGCTGCTGGTCGTGCCCCAAAAGGGTTTTTTCTTAATTGTATAGAGCTTTTGGCCTGTGATTTTCTTTCAGTGATCTTTAGCCTGCCCACCTACTTAAGAAGCTGAGGACAAAAGGAGGAACTGAATTATTGCAAATTCCATGCCCCTAACAAACTTTCACCAACTCAGAACACCCCTTTTTTTCCCCATTTTTTACACCTGTCTGAAACATAAAAAAAGCAGAGAGAGAGACAGAGAGCAGCAGCAGCAGCGGCGGCAGCATCATATCATTTGTGTAGCTAAAGTCATGCAACACCTTGTGCATTTGTCCTCGATCGAGTCTCCACTAGCGAAACAGCCATGGCCAGCATCATCTGCTCCTCAAAACTATCAGGCAGAATGGACCCAGCAATGTTGGGTTGGAACCAGTCTCCACTACTGTCTGGGACCAATGCAGTTCCCCCTGCCTCCACCGAAACATCAGAGCTGGCATAGCTGGTCCCTGCCTCAGCCACCTCCGATCCATGATCTATCCCCCAATCCCCGTCCTCCCTGGACACTGCCCTGCCTTCCACCACTCTATCCTCATGCAGCAGCCTACTAGACTCCAGAAGCATGTTGGAAGCTGATGCATTCCCAGCATCATTAGTGGAGTCCCCGTCCATATGCTGACGCTCAGCAAGGGCAGCAATCGCACACGCTAGACCACCAGAAGGGGATGATGCTTCAGACAATGGGACCATGGCCGGGCGGACAGAATGATCTTCTGTGACAAATGGTTCGGATGGAGTAGCAGCACCATGAGCTAGATTTCTGTGTGTGTCATTCCCCTGTTTATTTTTTTAAGAGGAAAGGGGAGGGTTAGTTCAAACAGTTTTTATAAGCTGGATTTAATCAGGTAACACATGATAAATGGCAAATGTTTCCCTGATTCTACATAACCCGGATACAAAATAACATCATTGCAAGAACAATAATAGTATCAACCCCACGCAACAAGTTTGGCCTTGGTCAAGCAGGTAATGCTTGGGTTATCAATACAGTTGGTTTGATTAAAAGGAAAGTAGCAGTGGTGGCATCATTGACATTCAGAGCTTTCTATAGTCCATTTCCAAGTACCGGGGATGGATGGGGATTACACGGGTAGTTCCTTTCTTTTCATTTGGATTATGATCCTACTGTGTACCTACATGATTTTCTTAGTCCTCTCTCTAATATTGTTGAGGGTGTAAGAGGTCGTCAATACTTTTGTATTTCAATTCTTTTTGTATTAAGCTCAAGTTGGGGACCCGCCAAACCCTAATTATTATCATAAATAAGTAAATAAAAAGGAAGAAAAGAAACAGACCAGAATCCTTTTAACATGAAATGAAACTACAAACGGAAGATCAACATTCAATATTACCATAGATGGGAAATGAATCTCTTGAATGTTCAATATCAGGATATGTGGGTCACATGCAAGGACTTGGGATCCACCATTAATGAGTCACCAAAGTGGTCTCCTAGGCTAAAGGTTCACCTGATTCGCAACCATCTGATCTCCAGATTTCTGCACCATTCACGAAATTCTTTTACAACTGTCCAAAAGAATTCAATACATTGAATGGTTGTCATCATCGGATATACTTGATATTGGACCTGGGAGCTACAGCTGAGACCCATAGAATGGTGGATGCAGACCCCCCAGCAAGTATGTCCATAACCCTTTTGTTGTCCTTGTGGGCAATCCTATTCATCTATAACAGTATATAGATTTAGTCAAACTACAAAAATGCATGAGCTTTTGGGGCCAATCGCAGCTGAAGAATTGGGAAAAAGGCCAACAACAATCAGAAAATACTAAGGAAGAATAGCCAGCCAATCTTAGCAAAACTCCAGCAGAAAATGTGCATAAATAGATACCTCGACAGATTTATCACTGTAGACAGCATTCTAACGGGGAGTTTTCTGCTAGGTTGATGCAGGCACTAGTGCCAGAACCCAACATGGTATGGAGAAAAATGAATGGGGGATGTATAAAAAACTAATATGTTGAACAATTAGAAGGATTATAAGGGCAATGATTTTTCCAGTGAGCTTTTGAATCACTTAGGTGGTATGACCCCAAAAAAACACTAAAAACAGAATCAACTTTTCACAAATTATTTGAGTTCTTGCAGCCTAAGACTAGGCTCCATATCTCTCATTTATATTTTGCAAATATTAATAAGACTTCTTTGCAAGTGAAGCACGATTTATATAGTTTCTAATTTGATGTTAAAATGCAAAAATTTTCTGTACCTAATGTATTTCAAACATAAATGTAGATTAAATCTGTTTGGAACATCACCTGAATGGAAAGCCAGATTGCTTCCATCATCATTATGTCTTCAAGATCTACGTCAAATTGATCTTCCCTGTATTATAGCCAGATTCAGTACAAAGCCCATTAAGATGGGAAGCAAGTCAGATCATGTTAACACATTAACTGCATTTGTCCACTGGAAACTAAATGGTGTTTAGATACAATTATACAAAAGAGAAACTCCATACCATGACTAGAGATGTCCAAAAAATCTATGTAACAAGGACATGGCGCTTTTATGGTTTTTTGCCATTCGACACATCGACAAATGGACATACGTGTCGACACATTCCAACACATCCTGACATGTATGGCAGTGTCACCCTTTATTTTTATGATTTTTATTAATTAAACGAGGGCTGGTGTGTTCCATCCTCCATACATAACTTTATTAAGTTGTTAAACACATCTATAGTAGTTTGATAGTCTTCCCTCTTATAAATCTACATATTTTTATTAGGTTATTGGATAGCTCCATGATGTATACAAATGCTTTTAAGCTTCATATATTTCTTTCCTTATTTTTATTGGGAAAAAAAACTTTTGATTAAATGTAAGGAACATATTATATCATGATACATGTGTATGGATGTGTCTGCGTGTCGAGCTTCTTAAAGGCACCGTGTCAGACACGTCATATCTGTGTCCGACACCGACAAGTGTCTGTGTCATTGTTACATAGCTTCAAATCATTTCTAGACTTCACGTCTTCATCATCATGCCAGAAAATCATGAATCACAAACTCTACACCAAACGAAAATTGCTCTATAGAACAAATGAAAATTGCTTATAACCTTTCTCTGAAAACTTAGAATTATAAAAAGTATAAATGATTTAATTGTCACTTTAAGGGCTAGAAGAGCTTGAATAACAAGAGAATAATTGCACAGTGATACGTATCACATACGCCAAAGTTAAAAGTTGTTTAGCCTAACATTGTGTAAACAGACGTGAAAACCAAATAAATGCAAATTTTAAATTTAAAGCAGTAAAGATTGTGTAAACTAGATCATCCACAATCCACTTCACCGACTCGAGAATAACATGAAATAAATATCTCAATATATAAAACAAAAACCATGGTTTAGAGTATCGGTCTCAAGGTATGTATCGGTTAATTGAATAACCAAGATGCCATAACCAAGCGATATGATACAAACTAAAACATTTAGAAAGAAAATATTATGATGATATTAAATTATCATCATAATATTAAACCATGGTTTAATCCCAGTTTACTATTCGTGATAATATTAAATTAAACTAGAAGACATAAGAAATAATTATGGCAAGGAAACTTTGGAACACAAGTCTCAATAAGTTCAGTAGCCAAATAATCAGCCTGGTATATTAAGTTTCAGAAGCAACAAGCACAGAGTTCATATTTTTATTGTAGTAGGAGACTTGTTTCCCGAATAAATAAACATGTATACACAAAGAAACCACAAAATTTTCATCGAAGAATTAATTGATAGAAAATGACAGCAAGGCAGTGGGAAAGAATCATTACCTGTTCTGCCTAGAGTGTGAAAGTTGTCTAACTGTAGGCTCAGCACATGAGTCTTGAGAAGAAATGATCTCATCACCTTCTCCAGGATAGCTAAAAGATGTCACTACAGAACAAATGCACATCATACCAAAGCATTAGAAAAAATGAACAAACTAATTAATAATTATTAAAGCCAACGAAACATCAATATAGAAACAAGAGTTCCAAGCTAGGAAAATCTGCTAAAGAGCTACTTGATATGTCCAAAACATCCAACCTCACCTGGAGTCATAATTCTGCTGGAAGAAGTAATCTCTTGTCTACTCTGCATTCTTTCTTCTTCATCTTGAAGTTCCTTTTGTCGTATCCTTATTTTTGCTTCTATGACCCGTTGTTCTTCCTGTGTACGTAAGAAATACAGGTAAATGCAGTATCCACGACAACAGCAGCTTACTTCCATGATTCCCACGAGAAGAAAACAACCCATGACAATGACAAAGCAAATCTTACAATTTGCTCCATGCCCTTTTCCTCTTCTGACCTCATACCACGATAATCCACAGCATAATTCGAGGTTTTACAAAAGGGGCACCTTGTAATGTTAAGTAATGCAAGCATAGAAAATAATCAGGTAGTTGCGATGACAGATGTAGAGTATATGGACCAACTAAGAACACATTTTATTCAAGAAAAAACACTAAATTTGACAAATAAAGGATACCGTGGAGGACGAGTAGAATGAGGTGGCTTCATCTGCAAATAACACTCTGACAAAGAACACAATATCAGCGTACATTGACATACAAGAAAAGACAGAATGAATCAATCAGGGAATCTAAATGCTGAATAAATACCTGTACAAATGCCTTTCATGCAACATCTCGAGCGGTTGAGACTTGGATAATACTAAAAGAACATAAGAAAAAAAAAAGTGATTGCAAGGGTATCATTAGAACAATTACACACAAGAAACCCAAATGCAAAACACCACTCAAATCAAGGCCTGCAATTGGGAGAAGGGAAAAGCACGATAACTGAATTACTAACCAAGAAGCAGATCGGACATTCTTCGAGATCAAAGGTGCATTCTTCATCTCCGGGGTAGCATGGAGCAAGCTTAGAGTCAAGAATGAGTTTCCTCAGGTTCTTGTGATCCACTTCTGTCATTTCTGTGTGCTGATACAACCCCTGTGGCCGTGTATACTTCTCATCGACCACCTGTCGCCTCCTACCCAACTTATTCCCCATCACAACGTCTCCCTTCTCCCCCTTCTTTTTACTTGAATTCCGTAACCAAATCAAATACCACCATCCCACCCAGCTTATCTCAGATACAACACAAGACAACAAACACCGCCTGAACCGCTCAAATCGAATCGATTAACGTCTCCAACAACATTTAACAACCAAACGAAACCCTAATTCTTATACAATAGCAGAACACTCCAAAGTCCAAACCAAACCCACTGCAGCAAAACCAAAGCAATGAATTCAACCCTAATTCCTCACTCAAATCACTACCAATAAGAAAGATTTCAGAGATCGTAACTGTAACTGGAGTTTTTTTTTTTTTTTTGACAAAATCGAAGAACAGAAATCGATGATTTAAAGGGAATTAAGAGGCGGAAGACACGAGAAAGTCCAGAAATTATTGGAGATGGAAAGATTTGGCAACTAAGTACAGAAGCAAGATCAGAACTTTCGCTGATATCAGTCTGACTCTGTAGTTTATTTTTTTTTTTTTTAAGTTTCTTTGTTTCCTTCTTTCGGTCCTGCGCTCTCTGAGTTCGTCGGAGGCTTTAAAAAGGAGGGAAGGGAGAACGAAGGGAGAGGACGAAATAGAAGGCAAGTAGGACAGTACTACCGAGTACTGACTACCGAGTCCCCGACCGATGATGGTAGGGTAGTGGACCCCGGCTCGCATCGATTGGAGAGATATGGGCCCCATAAAATGCTTTAATTACCCGAAATTGATTTTTTGGGCGGTACAGGGACCCCCCAAGTGCCACGTGGCATACTCTTTTGACCCACTGACACATAGTGTATTTGGTGGACCTCCGTACCAAAAAATAATAAAAAATGGGCCGGGATATTGGCACCCATGTTTTCACTCAAAAACCCACTTAACCCGGGAAAAAAAAAAAAAAAAAAAAAAAGTCCATCTCTTTTTATTCATAACACCCACCCCAAAAGAAAACTCTAAAAAAAAATTAAAAAAAGAAAGAAAAAAAGGAGGAGGAAGAGAACGCCACCGTCGCCGCTGCCGTCACCACTAGGTCTCTCTCTCTCTCTCTCTCTCTCTTAGGGGTGTTAACAGGTTAGTTCCTAAGGTGGCCAGACTGAAACAAACAGTTCTGGTTCGGGTCCTTAACGGTTCCGGTTCTCAAAGTGATGGATCCGAAACTAGAACTGATTATGTATTTCTGTCGGTTCCAGTTCCGATTCCAGGTATATTGGGTTCAATCTTAATAATATGAGAATTTTTACATTATATTTATATACTGGTTCAAATTTTTATCGATTCGGTTCCGGTTCCTATAGATTTCGATTCCATATTAAACTACCCAGAACCAGAACCATTATTTTCGGTTCGGCTCCTGTTCCGATTCCTTTTTAATTGGTTCCCAAAAATTTGAACCGGAACCAATATTTTCGGTTTTGGTCAAACGGGTAAAATTGACATCCCTACTCCCTCACTCAACCAGGGGGTTGCTGAGCCACCTCAGCAACCCAATACCAAGTGAGGGAGAGGGAGAGAGAGAATGTAGTGGGAGAGAGAGAGGGAAAGGGAGAGAGTGAGAGAGAGGGAGGGTGGAGTTGACCGGTGCCGGTGGTTCCTCCTCTTCTTCTTCTTCTTCTTCTCCTCTAGTTTTGAGGGTTTTTTTTTTTTTTTTGGGTTTTGGTGGGTGGCTTGGGTGTAAAGAGCTAGGGAGGATTTTTGGGTGGGTTCAATGAGTAAGTGGGGTTTTATAAGCGAAAACACGGGTGCCAATATCCGACCCTAAAAAATTACTGATTAAAAATTTCTGGCAGTTGATTTGAACATGGACTTTATAAACTTGCCTGTGGATAAGTTCCAAGCCCATAATGACAAATGATCAAAATCCAATGGCTAACAATATCCAATCATAATAGGTTTTTAGTGTGTAGTCCATTGGTCGGAGTCGCCCAAAACTTTGTAAAAGGTCCATCCCAGAATAGAAGAAAGAGATAATAACACGAAGATGCAAACATACAACACAGAGATTTACATAGTTCCCTCAAGCGGCGATTTTATTATGTTAGCCAAAAGAAAAAATTCATAGTACAATAATAATCGTCTCACAAAAATTGAGGTATATAGAACTCCAAAATTGGCTTGATTTAGAGTATTCTACCCCCATCAGACTCCACAAAATATAACAACCCGTGCAAGCCCAGCTCCTAGAACAGACCATGAGGGTCTTTTTAATTGGTGGCGAACAAGAGCCCATAGACGAATAAGTCTTTGACAATGTTAATGACGAACTGTAGTAAGAGACACATGGCACACACTTAGGTTGCGTTTGGTAAAACTTAAATTCAAATCTTAAGTCTCAAATTAAGTCATTCAGACCTTACTGACCCTAAACCCTAAGACCATTTTGTAACCAATTAATTTCAGTCCTAAAATTCAGGATGTCTGACAGTGACTTTTTAAAGTCACCCTCCCTTCACCTAATGCGATAAGTGATAGCATCTTTAGAAATGAAGTTAAGATTATATTTTAATACTCGAAATTCCCTTTTATGAAAGCTTTTTCATTAAAAAACTTACAAAAATATCCCCATAAATATTTTAAAATACCCACAATACCCTTGACTTAATTTTCAGACGTAAGACATTTACCAAACTGATCAAATTCAGACACAAGTAATTAAGCTTTCAGCATTTAAGCACTTTTAGCTTTCAGTGCCGAAATTAATTTTTACCAAAGAGAACCTTAAGACCAATGACCGTATGGATGTTTGGACCATCCTAGGTGGACCTTCATACCAAAAATAAACTTGATTAGTGATTTATAACATTTAAGTACCCAAAAAAATGCTCGAAACCTACCGTTAATAATAAACCTATGAAAACGACTCCGTTTCCACAGTTAGAAATCACTATCAATCTGATATTTGATCAATAGGTCCACCTAGGGCCGGATGGCCCAAACATCCATATGAGCATCGGTCTCTGGGAGTTTGTCATGTGGCTCATACTTGGTCCACCATTAACGTCCCACCAAAAATTTTGATGATGGAACGCATGGACGTTTGGAGCCATCTGAAATCTACTTACCAAAAATCAGCTTGATTAGTGATTTCAAACCTATGGACGTTCCTATGCCAAAATAATGCTCAAATTCCATGGTTAAAAATCAACCCATGATAAAGATGCCAATCATCCCTTTGAAATCACTAATCATGCTAATTTTTGGTTGTAGGTGGGTTGGGCAAATATACTCACAGTCAACGATCTCTAAGAGTGTGCCACGTGGCTCATATTGTGCCCAATTGACGACGGTCGTCCGTCATCAAAGTTCTGCTCCAATAAGCAAGGTTTTAAATGGTCCACTTGTTATGAGGGGTTACATCAATCACATACGAGTCAAAAATAAGGTCAAAATATTATTTATTTTTATCCTCAAAATAAGCTTGATACACGTCATCATATAAAAGTTAGGAAAAAGGTCAAAATATAATTTTTATTTTATTTTCAAAATGACCTTGATAACCGTTAAATAAGGGATAAGGATAAAATAACAGTCGAATAAAACTTCGATGACAGGGCCATGCCATCCAAGGAGATGACGGGGCAGCAGATCACGGTACGTGGATTTTGTACCGGTTGACCACCTCGACCTCACCACCCACTACACAGTTGGGTGTTTTGGCAAAAAGCACTCAAGTACTCACCTGGGTACGTGTGTGGTGAGGCCGAGGTGGTCAACCTGTACAAATTCCACCCTGTCATCTCCTTCGATGCAAGGGCCCGGTCATTAAAGCTTTATCCACAGCCGGCCTAGGGGAAAAAATTCGCTGGTCCCCTCCCAAAATGTTTGACACGCACCATTTGTTAACCACGCTTAACCAACTAACCAAGGGTTAACGTGGGTTGGGTTTAGGCCTTGTAGTATGTGTTAGACATTTTGGCAGAGGGACCTTCAAAGTTTGAAGGACCCCGGGACCAGCGAATGTTTTCTCGCCGTCCTAGGGTTAAATATCATAACGAGGTTGAGGCTTCCCGTGGTACCGGCCATTACAAGTTAAAAGAGGGTTGGAGAACACTGACCATGGGCCATGGCGATGTTTGGCCAATCCCTAGGTGGACCTACGAACTAAAAATCGTAGTGATTTCTCAGCGTTGGAATGGAGCCACTTAGGGATGGAGAAAACATTCGCTGGCCCCGGGGGACTTCAAACTTTGAAGTCTCCCCACCTAAAATGTCTGACAAGTACCCCAATCCCCTTAACTCAACCTGGTTAAGCCCTTGGTTAGTGGTCAAAAAGGGATATTTGTCAGACATTTTGGGAGGGGAACATCAAAGTTTGAAGTCCTCCAGGGCCAACGAAAATTTTCTCCAATCGAGAAAACATTCGCCGGCCCTGGGGGACTTCAAAGTTTGAAGTCCCCCCACCCATAATGTCTGACAAGTACCCCAATCCCTTAACTCAACCCTGGTTAAGCCCTTGGTTAGTGGTAAAAAATGGGTACTTGTCAGACATTTTGGGAGGGGGACATCAAAGTTTGAAGTCCTCCGGGCCAGCGAAAATTTTCTCCAATCGAGAAAACATTTGCTGGCCTGTCACAACCCGCAATACGAGCCACGTGGCATACTATTAGAAGGGGCTGACCGTATGGTTGTTTGGCCAGTCCCCCGGTGGACATGCAAACCAAAAATCAGCCTGATTAGTGATTAACAACCTTTGGATCTTTTTGCACCCAAATAATGCTCAACAATTCTCAAATTCCTATGGTTAAAATTAACCCATGAAAATAACTTCAATCCAACGCTTAGAAATCACTGATCAGGTTTATTTTTAGTTTGTAGGTCCACCTAGCGATTGACCAAATATCAATACGGTCAGCATCCACTAAGAGCATGTCACGTGGCTTGTATTGTGGGTTGCGGCATGACAGAAGTTTTACTTGCCTGCTAGGATTCCTTACTATGTCAGCCGTCATGGCATAGCTTAAGGGGTGAACTTTATTATAAGGGTCGCTATGTAATAAGCTGTAGCTTACTCCACCGTTGCCGTCTGGGCCCACTAACCGCATGGAAGTTTAGCCCATCCCTTGGTGGATATAAACACCAAAAATCACCACGATTGGTAATCTCTGGCCATTAAATTTAAGTACTTTTAAGGCGTGATTCTAGCTGTTCTTTTAGTACTAAAATCAACGGTCAAAAATCATCAAACAAGCTGATTTTTGGTACGAATGCCTACCAAGGGATAGGCTAAACATCCATGCGGTCAGTGGGCCAGATGACAGTGGTGAGTAACAAAAATGGTGCTAGCTTACAGCTTGTTACATGGGACGACAACTTCCCTAATTACGAAGTTCACGAGGCACCACACATTAAATACAGTATTCCATGGGCCACCGATGCACTTAATGGATTAGATCTATGAAGATGGATCGTCGGTCGTCAAATTTCTTCACGGACTGTAGTTGAGCCACGTGGCACATTCTTAGAGACCATTGAACCGGATTGGGTCACAGGACAGAAGTTTTACTCCTATCAGGCAAGACAAGATGTGCGTCGCATTGCTGCACTCCACTAAACAACAAAAATGTTAGGACCACTACTCGTGTTATTATTTTTCTTTCTTTTTTTTAATCCCAACCCTTCGTTTACGTAACGTTACCGTTATGCCCGTTATAATATACCACATCATAGTAAAAGAGTTCAAAAAATAACATGGATTAAAATAAAGGATAACGTAACAACATGTTTCCGTTTTTGGAATTTTTTTTTTCCAAATAATAACGTATGGTTTTGGATAAAAAGACCCTTATACGTAACGGCTTTTCGCTGTAAGCCAATTATTTAAGAGGTTTTTAATGATCAAGCTTGCAACCTTATTTGAGGACAATGAAGCATCCTTACGTTTCCTAAACCAAGACGTATTGGACCACTGACCGATTCTAATTGCGGTGTGCACGAGAAAATTTTTGAAGCTGTGGATTTTTGAAGCAGCGAAGCAATGGCCAATCACATGGCGCCACAATCTGTTGTTCAAAAAGTATATATTTCTGGGTTTGTATAAAAGCAACAGCAGATTGTGGTGCCATGTGATTGGCCATTGCTTCGCTGCTTCAAAAAATCCACTGCTTCACATAATTTCTCCGCGTACACCCACCCAAGATGAGTTTTCCATTGAACAAACCATGGTTTTAACGGCCGTTTAAATGGTAACGCCCCAAGCCCGTTTCTGTTAAAACCGTTTAAACACATTTCGATGCTTTAAATTAAACGACTGTTTTTTTAGTCTTAACAGCCATTAAATTCTGATTTTTTTTTGAAAAAAAATGGTTAAATTTCTGTTTAATCCTTTTTTTTTTTTTAATTTTCAAATTTCAAAATTTGAATTTCAGCACCATTTTTGCCCTGGCCGTTTCAATCCGTTTAAACGATTTAAACGGTAACGCCCCCAGTCCGTTAAACCGTTAAAACGGACTCCTTTACACCTTGGAACAAAGAACAAAAGAGAAAACTAATGGAAATGTCTTTCTTTTGCAAGGTAAAGAAGAAAATTTAAGAAAGCCTACCAAGGCAAAACGGAAGAGAACCGAGGAAGAAAAAAGCAAAGAACGAACCCAACCCGTTCAACCAACTCAAGCCCTCCCAATCAAAGACGACCAACTGAACACCACATCCTCGAATCTAACATCCCTCCCCACGTCATACAACTTGACCAACATATAAATGAGACCCCTAATTTCCACCAAAAGTGTTTCAAGGGAGGAGCTTATATCCTCAAAAATCATGTTGTTTCGCTCTTTCCAAATACCTCAAATGATGGCTAACGGAACAAGGGCCCACAACTTATTCCCAAAGTCTCCAAATACATGGGACTTTTTTTCCCTTTTGTAGGGAAAGTTTTTTCCCTCACTAGGGTTTGCAGACGCGCGGCCAAGATAATGAACAAAAGATATCATTTTGTCCTTCCAAACCAAGGACAACAATCAAAACACCATCCATAAACTGTGTATACAACCAACTTTTTACGATTTGATAATGCTTGAACTGTTACACTAAATATTTGAATGAAGAAAATCTGAACTTTAAACCCTAAATCCCCTCCTTTTGCTTTTTTTTTTACCAAAGAACCTGCGCTTTTCGTAAAAACTATTATAGTAGCAAAACTCAAGCTTCAACCTTTCTTTCTTGAAAAATTATAGCTCCAGTTGAAAACCATCTAAGCTATTCGCCCAACAGTTAGATTGTCAAAAAATAAAAGCTCTCAGTTACGTACAGGTTGTCTCGATACAAGTTGAGGCCTAAGGCGAAAACCCTATATAAGGCCTTTTTATATTTAATATAATTAATATATACGGTATTAATTAAAATTTTAAACTCTACGTAATAAGAAATCTTTATATAAAAACTATTCTTTATAATTAAAAACTATGGAAAAATTTTAGATGCAGGGGACTCTTGTTGCAATCGATGCAAAGGACTCTCGTGGCCTTACATAAATCATTTTTTGGGCCCAATGTCTGTGTGGAGGTGTTCAGCCCACCTATTGGTGGATACAAACACCAAAAATCAGCTCGATGGATGATTTTTAGACATGGGATTTATTACCCAAAAAATAAGCTTGAATCCAACGGTTAGAATCATGTCCTAAAAGTATCAAATTCTATGGCTAGAGATAATCAATCAAGTTGATTTTTGGTTTGTATATCCAATAAGAGGCGGGCTAAAAATCCATGTGGTTAGTGGGACTTGGGCTGGGGGCCTTCTTTCACCAAGGGCCTTAGGCATCCGCCTTAATGGCCTTAAGGTTGAGATAGCCGTTGCTACATATCCAAATCCCCTCTTCACCTTCCATCAAAACCCATATTGTTATGTTTGGTAAGATTGCTCGAGGCCTCAACATATGCCAATCTAACTTGTATCGGGCTCTAAATTGCTAGTTGGAGCTCAACCCAAGATCGGGCAAGTCCAGCCCAAGCCCACCAAAGGTTGAGTCGGGTCTATTCAAGCTTCATCTCTATTTTAGGATAGTTTTCTTGTCATGGGGGGGAAATGCTAACAAAACAAATTCAGATCATCCATCTAATTAATGATATTGGCTTTTTTTTTAGTGATATTTGTTTCGACACAACATTTCGAACCAACAAGTATGGTATTCTATGTTCACCAATTTTGGGGGTCGATCATCATGGAATGTATGTTCTATTTGGATGTGTTCTGCTTGTAGATGGATCACCTGAATCCTTATTTGGGTTTTCAAGTCATTCTTGAATGCAATGTAAAAAAGACATCTTAAGACAATTTTTATTGACCAAGCCCAAGCGATTGCCAATGCTATAGACAAATCATTGTCTTTGTTTATGACATACATATCAAAATGAGGATTTTCACTCAGAGTATGACTCCATGGTTAATGAATATGACTTGTCTAATAATGAATAGGTGAAAGGTTTGTATAGATTATGACAAAAGTAGACTCGAGTGTATGGACGAGATCACTTTTGTGTTGGAATGATGACTACTTAAAGAAGTGAAAGTGTAAATAGTTTCGTCAAGGGTTATGTGAATAGCACTTTGTGTCAATGATTTCATCATGCAATGTAAAAAAGTAAAAAAGGAGTGTCAAATAGACTATCTCTCTAGACAAACTGAACCTATCTTGCCATCAACTTTACCTTTTGAAAAGCAAGCAGCTCAAGTATCTATTAAGGATGTATTCAAAACATTCAAAAGTGGGTTAAAAAAATTTCTTGCTATGTAGATCGTGTTGAAGATGAAAATGATTCGATTTACACATCATTTTCTTTGGGCCGGTTTGGAAACCAAAGAAATGGGTTAGTAGAGATCAATCAAGGTCAAATTGTTCTGGTTTGTGTTTGGTAACTATGGGGAGCTCACTTTTTTAGCCTCTTTTCATATTTAGTCCTTTAAAACAGGACTAAAGAGTTGGTCTTTTTCAAAAGAAGTTGCAACATCAAACCAATTCTCCCATCTCTGAAATGAGCTAGGTCCTTTAAAGATGAGCTGTTCAAACAGGCCCTTTGTTCTTTGGACATTCACATTACGCGGGTGATAGGTTAATATAAGTAGTGTTTTTCACTTGTACTCGACAAGGGCACTCCGCAAAAAAATCTACAAAAATAATTAAATAGAAATTGAACGAAATCAAAATTCTAAAAAAGTAAAACTTGACCATAAGTGTATCTGCATTAGGTGCGAATTTTTCATTTATGCCACTCAAAAATCATTTTAAGCATAGCAAAGTATCGCGGCACTGTATTTCAATACTTACCCTATTCACTATTAAAGATTTTGAAAATTTAAGTCTTCATGGATGACAAATTAATCTTTGAAGACCTAATAGGCTTATTAATCCGAAACTGCGTATGCATACAATTGGTAGTGCAAATCAGTTTGTGTATGCTTTCCCTAATGCCGCATGGGCTTATAATTTGTATTCTTAATGCCGCCACTTTGTGTTACAATTCATGTATAGTTCTTGTAATGCCACCACCAACATATTTGGTGCTGACTTTATCCAAGCCTTTATTTGTAGAAAAAAGGGTATTTTTACCGTATCCCTATGAGGAATCTGCTATACTTACTTTACACTAGAGTTTTCATTCTTTTGGTCTTGCCCCTTGACTGTGTTTTGGCCATCATTGACTGAGTCAGAAACATTAACACCATCACGTACCCAAAATTGAAAGGACTAATTGAACTAACAACAATCTTCATTTTTTTTTTGTTGGTATTGTTGTCCGTGTTGTGTTGTGTAGAGACTGATATGCTGAAGCACTGTGTTCTGTGTTGTGATTGTTTGCATCTTTGCTTGTTTGTTTGCTTATTGTTCTTTCTTCCCAACAGTTCAACTATCCAAAAGAATGTAGTGAAGTTTTTGGAGTGTAAGACTAATCGAACTAACAACAATCTTCTCTAGTCCTTCAATTTTGAAAAAAGAAAAAGAAAAATTCGTTGAGCATAAAATGCCTCTCTTTCTAATGAAGCTGTGTGTGTTTGTATGACAATGGCAAAGGGCAGGTCAAGTTTCTACTCGATTCTTTGGCTCTAAACTTCTCAACTGCCTCATCTACATTCTTCTGCGAAAAACCCGATCAAACCCAGATGAATTCACCTCCTTTTTCCCTTTGGGGCGTGTTTGATTGCCAAGTGGGGAAATTGCAATTTTCACCTGAAAATATGCCTTTATTTTCTCACATGACTGAAAAGTGAGGTAAAAATACAGAGGATCCAAAAATCTTTGCCAGAACAAAACCCTTCAAAGCCCAAAATTCATTTCCCATTCAGATAGGTGAGAATTCATTCCCACCTGAAAATACGCCTTTTCATCCAAAAAATTATCCAAATGTTTGAGGTCAGCAGCATGAATCTTATTTCACCATTTGACTTTGTTTCGAGCTATTTCTTTTGTCAAAGGACATGTCTTTAGATCTTGTCCAAAAAACAAATGGAAGAAAAAAAACTAACATATTTAAACTTCAGTTGCCAAAACATATATTGCATGACAACGTATGATCCAAGACTTCACCAATTGATTGTAGTGAGTTCTTGTTTCTGTTTGTAATCTTGCTATTTCAGAACCTTAGTTTTTAACTGCTCTGGGTCAGTTTCCTTCTCTCCTGAACTTGTGAAATTAAAATGTTGTGAAAGTGTTTCTGTAATTGTGCTCTTAGCTGGTAATTTGAAGTCAAGCTTCTCTCCAGATTCTCTGAGACTAATAAAAGTTCAGCCTTTCTTGTCTCTGCTGCAGCAATCTCTGAATTATTCGTATATCCACTGTCGTCCTGGATTTCTTTAAAGCTTGACTTGAGCTGAAAGAAAGAAATCAACCTCCAGTAACTGAATTATTTCAAAATAGTCAATCATCAAACGAGGAAGCCATTACATAGTCAATCACAATTAAATTGCTTAGCTCATCTTTTCTAAGAGTAAACAGATGAGGAAGCCATTACAAAAGCCATCATGCTGTACAAGCCATAGTCACAAAAATCTCCAGTTTTTCGAATTCATGAATCAATAGCAGATTTTGCTGATTTTCGAATTCACGGCCTGATCTTCCATCATGACTGGAAGATCAGGCCGTCCAATTACATCAAGACCTCAGTCTCACATTTATCTTTTTTTAACCAAGTGCAAGCCAGGTATGGGAAACCTTCTAACAGGTATGGCACAGCCCAACAATCACAATCAGATCGATTTAAAACACTTGTAACCGGATAGTATGGACTTTTTCTCCACTGTTAACCTTATTTTCTCAGCTGTCCAAGTTCTAGCTCAAGATCTGAAGGTTTAAATCCAGTGAGTCTGATTTTTTAACCAAGTTCTCCAATCGGTGATGCATTTTCTGGTTATGTTGCTCCAAGTCCTAAACAAGTATTGAAAGCTGGAAAGGGATTCAAACAAATAGGTTTTCAATAACCTAAGGAAACATGTAGCAAAGGCTTATCTCCACCCTAAACTTCAATCCAAATTAGATTTTCAATAAAACAACGAAGAAATGGAAACATATCATTCCTTTAGTAACAGAGAAATCGTTAGAATCAATCATCAGATTTGAGCGTGCAAAGGATCTACAGAGCCTAATGAAGAATCGCAGCAGCAGACATTAAATCCCAAACGCATCTCCTTACCTTGTCTACGCTTTCCCTCATCTTCTGCACTTGTATACGAGATTCCAAGAGGCGTTTCTCCACTTGTTCCCTGAACTCCTTCATTTCGAAACTCTTCATCTCATAAAACCTCTCCTTCTCCTTCTCAAATTCCTCAAGCTCCTCCACTTCACTCTTCAAAGCCCTAAAAACAAGAACCATTCCTTTCAATCGGAAAAGATCAACGGATCGATCAATCGAAATAGAAACAGGAAAATTTACCTGAACTGTTGAGCAGCGTTCTGGTATTTGGCCTCGTGGTTCTCGATTTCGGACTTGTGAGCTAAGATCTTGAAGTTCAAGGCCGCGTTCTTCTGCTCAAGCATCAGGCATCGTTGCTCCATGCATCTTATGTTCGAAAGCTTAGCTGCTAATAACAGAGATTTCTTGCTTTGAAGTTCTTTCTCGGCCTGCAGTTGCTCTTGCAACGGTGAAGAAGAGAACGAAAACTTAGGGTTTGTGAGAAAAAAAAAATGAGGTTAGCGTTTTTAGACCTGAAGGAGAGAGAGTCTTTGGTTTCTGGTTTCTTCCATCTGTTGAAGCCTTTCTTGAAAGGCAGATGGAAGCGCCATTGCCATCAGAAGCGAAAAAACCAAAAGGCAGTGAGATGATTTTTTGAAAAGTAGTTAAAGAGTTCATAACTTCGTATATATACGTTCAACCCAATTTCAGCGGGAAAATCTGTTTGAGCCTTGGCGGGGTATGTCGAATTTCAAAGATTCCTTGGGGGTATTTCAAAAGGGTCGCTCTATGGGCCGATGGGCACCCACACCATTTGGTTGGGCACCCACATGGGACCAAAATGCCCCTCCTTTCAGTTTGGGCACCCCAACCCTTCTCCTTTGTGTTCTCTCTCTCTCTCTCTCTCATGTAACTCTCTCCTCTCCCTATGTCTCCTTCTCTCACTCCCTTACTCTCTCCCGTATCCTTCTCTCACTCCCTTCATCTCTCTCTCACTCTCACTCTCACTCTCACTCTCACTCTCCCTCTCTCTCAATATCTCATTCTCTCCCTCTCCTTTTCAATGCCATGGGGGCTAAAAGAAAGCGAGCGAGAGAGAGAAACGGAGAGGGAGAGTGAGAGAAGGAGAGATGTGAGACAATGAGGGGGAGAAGAGAGATATTGAGAGGAGAGAGAGTGAGGGAGAGGAGAGATACTAGTAGAGATAGAAAGAGAGTTACAGTAGAGAGAGAGAAAACGAAGGAGAAGGGGTGGGGTGCCCAAACCGAAGAGGGGCATTTTGGTCCATTGTGGGTGCCTATAGAGCGACCCATTTCTATCTTACATTATTTTTTCTCGTGGGGATCATAAAAATATGCCACATGGTACACTCTTTCTGGCCCACTTACTATGAATGGTTGGTTTTCCCCTGATGGACCTACGGACCAAAAATCAGACTAGTTGGTGATCTCTAACCATTCAATCTGAGTGTCCAAAAATTACTTGCATCCAACGGTTAAAAATCACCTTGGGAAATCAATCAAGCTAATTTTTGTCGTGTATGTCCACCAAGAGTGGGCCAATCATTTATGGGTCACTGGGCCCGATAGAGTGCCACGTGGCACATTTTAATGCTCCCACTGATCCTACGAATGTTTGATCCATATTTTGCTTGACTAACAAACCAAATATCAGCGTGGTTAGTGATTTTTAGCCATTAGATTTGAGCATTTTTTTTATCGTGAGGTTCATGAACAGACCTATGGATTGGTTCCAAGACCATGATAAGGAAGTACTCAAATCCAACAGTAGAAAACACCAATCATGCTGATTTTTGGTGTATAAGTACATCAAAGTATGGGCCAACAATCATGGCTAGTGGGACCGAAAGAACGTGCCACGTGGCTATTTTAGGAACTTCTGGATCAAAATTCTGAAACGTATCATAGATTTTCCTGATTTTCTTAATCTCTACTTTATACCATGGTTTAAACTTTAAACAACGGCCGTTATAACGGATTCAGACCTCCCCCATTACGTTATGTTTTAATGCTCAGAAAATAACGGCCATTCTGTTATTTTTTGAAAAAAGTTTGTTTAAAAAAACGTCCATTATTTTATGTTATAAATTTTATTGAAATTTTGAAATTCAAATTTTGAATTATAGTGCAGTTATTTTCCATGATTTCCATTATTTTCCCTTTTTTTCATTTTTGCCCGTGCGTTACACTCCGTTATAACAGATATTTGAGGACTACAGATGGCAGGAAGAAAACGAATACAGAACCTCATATTTGATTTTCCTTCATCTGTAACTACTCTCAAACCAATTTACAAAGCCTAGAACCTACAGCATCTTCACCAGGGCTACAGGGAACTCTTGCAGAGGCACTGGGGAGGCCAGTATGGAGACATTGTGACGTATAGTGTGCTTCCCTACAGGTACACTTTCAGGGAGAGCAGAGCCTGCCAGACCCAGTGTTCCCAAGGTTCGAACTGCCAGTTGAGTCCAAGAGCAAGGCACTGTCCTAGTTGAGCAGTCTGCATGACTGGTCTCAGGTTATGAGGAGAAATTTTTTGAAGCTGCGGGATTTTTGAAGGGGCGATTATGTGCCCAATGATGGCACGCTGCATATTCCTAGGTTTAGGATTTGGTTTTAAAAAAACATTTTTAAAAAGTAACCATGGGTATATGTGGCGTGCAATCATTGGCCGCTACAAAAATCCTGCTGCTTCAAAAAATTCTCGGTTTTGAGGGACTCCCTGCTCGATCGTATTTGGGGGAGGATGAGTACCTGGCCTGCATGGGCTTTCTCCTATGAGTTTGAAGAAGCTATTGTTTGAAGGTGTTTTGGGACAATATGGACCTCACCTTTTCTTCCCCAAAACATGCAGTGGAATTCCAACTTCCTCTGCCGCCTCTTTTTATCAAGTTTCCGTAGAAGATGTATAAGAAGTTACATGTAATGCATCATTTAAATGTCATGTTATTAACAACACCGCAGTTGTCGTAGGACCCGGTAGCGTTGTTAAAAGCATAATGCGTAGGGGAGGACTCAGCAGCAACAGCGTCCCGTACAGACAAGCCTCACAAGACTCCAGTTTGGCCATCTTCCACTCTATGCAGTCTCTTTGCCAGCAAAAAGTGAGTAAATTTGGCACAACAATGCACTATGAGCAACAGTAACGTCATCCTGCAGTTTGCGTGAACATGCTCACTGCCTCTCAGTTGTCATGTACATTGGACTGGCGTTGCCAGAAGCAGCTTTCACTCCTCTCTAGAGAGAATCTCCTCCCCTTTGGCTTGCTAGCATTTCCCAACTACTTTGCCTCACAGAGTCCCATGTTCTAACAACTCTGACAAAACACTCCTCATCTTCTCAAGTGAAACAGGTTTCAGTATCACTCCATCCATACCGACCCTCAAGCAGTTCTCTTTTGTAACCCTATCTGTATACCCGGTAAGTGCTACAAGCAGCGGCCTCTCATGACGTGTGGAGAATCTTTCATGTATTTGGACTACCACTTCATACCCAATCATTCCAGGGATGCACACATCCATGATTAGCACTTTGTGTTCCTGAGAAACAATCTGCAAACACTCTTCTCCTGAGCTAACAACTGTTACATCACATCCCAGATGCATGAGAAGTCCCTTTGTCGCCATCCTGCTAACCCTGCATTAAAACAACGAAAAGAGTTCCATATTTCATTAATTGTGTCAAATCATGCTATAATAGGGCTTAGAAGCAACCAATATTTCTTGATGACGGTACTAGCATATCCAGATAAATATGTACACTTTCGATCTGATCAGCATTCAAAAGATTTTGCATTAGCGTTCAATTTCATCATTCTGTATGTATAAGACCAAATCCATTAGATTTCTACAGAAGGATTACTAATCCTGCAGAAGAGCAAACTGCTTTCCTTGTTCCAGTTGCATGGCTGAAGTGACACGTTGTAACTAAAAGTAATTGCTGCAGAAAACTTGACTGACTTCCAATCAACCAAAGCCATGGAACCAAACTTGTCCATGCTCCCACTCTAGGGAATGTTGTCGCACCGCAGATATTCTGGCCACAAGTGAAGCCAAAAGCTCACCCTTAATCCACTAGATTACGAGAATGGAAGTACGAATTAATTTCTCAGACTCTTATATCCCATACACATGCAATACATATATATTTATTGAAGGGAGGAATCTAGGAGGTATTACTGTAAACCTTGATTGACACCTAAGAAAACTCTTAGAGAAAGTAAAGAGATAGGGATGTATGCCACGGGGAAGATGAAATTGATATGCTTAGGGAATGTAATACCCAAACAAGATAGTTTCAAAAGCATAGCAGTATAAAAAATATAAATTTGCATCAATGGTGGCCATTGTTACTGACCCATTGTCATCCATAACAAGAACTTTGAGTCCTGGAAAATTTGCCTGGCCATGATTTGCTTGAACTTTAGGTACAAAACGGTGCTCAGACTCACTTGAATGCTCTGCAATTCCAAGTTTTACAATGAATATAGCAGTAGACCCTTGGCCAAGACCTTCACTTTCAATCCAAATATGCCCCTCCATGAGATTTACAAACCTGATTGTATCATAGAAAAGTAAAAACATGATGATTGTATTATTATTTTTTTTTTCTATTAAAAAATTATGCAAAGTTTATTGATCGATAGATTGATTGGAAGAAGTTATGCAAAAGCTCTTTCCCAGGTAGAGTTCCAGTATTTACGAAGAAAATCAGAATCAAATTGCTAAACTATTGGTGAAGTCGTCTATATAAAGAATGAATGAAATCCACATGAATACATTGCCCATACGGCTGCAAAAGCTCAAAGGATGAGGAAACCAGCAATACCTCTTACAAATTGCAAGCCCAAGTCCTGTGCCACCAGAATTTCTACTTGCTAGTGAATGACTTTGTGCGAATTTATTAAATAAACTAGGAATGTCTTGGGGGCTGATTCCTAATCCCGAATCCTTTACCTGCAGGAGAAAAACATCAGGACTTCCACACTGATGGACTAGGTGTCTCCGATAAGAAATATCAACTATAGAACAAACCAACCTGTACTCGCAAATAAAAATGATTATCACTTGGCACTGGAAAAAAGTCAGGAGCCCAAGCATCTCTTAAAGATTCTAATTTTGCAATACAAGCAGTGATTGAGATGCTTCCCTCTTTCGAGAACTTCACAGAATTACCGGCAACATTCAATATGGTTTGCATAAGACGTTTTTCATCACCAACAGCGTACTCAGGCAAATCCGGAGCCAAACTTAATGATACCAACAACTTTTTGACAGATGCAACGGGCTTGATCAAGTTAAAGATCTGCAATGACAATAGGCATATTATCATACCGAGCAGAATCTAGAAGCAGTTGGAATCAAACAGTTCATTAGCTAACAGAAGACCTCATTGAGTCCCTTCACAAATATTAATTGCTTAATTAGTAATAGTGGAAACACCTGCCTCTCTGAATACCGCATGAAGGTTAAATGTCCCAAGGTCAAGTTCGAGGCTTCCTTCTTCAAGTCTTGAAAGATCTAAAACATCATTAATAAGTGTTGCTAAGAGGTTACTGCTCTTTAGGACAGTTTCCACCATCAGGCGCTGTTTAGGTGTCAGTTCAGTTTCCTGCAATAAGGAAGAGAGTGCAATAACCGCATGCATAGGGTTTCTCATCTCATGGTTCATGACTGCCAAAAATTCATTGCGAGCACGGATGGTTTCTGCTTCTCTTCTCGCCAGATCCAATGCAACATTTTGTTCCATAAGCAGATCCCTTGCCCTCGTAGATTCTTCTAAAATTGCAGCATGAGAAAGAGCAACTGCCACCTGCGCCCGTAAAAAATTTGTAATAAGCATCTCCAGGCACAAATAATCAAAATGAAAGTGCTATTTCATTGCAACTAATAATAATGGCACAGCATGCTATTTCAGTTGGTCTTTTTTTCAACAGTGAACTACAAACCATCAACTATTTAAAACAAAACCATTGACAAACTTACATAGATGTCACACCTATAAAAATACATATACTGTTGAGAAATGTTTTATTTCCCTTCCATGTATGTTCTACACTAGGTAGGGGGGGGGTTGCATAATGGTCATTTACTTATGTATGGGATGTATTGTAAAATTTGATTTATCATAAATGATCTTGGGAGAGGGTCTTAGGACTTTTAACTCCTATTATCCTTGCCTTTCTCTTCTTCTCTCTTCCCTCATTCTCTTCCTCTTCTCCTTCTCTTCTTCTTCTTCTCCTTTGTTTCTTTGTCTTCCTACTTGGCATCATAGCCAGGTTTGAGAAGGAAAACCACTTGTAAACAGTCACACCCATGAAGCTATTATTTGGCCGTACGGCTCATGTAGACAGCTGTATGGCGCCTCCAAGATCTACATCTTCCAAAGCTTCGTCCATGTGAGTTGGTGAAGGGTGTTTTTAGAAAAAATCATATTTTCGTAGGATTTTTCGGCATAATTTGGGGCATCATATCTGGGATTTGATGAGAAAATCACAGAAAATGAAATTTTGAGGTTCTCGCTTTCCCACTCCAAGGGAGAGTTATTTGTCATGCTTGGCTGGTAGGCGTTGGTCCGTAGCAAAAATTGGAGTCCAAAAAATCTAGCCATGGCCCATCTCGTGGATTTTTTAGCGACCGATGAAGATTTATCCATGTGAGCAATACCTATTTTTGGCTGCCTAGCTACTCGGGTTTAGCTTGTGCATAGTTAATTAGTTGCCGTTTGGGGGCTTGGTTGCTACAATCTACAACTTCTTTGGAGCAGTTGCGCCCATATTGAAGGTTTTGAGTCTGGACGTCTATCTTCAGGAGGCTTGGAAATGACTTCACCAGGATTGTCTCTTATGGGTAGCCAAGGGGACACCCCCCCACCACACACACACGGACAAACAACTTGCAGATCACTACGGTCAAGTGAGATGGGACAAACTATTTGGAATGGTCTCAATCCACTAAGTGATATATACACGGTCGAGGAAAAGCCGGTTACATAAATGGAAAGATTCAAGCACCAGAACTGACATAGCGGAAGTGTGAAGTCAATCACGAAAGTGAACCAAGAAGAAGAACACCGTCTTCAACCGAAGAGAAACCTTGAATCCACAAGGAGAAATGTAATAGAATGCTTAAACAATAAACTTTATTGATTTCTTCGTTCAACTACAACCCATCTTAAATAGGACAAATCACTAACGAAATAGAAACATACTAAAAGTCTAAAACCGCTAAAATAGGAAAAATTACAACAAAAAAAAATATAATTCTACTAAGACTAGAAATGGATAAATATTAGATCCTAGAAACACGTTAGAATCGACAAGGAGTGATTCTGATTTCTACAACTCAAGTTGTTGCTACAACAAAACTCTCCTAAAACAACAAAATTGCCATTTTGACCCACTAAACGATGGAATTTGGCCAGAATCATGCGTACGTCATGAATGAAGCTTATGAATATTAAATATCTTGTCGTTTCCTTTCATAAAAATCTAGCCCCATGCAATTCTGACATTAAAAACAATTTCATTAATGCCTATTACATCCTTTTTAGTGCATCTTTAGTGTCAATACCCGTTACGTCCTTTTTAGAATCATTTGGACTTTTGACGGTCTAAACGCTCCATGAACTCCTCTGCTAGGTGTTCTACATCAAGAACCTAATGATCCTTTCTTTGAGATATGGGATTGTGAAAATTCCATTCATACCTTGTGGCTTTTGAACTCCATGCAGCTCGACTTAGTCGAGGCCTTTTGTTCTTGGAGACTACCAAGGAGGTGTGGGACATTGTTGCTCATACCTTATCTCAATGTCACAAGGTTTATCAACTACGCCAAGAGGTTGCATCTCTCCATCAAGAAGACAAGACCTTGGCTACCTATTTTGTCTCTCCAGGCTAAATGGGAAGAACTTGACCACTATCAGGTTGTTCAGTGGTAGTGTACGAAAGATTCCAGTATTCCTTGCAAACTCGTAGAGGAGGATTAGGTATTCAATTTTCTGGCAAGTTGAAATCTGATTATGAGTTGATCTGGGTACAGATTCTGAGTAAGGGGGAGCTCTCATTATCAGTGAGGTTTATTCACTTGTCCTAAGTAAAGAAAGTCATAAGGCTGCTATGGTCACACATTTTGTGCCCGATCACTCTGCACTTGTCTCTTCCTCCTCAACCATTAGGGGAGTCAAGAGTGGTCCCTGAAAGATGAGTGGATGAAGAAGAGCCATTTCAAAAAACAAATACAAGCTCAAGTATAATCATAGTGGCAAGCTTGGGCATACAAAAGGGGAGATGCTGAGATTGAGTAGGGCAACCTCCGAATGGAAACTGCAATGGAACACATCATGTGTCGACATATAGTTCCTCACTTCCATTCTCACTTTTGTCTAGTATTCCTCCACTGATGTCTCCCGAGGAGATTGAGAAACTTCATCAACTGTTGACTTGCCTAGATAACTCCTCTGTCTCAGCCTCCTCAGCCTCTGCCCATTCAGGTACCTATGCATCTATCCATCATGTTTGTCCCTGGTCCCTCCTAGATTATTGATTCGGGAGAATCTGACCATATGACTGGTATGTCGTCCATTTTCTCCTCTTATAGTTTGGGTTCTGGTAGGAACAAGGCCAAGGTTGAAATGGGTCCCTATCATCTATCCCAAGCAAGATGTCATCAATTTAAACCATGACCTTACTTTCTCTTCTGTTCTTCATGTTCCGAACCTTACTAGCAACCACTTGTCAGTTAGTAGTCCCACTAAAACTCTTAACTGTAGTGTAACATTATTCCTATCATATTGTGTACTTCAGGACCTGGTAACAAGGAAGACAATTGGCATTGGGCATGAAGTTAATGTTCTGTACCTTCTTGAGTTGTCAACTCCTAGTGTCGCTGCCCTCCAGTCAAGTAGCCCATCTCAATTGTGAAGACCGGGTCAACTTCTGTCATGTTCAACTAGGTCACCTGTATTTTGCATCTCTAAAAGTGTTATTTCTTGACTTATTCAAGTTTGTGTCATTGTCTAATTTTCAATGTGAAGTTTGTCAACTATCCAAACATTATAGAACTTCTTTTTCCCCTAGTAATACAAGTGTTATTCTCATTTTCGCATTGTGCTTACAAATTTGTGGGGTCCTACCCAACTGTTGTTGTGGATGGATTTCGTTTATTTTATTACTTTTGTTGATGATTACTCCCGTCCCACCTAGCTATATCTTTTATGCGTTCTTGTGATGAAGTTCCACACATTGTTACAACCTTCCATAAGATGGTAACAATTAATTTGACACAAACATTAAGATCATTCGTATGGATAATGCAAGAGAATACTTTGAGGGGGAGCTTTAGACTTACTGGGATGCAAATGGCATCATTCACCAAAGTACTTGCCCATAGACTTACCAGTAGAATGGAATCGACAAAAGAAAATATCACCATATGGTTAATTAGAAGAGAGGTCCTCTTCTTATTCCTATTTACTCGTATACGATCCCATAGACTCTCTTTCTTATTCAAGAGACTATTGAACGGCAGAAGGAACTAAAGGTGTATTGTCAGTGACAGAGAGTCCCAACCACAATGGATCTATTGTGCCCATCTAATGCCTTGGGTGCAAGTTACATTGCTTCCCTTTCACTGTCAAGCATAAGGCTGATGGACCAATTGACAAGTATAAAGCTCGCTTGGTTGCCAAATGATACACACAAATGTACGGAATTGATTACAATGAGATGTTTGCTCTCGTAGTCAAGATGAAGTCTATTAGTGTGTTTTTGTCCTTGGTTGCAAACTTGTCATGGGCCATGGCCCTTATTCCAACTGGATATAAAGAATGTGTTTCTTCATGGAGAACTCAAATAAGAAGAATATATGATGCCTCCTCCTGGATTTGTCTCTAGGGAACAAAGGGAATGTAAGTTAAAAAAAATCCATATATGGGCTAAAATAGTCAGCTAGAGCATGTTCAAGAACAGTCAAGAAAGTAGGGTACCTGCAGAGCCACTCCAATCACATTCTTTTTTGTGAAAAAGGACAGCTTCCATCACTACTCTTATTGTGTATGTGGATGATATCGTTGTGATTGGAAACTATCGATCTAAAATACAGGCACTCAAGATGTTCTTGGCCAAAGAATTTGAAATCAAGGATCTGGATACACTAAAATACATATTCCAACGAAAGTATGTATTACATCTTCTCAGGGATACTGGGAAATTGGGTGCAAAACTAGCTGATATTCCAATTGACCCCATCGTAAATTGAGAGGTGATGGGGGAGATGTGGCCTGATAAAGGACTGTTTCAAAGGCTAGGTGGGAGGCTCCTCTACTTGTCTCTCACAAGACCTGATGTCGCATATGCAATCATTGTTATTAGCCAATTCATTCACGCCCCCCGGACCACTCTAGAGGCAGCTGAAAAAATCATTCGGTACCACAAGTCCTTCCCTAGAAAAGGCCTATTGTTTGTCGGACATGGACATCTCAAATTAAAAGCCTATCCAGATGTAGACTAGGTTGGTTCTCTTGATGACAAGAAATCCACCTTTGGCTACTGACGTTTGTTGGAGGCAATCCAATGGTGTGGTAGAGCAATAAACAAATGATTGTGGCCAAATCCAACAGTGAGGCAGAATACAGAGCAATGGCTCATGGGGTAGTTGAACTCCTATAGCTAACCCTTCTTACGAGCTCGGGATAAAAGCTGAAGAGCCCATGAAGCTCTACTGTGACAATAAAGCAGCCAACAATATTGTCCACAATCCAGTTCAACACGATAGTTACGAGCATATTGAAGTGGACATGAACGGGTTGCATCTGAAGAAATCTGTTTACTGTTTGTTTAATCAAATGACAAACTAGTAGATATTATCACTAAGGGAGTTGTTAAAACCACCTTCTTAGCAAGCTGGGCATGATCGACATTTAGCCCCGCTTGAGGGGGAGCATTGAGAAATGTTTTATTTCCCTTGTATGTATCTTCTACACTGAGATGGAGGAGCATAAAGGTCATTTACTCATGTATGGAACATACTTGGTATTGGAAATTTTGTTTTGTCATAAAAGACCGTAAGAGAGGGTCTCAGAACTCTAATTCCTATTCTCCTCATCTTTCTCTCCTTCTCTCTTACTCATTACTCTTCTTCTTCTCCTTTTCTTATCCTTCTTTTCTTTGTCTTCCTACTTAAACAATAAATAAATAAATGTTATAGCAATAGGATCAAAATCTTGCCCCATACTATTCTGACAGCTATTTTTCAATATATTACTTCCAATATTATGTGATCATACATACAGTGACCAAAACATTTGCTGAACAAACAAGTTCAACAAAATTGGGTTGGGAAGTTGCTTTAACTTACTTACTCGTCCAAATATTACCTTTGTTGTGGGAGTCAGTTTATGCGTGCTCTACGGAAGCCACACAGGTATGCAGTTTTTCATATTCTATGTCATCTGAAGAGGTCCCCGAGCAAGGGACTGTTGTATCGCCCGTCAAAGAAGTTATCTGTTATTGGGTTTTCTGATGATGATTGGGCTAGTAACCATACTGATCACAGATCCACATCTGATTATTGCACCTTCATTGGTGGTAACTTGGTGACTTGGTGTAGAACAAAGCAAAACATTGTGGCTCGTTCGAGTACGGAGGCCCATGACACTCAAGGGACCTTCCTAAGGAACTATTTCGAACGAAGACTATTCCAATCGAAACTAAATATAGAGCCATGGCTCATACTGCATGTGAGCTATTGCGGGTTCAGTCTCTTCGAGAGAGAGGGGTGTCGATGTCTCTACTCCAATGCCCATGTATTGTGACGATCAAACAACGACCTTTATTGCTAGTAACCCTGTATTCCATGAGCGGATGAAGCATATTGAGGTTAACTGCCATTTTATTCGAGATATGGTCTTGACCCTACATCAAGTTTGAGAATCAATTAGGCGACATCTTTACTAAGGCTTTAACTAGGAGTTTTTTTTCGTCTCTATGTACCAAACTGAGCATGTATAATCTATATGCTCAAGCAGTCCAGCTTGAGAGGGAGTGTTAAGAGTTCTTGTTTTCTTTATTCTTTATGATATGTAGAGTGTGTGGGCCCACTGTTCACGTAAGTTCTATTATGTAAGGGGCCTCACAAGAGAATTATATATATATAATGAGGAGGCCGAACCTCTCTGGTTCATTTTCTCTCTCCTCTCTCTTTCTTCTCTCAATCTCACAATCATCACAGTCATAAAATGTCCACTAAAAAAAAGAAACAGTGAATAATAATAATAATAATAATAATATATTTTTTATTTTTTCAATGTGTAAAGCACATGTAACATTGATTTTATGTCTTCTTAGGCAACACTTAAACACCTTTGTACTAGCACCTGCTTAGGTCCTGTTTTAGGCACCAAGGGTCCCGGCTAGACAAAGCTTTGACTATACTAGCTAATCAATACAATAGAAGAAAATGACAAATAGTACACTTTATGTCACTATAAAAGAAAATGACCCATAGTACACTTGATGTATGTAATGACGATTACACAAACAAAAAGATACTTCACATTGGAACTCTAAAACCAACAGTTTTGATATGCTGGACAAGAAACAAAAGACATGGGAGTACGTTCAAACCTGATCAGCGACCACTTCAACAAGCTCTAACTCATGGACGTGCCATTGCCTCGCACTGTCTGAAGGAAGCATCAAAACCATCAATGCATAGCGTTTTGTAGAAAGCTCTGGCCAATCATTAATTTGAAAATTTGAGAGATGTAAAAGTGGGACACGCACAGCAACAACCTCCCCGGGCATATATTTTCCTGCAAGAGTTCGAAGTCTTGCCACTGGACAATTTGGTGATATTTTAACTGCACAGTTGCTACTAAAAACTTGATTGATCACGGGAAGCTGAACAGGTACAGTAACTCCAACAGGGTTTTGGTGTCGTAGAGTGTAGGAAAGTTGAAGCTCCAAACCAGTACGTGTTGGCATCCAGAGTGCACACTCCTCCAATGCCAACATTCTACCCAGTTCAACAAGAGTGGTCTTTAATATAGTATGTCTGTCAAGAGTACTTCTAATCTCATGAGTTAGCATTCTAACATGCTGACCTGTTTCTTCCTGCGTACGAATCAGGCCCATCTCCCGATCAAGCTCTGCAGCCTTGTTTTTCAAAAATAACTCCCTGGTTTTCACACTCAACAAATCAGGAATTATGTGCACAAGCATAAGGGCCGTTGCACATGACACGACAGCAGTCAAAACCTTTGCTGTGGTCATTACAACTACCACAATTCTCGAATGCGTGCTGAAAGTCCATAAGCTAATAAGGTGTGTGGCTCCACAAAGAACGATGAAAGCACCAAATTGCACAAGCACCCATCTATATGGGAAAACTGCAGATTTCTTTACAAAGTATATTAGTTCGAGAGGGATGGAAAAATAAGCAAATGCAATAAAGAAGTCTGAAATGTACTGGTATTTCATCAACAGTTCATCAGCCGGCCATTGGGGCTCAATGCAGTTGCAGGACTCCATCTTACAAAACAACCTTGACACATACCTCCTTTTTACATACCTGTGGTAAAAGAATATAATAACTGAATAAACCTACTTTAGGAGCATAGAAATGATTCACAAAGCACAATGAAAGAGTTTGACACGTTCAATAATTGAAAACCTGTTGTAAATTGAAGATTTGATGACTGAAAACATACAGTTCTCACGAGTAAACACAAAACATATAAAGAAAGATAAGGAAAAGAAATATAACAGCTACCTCAACAAATTTATCAAAACCAACATCCCAACTTAAGAGTGTGATACTAGGACAACTTTTATCAGCAAGTTTATGAAATGAAGAACCAAGGGACGGTAACATAGAAAATAGTGCTAGACTCAGGTGTGAAATCCCTCCTAGGATCAATACCACCATATTCTAATAGGGCTGCAACTTGGGCGGGTTCAACCCGAGCCCGACGAACTCTACCCGACTTCAGGTCGGGATTTTGTTGGGTTAATAAGACTCAGGCTTGGGCTCGGGCCTGAATATTGAAGCCCGATTGAAACTCGGGTTGGGCTCGGGCTGAGGTCTTATGCAACCCGACCAAACCCGAGCCCGATCAATACAACATATAAAAACAAACTATCCTATTGAAACCCTAAACCATCCTTTCTCTCCCGTCTGGCTCTCCCTCATTTTCCCCCATTTCCCTCTCTCCTTCCCTCTTCTAGGACAACAAGAATGAGAAGGGAAAGATATCCCGCTCCGTGAGTACAAAGGGCCGTCGTCGCTGACAAACCTGTCCTTGAATCGAAGCATCCGGGTTCATGGCTCTTTGATCATTGCCAAGAGATGTATACTGTCCGGGAGAAAACTTTTATAATTAAATTTGATTTTTTTTCTTTTTTTGCTTCCTTTTTGTTCAAAACTCTATTCTAAGTTTGGATTAAGAATTTTGAGTCTATTTTTATTGGTTTTATGATGAATGATGCAGAACAAGAGGATTGAAGAAGTATGGAAAACTATTCTAAATGAGAATATGATATTGGGGAAATTGGGGTCACAGCATATGAGATTAGGGTGGTTTGTCAACTTTGATTTTTTTGGAAAAATTGCACAACCCGGCTAACCCGATGAACCCGACCAACCCGATCAGGTTGGGCTCGGGCTGAACAAGTCAAGCCCGACCTCGGGTTGTGTTCGGGCTCGAGTTGGAAGGTCTGAAACTCGGGTTTGGCTCTGGCTGACCCCTAACCCGACCCAACCCGCCCAGGTTGCAGCCCTATATTCTAAAATCAAGAAAAGTAAATACTAAAAGTCAAAACTCAAAGAAAACAGAATATTAACTGGTGTTACAAACCTCAAAGAAGACAGAATATTGACTGGTGTTATGGAAACAAAACTAAACATATGAACTTGCAATCAGAAAAGAAGAAAAAAAATCTGTTAGAAAATAGGGTTTGCAGAAGAGAGAGAATTAGGGAGAAAGAGAGAATCGTATGGAGCGAAAAATCAACTCTCTCCATACATCCCCTAATATATATAACATAAACAATAAGGAAATTTTATATAAATACCCCTAAAATCGTACGAACATTGTACAGCCCGGCCGAAGGCCCTAGCCCCCGAACCCCCGGTGGCCTTCGGCTTGCGAACCCCCAATAGCCTTCGGCCTAGTACATTTATTACATTAACACTCCCCCTCAAGCTGGATCATATATATCATAAAAGCCTAGCTTGGAATATAAAAACTCACTCCTTACTCGACCTAATGCCTTGGTAAACAAATCAAGCAGTTGATATTCTGACTTTACATATGGAGTACATATATCACCATTCTGAATTTACCCCGATGAAATGAAAATCAACTTCAATGTGTTTGGTCCTTTCATGAAAGACGAGTGTACGTAATATGAACTGCGGCTTGATTATCACAGAATAGAGAACAAGCGAATCGACTGTAAATCCAATCTCTTGAAGAAGATTCCTTAACCACAACAACTCACAAGTTATATGTGACATAGCTCGATACTCTACTTCAGCACTCGACCAAGCCACAACACTTTGTTTCTTACTCCGCCAAGATTGATTGCAGGAGTATTCACTGGTTTAGCACCCAATAAAACAGTATCTTCCAGTAAATCTAATACATACTTATGCGGTGAAAGATTGATCCCAACCTTAGACCTTGCAACTTCAATCCCAGAAAATATCTTAGTTGTGCAAGATCCTTAGTGTGAAAGTGATTGTGGAGGAATAGTTTCAAATCTGCTATTCCCTTGGCATCACTTCCTGTAACAATCATATCATCAACATTAACAACCAGAACAATCTGCCCTACATCAAAATTACAAACAAATACAGAACGTGTCAATCCAAACTAAAGAACAACTTCACTGAATCAGCCAAGCCAAGCACGAGGCGACTGTTTCAACCCATATATCGCTTTACGCAATCTGCATACCTTTAAAGACTCCCCCTGAGCAACAAACCCATGTGGTTGCTCCATATACACCTCATCCAACGTACCATGAAGAAAAGCATTTTTATGTCGAGCTGAAATAAGGGCCAATGCATAGTGGCAGCCAAAAAAATAAAATAACCACACGAACAAAAGAAATCTTTGCGGCGGGAGAAAACGTTTAAGCATAATCAATGCAATAGGTTTTGAGTATAACCCTTGATAACATGACAAGCCTTAAGTCTATCTACAAAACCATCAGGAAGATGCTTGATAGTATAAACCCATTGGCAACCCACAATCAGTTTACCCAGAGGAAGAGAAGGAAGATCCCAAGTACCATTGATATGAAGGGCGTCAACTTCCTCCTGCAACTCGAATGAGACAGGGCATCCTGCGGATTATTATGGATAGACACAGCAGAAAGCGAAGTAAAAAGAGAAGAAGAGAAATGAGTAAGAGACACAAAATTAAAAATGGGATGTGATGTACACAGACATTTATCTTTACGAAGGGCAATAGGAAGGTCAAATGTCGAAGATGGATCTACAAACTTTGAAGAAGATGGAGGAGGAACAAAAGAACTCAGCAAGTCGGTGGCAACATCAGGTGTGCGGTAGCGACGGTGAACATAGACCTGCAGCTCAACCGAGATTAAAAGTGCTAGAGGAACCCGAAGAAACATCGGGAGGAGAGCAAGTAGGGGCTAAGGAAACACCAAGAAGAGGCCCAGAAAGAGGAAGAGGAACAGCAAGCATGTCGTCTTCCACATGTTGACTCTCATCAAAAAAGAAAGGTACTAATTTGAAAAATGTGACATCAGTTGGAAGATCTTCTAGGGTTAGGGTTTCACAAATGGAAGAAGATAAAAGAGAGAAGAGAGAAAGGAGATGTCATGTGTAGCTCACATGACTCCCAAAATTATTATTTATATGTAGGCCATTACAAAAGACAAAAATACCCCTCACTATGAGGTATTTACAAGACTGCCCTTTTAATGTAGAATACATATAAAATACGCCTCCGATAACACTCCCCTCAAGTTGGTGCATATATATCTCGCATGCCCAACTTGCTAAGACACTGGTGAAGTTGCTAACTAGGGACCACTTTGGTAAATATATCGACAACTTGCTCATCTGTTTGAACCTATGTAACAAGGACACTGACACGGGTGTCAATGTCTGACACGGATACGAGGTGTCCGACACGACAACTTACAAAAATACGATACGGAGACACGTCCGTACATATATTTATTAAAAGTTATTAATATAAATGAATGCTTAAAATTATTAATAAAATAACAAAAAATAGAAAATAAAGTAGAAAATATTTATTAGTTTATTGTTGTATAGAGGATGGAACACACCAACCTGCTTTTAGAAATCAATTTTATATTAAAAATTATTAAAACCAGGGGTGACACGGCCATAAGTGTCCAGATGTGTGTCGGGAAGTGTCGACACGCATGTCCGAGTGTCGAGGTGTCCGACACGGCAAAAACCCTAAAAGTGTAGTGTCCTTGTTACATAGTTGAACGAAAGGAGTACACACCTCCCCAGAGAAGATCTTCTCCCTTATGAAGTGTCGATCTACTTCGATATGCTTGGCTCGATCATGTTGAACAGGATTGTGAGCGATGCTAATAGCAGCTTTATTGTCACAATACAAGCTGACTAATCCTGAGACAGTGAATCCTAGTTCTGCCACGAGGATTTTCAACCATAGCATGTCACACAGACCATGTGCCATGGCTCTGAATTTAACCTCTACGCTCGATCTAGCAACCACAGGCCCAACATGCCACCTGTTGGTCCAATCAACAAATGGGCTTTGAGGCCCAAGACAGGTTTTCTAAGCCCATGTGTCCAGCCCAATTAGGCCTATTCCATCATACCAGAATTTCCTATTTAGGTTTGTATTATAGAACTTAGTTATTATGTTAGTTTCCTATTTGAGTCTAGAGTTAATTCCTAATATAGAGTCTTGTTTACTTTCTAATTTAAGTCAAATGTAGATTTAGGAATGTTCTGATTTTTTATTAGGTGCTTTTTAGCAGGCCTATCATTTGGCATGAAAAAATAATTAGAATTAAGAAATATAGATAAATCATTGTTCTAGTAGACTTTATGTTAGTTTCTATTTTTAAATTTTAGTAAGTTGAGTACAATTAGAAGTCCTCTAAGGCTGTTGTTCAGTCATCCATAAATACCCATGTACTCGTTCAATTGTAAAAGAAGAGTTAAATGAAGTATTTTGTTTTTGTTTGGCTGTCTGCGCATATTGGGTGGTGAAATCTAGGCTAGGTTAGATCCCTATTCATCTCCCTCTCCCTTTCTCTATCATTTTCTCTTTTTTATTTTTATTATTCATTCAATTTCCAGCACCATAACCTACTCGTCCAGCCCAATAGCTCATAGATACCCGAAACTTGCTTTCTCTACCAACATTCATACTCCCATCTCCATTTGTTAAGAACCAATACAGGCCCATCCACCATTCTACATAGTCAGTTGAACCCTATAATAGCACATTACTACCTGGCCAAACCCCACAATCACCCCCCAAACCCATTAAATCAAACCCTAGGCTAAGAGCCCCATTTGAACCCATAAAATGTACTGTCCAAAAATTTCAACCAGCATCTATTTGATGTCTGGTTTTCCTATTTCAGCCCTAGATTCAGACCTTGGACCTGGCCTCAATGCCTTAATCCCAAACACATCCAAAACACCAATCCTAATTTCAATAATTCGACAATAAACCTGCTGGTTTTTATCAATTAGATATTAAAGCTTCCACATTATTGCTGCCCTGCAACAATTTTGGTATCACTGTTGTTGTCCAGCATCATTCTTGGTCATGAATCCAAATGTCCAAGTGTTGGGAAACCCCTTACTGAAACGTAGGTTTGAGATGGTGACACTAAGTCAGTTGAACTGGGGGTCAAGAGGGACAAAAAGAAGAGAAACAACTTCTGTTAAATCCATGATTTAAAATATCGTACAGGCTCAGCCAAGACATCTTGGATTTTGGCTTAGCCGAAACGATACCTAGGTTAATGTTTTGGCTTTGTCTCCCTTTGATACAGTTCTTCCTGCCATTGTCTTGCCACTTTATTGTACTGTCCATCTCATTTTAACTTACAGAGAGATTCCCTGAGACTGAGATTTTAAACCATGGTTAAATCCTGGTGGCACCAGTGTATGTTGACAATGGTATTTCTACTAAAGATAAGTAGCATGGTATAAAGAGTACCTTTGAGGGCCTTCCCGAAAGAACCTTCTCTCATTTCCTCTCCACAATCTTGGCAAAGCATTCCAAACATTTTTAAGAAAACAAAATAGGAATTTTTTAAGGGAAATTTTGATTGCCCCGTCGATTTCTCTTGTTGTCCCCCACTAAAACAATAAATAAAAGGACATCTATATCCCCTGTGTTTTTTTTATCTCCCCCCACATAAAAATTTTAATGAGTGTTCAGTCGTTCTAGGACCGAACCATACTTCACTGTTCAGCTGGCTAAGTCCGAACAGTGAAGTATTGTTTGTACTTATGTTCGGACTTAGCAGACCAAACAGTTACCGTTTGGGTACTATTTATTAACCGCAACGGTTTGAATAAGGTGGTATACCCATCACCACCTCTCCTACACTCAAAATCCATTACACCAAGAAAAAAAACTCTTCCAAACTCCATTACTTGATGCAAATAAACTGCTACTCACAGGCCAAATCTCTTACTAGAATGCTCTTTTGGCTATTATTTTAATAAGGTTGCTTAAACTCTATCTCCATGAACGGATAAAGGGGTTCAGGATGATTCATGAGAGTCATGTGCACTCTGTCTGCAATGCCCTCTCCACTAGACTAGTGCGTTCCTATTTTTGCAAAAAAGTCGGTGACCATTCAACTCAGGAGTTACACTTGCAAGTGATACTTTGTTCGGTTGTGTGGCCACATGTGGGAGCTTGCGACCTTCCATGAAATATTTCTCGAAGTCCTTGTTACATTGGATAAACATAGACAAAGACCAAATACATTAATATAAAAGTTGCGAACAAGGGAAAGATGATTATCAATCCAACCAATTTGATCTCACATTGTAGAAACCTACCAATTTGTCTCTTTCGGTATTTGCCATTTTTGTTTTTTTTTGCGTTTTTCGATTTGTCTCTTTCGGTTTGCATCGAAACCTATCGTTTATTTTTGTGGGGGAGCTAAGAGATTTCGACATGGAGGAGGGGAGATTAGAGAACTATCGAAATGGGTGGGGGAAGATTAAAGATTGGGGGGAGATAAGGGAAATGAGCGGGGCAACAAGAAATCTCCATTTTTTTACTCAATAGCAAGGTTGAAAACATGCTTTGGTGGCTTAGGCAGTTAACTGAATATAGGTGTCTAGGCAGCTATATGCAGTTGCCTAATGTCCAACACCATAAGACATATACACATATAAACTAGGAATCGCACGTGTGTTGCACATGGCCCATTGATGCAACCAACAAGGTCATGGGCCTGAAACCTTAAGCCGAGGGCAAAATTCTGCAAAAGAAGCCCACATCCTAGCACAAGTCACAACATGGATTTCTACCCATGGGCTTGGCACAAAGTGGGTTTTATGTCCATTCATCCAGCCCGTTTGGGGACCCTCTTGAAGTTGGTTTTCAGCCACTTATAGCTTTCAAAAATTGGTTTAAGTCTTCTATAAGGGCCTAGGTTAGTTTACTTATATTAAGAGTTTCTAATTTGGGTCAAGTTTGAATTTAGATAGTTCATATTTTATTAGTCTAGTATTAATTGGGAGGTTTTTATTTTGATTTTTACTTAAAGTCTGAAACTATGAACTATAGTAGGCCACTATTTGGAAGGTTGTAACTAGAATTAGGAATGTCTATGAGTGAAAGTTTATAGAGTGGTTTCTATTTCTTGTTTGTAGAAAGCTTTAAGTGAGAATTGAGTGGAAACCAAGCTGTTGTTCAATCAAACTATAATCGACTACGTGATTCATTTCAACCCCTATTTCAGACCCTGTTTACCCTAAAATCCAACAACCTTCCTAACCCATTAGATCACTAATACCACTTCCATCATAACCCTAACCATACACACCATTAAAAAACTTTCTTAGGTTAAACCTAGGCTTCTTAGTCAAATTGGAGATCCATTCCCCTTTTGAAAAACCCATATTTATAATTGTCAGATTCTATGACAAAAAGGACATTTATTTGTATGTTGATAACATTAGTTTGAGAAGCTCCACTCAACCCATCATGAAGAATGTCAATCGATTTAACGAAGAGACTCTAGTTTCACAACACTCAGACTACTGCAACAATCTTCTAGGAAACGGCCAGTCGTCTTTCACGATCCCACTTTACAGGTGTTTGGAAGTTTCTTGGGTCCGTATGATAACCCCTCCGGGTTTGTATTTGGGTTGCTTAGGCTCTTGTCATGGGTTTGGTAGGTTTTTCCGTAAGCTAGGGCACCCCCGACACCTGGGGCAACCGAGCTTTTCATGGGGTGCCCGCTCTTTTCAGCACTCTGTCTGAGAATAGCTAGGGCGCACCCTCTTTCTTGGGTCGCCCCTGCTCACTACCTCGGGCAACTGCACTATGATGGATCGCCCCCGCTCTTTACATTTTGGGAAAATCTATCCGTTGAAGGACCTCATTTTTGCTCTATTTAGGCTCGACTTTTGACCTTTTAGGGTATGAATTTTGAGAGCATTCTTGAGCTATTTTGAGCAAAAACCCTAGAGTTGAGAACCTACTTGTTTGAGATCAAATCTCCATGCATCACCACTCTTTAGCAGATTCGTTGAAGGAGATTTGGTGGGTGCGGTTACTCGTGATTCCTACAATCTTGATGAAAGCACGTGCTCAACGGAAATCGACCATCACTTGGATTTGCACCACTTTGTAAGGAGCTTGACTCTAAGCTCCGTGGATTTTCTTCTCAGCATCTCGAGAGATAAGTCCCCTTTGTTTTGAACCTCATGGAGGTAATTTATTATCTAAACCCTGATTGAGTTCTAGTGAGTCTTCACTCACTTGAAACCGTGTGGGAAAGTTCCCACGAGAGTTGAGACCCGTATTAACTCAGCTTGACCTAGAGCAGAACTATGCGGTAGATTGCTTGCCTATAGCGTAAATAGGTGTGTGAGAGATTTTGATCTCTCGGGTCTAGGTTAGTTATATTGCTAGCCGTTGGTTATTCAATTGTTAAAGTGTATTGCTTGCTTGAATAGTGGATTGAGCTCGATTGAGTGTGTGACAGTGGATGTAGGTGTGCGAATACCGAACTACTATAACTCTCGGTGTTGTGGCGTGTTCTCATTGTCTCTATTCTCTCTCTATTTTGTTCATCTGGTTATCTATTTATGATTGAATGCTTGTGTGATTGGATATCGAGATAATCCGCATATTTTTTTAAAGGATTCAATATTGTCCTATTCACCCCCCTCTAGGACGTTTATAGTAATACCAAGGGAATTTCACCTTTGTCCTACATATCATGATTCATAACCCATCCACTAGCACAAACTGACTCTTCAATCTGAAACCTTAAGTCAATCGGCCGTCTAATGGATCCAAATGATCTACGTGATGAATGGCACACCTAAAGATCACCTGGATGTCTAGTTACTAGCTCTTTCCAGATTACTACAGAAATTTCAACGTGACAAACAAACAAAAAAGTGATAAATTTTATGGTTAGGAATTTAGGATCACCAAGTAAACACAGTGTTTAAGTTGCAACCCATCCAAGAGGTCACCGCCAATTCGATGGCCTAGCCAATGAGGATACACCACAGTGCTGGTATGGTAAGTAGAGAAGCTACATCCCATCATATAAGACAGCTGGAATTAACCATAATTATGAAGCCTACTACAGCTAGATGTCTAAAACTAATTTATTAAATTAGTTACATCAAAGGTGTTTTTTTTTCTTGGAGGGTACAAGAAGAATGTTGAAATTTTAAGAGCAAAAGCAAAAATCATGCGATACAGAAACAAATAATTAAAGTAAATCCCAGAATACCATACTATCAAAATGTTCTTCTTCATCACTTCCGAATTCCTACATAAACCCTAGAAATAAGCTAAAGTGTGTGTTTAGTTCGCCATTTTGGCACTTGAAAAAAAAATTGCATGAAAAAGCAGTCTAAAATATCTTTTCTTGGCGTAAAAATGTCGATCCAAGGTTGGAGATGCTCTTACCCAGGTACATAAAACACTTGAGTACCAGTTTAAAACCCCCCAGAAATCAAAAAACAATACCAGATAAACTCTAGAAAACTGTCAGGAAATCGAAAGTGATCAGACCATTGGGATAGAATGGATGTCTAAAACCTCCATAAATCAATCAAATGAACAACAGAAGGTAAAAAAAAATGAAATCAAAGACTAACCAAGTTCTGGTTTTGATTCTGATTCTGATCAACAAGGCTAGCGTGCAAAACAATTAGCATTCCATGACCATTCTCCTGATTCATGAGAACTACTGTGCCAATTTACATACATAGATAGGAGTCGCTGAACTATTCTCACTAGAAAGCTTCACTCTGCTAATGTACTTCAGCTCTAAATAGCATTCATGTTTGGGATAAATCGAAGATGACGATGATGATGATGGACAGATGACCATACCAGAAAAAATATTTATGTTTAAATTGCCTGATGTGTCGATGTTTGCCCCTCCCAAGATACCACGCGGCATAGTCTTTCCGCCCACTGACGGTTGGATGTCTGGCGTTGGCCCACCCTTGGTGGATCTACTGACCAAAAGTCAACCTGCTAGGGAGTAAAACTTCTGTCACAAGATGTTGTGACGGAAGCCGGTCACAGCACTCAATACGAGCCACGTGTCACACGATCAGAGGGCGCTGACCGTATGGATGTTTGGCCAGTCCCTCGGTGGACCTACAAACCAAAAAACAGCCTGATTAGTGGTTTACAACCTTTGGAGTTTTGCACCCGAATAACGCTCAATAATGCTCAAATTCCTACCGTTAAAATCAACCCATGAAAATAACATCAATCGAATCGGTTAGAAATCACTAATCAAGCTGATGTTTTGTGTACCGGTCCACCTAGGGACTGGCCAAACATCCATACGGTCAGCGCCCTCTGATAGTATGCCACGTGGCTCATATTGAGTGATGTGACCGGCTTCCGTCACAACATCTTGTGACACAAGTTTTACTGATTTCGAGTAAAACTTCTATCACAGCATTCTGACAAATGCTTCTATCACAATGAAAACACAGTTCTAACGCTGACCGTATGGATGTTTCGCCAGTCCCTCGAGACCTATTAAGTATAAACCAAAAATCAGCCTGATTAGTGATTTACAACCTTTGGATCTTTCCACCCAAATAACGCTCAATAATGCTCGAATTCTTACCGTTAAAATCAACCCATGAAAATAACTTCAATCGAATCACTTAAAAATCACTAATCAGGCTGATTTTTGGTTTAGAGGTCCACTAAGGGACTGGCCAAACATCCATATGGTCATCGTCCACTAAGAGTGTTCTACGTGGCCTGTGTTTTTCATTGTGACAGAAACATCTGTCAGAACGCTAGGGCTGGCAATGGATCGGGTTCGAGTCGGATTGGTACTGATCCGATAAGACATCCAACTGATCCGGACCCGATCGGATCAATAAAATTCAGTTCCGGAACCGATCCGATATGATTAGATCGGTTCCGGGTCCGATACGATCCGATCCCATATGTATATAATAAATATTACATATAGTATAGATATCGGGTCTATATCGGATCGGGACAAGGTTGATCCGGTACCGATCCGATAACGAAAAATAAAGTTCTTGACCCAATTTTTTCGGATCGGATTGGGTATCGGGTTTGATCCGATCCATTGCCAGCCCTACAAAACGCTGTGATAGAAGCTTTACTCAGTGATTTCTAACTGTGGCTTGAGCACTCTTCATGGGGTGATTCCAATGTTGGATCGGAGCCTTTTTGTGTGTGTGTGTGTTTTACTTAAGTCCAAGGCTAGGCTTATCAAATATTTTAAATAGAAAAGATCACATTTTTGTAGAGACCCCAAACTACAAAATCTCCCCTCAAATTTCGACGCTCTCTGGGTACTCCACTGCAGAATATTCGTTTACAAAAAAAGCCCCCTCGAAGTGGGTCCCACTACAATATGTAGTTTGATAGGACAATTTTGCCTCTCTAGGCCACTTATGAACTAGACATTGATCCTTCCTTCCATTTAAAATCCGTTGTTTTAGGATTTTTTGTTTTGCATAATGTGTCAATATATTTTTATCAACAGTGCGTCTTTAGCCGAAGACGTGCGTCTTGTAGGTCTACGTTGTCTTAAAAGGTGTGTACCTTTATAGGTCAAGATCATTGTTCGGTCGTGCGTCTTAGTTCTCGTGTGTTTGGTTCGCAAATGAAAATGCACCTCTTGGATTTGTGTGGGCCACACATAATAATAGGTTTTCGATAGATCATTTGGGCCCTACATAAGAATGAAGGGTGATAGATCATGTGCCCTAATAACAAAGTTGATAGATCATGTAGGTATCACATAATAATTGGGTTGATAGATCATGTGGGCCCCACATAATGATGGATTTATAGATCATGTAGGGCCAACATAAGAACGAAGATGATAGATCATGTGGACAACATAATTAGAGTGTGCCGCACATAATGACTAGAGTTGATAGATCATGTAGGCCCCACATGTTAACGGGGTCGATAAATCGTGTCAGTCCCACATAAGAACATAAATTGATAGATCATATGTGGGTCCCACATAATAGAGGGGTGTTGATAAATCATACATGTGCCATATGTCAAGTGAGCCCATACATCATAAGTAATGACTAGAGTTGATAGATCATGTAAGCCTAGGTCCCACATGTTAAAGGGGTCGATAAATCGTGTCGGTCCCACATAAGAACATAAATTGATAGATCATATGTGGGTCCCACATAATAGAGGGGTGTGATAAATCATACATGTGCCATATGTCAAGTGGACCCATACATCATAAGTGGACCACACATTTGGTGGGTTGAGCCCATTGGGGGTGAAGGGTGAACCTTCAAGGCATCTTCAAAAAACTCGGGGGGGGGGATGGACCTTCAAAAGTTCAACACTCATCTTCAAGGTCCATTGTGTCTTCGAAGGTGCGCACCTTGGTGTGATACTTGTTATCGATCAAGACGCGCACCGAATACACTCTACCAAACGCACCTTCAAAGTTTGGTACATAGACGTACACCTTCGACTATGTTTTGTAGTACGTCTTCAGCCAAAGACGACTGTCTTGAAAGTCTGTGTCTTCAAGATGCATGCCTTTAAAGGTCAAGATTGACGTTTGGTTCTACGCACCAAGCATGCCTTGAAGACGTACGTGCATCTTAGTTCTCATGTATTTGATTCACAAATGGAGATATGCATGTCTTGGAATTGTGTGGGCCACTTATAATAATATGAATTTGATAGAGATCATGTGTACCCTACATAAGAACAAAGGGTGATAGATCATGTGGGCCCTACCTAATAACGAAATTGATAAATCATGTGAGCCCCATATAAGAGTGCATGGGTGATAGATCGTGCGGATGCCATCTAGTACATGAATTAATAGATCATGGGCCCCATATAAAAGCAAAATATGAAAGATTATATGGGTCCGACATAATAATCGGGTCAATAGATCATGTGGACCCCACATAATGATGGATTGATAGATCATGTAGGCGCCGCATACGAACAAAGGATGATAGATCATGTGGCCCCAACATCGATAAATCATGTGGGCCCACATGTTAACGGATCGATAAATCATGTAAGCCCCACATAAGAATGGAAGTTGATGGATCATATGTGTGTCCCACATAACATAGGTGTATTGATAGATCATATATATGTCAAGTGGGAACATACATTAGGTGGGCTAAGCCCATTGGGGGTGAAGGGTGAACCTTCGAGGTACACATTGGTGCGTCTTCAAAAACTCAAGAGGGGGAGGGGGGGTACGTAGGAGGTGAACCTTAAAGGTTCACTTTTGCGCGTCTTCGAGATCCACTGTGTCTTCGAAGATGCGCACCTTGGTATGACCCAAACACTTGTTATCGATTAAGATGCGCACCTTCATCCAACAAGCGCGGCGAAGACACTTTACCAAACACCTTAAGAGTATGCCATGTGTAAGGTTGACTTCTCCATAGTTATTTGTAAAGTCCTTTCTTTTCTTAATAAGAGGTAGTTGTCACATCCGAATTCGGGCACCCGAACTCTCACGAATGCCCGTGGATCAATCCGTTTACCCGAAATCCAGGGTGTGATAAAAATTAAATTAATTTTTTATATTCTAAAATATTTTGTTAGATTATCATAATTCTTTATAAATCAAAATAAACAACTTTTGTAAATGCATTTTTGTTAATTCAACCATTTGATATATTTTTAGAATTAAATTTTCGTGATTCAACAGTATGATCAACTTTTTGTCAATTTTTAAAGTTGGTTGAAAAATTATTTTCTTTTAGAATTTTATTCTACACTTCAGAAGAATCAACTTTGTGAAGGAATCTTGATAAAAAAAAATAATACTTACTATTTTTAAAAATTCAAAGTACATTCTAAAAATCTATTATAAATTTTTTTGTAAAAATAATTCAATTGCTCAAAGTACCAAAATCACAAATGTGCTACTAATTAATTTAAAAATATTTAGATTCGAGATATAATCAATCTAAAATTAAATAATACATATCTAGTCTATTATATTACTTAAAATAATAAAAATTTAATCTCTTGATAATTTTCTTTCGTTAGTCAGTCCCGCTTCCTCTGTGTTCTTCTCATTAGGATCAACAAAACCTGAAAATGGTGTATGTATGAGTAGGTCAAACGCTAAATCGAAATTTTCATCCCAAAATATGATTCAACCAATATAAGATATGCATACATATTTGCATAGATTTAATTGTCAAACAATAACATCATGCTAATAATGAATACATTAACATAAAAATAAAAATAAACAACCCATACAGATGGTCTTCTTCTTCACCCGTATAGAGGGTCTTCTCGAGGTTTTTGGATCTTTCACTGTTGAGAACTCATTTTCAACTTGTTTAATCGTTTCTGAATCTTCAACACAAATGCACCTTAATATATAAAGAACTAATTATTCAAGTGATAATTTCCACATAGAGGATCTCCAACACAGAATAAATAGAATTCATGTCACGCCCCGAATTCAGGCACCCAAATCGAACCCGAATGCCTATGGATCAGCCCGTTTACCCAAGATCCAAGGTGTGATAAAAATAAAATGCTCCAAAAAATAAAGAAAATAACAAGAATCACAGTCGTGATTGATGAATAACAGCTCAACTCCAATAGTTAAAATAATACGAAAGCATAAACAAGTTATTACGTTGAAATAACCAAAGTCAAAATCAAAGTAAAACTCTTTAATTTTTATCAAAATTACTAATTAGGGTCTCTATAATTACCTAATATTTATATCAAACATCTTTTGTAAAAGCACTTAAGCCAAAATACTCGTTTAAGATAGTTTTGAAATTTATTTTTGCGGGTTTATAAAAACGGTCAACTTTTGGTCAAAATTCAAAGTATGTCAAAAAATTATTTTCTTTAAGAGTTTTATTCTAAAATTTATAAGAAACAACTTTAACAAATGAACTTTAGCCAAAAATAACGTTTTATAGTTCTTTTAGTGGTTTTACAATTGTTACAGTTTTATAAAAGTGACAGGTAAAACTCAGTTGGTTGATTTTTTTTTCTAACTTAGTCGTATAATTCGAGAGTCAATTTAAAATGGAATCCAACAAGTGATATATGAATTTAATAGTGCTCAAAATTTATAATTTTTCTATAAAATAATATAATATATGTTCTGTTTTACAAATCAAAGAAAAAGTTGAAATAAAATAAGAAAATATTAGAAATTCATAACCTACATTCAGTCAGTAAAAAGGGTTTACAGGACAACTCCGATTGAATTTGATAACTCAATATATATTTTTGGAAAGCTAACTCGAAGACCCACATATTTTATGTTTAGTCAAAAGAGAGATTTCCATTATAAGGAAGCCAAAAACTCAGTCGAAGTTGACTGTTATGTGCTGTTTGTGTGTGACAGCAGCAACTATGACGTTCACTTTGAAAATTTCTAAAGAACAGAAAACAATATATTAAATTCTCAAAAATTTGATAAAATACTAGAACCATTTCAGAAACAAACCTCTTTAGAATCACACTATTTGAATACCAAGAGAATATTTTAATAATATTTTTTTATCCAAAACATCGGGTAAATCCGAGAAATACAAAAATTTAGAAAAATGTCAAAATGTGAATTAAAATATTTCGATCAATCCCAATATGAACAAATCATTTTTGAATGTCCATAAATCTTAAGAAAAAATAAAATAAAATAATCTTAATCCTCAAACTCCGTCTCGTCCATGATGTCTTCCCGGTCAATGGTTCATCTTCATATTCTTTTATGAAATCTGAAATTTTGTTCGGTATAAACCGTGAGCTTTCGCCCAGTATATTCCACAGAATAATCACATGTTTATAATTCATTTAATTTAAACACATACATTGATTAAGAGTACATGTGATACATGATCGAATATATAAAAATATGATGAAGATGATGATGATGATGATGATGATGATCTGATCAAATGAACCAAAAAATTCATTTCACACATTCCCATTTTTTTCTTCTGCAGGGGTTTGGGGTCTTTTACCCTAGGGCACCGAGCCCTTGTTAATTCTTTCGGGTTCCTCTGGGCCGCAGAGCCTATGTGCACTCCCAACTAAATCTAATCATTCGGGCCATAGAACTTATGCGCACTTCCGATTATGTCGAACCTTCGGGCCGCAGAACCGATGTGCACTCCCGACTATGTCGAACCTTCGGGCTGCAGAACCTATGCACACTCCCGACTAAATCAGACATTCAAGCCGCAGAACCTATGCGCAGTCTCATCTAATATCATACTTCCGGGCTGCAGAGCCTATGCGCACTCACGTCTAATACCCAACCCAAATGAGAATGCCTCATTATGATAATAAATAATATAATCATTTAGCAAGATAATCAAAATCACAAGTCACGAAGATCTAAACTCGTAAAATCATATAACAAGAATTTAAAATAAATGAATCACAAATTAGAAAAGAATATCCGTACTTATCTAGTTCTAGAACTTAGAACTAGAACCTCCACCACCAAGAACAAGAAGAACTCTAGAGAGTTTATAGAGCTCAAGAGAATTTGTGAATTGATATGACGGCGGGGGGTCCTATTTATAATAGTTCATAAGGAAAAACTTTTAAATATGAGCTTTATAGTTTTAACAAGTATATTTAAAACTTTCTATTTTGTTTTAAAAAGATTCTTTAAAGATATTTTATTAATTAATTTTTATAACATTAAAATGGGTCGCTTTTATAACCCATTAAAATGCTTATTTAAGATGGGTATGTGGCTAAAAATGGGCCTAAGGCCTATGGGTATCAAGTAAGCTTTAAATAAGATTATTTTTGGGCTTAAAAGATCTCTAAATTAGCCCGAAAAGCCTGTCTAATAAATAAATTCAGTCATGTAATACCATGAACTTTCGTTCTAGGGTATTATGGTAAATTCACCTAATAATGAAAACCTGAAACTTTTTGACTCTTATTATTGTTTTTATTGTTTAATATCATGTATAAGTATGTGTATTTAATTTGGTTTCATATTGACAACTTTGAAAAACCTGTTATTTTTGAAACTCGTTCTTTATGGCTAAATTCTTGCTAAAAATAATGAATCATAACTTGCAGGGGACTTTTTCTTTACTCAGCTAACATTTCAGAACTTTTATAAAAAAAAAAATTTGTGGGCCCGAGATTGCAAAAAATATTCCTATTGTATTCTTACTAACTTACCTGTGAAATTTGAAACTTTTCCTGAGACATGAAAACCCTAGTAGGAGATTTCGGGAGATTTTGACAAAAATAATATTTTCGTAATTTTTGAACTTTTCTAATTTTCTTATATTTTTAAAAATAATATTTAATTATATTTTATTTATTTAATAGCTATGTGGGACCCACGAATCACTTTCGGGTCATTCCGATGTCATTTGACATTTTTCTATGATTTTGAACGTTTTTATGATTAATGTGCGTTACAAGTGTCAATACCTTATTGTATGGACTTTTAAATTATATGATATAGTTTGATTAATTAATTTATAATTATTTGTGTTATAATTGTTGGGTGAGCCCGTATGACCAATCTAGAGGCCTTTTGGGCTTAATAATAATCTTAATTGAGCCTAGTTGTTGAGGGTTGAAAAAGTTATCCCTTTGATAGTCACGAATTCTACTAAAATAGAAACCCTAATCCTTCCCTAAACCAATTTATGAAAACCCTAAACCTTTAGAAGCTTTTACAAACCCAACTCCATTGAAGAATAGAAAAAGCTCCATTAAACCTTCATCGGGCACCGATCGCACTCGAGCAAGAAGGGAGAAATGACGGGGACTCCGATTAGAAGAACATACTCCGAAGAGAGGACGATCCGACGACTTTCAAATTTGAATAAACTTTTGATTTTCATTAAAGTTCAAGAAACCTTGAGGTAAGTGCGTTTGATTCATCCTATACTTATTTTTCTTCAAGATTTTATTTTTCTTTCATTAGATAATAGTTGATACTCATTATAAATTAATTTCAACAATATTTACTTTATTCTTGTTGGGTTGATCTTTATTTGGGCCACCATGATGGGTTTGGCCATTGTTTTTTTTACACCTATAACGGATGACTATGTTCTTCATCATTTTTGTTATATTCTTATAATTTAAATATTTTTATAATTATTTTTCTAAATACCTCTATGAATCTATTTTCCAAAACCGTTTAGTTTGTATTTTTCTGATTTGTATTGATTAAGTTATAATTTTTCTAAGTTATTGACTTTACCAAAAAAATCAGAATTTTAGATTTTACACGGTCCACTTCACTTAGGATTTCAATCTATATTTTTAATCTAAATATTTTTTAATTATTTTTTATAAATACCTCTATCAATCTAGTTTCTAGAACATTTGAGTTTCTATTTTTCTTATTTGTATTAATTAAGTTATGATTTTTCAAACGTGCTGGACTTTCATGTAAAACCTAGAATTTTAGATTTTACATGGTCCAATTTAATTGATATTTCGATCTATATTTTTAATCTAAATATTTTTCTAATTATTTTTTCTAGATATCCCTATCAATTTAGTTTCTAAAACATCTAAGTTTGTATTTTTCTAATTTATATTGATTAAGTTATGATTTTTCTAAGTTGTTAGACTTTACCAAAAAACCCAGAACTTTAAATTTTACATGGTCTAATTCACTTAGGATTTTGATCTATATTTTTAACATAAATATTTTTCTAATTATTTTTCACAGATACCTCTAGCAATTTAGTTTCTAGAACATTTAAATTCGTATTTTTTTGATTTGTATTGATTAAGTTATGATATTTCAAACATGTTGAACTTTTCTGTAAAACTCAGAATTCTAAATTTACATGGACCAATTCACTAGGATTTCAATCTATATTTTTAACTTAAATATTTTTTTAATTATTTTTCATTGATGGCTCTATAAATCTAGTTTCTAAATTAGTTGAGTTTGTATTTTTTTGATATTTATTTATTTAGTTACAACTTTTACAATATGCTAGACTTTTCTATAAAACCGAGAATTTCAAATTCTGTCCAGCGCACTTCATTAAGGGTTTCAACCCAGATTTTAAATCTGAATATTTTTCTATTTATTTTTCTTAAATACTTCTATAAATCTAGTTTCTATAACCTTTGAATTTATATTTTTCTTATTTGAATTGATTAAGTTATGATTTTTCAAATGTGCGAGACTTTTCTTTAAAAGCCTAAATTCTAGATTCTGTCCGGTCTACTTAATTAAGGGTTTCGACCTGTATTTTGAATCTGATTATTTTTCTTAAAAATTATTTGAATCTAGTTTTTAAATTTATTAAGTTTATATTTTTTAATTAATATTTATTTAGTTATAATTTTTATATGACATTACATTTTTTTTGTAAAAAAACCTGTTAATTATTAGTGGTTCGCTAATGACTTATTAACTATTAAGGGGTTTAGCCCTTGTTGTTTGATTAAACTTTAGATGGTTTGACCTATACTTGTTTGCATGGGGATCCCACCTATGTGTCTTGGATCTCTCATAGGGTTTGGCCAAGTGTCTTGGATCCCTCTTTAGGGTTCGACCTTGTGTCATGGATCCCTCATAGAGTTCGGCAATGCAGTGTTGCATTATCTTATGATTTCTACTTATATTGTTAATCCGTGTTGATCATGATCTTTGGTGATTGTTTACATGTTATGTTGTTAACCCTAATTCATTCTCATATTATTATTCTTGATGATCATGTATTTATTTTATATTTTATTTAAATGTTAAATACATGTGTGCTTATGCCATGTAACCCTAGTACCATCTTGTTGTCATACATGATTATTACGTCATTTCATATAAGGGGTGCATAAGAAAACGGCGTTAAAGTATATTATATACGTTGATATTGGTTTTATCAATTAATAAGGGTTCGGTACCCTAGGGTGAAAGGCACAGACGTTATTATATCTTGCAGATGGGTCAATGAGACCGCTCCTAGTGCAGGAAGGAGATGGAGACCCTATGTGGTTATGGGTACTAGTTGCATTGGCATCCTGTACTCACTTGCATTCACATCATATTCATGTCATCCTTATTATATGATTGAGATGCATACCTTGGTTAAAAATTTTTATAATATGATATCATACCATGCACACTGTTGTATTATTGGGCCTCGGCTCACGGTGCTACACCGATACCATTTTTAGATTTTAAGGAGCCGGGTACGTGAGATGATTTTGAGACGAAAGACTCCGGTGTATTCGAAGAGATCGATGAGGATTTGGGAGTCGATCCCATACTTTAAAAGACTTTATTTTGATTGTTTTAAAACATTACTTATTTATTTTAATGGGCATGTAAGCCTTTGATTGAGAGCATGTTCTCACATCCATTTCTCCATATTTAATTAATTGATTGAATTATTTGAATTATTTATTTCCTATATCTATACTTGTTTTTACTTAATGGATTTTCGAATGAACTTTAATAGTCTAATTGACCTAATTGGACCACTAGGGGACATTCATGGATCACCTCTGAGTTCAGATACGGGTCGATCCATGGATTTTCGGCTCGTATTTGGGTATCCGAATTCGGGGTGTGACAAGTCAACATGCAAACAAGCAATAATAACAAAACTTATCAACGATTACTCATTAAATTTATAAAAGATAATAAAAATTATTTTTAATATTTTTAATTAAAATTTTTTTTTTAAATATTATATTTTTTTTTGTATTTTTAATGGTGACAACGTATTAATTAAAAATGCTTGTGTGACATTCGTCATTTAAAAAACATTATTCTTTTTAAAATAATTATTTATTTAAATTTATTTCTTAGTTAATTAAGTTGGTTATCCAGTACACACAATGTCTCTACATTACTACAGTACAAGTACAATTATATAAAAATCGATTCTAGCGTTATTAAAATAAAATTCCCTACGTGTCATGATATAAATGTTCTGACTAAGTTCTCGAATTTATTTTTACGTAACATGATAGAATGTTTAAGATAAATAATAAAGTTCAAAAAACTAGGATGACAATTTTTACTATTTTATAGTTAATTTACACTAATACTCCTAAATAAAAGTTCAGGGTATTATAATTTATATATAGGATCTCAAATACAGAATAGATAGAATCCACATAAGATATCTCACATATAGAATAAATCATCAATAACATAATCATATACATGAGTACCAAAATAACAAAACTTATAGCTTAACAATAAATACATGATACCTACCTTAAACCTTTGTTGATGTTTTAAAAGTCTTCACAAAATTAAAAAAAATGATCAATAGAAAAGACGAGACAAAATTGAGATGGGTGTATTCTTTAATATGAGAGGTGTCTAGGTTTTAGTGTGATAGCCTCTAAAATTTCTCTCAAATAGATTATGAATAGATTTATGATTTGAGTTTTTGTATAAATTTTTGTGAGGTCAAATCTTACCATTAGATCTAAGGTTAGTAGATGGTCAAGATCAATTAGGATTTTGGTTCATAATAGAGTTTACGATTTTGGTTAAGAGATTTTCTCTATATTTTATAAAAATAAATAACTTTCTATTTTGTCTCAAATTAAAATTGATTTTCGTAACTTTAAAAATGATAAATTTTACAACTCATTGAAAGGCTTATTTTATGTTGGATATGTGTTAGAAATTGGTCAAAAACCTATATATATTAACTAGACTTTAATTAAGATTATTACTAATTTTAATTCAAACAACATGCAACCAAACATTAATACTTAATATTTATTAACAAAATATCATTAATATCATTAAAATTGTCATTTAAATTTCTAAAATACTTTAAAAAAAAGTTCACGATTTTACAATAGTTTTTCTTATCAAGAGATAACATAATTAATAGCCTAATTTTAATCACAACAAAAGTGCAGACCCAAAATTCTAAATCTCGTGATTTACTAAATCAACAGTTTGATTTGTTTTTATCGATTTTAAAATAATATGTTTAGACTTATTTTAAAAAAAAATGAACAACTACGAGTTAAATCATGACTAGATTAAGAGACTTAGAATTCTCCATGCATTTCTTTCATAGTTTGAAACCGAAAATGGGTGCCAGAAAACAAAAATTTATAGCAGAAAAACTTATCGATAAAAAAATCTAAAGTTCTTTTTCTGTTCCTTGAGTGTGGCCTTAATAGTAGCCTGAAACTCTACCTTGGAAATCTTTCATATGTTCAGATTTTTATAATACTTGGCAGAATATAGTATGTTTGTTATTGTTGGCATGACTTAAAAAATGACCATTAATTATAACGAATTCGAACCTCCCCGTTACATTATGTACCTTTTTAATGCTCAGAAACAACAATCGTTATTTTTTCGTAATAATGAAACTAATGACAATTATTTTCTTAAAAATTATGTTAAAAAGTACCTTATTCTCATTTTCTCCTGTTATAAATTTTACAAAAAATTTCCTAAAAGAAAATAAATTTAAATGAATTTGTAAAAACAAAAACAACTTTCTAACATTTACAAAAAAAATTAACTAAACGTCCTTTGAAAGAACGTCTTCGTCTGACAAAAATTAAAGCTGACAGACGCCCTTTAAAAGGGCGTTTGCCCATAGAGGCATACAACTTCTATCACAATACGAGCCACATGTCACAATATTAGTGGACGTTGACCATATGGATGTTAGGCTAGTCCATAGGTGGACCTGTAAACCAAAAATCAGCCTGATTAGTAATTTACAACCTTTCGATCTTTGCACTCAAATAATGCTCAAATTCTTACAGTTAAAATCAATCCATGAAAATAACTTCAATCCAACGCTTATAAACCACTAATGATGTTTATTGTGGTGTGTAGGTCCACCTAGAGAGTGGCCAAACATCCATACGGTTAGTGTCACTAAGCGTGTGCCACCTGGCTCGTATTGTGATAGAAGTTTTACTCCTCTATGGGCAAACACCCTTTTAATGGGCGTCTGTCAGGTACAGACACCCTTTAAAAGGGTGTTTGTCAGCCTTTTTCAGTTGTCATGCAGAATTGTCAACCTTTTTTTTAGCTTTAATTTTTCGCAAGAAGAGACGCCCTTTCAATGGGCGTTTCGTTACTTTTTTTCGTAAATGTCAGAAAGTTATTTTGTTTTTGTAAATACATTTAAATTTACCGTTATAACAACTCTTTTTAAATCTCGATTGTTGGCACACGCTTTAGACTTTATCTAATCTATTAATTGATCAAATTGAAAGAAAAGTAAAACTCCATTGTTGCCAAAAAATGTTTTCTTCACAATATGTCATTTCAACTCTAAACTATTAACCAGGACAAGAATAATATTGGATATGAAACAGATCTATGTATACCCGAATCTGGATTTGATTTAAAGTACTAACATATATCAAACTCTAAATCTAACTCATATCCACATCACATGATCTAATTTTGGCCCAGTGTCCACATTTGAACCGAATCCAACTTGCAGACAATGCATATGTCAAACAAAATGAAAATTCGCGTGTTATATAATAGGGATTCAATTGGATTAAAAAAAATTATTTTATATGTTATATAGCAAAGATCCATTCGTATCGAAGACCCGACCCATACCCAACCACTCATACAACCCTATTACGAATCTGATCCGACCCATATTTAATATGGATCTATTTTAAGAATTCAGAAGTGCTAGATATTTTGATATGGTGGTGGGGGAAGAAGAAATGGTGAAGATGGAGAAATGTGTCAACTTTGTAGAAAGAAGAAATTTGTTAGAGCTAGGGGTGTTAATTTGTATTCGTGTTGACAGTGAAATATGGATCGCTACGAACATCACGACCAAGGGATGCGAAGGCTGACTACTGACGCATAACCACACATGTCATTTCTTCAAGATAATAGCATGCAAATGACTTGAAGAGAACATTTTACTGAGGAGATGAGCATATACGGTTGTGTAGAGGATGAGAGTACATAACCGTATTCAGTCAGAAGTAGCACAACTGGTGCGGATTTCAAGAAAATGAAGATGGTCAGTTTTGAGCAGAATCAGCCCAATTTTCCAAGAAGTAACTACATACGGTTGTGTAAAACATGGGGATACACAACCGTATGCCCTTAGATGATCAAGGCTGAATTTTTGCATAAAGGGCATGCCTCAATTTTTGAGCCAACCACCCACAGATCAGATAAACTAATTAGATACGATTGTGTAGGAAGTAAAGCTACACAACCGTATGGAGTCAAATCTGAAAGATCTACGGTCAAAAATGAGAAAAAGCACATGTGCCATTTTCCTCGAGATCTACGTAGTGGGATGAAAAACTATTCACATACGGTTGTGTAGGACCTCCTCCTACACAACCGTATGCAATTATATTTTCAAAAATACCCCTCATATCCCCAGAAAAGCACATATGCCATTTTCCTCGAAAAGCGTACAGAATCTGCCAGAGTTAGTGTCATACGGTTGTATATCTCTAGGAACCCTACAATCGTATGTCATTATTTTTTAAAGATTATTTGTAATTTTTAATTATTTTAATCATTTTTTCTTATAAAGGTGAGTTTGCAACATGTGCAGACCCCTCCCCATAACCCTATAAATAGAGGACTCTAGGGATAGAAAAGAGGATCTTCGTCTGATATATTGTGATAAGGCTATACTCTGTCGAAATTCATCTAGAATTTGACTTAGTATTTTCCTTCAGTGTGTGTGAGATTTACCGAAGAAATACTGAATCTCAAGTTCAGATATCCTATGCAACACTAGTAGAAAGGTAATCCCTAATGAACTATACTGGATAGATGTTCCTCTTCTAAGGACTTTATGCCGAATTACTACACGATTAATGCTTGATTAACATATTCCTCGTCTTTAGGGGAATGGATTGAAGCAAGAGAACAAGCATATCTTTTGTGGGTCCAGGGGATTCCATTTAGGGTAGGAAAACGATTAAGAATCCGACATCTAAATTGATGGCGTTGTCCTGCTGCATAGATGTTTCTGTCACATCGTTTTAATGAACCTATTTTTGTTATTGAGACCTGGAGATCTTCTCCATTTTTAATGAACCTATTAATATTATTGAGACCTGGAGATCTTCTCCATTTTTAATGAACCTATTAATGTTATCGATATCTAGAGATTTTCTTTCCATTGTTTAAAATAGGACGCCAAAAGATAATCACGGACTAATCAAGGATTAATTGAATCACCCCCCTTTGAGACCGCTTGAGCAGATGACGACTTCACTTAACTATGTTTGAAACCATTGGATGCATTTTGGACATTCCCCAGTCCCTCAGTGTGACAGGCTGATGGACCATTCAGCATGACTAGATTAAGCTTACCTTCCTGGGGAATGACGAACTAGAAGCGATGTTAATCAATCAACTTCCTGTTACATTTGTGGTTGCTCAGAATGACGATGTTAATGAAGGACAGTTCAGTCAAGTTCTGCTATATGAAATGGATGCCATTCGCATGACCTATGCTCCTTCGGAGAAGAGGTATCAACCTCCTGTTACGTTTGTGGTTATTCAGAAGAGACACCACACACGGTTATTCCCCGCAAATCATAATAGTCAAGATTTGACAAACAGGATTGTTTGAAGAGACAACACCCACAGCATTACCACTCTCATGGACTAGCAGAGACTACCCATACCCTGGGAACCCTAGAAATGACACAAGCACACACATTCCACCCACTTCTAGTTTCATGTGTTGCCAAATTGCACCCGACAACTCGATTAACCAATACCCCGTAGGAGCCTAATCACCTATCCTAGTTCCGGGACTAGCTATTTTAGGACCGAACCCAAAAAAGACTTGGAACCGATAGGACCAGGAACCAAAGTTTGTACGTAATAAGTTTATTTCTTGGTACCCTAGCGTCCGAACTGAACTGGAATTGAAATTGATAAGACCTGGGACCAACATATATAGTAGTGTCAAAGATTCAATATTTTTTTTAAAATTTAGTATGAAAATGATTGATTTTTTTCTTCATATCTTTTATACAGCACATGAGTACCTCATGTCCGATAGGAGAATCGAACATTATTGATTCCAGCTCTAGATCCACATGTTCAGGAACCATAACCAATAGGAACCAATTCAAAACCAGCATACCCGAACGTAGTAGGTTCCAGTTTTGGGTACCTTGATGCCTGAACGGGAATTGAACCGTTGACGCCCCTAGTTAGAACCCTCACGTGATAGTGGAAATATTCCTGAAAAAGAATCTTACGAAAAATTTTCTATTTTGAAGGACAAATTGTGATAAGTACAATAGTTTTCTACTTGAAAATAAAATCTTCGACATGCCAAACACTCGAAGGGAACTTGTCCAGACCCAATGCATGGCATGACACCTATCGGAACAAAGATATGCTGCATGGGAGAGAGGTCGCATTTGTCAAAACGTAGTCCATGCATCATGACTGGACAGTTGGGGTACAAGGTATCCTTAGAACCTAGCTCTTATCCAATTTTAGACTATTTTTCATTGGACCATATAGAAGGATTATTGTGTGCTTTAATATGTGAGATCTTCAAAGTGTGGTTCTCAAGTTCCACAATCAACGATTAGTGAATTTGACATCCACATTAGTTTTTCAAATTACTATAATGGAGTCAAGATAAACATGAAAATTTGGGATCATTTATTTTTCATCAAATGTATGCAAGATGGTATTCATCGGAAAGAACTTTTCACAAGAAATACTAATTTGAGGTCAATAAAGAGACCCAATTATCAAATCCCACAACCAATTGGAAAGTTAATGATTATGTTGGTTAAACTTGATCGTGCATCCAAGACACACTTACATAATCTCTCCAATGCTGAAATGACCCAACCAAAACAAATATAATTCGTTAAGCAAAATTTATTTTGAGCTTAGAAAATGCTCCAACCCATACCTCAAGCCCACACCAATATCAAACATAATTTTCTACTCGGGACTCTGTATAAAGCCAAGGTGATTTGGATCTCGGTGGTTGAGAGAATCCGTAGAGGTTTGCTTGGTGGAAGGGAAAATTCATTTTTCATGGAGGGAGGATGACTCTTATTAAAAGCACACTATCTTGTCTCCCAACGTATTTTCTATCCCTTTTTTTTTTTTTTTCGGCTAGTGTAGCATAAAGTGTTGAGAGATTAATGTGATTTTTTATGGAATGACTCTATAGATTCCTTTTCACTATCATTTGGTTAGTTGGGATCAAGCTTGGTTTGCCAAAAAAAGATGGAGGTATTGAGTTTAGGAAGATTATTTGAATGAACAAGGCTTTGTTGGGCAAATAGTTGTGGTTCGGGAGAGAGAAGGGTAGTTATTCTGTGGTGTAAAGTGATAAGAGGCAAGTTTGGGAAGGAACGTAAGGGGTGGGTGACTAAGGTTGTTAGGACAACCTATGGGTGTGGGGTCTGAAAAGGTATCCTTAAGGTCAAGGAGCATGTTTTCATGGGTACTAGGATGATATTAGGAGATGAGACTAGGATCAGATTCTGGGAGGACTCTTGGGTAGGGGATATTTGTCTCAAGGATGATTTTCTACAACCATATTCTATTTCATAGTGGAAGGGACAATTCATCAGTTCTCGTTGGAATGCGACTTTGTCGAGAAGTCCATGCGCTTTAGAGTTCAGATGGCGTTTGTTCTTATGGGAAGATGAGCAAGTTGATATTCTGATGGAATGCTTGAGTTATTATTTGGTCTCGGAGACTGATGAGGACTTTCTTTCTTGGGTTCATTCCAAATCGAGGAGTTTCTCGGTGAATTCTTTTTACGATTCTTTATGTCCTTTGGTGACAAACCCATGCATACCCTGTTCTAACATTTAGAAGGCCAATGATCCTTTGAGAGTCTTATAGAGGATGATACCTTTTTCTATCATGTGGGATATGTGGTTGGAGAGAAATAGAAGAGTTTTTATAGGAAAGGAAAAAGTCGATTCCAAAGACAATTTTGAGCATCAAGGCCTTTCTATTCAGTTGTGGGAGTAGCTTTCGAGAGACGAGGGATTTTTTCCCGGTGATACATATGGTTTTTAGGTTTGAGATTATCATGGGATGTGAGTAGTGGGGTGTAAAGTTCTTTTTTGTTTTTGACGCTCTCTGTTGTTTATGTTCTCTTCGAGATATTCTTGATCTCTTTTAATACTAATTTGGACTTGTCAAAAAAAAGTTCGCTTCAAACAACACATTTTGGTCATTTGACCCGGGGCCACTTATTCATGTATAAACGAGTGGCTTGTCTTGGGTGACACACTTCAAGTCATGTGACTACGCGTAGGCAAAAAATTCCACAGTGGCTTGGTAAAGAAAGAAAAATCAAATAAAAGGCCATCTTTGGTAAGACCCCTATGTTAAAATTTAATTTAATTTGCAACACCCTCTGATAAATGAGAAGTCCAAAATACCACCTCAACGATGAAAACATTTGCTGTCCCTTGGGAACTTCAAAATTCGATGTCTCTCCTCCTCCTGAAAATGCCACGTAGATCTCACTTTATGCCCCATTGACCTTATGGATGTTTGGTCTACTTCTTGGTGGATCTACGTACCCAAAATCAGCTTGATCGATAATTTCTAAAAGTTATATATTGGCATCCAAAAAAATTGTTCAAATACAACAGCAAAAAATTGAGCTATTAAAATACTAAACTCCTAAATTAGTTGATTGTGGGTGAAAAAAAAATAATGTCGTGTTTTCCGGGATGAAGTATCATTTTATCTCATAAAAATTCCCTAAGACTCTATTTGGTTCATTGAAAATTCAGATTTCGAGTTTTTTATTTTATTTTGGAGCAAGACTGCAAGAAAAAGATGTAACAAGGTATACTTCAACCTTTTTGGCGTGAGGAAGCACGATTTTTGTTACTTACCCACCAATGCCATCTGGGCCCACTCACCACATGGATGTTTAGTCCACCCCTTGGTGGATATACACATCAAAAATACCCTGATTGGTAATCTCTAACCCTTAGATTTTAGTACTTTTTAAGGCGTGATTATAGCCAATGGATTCAACTATTTTTTGATACTAAAACCAACGGCTAAAAAAAATCATCAAACAAGCTGATTTTTTTTGATATGAATGTCTACTAAGGCTGGACTAAACGTCCATGCGGTCAGTGGATCCAGATGGCTACGGTGAGTAACAAAAATGGTGCTTCTTCACGCCAAAAAGTTCGAGGTATACTTGTTACATCACGATCCAGGACTAAAAAAGGAAATCAACCCCAAACAGAATCCGGGTCTCATAAATGAAAAATATCCGTCCTAGCGTTAGTCGAGTTCGCTGGGTTGGGCCTCGCCATCTCCAACCCAACCCAAGGAAACAAATCTCATTTCCTGCTCCCTTCTTCTTCTTCTTCTTCTTCTTCTTACGATGCGCTTTGATTGATTGATGTCTCATCCAAAGCGCCCTTACTGTAACAGCAACAGCAATAAGAACAGCAACAGTAACAGCAGCAGCGGCGGCAGCCCTTTCTCGACCATGAAGAAAGCCAAGTCTCAGGCTATGGCCTTTTCTGCGGAGAAGAAAGGCCTACAGCAGCAGCAGCAACACCACCATTTCGAAGATGATGAGCCTTTGATGATCGTCGACGACGATCTCAAGGCTGCCGACATCTCCTCCATGGCCCTCGGTGTCGGATACAGCGGTACTTCTTCCACTGGCATCGCTGCCAATTTGTCCAGAAAGAAGGCTATTCCTCCTCAACCCGCCAAGAAACTCGTTATCAAGCTCCTCAAAGGTACTCTACATACTCCCCCCCTCCCCTTCTCTAGCCTGTCCAATCATAGGGCCTGTTTGGATTGCCATTTTTGCGCAAAAAAAAAAAAGACAATATTTAAGAGGCTTTTTTTTTTGGAGCGAAAAATGTCAATTTTTCTTTGGCACCAGAATAGCGATCCAAACAGGTCTTCACCTGCTCCCCCTTCCCCTTTTCCAATTCGTTCAATCATAGAGCCTGCTTGAATTGCCATTTTGTGCCAAACAGACTTTTTGAAGAGTTTTTTTGAGCAAAAAATTTCTCTGTTTTGGCGCAAAAATTGCGATCGAAATAGGCCATTAGTTTTGATTATGTAAAGATTATGCCTTTGCCACTTGCTTGCTACGTCCTTATTAATTACTGTTTCCCACTCACATATATTTGCATGATCTACACAAGAAACTGTTGTGAAGTGCCAGAGAACATAGAGATTGAATTGTACCGTTTTATGTCAGAAATGTGAGCCTTTTTATAGTTTGAGAGGGTATCGTGTTGTTGTTCGTTCTTATAACTTTGATTTGGAGATCTTAAGTTTGTTCGTAATTATCAGGGTGCCAGATAAGGATCCTGGTCTTAATGCACTTCTAGCTTCATTTAAGAATGTCACGATGAAGGGGCATTTACTGCTTTGTAACATGTGACTGTTTCATAAGGTTTCTCATTTTGATTGTCTTGCTTCTCCAGACACCTTTGTTTACCACACCCAGTAGTTAGCATATTTGCAAGGTCAAGAATCGGCTTAGTGGTCACCTCAAATTTCAAAGATTTTGTTTATTCTTTTGTTTTTGTCGTGGATATTTTTTCTTCGGGTGCAGCTTTGGTCCATTGCAACTTAACAAGACTGACCGTGGATTATCGTCCCTTTCTTTATACTTTTCAAAATATTATGAATTGCATTCAGTATTTCTTTCAATCTGAAAGCAAGCACCTTGTTAACTCATCTTCCAATTGGCTGAGTTATAAGTGTTAGTTTCCTTTGTCAACTCATCATGGCAGTATTGAACGATAACTGCCCCTTTAATATCTAGTGTACATTTAATGTAACTTAAGGTTCCATAATCCCCATTCTTCTACTCTCTTAGAGCTCTGCGAAGATTCGGGTCCCTCCCTTCTCAAAATAGTCTTCAACTCTATCTTCTTCTAAGCTTTGCATCCACTTTTCTAATTGCATGCACACACTGACCATCTACTTGTTCTCTCCGTGCCCTAGTTCCCCTACACAAGACCAAATTAATCTTCAACCAGCCTTGATTTCCCCTAAACCTCAAAGTCTCACACCCTTAACAACTCCATTAGACACTTGATTCCACTCCTTTGCGCTTAAGTTCACAAACACCTCGCTGTTCCACGCCAAAGGAGATTCCTTTTAGGGTGTGTTTGGATCACAGATGCTACTGTTCCCTGGAATTCAAAGTTTCAAACACCTAGTCATTTTTACTTCTTAGAATTGAGACTCTGTGACATTGAATAATGGTGGTGGTGGTTGCTGTCGTTGGTCAGTGGTGGTTGTGGCAGTAGTGGCATCACTTGTGGTGGCAAGAAAGATCATTGGAGAGAAGTGTTGTAAACTAGATTGTCAAAAGAAGTGTAAGATTGAGAGAGAGAGTTTAGAGATTAGAAAGAGAAGAAGAGTAGGTTTTTGGAGAGAGAATGGAGTGATTGAACTTATTGTTCAATCTCCTCTCAAGTACAATACTAATAGTGGTGGGTTAAGTTGGGGACCCACATAACCCACGAACAAAGAAATGAGAGTTCGGGAGTTAAGTAGGTGGGACTCACACTTAACCCCCAAACATAAGGACATATTCTCCCCATGTGGGGCAGTGGGACGTAGCTCACTAAGTGCACCTCTACATGGGGCCTACAGTCCAATAAATCCAATACTCCCTCTCAAGCTGGTGCGAAGATATCCATCTTGCCCAGCTTGCCTATCAATGTATTAAGGATTGAGTTGTTTACTCCCTCAGTAATATTTGCAACCTGCTCCTGCGTCCTCACATAAGGTGTACAAATCAATCCTTGCTGAAGCTTCTCCTTGATGAAGTGTCGATCAACCTCAATATGGTTCGTCCTGTCATGCTGTACTGAGTTGCGAGCTATGCTAATGGCCGCTTTATTGTCACAATAAAGGTTCATTGGTTCTGTTACCTTGATTCCCAGTTCCTCGAGCATGATCTTCAATCATAGGAGCTCACAACTCCATGTGCCATGGAGCGAAATTTTGCCCCTGCATTGGATCGGGCTACAATAGGCTGTTTCTTGCTGTATCAAAAAACCAAATTACCTCCAACAAAGGTGCAGTAACCTGATGTGGACCGTCTATATGCTTTTACCCTGAAATGTCCATGGCATCCGAACAATATGCCCCGGCCCGGAGATACCTTAAGATACCGCAGTACTTTGTAAGCTACTTCAAGGTGTAGTGACTAAGGTGAGTGCATAAACCGACTAATGACACTCACTGTGTAGGCAATATTAGGTCGTGTATGAGCTAGATAGATCAATCTGCCAACCAATCGCTGAAACATGGCAGCATCCCCAAGGAGATCACCATCCTTGAAGTTCAACTGATGGTTTTGATCTATAGGAGTCTCTGCTGGTCGTGCTCCCAAGTACCCAATTTCACTCGGCAAATCTAAGACACTTTCTCTGAGATATAAAGATCCATTTCACCGATTTAGCAACATCAATCCCTAGAAAGTATTTTAATGGTTCTAGATCCTTTGTTTCAAACTCGGAAGACAAGAATGTCTTTAGCTGTTTGATTTTTGCTGGATCACTCCCTGTGATGACAATGTCATCCACATAGACAATCATCGCTGTGGTACAGGTTTGCTGGTGCTTCACAAACAGTGTGTGATCTGCTTGACTCTGTATATAACAAACTCATCTGACAGCACTGTTGAACCACTCAAACCATGCTCGAGGAGATTGTTTTAACCCATATAAAGCTTTAATTTGCACACCTTGTTTTCACTTCCCGAAACTTTCAATCCAGGTGGCAACTTCATGTAAACTTCCTCTGTCTGGTCTCAAGGTAAGAAGGCATTTTTTACATCCAACTGATGTAAAGGCCATGACATATTCGCAGCCAAGGACAGTAGAACTCTGATCGAGTTCATTTTGGCTATTGGTGCAAATGTCTCATGATAATCAATCCCATAGGTCTGAGTGAATCCCTTTGCAATGAGGCGAGCTTTGTACCTATCAATGGAACCATCGGCCTTATACTTCATAGTGAAGACCCATTTGCACTCCACAGATTTCTTCCCTTTGGGTAATGAAACAAGATCCCATGTTCTGTTTTTTTCAAGAGCATGCATTTCTTCTATCATAGTCTCTTTCCACTTTAGGTGACTAAGAGCATCTGTAATGCTGGATGGTAAAGAGACAGAAGACACTGTACTAACAAAATTCTGATAAGATGGAGACAAAGACTAATAAGAGACAAAGTGAGAAATTGGGTGCTCTGTATACGTACGCACACCCTTACGAAGTTCATGAACTAAAGTAGGGACAGATGCAATACCTGGAGCTGGATCAGAAGGTAGACTGGCAGGAACAAAGCCAGTAACTTGTCCCTTCTTCCTGGATTTGACATAAACTCGCATGTCTACTGCAGGAGTAGAAGTGTCCTTGTCAATAGTGAACTCAGGTTCTGGCTTTGGAGTAAATGCTGTATCCATGCCAGAAAACATAGTAGGGACATGAACATGCATAGGGACAGGAACATGAACAGCTATAGGAACTAGACTCTCTTCATCAATGTCATACTCCCCCTGAAGAGAGTCTCGAACACCAAAGAACGGAAGCGACTCAACAAATGTGACGTCCATGGATATAAAGCGCCGACGGGTGCCCGGATGATAACACTTGTACCCTTTTTGATTCGAAGGGTACCCCAAAAAGATGCATTTCAGTGCCCGTGGATCTAATATGTCATGGGAGTGACGAAGAACATGCACATATCAAACACATCCAAATAATAGGAGTCTGAAAACCGAGAACCCGGGATGACATCAGATTGATAAGGTAGGAGGCAAGAAGAACCGATTCAGACTAGTAAAATTTTGGAACCTGCATCCCATATTTATTGTGTTTAAATATGGGCAGCATTTTAAGTTAAAATGCTTCGGATACATATCAAAAAAAATTTGAAAATAAGAAAATGTTCAAAATTTTAGTTGACAAAGACCCACAATGACCAAATATATTAGGAATATTTAAGTAATGTCCTCAACAAACATGTACAAGTTGTTGGAATTACTCATTCCCATACGTGTGTTTTCTTTATTATCACAATCAGATTTATTTATATGTGCACTTTCTATTAGACAACCATGTATTACGGTATAATTGAATCAAGAATTGATATATTCTTACGGCATCATGTAAATCGCATTAGTTACTTCAAAATATCATAGTGGTTCCACATGTTTTCCAGAGTATCAAATCTTAGAAGGTTTATTCCTTTGCAATATGACTTAAGGTGCCTGATATGTTCTCTCGTTCGTTTTTTTCTCCTTTTGGTGCCATGAAGCTAAACCGAAGCTGCCCACAAATTTTGAAGAAGATACATGGGCAACATTGAAGTCGGCTATTAGTGCTATATTCTTAAAGCAACCGGATCCTTGCGACTCTGAGAAGCTTTATCAGGTAGGTTCTATCATATAATTTTTTTTATGTTCACAATACGATTTTATTTTCATGCTTGAAGGAATTGGGTTTCACAATAAACCAATTTTCTTGTCCTTAGGCTGTTTGTGATCTCTGCCTGCACAAGATGGGAGGAAATCTCTATCAACGAATCGAGAATGAGTGTGAAGCGCACGTATCCACAGCATTACAATCTTTGGTTGGACAGAGCCCTGATTTGGGGGTATTCTTGTCTCTTGTGGAGAAATGCTGGCAGGATCTTTGTGACCAGATGCTAATGATTCGTGGTATAGCCTTATATCTTGACAGAACATATGTGAAACAAACACCAAACGTGCGTTCATTGTGGGACATGGGGTTGCAGCTATTCCGCAAACATCTCTCTTTGTTGCCAGAAGTTGAGCACAAAACAGTCACTGGTCTTCTACGATTGATTGAAAGGGAAAGGTATTTCTGAGAGCTTTGAGGACTTTAAATTTTAATGCAAGATAAAAAAATTGGTTCTAGATTATCAAGATTTTTTCAGGTGTGGTAGGCGTTGTATTTATGTTGCAACCATCTTTACTCATTATATTCATTGAAAATTCTCTATGGGCCTGTTTGGAAACCCAAAAAAATGGGGCCAGCTGTGGTCAGTCCAGGTCCAATACATCTGGCCTGTGTTTGGTAATCGTTTGGGGTCCACCTTTTGGGCTCCACTTTTTCAGATTTTGCCCTTAGAACAGGGTTGGAGTTAGTTTTTAAAGTAGTTGCAACGTTGAACAGGTTCTTCCATCCCTGAACTGGGTAGGCCCTGAAAACATAAGATTTCCAAACAGGCCCCATTACTAGGTAGTTCTGAAGGATGATACCCTCCTATAGAATCAGCTTTAAAAATCAGATAGGAAGGATTAGCATAATTATACCAATACAGAAGAATTCTTTGTACCTAGATTTTAAGATCATTATCCCATAACAACCGGAGAGCCAATCTGTTTGTCGTTTGGACTTAATCCTGTTATCCAGACACATGGCAAAGGGGCCAAAGTGTCGGTGAGCATAGTTTTTTGATATGGGAACATCGGAGGCTTCAGAAACTGAGACATGCTTATATGAAACAAAAATACACTGGTGCAAAATAATAGAAGTATAAACAACAAGAAATTAACAAAAAATTGAAAATTCAAAACAATTAGTGGTAATAGTTATTCTAAATTACAAGTATGCACCTACTATGGGGGTTCAGATTTTCGGTGTGTGTTTGGGCAATGTTCTTTTAAGTAAATCCATTTTATAATTGCGTTGAAGTGTCCACACAGGTTGTAATGTCTTTATAGTGTTGACACAGTTGCACAAGCTAATTTTGTAGTACTGTAGTAACACTGTCTGATTGTGGTGCTATGTAGCACTGTTTTGAAGTATAATAGAAACATAGATAAATTACAGAAGAAAAGAGCATGGAGAGAATAAGAAAGAAGAGAAGAAGTACATAGTAAGAAAAGAGAAGAAGATTAAGGAGAAGCAATGGTTGGGGCTGTGTGACTGACTGACTATGACCCCATATCCTTATATTGTTCATTCGAACATTACTCTTGTATTTGCAATGTTCCATTAACGAATTGCAGAAACTCAATATAAGTAAAGTCTATTTGTACTTATCTGAAGATATCTATGTAACAAGGACACCTACACGAATACGAGGTGTCCGACACGACAACATAAAAAAATCCAATACGGAGACACGTCCGTACACTATATATATAATAACTTTTCATTTTTTCTTGTTATTTCAAACTTTCATTAGGTGCTTTGTTTATTAATTTTTGTACTCACCATTGCCCTCTGGACCCATTGACCGCATGGATGTTTAGCCCACCCCTTGGTGGATGTACAAACCAAAAATCACCCTGATTGGTAATCTCTAGTTTTTAGATCTTAGTACTTTTTAACGTGTGATTCTAACTGTTGGATTCGGTCATCTTTTGGAATACTAAAACCAACGGCTAAAGATCATCAAACAAGCTGATTTTTGGTATGAAGGTTTATCAAGGGGTGGACAAAACATCCATGCAGTTAGTGGGCCCAGATGGCAGCGGTAAATGGGGTAACCTTGTTACGTCACGACCAAGCGGTACGCTTAACACGTTGAGGTATTGCCGTGTTACATCACGACCCTCATAAAAGGGGAAAACGAGTCATAACTCGTAACCAGCAGAGAGAGAGAGGGGGGTGAGGGAGAGGGAGGGGTCTGGCAATGGCGATCTACAAAGAGACCTGGAACCGGCGATCTATGAGGGGACCTGAAACCGGCGACGGAGGAGGCCATGAAGAGGCCAGGTAGGTTTTTTTTTTCACCCATTCTTTTTTCTAAATGCTGGATTTATAGCAATCGGTGAGATTCGTGCCGAAATTTCAGACAAATTTCACGAAATTTCAACGAAACTTCGAAAGTATCTAAAATTTGGGACAAAAAATTAGGAATTTCTGATTTTTTTTCCTTAAAGTTTTTTTTTGTGGTTATTTCTGATTTTTTTAATTAAGACATGACCGTATGTATCTATTCTCGTGTCTGTCCGTGTCGACACGGCCAAAAACCCTAAAATTGCCGTGTCGTTGTTACATAGGAAGATATAGTTTAATGTCCCGTTCATTTCTAGTTGAAAACATGGTAACAAACTAATGGGTAATATCGAATTTTACGTGGCTCTGTAAGAAGTTCTATATTTGTTTCTTAGTTTATATATGTATGTTTTTATATTTGTACTTATTTGTTCAGTGCAGCATGATAGTGTTTGTTCACACCTATGTAACAAGGACACAACACTTTTTAGAGTTTTTTGCCGTGGTGGACATGTCAACACATCCTAATATGTGCGGCAGTGTCACCCTTTATTTTAATAAATTTTAATTTGTTAGTTAATAAGGGTTTCATGGGGAATGAGAGAGAAGAATTGAGGAGATATACTGATAAAAAAAAAAGAATTGAGGAGAAAGGGCGAATCATATGGAGCTACATAACCTTTTCTCCATATGTCCCCTAATACATATAAGTTATATAACATAAAACAATAGGAATAGAATTACCGAAATACCCCTAAGAAACGTCCAGACGTTAGATTTTTGCATGGCCCCTGAATCCCCGGTGGCCTTTGGCTGCGACTCCCCAGTGGCCTTAGGTCGATACATTTATTACAATAATGATAATAACTAACGTAATTAAATAAATAAAAGAGGTTTGGTGTGTTATTTTCTCCATACAATACTTCGTTAAGTTCTTAAACACAACTATAGTTAGTTTGATAGTCTTCCCTCTTATAAATCTACTTATGTTTATTATGTTATGGGATTACTCCATTACATATAGCAATGTTTTATATAACTTTTCACACACACAGATATTTCCCTATTTCTATTAATTTTTTTATTTAAGATAAGTAAAATATTATATTATAATGCATGTGTATGGATGTATCCGCAAGTCGGGCTTCTTGAAGTCGCATGTCAGACACCTCGTACATGTGTCGGACACCGACACACATGTCCTTGTCCCTGTTACATTGGTTCGCACTGTTATCCTTATATATAAATTTAGACTTCCACTATAGATGCATTTTTAGGAACAAATTTTTACTATTGCTTTTGGAGGTCCAATGATGGTTGAGTCTGGCAACATTGGTGCAGATTATAGTTCTCTTTCCTTTTATGACGTTATCTGTGTTAGCGGAGGGTGTGTTCCCGGCCACGTGTTATGTTGGCCCGACGACCTGTTGGAATACATAGTTGTTTCACCTTTCCCCAACAGGTCAATCTGTTGGGTAAAGAGGGCGAAACAACGTTCCCCAGAGGGTGTGATGCCTGGGATGTCCTATGTTAAAACCTTCCTAACAGGTTGATCTGTTGGTACTATGTATACCAATGGGTTGTCGGGCCAACACAACACGTGTGGGGGAACACACCCTCCGCTAATACGCCCCCTCAGCGGGAATACACTCCGCTGGAGACTTGAACACGGGACCTCCCAGGCATCACACCCTTTGGGGAATGTTGTTTCGCCCTCTTTACCCAACAGAGCGACCCGTTGGGGAAAAGCAAAACAACTATGTATACCAACAAGATGTCAGGCCAACAAAACACACGTGCGGGAACGCACCGTCCGCTAACAATCAGCAATTGTAATTTTCCCTAGAAGTCTAGTTTTATATTTGCTTCTTTTTTCCTTGAATAGAATTTCATCTCTTTGAAAAACAAAAATGGTTGAGCGGACTAATATGTTCTGACGTATTGTTTAAGAATTTAATCACATTCAGAGGGTGTATTTTGAGGGTGTGCCACATAAGCACCACTTTGATATCATATGGTGAATACCTGACTCCAAATGCTAACTTGCCTCCACGTTAGTCAATCCACTTCCATGCCTTTACCACATGTTGATGCATAGTCTATAGTCTTACGATCCCACACAACGCACTGCCAATGAAGGGTCATATGGAGATAGTAGGTTTGGTGGTTAGAAGAGTCAGAGAGACCACTGGTTAAGATGGCATAACTTTGTTTGTTAATAGTGCTCGTGCGTCGCCTAGTGTTAGAGTCAGTGCTTCACCTTGCATTGGTTCCACTTAGGTCTGACAGGAGCATCTCTGACTGTCTCTACCAATTTGTATCGGGTTTTGAAACTATTGATATAAAACAAGGGGGAGTATCAAAATTCCCTTATGTATCGAATCCTCTTGGACCGTCTCTGTCCGTAGCAGTTTGTTTCAACTGAGATCACCAATACATACTGAAACGAGTGCAATACGTCCGAAAAAAAAATGCACCAAACTATATAACCCTCTTTACTTCAATTCTCTCTATTCACTACACCATTCGACCTAAGACCTACTCCAACATGTAGATTTCTCAAAAAACAACCGCTCTTTAGATATTTTTGAAAACAGAAATCTACACCCTGAATCGACAAAAAGAGTGTTCTTCCTTAAACACGTTCATTGGTTTTTCACTTTCGAGCTGTTTTTTTACTTCACAATAACCTCAAAAGAGGTTGTAGAATCGTAGATCCATGATTTCCTATCGATTTCATGGATCTATAATCGAGATTTCTTTCAATGTGTGTTTGAATTGTGCAAAGTTGAAGATTTATAAAATCAATAAATCTCAAATAAAATAAGTTTTAGGTGTTTATTTAGCCTAGATTAAATATTTATCATAGGTTTATGGCTGATCTACAAGATCTGCAGATCATTTTTGCACATCCCCCCTCACTTCAGTACTAATGGGTACTAAATTGGATGATCTAGAGAATTCATGGAAGCATGTTATTTTCATGGATTTTCTAGATTTTTCTGATTTTATAGTAATATTTTAATTCAGAAATTTGGTTTAGTTATTAAAAAAACTGAGAATAATAGATAAATTACTGAAAATTAAATACTACTTGTGAATTGTGTGTATGCATGGATTGGAAGGAATCTCGTTAGTTCATTTTTATACCTAATTTTTATTTAAAACTGTTAATTTTTTTGATAGAATTAAGATTAAAATATCAAAGATTGCAGGACTTCAGAAGTTGTTTTTTTGATGTTTTCGTTTTTAGATGGGAGGACCTCATTAAGGGGCCCGACCCTGTTTGATGAGCCTCCAGGTGTTTTTCGGGTATCTCGCCTTGAGATCCCTTTGTAAGTTCATTTTTGGGGTGTTTTTGCCCCTTTCTAACGCATCATCCCCCATTTATCAAAAAAAAAAAAAAAAAGATTGCAGAAATGCATTGTTTGATTCGCTGATGGGGTGTTAAAGTGTGGATGGTTGTTTGTTACCCATAGGTTACAGGATTTTCCAATTAGCACAACATGCTTGCAAGCTGCCATATCCGGTGGTAGTATGGAGACCCAATTCTGGGCAACCGGTTATAGAGGAGCTGTAGCTCGTGTGAGGAAGATCATGAGGGTGGCGGGGTTAAAGGGACTATGGTAGTACTTTGTGGATTTATGACCTAGCGAGGGGAAGTTTACCAGTTTATTTCGACGAATTTTGTTGTTTAGAACCAAAACTTTAAAATAGATGAGAAGTGTTTTTTCATCCTCATTGTTTTTCACATTTCCTTGCTTTTGGGAGCTTCCTAAGTGAGAAACAACCACTCTATTAAGGGTTTTCAAGGCAAAAATAACTTGTAAGGGTTGAAATAAAGATCAAGTGTTTCTTGGGTTATGTATTTTGAAGTCATTCTTTGGTAAAAACCAATTTGTTTTCTTAGATTTCGTGTTCCTTTCATACATTTAAGCTACGTTAGTATTACAAATTTGTATGTCAAATCAAACTTCCTCGATTCTGAATTTTAACTGGGTGAAGTTTAGGGCAAAGTCAAAGTTTATGCTGCTTATAAGTGCTAATGAGAATGCAGATTTGTTAGCAAATAGTGGTTTATGTATGCAATAATTTACATAGGGTATTCCCCTAATTAAGGTTTTAAATATCGGTATCGTTTACTGTATTGGTAAGCTATAAAATTGATATGCAATTTAAGATACAGAGTTATATGGTATGATATGTTAGTGTGTTCATTTCCTTTGCCCTGTTTTTGTTTTTTCTTTTCTTAGCTTTCTGTAGGTCATCTCGACCTCTTTAGCTTTGTATCTTGTTTTTGCTTGGCTTTTTTCCTCTTTTATGAATGTTATACTTATCAAAAAAATATGTTGGATACATCACTGACACGCTTCGAGACTCTAAGCTGTGCTTGAGGCATAAATAACCGAAAACATGACATTTAAAAAATTAAATTACCCCTACAACCATATATACTAAAAAAATCACGTTTCTGTTCACCAATACACATCGATACGCTATGATACATTATCCTAAAATATGTCTGATACTTAGATAAACTAAAAATAGGATGTTTAGTGCAATAATACTACCTTTTTCAACACTTTACGTATTGTATGCGTGTTAATACATCCCTACGTATTGCACTTTGTCGTTTTGCCCCGTGGGTTCTTCAATTTTCTTTCTCCCTCATAGAGGAAAGAAGTAAGGTGGGTAAGACGTACCAAAAAAAATGTATTGTAATGGTAAGTTGAAAAACTGTTACGTGTTGTACAATACCTTAGAGACTTGATCCTGACCTGGTTTCGGATGACTAGAGTGATCCCCTTAGCTATCCCTTCTCCCTATAAGAACTTGGGAAGCTTTATACTGTTGGAGAGGGAGGGCCTATAATTGATTCAGAAAAGTGGGTCTTACATCCGAGTGAGAGGTCAGACCAATCCCATTCAACCTGGTCTGTTCCCAACAGATCTGGTGGGTTCTGTCGTCTCAGGGGAGTGCACCCCCATCTCATCCATCCCCATATGGGATTTACCACCTTTATTTGCTGCCTCTACGATACTTCAAATTATGCCCCTAGATCTGTGCTAATATATATATTTTATACTTACAGAAACAAAGCTATTTATTTTGGTTAGTTTACTATGGACGATAGTCAGTGGCGGAGCCAAGGGGGGGCGACCCTCAACTTTTAAAATTCGATAAAACTTTTTTTTCCAAAAGAGAAAAAAATTGTCCATGGGAAACTATAGATCGTGTTGCCCCCCCCTCAACTCAGACCTGCTCTGCCCATTGACCGCATGGATGTTTAGCCCACCTCTTGATGAATATGCACACCCAAAATCACTCTGATATTCAATCTCTAGCCATTAGATTTTAGTACTTTTTTAAAGCGTGATTCTAGCTGTTGGTTTCAAAAACGATTGGGTACTATGTCCAACGGCTAAAACTCATCAAACAAGCCGATTTCGGATATGAGTATCTACGAAAGGAAGGGCTAAACATCCATGCGGTCAGTGGGCCCATCTGCCCCACTTTGATGAGTAAACCTTCAATGACACCTGTTGAGAGTGAGCGATGCTGCTGATTGCAGCCAATATGAGCCACTTGACACATTCTTAAGACGACACTGACCGTATGGATGCTTGGCCAATCACTAGGCGGACCTACAAACCAAAATCAGCCTGATTCGTGATTTAAAACCTTTGGATTTCTTACCCAAATAATGCTCAAATTCCTATGGTTAAAATTAACCCATGAAAATAACTTCAATCCAACACTTAGAAATCAGTGAACAAGTTTATTTTTGGCTTGTAGGTCCCACCTAGTGATCGGCCAAACATCCATACGGTTAGTATCCTCTTAAGAATGTGCCATGTGGCTCATATTGACCGTAGTCAGAGGCGTCGATTGCATGTCGTTAACTTCGCTTTGATGGTTGCTTGCCCCCCCTGGAACAAAATCCTGGCTCCGCCACTGACGATAGTATCTTAATGTTATGAAATTTCTGGAAAATCATCTTCTTTAAATATATATTTTTCTCTTTCTGGAAATATCTAGTAAATAACGACCCAAAACTCTTAGCTGGTTTTTCATTTCAGCTATGAGAGATGGTTGGATGAGCCATCACCACCTTGTTCCATTTGTTTTTGTTAGCGGTCTTTCTCTTGATATGATCTTTTTGTTTTACGTCTACTAATGTGCACCATTCTGTTTTGGTCTATCAGATTAGGTGAAGCTATTGATAGAACACTCCTTAACCATCTTTTGAAGATGTTTACTGCACTAGGAATCTACTCAGAAAGTTTTGAGAAGCCATTTCTTGAGTGCACATCTGAATTTTATGCTGCTGAAGGTGTGAAGTACATGCAGCAATCAGATGTTCCGGATTACTTAAAGCACGTGGAGGTGCTTTCTTATGATTTCTTTTGCCTATGTTTGACTGTCTCTATTGTTTCCACTATATCGTTATTATTTGTTTTGTTTTATTCTTTTTAAAAACTTTTCAAATTTCTGGATTGTGCATGTTGTCACTGTATTTGAAAGAATTGAGGTAATGAACTCTTGCAGGTAAGGTTGCATGAGGAACATGAAAGATGCATACTCTACCTGGATGCAAGTACTAGGAAGCCACTGGTGGCAACTGCAGAAAGGCAACTCCTTGAACGTCATACATGTGCAATTCTTGATAAGGTGCGGGTAACTAATTGACATTCAGATTCTTTCTTCAATGATCCCACGCTATCTTCTCTCGTTAGGCTATAAACTCTGTTATTGGTAAATGACTATGGCTCCTGATCTGGCAGGGATTCACAATGCTTATGGATGGGAATCGCATTGAGGACCTTCAGAGGATTTATGTGCTGTTTTCACGGGTTAATGCCCTTGAATTACTACGGCAGGCCCTTAGCTCGTACATCCGTGGTACTGGACAAGGCATCATCATGGATGAAGAGAAAGACAAAGATTTTGTCTCATCTCTCCTAGAGTTTAAAGTTTCTCTTGATACAATATGGGAAGAAAGCTTCTCGAGGAATGAAGTGTTCTCTAACACAATAAAGGACGCATTTGAGCATCTCATTAATCTTCGTCAGGTTGGCATCATCTTTCTAGAATAGTTTTTTCTTTCTTCTGATTAGTAGCAAAATTTTATTAAAAAAGAAAGAGAAGGAAACTTGTCAAAATAGAAAGAAAAAAGATAGACTTAGCAAATGCAGAAAAGCTACTAGAATGATACAGTTATGGAGTTGAAGAATCAAAATCATTTCTTAATACTAAATAGGTTTCAAAGATTCCATTTTTAGCAAGAGACATGGTCTTTGTCTCATTCAAAGAGTCACCCTTTACTATCAATTGACGTTCGAAGAAGTCTTTTAAATAAGATTTAACGTTGAAGTATGGCTCTAGCTTCCTACTTGGATTTGGAACCTATCAGATCAGAGTAAACTTTGAGAATCTCCTTGTTATCATTCCAAAACAACCCACTGCTGAACTGGAATTTTCATGGGAACTACTGTTTAAGTTGAGCTTGGTCTAACCTCTCTCTGGATTTTGCCACATAGGAGTAGTTTTAACATGTAATCTTTGGCAGCCCAATCTTCAAAATAGCTGTCCAGTGGCTCTCAAAATCTGCTCTTTTGAAAATGCGGAACTTCTTCAAAATGGAAATCACCTTCATCGATATCTTCTTAATCCTATCATAAATCATGTTATTAGACTGAAAGGTCCTTTGATAAATTCTCTCATTGCATATCTTCCACTCTCCCTACGCAATTGAAGTCATATTGGCTGATCATCCACAAGAACTCTACTTCTATTCAAGGTTTAAAGGAGGCTTTTTAACGGTTTAACGGACTGGGGGCGTTACTGTTAAAACGGCCAGGGCCAAAATGGAAAAAAAATGAAATTTAATGAATTTTAACGGAAAAAATGGCGCTGAAATTCAAAATTTGAAAAAAAATAGGGAATTTAACGGCTGTTTATTTTCACAAAATTTTCCAGAATTTAACGGCCGTTAAAACAAAAAAAACAGCCGTTAAATTCAAAGCGTCAAAACGTGTTTTAACGTTTTTAATGGAAACGGGCTTGGGGTGTTAACGTTTAAACGGCCGTTAAAACCATTTAAACGGCCATTTTTAAAACCATGCTTCTATTATGGTATGGACCACTAGTCCAACTTTTTCATAAATTATTAGAGTGAAAGTTTTGTATGTATAGAATTGGGGAAGAAAGAGGAGGAAGAGAAATAGGAAAAGGGGAGAGACAGGTGCTCTCTACCCTAATATTATTAGTATGGAGATGTAAAATTTACATAAGTGCCTTTAATGGACCGAGACAATAAGAATAACAAGATTACCGCCAACATACATCATATATTCCAAACACAAAAAAATAGAAATCCCTATTACATCCCTGACTCTCCTACGCTCCCTTACAAGTTGGAGCATGTATATCAAACATGCCCAGCTCGGACAGATTAGCTGAATATGCCGGCTTAGATTATGCTTTTATTTTATTGGTAAAAAGGAGAATGCATATATTGAAAGGGGAAAGAGATCCCACTATACAAAAAGATACATCACAGAAAAAGGGAATTGAGGAAGATCCTCTAAAGAAAAAAAAAGGTAAAAAGAATAATAAAGTGGAAGTGGTGAAGACCGCTTACACCCGTAAGTCAACCCAACGAAACATAAATTCCTTGAAATGGACAATGAAGTATGATTAAAAAGGGAAAAAACCCACATAATACAGCCAAAAGGGACCTCACAAAGAGCCAAAGAGGTCCTCAGAACAAAAACTATCTACAAGGGGGAAACTTCTATTAATTCCGCCCATCTAAACACTAAGGTCTAAAAAAAAACGGCTTCTAAACTCCAAAAAATAGAGGACCAGAGATATAGATAGGCTTTAACTCTCAACACCACCATAGGAATGCCTTCTTCTTTTCCTTCAAATATACGAGAATTCCACTCTTTCCAATGGTCCATTGTAAGGGCAAAGAAGGCCACCTGGGATGGAATAGGAGATCCCCAACCAAGTTTATCTGGAAACGGAGAGAAATCCGTAAAAGCAATAATTTGGAAAAAAGATCAATCGAAGAAAACTCCTTTGGGATCCCATATCCAAATTCTCTTATCATTCTCTGAAAGAGAAATACGCATCCCTTCGATCGAACTTAGAAGCAAGCTTAGAAGCAAGGCCAAATCTTTTATCTCCTAGTCATTGATATATATATATATATATATATATATATATATAAAGGGACAAATCTTAATAAACACCACTTAGCCCATAGTCTCCCAGTAGACAACACTTAGTTGATTTCCTGTACAATCTCTCCAGCAGAGACTCCCAAGTGGTTTCAGAGTCTTACAAATGTCCAAAGAGAGACCCAAGTAACTCATAGGCTAATCTGTTAAACCAAATAACAAAGCGATCTTGATCATCAAATTCTCCACCACTTCAATCCCCAACACAAAATCTTTCTCATATTAGCCTGTTGCTAGAGTACTACTTCATCCTCGTGGGTCTTTTACGGGGTGTACGGTTAGACAGGAGATCTAGGCATTAGTTCTTTGAGGAATTGGACGACGTGGCAGGTCTTTGGGATCTTCCGTGGTGCATTGGTGGGCATTTCAATGTTATTCGGTTTAGCCATGAGAAGAATGTTGGCAGGGGGGTGACTAAAGATATGAGAGCTTTTGGGGAGTTTATTGACCGCAACTATCTCATGGACCTTCCTTTGGCCGGTAGCAGGTTTACTTGGTCCAACAAAGAAGAAAATCCGACGCTCTGTAGACTGGATAGATTCTTGGTTTCGACTGGGTGGGAGGATCACTACCCTAGTGTCTCCCAGGTTGCTATTCCTAGACCTGCTTCGGATTACGTGCCTCTGTTGCTTGAATGTAGAGGCTTCCGTAGTCGACCCACATCTTTCCGTTTCGAGAACATGTGGCTTCAACATTCTAATTTCAAGGAGAAAGTTTTGGAATGGTGGAACAGTCTCCATTTCACAGGCAAAGCGGGTGAAATCTTCAGGAGGAAGCTTAAAGCTCTTAAAGGGCTCATCAAGTTGTGGAATAAGGAGGTCTTCGGGAGAGTCGATAAGAAAAAGAATGCCATTCTTGAGAGATATCTTCTCTAGATAGAAAGGAGGAGACTTGTCCTTTATCGTTCAAGGCTCGCCATAGGAGAACCGAACTGAAGGCGGTTTACCAACATTTGGCTTCCTTGGAGGAGATCAGCTGGAAGTAGAAATCTAGGATCAGATGGTTAAAAGAAGGAGACAACAACACTAAGTTCTTCCACAAGATTGCCAATGCGCACAGAAGGTGTAACTTTTTGTCTAGACTGGAGGTCAAGGGCGTTGTTTTGGAAGATGAGGACAACATTAGGCAAGGAGTGGTGGATTTTCACTCGGACTTATATTCAGAGACGTCCTCCTATCGTCCCACTCTGGATGGTCTCCCTTTTGAGAGCATCAGTGTCACTGACAAAGATTGGGTGGAAAGACCATTCACGGAGGAGGAAATTGTGAAGGCCATCTCCGATTTAGCTGGAGATAAAGCCCCGGGCCAGGACGGATTTTCCGTGGCTTTCTTCAAGGAATGCTGGGTAGTGATTAGGGAGGATTTTATGAGTAGTGGTTGAGTTCTATGAGGACGGGTATCTGAATTACACGTCTAATAGCACCTTTATTGCTCTTATTCTGAAGAGTCAGGGGGTAAAGAACATCTCAGGTTTTCACCCCATCAGCCTTGTGGGCAACATTTATAAGATCCTGGCCAAAACGCTTGCCTCAAGGATCCACAAGGTACTGGATTCGGTGATATCCCACTCTCAAGGTGCTTTCGTACAAGGCAGGCAAATTTTGGACGGTGTTCTTCTAGCTAACAAGTGTATTGACTCCCGTAGTAAGGTGGGTATTCCCGGGGTAGTGTGCAGGATCGATATAGAGAAAGCTTACGATTATGTTAGCTGGAGCTTTGTGGACTACATGTTTGGCAGAATGGGTTTTGGGTTTAGATGACGAAGTGGATCTAGAAATGTATCTCGACAATCTCATTCTCCATTCTAGTCAACGGCTCCCCTGCTGGTTACTTTCGTAGCTCCCGAGGCCTTAGGCAAGGAGATCCACTATCTCCCTATCTTTTCATCATAGTGGTGGAGGCCTTAGGCAGTCTGATTGCCAGAGCTATGGCGATTGGGGAAATCTCCGGGTTTGCAGTATGTTCGGAAATTCCTCCTATATCCCATCTTCAGTTCGCCAACGACACTTTGGTTTTCCTTGGAAACTCCTTATCTCAAACTCATTATCTACGGGGCCTTCTTGTTTGGTTTGAAGCTATCACAGGCTTAGGGTTAATATGGCTAAGAGTATGATGTTCGGGGTGGGAGAAGTGCAAAATATGTACGAGCTGGCGGACTGTCTTGGGTGTTCTGTAGGTGCTTTACCTACTTCCTATTTGGGTCTTCCTCTTGGGGTCAATTATAGATCCAAAGCCATTTGGGATCTAGTGATCGAGAGATTTGGCAGCAGATTGGCATTATGGAAGCCAAGATATTTGTCGAAAGGGGGAAAATTTGTGCTCATTAAACACAGCCTATCCGGTTTGCCGATCTACTTCATGACCCTCTTTACTTTGCCAAAAAATGTTGCTAGAGCTCTCGAACGGATAATGAGAAACTTCTTATGGAATGAGAGGTGAGATGTTGGTAAGTTCCATTTAGTATAGTTGGATATTATTTGTAGACCCAAGACCCAGGGAGGTTTAGCTATCCGGAATCTTTCTGCCATGAATACCGCATTACTTGGTAAATGGTTATGGAGGTTTGGGGATGAACTTTTTAGTTTGTGGAGAAAGGCTATGGCTGGCAAGTACAGAGTCTCTAATTTTAATTGGGAAGCAGAGTGGTCTCCTTTCCTTTCGGTTGCAGTGTGTGGAGGGGCATCATGAAAGTTCAAGCAAGGTTCGTAGAAGGTGTTTCCTACAAGGTGGGAATAGGGGACAGGGTTCGATTCTGGGAGGATGTTTGGTGCGGTGAGATCCCCCTCATGATAGATTTCCCGGAGCTATATTTCATTTCAGATAAGAAGATGAACTCTATTTCCTCTATTAAGATCCTGGAAGTGGTCAATATAACTTGGAATTTTGGCTTTAGGAGGGGGCTCAATGATTGGGAGATTGAGGTTGTATCCCGTCTTTTGCTCGGTTGCAGGATGTTGCTTTGTCTGATTCAGTGCCGAACATGCGTATATGGAGATGGACGAAAGATGGGAGATTTTGTTCGCTCGTGGTACTCGCAGTCTATTGCGCCTATTGAAGCCAAATTCCCTGCATCTTTTGTGTGGAATTCCGAAGTCCCCTCGAAAATCGTTTTCTTCGTCTGGCTTGCCTCTTTGGACAAGATATTGACGGTGGATCATTTGATAGCTCGCAAGCTCATTATCGTTGACTTTTGTTCGATGTGTAAGCACAATGAGGAATCGGTTAACCATCTCCTTATTCATTGTGAGGTGGCTAGAGCGGTGTGGACTTCGTTCTTTGTGGAATTCGGGATTGCTTGTGTTCTTCCTTCTTCCCTAATCCTTTTGGTCTCGAGTTGGGTCACAAAAGCTTTCTCATCTAGACTCCAGAGGCCGTATTTTATGGAGATTACTCCCTTTCACCATTTGTTGGAGTCTTTGGAAGGAACGAAAACCGTAGGATCTTTGATGGTAAAGAAGACTCGGTAGATAACATTATTTTGAACATCAAAGGATTGCTCTTCTTTTCGTCCAAAGTTTTCCGGGAATGTCGAGGATTGTTCTTCGAGGTTCGTATGCCGATGAGACCTTCATTGTAATAGAGATGCTCATTAGTTTGTTCTTTATGCTCTTATTTTAGGCTTGTTGTTTAGCCCCTAGGAGGTCTCCTCGACCTCCTCTTTTTCATTCTCTCTGTACTTCCTTTTCTCTTCTTAATAAAGTTATACTTACCTAAAAAAAAAAGAATATTGCTTTCCACAGCTGCTTTCCCCGTGGATCAGTAAACACCACATGGCTGGTTTCTCTTCCAATCTCTCCAGCAGAGGCTCTGAAGTTGTTCCAGAGTTCACCAATGTCCAAAGAGAGGCCTAACTAAAAACCAAACAACAAAGTGATCTCAACCATTAAATCCCTCACTTCAGCCCCCAACACCAAATCATTAACCTGTTGCCCAAGTGCTATTTCAGAGCACCTAAAAGCTTTATTCAAGTGAGAGACTTCCACAAGTGAAGTGCCAACAAAACATGGTAGTATTATAGGTGAACTGCGAGATATTTGTTGTCCTGAATTGCCAAGTCCAGAACCTTCTGAATCCAGTTACCTACTGTAAAGCTCACTGAGAGTTTTGGATATAATGGTGGAGGGAGCATTAGAGAGGATCTTCTTCCCTTGAATCCTGGAGAAGGCCAACTTTTGGATTACAATGATCTTATTGGACATTGTTTCCTTTTTCTTGCAGCTAATTTCTTTTATATGGTTACATCCATTTATTTTACAATTATACTGTTTCCTAGAGTTCGCAAATTTCATGTATAAAGGAAGCCATATGTACTTTTGAGTGCACCTGTGTAACAAATCAGTTCATCGTTGCTCGAGTTGATATCTAATTTATGCAGTTGAAAAACTCCTGTGGTCTTTCTTGTCAGTGTATGGTATTACGTAGTTTTGAATTATGTATAAATGGGCAAATACCTGTGTTTATTATTTCTTAAGTTCTGACTGACCATAAATTTTGATGCAGTTCTAGATCCACATTTTCCTTTTGACTTTGGGTCATGTATGTATTACCGTAGTTCTTGGTTCTACACTTCTCAATAGAAAAACAAATGTAGTGAAAGAGTCCGTCTAGAGCTGCACCCTATACTTACACCCTATTCTTACACCCGATGGTGGAATCCACATGGAGATCATGTTGGACAATCCAATCGCACAATAAATTGTCCATACCATGGACTTATCCACCCAAAAAATCAGTCCATTCCGACATTTCTAACCTAATAAAAATTTGACTTGAATTGGTAGGGTCTCTTCTAACCTAATAGGATATTTAGAGGAGAAGTAGGGTCTCTTCAAGACACCATCATTGGTATTAAGGCCATCCTTCATTGCTGGGGCAGCATTGCATCGGAAATGAGAGGTGTCTTCTTCTCGGATATGGTGTTTAGATTTGAGAACTAGTTGGCAAGATAGTAGTTTTTTACTTTTATGCTCTTTGTATGCTTTCTATTTTCTTTGTACTTTGAGATCTTCTTGATCTCCTTTTTTTAATCTACTTTCTTGACTTATCAAAAAAATAAAATTGACTTGAATTTGTAAAATCCAGATCATCCAATTAAACCGTTACTTTAGATCACCTTTTTATATAATTAATGATATAAGAGTGGACAAAAATTTGGTGATGATGATCATTGTGATGAGGACAGCTTTATGTGTGGTTAGATTGTCCAACATGATCTCCATCTGGGCCCCACCACTGTATGCAAGAATAGGGTGTAGTTCTAGACAGACTTGTAATGACAATGTAACATTACATTTAGAAATGTCATTGTTACTATATATGCGATACGATGATCTTTATTGCCCATTACAATCCCATTATTTTTGTAAATATTAAGTTTAAATCAATAAAAATGTTAGATATCCTTCCAATTCCAGAATCCTACTGCGATATTGATATAGCGAAAGATCCTCAATTTCAGCATATAGTTTTTATTTAAAATTTCATAGATCAATGGAGCTTGGAAAGTTATTTCAATTTTCTCCGTGCCCAATTCTACTTTCATCATGTTATTCTTGGGCTTTTTGGCTTGAGAAAGATTATCCAGAATGGGGTGACCTATAGCTTGTTGCATTAAGTGCAGGCCAGTAACTTGTTTGTGCTGAGTGGCTGATAAGCAAGTCCTTACTAGCTTAAGATAATTAGATGTCGTAATTTTAGAATGCCTTGGTGAAATACAATGCTATTTAAGCTGCTAATGGAAGTGTGTCTTGGACACTAAGCTTGCTATTAGGTAGAGTTATAGTCATATTTTGATTACCGAAAAAAACAATCATCATTGGACTTATACGTCAATCAGTCATTTCTTTTTTCTGAGTTCTCATGGTCGTAATTTTCACTTACATCCTCTTCAATCTTTTAATTTGAACTAAGAATATGCTTTTCTTTTCCTCCTAATAGAACCGGCCCGCTGAGCTGATTGCGAAGTTTCTGGATGAGAAGCTTCGTGCTGGTAATAAGGGTACATCCGAAGAGGAGTTGGAGGGTACACTTGATAAAGTTTTGATTTTGTTCAGATTTATACAAGTAAGTTACATTGTTTGTAAGGGAAACTGTGAAGTTATGTGCCTGCTTTGGAATTATCAGATACATTTTTATTTTTATTTCTGCCGGTGATGCTCTTGCATAGCTTTGTTACTTCTCTATATCAATGTTTCTCACCAAAACATTATTTACTCTTAGATAGTGATAGGCATGTCTCATATTACATCTGCTGATAATTAAGGGTAAAGACGTGTTCGAAGCATTCTATAAGAAGGATCTTGCGAAAAGGTTACTTTTGGGAAAGAGTGCCTCCATTGATGCAGAGAAGTCTATGATTTCTAAGGTAAAAACAGATTACTCATTGCTGATGGTTTTGTAGAACATTATCATCAGTGATTGTATCAGCAAGTTCTTGTCACTATTTCAGCTGAAGACAGAATGCGGGAGTCAGTTTACAAATAAACTTGAAGGAATGTTCAAGGTATGCATATGTGTTCAAGTCTTCTTTAGTTAAGAAATCACAATCAATGTGTATTGCCTTTTAAGCTGGTCACTACAAATTGTGGAGTATTCTCACGGAGTTGCTGCAAGTTCAATGAAGTTGTGAATGATAAAATATTTAATAGAGAAGTTTATGTTAAGCTTGTCATTGTAAGTTGTGGGGTTTTTTCCTTTTTAATCTCTCTCTCTCTCTCTCTCTCTATATATATATATATATATAATTGAAAGGCTATGGATGACATTTTCACTAATGTTTTTGTTACTTCTGTGATATTCAAAGATTCCTTAATGATTTGCAAACAAGAAGAGCTCGGGTCTGCCTCTGTAGTCGAGTCTTACACATTTATATATGTCTTAAAGTAAATTCATGTAGACCTAACCATGGTCTTTAGTTTAAATTTACCATCATACTATCAACTAATTTATGGGAAATTTTTTTGTATACATCATTATGGCAGTTGTAAGTGAAACTCGTGATGCAGAACCGCCAATGCGTGCAGGATCAGATAGGGGTGTCTGTTCCATTTCGATTGGCATTTTGTTTCGCTTGAACCCTTTGTCTCTTTTGACATTCCATTTTTGGAGCAGAAGCATCAAACATAGATAAAAGATGACAGAACTTGTCTTAGAAAAGCAAAGTATAAAGAAAATAAAAGAGGGCAACGTAAACAGATGACAGAGACAAAAAAATTATATAGCCATACAAATATATAAACATTAGAATTAATATTTTAAGTCTTATTTATAGAGAAATGAGAAAATATGTTTTGAAACTCAAGTATCTTGAATTGTGTAAACTAGCGAATTGATGATCCATTCATCATTAAAATTCAAAATGTTACAAAATAGGTGCTGATTTTAGATTAAGTATTATTGTTAGGTAATTATGATGTATTCAATTAAAAATAATGGAATGTACAACGTTTTTAGGGAATATCATCTCAATATACATATGTGCACCATTTTTAGCTAATGAATCCACAAAGTCGTCTCCATCCATCCGTTAGCGTATGAAGAAGTATGATAGGTTTGAGACCGTACAGTCTCACGGCTTTGTTTTTCTCCTAGGAAAATGTCGCATACCATATAAGGTGATCCCCAACCTTATCTATCCTTTTTCCCCCGTGTACTTGGGCGATGTGGGACTAAACCTCCACCCCGAGTCTATGAACCCTCAGGGCAGGCAAGCAGAGTGTGTCCTCCCAGGACATCACAATCTTCCCCCCTAGCAGGCCACACATCCTCGTGTGGACGATTCAACCCACCCATACCAAAGCACGCAGGCTCTGATACCAATTACGGCGCGGGGGCCCCACTTGGTACGATATTGTCCGCTTTGACTGTACGGTCTAATGGCTTCGTTTTTCTCCCAAGAAAAAGCCTCATACCATGTAAGGTGATCCTCGACCTTATCTATCCTTCTTCCCCCTTGTACTTGGGCGATGTGGGACTAAACCTCCACCTCGAGTCTGTGAACTCCCAGGGCAGTCAAGCAGAGTTTGTCCTCCCAGGACATCACAAAATTTCATGCGAAACAAAGACTAAATAAATGATACTTAACATCAGCATCATCATTGTCATAAGCCTTTTCCCAACGGTATGGGGTCGGCTGCATAAATCCCGTTCCTTCATTCAATCTTGTCTAAAGCCATCTCTTCAGTTAAGGCATGTTTCTTGAAATCTCCTCTCAGAACTTCACTCTACGTTTGTTTTGGCCTTTCCCTCGCTCTTTTAGGCCCTTTGACTTGCAGTCCTCCTCACTAGTGTTGTCATTGGTCTTTGTTGTACATGACCAATCTGTCTTAATCAACTTTCCCTCATTTGTCACTTATTGGGGATACTTGAATGCATTCATTTTCTAATTTTGTCTTTCCTTGTCTTACCACACATCCATCTCAACATCTTTATCTCGGTTGTACTCATTTTATGAATATGTTGTTTCTTTATTGCCCAGCATTTTGCTCAATAAAGTATTTTCGGTCTTATTGCTGTCTTATAGAATTTTCCTTTTAGTCTGATTAGCACACGTCGATCACATATCACTTTGGAAGCACATCTCCACTTTAGCCACCCCGCTCTAATTCTATCGGCAACATCCTCCTTAATCTCTCCCTATGAATAAACGAACCAAGGTAACGAAATCGGTCACTTCGAGGTATCTCCTAGTTGTCAATTTAATTGGCAGATCATCTCTATGTGCATCCTTGATAAAATTGCATTCCATATACTCTGTTTTGGTTGGAGTTTTTTTAAAACCTTTAGATTCCAAAGCATTCCTCTAGAGTTCTAGTTTTGAATTTACCTTATCCCTATGTCATCTACAAATAACAATTATAACATACACCAGGGGACCTCCAATATATGAGCAGTTACTTCATCTATAACTAAAGCAAATAGGTATGGACTAAGCGTTGATCCTTGGTGTAATCCCACTGTGATTGGAAACTCACTTGTCTCACTAGTAGTTGTTCTAACACTAGTTTTTGCTCCTTCATACATATCTTTCATGATGTCAATATATCCATTTTGGAGCTCCTTCTTTGCCAATGCCCACTAAATTAATTCTTTAGGGACTCCATCATATGCTTTTTCAATAAAGAGCATGTGGAGATTCTTCCTCTTTTCTCTAAACTTTTCCATCCTTCTTCTAAGTAAGAAGATTGCCTTGATGGTCGATTTTCTTGGCATAAATCTGAATTGATTTTCAAATATCCTTGTCTTTTGCCTTAATCTTTGCTTGGCTCATATGTTTGATTTCATGGTAGTTTCTGCAGCTCTGTACATCTCCTTTGTTCTTGTATATAGGCACTACAATACTTCTCCATTCACATGTCATTTTTCCTGTTCAAGATATTGTTAAATAACTTAGTAGGCTAGGACAATCCAATTCCTCCCATGCATTTCTACCCATTTTGGTCCTAAGGGCCTACCTGATTTCATCTTATCTAAAGCTGCTTTTACTTCAAATATCCTAATTCTACGAAAGTATGTATGTTCTAGATTCTCCTTAGGATTTCCATCTAGTCAATTTTCATTATGTTATCCTCATTTAATAATTTATGGAAATAAGTCTTCTAGCTTTCCTTAATTTCCTCATCTTTCGCTATGACTCTAGTTGTCCGCTTTAATGCATCTTACACGGTCCAACTCTCTAGCATTTCTCTCTCTTGTTCGGTTAAGCTTGTATACATCTTTCTCACCCTCTCTTGTTCCTAATTTATTATATGGACTATCATACGCTTTATGTTTGGACTCACTTACCACTTTCTTTGCTTCATTTTTTAGTATTTTTATATATTTTTAAGTTCTTATTGTTTCTAGCCAGTTGCCAGGTCTTGTAATAAATCCTTTTTTCTCTAATGGCCTTTCGAACTTCATCATTTCACTACCAATTTTCCTTGTGTGTATGACTTTTCTTTTTAGATTCCCCAATGACCTCTTTTATTACTCTTTTAATACATTAACCATTATATCCCACATCATCGTAGTCTCTGCTTCTACGTTCCATGTTTCATCATTCACCAATTTATCTATTTTCCCTATTTAAATCCCACCACCTTACGCTTGGGCATCTTTTATTTTCGTTTCCTTCTCTTCCATTTCTTGATGCGAATATCTGAAACCACTCGCCTATGTTGTGTAGTCAGGCTCTCTCCTGGACTTACAATCTTTACACATTGATAGTTCATTTTTCCTAAGTAGAAAGAAGTCTATTTGGCTCATATTTGTTCTACTTTGAAACGTAATTAAATGTTCCTCTCTCTTTTTAAAGTTTGTGTTTGCCATTGGAAGATCATATGCCATCGCAAATTCAAGGATTGCGCTTCCCATTTCATTTTCTTTCTCTAAACACATTTCATATCCTCTACATAAAAATAATTAAATTTAAAGCTTTATATTATCATATTGAATTTGATAACTACTCTCATATTTGTGTTTGAGTCCGTACCTTTACGCACACGTATACTCTTGCCATTTATTCTGCTTGGTGCTCGATACGTGGATATGGAATTTGTAACTCTTAGAAATTGGAACCAAGGGGAATCATGGAAGGAAATAGAAAAGCAGTCTTACTGGAGAAAGACCATGCATGTCTGAATGCTAAGAGCCAGGGGTAGAGCTTCAGATAATCCTAATTAGGTTCTTTAACGTGATTATATCAGATATAACAAGTGCATGCATAGATGTACTACACTTAGGTTCATCCCGCTGATGGGGCCATTGGGCAAAGTTTGTTACTATTCAACAAAAATCTGTATTACCTCCTTGGATCTCAATGGTTATACTACCATAGAACTTGTTTCTCACACCCTTTTGAGTGCAATCTCATGCCAATGCTTTTGCAGGATATTGAATTATCGAAAGAGATAAATGAGTCCTTCAAACAATCATCCCAAGCCAGGACAAAACTCCCGTCTGGTATTGAGATGAGTGTCCATGTCTTAACAACTGGGTGGGTCTTATTTGCTCCAGTTTAGTTCTTGTATCTTTCTATACCCTGTCATTAGGACTCTGACCAGTCAGTTCATTTTCCCGGAAGAGTTTAATTTTGTGTTTGGATGCCCGGGCTGCAGGTACTGGCCAACATATCCACCAATGGACATTCGGCTTCCACATGAACTGAACATGTATCAGGTTAGGCACAAGTGGGGCAAGGGATGCCTGCTTTCCGTTCTTTAACTATTGGAGCTGTTCCTTATTGCATATTCTCTTCTTGGTGCAACAGGACATCTTCAAGGAGTTCTACTTAAGCAAGCATAGCGGAAGGCGCTTAATGTGGCAAAATTCATTAGGTCACTGTGTATTGAAAGCAGAGTTTCCAAAAGGTAAAAAGGAGCTGTCAGTTTCACTATTTCAGGTAAGTTCTGGTTTCTTATGCATTGTCCTTTGTTTTCTTGATGCATTTATCCTCATTCATTATTCTTAACTTTTTGGTTGGGTTTGATAAATGGTGCACCAGACTGTCGTTTTGATGCTGTTTAATGATACCCAAAAACTTAGCTTTCAAGACATCAAGGATTCTACAGGCATCGAGGATAAAGAGCTGAGAAGAACTATGCAGTCACTTGCATGCGGAAAAGTTCGTGTACTTCAAAAGGTTGGTGGAGGCTCCTTTGATATGTGTGCCTTGCTATTTGTCTGACTGATGAATTTGGAAAATGGTGGGGGTTGTTTACAGTTCCCTAAAGGGAGAGAAGTGGAGGATGATGACTCCTTCGTGTTCAACAAAGAATTCAACGCTCCTCTCTACCGCCTAAAGGTATGCCTTCTTTTTGTTTAATTAAAAGCAGTACCAGGTGGCTGAGCTTGAAGCTCGAGAGAGGCTAACATCGTCTTGAGCGAGCAGGTAAATGCGATCCAGATGAAGGAGACGGTCGAGGAGAACACAAGCACTACCGAAAGAGTATTCCAAGATCGTCAGTATCAGGTTCACACTAGTTTATCTTCCTCCATTTCTATTGATCTATAAATGCAAATGCAGTTCCACTTTGAAGCCTTAAACTTGCCAAAGGAAGTATCTGGGTTTCTGCTGGATTTACTGCAGGTTGATGCAGCTATTGTTCGCGTAATGAAGACAAGGAAAGTGCTAAGCCACACGCTGTTGATAACCGAACTATTCCAGCAGGTAACCAGAGTCAGTCAGTGACTGATTTCTCTCTCTCTCTCTCCACTATGATTTTTTTGATTTTGGATGTGACTGACAAATGGGAGTGGACCAACCTGATTTTGCGTTGGTGACAGCTCAAGTTTCCAATAAAGCCAGCTGATTTGAAGAAAAGGATTGAGAGCCTCATTGACAGGGAGTACCTGGAGCGGGACAAGAACAATCCCCAGATATACAACTACCTGGCATGATCCATCTCAATACATATGGTTTATCCTTTTCTTTCTGTAAATGACACAGGTAACTACCATCTTCTACGGGAGTTAAGATGTTCATCAGATCAATGTACAGGAACCTGTAGAATTTAGTTTTTTGTTGTGTTTATGATGCTGTAAACTGTAAAGTATATTTTGTCTCTGTTCTCTGAAAGTCTCCTTGTCGTCATAAAATGTGGAAAAAAGGATAAGGGTCCTCTTCCAGAGTGTTACATTTCCAGGGTGGAGGGAGGAAGGGGGGCGTAGTGGCGCCATACAACTCGCTCTACAAAAACCATACTAACCCTCCTAAGTCATATTTATAACCCTCTTGTCAACCCTGAACATTTGCTTTTTCGCTACCTACTTTGCTACCAATTGCTGCCTTATTCCCATTTGCTTTGCAGAAAAATGTTCATCCTGCTCTGAAGACACACATGAAAGAGCTTCATATGTGGTCCTTGATGTGTAAAACTGAAAATAAAGTCCAATAAAAATCTTGCAATCCAGTTTTTAAGTCGCTGAAACAAAACTATCATAAAAGAATGAACCAGGTGAGTAAGCTTTACAGGTTCAAGAAAACTCATTTGTTCCAAGATTCAGCAAATTTTCTCAACTTTGTATGAAATCACTAGCTCAAGTAGAGTAAACAAAAGATGAACTAGACAGAGAGTGAGTCTCCCAGCTGATGACCACATGCTTATAAAAACAACTAATGAAACATTACATTGATGACTACATATGATGTACCCTAGCGCAAGATTCCTAGTCCAGGCCATGACAAATCTCTTCGAGCAATCTTTAGTCAATCCGAAGCTACGCATCAGTGGCATCTTCTTAGGAAGGCAATCTGGGATCACTATGCATGAAGTGTCCATAGGTAAAACAGCATCACTCTATGGATCACTAACAATGGACAACACTAATGAGGAAAAATTCGCTGGCCCTCGGGGACTTCAAGTTCCTCCCAAAATGTCTGACAAGTACCCCTTGTTAACCTCTAACCAAGGGCTTAACTCGGGTTGGGTTAAGGGATTGGGGTATGTGTCAGACATTTTGGGCGGGGAGAGTTCAAAGTTTGAAGTTCCCCGGGGCCAGCGAATCTTTTCTCAACTCTAATATGTAGCTCTGCTGCTGATTAATTGTTTCTTTCTGGACTTGGAGATCTATCCATGACTTCAATTGGACTTAGAGCTGTCAATGGATCGGGTTCTAGTCCGATCAGTACTGATCCAATAAGATATAAGATCACATAATAGTGATTCGGAACCTATCCGATAGAAAGAGTAGCATTCTGGAATCAATCCATTCCATTCCACTAAATTTAAAAAAAATTTAACAAGTTATATCACTTATTTAAAGGGTAAAATACTCCTAATGCTTGTAAAGTTCATCCATCAATGTGACGCGGGAGCGTGCTGCTCCTTAAATTTTCTCTTTTACAAAATTGAATTGGCATAAAAGTTTCAAATTTTCTTCTTCTGAAAAGACGAAGACTTCAAAAAATAAGTCAATCGATTGTCTTTTTGATACAATATAAGTGGCACAGGCATCCACTTTGTGGGACCTACCTGCTAGTGCACACTACTAAAGTTAGCTGACGAAAATTTTGAGCAAAACTTGCCTGACCACCCACAATGTAAGCCACGTGGCAATTTATTGGAGGACACTGACCGTATAGATGTTTGACCAATCTGTAAGTGGAACTACAAACCAAAAATCAGCTTGATTAGTGATTTCAAACCGTTGGATCTTTATACGGAAATAATGGTAAATAATGCTCAAATTCCTACGGTTAAAATCAACCAACGAAAATGACTTCAACTAACGCTTAGAAATCACTGATCAGGTTGATTTTGAGTTTGTAGGTCCACCTAGGGATTGGCCAAACATTTATATGGTCAGTGTCCTCTAATAAATTTCCACGTGGCTTATATTGTGGGTGGTCAGATAGCTACCTGACCACGGATGGTCAGGCAAGTCTTGCTCAAAATTTTCTTCAGACTACTTTAGTAGTGTGCACCAGCAGGTGGGTCCCACACTCCAATAATTTCCTTCAACCAACCCTTCAATAATTTCCCTGCACTGTTTGCTAGGAGTTATCACATGGCAAGTGGGTCTACAGACTACAGTCACCTCATATTTGGGCCCAGGGATAGCAGAAAAACAGCCAATCGTCCACATCCTCTTTCTTGAGTACTGAATTTTTTTTTATTTCTGAACCAACCCTCTTCTTCTACCTTTCTTATCCTGCACTTCCCCCAAAATTCGTTTCATCTCCGAGGAGTCATGGAATCTGTTCTCTCCCCGATCATTGACAACATCATCTCTCGCTTATGCGATTGCGCAGCAACACGTCTACGATATCTTTGTAATCTAGAAGAAAATCTCAGCACATTGCGCACTAAAATGGAGGAGCTGACGCGTTTAAGAGACGATGTGAAGAGAAGGGTTGATATCGCTGAGGGACAGCACATGACACGCACGCATCAAGTAGATGGATGGCTACAGGATGTTGAAGCCATTCAACGCGATGTTGATGCTATCCTACATGAAGGTTCTCAACATATTGAGAGAAGATGTCTCATAGGTTGCTGTTCGAACAATTGTTGGTCCACCTACAAACTTGGCAAGAAAGTGGCAAAAAAACTACCAAATGTGACGGAACTAAAGATCAATGGAGTTTTCAATGAGGTTGCTGACAGATTACCTTCAACTTCAGGTCAAGAACAGCCAAGCTGGCCGACTACAGGTATGGACGTAATGTTCGACAAGGTTTGGAGCTTACTCGGAGAAGAAGGGGTGGGAACCATGGGACTATATGGGTCCGGGGGTGTTGGGAAGACTACCCTCTTGAAAAGAATAAACAATGAGTTCCTCAAAGGAAACCGTGATCGATATGATAAGGTGATTTGGATCGTGGTCTCCAAAGATTCAAACGTGGGAAGGATTCAGAATGAAATCGGGGAGAGGTTGGGATTGCCTTGGCATGAAAACGTAAGCCATGATACACGAGCTGCGGACATATTTGGGGTGTTGAGCAGGAAAAAGTTTGTGCTATTGTTGGATGACATTTGGGAATCGGTAAATCTAGAAACTGTAGGGATTCCGCTTCCGGACAGTCAAAACAAGTCCAAGGTAGTTTTCACCACTCGATCTGCGGCCGTGTGTGGTCACATGAAAGCTCACAAGAAGTACAGAGTAGAATGCTTGAAGTGGGAGGAAGCGTGGGATCTGTTTCGAGACAAGGTGGGAGAGGAAGCTCTCAGTTGTCATCCAGAAATACCTGAACTAGCTAAAACTGTTGCTAAAGAGTGCGGTGGTCTACCTCTCGCGCTTATCACCATCGGCGGAGCCATGGCTAGCAAGAAGACTCCTCAAGAGTGGAATCACGCAATAACAATATTAAAAAAATCAGCTTCGGAGTTTCCAGGTATGGAGGATAAAGTGTTACCTCTTTTGAAATATAGTTACGATAATTTGCGTGATGATACAATGAGATCTTGTTTCTTATATTGTTCCCTGTACCCAGAAGATGATATCATTAGAAAAGAAGAACTTATAGAATATTGGGTTGGGGAAGGATTTCTAGATGGATTTGATGACATGAATGAAGCTCGTAACAGAGGACATGATATCATTGGAAACCTAATGAGTGTGTGCTTGTTAGAGAGTGCTGGTGTCGATGGGTCTTTCCGAGAAGATTATGTGAAGATGCATGACGTTATGCGCGACTTGGCCTTATGGATAGCTTCTGAATGTGGGAGAAAGAAGGGTACGTTTCTTGTGCAAGCAGGCCTTGGATTGATCAAAGCACCTGAGGTTGAGAAATGGAAAGATGCACAAAGAGTATCTCTAATGAGTAACAAAATCCATGAACTGCCTGAAATACCTAAATGCCCTAATCTCTTAACCTTGATCCTGCGATATAATGTCGCCTGAACAGGATACCAATGGCTTTTTCCAATTCATGCCTGCTCTTAGTGTTTTGGATCTATCATATTCTCAATGTGAAGTGCTCCCCATGGAGATGACTGAATTGGCTGAGCTGCGACATCTCGATCTTGAATGCTCAGGATCAAAAAGTTGCCCAAGGAGTTGAGCAATTTGGTGAAATTGACTTATTTGGATGTGGCATACGCTCATTCCCTTGTTACAATTCCACGTGAGGCATTACTAGGTCTTTCACGGTTGCAAGTGTTGAATATGAGTGGGATTGGATTTAGGGATTGGGAAGGAGAAGATTGTGGTGGTGATGGGAGTGAGGTCAAGCCAGTCTAGGGTATTTGGAAGGCTTGAAAAGCTTGAATTCGCTTAGAATCACCATAAAAACTACTCTCTCCCTCCAAAGGTTCTTTCGCTCTCAAAAGTTAAAGAAGTGTACACAATATTTACATATCGAGGATTGCGAAGGTCTTACCTCATTCCCACTAGGGGAGGGAGAGAATTTGTCGCATTTGAGCCTCGAGGTTCTAGATTTCAATAATCTCCCAAACTTAACTATCAGACGGGAGGAAGTGCTGTTGCTCCAGCCATACTTCCAAAACCTTCGACGTGTAGTTCTTAGAGTTGTCGTGCCTTGAAGGACCTAACGTGGCTTTTACATGCCCGGAGCCTCCAATTCCTACATGTAATAAATTGTGAAGGAATAGAAGAAGTAATATGTGGTGGAGTTTGTACAATGGAAGAAGAGTGGGAAATATTCTCAAGGCTGAAATATTTATGGATTACAGACCTACCAGAATTAAAAAGCATATGTGAGCATGCCTTGCCTTTCCCTTCCTTGAGACAAATTAAAGTGGAGAACTGCCCAAAGCTAAAGAAGCTCCCACTTGACTCAAACAGTGCCAAGAACACTTTAAGAGAGATTAGAGGAGAGAGAGAATGGTGGGACAGGTTAGAATGGGAAGATGAAACCATCAAGTCTACTTTCATCCCCTATTTTCGCTAGGGTATTTAGAAGAATAAGTTGTAAAGCTGGTGATGCGATGAAGGATTGCTATGATTTAGTCCATGTATCTTAAGTTTATCATTCTTTTGTTTCTGGGATGTCACACTAGACTTTATTCCCTACTAAGGCCATACTTTCATTTGCACATTTGGCACCTCAACCGTTGGGATTCCTCTTCATTTAGCATCAAATCTAACATCGCTTTGATTAGATGATCCCAACTAGGACTGTCAACGGATACTACTCAGATCGAATATAAGCGTATCTGAATCTGAATTTTAAAAAAAATATCTGAATTCGAATCTGATATCAGATCTTTCAAATACGGATTTGAATCGGATTCGAATTTTAGACGATCTATTGACAACCCTAATCCCAACCATCAAATAAGCTTAAAAAAAATCTTCTCTAGTTAATTAGGGTCAGCAAGATCAAATGCTAAAGATTGTCAAAACAATCTAAAAGAAGCCCGACGGTGTTGGTTCATGTACAAATTACCCTAAAGGGAATGCATTTTGTGGACGGGTTTTTTTTCCACGTGTAAGCCGAGGTGCCAGTCTAAAAGGGCTCATGTGTTTCAACCAAGGTTTAAAAAACGGCCGTTATAACGAAAATAATGGCTGTTATAACGGATTCGGACCTACCCCGTTACATTATGGACCGTTAAAACACCCAGAAAATAACGGCCGTTATAACGAAAATAACGGTCGTTATTTTCCGTTACATTTTTGGAAAATTTTGTGAAAAAAAGGCTGTTATTTTCGTTTTTTTCCGTTATTTTTCGTTATATTCCGTTTTTCCGTTATATTCCATTTTATTCCATTTTTTTTTCCGTTTTTCCGTTTTTTTTTTCATTATTTCTGTTTTTTTTCCGTTTTTTTCCTTTTTGTCCCTTTTTGCCCCTGAGCGTTTTTTTTTCGTTATAACGGAAAAAACGGTACCGTTATAACGGTCCCCCTTTAAACCTTGGTTTCAACAGCTCATGCTCTCCCATAAATAACTGTTTTTTTTTCCTCTGAATTTTCCAGAAAATAACAGTCGTTATTTTCGTTAGAACAAAAAAATAACGGAAAATAATGGTCGTTATTTTCTGGGCATTTTAACAGGTACGTAACGTAACATGGGAGGTCCGAATCCATTATAGCGGCCGTTATTTTCGTATAACAGCGTTTTTTAAACCATGCCTACCACATCTCCATGTGCGCTCTAGTTAGTGGAGATTTTATCCTCTAGTTCAGTTTCCTATTTGGACTGAACTTCTTGCCAGCCATACTTGCTCGTTGCATTAGTTACATCGCATGTGAGTGAATATAGGGACCTCGTCGACGTTGATGACCTGATTGCAGTATGAGCCCCATGCCACACCCTTATACAGATCACTGACCGTATGGATATTTGGCCCAACCCTAAGTGGACCTACTATCAGACCAAAAATTAGATCGATTAGAGATTTCTAAGCATTGGATTAGAGTCGTTTTCCTGGGTTGATTTTATCCATCAAATTTGAGCATTATTTCGGGTACAAAGATCCAATGGTTTGAAATCACTAACCAGGCTGAGATTTGGTATTTAGGTCCACCTAGCGATTGGCCCAATAAGTAAAACAAAATGCGAATATTTGACCTTGTATCCATCATCCCTTCAGTTAAATTGTTCAATAAGTTCTTTTCCTACACCAGGTCAAAACAATCCTTGTAGCCAAACATGTCCTCGAGGCAGTTTCCTTCCGATAAGGAGTAAAGTATTTGGCTTTACATTTCATTAAAAAAAAGAGAATTTTAGACATACCCCCCATGTTATCTTTAAAATTTGATATACCCCCATAATTTGAAAAAACTGACATACCCCTTATGACTCGACCAGTGTTGACCCGAGTTGACTAGATAATTTTGTATTAAAGGACGAAAGTGCCATTGTCTTCAACATTAGATCAAGGGTTTGGGCTTAGGCCAAAACCCATACCCCAAATCAAGCGTGAAAAGAGGAGATTAAAAATAAAAATTAAAATCCATGTTGGTGAACTTGAGATTTTATTTTTGGTTTTTGATGAATTAAAGAAATATTGAGAAGAAAAAACCCCAAAAAATAAATAAAACTCATGAATGAATGGGATTTTATTGTAAAATAAATTTTAAAATTGGGAGAACCCATCGTTCCAAAATCCACATCTCAAAAGCTTAAAATATAAATTACTTTGTCTTATTTTTCATTTTTGCTAAGGAAAAATTTAAAACTAAAATTGTATGCTCTGTATTTTTTTTTATTTTTAACCTTGGGTTTTAAATTATTGCCGAAGTGGTGGCCAGCCGGTCATGAGACTGCGGTGGGTTGGTCGCCGGTGATGGGCGGCCAACCCATTGGAATCTCTTGGCCAGCCGTTTGATTTGGAGTTTCGGGTTTTGGCACAAACCCTTGTTCTAAGGTTGAAGACAAGGGCAGTTTTGCCATTTAATACAAAATTTGGTAGTCAATACTGGTCAAATGACAGTGGACCGAGTTAGAAGGGGTATGTCAGCTTTTTCAAATTGTGGGGGGTTTGTCAAATTTTAAAGATAACATGGGGGGGTACGTCAAAAATTCCCAAAAAAAAATCATTCTTTAGTAAATTACTAAAAAAAAGTAAACATTTTCTATAAATATATTGTGGGGGTATCAGCCAAATATGATCTCACCCAAAGTTTAAAAACCGGCTGTTATAACGAAAATAACGGCCGTTATAATGGATTCAGACCTACCCTGTTACGTTATGTACCGTTAAAACCCCAAAAAAATAATGGCCGTTATTTTTTGTTATTTATCCGTTATAACGAAAATAACGATCGTTATTTTCTGGAAAAATTTGTGAAAAAAATGGCCATTTTTTTCTGTTTATTAAATTTTGAATTTCAAATTTCAAAATTCAAAATTCAAAATTTGAATTTCAGTGCCATTTTTTCCGTTATTTTCCATTTTTGCCCCTCAGCGTTTTTTTCGTGGAAAAATGGTAATGCCCCCAGTCCGCTATAACGCCCCTCTTTAAACTTTGATCTCACCATCGAAAGAAATATGAAATATGCAATAATTATGGTTATTCGATGGTGTCTGATTTTGCTTGACAACAACACTATCCATTATCCCCCCCGCAAGCCAAATAGCGGATAGTTCTGACTTGAAATTTAATCAATCAAAACTGGATCAATCCATTTGGACCCGATCCTAGCTAGCAATTCGGCATGCAACAAAAAAATACAATATGGGAAAAGTTCGAATATAATTCATTCAAAAATTCAGCAAAGAATAAAATAAAATAAAATATGTATTAAAAAACTAAAAAATAAAGTTTTTATTTTTTGCATTTTCGTTCACATTCAAAATTCCTTTTTTTTTTTTTTCAATAATTTAAGAATAATTTGGGCATAACACGCATTTAATACGGCTTCTAATAAAATATGCGAATTTTCAGAAAATATTTGAATAATAAATAGGTCAAATACTTATATTAAACAGGAAATTGCAAACCAGGGATCAGATTAATAATTGGGCCAGGTATGGGTATCTTGATATGCCAATTTTAAGTTCATTACCAGACTCAATACCCATTGGCCCGCCAAAACCTGATCAATTTGGCTGGTTTTGGAGGGTGACAATTTGACACGTCGGGCCGGGCCGAAGTTGAGCCGGACTGCAGGCTACTCAGGCTGGGACGCAGGCCTCGGTTCAAAACTCAAACCCAAGCCCAATCCCAAGCCCAGCCCGTGGCCCAGTCCATAGTTAGGCTAATGGGCTTGGTATCAGGCCCGACTTAGGCCCGGCCCGAGACCGGCCAAATTGCCACCCTTACTTTTGGGTTCATTTTTTCAGTCATGGGTAATAACCGGGTCGGAACTGGGTATAGAGGTACCCGGACCATAACCCGTCTTGCTTACACCCGAATTAAGTTCCGTCTCTCTCGTCTCCAGAACCTTCTCTTTTAAAACCCAAATAAAACCACCGCTTTAGTTATTTCCCTTCCCCACTTTCATCGTTCGCTGAAAGGTTTCTCTAAATTTGGAGAAGAAAATGGCGGAAGAATTGGCGCTAGATTTGGAGGAGCTTCGCCACCTCCAGGGCATCGCGAAGAGGCCTCGAATTCTCTCCCTCATCTCCTCCGAGATAAGCAACTTAGAGAAGGTGTTGTTCTAATATTTCTGTCTCGCCTTCTATATTCAAAAGAAATTGTTTCTTTCTGCGTACATTGAGCTGTTTTGGTTCATTTCAATTTTCTAGGAAGTTTTTTTGTGTGTATGTGATCACTAAGTAAGTATTTACATTTTACAATGAGAAATGAAGTTCTTGACTGAATTAGCAATGTATTGTAGCTTTCAATTGGAAATATTAGATTCTATACTTTTGATGAAACGCAGTGAAGATTGTTGGTGAATATGTGTTGGGGTTTCTGAAAAATTCTTTAATGGGTCTTGGAGCACGTTAGGACGACTGCCATTGGACGGTTGAGATGGGTTCCACTGCGTCCCTGTTCTTGACGAATTGGGGGTGCCATGGGGTCCCTTAGTTAGACCGTCTTGGTTCAAAGGTTGTCGTGTGTTCAGTCATTTTCATGGTTTAAAATCTTAGTAAGTTGGAAAACCAATACTCTCTGATCAAGATAGTGTAATACCAAGGCCAGAGAAGGTGAGACAGGCAGGAAGAAAGCATTGTAGAGCTGAAACGTTGACCCAGGGTATTATTCTGGTCAACTAAAAAAAGCCAAGACATATCAGCTGAATGCCTTCAGTACCGGCAACACCTGTGCCGCGTTTGGTCAGTGCAAAATGCCTCTTGTGTACGCGTTCCCGTTGCGTTGAGTCAGCATGGATCCATGCACCTTCCACCACCATTATCAATAAATATATCTCATTTTTTTTTTTTTTTTGATAAGTATAAGCTTTCATAAAAAGGAAGGCAGAAAAATACAAAGGGCCTAGGAGGTCAAGAAGACCTACCGAAGACGAGGAAACAAAAGCGAAATACAAAAGCTAAAGCAAAAAGACGGGGGAAGGGAGACCACACTGACTAAATATAGTCCCTACTACAAATAAGGTCCCATCTAAAGACAAAGTCCTCGAAGAACAATCCCCGGCATTCTTTGAAAGCTTTGGACCAAAAGAACAATAGGCCCTTGATGTTAAGGATGATATTCTCGAACGAATTCTCCCTTCCCTCGAACACCCGAAGATTTCGCTCCTTCTAGAGACCCCAGCAAATGGCGAAAGGAAGCACCATAAGATCTGACCTCTAGAGGAGAAAGGGGGAGCGATCCAACTAGTAGTAAGGTCCATCAAGGAGGAAGGGAACACCCAGCAAATGCCGAAATCGGACAAAAAGGCCGTCCAAGTCGCCCTAGCCACTGGACAGTGAAGAAGGAGATGAGCCACAGTTTCCCCGCTATGTTTGCACATAGAGCAAAAATCCACGATAATAACCTTGCGGACAATCAAGTTGTCCATAGTGAGAATTTTTTCCAGAGAAGCTACCCAATAGAAAAAAGCTATCTTGGAAGGCACCTTAGATATCCAGACAAAGGAAGCAGGAAATCGATACTCTGAGTGATACAGAAGGGATCTGTAAAAGGAGCTGACAGAGAACCGACCGTCCTTCGACCGAAACCACAGCCGACTATCAAGCCTGGAAAACGAGAGTTGATGATCCTGAAGACGATTGAGCAATTGGGATACTGCGCTTATCTCCCAGTCGTTAAGTCGTCTTCTGAAGCCAAAGTCCCAAGCCGAATGCTCGCTGACAGTAGATGAGCACTGGGAGATGACGCAATTCTTTTTGTCCGAGATGCTGTAAAGCTCTGGGAAGTCTTCTTTAAGAGTACTATCACCACACCAACGATCTTCCCAGAAACGAATTCTATTACCCGATCTCGCCTTTTAAGAAATTCCAGTGACATATTTTTCATAAAGCTTCATGATTCCCTTCCAGACGCTGCAACCATAGGTAGAAAGGACAGTTAAATATATCTCATTTTCTTCTACTTTCTTTCCTATTTTTTCTTTTTTGCTTTTTTTTTTCCCATGTTTGTGCTATTTTGAACCCATTTTGTATTCTCCCTTTGCGGATACATATATACGTTACATACACGTCTATGTGAGGCCCACATGGAGATGATTCATGGGCTGATTTTGGTGAGATGATCTCAAAATGGAAGTCATCCTCACGATCCTCACATAATATCAGTGCGGTCCGACATTCCTAGTCCCTACAAGAAATAGATTATAAGTATAAAAATGTGGACCTTTTTAACTATATTTGGCAGGGTTACAACTTTCAGAAAGTGCTAGTTTTGTGACGATGATCTCCACTGTGAGGGGTTCATCCTCATAAAAAATCAGCCCCTTAACTCATCTTTATGTTGGCCCTGCGTTGGGTTTTTAAAATTTTACGTCGCATCAAAGTCATTGATAGTTTTGTGCATCCGTAGATAGATTTAGATATTTGAAAATTTATCTTCATCTTCAGAATACTAGTGATTTGCTGCTGAGTTTTTGGCATCTTTTGACATGTCTAGACCCATTGGGGTGACATCAACTACCATGGATGGTGTCATATTTCCTAAGACGGGAGAGATAGATCCCTTAGGTCTTGCTTCTTAGAGAATCTTGGTGTCCATCAATGACTACTGTTTTATATATTTCTATAGGTAATATGGGATTGAATACAACATCACAATAACTGCTCTTGTTCTAACTGCTAAAGTGCTAATTTCACTCGTATTTGTTCCAAGTCATCCCCCAGATAGCAGTAGATAATTCCACTTGTACTTCGATTCCTTGACCAACTAACAAAAATACCCTCATAGTTTATTTTATATGAAGAGCCTACTTACAATAACCGCCACAAGTTGCATAAGTCTTCAGATCCTTGTGGGTTCTTTTTCACTGGAGATGGCCTTAGTTTTATCACTTTTATGGCTTTCTCTCGTTAGTTTCAACTGATCACTTTGCAAGATGGATTATTGTAGTAATAAAAACACTCAATTCCCTTCCAGATAAAAGCTGTCTCTTGCAAGGGTTCCTGGAAAAACCATTTTTGCTTAAGCTCTTGTGACACCAAAGTTTGGTAAGGAAGCAGGTTTGGTGTCATTTCTGGTCTTCTTGGTTTGGTACGGAAGCAAGGTTGTGTTTTCCTTATATGGAGGTGAATTTTGTGGTAGTGGTCAGTGATATTCAGCTTAGAATTTTCATTAGTGGACAAGGAATTTGAGGAGTTTGCTGTGATTGCCTCACTTGAAGGGATGAATGCAAGTGGGGGGGGCGGGGGTTGAGTAGGGAAGAGAGGAATGTGAAAGACATATATCACCATTGCCTTTTTGGTTTTAAAATGAATATTAGAATGAGTGACGGAATTTTTTCTTTAGCTCAAACATGGTCTGAATCGGGCCAGTCATTAATCTTGAATGCCTAACCTTTTTTATGAACAAAGTGACTTCTTCTTCGTGTTGAGTAACTAGGTCCTTATTTCTTATGGTGATTGGTGATGTTCAAGTTTAGTCACCTACCCTCAAGGAAGTATGCAACTGTTTGCTGGTTCCACTTGTTCACTTAATAATAGGGAAAGAGATCGGGGATTGGAAGATAAGATATCATTCTTTTCATGTTAAAGTTGAGGTGGGCATGTCTCAAATTCTAATTTACACTTGTGCTTATTCTCAACAGCTATCAAAAGATGCTGTATCAGTACCTACCCTGCCTACCCTGCAGACTCCAGCACCGGCTCTGGCTCCGGCTCCAGCTCCAGCTCCAGCAAAGGTGCACTCTACTCCTGCACTGCACTACGTTACACTGGGTTCATTCAGCTGGGATCAAGACAATGACAAAATCAAGGTATGCTGAAAAAATATCTTTTATTGGAAGTAGAAGAATACTTGTATGGTATACTTGCCTAGGAAGAAAATATGGGAGAAATATTTTTCATCTTGGTTTTTACTGGGCATCTCTTCGGGAGCGGCATTTTCGTTTCTGGTCGTCCCAATATTTAGCTGATTATTTGTTTTTGTCATTACATGTTTTGTATCTAAGAGTTGATTTGGAAGATTTTTGCTCATATTCGTGGGTTGGATTCTGGATGAGAGTTTAACTGGATGGACAACTTGAGTATGGATGAAAGGTTTTCAACTGGATTGCATTGTCTCCATATAGGAATCTCTCTGTTGTGCATTGCGATTGTTTTTAATATCATGGTTACTGTTTAGTAGATATGCATCAGCGTGTAGATATGGAACCTGTTTTTTGTTTTTGGTAGGTAAGATGCATGGAAACTGTTTATCTCTGTAGTCTTGATGATATCTCATTATTTGGTGTCCGGGATAGATTTGATGGTGAAAGCTGATTTTTCTTCCTACAGATATATGTATCCCTTGAGGGAGTCGATCAAGAGAAGGTGGAGACGGTGTTCAAGCCCATGTCTTTGGATTTAAGGTTCCATGATGTCCAAGGGAAGAATTACCGATGTGCCATACCGAAACTGAACAAGGAAATTGTACCAGAGAAATGTAAGGTGGTTGTTAAGCCTACAAAGGTTATCATCACTTTATTTAAAGCTTCAAAGGGTAACTGGTTAGATTTGTACTTCAAAGAAGACAAGGTAAATATATTACACTTTCCTTTTTTCAAGAACTTGCTGGATTGTATATTTTGGCCGTCTTGGAATTGATTTAATGGTTCTATTGTATGTTTCTTCAGTTGAAGCCAAATCTGGACAAACGTCAAGATCCCATGGCAGGAATTATGGACTTGATGAAGGTGTGCCTTTCTCTCTAGTCTACTTAGTATCTCCATCCATAGTATTTTATGATATTGCAATAGAGGGTTCTACATTTTACATTTTAAGTAATTTTAGCTGAGATGATACTGTGGGCATTTGGCAGAACATGTATGAGGAAGGGGATGATGACATGAAGCGAACAATTGCAAAAGCATGGACTGACGTGAAATCTGGGAAAACAGCTGACCCTCTGAAGGGCTATCGTTGAAATTGCTCTCTTTTTGCTTGTTGACGAGTATTTTTGAGAGCAATTAACCTTTCGTGCATGCTCATCGTCAAGTTATAGTCACAACAGCAAGTCAGATAAATTGCCCGAATCTTCTCACTGTAATTAATCATAACCTGCAAAAAATTCAGGATTTCTGGGTTTTTTTTTTTTTTTTTTATGTATACTGGCATCATGATAGCATGTTTAAAATTAAGTGTGAAGTGTTGAGCTCCTTTTTGTTCTGACGGCTGAAGAAATGTAATTAAGATTGTAGGAAGACACTAGTACCAAGTTATGAGGCAGACTGGATTGAATGAGAGCAATCTGGTAAAAATTAGTAGGTGAACCAGGTGGAGCTCACACAAGTGTATTTATTGAGTGGGTTGAAGTTGAAAAAAAAGTTGGATAAGAGCACTTTTGTGATTTAACTTCTAAATGCGACGGTAATGGCAGCAGCCTTGAATCTAAGCCTTTTCTAGGTGATTTTCATGAAGCTCTAACTTTAAGGCAGACTAATCTCAGTTACAAAAATAACAGAAGCCTTGGTAGATTTTAATAAAGCTTGAACTTGTAAGACAGAGTAATGGGTCACGGAAAAAGCAGAAAGCAATCCTCCTAATAGTTCTATGTGCAATGTGTATAGTTCATGACTAGACCATTTGATATTTCAAGCTTTTGAGTATTGTATATGCATATTTTTTTTCTCAAGCTTTCCTGATGGAAACCTAGGAATTTTTGTCTTTGCCAACAAAAAAACACCCAATAAAAATGAAAAAAGAATTTGAGATGAATATAAGTTGCTGAAAAATGCCGTGGGTTTCTGTACCTATGTCTGCAAGACGTTACAATTTTTGGTGACTTTTCCTCGTCATGCTTTAGAAGTTACCACAAAATTCTTGTAGAGGCAGAGTTGTCACTTTTATGATGAATCTTCCGAACTGGATTGCATGACTCAGGTGGGCTCCTTAATCAGACTAATCCCTGGAATATGACAAGGCCTATGCCAGGTCTCAAAATATACACGTCCCTTGTCAGAGTCTACATGTTATATTCTCAAGATTACGAAATATAACAGGCTTTGGCTTTGTTTCCTGGAAGGCAAAGCAAAGGACTGCCTTCGTTTGTCTCGCGCTTAACCAAATTGCCGGTGAATTGAACCTTAAAGTCATCTTTTCCATTTGCATTATAGTACCTTGGAAATATGAAAAAAACTGCCTGGGCATATAGCTTCTCATCATGTAACTAGGTTATGATATTTGGCTCAGGCTCCGGGGACCCCCTTTTTTCTGACCCCTCTTAGTGTTCGCACGCTCGGCCGTGGATTTCATGAATCCAACGGTGGTTGTCAGCGTGCCCCCTAAAAGTGAAAAAGTTATGCCAGCTCGGCGCTGACAACCACCGTTGGATTCCAAGAATCCAATGGCCAAGCACATGAACACGAGAGGGGTCAGAAAAAAGGGGGTCCCCTGAAATGAAAAGGAGGGACATAGGTGGCATTAAATGAAAAGAGGGATGACATTGAGTGGAATAACTCAATGTTGGAGATGGATTTTTACATTTTCCACCCTATTTTAGGGAAGGGAATTTAGGTTAGTGTTAGAGATGATGGCCAAGAAGACTGAACATAACAAGTGTTGAGGTTGTGAGAAAGGATCCAAAGACGTGCCTTGTCCAAGATATAACTAGATAGGAACGTGTTGCCGACCCCAAATAGTACAAGGCAATATGAAAACGATGATGGCAAAGTAAAACATAGGTAGTTTGTCATATAAAATGGAAAAAAAAAAAGAGAGAAAAAGGCAGGGGTATAAAGCCAAGAAAGGTTTTGGACCTGAATTTTAACTGTATCGTCTTTCCATCTCGATTTCTAGAGATACTTAAAGAGTGGCTAAGAAGCTTAGACCTACACCTCCTGCTTGTCCCTCACCTTCAGGCAGATTAACTTGCTCGCATTAATTAACTTTCCTAAGATCAGGGAATAGAGTTGATTTCAACCTCAAACAAATTCTTGGATATTGAATCATTGATAATGGGGAACTTGGTTCAACAACATGTCAAACTATTGAAAGGGAATGGCCAAACTACAAAACTCCAAAATACTTGTCCAAAAATGCATGTGCTGCCTAAAACTCATGGAGGCAAAAAAAATGTACAACTATATAAATGTTGGAAAGGATGTAACAGTTTGGAAAGAAACGCAGCTTAGCCTTCATTGGAGAATTTGGCTACCATAGTCGGTGTTAAACTTATCATAACGGTGGGCATGGAGATGAGCCGATGGTCTTGTGTTCGTCAAAGCCACTTCAATATCTTCATGTCTGATTGGACCAACCTTTGGCAACTCTGCATGCCATAGCAACCCATTTAAATTTCAGGTAACATGATTGTTGAATATTCACTGTTTCCAAGCCGGACAGAAAACAAAAACGACAAAAAAATTCTATTTTTTTACCTGAAAACTAAAACAAGAAGAAATTTTTTGCAAAGAAAACAACAATCATATCTATCTACCTCTCTTTCTGGGGGTTGGATGGGGTGGTGAACATAAAAATTAACTGGGGAAATGAGAAAAAGAAAATCCCAATACATGCTGACATGAATGTTAGTATCGATATTTTTGACTTGTGTCTACTGTAGCCAGGAATTGTTGAGTATACATTAGATGTCAAGAACCACTAGAAGTTGATATAATTTTTCTTATTTTTCCAAAATCCAGAGGCATTCCTGCAGATTTCTCTAGCATCTATGAAAGTAAATCATTAAGGTAAGTTACGTACCCTCCTCAGGCACCACCTCTTGCTTGTCTTCTAGAAGCGCCATTACACGTCTCAGGGGCTGCATGGCGGCCTCTTTGCACACTAACCGAATATCTGAACCTGAATAGCCTTCTGTCCTCTCAACCAGCAAGTCATGTGGGAGCTTCTCTTCACCAGGCACAGATGGCAAGAGTTCCTCAAACATTGCTCTTCTTGCTTCTGGTTCTGGAAGAGGTACAAGGATCTAATTCATCATAATCAATGGAGAACCATATACATAAACTGCATTACATACTCGCACGACCTCCCCGCCCATTTTCCTAATTGACTACTATCACTCTTGGCTCTCCGGTGGCCAAGGTTTATTAGAACTAGACAAGTAAAACCAAAGTACAAAATACAACTCAGCCAGACTATCATCATCATCTAAGCCTTTGCCCAAATTTTTGTGGTCAGGCAACATGAGTCTTATTTCACCATTTGACTCTGTTTAAAGCTATATCTTCTGTCAAAGCATAAGTCATCAGATCTTTTCTTACAACCCAGACAGAATAGTGAAATAATATTGCCACCAGACCAGTTGGACCAGCTAATACTAGCTTTGTTGGTTAATTTTTTTCTAGGTGAAATCAGTCAATTAGAGAAGAGAAAAATTCAATGAAATATGTATTGCCGTCTTTCTCTTCCAGGTTACTAAGATGAAATGGTTTTATCTTTAATGATCAGGAATTTTCTTCTAACTTAAGTGTCAATTAGCTGAATCTTGGATATCAGGGAAATTTTAATTGCGGTTTAAAATAAGACCAAATTTGCCAAGACAATTGATTATCCTGTGAGTATGAATTGCTCAATCAAAAGGATACCCGCTTCTCAAGACGCCGGAGCATTGCTGCATCCAGCTCCCAGGGAAGATTTGTTGCCGCCAATACAAAAACAAGTTCATCTGTCCGAGTCAGACCATCCATCTGCAATCTCATCTAAGTGATCAATCTTGAAAATGCAATGAAGAAACTCTGTTGGATTTTGCCTCCAACACACAAAGAGAGACAAATCACTATTAGATGAAAAGAATTAGAATACAGCTGAAATTTCAAACAAGAAGTGGCAAACAATCATTGCAATGGACACATCTGGGCAGACACTACAGACTTCTCTCTGCACAAGCAGGGTTTCCACATGTGGCAGCTGAGGTGGTGGGACCAAACAGTTCCACCTGTAAATGATCTCAACCCTTCTCCACGTGGCAACTTTCAGCCAATTGTCCTCACCCATTGCAAAAAGAGTAAGGTTTCTTTCATTTTGTCCTATTTCAAGTATTTAAGGAACTTATAAGGGCTGTCATGCATAGAATAGAATACAATGAGAAAGCAATGAAGATACACTATTGGATTTTACCTCCAACACAGTAACAGGATAGAGAACAAATCATTACTGAGATGAAAAGCAATAAAATACAGTTGAACTATCGAACAAGAAGCGGCAAAGAATCACTGCAATGAACAATTGCACATATACAGATATATCTGGAAAGACACAACAGACTTCAATCCCTGCACAGGCAGGGTTTTCATACGTGGCACGACCAAATGGTTCCAACTGTAAACGATCTCAACACTTCTCCATGTGGCAATTTTCAGCCAATTGCCCTCACCACATGGTAAAAAGAGCTAGGTTTCTTCAATATTTTTTGCTATTTAAGAACCTAAAAGACTTAAGAAGGGCTGTCGTTCATAGAGGAAAAGAGCTATAAATGCCAGGGCATGCAGGTGACGTGGATGAGAGTGCTGGCTACATGGTGAATCCAAATAATCGTTTATCAAATGGATGCGTGGTCCGAATTTGCTGACGAGACCCATATATATATATATATATATATTGGTTAGGATAGGTTGGCAAATGGTTTGTTGACACATAATGATACACTGTCGTGGGGCCCACATGACGATGAGTTAAGGGCTATTTTTTATGAGGATAATTTCCTCACCATGGAGATCATCCTTACCAAATAATAGCCCACTCCAACATTTGAAGCCTTAGGAAAAGTGGAATGCAAGTTGAAAATTTCTGGATTGTCCATTTCCACCGTTAAGTCCACATTTGATAGGGTTAGCAGTTTTAGAAAGAGTTGATTTCTTGTGAGGATGATCTCTATGGTGAGAAGATCATCCTCACAAAAAATCAGCCCCAAACTCATCTCCATGTGGGCTCCATGACCGTATGTCATTATATGTGTCCAACATATGTATCTATGGATACAGGCCTTATTTTGGCATGCCATTTGGGTGAGGTGATCTCAATACCAAAAATCAGACCATTATGACATTTCTAGCCCTACGATTAGTGGATTACAAGTTTAAAAATCTGGACTGTCTATTTCACCAATAAATTTAGGTCCACATTTGATAGGGTAAGAAATTTCAAAATAAGCTGACTTTTTGTGAGGCCCATCTCCATGATGAGGAGATCATCCTCACGAAAAATCAGACCTTCATTTCTAGCCCTACGATTAGTGGATTACAAGTTTAAAAATCTGGACTGTTTATTTCACCAATAAATTTAGGTCCACATGTGATAGGGTAAGAAATTTCAAAATGAGCTGATTTTTTGTGAGGCCCATCTCCATGATGAGGAGATCAGCCTCACGAAAAATCAGACCTTCCTCCATTTGCAGTAATTACTCATCCATTGACTCTAAATGAAGAACTTTTATTTTTATATACCACATATACCAACTATAAAAATAGGTTAATCAAGAAATGATGTGTCTCCTAAGATTTCAATAAAGTATGAAGAAGTTCCCAATCAACAACTGTGTTGTGAATCTTGTGATGCATGAGATAGACATAAGCATGATTTTCTTAAACTTTATACACACAAGGAAACTGAAAATCACCTGTACAAGTAGCTCAGTTTTTAAACGCCGACTTGCTTCATGCTCACTGCGCCCTTCACCTCGTTGACTAATGATTGCATCAATCTCATCAAGAAATATGGTTGATGGGGCATGATGCCTAGCAAGTTCGAATAACACTTTCACTAACTTCTCTGAATCACCTGCAATTTTACATAAACTCAAGGAATTAAAAGGGTTATACTTCTCTCATAACCTCTAAACAAAATGCACAATAGATGATGTTAATGTTCAAATGACACGCCCACAGGGCCATAGCTGTGTGATGTTACTTCAAAACTTTTGAACAAGTTTATGATGTTTTGCTCATGGTCAGGAAGTTTTGGATATTTCACCCTTATCTACGACGTAGTTGTCTTTTAATTTAAGGTCAGCTGTAGCCTGTAGATCAAGTTACTTAAGTTGTTTAAGGGTTAAAATTATGAGTTCTTTCAAAATGAATGAGGGCTGAGACTGTTTCTAAGGGTCTTAAGAGGGGATGGGTGAGCAGTCATATATTTGGTCATATGACTTTATTCCCCAAGTGTCTTGTGCTTAAATCCTTCCAACAGGCCCAACCCTTCAGCTCTCCTTATCAACTGGCTAAGGGCCTCCACCACAATGATAAAAACAAGGAAGGGTTAGAGGGGTTCCTCTATCTTAGGCCTCTTGAGCTTTGGAAGAAATCCTTTGGAGAACCATTCACCAAAATCATAAACAAAGCCTTCGAGACACAAGACAATATCCACTTCTCCATCTAGCTCCGAAACCCATTCTGTAAGCTCCATTCCACATGATCATAAGCCTTCTTGATGTCCAGCTTACAAACCACCCTTTCTCTGGGCTTCTCCTTCGAGAGTCAATAAAAGCTCCTTGGTGGGGGGCCACCACTAGATCAAATGCCTCCGTAAGTCTCCCAACTAAGACTTTAGCCACAACTTTGTATAACCTTCCAACTAGGCTAATAGGTCCAAGGTCTTTGATTCCACTCCCTCCACCTTTGGAATAAGGAAAATAAACGTAGAATTGGAACCTTTATCCCACACCTCCCTATCATAGAACTCATGAAAACCTTCATAAGATCTTCCTTAATAATGACCCAATATTCCATAGAATGCAATAGAGAACCCATCTAGACCCAACATTTTATCACCACCAAGAGGTTTAAGGGCCAAAATGATTTCCTCTTCTTCAAACCTCCTTTCCAACCATTCCAACCTACCGCTTTCCAACACATTGAAGTCTTGACCATCAAGAAGAGGGAAGTAAACCACCGTTTATGAAGCTTCTTATAGTACTCAATGACGATCCTTCTCATTTCAGACTCATCCTCCACCACCCAATCCCCTACTCAAATTCTAGAGATCATATTAGGGCCTGTTTGGTAACGCACCGCGGCGGGAAAATAAAATATTTGCTCGCGCTAATATTCGCCCGGGTGCGTTTGGCAGCCACTTGCCCCCAGCGAATATAGTCGGGCCTCCAAATTTGCCCTCCGTGGCGGGAAAACATTTGACCACCTCCCCCCCTGTGTAAATATTTTCACGCCGATTAAGCCTTGGTAGGAAAATTTTATTTTCTCGCGGGAAAATCACTATTTTCAATAAAATTGAGTTTTTTAATATATAAAAAAGATAAAGATGAGTTTTATTTTATCCTTTGACATAATATGTGGTTCCCACACTCGCCTAACCCATTTTTGATTTCCTTTGATATGTGGGACCCACTCAAATTGAAAGAAAATGAAGTAAGTTGAAGTAAGCTAGCTTAAACATGTACCAAACGTTGTTAAATATTGATATGAACAAATATTTAGCCAAGATAATATTCGCCTAGCTAAATATTCGCCATTGGAACTCTTTTTCTCACGTACCAAACAGGCCCTTAGTTTACCAATGAAGAACATAGTATTTTGTTCCCCATCCTTGAGCCATGATGCCAACTTATCTCCTCCCGCTTGCATACCTTCGTTAAATCATTTTTGAGCACCTCCCTATGCAAAATCTGTTGACTGGAAATGAAGACAATTCTTCTTCCTTGTCTAACCTTTTTATCTCTTGAAAAAGGTCATTTCTCCTCTCCCCCACCCCACCAATTTCCTCCACAAGATTTAAGTTTCCTTCAAAGTCTTTAGCTTCACACGAAAAGAGAAACTGGCCAATTTATGCCTCGGGGCTGCTTTCCACCAATTATCCACCTTCTCCCTTAACCTGCATTTCTCCAACCACATGTTTTCGAACCTAAAAGAGGCCAACCACATTTAGTTCCATACACTTCAACAAAATGGCCTATGATCTGAAATCAGGCGAGGAAGCGCTTCTTGAACAACTAACGAAAAGTGGGCTTTCCATGCGAATCAATAACAAACCTATCAATCTGTGAATGCAGCCCCGCCAGAAGGAAGATCTATTAAGTCATTAGGGCTTATGAAATTTGAAAACCTACGGATACAACCAGTAATCCTACTTCCCTTATACTTCTCTTTCCCAAACAGACAACAGACACCATCTACTCATCTCATTCAGCTCTTCCCAAAATAGAACATCTCGATTTGATCATTAGGACCATACACTAATGAGACCATCCATTTGAACTTATCAGCTACCTCCTTAAAAAAAACATTCACAGAGATGGATTCCACTGCCTTATCCAACCCTATTACATATCTAGAATCCCATATCACAATAGTTAGTATAATCCCACCAGCTGATCCCTAATCCTCTAAAGCAACCATTTGACTTGTTTATTCCCCCAAATCTCTACAATATAACTGTCGATCTTTTGCAATTTGTTGCATGTAATTGTACAATTCCAGGACTGTAGTTAGATAGCATCGTTTTCACCATTGTCCTTCGCTTCAAACTACCCACCCCCCTCACATTCTAGGAAAGAACCTTTATTGGAAATCACTAACACCTCACTCCTCTCCCTTCTCCTCATCCATGGCCATGCTCTTTCCCCTGGTTCACAGCTCTAACCAATCAAAACCATCTCTAGCAGCTTCAATTCTTTCTCTATTATTTTTTCGTTACTATGCGGACTTCAGGACTAGAGTAAAGGTGTGCCTACCACATTCCTTTAGATGATTAAACAGTTTCTCCACTTCCCCTCTAGGAAATAACCTTTATTGGAAATCACTAACACATCACTCCTCTCCCCTTCTCCGCATCCATGGCCCATGCTCTTTCCCCTGGTTCACAGCTCTAAGCAATCAAACCCCACTCTAGCAGCTTCAATTCTCTCTATTCGTTTTTTGTTACTATGCGGACTTCAGGACTAGAGTAAAGGTGTGCCTACCGCATTCCTTTAGTTGCTTAAACAGTTTCTCCCCTCCTTGTAATGGGTATTTTCCATTTTATTTACTCTGGGTTTGGGCTTGTCACTTATGTGCTGGATTTATCTTGGCCTATAGGCCCATTATCTTGGCTTGTAAGAGAACTCTCTCTCTCTTTAACTTCTTTCCTTTCTTTCTTCTCCTTTCTGAATTGGTACAGAGCCTTCAGAACTTAATAAATCCAATACCTAACCAAATCATACGAAATTAAGGGGTTTTACCCATGAGACTATGATCTACATTTTGGTACCAATCAACCTTACATCTACCATCTCCTTTGCTGACATCATCATGACATATGGCGGACATCAACATGTTGTACGGTCTAGTCAACACGTGAAGCACATATCTGGAAACTCAATGTATCTATCGGAAGTAATGGATTTTAAAACCCCATGCAAACGAGTAACCTATCAAAGAATAAACTTGCTACTTGAGGCACATTCAAAGATCTTTTGGACTGCTATGAAGTGCTTCATTTTGTGGAACCAATCAACTAGTAAGAAGATGGAACCATTTCTCTTTGCTGTTTGGGGAAAAGCCAGCACGAAATCCATAGAAACATCAGTCCATGACCCTCTGAAGTGGACAACAGACCAGTGTAGACAAATCTTTGCCTAGAAGATGCCTAGCCCACCGCTTTGCTCAGTCGGGACCCCTAGTGCCTGAAACATGACTCAGGCAGGCACTAGCTAAAGTTAACTTAGTATTTGTAATTAAGAGATAGCATTGTTAATTAGTCCATATATGTATCTTTAACAAGACACACATTCACACTACCATGGCATAAAGGGTAGGGGTTTCCATTTCTCCACTATACACTCTTCTCTTTTTTTCACCAAGAAGGCAAAGTAGCATGGCAGCCAAAAGCTTTGTTATCGGCAGAAGCAATAAGATTCAATTTCACCATTCTTATTCTTAATGGTTGTGACCAAGGAAATAAATTTCGGTTTCGAGGTTTATTTTGACCAGCTCGTAAATGGAAATGTTTCGTGAAATATTTCGACCAGTGTGGAAATAATACATTTTCGTGGAAATGATTAAAATAATGCGAAAATGATGGAAATATTATAGAAATCTTTGTGGAAAGTTTGGGAAATGATAAAACAAGCCTAAAAATGCACTCATAAACTATCAAACCATAATATACAACCATATGTAGTATGGAAATGAATGACCATAGCGGTCTGTAATATGTTGAGACATGTATCTGATAGGCAGTCCAAATATTATTTAATTAGATAACTATTATTTAATTGCTTATTTTTAAAAAAAAATCATAAGTCAAGGTATTAAGGAACCTTTATTCACTTACATTAGTGTCTTAATATTATATAATTTTAGAAAACCTATTTATTATTAACTTTTAGCATTACTATCTTTTTGAATGTTTAAATATTTTTTTGGAAAAAAATATTAACCCAACCAACTTGTAGAACGAGCTAAGTTATGCATATAATCCATTTATGCACAATCATGGATGTTTAGGGTAAAAAAACCAATGAAATTGGGGTGTTCCCAAAATTTAAATTTTTACCCTAAACGATTTTCAATCTTTGCACAAATCATGTGTAAATGCATCATAGATTCATAGATTTGATGCATTTACACCTAATCTATCTATTAGTAGCAAGAAACGATAGCAAAAATTTCAATTCTTATGTACATTTCAAATTTGAAAAAACTCCAAAATGGGATTCGATTCGTCCTCATGATCAAATTGCGAACCAAGAAATCTATATATATATATATATATATATATATATATGGAAATGAGTTAAATGATCAAATATGGGATCTGTGGTGCTCAAATGGGATGTTTCTTACCTTCGATCGAAACGTTTCTATAGATGTCGAAACATTTCGACCGAAATAATACATATTTACACAGTCGATTGATCGAAATTTACTGTTAACGCGAAATATTTCGACATGTATGGAAACATTTCGTGTATGTATTCTTTCCTGTTGGTAACCTAGAAAATGAAAATATTTTGCGAAATATTTCGTTAATTTCGGGAAATTTATTTCCTTGGTTGTGACAGTAATGACTTATCAACTGCTACTTTGTGTGTGAACAGGGGCTTTTCTTCCTTGTGCATGCAAACAGATATGTAAAGGGGTTGTAGTTGATTATTGGGTACAGCCACTCAGTCCTCTTTTTTTTTATTATATTATTTGAAGAAAAAAAAAACTATCTTAATATTGTGAATTAAGGAAATAGTGAAATTCTGTGTTATTTTGATTTCTTTAATTATTATGAATTTAATAAATTGAAATCACATTTTGGTTGTGTTGTGATTTAGATTGTAACCAATAGAGAAAGATTAAAAAGAGAAGAGAAATAGTTGTGGAGGCGGAAGGAGATTAGGGTTAGAGAGAGAAGTTGTGGGAAAGAGAAGAGGTTGAATCGTCCATTCAATATATATAGGGCTGGGATAAAATGACTTATGGAATTCTTACTAATGGAATGACTAATGGACGTGGGGCCCACATGCATATGAGTTAAGAGCTGATTTTTGGTGAGGATGATCTCCTCGCCATGGAGATCATCCTTGCCAAAAATCAGTAATTTTTAAAACTTCTAACCTTATCAAAGATGGACCTAAATTTAACGGGGCAAATGGATGGTTCAAAAAATTTCAATTTGCAATCCACTTTTCACAAGGCTGCAAATGTTGGAATGGGCTGATTTTTTGTGTGGTTGATATCCATGTTGAGAAGAATATCATCACCAAAACTCAGCTCTTAACTCATCTGCACATGGGCCCCACGTCCATTAGTCATTCCATTAGTAAGAATTCCATAAGTCATTTTATCCCAGCCTATATATATATATTGAATAGATGATTCAACCTCTTCTCCTTCCCACAACTTCAATCTCTCTTATATATTGTAGGGGAAAACCCCTACAAAGTCAAAATTGTGGAGTTAAGTGGTGGGCCCACTTAACTCCCACAAATAACAAATCGTGGGTTAAGTGGATGACCCACTTAACCCTCCTATATAATGATGAACTCCCCACGTGGGAAGTGGGACGCAGCCCACATATAGACACCCACGTGGGTGTAAAACATGAACTCCAACAGGTTGCTCTGAGGCAACTTGGACACCCCTATCGCTTGGATCCTTTGACTACACAGTAACGAGTGTAGACTGGTACTTTGTGATTCGCATATAAAAACTTGGCAAATCCAGCATCTCTATACAAATGAATCACATCTCATTAAACATTCGGTCAAAATAGTACTTGCTTGAGAAGGCAGCATAAGTTTTTGTATTTAACAAAGTGTCCACTCATCCCACTGCCATGCAGCTCCATCAACAACTTGTTTCAGTATGAACTCTCCAGATGCTAAACCTCCCATTCTTGAAGATATATCCAGCAACTATAGAAAATAAGAATCATAGCGGCCCTCATCTACTTAGCATTCAATGAAAATACTGGTCATTCTTCTCTCTTATATCAGCCGTGTGAGAAGTACTATATTGAAGGGTATTAATATAACTGATGTTGTCTGTTTAAAGATTCATAGTCTTCCATGATTACTACGCCGCAATCATATGCTCATATCATGAAATAAAAAAAATCCACTCAAGTAGGATAAATAATTGACAAACAATTGACATACACTGAACAGTCATACTGTCATAAATTCCATACTTTTAAGTTCAATGAAAATACAAAGAATATCAGAAAACGGACCATCTTAAGAGAATGATTGGCTCAACTGTGACATACCACGCCATTTACTAACAACAGATGATGCTGAAATGTTGAAGAAGGTAGTCCTGCACTCAGTTGCAACAGCCTTGGCAAGCATAGTCTGCAAATACAAGTAGTGATTTGGTTTATATGGATATATATATATGATCAAACCACTAAGGTAGCCTAAAGCAACATAAGTCAAAGGCCACAGCTAACGCCGTAAAACCAACATCCTTTTTCCCACTAAAAGCAATAAATGTCCTTGTGTGCAGAACTGCAACTTAGATTGTGGACTAGGATAAGAGGTGCATTGCATCTTGATATTAGCAAGACCAATAGGCTTATACATCCATACAATTAATTTGACATATCGCAAAGAAATATAAATATATGAACATCACTTTAATTAAGTATACATTATTAATAGAATTTACCTTGATAAATAGATATATATTAAAATAATAGTGTATGAACAATAGCTGAAAACAATAGAAAAATATCAAATTGTTGAAGAGCATGCATCAAACACGACCTTTTTTTATACTGGAGTTTCCTTGTTATGATAAACCAGTACATGTTCAAGAAAAATAATGAGTCTTCATCAAGCATCAGATATTTTACTTCATAGAAAAACTTTCAGGACAGGGGCCAACAGTAATAGTATGACCGAGAATACATTAAGGATCTACATTTTAAAGGATAAGGAAATGAAGTAGGAAAAAAAGAAAAAAAAAATATCAACAATCATTAATAGCAATGTAAACGAACCTTCCCTGTTCCTGGAGGGCCAAAAAGTAGAATACCTTTCCATGGTGATAGAAGACCAGTAAAGTACCTAAAAAAGTACAAAGGAAGAGAGTTTAAGCTTTAATGCGGTGTAAGACTTCTAATTTATCTTCTAGCATTATTTCAATTATTTATATGAAACTTTGGATAAACTATAAAAAGAAGCCACGGCATATTCCAAAGAACAATATTTGAACAATGGAATTGATGACTCATCACTCAAGCATCACATTAAGAAAACAGGGTAGCAAAACGACAACCAGAAGACGTGTATTATCCTGCATGTAACTATGCTAGTCTGACCTCTTCAGTTTATAGAAACCTTTGGACAAAACCCAAAAGGCAAGGATATATAACGAAGTAAAGAACAAGTTCACACCTTGTAGTCAAGGTACAAGGCGCACCTAAAGCGCCTTAGAAGGGTCAAGGCAAGGCGCATTTAGTAAAGCGCACGCCTCATTCCAGGCTTCAGGCGCACACCTCACTAAAATACATGTTTTTCTGCAAAAATTATGTACTTTGGCCTATTATATTATGCATCGATATGATAGAAGAGATACAATTGAACCTATCTTATTGAAAGACATTGATGAAAGCAATGAATGTCTACTTAGGGAGATGGAAACAGAAGGTGGAGAAGCAGAAGATGAATTGGTGTTTGAAGATGATAGCTTGACATGGAGTGTTGTTGCGAGAGCTGCTGAAGTTGATGAATCAACATCAAATACTAGATCATAATCAAGGTCAAGAGTAAGGGCAATGGCTTCAATAAGGGAGCTGGAAGAGGTAGAGCCCAATTCGGAGGAGACAGAAGAAGAAGAATATATTGAGACTAACACATCTGAGATGATGGGGATGAAGCTAATGATTATATTTTAGATGATGGCGATGTTAACTAGAACTAATTGTGGGCTACTTGAGATTTTGAACATTTGCTATCTTTTATGTTTTATGACTTTTTGATTACTTGTTTTGTATTTAGATAATGACAATGTTAACAAGAACTGTTTTTTGGTTACTTGAGATTTTCGACATTTGCTATCTTTTGTGTTTTATGACCTAATGATTACCAATTTTGTTATTTTTCTTAAATTTTTTATATTTCTTATATTTATTATAATTTTTAATATTGCACCTTACTTTAGTAACGCGAGTGCCTCACCTTGTGCCTCGCGCCTCAGGCGCCAGAAGTCCTAGCACCTTAAGTGCGCCTTGCGCCCTTAACTACCTTGGTTCACACTAACAAAATAATTCAACTAGGAAAACATGGAAATAAATTTACCCTGCATATATGATTTATCTTTACCATTATGATCTCTTCAATTGTTATCTAAAGCTTTAGTTAAACCAATAACAGGTTCAAGAAATGCTAATGAACAAGTCTTCAATTTCACAAGGGAATCGATCACTAGTCTCCATGGATTATCCCTCATATTGCCAATTACGTTAGCTAGTGTCCATGGGTCATCCCCATCATCACTCCCCCAGCTTATGGCATTTGATTATTCTCCTTTAACGTTAGCTGAGGAATGATAGGTTGCAACTTGTATCGTTCTTTTGTGACATATGGAGTACAAGAGAAGTAAAAAAATATACACAAGAAAGTTCACAGACCAAGACACGGATCGGATAATACAATATGCTGTTACCAAGTACATCGAATGGACATTGACGTCATTCTGCTTGTAGTTCCTAATCAGTCATCCTAAAGAAAACATTCTCAATTCTATAGTACGATTCATCAGTTGTAGACTGAGACCTACTTAGGATACTTTATTGGCATGACAACTGCTTCCTTAAGAAGACGTTTTGCATTCTCTAACCCCTTGATGCTTTCCCACTTCACATCTGGACTCCCACGAATGATATCCCTGTAGAAGATATAATATGAATGGAACATAATTGGTATAGATTGTGATTAGGATATGCAAAATTTTGGCCCATGGACAATAAGGAAAACAATGAAACCTAAAATCAATCAGGTATGGCCTAGTCGTAAAGCCCTCAGCATTTTTCAATTACCTACATAAACTCTCTGCTAAGGTGCGCATTTCTGCAGACTCAAAAGCAGGAAGCAGCGACTTCTGCCTGCAAGCAAATCCAAAAGTCAGAAAGTTTTTGACAGAATAGAACATTCATGCAGCTTTACAGTTTAAGAAGTGAATGTATCTTCTGGGCTCATCAGAATGTTAAGTCCTTCACAGAGTTCACATAAGAAGAATAATCTACATTGTAATTTGGTATGACTGAGCAGCTATAGATCTCTTTTGAAAGATCAAGAGGAATATATATTGGGATAAAATGCCCATGCTTTTGTTACACAAACTGACACATGATTGTGGGGTCCACATGGGGATGAGTTAAGGGCTGACTTTTGGTGAGCATGATCTTCTCGCATGGAGGTCATCCTCATCAAAACTCAGCACATTCCGACATTTATAGCCTTATGAAAAGTGGATTACAAGTTAAAATTTTCTAAAGAGTCTAATTTTACCATTAACTTTTTAGTCCACATTTGATAGAGTTAGAAGTTTCAAAAAGGGCTGATTTTTCGTGAGGATGGTCTCTATGGTGAGGAGATCATCTGCCCCAACAATCAGCCCTTAACTCGTCTCCACTTGGACCCCATGAACATGTGCCATTTCATGTGTCTAAAGCATGAGTCCACCTATGCCAACTCTATGCATATTAAGGAAAGATAGTCCTAATGAAGTGGTATTATTGTCCAGTTGTACCCCCACACGCATATAGTACCATAAAATGAAATATGTATTGACCTTCGTGACATTTTGTACCCAAAATAAATGCACCACAAAGCTGCACTACATCCCTTTCAATTGGTCTACAAAATCAATATAGAGAATGTTTTCCAGATCATTCCTCCATTGATTTACAATTTCTCTTGCCATTTCTTCTTCTTGGTCTCATATAACATATAATAAGAAAAAGAGAACTATATACATATGAAACCCAACGTATAAATAAATGAATAATTATCGGTAATGCTCAAGCAGAAGGGGATGTTTTTTTCTTATTTAAGGAGAAGAAAATCCCATCTACGACGTTGTTGTATATATTCATTTTAGTTAGGGAAAATACAAGCAATCCTTAACTACATATGCATCTGATCAGATATGTATTACAACAAAGGAGGGTTTTCAATGCGCAATATAAAAAATATCTCCGTGGCAGCTGTGGTAATGAATCTGGATTTCCAAGGGTTGTCACGTTGTATAACCAACTACAAGCATACCATTTTTTTATAGGTTAGGAAATGATTTATTGAAAAGGGGACAACCTATAAATACATTGAATACTTAACCATGAGTCCATGACTAAGTATAACCCTTATATATATAATTCATTTAGATTTAATCAAAAAAACTCTTTCAACAGCCCCTCAAGGTAACCAGTAGTGGTTGATTTTTGGCAAACAGTACAAATATTGCAAAGTCACAGAATGATATTAACAAGACATATGTATAACACACTGTACATGAAGACTATTGATTAATGTAGTACTAAAGTCAGCTATCTAAATTGGAGAGTGTAATCATACGGATTCTCAGAAGGAGCTCCATTAAGTTGTGCAGGACCCCTTGTCTCCTGAAATTAAACAAGATTAAGTATTAAAAATACTTCACCAAGAATTGGAAAAGCTCTAGCCATCACTATGCAGTGTGTTAGCTGCCACTAACCTGTCTCCGGAACTGCTCGTAAATAGCCATGTCAGATGTGTTTTTGACGTTTCCATTCCCATTGGAAACTGCTCTATCGGCAGTATGATCAGGCGCCTTAGCGTCTTGCCGCTCGGGCTCCTTTTTTCTCCCAAACTTGGCATCATAAAACATCTTAAAATCCTTAAGAATTAAGATAGAAATCAAAATAATCGAAATCAATAAACTACTCCTGAGATAAAAATGTCTTTTTTCGATCCATAATTGCTAGCCAAATTCAATGAAGATTCACAGAAACAAGACCAAAAGAACATGAAGAGTATAAAACTAGAAGAAAATGAGACTCAAACAAGAACTAAGATCGCACAGAGAAGTACCGAAAACTACTGGAATTCGATTTTTTAAGTAGAGTACGAAGAAGATGCGAATGAAATAAAAAAAAAATTTTTTTTTGACGAATTTCACAAATGTCGCAAGATTTTGATTGAAAAATCTAGAAAAATATCCAAGAAACCAATTGAATTGAAGGTAAATAAAATCTCTGAAAGAAATAGTTGAAATCGTATTGAAGGGAAGGGCGAAACAGATTGAATTGAAGATGAGATTTTATACCTGGAATGACCAGCGAGTAAGAGAAGGCTCGTCCGCCATTGCTGATAATCTCTAGAGAAAGGAGAAGAAAAGAGAGATCTGAAAAACAACACACTCTCTCTCTCTCTCTCTCTACTGGAACTAAAAGAGCATGCCAATGGTTTTAGAATCTTGTCCCTCTTTCTCTTTCTCTCTCTCTACGGCGCAGAGGGTAACGTGCACTTTTATTTATTTGGAAATGAGTTGTCGTCCCTGAGTGTAGACTGTTGGATGGTCTTCGAGATTTCTGATATCTAACTCGAGGAAATCAGCAGTCTGAACCTAAGGATGACAGTATCACTTCGTCTTTTTAGCTATTTATTAGCGAGCACGTGCAAAATTTAAAAAGGAAAAAGATGTAACAAGGTATGCCTGAAACTGTTCATTTGCGGAAGCGGCATTTTTGGTAGTCACCGCTGCCATCTGGGCCCACTGACCGCTTGGATGTTTATCCCACTCCTTGGTGGATATACATACCAAAAATCACCTTGATTGGTGATCTTTAACCATTAGATTACACTTTTTAGCACCTTTTAAGGCGCTCTTATAACCGTTGAATGCAACCATTTTTTGAGTACTAAACCCAACGGATAAAAATCATTAAACAAGCTGATTTTTCGTACGAATGCCTATTAAGGGGTGGGCTAAACATCCATCCGGTCAGTGGGCCCAGATGGCAGTGGTGACTACCAAAAATGCCGCTTCCCCAAATGACAAGATCTCAAGTATACCTTGTTACATCACTACCAAAAAGGAAAAAGATGTAACAAGGTATGACAAACTCCTTTATTCCACTTTAAAAATAGTGGAATCTTTGATGACGGACTTTTTCATGACGTCTGAGCCACGTGGAACACTCTTAGAGACCACTGACCGTATCCCTAGGTGGACCTAGGGATCTAGACTCAGCATGATTGGTATGTATAACTGTTCGCTTTGAGTCTTTTACACCGGTGGATACTCAGATCCAACGGTTAGAAATCACCAATCAAGCTGATTTTTGATTTGTAAGTCAGGATGGTACAAGCATCAATACGGTCAGTGGTATCTAAAGTGCACCACGCGGCCAATGTCTATGCGATTGATTATAACGGAGAACACATATTTCAAGTTTTCAACCATGTGAGAAAATAAAGGAGAATGTTAAATGGGAAATGAATTCTGGGCTTAGTATGGAAAAATGGACAATTTTGTTTTCACAAGGAAAATGCAATTTTCCCCCTTGGCAATCAAACACGTCCTTATTAATAGACGGAGACCTTAGTGCGTTGCTAACTCTATTTTTTATATTTTCATAAATCTCCTTATTTTTGTTTCTTTTCTTTTCTTTAATTGATTCACTTACGAGGGCTGTCTTTTTGTTTCAAAGCACACGTCACCCTGCAACTCATTCAATGTTCATCTCTTATTAAAATATCCTTATTCCTAATATGACCATTTGATTCTTTAAATTTATAAACATTTATTCTTTCATTTTTAAATTTATTTTTACATTTATTCTTTCATTTGTAAGGTGCACATGCATCGTCATTGTGTGGATTTATAGGTGGTGTTGCATGCTGAGGAAAGTTGAGTATTGGTCTAGCTTCATTTCATTTAGGATGAAAAAATTGGTCCCACTGCATGACCCTTGGATCCACTGACAAATGGATGTTTAGCCAACTCCTCAATGAGCCCTCACGCAAAAAATCAGCTTCATATGTGATTACTAGCCATTGGTTTTGGGTATTTTTTATCAAGGGTTTCTTGGACAAGCGAACGCATTAGCACATAAAGAAGATAAATGCTCAAATCGAATGACTCAGGATACCTATCATATTGAATTTTTGGCGTATAGGTTGGCCATTCTTGTGGTTAGTGCAATGGTCCCAATGCTCAATAATGAATTTGCCTGAATGTAAACTAGCAAGCTATCTCCCTTAGAAAGAAAATGAAGGAAAATCCTCTTTCCCCCTTAATATTTGAAGATAGTCTCACTTCTCTCCCTTTTGTCACATAATGACAAATAATAAATTCAAACACTCTAGGAATGCAACAATTAGTATAATTCTAAGCTATTAAGGCAAAGTAAAAATGAATCACAAGTAAATAGCCAAAGAGACTAATACAAGATGTAAAATGATAATTTAGTTCTCCTCAATAAAAAATCAGGATCTGCAAAAAAACAAAAAGAAATAAAAGTTCCTAGACTACTATTGGGGTCAACAAGAGACATATCATAAGGCACCAAAAAGTTTGGAGGATGATCTATAAGCCCAAAGTGAGAAAACATCAGTAGTTGAAGTTCGACTAGTCATATGAATAAAAGGGAGCTCATACTCCATTCTCATCTACAACTCTGAAACGTTCTAGTGAGTGGAGCCATGAGATGCCAAAAGTGACTCCATACTCATTGATTGATTAATATAAAGAATACAAATAGACACACGGAAAAAGTTTAAAAAATAGTAGAAAATTACTTTTTGAATTCATCGTACAACACCTCCAATTGATCGAGCAATCAAAGTTTGATTGATTGGAGAAGAAAAATGACACATCCGATCGATTGATATTTATATTTGATCAATTGGAGAAGAAAAAATAGAGTTTTTCTAAAACTATATAAGGATACGCGTTACATGTGGCGATTGACCTTTACATTCGATCGACCGGAGAAGAAAAAATAGAGTTTTTCTAAAACTGTACAAGGATATGCATTACCCTAAGTTTGATCGATTGACCTTTACATCCGACCCAACCCGAAGCATGTGGCGAGTTGAACTCGGGTTGAGCATGGTCAAACCGAGCTCCAAGGCTTGGGCCCAGACCCGTAGGGGGTGGGCCTGGTTGCATTTAAATCTTTTTTAACATTAAAAAATTAAAAAATATTAGTAACATTTTAAAAAAATTTGTATATTCAATTATTTACAGTTTAACACTAGAAAAACTATATATTTGGTTATTTAATTATTTATATTTGTATAAATATAAGAAAACTTTTATGTAAATACAAAATGATCATTGTATAATATTTAAAATGTGTACATACATCAATAATTTATACATTACAAACTTAGGGGTGAGGAATTGCATCACAACTAGATGAGTACATCCCAACTAGGTTGTCACCCACTCATTTGTCTATAACGTGCACTATTCCACCAAATTTAAAAGAACAAGTTAACTTACAAAATTATAAAATAGAAAAAATTGATATCAATGGTACAAATTACATTATTTATTAGTATCCATGTTCAAATCTTGCATCATTTGATTTATATCTCGGACTGGGATGTGTGGAGTGTCTTGAACTCAATCTTCTGCAAGGTACCAACCTTTCAGACATACTACAATTTTGACAATATTTGATGCCAAGCATCTCCTATAATCATCTAGTATGCGTCCACCTATATATGTTAAACACTGTCTTTGAAGTAACAGTGAAATCGTGAACTATTAGTAGATCATGGGCCATGGTTGAGAGAATAGAAAATTTGATTTCTTGTTTCTTCCACCATACCAATATATCAAATCCAACCTCATCATCATTCTCAATGATGGTTTGATCAAGATAGCACTGCAATTTAGATGTAGTACCGCCATGAGAAGATATATTTCTTAACAAATACACATACTTGATCACTTGCTTGGGACGAATTGGAAGAAGCTTCACTAGGTCCAACTACAGAATTTTCTAATTGGATCTTATATTATTTAAAAAGTTATCTTAAAATAGTTTACAATTTTCAAAAGATTATTTCAAACATCCCATTGCTTCATAGAGAACTTTTAAAAGTGTTAATTTATACTTGGGTCCTATTATAATGGCTAATGAAAAATCTAAGGATACTGAAACTAAGATTTTTCCGCGTCGTTGGTTACGGAAACCCTAATTTCAATACATTTGTAATTAATCCGAGACTTTTAACCTGTAGAATGAGCAATTTTGTACAGTGAATTGTGTCGGATGTTGATCTGCACTCGGGATTAGTCGGGTTAGTACAATAATGAACATAAAATGACGGAAAATTTGCAGAGAATGGAACATAATATTATTCAAATCAACTTCATTCAATCGAACATGTCTCTTACAATCAAGTAAAAATAACTAAATTATAAAGCATAAAAAAAAGAATAAACTAGAGAGAGAAAGAGAGAACTAGAGAGAGAAAGTAGAGAAATCTAGAGAGAGAAAGTAAAGAGGAGATTGTAGAGATAGAGAGAGAGAGAAAGAAGAATGAAAGTATGTGAGAAAAGTAGGAAGAGGAAGACCTATCCTAGAGAGAGAAAGGTAGAGAGATGAGAAAAAGAAAGAGAGAAGTTACCTTAGTCGACCACGAAGATGGTCACGGAGTGATTCGGCCATGAGAGGATCACTAACAAGAGAAGTGGCCGAAAGGGTGAATGCGATGGTGGTGTTCCAAGGTGTGCTTCGGTGGAAGATGACCCCGAGTCAACCATATAGATGGAAGAGGAGTGTCGGGCATGGATTGAACTTTGGTGAAGAGCACGGCAAGCGGTGGCTCACAGGTGGTGAAAGACGCCCTCCTTTCTTCTTTCTCTATTCTTTTTTTTTTTTTTTTTTATGGTGGACGGTGGTCCACCGGCGAGATGCAGGTGGAACTTGCAGCGGCAAAGGTGAAGGTGAGGGCGTTGTAAACCAAGGCGGACCACCTCCAATGGTGGTCGGGATTGAGAGTGTGGAGAAGATGGTAGTGGGAGTGATGATGGAGATCCAGCAAAGGGGAAAAACACAGGTCTGCAATAGAGAAGGGAGGCACCTACCTGATCGTGGAAGAGGTAGAGAAGGGGAGTTGTAGTGAATGGCGGAGCAGGGTGGTGGTGTTGCCGGCGCTGGGCGGTGGAGCAACGTGAAGGAGGAGTTGGGCGGAGCAGCAATGGTGCTGCACGAGCAGCAGCAGGCGTCCTAGCAGGTGGAGGCAAAACTATGGTCGTTCAGCGTGGCAGGCGAGGGGGCAAGCCGTGGGGGAGAAGTAAAAAGAAGAACGGCCGGAGTTGCAAGCCTGCAACTCCGGCGGAAGCAAAGAAGAAGAAGAAGAAGAAGAAGATTCTTGGCGTGGTGAGCAGGGGGTTGGGCAGTGGCCGGAGGAGGAGAAGAAGAACAAGAAAAGAAGAAGGAGGAGACAAACGGCCGGAGTTGCAAACCTGCAACTCCGACGAAGAATGGGGAAGGAGACGAAGAAGAAATGAGGAAGAAGAGGAGAAGAAAGTGGGGGGGGGGAAGAAGGGAAAGGATAGGGGGAAGGAGAGGAGGAGAAGGGAGAGGGATAAGGGTTCAAACGAACCCTTCTCCTTCCCCTTTTAAAGCTCCCTATTTCCTTTAATGGAAATAGGGATTTTTTGAAAATAAAAAATAAGAAAATATATATATATATATTTTAAGTAAAACACTACTTTTCTTTGTGGAATTTCCCCATTTAGTGGACCCCCCATTTTTTAAAATTTAATTAAAATTATTTTGAAATTCACGGGGTCCACTAACTAGTCGGACAGCGGGTCGATGATGATGGGCCCGGCTACTGGCCCACATGGATTGATGATGTCCATCATCTCACAAGATGATGTGACAGACAATCTGATGGCGATCGGATGGATGGTGACTTGATTGGGACCCAGATTGGTAGATCGACGAATCTAGAGAGATCCAACGGTCCGGTGGAAGATCCAACGGTCCGATTGAAGATCCAACGGTTAGAAAGCTAAGGGAGATGAGATAGAGCCAATGGGTAGGAGTTCTGGGGTTAGGTCAGTAGATTCGAGGATCGAGAGATGAAGAGAGAGAGAATAAGGAGAGATGAGAGAGAAAATATCAAAAAATGGAGATAAAAGTATTGGCAGAGGGTCTGGAACCTTGGTCTTCACTGTGACCATCCTCACGCTTCTCCAGTAGAATAGACTATCATTCTTTGCTGACTCATGTGGCTTTAAACGCTTTGGTCCGTCTCTTGGTCATTGGCTCTCCTACTCTCTTCGTTCTTTGGGCCAACTTTTTGGTCCTCTTATTCAGCCCATATTTGGCCCATATCTTCTAGTCATAGTATGTGGGCTCTTTAAGCTTTGATAATGGGCTTTCCTGATAGATGTGGGCTCGCAAGTCTCGAGAATTGTCCCATCGGGGTTTCCTGCGACAGAAGAAGCGAGTAATGAGACTTTATCAGAACGACTCAATGTCTAGACTTTCAAAAATGTGTTTAATGCATGCAAATATACCATTTCGTCCAGAAAAGTATGTTCTACGCAACAAAAGATACTCTTACATAGAAAAGTAGATAAATAGAGCATTTTAATGTAGGAGAGTGTGAAAACGCTTAGAAGATAACAGTGGAAAATACGCACTTTTAAGCGAATATCAGATACTTCTCCCCAATATTTGTCAAATTTTTCTTTCATTACTTCCATAATTGAAGTAAAATTAGGATCAAATTGGTGTTGTTGAAAAGTAAAAACTATGTTTAACAATTGATGTACAATTTTAGAAGATGTAGGGTAATAAGTTCCCAAAAAAGTCTTAGTTGCATCGTGAAAATCTTGTAAAAAAATTCTTAATTAACGTAACATTAAATTAATTAATTTTATTAGAGACAAATTCAATAAATGTTCCATAAAATAAGAGATCTATTATTTTTATATTTTATAGTCAAGTTTAAGATATTATACCTAGCAATCCATTTATGTTGGACATCTAAAGGTATTTTTTTAGGTTTAAGTAGTCCTGGAGTTTTACAATTAACCTTAAAATGTTTGATTTTATTCTAGGGTAATATTGTAATACCCTGAACTTTTTCTAAGAGTGTTAGAGTAATTCACATTTAGTAGGGTATTAGAGTTAACTGCCAATTTGCATTATCAAGTACTTTGGACCACGCAATAGGTGTCTTATCTTTTACACATAAAAGACTACCTAATACAATAATAGCAAGCAGTAATCCACTGTACTTTGCAATAATTTTTCTCCCACATGGTTCAATTATTTACAGTTTAACATTAGAAAGAACGAACTTGATTCTTTTGATGGAGTTAGAGATCTCTTTTATAATACCCCAAACATTTGTTCTCGGGTATTATGATAATTTTACAAAAAAAAATTTTAGACTTCTGTTGTTATATTTATGTTTAGATATCATATATATCAATTTTGGTTATATTCTAACAACTTCAAAAATTAGGATTTTATGGGACCCGGAAGAGTAGACTATCCTAGAAAATTCGTTTGACCTCCGATCGATGAACGTACAGTTCCAACACGATCGTATATTTATATAGATCTTAAATATCTAATAATATAACCAACTTTATTTTCTTTATTTTTAGGCTAAATTTTAGGTGGGACCCGTGTCTTAGGACTTCTAGACCTTATAAAGGGACTTTAAAACTGTAACGAACATTTTTAAAAAAAAATGTATTTTTATAATTTTTGAATTTTTTCGTCGTTTTATATTTTTAAATAAATTTGAAATGAATACGGAACCCGTAGAACAAGTTTCAAGTCAATTCGACGAAAGGTTGACCCTTTTTTGAGACTTTGACCAATTGTTAAAATTTTATGTACTAGAATATTTTATTTGAATTTTAGATGTATAACAAGTGTCAACATCTTATTAATTATGAACTTTTAAATTTTATGATATGATTGATATAAATTAATTAATGAATGTTGTGTATTAATATATTATAAAGTATAGTTTAATGCTTATATATATTAATAATATCAAACTATCACATTTAAGGGAATATGGCATAATTGTAATTAATAACTATTTTAATTATTAATATAAGTAATTACATTATTAATTGAATTATAATTGTTGGGTGGGCTCGTATGACCAATTTAGAGTCATTTTGGGCTTCAGAATAACCTTAAATGAATCCCAGTTGATATCCATGAGCCTTGGGCCTATTTCTAACTTATTAGTAATTCAAAATATGAGTTTTTGAGGGTTGAAAAAGTTACCCCTTTGAGAATTACGAATTTTACCCATTCCCTTTTGTTGCTCAACAACTTGAGAAAGTCTCTCAATTCAAATTTTAAACATTCCCTCTCTTGTCCTATTTAAATAAGACAACCTAATAAAATTATCAATAACCAATATTTCTAGATCCTATTGTTATTTTTAAAAACATCTCTTCTCTTTCCTTAATTCTTTTATCTTTTATCTCTTTCAGCTTCCATTAAAACTCCATCACAAAATTCCATTAAAGAAGTGGGAGAACTTCGATTAAGCCTTCATCTGAACTCCGATCGAATTCAAAGTAAAAAGGAGAATTGAAGGGGACACCGAGGATAACAACATACTCCGAGTAGAGTCCGATTTGATCACTTTCAAATTCAGAAAAAATTTCCTTTTTCTATAAAGTGAATAAAAAAGGTGTGTGATAACTATGAGTAATCTAGACATGTCTTTTGATTTTTCATAATTATTTATTCTATGTGAATACTATATGTTAGATTAATTGTCTTCTATGATATTTGGCTTTTGTTAATCATATGTGATTATCAATGATTTTGATATCATATTTTGAATGCCCTATGGGTACTATGGTGGCCTATGTCCTTATTTTCATGCCCTGTGGGTACTTTGATTGCCTATGGCCTTATGTTAAATTGGGCATATGGGAGTGAGCTATGCATTGTGATAGAGATTATATATTAGCCCGTGTGAGGTTCTATATTATACAAACCAGTGCGGTTATCTATTATATAGACCAATGAGGTTATTCTCCCAGTAAAGAAAATAATTAAGAAGGGCCCGGAGCCCTAGGGTAGAAGACCCCAAACCTTTATTATTTTTCCTGCAGATGACCAGTGAAGTTACTCCCCGTGTGAGAGAAGGAGATGGAGACCGTATGGTTTGAGTGGACAGGAGGTGAGAGCATAGAGCATGTATGTTATTGCATTATTGCCTTATTCATGACTTCAATTATCTTGCATGAGCTTAGCATGTTTAAACTCTTTTGATTATTTAAAATGCATGCCAAACTATATGTGGTACATTGAGTCCTTTTGGACTCACGGCATTTGCCGACACATTTTTCAGATTTGGCCAATGATTTCTATGAAGACTCGGATGATTGGGTAGATCCGGATTTAAATTATCTACTTGATGATGTTTGTGATAATGATGATATTTATGTGGAGGAGGGCTAGATAGCCCTAGACTTATTTTGGACACCTTTATATGTTTTGATTTCTTAGAATAAAAACAAGCTTGTTTTGAATTGATTTTTGAGGGTTTGTCCTCATTTATTTTATAACATGTTTGAGTTGTGGTGAATATGATTTGATTGAATTTATGATACGATTCTTCATTATCATTTAGATGATTATATGCATGTATTAAACAATAAAATGAACACTGAAAGTAAGGTTTTCCGCGTCGTTGGTTACGGAAACCCTTGTATTTCAACAAGATTTGTAATTTCTCCGAATTGGTTTACTTAATCTGCAAAAATGCAGACTTGCACAGTGGCTCGTGTCGGATGTCGATCCGCACTCGAAGTTAGGGATTAACGCAAATAAGAACATGAAATAACATATTTTTCCATAGAAATCAATACGACGATGGTGGGGTGAAAGTGGTAAAGCGATTTTAAAACATGATTTTGCTTTTTTCAGAGATCTATAAAGAAAATAACAGAAAATTGAGCATGAAACTAATAACCGAAAATTCATTAAACTAACTTCCATTGATTCAAATAATTTTTTAATACATTAAAATAAAGCAGACCAAAAGCAATAAAAATCAAACTGAAATGCAATCAAACTGGAGAGAGAATAAAGATAAAGAGAGAAAGAAGAGCATTTTAGAAAGAAAGAAAGATAGATAGAGACTAGGGAGAGAAAAAGAGGTTTTAGAAAGAGAAATTAGATAGAGAAAGATGAACTAGAGAGAGAAACAAACTTGCATCCTAGAGAGAGAAAACTATGTGAAGAAAGAGAAAGAAGTAGAGATGAAGGGAAGAAGACAGATTAAAACCATGGATTACTTACCTTGATGGATGATCACAGCCAAAGGAATGGGCGTGATGGTGGTGATTGCAAGTTGCACCATTGGAAAGAGAAAACCCAACTTAGAGAAGCAAATTGGGGGTAGTCTTGGTGCTTGCATGTGCTGGCCTTAGTGGTCTCCAAAGCAGACAAGAAGGAGGGATGAAGAAGCAAGCCGTTGTAGGTCTCTTTAGACTTGTGGCGACAATGAAAGATGGACTGCAACTTGGTGAAGTTGCATGAGTTGTGGAGCAACCACGTAATTGAAGTGATGTTCATGGCTTGGTGGAGAAGCAGGTTGGCGGAGAGAATGAGAGGTGGCTTTGAGGTTTGCAGCCAGATGCAAGACAGGTGGCAGCAAGGTCGACTGAAACTACAACCGTTGTAGGTGGTAGCCGCGAAAGGAGATGAGTGCGTTGTTGTGCACAGGAGGATTCACGGTGATCTTTGAAACGGAATTGTTCCAGCAAGAGAGTGTTGTTGTTGGGTGTAGGAGTGCATGGTGATTGGAGCTGGGACGTGAGCATGGATGGGCAGCTATGGTGGAACGCTCAGATGTTGATCCAGACGATGAACTTGCAGGTTGTTTGCTGCCCGGAGGAGTGAATCGCACAGCCCAGCAAAGTTCTAGAAGCACTGTTGTGCACTAGCAGCCACGTTTTTGCTAGCAACAGGAGGTGTGGTGGTGCATTTCAGATCTGCCCTTTGAGCGGCAAGGTTGCAGTGGAAAATCCCAGCTTGGTTGTGTTGATGCAACAGAGTGAAGAAATGGAGAAACATAGGTGAGTGCAGCAGCGATTTGCCGGTGCAGTAGGGTGGAAAATGGAGGCAGCAAAGCACTCCTCTCACGGTGGTGTTGTTCTGGCTTTGAGAAGGAGATGGGCGTTGCCTTGCTGCTGCTATGGTGAAGATGGAGTGCAGATCTAAGGGAGGAGGTGCAAGAGGTTGTTGTAGAGCAACACACAGGTAAGGATGACCGGAGTTGCTGATCTGCAACTCCGGTGAAGGGAAATTTGAGGAAGAAGAAGGTGGATGGCGGTATGCAAGTGAGGGCAAACCGTGGTTGCTGGTCTGCTATTCACACGTCGATCAGTCCATGAGGACAGTAGGTAGCAGAGGAAAGGATCTCCACGGAGGAGAGGCTCAAGATAGTGAAGAGAGAGAACCAGTCCGGCGAGCACGGTAATTGCTTGCCGGAGTTGCTGGTGAAGAAGAAGAAGAAGAAGAAGAAGAAGAAGAAAAAGAAGAAGAAGAAGAAGAAGAGGGAGGAAATCTGACCGTGTAGGAGACACACACCCTTTTCAGAGATCTGAATTGCAGGCTGGGTTCTCGGGCAGCAATGAGATGACGCTTGGAGATGGTGGTGGCTGGAAAAGGTGGAGTTGCAGACGCCGGAGTTCTGCAACTCCGGTGGAAAGAAAGGAAGAAGAAGAAGAGCAAGAAGAAGAACATGGTGTTCTCGAACAATTCTGACAAGCTTTCGTCGGAATCAATAGAGGACGGTGGTGTGATTTTCGCCGGAGAAGGCGAAAAGAATGAGCAAAATAATGATCAGGGAAGAGAAGGGAAAGAAGAGAGAGTTTTAGAGGGGGAGGGAACTGATCTTGATCTTGGGTTTTCCTCTCTCTTTAAAGGATAGAGAGAGTGAAATACGGGGATGGTTACGAGGTGGTTACTTGAGATGAGGGAGAAGTGGTCAAAAGAGACCTTTTCTCCCATGGGCTTAAGTAATGTGGGGGCCCAAGAAGGTAGAGAGACCATGGGCCTCTAAGTTGTATGCGGGCTAGACCATTGGCTTGGATGCGGGCTTGTGAGAGCCCATAAGTTTGTGGGCTGCTAAGGATTGTGGGCCAATGGACTTGGGCCACGAACTTTGGAGCCCATGAGAAATAGTAGGACATGGGTCATTACAAGGATAATTGATCCGTGGGCCTTGTGACCATGTGTCAATGGGTATGGGCATGGGCTCAAGGATAAGCGGGCTAATGGGCCAAATGGATATGGGCCTCTTGCGAGGCCGTAGGTTAGGCTGCGTTTGGCCAGCATGGGAGAAAAATGGTAAATGATCCCAAAACACCATGGGCTCTAGGACGGGTTACAAGGCTGTGGGCTTCCAATTTGCTTGTGGGCCACTTGGCCATGGGTTTTGTGGACCACTAAGGCCATGGGGGCTATTAGATGATGAAACTATGATAATTGGATGAGATGAGGTGGCGGTTTGACACGGTCCACAATTAGCGGACTGTAGGATCTGAAAAGATCCAACGGTCAGATGAATGATCTAACGGTCGAATTGAAGATCTAATGGTAGAAGAACTATGAGAGATGAAATAAAGCTAAAGGAGAGAAGATCTGAGGTTAGATGATGGAGATCGGAGGGTTAGGATGATCGATCTAAGGATCGGATGGTGAGATATAGGCAATTCGATCATGGAGAGGGGGATCGGATGGTAGATCTGGGGATCTAATGGTAGGATGAGATGATCTACGGGTTAGATATTAGAGTCTAGAGAGATGGAGAGAGAATTAGGAGAGAGGAGAGAGAAAATAATACAAAATAAAGGCAAAAGAGCTGGAGGAGGGTCATGAACCCTGATCTTCAATGTAATCTTCCGTCGGCTTCACCAATTACGTAAGCCGTCATTTTATGTCAGTTGGTGCGACTTTGAATCACTTTGGCCCATCTCTTGGTCTTCAGCTTTGCCTCTCTCTTGGTTCTTTATCTGGCTCTACGATCCTCTGACTTGACCCGTACTTGGCCGGTATCTTCTTGTCATAGCTTGTTGACTCCTTAAGTTTTGATATTAGGCTTCTATGGTTGATCGTGGGCTCGTAAGTCTCGAAAATCACCCGATTAGGTTTTCTGCGAGAGAAAAGCGCGTAATGAGACTTAATTAAAACGGTTTCATATCTAGACTATCCGAAATGCGTATATTTCATGCAAATAGTCAATTTTCGTCTAAAGATTGCGCTCTACGCATTGGAAGAAACTCTTACGTGAAAAAGTCGACGAAAAGACAAGTTTTACGTAGGAGAATGTGACATCGCTATAAGGATAATGACTTAAAATAAGTACTTTTAAACAAATATCAAACACCCTACTACAATCGCTTTTGGACCGGTACACATATCGGGTTCCAATAGACTTGGTCACCGAAATGTAACATAAGATAGCAAGTCATTTGTCTGTGTTGTTGTGCATTTTTGGATGCCTAGATGTTAGAAATTAATTTCTAACCAGTAGGGACTTTTCGAAGCCCTCTGAGTTAGCTTTCTGGAATATTTTATAAAAGTCAGTAATTTGATCCGAGTAGAACGTTATGACCAAAATACTGAATATATCTCAAATTTGATAGATTCTAAGTTCTGACTTGTAGTTTGATTTTAGATGTGTAAATGACCTTTCTGGAATCTAATCTAGAAGAACTTTTCGAAAGGCTTTGAGCTTTTCAAAAATATTTATGGTTTCTGCAGATTCAATTTCTACTAAAAGTTATGGTCAAAACATTGACCGTATATCAGAAAACCCTAAGTTTATGTTCTGTGTTGTGTAACAATTTCGGAAGTGGAGATGATTCTTTCTCATATCTGTGTAGAATGACTAATCGTGTATCTCTGCGAGATCTTTCCGAAAACGTATGGCCCATTCACAGATTCTTAGTAACGAAGGAGATATAGTCAAAATTGCACCTTATTGCCCTATTTTGCCTTAACCAAATTTTGAGACCTGACTGAATCAACTAAGTTGACTCATACCTAGACCGTATGGACTTAATAGGTTACCCTAGACTTGACTTAAAAAAATTGAATCAATTTAATTGACTCATAATGAACCTCTCATAGATTGTAGAGCAACCTAGTTGATTAACGAACTTAACCCAACTCTGATAATTAAACAATCGCGTATGATCATTTTAGGGTTACTTCCGCACCTAGATATTATTATACTTAGTGAGTTTTCGAATGAACCTTAGTAGTCTAATTGACCTAATTGGACCACTAGGGGACATTCATGGATCACCTCTGGGTTTGGGTATGAGTTGATCCACGGATATTTGGGCCGTATTGATATTCGCTCAAAAGTGCTTATTTTAAGCAATTATCCTTTTAGCGTTATTGCATTCTCCTACATAAAATACTCTATTTACCTACTTTTCTACGTAAGAGTCTCTTCTGTTGCGTAGAACACACTTTTCTGGACGAAATGGTATATTTGCATGCATTAAACACATTTTCGGAAGTCTAAATATTAAGCCGTTCTGATAAAGTCTCATTACGCGCTTCTTCTGTCGCAGGAAACCCCGATGGGACGATTCTCGAGACTTGTGAGCCCAAATCGATCATGAAAGCCCATTATCAAAGCTTAACAAGCCCACATGCTATGACTAGAAGATATGGGCCAAATATGGGCTGAATAAGAGGACCAAAAAGCCGGCCCAAAGAACGAAGAGAGCAGGAGAGCCAATGACCAAGAGACGGACCAAAGCGTTTAAAGCCACATGAGTCAGCAAAGAATGATAGTCGACTCTACTGGAGAAGCATGAGGATGGTCACAGTGAAGACCAGGGTTCCAGACCCTCCGCCAGTGCTTTTTTCCATTTTTTTGATACTTTTTCTCTCATCTCTTCTTATTCTCTCTCTCTCTTCATCTTTCGATCCTCGAATCTACTGACCTAACCCCAGAACTCCTACCCATCGGCTCTATCTCATCTCCCTTAGCTTTCTGACCGTTGGATCTTCAATCGGACCGTTGGATCTTCAATCAGACCGTTGGATCTCTCTAGATCCGTCGATTTACCAATCTGGGTCCCAATCAAGTCACCATCCATCCGATCGCCATCAGACTGTCTGTCACATCATCTTGTGAGACGATGGACATCATCAATCCATATGGGCCAGTAGCCGGGCCCATCTTCATCGACCCGCTGTCCGACCAGTTAGTGGACCCCGCGAATTTCAAAATAATTTTAATTAAATAGGGGGTCCACTAATTGGGGAGATTCCCCATAGAAAAGTAGGTTTTTACTTAAAATATATATATATATATATATATATATATATATATATATATTTTTTTTTTTTTTTTTTTTTTTTTTCTTATTTTTTTTTTTTCAAAAACCCCCTATTTCCATTAAAGGAAATAGGGAAGCTTTAAAAGGGGAGAAGGGAGGGTTCGTTCGAACCCTAATCCCCTTCCAATCTCTTCCTCTCTTTCCCAAACAAGTTCCCCCAAGTTTTGCCCTTCGTCTTCTCCTTCTTTTTCTTATTTTCTCTTTCTCCTCTTCTTCATCTTCTTAACGTCTTCGCCGGAGTTGCCAGCAACTCCGGCCGTCTACCACCAGCTCTCTCTCACGTTGCTGGATCAATCCCCCACAGCCAGATCTCCACCACGCCTCCTGCTAATTCTCCATTTATCGTGGAGAACCACGTGCTATTCTCCGTCCACCTCCTTTCACCGTTTTCACCCACTGAAATCAAAAAAATAAAAAAATAAAACCAGCGCCCCCTCCATCTCTTTCCAGGTTGAAGAAGAAGAGAGAAGGATGATGGAGATCGAGGTGGTCTCATGCTGTGACTGACCGACCTCACAACTCCATTGGAGGTGGAAACAGCCAGCGCCTTCCTCTCCATCCATCGCCGCCCTCAACTTTGGCACCTCCACCGGACTGAATCATCTTCTCCGGCATGCAATCCAGGCCCCTCACTCATTCCCCTCCTGCTATTCACGTTCTCCCCCTCTTCCTTTAAAAAAGAAAAGAAAAGAAAAAAAAAACACAGCAAAAGAAAAGAAGAAGAAGAAAGGAAGATAGGAGGGAAGCTCCACCGAGTTGATCCTCCACCTGCACGTCCTCCTCCGGTCATCTCCATTAACGCTGGCAAACCTTGCTGCTCCGCCTCCTGCAAGTACCACCTGCTGCCTTTCCTAGCAGCGATCTTCTAAGCAAAAGCAACGTCTCTTTGCTGATGCTGGTTCACGGCTTGCACCTGCAATCCCCCTTCCGGTAATCTCGTTCATCTCACGGACTGGTGCATGCACTCCGGGCAGCACCTCTCAATGCACTTCCTCCTCCACACCAGGCCATTACCCCATCCAACGGCTAGTTCACAAGCCAATCGATACAAGAACTTCACGGCCATTCATTTGGCCGGAATCTCTCTCCTTTGCATCAAGATAAGGATATCTTTCGCTAGGTAAATCCTTTCTTTCTACCTCTTATTTTCCTGATTTCTTTCTTCACTTCCTCTCAAAACTTTATCTCTCTAGAACTCTTTCTTTTAGACTCTCTTTCTCTATCTCTCTCTTCTCTCTCTCTCTAGTGTTATTTCAGTTATTGATTTTTATTTCTACTTTTAGTTTCATTTGAATTGATTGTAATGAATATTGTTTAAGCCTCAATGAATAAATTCAAGTAATATTTAGAGTTTATTTTGTTCTTCATTTTATTTCGATAAAATAATTAGCTTTGTCAATCTCTAAGTAAAAAAATAAATAAATAAAAAATTCTAGTTTTAATCTCAAATCCATCACCACTCTCACCCCTCCATCTCTCATTTCATGAATTTCAGAGCAATTTCTGTAAAACAAATCCGTTATTTCATGTCCTTGATTTGCGTGAACTAATCCCGAGTGCGGATCGACATCCGACACGAATCCCTATACAAAAGCTCATATTTTGCAGGATAACCGGATAAAAATTACAAATTGTGTTGAACTTAGGGTTTCCGTAACCAACGACGCGGAAAAACCCTACTTTCACGTATCTTAGTATCCGAAACCAGGGCGTAACATCTTTCATTCGTGAGTTACCATTTTTTGACATCTTTTCTAAATCTCATTATGCACATGGGAAGAAATAAAATTAAGGATGAAAGAAATAAATACCATGGGAAAAAAAGAGATGATATCTACTAACTGATTATGAACATATCTTATTCAAGATATAATTCAACCTAAATCAATAGGATAAATCAATAGAAGAATACACCCAGTAGTCCGTGAATTGACTTAATGAAATGAATTCTACGACACGAGCAAATGACAGCCTGCAATTGGGTTTTAGACTGGACTTTTTTTCCTAAAAAAAGCTCTTGAATCTGAGTATCGAATAGAAAAACCCTTACCTATGCTGCCGCGTCACCATACAAGCTGATTGAGTGAAAAGCATCTCGCCATCGCGAGTTTTTATTTTCCTCCAAGAAGAAGGAAATACAAAGAGTTAGAGGTCATGTAATAGAATGGTAATTAAGTTTTGATATAGTAAAAATGTTATTAAAATAATAATTATGAAATTTGTATAAAGTAGAGAATATACTTTAAATAGAAGTATTTAGATGACATATTAAATAACTCGCTCAATGTTTAAAGTGAAAATATGAAGAACTTCAGAATGTGACAATTTATTTAATGGAATTCAGATATTGTAATCTAGTGAGTTGGTTTTGAAACCAATTTCCATGTTATTTTGTTTGCTATGATTGAATAGGTCGACCCAACCATGATTCTAATTTTTGAGGCAGGCCATTTTAAATATCTAGCCAAAAGATGAAAACAAAAATGGATAGAAGTTTAGAATAGTCAATTTATTTAATGGTATCAAGAATAGTATAACCGAGTGACTTGGTTTTGAAACCCATTTTCTATACTATTTTGTTTGATTAAATTGTAGAGGTAGACCCAATTGGTATCAAGAAAAGTGTAACCGAGTGACTTGGTTTTGAAACCCATTTTCTGTACTATTTTGTTTGATTAAATTGAAGAGGCAGACCCAACTGGGACTCTAACTTCGGAGTCGGGTCCATGAATAACTTTATTATTATTGCTTGACGTTCGTGATACATACTCTAACTATGTCTATCTCTTATTAAATTCAAGAGTTTTATTCAAAGTCCAAATCATAATTGAATAACCTAATATAACATATTTCAACAAATCTATACTACTTCTAAATGTCGATATCTTGAAAAAACTTTTTTTCCTATTTTATCTTCATTATCTACCTTAAAAGACACATTTATGTGTCTTGTTATCTGAATTTTTCAATATTTTCCAAAATTAACCCTCAACATGATCGAAATCCCTTCTCTCCTCTTTACTCTCATCCCCCTATCTATCTATCTATTTACCTATTTATCTTAAAGCTCAGCACTGTTGAGGTGGCGCTCTCTTAATCATTTTCCCAATAATTTTTTAAAAAATACCCCCATTAATTTCATATAAAATACCCCACGTCACACCATTTTATTTTCAAAAATATCCATTCTATTTACTCTTTATTTCGACTATACCTCTCCTTAAATTCCTTATAATTCTTAAATTCCCTAAAAATAAACCGTATTCTCTTATTTTAGTATTGATTCCTACTACTCTCCCTTCTCATAAATCCCTCATTTATTATTTCTTAAATTATCACTACAAGACTCTTCAATATTTTAATATAAAAATAATTTTCATATCCATCTCAAAAATAGGAAAATAATCTGCCAACCACTCCAAACCTGTCTCAAATAACAAAGGAAAAAATGGTACTCATACGTTCATTTACTGAAAGAAAATGGAAGGAAAAAAATCAAATAAAGCACTCCCATTAATTTCATCAAAAGCTTCTCACTGTGGGAGAAAAGTTACACATATTATTTATCATGGTGGGGCTACCAATGAAGTCGATAATCAAGCGAAAAGAGTAGAGGATGAAGGAGCAATTAGGGGAACAACAAGAAAAAATAATCCAGACACTTTTCTTCTTTATTTTAATTTTAATTTTCTCATCAAATTACATATTGTTGATTAGTTTAATGTTGTGTGATCATGATTGTGCAAGTGAACCGTTGAGCCCTAAATGAGCTCCACATAAGCTTTCTTCCAACTCATAGAATCCACAATGAGTCGTGGATCATATCCATCTGAGTATTTTGATACTATATTGGATTCAATCAGAAAAGCTTTCAACAAATGATACTAAACGTGATTAATCAAACCACAGTTATAGAATTATAACTGTGTATATTGATAATATGTAATAATATAATCTACTCCTAGCTGTTTAAGGGAAAAGTGTGAACCAATTGGGCATGATTTTGAAATCCTGAAGTGTATTTTTCATTCTAGCTTTACTTTCAAACATTTGATTCATGGATTGGTTGAACCCAATGAGGCTAGGACTTGAAATTTACAACCTTCTCCAAGACGAGAGTTTCTGTTATGGTTCTCTTAACATAAACACATGTTCTATGGTGATCTCAGAGGACATGGGGAAACCAATGATAGCTCGAGATCAAAAAATCTAGCTCCGAGACCAAGTATATTAAAAAGGATCAGGTTCAATGGACACATATTTTCACACAATTTCACACAAAAAAGTTGTTGGGGGCCAATATATAAATTAGAAGTTTTGGAATGAGATGATTTTTGGTGAGGATGGTCTCTATTATGAGGAGATCACCCTCACAAAATTTCAAATCATTATGATATTCATAGCATGGTTTGCAAGTTGAAGAATTATGGATCGTCTATTTTTTACCGTTAACTTCAAACCCACATTTGATGGTGTTAGAAATTTCAGAATGGGCTGATTTTTTGTAGGGGTGATCTATATGGTGAGGAGATCATCCTTACCAAAAATCCATTGATTTATCTTCCATGTGCGTACACCAAAACTGTGTGTGAAAATATGTGTCCGCTGAGCCTGACCCATGATAAATTGATTGGATGGCTATGATGGATTAATGAGTAATTAGGTGATGGGATAGTAAAATCTTTAAATTAAGTTACCAAAAAAATAGAATAACTTTTATATTTTTATGATTTTTACATATGCTTTAATTTTTAAAATAATTTTAAAACATATTTTTGTTTATTTTCTTGTATGTGCTTTAGCACGGGCCAAACACTATTATATATAAAAGAGACATTAAAAAATTACAAAATATAATGTAAGAAGATAATAAGACTGGACACCATAAATAACAATTGGAAAAGAAGATATGATTTATCATTAAGAAAAGTATCGCGAATATGAAAAGTATCAGAATACAAATAATTACAGCTCACTCTCATCTTCAAAATATTCATTCGAGAAGTTGAGTATCAGAACTTGGTATTGGTAGAATCGCATCATTCATCAACGTTATCCTTATCAAATCTATTTAAAGATCGAATCCAATCTTTATTGCAGTTGCTTTATGTGATCATTTTTACCTACAAATTCATACACACAACTATCTACAATAAAAAAAATCATACACTCAACCAAGAGATTAAAATTTATTAGAAAAAAAAAGATATATTTTAGTAAATGATTATGAATAAAATTAAAAAAATATATATATTGTCAAGGGAGATGTTTTGGAAGATAACGTTATATTTGGAAAGATGCCGTGAGAGATATTTTGAAAGAAAAAGTTATATTTAAAAACATGTTTGAGAGACGTTTTGGAAGAGAAAATGTTGTATTTGAAAAGATGTTTAAGGTTTATTTAAGGAATGAAATCACGGAGAGACATTTTGGGAGTGGGAGAGACGTTGAGAGAAAATGTAGAAGAGAAAGAAAACATGAGGGGAGAATAGATGAGAGAGAAGATTAATTTGTTGGCGTGATACTCTGTATGAGGAGAGTGCCACATCCCACTTCTCTGTTTTAGTATAGTTATATAGATGCTTATCTAAAATGAGTCATGATACAATAAGCTTGAGCTTGGAAGAGAGAGTTGTGTAGTTGAGTCGTGGACCATTAGATATAAGAGATCCATGATATTAGAGTAATATCCGGTTGGATTAGTATTAGTATTGTAATAAGTTGTGTGAAGTGCACCATATCATTATTGGTATATCTAATACAATATTTTTTTGGTTGTCAAGATTAGGAAAAGATCAATTAAAAATCTTAGATTAGATTGATTAGGATTAGGTTCTCTTTAGATATGTTTATTTTTTATATAAACTCTTGATTAGGGTTAATGTAATCAATCGGGTTATTATCAATAAACTCAAAATTTATCGTTGTATCAGAGCCATTATTCTTCTGAGAACAAGCTCTCGATTATTTGCCCTTTTTGACGAGTGGCATTACTGTTATTTATTGTGCCGACATCATTGGTCGTTGTTCTCCGTAGCCAACTCCTTCTAGACATCACCACCTTTCTTGTTGGAGACTTTTTGGTACTTTTGTAGGCTCAATTTTTTTTTTTAAAAGTTATTTTCTACCCACATCCCTCTCTAACCTCCCATCAAACTCTTATCAAAGCCCTTCAATCTCATCATATTTTATTTACTCAAGGCATCTCCAATGAGTGTTTAGCCTCATACTACATTTTCGATGGCTTCTAAGAAAAATCATGACTGACCTGATTTATATGAACTTCACAGATAAACGATGACCACCATCAAGCACACAAACGGACGTTTAAGCCATTCATCGTATTTACTTCACGAAAGATCAACGACTTATATTTTGTTATAACCAACCACATGTTCATTCTTCAAATAGATATTGCGAGAGGATATTAGTATATATCCGATTAGATTAATATTAATATTGTAATAAGTTGTGTGAGGCACACCATATCATTATTGGTGTATCTCATATAAAATTTTTCTGATTGTCAAGATTAGGAAAATGTTAATTAGGAATATTAGATTAGATTGATTAGAATTAGTTTATATCTTTAGATATGTTTATTTTCTATATGAACCCTTGATTAAGGTCAATATAATCAATTGAGTTATTATCAATAAACTCAAAATTTATCACACGATCCATGTAACGATGCTTTCCTAAAATCTTAGAATATTTATTTTACCTTTTTCTTAATGAACCTCCTCACCCACTTAATGACTGAAGAACCTTCAATTTTATTTTTTTATTTATTTTTTAACTTTGATGGGGATCAAATGACTATTCATATTAACTTTTTCTTTGGGGGCCGGGTTCAAGTGGAGGCTTGCCATGCACCCCCATCTTCGCGTTCAACCTTATGCAAAAATCCCCCGAAACAATGTTTATTACGACCAGCCAATATAAACTCTTGCACCCTAACCTAATGCCTCACTATATTAACTAGATCGCTAGTAGATAAACTTTTAACACTTATGCTTTGTATTTACTATAGTAATTAGATCTTATAGTAAGCACTTATATATCAAATAAACTTTTAACACTTAGGTCCTGTACAGTGGCCACGTTAAAGTTTTCTAGAAAATGATTCGTATGTCGAAGTATTGCCCTAGAAAACTATTAAAGACCTATTTAGGCAAGAATTGTTTCTAGAGAACGTGCTTAAGGCCTAATTTGCGAATGTTTATAGTAGACGATTATGGGACTATAATCGTTTATGGATCCCATTTGGTAACTAAAAAAAGTTTATCTTAAACAAAAATAAATTTGTATAGAATTTTTTAAAATGTTAATAATCAAATTATTTTTTCTTCTCTCTTCTCTCATTACATCACAATATCTCTTTACCGCTACCATTACTTCAAGCCCGGCTACCTAATATGTAGGGACTACCACTTTGGTGCAACTTAACCATTCTTAGGGTCTAGACAATATATGTGCTCACTAATTTGGTGCAACATGATCATTCTTAAGCCCTATCTATTACACGAGACTTACTATTTTGGTGCAACATATTCTTAGTGCCTATATATGTGGGATCCACCAGTTTAGTGCACCATAATCATTCTTGAGGCTTGGGCCGCAGGGTATGTAGAACACACCATTTTGTTCATCAGAACCACTATCTAGCTCATCTAATACGTGGACCCATAATTTTGGTGCAATATGAATATTCTTGGGACCATCTAATGTGTTGAACCGACTCCTTTTGTGCAACATGATGACTCTTAGGACCCAACCATGATGTGGGACCCACTCATTTTATATAACATTACCACTTTTTAGGACACATATCAACCCACTACTTTGGTGTAACATGGCAATTTTGGGGTCCATAGGATATGTGGACCAACCTAAAATAAGATGTGTGGTGTAAAATGACCACTCTTGAGGCCTACCTAATACGTTGTCTAATCAACATGATTACACTTAAGGCCCACCATATATGTGGAGCTCAGTACTTTGGTGTGTAGCACCACTCTTAGGATCCACTTAATACATGGGGACCACTACTTTGGTGCAACATGATCACTAATGGGCCATATGTGAGGTCTACCACTTTAATATTGCAACATAACTACACTCGAACTAGCCCATATGATATGCGAGCCCACATAATGTACGGGTCTACTATTGTAGTGTAACATGGTCATTCTTAGAGTCCACTATTTTGGTGCAAGATGACTACATTTAGGACCCATTTATATGTGAGGCCCACTAATAACAAACTCTTGGGGCACTTGATTATTGGACTCAACACTTTTTTGTAAGCCATCAATCTATTAAGGAAAACTAGAACAATAGAGAGAGCTCAACTGCCAATATAGGGATGCTCCCCATCCAAACAGATGGTACTGAAAGCCAAGAGGGGGAGACTCATCCCATATCAAAGGAGAGGAGAAAGCTTTTGCTAGATGGACAATAGTATGAGCGACGGTATAAAGTTTACGATGAACAAAAGAGAACTTTACAAAATATAGAAATGTGAAAAGAGACAATTAATCTTCTCCAAAATCGATGCCACAAACCAACCCGCGTCCGAAACGCCTTTTGCCAAATCTTCAATCAGCTCTTTTGCATCAGCCTCGATGATGATATGATCATGGTGGCACTGCTTAATGATTTGCATACCCATCAGGATAGCCTCTGCTTCTGTTTCCACAATAGAGGTAGCTCGCCCAGAGGATCCACCTACTATAATAAGACGATTAAAGTGATCGCGAAGAATAAAACCCAGACCCATATTTTTAGAATTTTTATCCCATGCAACATTCGAATTAGGTTTGAGCCATCCATCAAGGGAGGCAATGATCAAAGGTGGATGATGAACCAACTTCGGGAGAGTTATAAGTCAAGGTGACATAATTGGGATAGAAGTTAGCAATTGAACCCTAGAAAGGCTAACTTTCATTGGACTCGACACTTTATTTGATTTCATGCTTAAAATTTTATTTCATATAAACTTTTTTAACTATTTGACACTTTAGTAAATGTTTGTCTTAGAAACATTTTTGACAAAATTGCTCATGCACTAAAAATGTTAATTTCTTACATATATTTGACCAAACGGGCCCTAAGAGCAACCATGTACAAAGCCTTAATTGTTAAGGAAACAAAAAAAAAAAAAAAATAACACCCAAAACCCTATAATAAAAAAATGGTAACAACCCATGGCTCTCATTACTAAAAGGGAAATGACTACGCGACCCCTCGTTGTTTAACTATTTGATTACCCCTGAGTCTCCTCCATGTGGCAATGGTGGTATAGGGTGACTTTTTTCCTTGGTTCCTCTCTGAACAAGAAAAAAATGTTTTAATAAAATTAAACTTTTAAAAAACTTTAAAATGCTCCCGAAAATTAGAAATAAAAAAATTGAAACTTCTTCACTTCTTCCTCTCTCCCATATATGCTCTAACAAGAGGAAGGGAGGGAGAGAAAAACACTACTCTCTGGCCCTCTCCTTGGTTAGCAAAGAAAAGCTAAACAGATTTGGTTTGATTCTAATGTATTTGAATTGGAAAAAGCCTAATCACTAAGGTAAAAGATGACTTTGTGAGCAAATTCCATGGGCATCATGTCGATTTTTGGCCCTCTCTAATAGAAGACCCTTTTCTTTTTCTTTGTCACCACAAATTCTAGTTATACCAACTCAACTTATGTGAATAGAATCACAATCTTCTCAATCATCTAGGTTCATCCTCTTGTGATCTCGCTTTCATGGTAGAGAAGAAAAGAGAGAGTAGAAGAAATGAAGCTAACACTGAAGTTTCTTTTAATAAGTTCCAATGTTTACGATAGAAAAGAAATAAACATTGTTTTGGTAAGTTTTAATCTTTTTCTAAACTAAATTAGGGGAATGCTACGTGCGATGCACGTGCACCTTATACATAGGAGCACCTTACACGTGGCACACTAATAGAGATCACTGACCGTATTGATGTTTGGCCCATCCCTAGGTGGACTTGTATGCAAAAAAATCAGCCTGATTAGTGGATCTTGTAAGGATTTGATTAGATTCGTTTTCATGGGTTGATTTTTAACCATAGATTTCAAGCACTATTTGGGGTACTCAGATCCAAAGATTTGAAATCACTAATCAGACTCATATTTGGTATATAAGTCCACCTAGGGATGGGACAAACATCCAAAAGGTCAGTGGTCTCTAAGAGTGTGCCAAGTGGCTTATACTATTGTCCCTCATCATCATTGATGAGGGACACAAGCGTGCCAAACAGCTTGAACTGTGAGGGGCATTTATTGAGGAAAGGTTTTGCAGAGAGACCTTTAATTGTGTCACATGGGTGGCATTACCGGTTGTTGCTTTATAATAGTATAGATTAATAAACCCTACGGATAACCGATTTAGGCCATCGACTGTTGGATTCAAGAGATTCACACTCCGCAAGGCGACAACTATTTTACACTTTGCAGTTGTTACCTCGTGGACTGTGGATCTCTTGAATCTAGCAATCAATGGCTCAATTGCACAAAACTTTGTCCGGTTATCCGTGGAGTAGCATTTTCCATAATAAATTACGTTGAAAAATAGTAAAGGAAAACTAATTAAAGGTGACACGACGTAACAACCAAACCCCTTGTTAACCAATGTTCCTTTAAACTCTTTCCTTAACCAAGGTTAACCAGCGGTTTGGTTGTTACGTGTCTCTTTCTGACCGTATTTGCATACTCTAAAGTATGCAACCATTTGCATGTATACTAGTTTTTTATGCATCAGCCTTCCTAATTTTTATTACAAAAAATGTTTGATAAGGAATTGCCATGCATGCTGCAAATACTCATAATTCTCTCGTATCAGCCTTTCTAACTTGGATAATTGTAGTGTCCACCAATAAAGTTGTGATGCGTGTATCTAAGGAGACCATGCCAACCAGCTTTCCCTTTTCCTTTTGCATATATGTTTTGTTTTTCGAAAAAGCTAAGGGATAGATTCCATAGGTAGCTAGGAACTCTCATTAACAGTTGGACACTAGGTGAGCCTACAACAACCCTTTTAACTTTTATTACCAAAAAAAGCTTGATGGGCAAAAGACCTTCCAAAAGTCACCATGTGCACAAAAAGAAAAATAGTTTTTTTTTTAAATTTAACTTAAGAAAATGCGTTCCCACATATAATGAGACAAAAAAGTGCATGGTTGAGGCCATTGACCACATGATTCAAGAGATCCATAGTCTAAGAGGCAATAAGTGCAAAATGCAAAATAGTTGCTACCTCGTCGACCGTAGATCTCTTGAATCCAATGGTTAATCGCCTCAATGGCAGATGTTTTTGTCCAGTTATCTGTGGAGTAGCATGACTCTTTATTAATACAATGAGTAGGTGGTGAGTTTTGAGAGTCCTTGCATCCATATTTGGATGCAAGTACCATCCATCAAACTTTTCTCCTTTAAATATGCTGAGGAGAGGGCCTTGTTTGACTACAAAGTAGAAACACAAGGACTTATTTATAATGATGCATGTAAGTGAACCCTTCTTGATGAGAAAATTTTTGAAGCCGCAAAAATTTAGAAGCTGTAGGGATCATGCCTCAATGATATTGCGCTAGGTACACCTAAGTGTAGGGGCAATGATATTGTGTCAGGTTAACCCTGGTGTACCTGGCACAATATCATTGGACGCATGATCCCCGCTTCTAAATTTTCGCCGCTTCAAAAATTTTCTCCTTCTTGATAATCTATTCTAATCTTTAACGAATGAAGGGGGTTCTAGCGTCAGTCACAGTATCCCCATAATTCCAAGAATGTCCCTATTTTCACTCATTCCTTTTTTTTAATTATTACTTCTGTCCTTAAGTAGAATATATTAAATAGGGGTACTTTAGTTTTTACGAATTATTTTTAAAATATCCTTGTTTTGGTCGTTTAATATTTTCCATTCATTTTTATTAACAGGGTTCTTTTAGTCTTTACCGACCTTACATAAGCGTATGTCAAATGCTCTTCCCCCTTCTTTAAACGACTCCCCTACTGTCATCACGTGCACGCGCGTGCCGTCCCCCGTGATAATAACCATTTTTGTGGGGAGACTTTTATATTAATTTTTGTGAAAAAGAAAATCAAAATCAAAACTTCATTTGAACCATACGAAATACATACACATCTCCTTTACAAGTTAGTGGAAATTAAAGGGGACGGCCACCTTTGAAGCTCTGGTATGGATAGAACCACCAGTCAAGCTTGCAAATATCAAGTGTTCCTCCACTTGCCACCCACTCAACATGATAAGCGTGACCAGATTTTGTACCTCCTCCTTGATCATCTCGAATGTTCAAGACATCAAGATTGCCCAACTGAGCATGGTCGGTGTGAATATAATCTCTTTTGTCTCTGAACTTTGAAGCTCAAATCACCATTAACACCTCTCACCCACCTTCCTATATACCCTAGTAGCTAGGCCCCAACTTCCTCCACCTCCTGCAGTCCACCAAACAAAGCAACAGCTCAATTCATTCTGTTTTCAGTGAGGGGAAAATTTCTCTTCACCGCACAATCCTCGAGATTTGGATCAGCAGAGACTCGAACTCTCCGCGATCTGGACGTCGGGTTCAACATTGACAAGTAATATAATCTCTCTCTCTCTCTCTCTCTCTCTCTCTCTCTCATGGCTTCTCTATTATTGTGTTACAATTATACAAAGTGTATCCCACCTACATCATCTCTTGGGCTGGTGCCAAGATGGAGCCTTGGCCAAACCCGGAATCTTCTTATTTCAAGCAAAAGCATTTCACCAAAGCCAACAACAGTGATGAGATGCTCATCAGTTTCAAGTTTGAGTTTGGATTCGGAGGAAAATCAAATCGTCGAGGAAGAAAAGCCGCTTCGAGAGTTTTGGAAGGAAATTCAAGGGTGCAACGACTGGGAAGGACTGTTAGACCCCATGAATTCCATCCTTCGCAAAGAGATTATTCGCTACGGCGAATTCGCTCAAGCAAGTTATGATGCATTCGACTTCGATCCTTATTCGAAGTATTGCGGGACTTGCAAGTACACAGGTGCACACTTCTTCGAGAAGCTCGACATGGCTGATCAAGGTTACCAAATAAGCAGGTATCTCTATGCAACCTCCAACATCAATTTACCCAACTTCTTTCAGAAATCCAAGATGAGCAGTGTGTGGAGCACTCATGCGAATTGGATGGGCTACGTCGCGGTCGCAACCAATGAACAAGTGATTAACCAGTTAGGAAGACGCGACATCGTTATCGCTTGGCGAGGCACAGTTACATACCTTGAATGGATCCATGATCTCAAAGACATTCTTCATCCAGCATGTTTCAGTGATGATCCATCAATCAAGATCGAATCAGGCTTCTTCGATTTGTACACCAAGAAAGAACATAACTGCAAGTACTGCTCATTCTCCGCCCGAGAACAAATACTAGCTGAAATTAAGCGACTAGTCGAACGATACAAACGGGATAAATTGAGCATTACGATCACTGGACATAGCCTTGGATCGGCGTTAGCATTATTGAGTGCTTATGACATTGCCGAGATGAAACTAAATGTCAAGCACGATGATCACGAGAGTAGAATTCCAATCACAGTGTTCTCCTTCTCGGGCCCAAGAGTGGGGAATCTGAAGTTTAAGGAGCGGTGTGATGAACTTGGAGTGAAAGTATTAAGAGTGATCAACGTGCACGATAAGGTGCCGACGGTACCAGGAATCATCGCAAACGAGAAGTTTCAATATCAAAAATACTTTGAAGAGAAGATTGCATTTCCATGGAGTTATGCTCATGTTGGGGTAGAGCTTGCATTGGATCATACACATTCGCCATTTCTCAAATCAACAAATGATCTTGGGTGTCCACACAATTTGGAAGCCCATTTACACTTAGTCGACGGATACCACGGCAAAGGGCGACGGTTCTGTTTGGTGACAAAGAGAGATATTGCACTCATAAACAAGAGTTGTGATTTCTTGAGGGATGAATATGGTGTGCCGCCTTACTGGCTTCAGGATCAGAACAAGGGGATGGTGAAGAACATGGACGGCCGGTGGGTCTTGCCGGATAGACCGAGGATGGAGGCTCACCCACCCGACACGGCTCACCACGTTGAACAAGTGCTTAAGCTTGTCAAATCACCATTAGAAGCACTTTAATTTGATGCTAATATATATCTACCCAACTATGTATATGTTTATATAAACCTAATTGTGGGCTTGTTATGTCATTGCATTACCAACAGCATCATGCATTATGGGGGTTAGGCATCATGTTTTTTTACATGTTCAAGCGACTAATGATGCTACTAGCCATAAAGAAAATGGACTAATGATGATCTAATTCTTGCATTTTGTGTGTGTACATGTGTTTGTTTTTTTGATTAGGTAGTTCTTACCAAGGTTTAAAAATCAGCCGTTATAACGAAAATAGCGACTGTTACAAAGGATTCGGACCTACCCCGTTACGTTATGTACCGTTAAAACGCCCAGAAAATAACTGAAAAAAATTGTTAAAAAACGGCCATTTTTTTCGTTATTTTTCCGTTATATTCCATTTTTTCCCCGTTATTTCCCATTTTTGAATTTCAAAATTCAAAAGTTGAATTCCAACGCCCTTTTTTCCCGGTTTTTTTTTTTTTTCCTGTTTTTCCGTTTTTGCCCCTGAGCATTTTTTTTTCTCGTTATAACGGAAAAAATGGTAACGCCCCCAGACCGTTATACCGTTATAGCAGTCCCTTTTAAACCTTGGTTCTTACATTGGGTTGCTAATTAAGTTTATGAGCAGAGATCCAATGCGTCCGAAGTAGGAGATTAGTGCAATTGAACGATTATAAACCATTTGAGATATTCAAGATCACAATGATTAGGATTTTTATTTTTTTTTGGGCTTGGAATTTATTTGGTGAGATTAATGGGATGACGAATATATACCACTTTCGTGTACGCCGGTAACTGTTACTTATAATGTTTGTAACAGCTTTTGTAGACCATGCAAGCATATATGATCCACGTTGATCCAACTTGGCCCATTTCCACAACTGGCTGGTCCAAGTATATGGTCTCCACCTGACCTCAATATTTGGTTGCTCGATCAATACTGAAGTTCATGAGAGAAAATGTTGTGGGTGGCTCCATGTGCTAAGTGGTTTCCTCAACCCCCTAGCTTATCCCTTGCATCTCCTTGTTGTTTCTCTTTGGTTTTTGCAATAAAGTTTAGGCGCAGGGTCCCGGCACCAGCTTTTTCAAACAGGCCCGGAGACAGGTCTTGTCAGGTGTGGATTCCTAGAATCCAACGGTGGTTTGTTTTGGCAAAAAGTGAATGCCAGCTGAGTACAATCACAACTGTTGGATTCTCGAAATCCACGGCTATGTTGAGACTTTCCATTGTAGTGGTGGTCCCCCAATGTAGGCAGGATCAGCGGCTAACTCCGGTCGGCGGGACCACTCATAAGGGATAATGGATTACAGAGGACAACGTATCAATGGAGTGGCATGCCGTCATGCGCATGATGTTTTGGCACTATATGCTTTTGCGGGGTTGCTCCAAAATATCAGTAGACTTTTGAAGCAGCGATCATGCAGCCAAAGGTATTGTGCCAAGTACACCTGGCACAATATATTGCCCCTACACTTAGGTGTACCTGGCGCAATATCATTGGGGCATAATCCCCCCTTCTAAATTTTAGCCGCTTCAAAAATTTTCTCTATGAAATTCAAGCAAACTGTCTTAAAATGACCCTCAATCACATGCTTAACCGCAGAACTTTCTTTGGGTTTCCGGGAATACCAATGGTACGGGAAAAAACTCGGTGTCCCCTTGGGACTTCGAATTGGAAATCTCCCTCCCAAAATGTCGACACGTACCAGCACAAGGGTACGTGTGGACATTCGAAGAGGGGGACTTCAAACTTGCAATCCCCAGGGGACAACAAATTTTAAATTTTTTCTCCAAATGGTACTACAAAAGTGCTGAAGATTGGAATCGTCCTTGGGTCTATCATTCACGAGCTGACGACAGCCATGAACCACCTGTATCGGCGTTCCCGAAGGCACCCCTCTTTCAAGAGGATTCGCGACAAGCCAGAATACTATTTCTAGGGCAAAATATCATTTATAGGTATTTCAATCGAGATACCTAAACGAGGTATTAGATCTGCTTGATTTCATCTTTTTATTCATTTGTCACGAAACGGAAGGACTTCTATTGGAATCCCCATCGGAATTCATAGTGGGATGGTAAAGGAAAGTATCACGTAGTTCACACTGTGGTCCGTCGTGAATGTTGATGGCACTTGGTCCGTCTCTAAGAGTGTGCCACATGCCAGAAGCATGTTCGAAGGTGTTAAAGGCGAAGGGCAATTTCAAAAATAAAAGATATCCAGGTGGGCAATTAGTGGAGAGCTGTCATTTCAAAGTTTTAAAGTAAGCTATTGAATGAAGCAAGGTTTTGACTTTAGAGTAGAGAGGCATTTAATTGAAGCCCGTGCGGACGTCAACCCTGGTTCTCGTTTTATAATAGTATAGATGAAGTATGAACAAATTGGCTAATCACCTAATTTCTTCTTGAAAATGACTTTATTGGGCCTCTGCATGATGCGCATGTAATTAAAAAGAAAAAGAGGAGAAACTTTGAAGTTAGAAATGTGGTCATAAGTGACCTTAATGCCCCTTAATCATGGTTCAAAGTCTCGACCCATCCCGGTCTGGATCAGGCGATCCGGATCGGGATCGGAGCCCACCAATCCAATCCAGACCAGGCTCTGTCTCGCCCGAGATCACTGTTTTACACAGGGGCAAAAGCGGAGAAAATAACCGAAATAGCAGAAAATAATTGAAAAAATGGGAAAAACATATCTAAAATTCAAAATTTTAATCTCAAATTTTTAATAAAATTTATAACGGAAATAACGGCTTTTTTTTAAACAAAAAAACGGCCATTATATTTTTGAGCGTTAAAATGGTATGTAAGATAATGGGGGAGGTCCATTTCCGTTATAACGGTTGTTTTTTAAACCATGGTTGAAGATACTGAATGAACCATAATCCTAGAGGTGCGTATGGGTCGGATTTGCTGGCATCAGACCCGAACCAGTTTAAAAATCCGATCAAATGGGATCTGGTTTCTTAGAAATTGGGTTAGGTAGTAAATAAAACTATAAAAGATTGTATAAACATGAACCCACAACTAATTGATCCATAAACTCATGTCCAAACCCGAATAATCAGGTCCCGGTATATCAGCTGAGTGGATACCCGTTAATGCTAAAGTATTAACACAATAAAGAGATTGACTAGACCATGGTTTAAAATAAGGTTTAAAGGAGGCTGTTTTAACAGTTAAACGGACTGGGGGCGTTACCGTTTAAACAGCCGTTAAAACGGATTGAAACGGCCAGGGGCAAAAATGGGAAAAAATGGAATTTAACGGAAGTAAACGGATTTAACGGTTTTAAAGGAAAAAATGGCGCTGAAATTCAAATTTTGAAATTTGAAAATTAAAAAAAAATTTAATTTAACGGAAATTAAACGGATTTTAACGGAATTAAAGGGATTTAAAGGCCGTTTTTTTTCACAAAATTTTCAGAATTAAACGGCTGTTTAAATGATTTTAACGGCCATTAAAACAAAAAAAAATGGACCTTTTTTCAAAACTGATAAAACGTGTTTAAACGGTTTCAACAGAAACGGGCTTGGGGCGTTACCGTTTAAACGGCCGTTTTTAAAACCATGGTTTAAAATAACACCGTTTAAATGGTTTTAACGGCCATTAAAACAGTAACGCCCCAACCCCGTTACGTTAAAAACCATTTTGACGCTTAGAAAATAACAGCCTTTTTCGTTTTAACAGCCATTAAAATCTGGAAAATTTTGTGCAAAAAAAGGCCATTATTTCTGTTATTTTTCTATTAATTCGTTTTTTTTTTTTTTTCATTTTATGAAATTTTGAAATTTCAGCACCATTTTTTCTGTTAAATTCGTTAAAATCCGTTAGATTTAAAAAAAAAAATCATTTTTGCCCGTCGGTTACAATCCATTATAACGGTTATAACGGTAATGCCCCCAGTCCGTTAAACCTTTAAAACGTTCTCTTTTAAACCTTGGACTGGACTACACAGAAATGTCACGTGATAATTAGGAACGTGACTTCTGAAGACTGCATGAGCTGTACCCAACATTCAGAAGTTTCTTTGACCCATTTTAACACCACTATCGGGTTGAGGGGATGTGAGTTGACCCACTTTTCCTTCCACAGAAATACTTGCAAGGGAATCCAACTACTGAAAAACAAAAAACAATGATACCCTTTCAACTCATTTTTTCATCACGGACGTCCGTTTGATCAACGCGGAAACTCTTAGGTAGAACTGGAGACAAAAAATAATACTGATTGGTGATCTCTAACCATTGGATTTGAGTCTTTTTCATGGGTTGATTACCATTTACCCCAGAAATCGATTTTTTTGGGAAATGCAAAATAACTATATATACCAACAGGTTGTCGGGCCAACACAACAAGTACACTGGAACACACCATCCGCTGACACACTCCCTCAGCAGGAATAGACTCTGTTGGAGACTTGAACCCAAGACCTCCTAAGTCTATCTTAAAGCTCTCACCCATAACCATTTACCCCAAAAGATCAACCTATATAGCAAAGGACCTCCTAGGCATCACATCAGATTTCAACCATGTGATTCGAGTATTATATATCAAACAAATAGAAATCACCAATAAAGATGATTTTTTTGTCCGTAGGTCCATGTAGAGATGGGCCAAATATCTATACGATCACTAGTCTCTGATAGTATGCCACATGGCTCATATGACCGTCCCTCCTGATCAAAGTCTTTCTCCATAATTGCACTCTCTTACTTTCAGCAGTAGTAGCCATTGTAGATCACAATTATCTGCCTCAAAAGAACCTAAAATGATGATACTTAGAGCTTCGTACCCTGTCCATATGAGTAACAATGGCTTATATGTTTGTAAACGAACATAGTCGATTTTGAGAGATTTGAAAAAGTACCATCTCATCGAAAGGTCATTTCTCAACAAAGACTCTGGTTTTTCCTATTTCAAATGATAAATATTTGTCAGAACATAGTGCGAATCAAACTCATTGTAAAAGAGTAAAACTTCTATCACAGCGTTCTGACAGATGCATCTGTCAAAATGAAAAACATAGGCCACGTGGCACACCCTTAGTGGACGCTTACCATATGGATGTTTGGCCAGTCTCTCAGTGGACCTCTAAACCAAAAATCAGCCTGATTAGTAATTTCTAAGCTATTCGATTGAAGTTATTTTCATGGGTTGATTTTAACGGTAAGAATTCAAGCATTATTGAGCATTATTTGGGTGCAAAGATCCAAAGGTTTTAAATAACTAATCGGGCTGATTTTTAGTTATAGGTCCATCGAGGGACTGGCCAAACATCCATACGGTCAGCGTCCACTACGAATGTGCCACGTGGCCTGAAATTGATAATGTTTAAACGACAGATGATGCACAAAATAACAGCCATTTATTATGCTAAACCCTTTTTTTTTTTGGCTTTGGGTGTTATTTTCTAAATAACATAACGGGTTTGAGGTATTACCAATATAACGGTCGTTACAACTTTTTTAAAAACCATGCTGTTATGCCATTAAATTGGTAACGATCCTACCTGGTTATCTTATTTTGTACACCTCTAGTTCCTCTAAACCTGACAACCCTGAAGACGATGAACCTAAATCTGTATTTTGGGGCTTCATGTGGGACCTGAGCACCTCTCGGACAGTATCTCCATCCCAATCCACGTTCTCAAAGCGGCAGGCAGGCATGATCTAATCTCAGTAGTGACTCCACAAATGCGGAAATCGCAGGAAACCGCACAAGCCTAGGACTGGCAATGGACCGGGTTTGACTCGGATTGGTATAAGATCTCCAATCGATCCGGACCCAGTCGGATCAATAAAATTTAGTTCCGAAACCAATCTGATCCAATCCGATATGTATGTATATATATATATATATATACCAATAAGAGATCAAAACGACAATCTGTGATCCGATACCGATAATGAAAAATAAGGTTCTGTGCCTGATTTTTTTGGATTGGATCTCCGGGTTGATCTGATCCATTGCTAGCCCTACCCAAACCCTCTCTAATTCCCATCGTCATCTCCTCAGAGTCAGATGGTTCGGATGGATCGATATCCCACTCCTCTCCAAAATCTATTGATGAACCTCCTCATCTAGCGATCCGAACACCCCTCCATCTCCTCACCAAAGCCAAACCATACCTCCCCACCCTCTCACTATACCAAAAAAGAACAGGGAAGATTTGCCCTCGGTCAAGCATCATGACCTTACCCCAGGCCACCTGGCAAGGAAATGCCCTCATGAGGACAAACCACCAGAAGTTGGAACCACCAAAAACATCTTGGAGCAGGATCTGAAAAGGTAGGATCACCACAAGGTAAGCATCCCTTCTCAACCCTTGCTTCATGTTATAAAATCTTCTAAAAGCACCTTTGTCCCCAATAAAATGGTGCGGGTGGCAGGCCCATATCCACCCCCAATCTCGCCTGGAACTATCGTGGGAGTGGGAAACGCACAACAATTAGGGCCCTCAAAACCCACATAAGAGATCTCAATTCGAGTTGCATTTTTCTCTCGGAATCCAAAGCCATTATGGAAAGAAGTCTTAAGCTCATTAATAAATTGGGTTATCCAAACTCCTACATCTAACCTACTGTCGGGTGGAGTGGAGGTCTTTGGTTGGCATCATTTTAAGGGAGAGCCAATGTAGAACACTATTGGACGTCCCCTAGCTCTTGTCCCTTCTCATTTTCCCTCTCTTCAACTTCTTCCCTTCATTTTAGTAGTTCTCGATATGCTAGAGAACATCATGTTCTTCTAGCTAGCCACTTGGTTAAGGCCAGAGGGGAGATCTTCCTTGTCCTTGTGTGACTTCATGAGTTTGTTACTATGTTGTTGAGAGCTTTATGTAAAAGATTTTTATTCCACCATTTTATTGGATTTGGTTGTATGCCTTTACTTAGCATATCAAGTATGTTTCTTGTTGGTAACTTCAAGTTTAATGAAAAAAAATTATAAACGAAAATAAGGCTAAAGAGGAGGTCATTCCCTCTCTTTATGATTTCATGAGTGTGTAACCATGTATTGAGAGCTTTATATAAAAAGTTTTTATTCTACCATTTCATCGTATTTGGTTGTATGCCTTCACTTAGCATATCAAGTATGTTTTTTTTTGTGACTTCAGGTTTAATGAAATCAAAGAGGTAGAGAATTCTTTTAGAATTTAAAATCATCATTAGAAAGTCTTTATTTATAAAAGATCAAAAAATATAATTTATATCTTTTTATTTTAACATTTAATTTATTAAAATCAAAGTTGTTTATTTTTAACTCTTTTATCTTGTCAGAAAAAGTGGTCACTTACTATAACTACTCGATAAGATCAATGCTTTTATTTGAGTGATCCTTAAATAATGATAAGATGTCTGCAATTGAAAAATACTTTAAAAATCTTTGAAATTCTTTGTCTTATCAAATTTAGACTTGAAATGAGCATTTTACCAATGGTTAATCAAATCTCTAGATGCACATTAATTCTTAATTTGGTAGATACATCAAGATTTATACATCAAATATACATTTAATAATACTTTTCATGCTTATCTATCAAATTCATCAATTTTCTTATTTATGTAATGGGGCGGCACGTTCATTGCACGTCAATGACAGTAGGGGTGTCTTTGGAAGAAGTGGCACACAATTAGAGACCATTGACCGTTTGGATGTTTGGCTCATCCCCAAGTGATCATACTTAAAAAAATCAGCCCGATCAGTGATTTCTAATTAAGCATTCGATTGGAGTCATTTTCATGAGTTGATTTTTAACCGTGGATTTTGTGAAATATTTGGGGTATTCAGATCCAAAAGTTATAACTAATGTTTCTAAGAGTGTGCCATGTGGCTCACACCTATCATCCATCATCAACGTTGATGATCGCCCCTCATCAAATTTTTGCTTTTGCCTAAGTTGCAATGTGAAGCCCGTCGAAACCCAGGTTTTGTCTTTTATGCTTTTACTTTTGACCTTTTTTTGTTTTTGTTATATAACACATGGCGCAAAGAGAAGGTGAATGTCTTGTGAGTGAGGGGGCATGCCCTAACCCATGTTATGGCATTATAGTAATATAAATTACCTTCGATAATACTCTTCATGTTTATCCATCCAACTCATCAACTTTCTTTTTTGTATCCAATTTTACCTTTAACAATCCTAATGCTTATCCATTCAATCCAGCAACTTTTTTGTTTATCTAATTTTATAAACACATTTTTATTTATTTTTCACACCCAACTCTCTAACAAATATTCAACTTTTTAGATTATCAAATATTTGTCAAATGATAAATTTTTTAAGATATTCATGTAGGACAAACTTATTTTCATAATTTTACTCTTCAAATGAGCAAACTAATATAATTTTTTTTTTTAAATTACTCCAAAACCCTTACCTTTTACCTATAAATATCCACTTCCTCTAAAGAAAAAAATTATCTCTTTCAAGCATTTTCTTATTCTTAAATAAGCTCTTACAAAATAGTCTATCAACCATCTAAAATCTCTTAAAACATACAAAAAAAAAAAAAACTTTCAAAGTCTAAACATTTTAAAGCAATAAAATATAAACTCAAATACTAATGTCTCTTCTTTCTTTTATTATTTAGTTTACTTATTTAATTTTAATTATATTCTTTTTATTTTATTTTTTATCTATTTTCTTGAATCTCTTTTATTTTACAAAATGACTAGTTCTTTGTTTCTTAATTTTCAATCAATGAAAATGGCTTTTTTCTTTGTCTCCTCCTATTTATTTGATTATTTTGCTTTATTTCTATTTGATTTATCATGTGTTGTTAGTAAATATTTATTCATTTTTTCATTGTTAATAATCGAGACTAGCAATCCGAAATGGAAGCGAAGCCTTTGGCAAATATATCTAATCAGGTTAGTAGAATATTAAACTGTATGTAGATAGCTAAAGTCGATGGTTGTCTTCAAATAAGCCCAAATGATAGTTAGTAATAACTTGACATACACATGTGCATACATATATTATTAGAATAGTTATCATTCATCTTTGAATTACTAATCTGTTATCTATACTAAAGCTCAACACTACTAAGTGGCGCTCTCTCTATCTTTTTTTACTAATTGTTTTCTAAAAACATCCTTCTTTACCTTTTTTACAAAATATTCTTAAAACTATCATTAATGTTAGTAAAAACTAAAGGTAAGTTGATTTTTTCCATAAAAAACTTCTCTCATTCTGACCAAAACATCTCTTATTCCAACCGAAATGTCTCTTTCAGAAACAAAATGACTCTCTGTTTATGTAACTAATTCTAAGACGGTTCTCAATCTCACAACCTCCGATACAACCTCAATGGTTTGCGGTGATTACCGATTTGTAGCACCCCTTGAGAGCCTTTAAGCCCTTTATCTTTCGATGGAGACATTCTATGATTCTTCCACGATCGTTGGATTGAGTGTCTAAAAGGATGTCGATGTCGAAGCTGAAATGGTTGCTATGGCCAAAGAGGATGATGACGCTCACGTTAAGATTTTCATCGTCGCTGCCTTCATTCGCCATGCCTTCCTGCCTTCAGCATCTATGTTGCATCTAATTTCGGCTTCCGTGCTAGTGAAGGATGATGCAATGGTACTCCGTTGCATTACCCTATCAAATTACAGTTTTAGCTCATAATAACCAGACGATATAACGATCTCGTGCTATCTACTATTCCAAGCTTATTGGTTCTGATTAGATTATCAGAACTATTTATCAATAAAATTTTGTATTAAATTAATTGCTATATATTGTATTGGGTTGTTACTATTCTTTTTGGTACTTTTGATGGGTTTCATCTCTTCATCAATGGATGCTCTATTTTTTAATCCTCATCTATATTGAGAATTGTATGTGGTTCGGATTGGGTTTTTGATATTTCTCTCTAACGGATTGCTCTGCCTTTTCTTCCTCTTATTAATGTTGTGAAATTGGTATAGCTCTACGGATTATTTTTTTTTCTGTTCAATCTAGCTACTAGACTCAATTGAACTTGAAGAAGAAAAATTTAGAAGAAAGAAAAAGGAAAACAAAATAGTATTCTCTTTATTTATCTAAAATAGCCATATATCTTCTAGAACTCAAACACCCAAATACCCAATACTCCAAAACTTCCCCCATTATTGTTCAATTTTGAAGAACAAGCATTCAAAGAAGCAAAACCCAGAACATAATACTGTGAGAAACGAAGAGGCACCAACAATATGGATACGAGTCCGTCCCTTGGTGGATCATGTAGAGTGGCGCGCGCGGCACATAAAAACGCACCAAGTAGAAGACTCTTATCGATTCCACTGACCCATGAATGATTGACCCGTCTCTTGGTGGTCCTATACACCAACAATATAAATCAACCCAATTTTTGATCTCTTTGATTTGAACATTTTTCATGGGGTCCAGCCATATATGTTCTGTTTCAGTGTACAAAAGCCATTATAAGTGGGATTAAAGCGAAGAGTTGGTAGTAAATGCACAAGGAAATTTGCACTGTTGGATTCTCGGAATCCACGGCCGAGAACACGACTCCCCAGAGGAGTCAAAAAAAGGGGACTCCTGAACCTAACCCTTTTAAAAAAAAACCTAATTGATAATTTTTTTTAATAAAACCGACCTTACCCCGTTATAAATAGTAACATCCATCCATAACGCAAGCAAGTCGATATGCAATTAATATACAGTATGATATAATTAATATAACAAGATCAAATATCAAGGTAAAATGAATAATCATCAAATGGATTGCAAGGGCACATAATTCTAAGACCCAAACCAACACAAGAATAATTTCCTTTACATTATTATTGCCAAATTATAAAAATACCTACACCATATATACTCTGAGATTTTCTATCGTAATCGTCTGTCGTAATCTTGTTAGCGCAATGCAACGGATCTGTCGAACCCTCTCCCTCGAAAGGTTTAATAGTCTCCCAATCTCATCGCACGATCGAGGGATCTCGCCATTAAATCCGAAATGTAATCTTAAGATAAATTCCTCCCTTTTACTAAGTGTCCTGAGAAGTTTTTGAATGTCTTGCTTCATAAGTTGTCTGTTCACCATTGTTTCCGGCCTTATTTCCTCCTGCCCCGGTGTGATCTCCTGCAGCAGTTTCCCAATTAAACAGGTTTTCGTATATTGTTCGCAAATGGAAGAGATGGTTAGATCATTGGACTCGGTCCCCAGGAGATCTCATAGATGGGACCCATTGAATGGTGAGTCCTAACTCCTAACAGGGCTGTCTCTACCATAAGGCCATTAAGGCGATCGCCTTGGGCCCAGGTGAGAGAAGGCCCCAGCCCACTAACCACATGGATTTTTAGCCCACCCCTTGTTGGATATATAAATAAAAAATCAACCTAATTGGTTATCTCTAGCCATAGATTTTAGTACTTTTTAGGATTGATTCTAGAAACTGGATTCAAGCATTTTTTTGGGTAGTAAATCCAATGGCTAGAACTCATCAATCAAGTTGATTTTTAGCGTGTTTATCAACCAATAGGTGGGCTGAACATCCACGGTCATTAGGCCCAAGAAATGATCTATGTAGGGCCGCAAGAGTCCTTTGCTTTCAGTAGCTTTTGATTATCATGAATGGTTGTTAAATAAGATGTTGTACTATATGGAGAGATAAATTTTTAATTAATACCATATATTAATCTATTAAATATAAAAAGGACCAGGCTTGACGGACTAGCCTTTTTTCACTCGTGCTCTCAGCCATGGATTTTGAGAATCCAACAGTGGTTCTTGAAGAGCACGAGTGAAAAGATGAGTGCAAAAAGACGAGTCCCCTGATCCCGGCCCATATAAAAAAGGCCTCATATGGAGTTTTCGCCTTAGGCATCGACTTGCACTGTGACGGCCCTGGGTTGTAACCATTTGCATGGTAGGGAAGTGTTCTCACATTGGAAGGGTAAAGGAAAAAAAAATGGAGGAAGAGAAGAACCTGTATTGTCATGCAACCTTGGTGTGTCAAGGTTCGATCCATGGAGATTGGAGGTCTACACCTCTCACATACAAGCCTTACGCTTGAAACACCAATGTCGATCATGTCGGCAATCTCATCATACGTCGGCCGTCTCCTTAATCTTATGCTTAACACAGTGTTAGCTTCTGCAATCTTTGGCACCATCTCACTCATGCTTCCCTACACAAGACAAGCTAACCATACATTCACTAATTACCAGCTTACCATCCAAACACATGTTAATGACATCGCTGGGCCTTTCAATGGGCCAAATTATCCCATTTTCTAGAGTCTAGAAGTGCCCATCAACCAATAATCAAGATTGCTCAGCATAGTTATTGGCCTAAGGCCCGTTCAAGATGGCATCCTAATGATCATCTGATCAAATCAATAGGAGGGTGGCCAATCAGTTTAATGGTCCTGAATCCTGATTGATGGGTATGTGAGAATATAGCTTGGTAGTGTAATGTCATACCGGTAATCTGATTATTCTCGACTTGTTTGCAATGGCCCTGATGATGCCTTGTTTGATCCACCAGTAAACGTACGTCGATAGCTTATATCCTTTATTCGGATCGAATCGTTCCGCTCCTCGAAGAAGCCCAATGCTCCCCTCCTATTACGACGAAAAATCGTTAATATTAACACTTTTAACAAGCCAAAGAGGAGAAAAATTGCAATTAAGTGAGACCTGAATGAGGTCTTGTAGGCTTAATCCTTTGCCTTGATAACCAATGGCGATTGAAACGACGAGTCTTCGGTAACTAAGAATGATCCTTTCTCTAGACTCCCTTGCTCTACACAGAGTCCTTTCTAGACTCCTTCTCTTCATCCCTACAGCTTCAGCCCATTGATACAAGGTCGGTTCGCGCTTTCTCGTCTCCCAAATTCTCCGACGAGCTGCTTCTAGTCGCGCTCCTTCCTGTTGATTTTTGCGTTAGTTAACTAATCTTCTTTGTCGTTCGTTCTAATAGGTTTCTATTAAGAGCAGATTTGATAAATACTGATAACTCTTCAAGTATAGGAACGTAGGTTACCGTTAAAATGCCGTTTATAACACCCATTATAAACGTTTTTTTTTTCTCTTAACCATGGAAGAAAGGTCTAAGCATATACCTTGAGATAGAAAGAAAACTCTGCCTCCTCCTTGGGTGTTAGATATACTGAATGGGAAGACTTGAATGAGCATTGTTGCTCCATGAAATCACTTCTCGAATCCAAATCCAAATTTTCCAACGCGTTCCGCCGTTTCCTCCTCCTCCTCAACAACCTGGACACACATCTCCAATCACACGACTCCGATACCCCGTCGTCCCCATACTGGAATTCATCATGTCCATCAAATGAGATCTCAGTAAGTGCTGAAGCAGAAGAAACAGCATCTCTAGCCGCTTGAACGGCTGCATTCGCGAGAGCAACTGCTTCAGCTGCAGCAGCAATCGTTAGTGAGTCCTCTGAGACCAGGCTTGAACCAAGTTTCTGAGAAGAAGATGGTGATGGAGGTAGCAGAGTTTGTATAGTTCGAATTGATGGTTTGGTTGTGACTGAGTAGAGAGAAATGGTGGGAAGAGTTGCAGAGTGGTTTGAGGATGCACATATAGTTGCCATGGGAGTGAAGACTGTGGAGGCTCAAGAAGATGGGGAGAAGCTCACTATTGATTTTTCAAGATATTTTAGCACATGAGGACAATGTTTTTTTCGTTTTATGGATGAAAGGAGATAAGGCAAGTTGAAGCTCTGCTTCTTCACATGCGGATGGAATGTTGCTAGTATATTCATGTAGGACCAATCTACGATGTCCGTCCGTTAACCCGGGACCCGGCACCAATCTACGTAGGACCGTGACAATCCGATGGATGATCGTAATCATCGAAATTATAGTGTTGCAAACATGGAGATGATTCGACTGATATTTGTGTGGATGATATCCTAACCATGAGATCATCTCAATAATATCATCATAAGCCTTATATCGACAAAATGGGGATATGTAATCCATTTCTATTGGTCTATAAATGTTGGAGTGGGCTAATTTTTTGGGTCTTCACAAGAAATCAGGCCTTCCCTCATCTCCATGTGTGGCTCATATAGGCGTGTCAAATGATGTCAAGACGAAGAATGCCAAATATCTGACCCTCTATATGGAATTAGGTTATTTTGATAGGCCTAATGCCATATGAGGCGTATATACAACGCCCACGTGTAGATGATGATTTAAAGGATGGATTTTTTTTTTGTGTGAAGACCATAGGGATCTTCCTCTCAAAAAATCAGCCCATTCTGAAATTGCCAACTCTTATCAAATGCGGATTAAAAGTTTGAACACAATGAGATCACTCTCACCAAAAATCAGCTCTTGACTCATTAAGTCAATGGGTCAGGCTCAGGAGCCCCCCTTTTTCTACCCCCTCTCGGGAGTCGTATTCTCAGCCGTGGATTTCAAGAGTCCAATGGTGGTTGATAGCGCTGAGATGAAACTGCAAAAAAGTGAAAAAGTGAGGTCAGCTCAGCTCAGCTCAGCACTATCAACTACCGTTGGATTCTCTAAATCCACAGCCGAGAACACGACTCCCAGAAGGGGGCAGAAAAAGGGGGCTCCTGAGCACGACCCTTTTTCCTCCAAAAATATCCAAGGTGGTTTTTGAATGGATCAATAACACATACACCCACGTGAACAAGAAGAAGAACAACCTGTTGCAGAGTAGCAAATATGCTCACAAATGGTATCCCCTTACAAAGGAAAGGACTTTTAAGGGAAAAGTGTGAAATTTCGTGTTCTTGAGAAAAAATAAGCCCAAGGATCATCAGCTGTGAGACTCTGTTCTAGCATTCTAAAATCTCCCACATTTTTCCTATTTCTTTTTTTGGTGGGTATTCTAAAACCACCGTCAAAGAAAAGAAAGCAATCAGCGGTACAATTTTGGTTTAGAAACAAATTTGTTTGCTTGTCAGCACCATTCAATACCTCTAAAAAAAGGAAAAACAAAGTAGCACCTATAAAGATGATAAATATGAAACCTTTAATAACAACTTCGCTCAGTTGACTCTAGTCGAGAAGTCAACGACAGCAGTTACCAGATACGGCACGAGTAAAGAGACAATTGAGTAGGCCCATTAAAAAGTTAAGAAGCTCTTGTTGAGAAAACCCACCACCAAAAACACTCCAAATCAGAGCAATGGCCAGTATTTCTATAAAGACGTTGATCCCACGAACCAGTTACAATCCTCAAGTCACAAATTAATACCGACTGAATGCCTGCAAGGCAAATCAACTGCCCCTCTGCCAATAACAACCAATATTAACAAACGGTACCGTTTTATGATCCACATTAACTATAACCAAAGAAAACCTAAGAAACAGAAGAATGAACCTATATCATTTAGAAACAAAATAATTACCTGCTGAACACGTCAATTTCCACCTGACCAAAATTGTATTAAACCTAATCAACTTCAATATCAGAAATGGATTCATTTAGAATCTTCTGGAGTTCCTTTACTCTTTGCCTTGTAAGTGCAATGCATTCCTGCAGCCATTGTATAAGCTTCCCTCATTAGCAGTCAGCAAATGAATTTATTTGTATTAATGGTACAGTTATATTATGTGCTGCGGTAAGGATGACATAGACAAGTGTGTGCCACAGTAGGTTGGATTCACGTCACTCTCTTCAGTCATCATCTACATTCTCCTTGGAAACTATCATACCCAACTCAGAGTCGTTAACAAAAGAGGCCCGATTTGGTAGATCACATGACACAACCATATTAAATGGTCACACAGGTTCTCTTCCAGATCATGATTCACTGTTCGAAGAAAGTGGATAATCAAACCATATTGTTGGAACCTGCTGAACGATTTAATATTATGGGGGTTCATTAGGTGTTGTCCACTTAATTAATAGAATTTTTTAGATTTAAGGTAACATCAAGTCTTGAACTCAGAGAAAGGTGCCAACAAACCTGAACGGCAGACGTGTAGGCAAGAATTGGTCCACCTGGCTTATAAAGAGACACAAGCCGACTAGACGAATCCAACACAATTGTCACAAGAGTTTCCATGATGGACTCCTCCTCCGCAGTAGGGTCCGCCAAGATGTACTTCTTGTGAAGAATGCATGTCAATGAGAACGGAATGCAGCTCAAAGTGAGCTTCCTCTTTTCTTTATTGAGCGTCTCTTCTGCCAACTTGCCTTCCCCATGTTCCCCCGACACAGTAACTACTCTTCCATCATCATTGACAGACACAGCTGGGATGTGCACTGCAAATTATATGATAAATGTAGTTGAGTGCAAGGAAATGTAAAAGATTAAAATATTGGACTATACATAGGACGCCAAATTTTTCGGAGCACCTATATTAAAATTTGGGTGGTCACCCCAAGGATATCTCTAGTCTAACATGGCTACCCCACTTTGTTACAAGACACCATGAACAATGCTATGAAATGAGGCTTCACAGTGGAAATTAATATGTATTCCCCTAATTCTGTGTAAAGAATTTTGATTTACCCAAAGAGTGGGTGCCATGTGTAGAGAAGTAGCAAAATTTTGCAGCCATCACTTTTGTGCTTCAAAAATAAGAATGTGTGAGAAAATCATCAGTGCATGTAATAAAATGTGAAAAACCAGAATAAAAAACAAAAGGGGCAGGACTCAATAAATCAGAAAGAACAATCTCAAATGGTTTTTAGATATAGCACTAGAGGGATGCAAATGCTGTTCGTCCAATGAAAACAATCATTGGCCTTTAAGCCACAATCATAGTTCAAAGATAAATAATTGCACTCGTCTTGATCTTAATTGAACATGAGCTCCTCATTACCCAATCTTGTGTTTCTATGAAATGCAGATAGCATACACAATGAACTGAAAGAAAGTGGATGGTTTCCAAAACAGAGCGGAAGGAGAATCAAAGTGGAAGACAAATTTCCATAGAGAACTAACAAATTCATGTCAAGAGCCAAGGGCAAAGAAAACACCTTGCAGCATCAGTGCATGACAACTATAGGCCACATGACTGCCCAGCTGCCTTACCATAACAGCCACAGGCCGTTCTAGGTATAGAATGGGGTAGCAACAATGTCTTTGGCACCTCTTGTCTCTATATGATGTTCTCAAGCCTTGCTGCTCCATGCTCTTGAGAGTCGTATGAACTGTTATTACAGCTCTTTAGCCCGTTACTGTACACTTCCTGGGACTCTGGTAATACCATCTTTTGGTATGTTTTGCAGAATTACAGTCCCATGGATATGTTTTGTAGGACCACTAGAATGAGACTAAAGTACATATGAAATTGTACTACCTATGTATGTCATACATGTTAGTGGCACAACAATAAGCTAATGATGTTAGTCATTGTATGTGGCATGCATCTCAAGTATCGAATTACATATACCATGCATATGTAAAAATTGTTAGGCAGTATAACTTCAGAATCTCTAGAGGTTCTGCTACATCCTTGAAACAATGAGAAGGTATCAGCTCATTGAAAACCAGCTCTTCACACATCTTTTTAGAGCTACATAATACTCAAAAAAGATTGCTCCCTTAATGAAATTAAGCTATCTCCTTGTGTAACTGATATGCTCTTGAACAATTGTCATCAGAGAAGAGAAGAGGTTACAAAGTCCCATATCTCCAGCTGATGTTAGTCATACAAACGTACGAGTTATGACATCAAATCATCAACGTCTTCAGTTGTGTTTCCCTACTCTGATACCAACTTAACACTTCAAAGAGAGTGTATATTAGTCACCTCACATAATTCATCCACAATGTTGGGATGTCATACGATTATAAAAGGTTCTAAGTCTTGTCTGGAATAAAGCACAGACAAGATATAATATTTGGTCAAACATTCTATATAGGGCATGCACAAGGAGTAAATGGAAAATGATAAGGAGCAGATCTTACAATGTGAAAAGGCAGCAACTGCTGAAAGTAATGCAGCATCAAAAAGAGCACCATCTGCATCCAAACAGTATATGTCCTGCACGACACAAAATATGGTTTTTATCACCCAAACTAAAGGAAACAAATCTGCAATGAACCAGGCAAATTTCCCTGGCCATTTTCTAAGAACGTCAACTTTTCAGTAACCACTCATGTCGAAAAGAAACCAAAATTGGGTAAGATAGGATTCAAAGGAAGAGGGGTCCTAGGTACATCGCATTAGTGTTGATTGTCTTTTTCCAAACTTTTCATTATGTTTAGAATCTTCCTAAAGAACATTTTGGATGTTTTCACATCTTGGTCTGGTGAGCCTTTTGGACAGAGAGGGATGATACTATGGAGAATTCTTCCAATGCGTTTTGCTACGGCGTGTGGAACGAAATGGATGGAATTTTTTTGTACGATAGAACACCTGCGGAAGTTGACAACACTTCGCAGTAGCAGAACATTTTGGATGTTTTCACATCTTGGTGTGGTGAGCCTTTTGGACTGAGAGGGATGATACTATGGAGAATTCTTCTAATGCGTTTTGCTACAAGCGTGTGGAACGAAATGGATGGAATTTTTTTTAAGATAGAACACCTGCAGAAGTTGACAACATTATTTTGATTGATGACTGAGTGGGTCCTTGCTCCAAAGGATTGAGCGACTTTGAGAAAATGAACATTTGGGGATACCATTTACGGCGAGAGGCCAAATACCGTGCCTTGGAGGTAACCGGATGTAAGTTGGTTGAAATTTAATTTTAATGGTAGTACCCTCAGTTCCCCGGGCATAGCCTGTATTGAGGAAGCCATCCTGAATGCTATAAGGGGAGATCTTAATGTCATCCTCTAGCTCTATAGGTATGGCAGACTCTAAGAAAGCAGAAATTAGAGGCCTTGCAAGGACTTCAAAATTTTAAGGACAACAATAAAGGGACATTGATCTTCAAAACTGATTCTTCAAATGTCGTCACTTGGGCTAGTGGTGTTAGCGTGGGTCCGTGGAGGCTGGCGAATGTAATTGACCACATTAGCAAGCTTGTGAGAGGGTAGTCCATTATTTTCTCCCATAATCTTAGGAATGCTATGATATGGCAGATTGTTTGACTAAGAATGGAGTACATAGACCTACTTTGTAGACAGGAAACTCTCTTCTCTAATTTTGTATCATCTTTTCTTCTTAATACAATTTGTCATTTATAAAACTTAAAAAAAAATGCTTTATGAATTTTCTCATGGAATAAAAAAATCTTTCACTTAGTGACCATTACCAGGTATGCCATCCAAGCTGCCTTTCCGTTGAGTAAGGATAGTTCCTTCAAATTGATCATTCCAGAACTGCAATAACCAAATAACTAGTTGTCAGAACAAGTACATCCAACAAAGAATTCAACTGAAACTAGTCACCAGTAAATGTATATTGATCATCAAAATAAACACAACCAACGCTACAAAACATCAAGTAACCTATGTAACAAGGACACAGCACTTTTAGGGTTCTTTGTCGTGTCAAAAGCATCGAGAAATGGACATGCATGTCCTTTCATCCCAACACCATCCTAACACGTATGGCAGTGTCACCCTTTATTTTAATGTTTTATATTAAATAAATGATTTCTAAAAGATGGTTGTGTCTTCCATCCTCCATACAGTACTTTGATAAGTTATTGCATACAACTATAGTTGTTTAATAGTCTTACCTCATATAAATCAACTTATATTTGTTTTGTTATTTTATAACTCCATTATGTCTAGAAATGTTTTTATTTTATTTTTCCTATATTTATTTCCTTATTGTTATTACAAAGAACTTTTGATTGAATAAACTAAAATATGAAATTATAATACATGTGTACAGACGTGTCTACATGACGGGCTTCCTAGACCAATCAAAAAAAAATGATGGGCTTCCTAAAGGCTTATGCACCCTGTATCTATGTCGAACACCGATTCACGTGTCCGTATCATTGTTACATAGCATGTAACCAAAAGTTAAAAAAAATCTATTATGCTTTTACACCTCATTGGATACATACGTTTTACACCTCTTGTTAGCAATATTATTTTTATTTCTTTAATTCTTATAAAATAAATAAATACATTATCGCCTTAGCGAACTGGCCTAAGGGGCCCTTGTCTTGTTTCCTAGGCATCGCCTCACACTTTTGACTACACTAACACAAAGGTAAGTGGGATATTAATCTTTTTTTACACGAAATCATGTTTTTCTGAATTGGGGTTTAGCCAATTGTCCTCGAGCTAATCAAGCATGGGCTTAGTAGAATCACCCAAAAGCAATAATAATTCCTTAAATTTTCCCCCAAATGAACCAAGAGGGAGAAAGATTATTGTGGGACAAGGGGAACCCTGTTCTGCGACGGTAAGAGACTCAATGAAATCACTCCACCTAGTTTTGAATGAAACGCTCCTTCAGGAAGAATCACTCTTCCCTGTAGGCATCTCACCCAAAAAATTTTGAATCTCTCCATAAAGAAAATATCTCTTCATTCATTATTTTAAAATCAAAGATTACGACCATAAAATTCTAACTTTCCTCCTAATCAAACAAAGACTTTCTAAAAGTATCTGAAACTGATTACAACTCTAATAAAAAAAAAATAACAATCCTAATTAAAATAAAACTAATTGATTGAGTATAGATGTGGCCTATCAAGTAGAATGCTCCCGCATCAAACTCTCCTAGTTGAAAAGAATTCAACCTTGAATTCAGCTGCAAACAACCAAGAAAACTAATATGGACTTTTAAATAAATGGGAATCACTCCATGGCTTTGCACCAAACCCCTTTCACAAGAAGAATATCATCGGGTCTTCCATCAATCATCATCCTTGAAATGCTTGGAGTAGTTGTTGATCTTCGACGAAAGAATCACACTTCCTTGTAAGGCATCTCACCATGCTACTTTTATTTTGGAAATCACTCCCAAAGAAAAAACGAATTTCTTCACTCTTCCAAATATATTTGGACTAGCACCTCTTCTTTTTCAATTGGATCATCATACTGTGGAAGCATTTTCTTTTGGGAACCATCCTCATTACTAAACTTCTTTTTTTGGACTGGGTCATGGGTCAAGTCGCGGGTCAAGTGAATTGGTCAGGCCATGGGTCAGGTTATGGTTGGATGGGTTTGGACCTAGATGTGGGTTGGGTCTTTTCTATGAGTTGATCCTATGGGGTTTGTGGGCTCGGTGACCCTAACTCACTTAAGCCCACTTAAGGATTAATATGGGGCTCGATTGAAGAGATGGAGGAAAGGTTGTCTTCAACCTCCAGCAACACAAAGAGTTAGGGTTTCAGAAACCCAACTCAAAATCTCAAGATTGGGGGCACGGCTAAGGGGTAAGAAGGTTCAACGACTTACCAAAGATTGGCGGGGCTCCGACAATAAAGACAACAGTGGAATTCGACCACACCGAAGCCGGTGAAGAGGAGATCTTCAATGGTGGCGGTGGTTTTAAACGAGAAACCCTATTTTTCTTTTTTTCTCTCTGTCTCTTACTTCTTCTTCTTCCCGTGAACAGTAATGTCCCAAAACCCCTATACCCTTGTGAGAAGGTGCTTGAAGCAACGACAGATTGATGGCAACGATGGTAAAAAATTTCGGCTTTGATACCAAATTTGATGCAAGACAAGGAGAATCCCGTTCTGTGATTGTAAGAGACTCGATGGAATCACTCCACCGATTTTTTAAGGAATCGTTCTTTCGGGATGAATCGTTCTTCCATCCTAGGCATCTCACCTAGAAATATTGGAATATCTCCAACAAAAAAATATCTCTTCATTCATTATTTTAAAATCAAAGATTACAACCCTATTTATAAAATTCTAACTTCCCTAATCCTAATCAAACTAAAAGACTTTCTAGAAGTATCATAAATTGATTACAACTCTAATAAAAAAAATAACAATCCTAATTAAAATAAAATTAATTGATCCAGTGTAGTTGCAAACTATCAAGTAGGATGCTCCCGCATCAAAGATAGAGCAATCTCTTATTTGAAACCGATCTAAGTAGGGTGGACAGCAATGATGTTTGGCAATCTAACAACAATTGTGGCAACAGATGGAGCAACGATAGGCCGTGGCAAACAAATGTGTTTGCGTAGAGAGTGGCCATGAAGGAATTGACACCGGTGAGTGACCTCGGATCTATAAAAACAATGCAACAGATGGTGGTGATTTCATCTGCAATGAGGGTGGACATGCAATGGTTGTAGGTTGGAGCAAAAATAAGAATTGAGCATCTGTCAGCTGAATCTAGCTATGTTTGGATTGAATCAATAGAACCGCAAGCAACTAAGGTGGGTCATGTCAACAACTCCAGTGATGATGGGATATATTGTAGCTGGTGAGTCATGACAATGATGGTAGCAGCCAAATGGTGGATGGTGGTGGTGGCGGTCGATGCAAGCAAACAAAAAGGTGACATGGTACAAATAGCATGGCTTACAATAATAATAGACGATAAGTCAAGTGATGTTGGAGAAGATTTCTTAAGATTCTGACTGTGGTAGTTGTAGCCTTGTAGGTTCCAAAAAATGACACTGCTTCACATTGCATTAAGACCATCCGTGTGTCAGACACGCATCATGGGGCACAACAAAGAACTTGATAGAAAGAAAAAACAACATTTTAAGCTCAATTCGACTACTTGTCGGACCTACAAAATCATTCGACCTTCAACAAACGATCAGCAAGAATGCCTAATCTACTTCAAAACCACCAACCTTCTGACCTAAAACCAAGGTTTAAATTATTGTTTCATCATGCAGTCTCGGTAAACTGATGAACTGAGACATCTTGACCAAGACGAAACGCGACAATGGAAAACATACTATATGTCTCTAAAAAATAAACTATTTTGCTTAATTAGGTTATAATTTTTTTTTAGCATATGTACTATAAAAGACATATACCATGAAAATATGTTTTAAAACCAATTTTAGTACTTAAATTAGGCTTTTGGCACAAGCCCTATGTATAGTCTTTGTATACTATCGAAACAAGACATCTTAGCCGAGATGAAACAAGATTTGAACCATGCCTACAAAATACACGTGGCATTTTACAAAGAGCCAACAAGGAAGATAACCTGTAAAAGGAAACTAAGCTTCTCTGAGATTTTCGCCAAGAGTTCAAAATAGCACATTCTTCAAAAGAAAGTGATGTGTGACAAGATTACTAGGAGGTTAAGAAATCTTCTAGAAAGCTAACGGGTTTCCTATGTCCAACACAAAACAAATTATGCATCTTCGTCAAGTCCAAGAATCGTGGGCTAACACTTTGACACTTTCTAAAACTCAAAACACTTGTTATTCTAAGGTCGATACGTCCCTCGCCTATAAATATGTCCCTCATGACGTACAATCATCTAATTTTACTAGAGATTTTTTAAAATTATTGCTAAAAGCCTGTAAACTGACTTGAACATCGAAGTATTTTCTCTACAAGTCCCCCAAGCTTGTCCAAGGAGAATTGACAAGCTCAAACTCCCGACTTGGTTTAAAATGGATCTCTTGGCTCTACCATGAACTAAGGTATGTACGCGCTAGCCAGATTTTTTCCTCCACATTTTTGGTGTAGTTTGTGAGAAATTTGTTTTATTTCACACTATAGTATAAACAGTTACTGGAGCAATTTGATGGCGAGAGGGACGCGATCTAGATCAACTACCCGCTCATCCCTCCACCATGATCAAGACTTCGTCCTCATCCGACATCACATCCCAGATGGTTGCACTATAAGAATAGATGGAACTCCCGTTGAAACAGCGACAAGAGCCTTTAGGTCAGGTTGAAGAACTGACTAAGAAGATGCAACCCTCCAATAGTGCCTTGAGAATCAAAATCCAACCTCTAAAGAACATAATAGCTGATGACGTTGATCTCCACAAAGGAAGACATTGCACTTGGGTCACCAAGATGTCATCCTAGCCGTGGGGAGAGTTGCCACTTGAGCAAAGGTTCAAGACAAGCCGAACCGACAAATGACTAGAAATGGCGCAAAGTTGTTCGGTCAAACCCTGGCTCAAAGCGAATGAAATCAAGAAAGGTCTTTAACTCCAACCAAGGGATATTAGGGCAAACTTTTAGTTGGTCATCCTGTTGATCCTTCGAACCTCCTTGTGAATCAAGTTGCCATCAAGGAGATGATATGAAGAACGCAAGGATATGCTGCCATAATGACCATTATAAGAGGAAAAATTGTCGACCAAGTTCTTGTCAATTCTCTACAAGATGTCATGGATTCGACTTCCTCGAAAGCTTCCCATCTATCCTGGATGGGAAGCTTTCAAGGAAACTTTATACCATAGTTCAATACATTCAACAGGATGACCGATCAAGTTGAACACCTTTTCCACTTTTCACAAATGATGGCTCTCTGGAAGGCAATGATTTGTTATATGCCGACTCTTTTACTCCATACAGCAGGCAATGCATCGATTTGGTTTCATAAACTTCCAAAAGAGTGCCTGAATAATTCTGATGATGTCTAAATTGTTTTTCTTTCTCAATATGCTTGTTACAGGAAATAGAGATAGGATGTTTATTCCCTTTTTCGACCATGGCAAATGAGAATCCTTTGCGAATTCACTACGCAATTCCAAGGAATCTTTCTATCGGTCAAGAACGCAGACGATTGCACAACAATCATAGCGTCTAGAAACCCTTTCAAGCACCAAGTTACACGAGTCTTTTGTGAAAAGTTGTCCAGAGAAGCTCGACGGCCTAATCATTCAAGCCTAGAAATATGTAAAACTCAAAAATAATCAACATAGCTGAGCAAAATGGCCGCCGTGCTAGTACAAAACGTCTCAGCTCCAAATATGAGCACATCCTAACCTCGGAAAGATGTCTGAGCCAAGGGAAGGAATGACTGAAAAAGGGGTAAGGATAAAATTGACAAGGCCCCAAAGACTAAGCCCCCAAGAAAGTTCGCTGAGAGTTCACTCCTTTGACTACTTTGATTGATCAAATTCTAGCCAAGATTCAGTTCAAGACAAAGATCATGATACCATGAAGTGCTAATCTCTCTACCTCTACCATGCGATTCAGAGCCTGATAGAGCAAGATCATTTGAAAAAGTATATAGCCAACCTAGGGGAGACAAGCAAAGACAAAGAGAGCTAAGCAAGTAACTTCTACTGTAATGAAATCAACTATAATGGAGCACGAACAACACTCAAGTTATCAACGTTATCCTCAACACAACTCCCTACTCTCACCAGAAAAGAGCAAAAGCGTTGAGAAAGACTTGGGCAAAGAAGAAATTTGCACTATCAATATGTCTGCCAAGCCGAGCTAACAGGGAGCACGCCAAAAGTGGTGTAACACATCTGGGTCAATCCGCGATCAATTATATTGTTCCCCAATTAAGACCTTATCAACATCCATCACTCACCCTATAATGCACTTCTCGACACTCAACAGACGGAGGATGGGAGGTACGAAAAATTTTAATTGATTATGGTAGTGTTGCGGATATCCTATTTTACCTAACCTTCAAGAAAATGCAGCTAAGAAAAGAAAATTTCAAACTTGTTGTAGTCGTTTTGGTCAAATTTAATGGAGTTTTCTCCAAGCCTATGGACAAAGATTGAATTGCTAACTGCAGTTGGCAATATTTCTCTTATGACAACGTTTGTTGTCATCAATGTTCGATCACAATACAATTTTATACTTGATCGATAGTGGACACACGAAATGGATGGTGGCACAATAGTATCATTTTGTGGCGATCGAGTATGCTTTGAGCATCCATAAGAATAAAGAATCTGAGGCCACCCCAGATGACTTGAACAAGTTTGCAAAAAACCTTCCCAAAAGGGGAATGGGATCCAAGTATAGTACAAATTACAGAGTCCTTCATACCCAGAGGCAGCCGAGCTGTAGTTTGAGGCAAGGTCAAATCCTTAGACCATTGAACGTGTAAAGCTCATAGCTTCTAGGGACTGGTACAAGTCGAGACTGACTTACATCAACTTGGTACTATCGTCATCCAAAAAAGAGAAATTAGTTGAATTTTTTAGGGTGAACCAAGACGTATTTACCTGGTTGTTCAAAGATATGTTGAGGGTCGACCCTGAGGTGGCTTCTCACAAACTGAATATAAATCCGAGTGCACTGACTATCTAACAAAAGTAGATAAAGTAAGTGCTCAAGCTATACTATGTTGTTAATGAAGAGATTGACAAATTACCGCAAGCGAAATTTATCTGTGAAGTTCGATTCTTGGATTGAGTCACCAACATTATTGTTGTCCCAAAAAAGAATAGCAAATTAGGAATTTGTATTAATTTACTAATCTTAACGAAGCTTTCCCAAAGGATACTTTTCTCCCCCAAATTGACAAGTCAATCAATGCCACTATTGGGCACGCCTACTTTCCTCTATGGATGCTAGTCAAACCTCAAACAACAAAAAGGACATCCTTTATTATGGATCGAGAGCTCTATTGTTACCAAGTAATGTCTTTAAGACTCAGGAATGCCAATGCAAAAAACAATGCTCAGCAAAATGATGGAGGTCTAACTCGATGATATGCTCGTGAAAAGTGCAGTCTGAAAGAACCATGTTAGCAACTAATCTCGAAATTTGACCAACTCCAACATTACAAAATGAGGCTAAAACCCGATTAAGTGCACCTTTGCCCTCACTTTAAGAGAATATCTCAGGTATCTTGTGACTCATCGAGTCATTGAACCCAAGCAAATCTGAGCTCTAATCAACATGCAGTCTCCACAGTCAAAGAAACAAGTTCAAGCCTTAGGAAGGCAAGTTCCAACTTTAAATTGATTATTCTCCCGTTCCTTAGATAAGTGCCAACCACTTTCAATTTGCGAAAGAAGAACCAAAACTGAATGTAAAAATACAAAACACATTCTAGAAACTTAAAAAGTAACTCGAACAACTACCAATCTTATCAAAGCCCGTCCAGGGAGAAACATCCAGCCTCTAATTGGAGAGTTTTAAACATTCCATTAGCTCGGTACTTTTCCGATTTGAAGAAGGGAAAGAAAATCCAATTTACTTCACTTGCAGAACTCTTGTCGACTTCAAGACAAGATACTCAAAGCAGGAGAAGGTATGCCTTGCTTTGATTTTTGCAGCTAAAAAGCTCCGACCGTATTTCCAAGTACACACCATCCAAGTTATTAGAGTATCCTATTCGAAAGTCGAATCTATGCATTGGGACGACTGGCAAAATGGTCGTCCAACTTACCAAGCATGGCATCGAGCACTATCTGACACCATTTCTCAAATGGAAAGACATTGTTGACCTTTCAGCAAATTTCCCAATCTTGGACTCCGAGCCATTCGATGATACTTCCATTGACGATTTGCTAGGAGAAAATGACCTAGCTGAAATTCTGACACCTCGATCCAACCCTCTATAGAAGAGTTAGGTTGGAGGTTGTTCATTGATGGCACTTCAACGGCAAGCAAGAGTTGGAGCAGTACTTGTGTCACCAGAAAATAATCTGGCTTGAGAAATCAATGTGACTGGGAATTGTTGCCTTAATCAATGATGCATAATATGAGGCAAATCGCTGGACTGAAGATGGCTACCGACCTTGACATCCGAGAACTCATTGTCAACAGTGACTCATAGCTTGTGGTAAATCAAGTCAATGGAGGTCACCACACCAAGGGAGAGAGACTTGTTAGATATCAGGATATTGTCAGGAAGCAGTTTGAGTAACTAGATCAGTTCACATTACCCAATTACCTCAAACAGACAACCGACATGCTAAATCCCTCACATACATTACTTCCCAGTTACAAGGTATGACCACAAGGAGCATCCCAATCAAATACATGAGAAGCCATCTAATCTATAATAGCCCTTTATCAGTACACATGTTGGATGAACCTGCTCTGGTACCATGAAAGGAATCAGATTTTATCAAGAATAACTATTTTATTGCATTAACCTAATAAAAGATTTATATAAAGCACTACAAGAGTACTGTTTTTTTGTTTGATAAGTAAAGATCATTATCCTAACCTACAAATCTCTAATTGATACAAATCTAGATATGACAACTATGAGAATATTTATGATGAGATACACCAGTATTCAGTAATTATATGGTGCGTCTCATTCACCTTATAACAATTATTATCCCTAATACATCAGATCACAAAACTCTCAAAATCTGGCCAAACATCTATGGAAAACAGGAAAAAATAACACCAAATAATCAGGAGATGAAAACAGAGAAGTTGAAATATTGATTGCACATTTTTTTGACAAGTAAATAGATATCAAATTGTTTTTTTTATAAGGAATAAATTGATATCAAATTGCAAGAGGGAAACTAAAAATCACTTCAGCTATACAAAGAGAGTTACACTGTTTTTTGCCAAAAAATCAGTGCCTCTTTGGACTCCTATTAGTGTGACAATATGAAATACTGACACATACAAAAGGCAATTTATATACAAAATGATGTTAACTCCACGTCCTTCTGACTTCCCTGAATCCCAACCTATAATGTTGCTTGAATCAACTCCAACAATTAATGGACGGGATGCGTGAAAAAATGCTTTCCACATTTTTACTCATGGAAATCAAGAGCTTTAAAATTGAAAATGAAAGGTACCAAGTACCAATGTTTCACAATATGCTTCGAGTTCAACCAGAAGTTCATTTTAAGCATCATGGTATCATGCAAAATCACTATTGTTCTTGTCATACTTTGACTGTTTGACACAGTATGCATCTTTCAACGACTAGTGAATTATACTGTTTGAGACAGGCATACATATAGTCTGCAAAGGAGCTTCATGACATAATTTGTTTGAGAAAGAAAGAGACCAACTGAACCAAATAGGGGTGCTCAGGCATTTATCTTATTTTTTACATTTTGTACCTATATGGCCAATCATTAATGGGATTTTTAAAATTCAAATCTCCCCATCTGGTTCGAAAAAACTAGAAAACCTTCATCCCATTTGTAGCCGTAAAGTTCAGGGAGACTTCAGAAAAATATTCTATCCAATAAATGATTAACGGAATCCCCAAAATGACGTTAAAATGGGGATATATACAGGTACAAAAAAAAGGGGGAGAAATATTTAAACTATCCCTGATGTATATTTATGCAATACATATCACAGTGCATAATTACAATAGAAGCGTATCCATAGCAGTAAGAACAGTGGACTTTCTTCAGGGAATCAATGAAACATAAACAAATCCGTTAGCACCTCATTTCAAAATCAGATTGAGTTTTATCCCAGTGGTGGAGCAAAAAGAAAAGAAGAGAAAAAAAAAATCAACGTGCCTTAAAATAGCATCAGACAACTGCTTCGAAATAACAGGTGCTGCCTCAGCTGGCCGACCTGGCCTAACGATTGGAGAACAAATTGGAGGCATGTGGAAATCGATGGCTGGAAACAAAAACAGTTTTAACACTAACATCCTACAAAAAAGTGAACCTAGAAAGAACAAAAGGAAAATAAATAACTTGATGAGAATCAACCTACGCAGCCCTCATCGGGAGACTCCAAGGAAGGAGACATGACTTCCATTTTGATAGCAGCCAACATGGTCTGTGCAATAAACAAGTTTTCAATCATTCCAACAAGATCATAACAAAAGAACCAAATATACATGCATACACATGCATAAATGTAAGCCTATTAAAAAGAAGTGACTGCAAATCATGGCAAAGGAGAAAAAAACACTTACAGTGTAACCGATCTTTGCCAATGCTGACCCATCAGCAGATGCAACAGCACCTAGATGAAAAGGTATATTGAGTTTATGGGAGAAAAAGTTTGAATGTCATTCAAATCCAAAAGGACAAATACAGAATTAATTAAAGAAGAAAGAAAACAAGCTTTAACTAACCAAGGGCCACAGAAGTATCTCTAGCTCTTCCAAGTGGTCTGGCATCAGGGCGAATGGACTCAATAAGATGACGCTCATAGAAGCGAAGAGGGAAAAGGCGCCTGAAAGCATCCACTTCCATCTCCCCTGCCAAATCTCCAGAGGCAGCTGCCATCCCTATTCTCTCTTTCTTTTTCTGGTTTAGCAGCTACCAAACAGCCCACCTTCAGAAATCAAAATACAAAAAACTAACCATCCAGCACTTATATCACCAAATCCGCAAGACACGCACACATGCACACGTGCACACACACACACACATATGCACAAACAAACAAGTTTATGAAAGAATTACAAGAAAGAAGAAAAGGTGAGTACTAGATGATGCCTCATGAAAAGCTTCATGGAAACCATTTCCAAGAACCCCTTTTAATTTCTAACAAGTTTAACGAAACAAATGTCAAATGGCTAGAGACCATGACAGTTGTTGTTAACTCATAACCAAAAAAGAACAATCTCAACCTCCATTCTTGTATAACTCATAAACACAACAGAACAATCCCAACCTACATTCTTGTTAGTAAGAGAAAAGTTACACATTTGGTTACCTCCGTTCATTAGTATGGCCATGGATTCATGATTCATTCACGATTTGCAGGATGTACCGACTGCAAAATATATCAACATGGCATTTACCAGAATATATAGCTCTAAATAGAGTCGAATGAGAAATATGATTCATGGTACTGATCCCAAATAATTCGGATAAGGCATAGATGATGATGACGATTGATCAAAACATCTTTGGCTCATCTAGGCACCAATTTAATACTCTCTAATTAGCTCACACTATGTGTTATAACTTATAATTTATGAATACTAGTAGAATGCATCTGGGGTGCACATGACAAAAACAAAATACAGGTTATTTAGTGGACTCTTTGTCGTGAGAAACTATAAAAAGAAATTTCATAGAAAACTCAACATAATTCAAAAGGAAAACAATGCTTGCACAATAAAACAATGTTTGCTATGGATGATGAACATAGTTCACAAACCATGACTCATCCTTGGAATAAGACAGTCACAGGTTTTTTGAGCTCAGGTCTCGTATGATAAATGAAAGGTTATCTTTACATGAGGAGATTTTCGTCCCAATTAACACTACGCCATTTGGAAAAATGATGCATGTTTATTTTTGCCTCTTTTTTCTATTTTAAAGATAGGAAAAATTCAATGGCTGCATCTTAGTAGGTAGAAGTACAATACATGGTAATGATAAGCATTAAGTGGACAAGGGCACTATCCACGTGGTCAATCTAGACTCTAGAGGGTCATATATCACATGAACGGTCTGGATTGGCGACACCAGCTGTCTAAGTGGTAAGGAAAACCCTGACACTCCAGTGTCGGAGATTTGAGTGTCACTCCAAAAAAACTATTTCCGACATGCATATACGTATGTATCCTTACTATTACAAAGGCAACTCTAGAGGGTAAAAAGTGATCCACATTTTGCCACTTTTTTCCATAATCACCTTTGACACATCTCCAAACAAAAACACTAAATCACACTGCAGCCAACTTGAATAAAAACTCTAACAATCCACTCGTCTGATCATTTGAACTCTCAATCGAGAACCCTAAACCCATATTGTAATAAATACTTACGAAGGCCCAAGGATTCCATCAAGTTAGAGAGAGACGTGATGGGACGTGATAAGAATTCCAGCAAGTCAACGGCATATCCACAGAAGCTGACATGAAAAGGAACCATAATAGGACCAAATGGGCAATCAAGCATTGTCGGAATCTTGCCATTAATGATGACTAAAAACTTTAGCACTAGAACCAACAAACAGTAACAAAACAGAGATGGAGTTGACTCTTAGAACTTTGAGTCCAACAAAACAGAGATGGACTCCTCAAACACAAGTCATATCCTTCGTTCAAGTCTTGATCAAGTTGAGTCGACTTTTAGAACTTTTCAAGTGCTAAACTAGATCAAACTGATGGGTGATTAGGTATTATACCATTCCTATAAACAATTTCTTTCAACACCTTAAGCTACATAATCAAAGGTAAGGAATCACCTATGTTCAAACTGACGATAGCAATCTAATATTTTGATGACAAGGGACTCATTTTAAAACTAGAACCAGACAAATTTACAAGAAAAAAGGATCTGTCTTTAATGTACAGGGATATGTGTATTAGTTATACCTACCAATCCTGGAACATAATTCAATTGATCCATGAAGAACATAGTAAAGGCATAATTTTTCCAAACTGCCACACATAATAATACAAAAAATCCAAGTAAACAAAGTAACAGAATCGGCTAGAAATGACAACAAGATTAAATGTTCATTTCCCATAATGTTTGAATTGTTTCCAGGCAAGAGGAATCGTGTGTTTCATTTGTTCTTGGGTTCAACACTTTCATGGCTGTTGGAGGATTCCCTTCTTTTGCAGAAGATATGAAGGTTGGTCTAATGAAAGCAAACTTGAACAACAAATAAAGGTGCTCCTCTGCATCACCCCGATTATTGAAGTTGGGTGGGATTGATTTTTTAAATGTTTTTGTAGAAGGTCTTCCAAAGAGAGAGATTGAATGGTCACCAATAAAAATATTTAACAAAAATATGCGAAAGAAACCAACCAAACAAACAATGCTTACTTATTTTGGAAGCCCTAACTGCAGATAACAGCAGGAGACGCACGGCGGAGGCGAACGGCTGAAGCAAGGAGAGGAAGTAGAGGGGGAAAGAAGAGAGAGGGGAAGAAAGAGAAGACGAAGGGGGTTTTTGGAGGTCATGTTTGATGACAAAATTTTTGAAGCGGGGGGGTTTTAGAAGCAGCGATCAGGCGCCCAATGATCCCACGCCACATATACGTGAGGGTTTAGGATTTAGTTTTTAAAACTGTTTATGTGCCGCGCGATCACTGGTACATGATCGCTGCTTCTAAAATCACGCAGCTTCAACAATTTTCTTATGTTTGATTCTCAATATTTCCCTAGGAAAATCACATTTTGTTCGTAAAACAGATCTTTCCCTTCTTCGATGTACATTAAAAATTTGGAAAATTTTCCTAAGAAAACGGAATTTTCCCATCCAAGCCTGGAGATTTTCCCGTTCCACATAGGTGAGAATTCGTTTCCTTGATTATCTTCTCATATAAATAAAATTTGCATATTTTCTGGGAATATTCTCTTAGATGCAATCAAATAGCCTTATCAAAGTGTATTTTCCCAAGAAAACTTTTCATGATAACATTTTGGATATTTTAGTAATACCCCCTGAAATTTGAAAGTAATTTGTAATAACCCCTTATATTAGGATTCCCCCCTTGACCTAGTTTAACCATCATTTGACTAACATTAAAGTGTGACATGCATCATATGCCTGTTAGTGCACCTATGAAAGGACCATAATATTGCAATTACAATGTTAAACACGTGTGATTCAAGTCCGTTTTATCTCAAGTCAACAACTGTTAAACTAATTCTGGGGACGGTAATCCTAATATTTGAAAGTATGAGGGAGTATTACAAATTATTTTCAAATTTCAGGGGGGTGTTACTAAAATATCCTAAAAATTTGTGTGCAATCAAGCACACCCTAAGTTTGAAGTAAAACTTCGCTGACAGTGGGATATCAACAAAGCCGCTGACTAGGTAAGACATAACGACTTGGGTATGCTCCCCAAGGTCGTGAGTTTGAGACTGCGCCCCCTGATGGCCACCCTACTAGGATTTATCCTAGAAGCAACCGGTCCTTGTCTAGGAAGGGACGGCACGGACCCAGAGGGATTAGTCAGGTCTCAAAGAGATCTGGAAACCTCCTGCCACAAAAAATAAAAAAAAAGCCACTGACTACCATAGAGTTCTACACACATACTTGAGTGACTAATTTAATTTTCTTGCTTATCCTCTCATTGTTGCTAATTAAGAGAAATTAATGAATGGATGGAGTCTCCAACGTTTTTTTGCCTAGTGGTGGGGTCCACCCTACCCTAATCAAATTCTCCCCAAAGTTATATACTTGTATTCACACTATCCCCTACCAATGTCCAACGATCTGCACAGTGCATATAATTAATTATTGAATTTAATCCTATCTTATTATTTAGGGCTTTTTTGCTTTACCCCCTTATTTTATTGATGCAATTTGCATCTCACCCAATGTTTTTAAAATCTTTGCATCTCACCCTTTGACCATAGTCAACATCGTTGACTATAGACGGTCTTCGGATGGACATCCCACTATTTTTTAAATGACTATAATGACCTTGGGTGAGACGCAAATATTTAAAAAACATTGGGTGCAATGCAAATTGCATCAATAAAGTAAGGGGGACAAGCAAAAAATCTTTTTTTTTTTCAAGTTTTTTTTTTTAGGATTGTGAGCTCAACCTTTTTTAGAGGATTGTGAACTATAAAAGGAACTCACCTTCACAAGCTGTTAAGCACGCTAATGTCCCTCATCAATGATGACGAGGGACCACAATATGAGCGACGTGGCACACTCTTAGAGGTCACTAACTGTACTGATGTTGGGCCCATCGCTAGGTGGAGCTACATACCAAATATCAGCCTGATTAGTGATTTTAAACCATTGGATCTTTGTACCCCAAATATTGTTCAAATTCTACGGATAAAATCAACCCAAGAAAATGACTCTAATCCAATGCTTAAAAAGAAACAATCAGATTAGTTTTTGGTCTGTAGGTCCACCTACGGTTGGGCCAAAAAATAAATCAAGGAAGGTTTTGAGCTCACAATGCCCTAAAAAATAAAAATAAAATCCTCGAAAAAAAAAAAGGATCTTTTGCTTGTCCCCCTTACTTTATTGATGCAATTTGCATCGCACCCAATGTTTTTAAAATATTTGTATCTCACCCAAGGTCATTATAGTCATTTAAAAAATATTGGGATGTCCATTCGAAGACTTGACCATGGTCAAAGGGTGAAATGCGGGTGAAACGCAAATATTTTGAAAACACTGGGTGAGATGCAAATTGCATCAATAAAGTAAGGGGATAAAGCAAAAAAGCCCTATTATATATTATCTATATAACAAAACAGCCAAGTTGTCTCCCCCTCTTGTATGTTTTAACAAAGAAGGGCCAAGATCTTATCTCCAAAATAGACAGTGGATCTCAGCCACTCACACCCGATTTTTTCAAATGCCTTGTTGGAGAGTGTCGTGGGCACAGGCCACCCACTATCTATATAACAAAACAGGACGGTTGTCTCCCCCTCTTATCCGGCTTCATAAAGGATGGCCGAGATCTTATCACCCCAAATTGACGGTGGATCTCAGTCACTCACACCCAATTTTGACAAACGCTTTGTCGATGAGTGTCGTGGGCACGGGTCACCTACTATTTACCTATATATAAGGAATGAAATGGGTTGGATTTACATATAGCCCAAGGGTCAAGCTCAGGAGCCCCACTTTTTATGCCTCAAGAGTGGTGTCACCGGTAAAACGGATTGAAACGATCAAGGGCAAAAATAAAAAAAATAGATTTTAATGATTTTAACGGAAAAAACTGGTGCTGAAATTCAAATTTGAAAATTTAAAAATTTTAAATTTAAAAAAAAAAAGATTTCAGCCACTCAATCCTCCTCATTTATTCATTCACTCCCATTCATTTGACCTCAATTTATTAAAAATTTAAAATTCAAAATTTGAATTTTAACACCGTTATTTTTTGTTATTTCTGTTATTTTCTCATTTTTTTTCTATTTTTCCCTATGTGCGTTACAATCCATTATAACAGCCGTTATAATGGAAAAAAGGTAACGTCCCGGTCCATTATATTGTTTGAGTGCCGAAGGCACCCAATTTTTGTAAACGCTTTTGTAGGAGAGCACGGGCCATTTACTAGTTTTATATTAAACATGATCATGCACATAATGGGCCTTATATAAAGCCCCAAAATCAAATAATTAAAATGAGGTTTATACTCATATCCCTATATAGATGTAATGACAAAAAATCTAACAAATGAAACATGGATCCTATCAAAATTTTGAATTACCCCCCCCCCCCCCCCCCCCACCCCCCCACCCCCCCACCCCCCCCTCTTATAGGCTTCATATATAGATGGCTGAGATCTTATCCGCAATTGGACAATGGATCTCAGTCACTCACACCCAATTTGGGCAAATGCTTTCGGGGAGTGCCATGGGTACGGGCCACCCACTAGTTAAATCAGTGTTTGAAAACTCGAAAACTCGACTCGACTCGAAAGTCTACTGAGCTGAGTTAACTTGAACTCGACCCAAAGTAACTCGACTTGAGTAATATACTAATATTATATACATATATTAATATTAATATATAAATATAATATTTTTATAAGCATAATTTATAAGATTTGGTTGATTTTGTGTTAACAAGGCGTTCTAGATACTTATTTGGTATGTCGATTATAAAACAACGGACTTGGTACAAATAAACAACGCACCAAGTCCGTTGTTTATTCGATTCGAGTTTATTATTCAGCTGAGTTGAGTCAACTCGGCCAAGTTTTGAGTTGACTCGACGAGTTTTAAAACACAGAGTTAAATATAATTCGAATGCATCTCCAAACGTAGGGTCCACCCGAAATGGTAGAAATGACCAATAATTACCAAAATACCTCCACTATAAAACTTATTAAAATACCGGCCCTTATAATGAAAAATTACCAAAATATTTCTCTTAAATGAAATTACGGAAAGTCCGTCAAATATATAATTTGATAAAAATGCTTGTAGTAAAAGTAAGGAAATACACCTACATGCCAAATGTCAACCAAACAATTAACTAATCTCATTATAATCATTAACTAGTAATCAACAACATTGCCTTATTTTGTTGAGTAGGGAAATACAAAAATACAAAATAATATAAATTAAATCAATATAAGAAATTCTTGTGAGAATAGTTATATTCGTTAACTTTTTGTGATGTTGGCATCTAGAGTGAATTCTGTTTTATTCAAAATGTGAAATCACTTAAGATTCTTTTGTTAACCAATCTTCTCTGTGAGTTATTTTAAGATTTGCAGTAGAATTATTTGTGATGTATGAAGTGCATTTGTTGAGTAGAGGTCTATGTTGACGATGATAGAAATTAACCAATGTTTAATAACCATATCGGATTGGCCAATTCAATTGATATGAGTGAACATTAACCCATAATTTTATTAAAATATTAACCACTCTCAATCATTAACCCCATTTGTACTGGCTAGTTAAACGAAAATCAACCTTTAGCGTTTAAATCATTTCTTTTACCAAGCATGCATCGACGGCTTCCTCATTTAACGATTGCTCGTTATCTGAATAAATTGAGCAACTCCATGCAAACATCGGCCTTCGACTGAATCAATGGCTTCGATCATCATCTTCGTTCCTCCAAATAACTGTAGTATGCTCCCCTCTTCTAAAATAGATCTAGAATACTGTGTATGCATGTAGCCAAAGCTTTACATCATCACATCCCCTATTCTTACAAACACTATTTCCAAACGGATGAGAACTAAGATGTGTGCGAGCGGAGTATTGAAAAAAAATGCCTAGAAACATTTCAAAACAAATTAAAAAAAACACGTAAACACATGACGGGCATGCCTCAAGTACCATTTTTATGCCTTTGGTCTGACCTCACTTCTCCTTGGGGAAAAAATACGAATAAAGAAGAGGAAAAAAAAGAAGAAAAGTATGCATACCTGCTGCTAGCTGCTTCTTGTAGTGGGAGATCTCTCACACATTTTTTCGTCAGGATTTCGAATGGCTACCCTAATATTTGCCTTTTTGCAATCGCGCTTTACTGTTGATAGGGGATCATTGCAAAGATTGGTTATTTATGATTTCAACAAATCAAATGTTTAAGTCTTAAGAGCTTGAATAAACCTAAAAAAATATAATCCTACCAGAATATATTTTTTCCCTAAAATATTATACATAATTAATATATTCAATTGGAAAAAAAAATCTATATGTTTTTTAATTAAAGAGAGAAAGAAAAGATTGACGGGAAACAATTTGAGTTGTCTTAAAAATGGAACTCATCAACGGAAAAAAAGAGGAAGAGATTTAAATATTTTAAGATAGAAGAAGAGGGAAAGACACGAGGATGTTCATATGCAGGTTACCTTTCCATATGAAAATCTTAATTATATTTCTTAATGATGCAGTTATTGGAAGCAACTAAAATGGAATTCTAAAAATCAGAATACATTTGCTTATGAAAACCTTTAGATTTTGTAATGCATCGGTTATGAAAACAAACCACGTTAATTTTCTTAATGCATCGATTACGAAGATAGAACAGTCATAATTAATGCATTGATTTTGGAAACAAACAAAAATATATTTCTTAATGCATCGGTTATGGAAACAAATCACATTGGTTTTCTTAATGTGCATCGTTTAGGAAGAAAGAACGGTCATAATTAATGTATTGATTTTGAAACAAACTAAAATGGATTTCTTAATGCATCGGTTGGAAATTTAGAAATTAATGAATGAAATAAAGAGATGGAGAGTCGTAGGATTGGAAAGAGAGAAGACGTTTCGGAATTAATTGGAGATGGGAGAGAATTTGAGAATTAATGAAGAAATTAAAGAGAGGGAGAGTAACAGGATTGGAAAGAGAAATGTTTTGTGCAGGGTGTTTTTAGGCTAAACTAAAAAGCTGGAGAAAGCGCCACCTCAACAAGGTCGAGCTTTAGTATAGATAATAGATTTACTAAAATTTTATTTTATAAACTTAAAAAATTCCACGCTCACAACTTTAATGGGCTTCAATTTAGAGATCAATATGGGCCTACACTAAGGTCCAGACTTATATTTAATTTGAATAGCATCCGTTGACAGCCCTAGCCAGACTTCATATCTATCTCTAGTCTATATCGGCATGAAGAGAAGTGGTCAAGCTCGTGTTGCTCGAGACGTCAGCCCGATTGGGTTGGGCCCGTTCAAGTTGTGCCCCTAGCAGACAAACTAACCTTGCATGCGATTAATGGAAACTGAAGTTCGGATTGATAGTCCAAGCTTCATTTCTCTACTTATAAGGAAAGTTTTTTTTTATCACATTGACCAACTCTGACGGCTTTAGTAATTTGATCAATGCAACATCGACTATTGAATTGGATAGTTAAAATCCAAACAGAATAAGGTTCTTACTTTGACGGTTTACAGTTAGAATCATGGTTTTAAAAATGGCCGTTTAAATGGTAACGCCCCAAGCCCGTTTCCGTTAAAACCGTTAAAACACATTTTATCAGTTTTGAATAAAACGGCCATTTTTTTGTTTTAACGGCCGTTAAAATCGTTTAAACGGCCGTTAAAATCTTTTAAACAGCCATTTAATTCTGAAAACTTTTGTGAAAAAAACGGCCGTTAATCCTTTTAATTTCTGTTAAAATCCGTTAAATTCTATTTTTTTTTTTTATTTTCAAATTTCAAAATTTGAATTTCAACTCCATTTTTTTCCGTTAAAATCGTTAAAACCGTTAAAAACCATTAAAATCCATTTTTTTCCCATTTTTGCCCCTGGCCGTTTAAACGGTTTAAACGCCCCCAGTCCGTTTAACCATTAAAACGGCCTCCTTTAAACCTTGGTTAGAATCACCTAAACAATGTGAAGTTTGGATTATGGACTCTACCCATGGGGGAAATTTTTTGCTGCTAACGATTAGCCGGCAGCAAAAATCGATGCAACACTCACAAAATCTGCCACGTAACAATAGCAGGAAAAATGTTCTTATCTAATATGACCCACGTGGCATACTCTTAGATGACTCTGACCGTATGGATGTTTGTCCAATCCCTAGGTAGACATACAAACCAAAAATCAGCCCGATTAGTGATTTATAGGCGTTGTATTGGAGTTATTTTCATTGGTTGGTTTTAACCGTGGGAATTTTAGCATTATTGACCATTATTTGAGTTGCAAAGATCCAAAGGTTTGAAATACATAATCAAGCTGATTTTTGGTATGTAGGTCAACCTAGGGATTGGAAAAACATCCATACAGTAAGAGTTCTCTAAGAGTGCCACGTGGCTTGTATTGGGTCCTGTCATCAAAGGAGTCTAGTGGCCAAAAGGGACAAGGTGATAGGCGTATGAGCAGTGCTTTACCTCCAAAACTAATTGTATATGGAGTTAAATCTGATAATCTCGGTTAGATCGATGAAGTTTTATCCGTCTCCAGCCCACTGAAGGACCCTCGGGAGGTAAAACATGGGACTGACTTGGATACGGTGAAGCCCACGAGGGAAAGCAGTGAAAGCCATGGGTGCAAACACGACTTGGCCCAATAGACGAGCCACGGTTGGGCCCAAACACGTGACGGTTATCAGCAAGAAAACAAAAGGGAAGAAGACGAGTTTCTTGTGTGAACCAAGACATGCTCGTAACATGGGCTTCTGCAGTATTGAAGATTGTGATGACCATTTGTCATCAGAGTCTTCATACACGTGGCCTACATCCAAATGACTCGGACCAATTATCTGACAGGCTCTGCCTATGAGATCAGCGCAGGGAAAACCAAGATGATTTGATGATCACAAACTTTCGATCATTTGTATTCTTTTGGCTTACGAGATATCCTAAGTAGGACCCATCAAATGTTGGATCCACTGAGTCCTTGTATATTACGACTAAATTTTTTATGTGGATCCTTTTTCTATACGGAGCTGTGGAACGCATGATTTCGTTGAGGCCCACTAATCCATGAATGTTGGCCCACCACTTGATGAACCTACATACCATAAATCATCCTGATTGATGATCTCTAGCCACTGAATCTGAGTATTAAAAAATGTTCAAAATGGCTAGAAATCACTGGATGAAAAATATTTGCATAATGGGTAGAGATCACAAATAAGGCTGATGTAGATCCATCAAGTAGTGGGCCATTCATTCATGAGTCAGCTCTTAGGCAAGGTTTAAAAGTGGCCGTTATAAGTATAACGGACTGGGGGTTACCGTTTTTTCGTTATAACGGAATGTAATGCACGGGCAAAAACGAAAAAAGGAAAACAAACGGAAAAAAAAACAAAAAGAAGGCACTAAAATTCAATATTTGAATTTCAAATTTTCAATAAAATTTATAACTAAAATAATGGAAATAACGGGCTTTAACAATTTTTTCAGAAAAATAACTGTCGTTATTTTCGTTATAACTGTCGCTGTAACTTCCAGCCCATGAACCAGTGTACAAGTAAAACTTCGGTCACAGTGCGTGGTAACCAAAGCCGGTCACCACGCACAATACCGAGCCACATGGCACACTATTAGGGGGTGCTGACCATATGGGTGTTTGGCCAATCACTAGTGGACCTACAAACCAAAAATAAACCCAATCAGTGATTTCTAAGCATTGGATTGAAGTTATTTTCATGGGTTGATTTTAACCGTAGGAATTTGAGCATTATTGAGCTAAATTTGGGTGCAAAGATCTAAAGGTTGTAAATCACTAATCATGCTGATTTTTGGGTTAGAGGTCCACTGAGGGACTGACCAAACATCCTAATGGTCAGCACCCTCTAATAGTGTGCTAGGTGGCTCGTTATTGTGTGGGGACTGTGACCGAACTTTACTTCGTACACTGGTTCATGGGCCGGAAGTTCGGAACACAACAAAACCAATAGTACTCAAGGAGGAGAACATTGCTGACGGATGTCCTTCGTCGACGTTGATGATGGACCTCAGTATGAGCCACGTGGTAGACTCTTAGAGACCACTCACAGTGATTTCAAACCTTTGGATCTTTGTACCCCAAATAATGATTAAATTCTTAGGTTCAAAATAAACCCATGAAAACGACACAATCCAACGATCAGAAATCATTAATCAGGCTAATTTTGGGTCTGTAGGTCTACCTAAGGTTGGTCCAAACATTGGGGCGCATACTGTGGTCCGTAGTAAAAGTTCTACTATGACAGCTGGTATTCGGTAATGTGAAACATATTTGTCAGTTCCAGTCCTGGGGCTACTTGTTTCATTATCAGAACCAGAACCAGAACCAGAACCAATGGGACCCAGAACCGATACATAAAATCAGGCCTACACTAGTACCTGGAACTGAACCGTATTATAACTCCAGGTAACCCATGAGAGGAGAGTTTTTTTTTTTATCCTGACACATTTTGATCCATGGCGTTCTGGCAGTTATAGTTAAGCTCCACCTGGCCTTGAGTTAAGGTGGCCCTTAACTATAAGGGTAACTGGGGTTAAGAGCTCCCTTAAGTCCTTAACCCGGGACGAGAGGCACTTAACTATAAGTCAAAATGTGCCAATATAAAAAAAATTCTGCCATGAGAGCTGAATTTTCATCTCAAAAGAATGCTCAACCCAAGGTGCCTATAATCAGAGACGACACAAACACAATTTAATATGGCTCCAAACTACAATGACAATGTTAACTTTGTAGCCAAACATCCCCTAAATATAAAAGGTAGACTCCATGTATTCACATATTTTTGTTTTGATAAGCCCAAAATATATTAATGAAAAAGGCGACCATGTCTGAAAAATAATACCCCTCATCTCATGACTAATGCAGCTCCAGTAGAATAAGGGAGCCTTAATGCTTAATATGACTTCATGAAAAGCACTCTCTTTAACTTTGAAGGTTCTCATTCCTCTCCAACCATATCTCCCAGATAACTGCCAACGGTGTCATCTTCTGAAGCAATTTTTCTCTCACCGACATACAGATGTAAAGCCAACTCTCCAAAAATTCCCCCTATGTATCCCGGACATACTTAGCCGATGCTTATGTGAGATAGAAAGAACAACCAAACCCGTCTGATAAACTCACAATGCACAAGAAGATGGTTAGCATTTTCTCCACTAGCCTTACACATAACACAATAATTTACTAAGATTAGTTTTTTAGTGATCAAATTTTCAATAACAAGTAACTTATTCAAAATAACGACCCAAGCAAAGAAACGAATTTTAAAAGAATCATAAGCTAAAAAAACCGTACTTCCGAAAAGATCTTAACCATCCAATCTGCGCGCCTTGCGATTGAATGGTCAACATCATGAGTTATTCGTCGAATCCATCACAAAGGTGGCCCACCAAATGTATGGTCGACATCAGTGATCTAATGGGATCATATCCAGGGTGAGTATGGCATTGTAAGTGGTGATTAAGAGGCATTAGTCAATGGGCGCATGCCCAACAAACCGGATTAGTTGTTGGGGGTGGCTAGGGTCACGCATACGTAAGAATTGAGATCCCGTACGACGTGGAGTCTGCTGGTTTGCCACGTATCCTATTCAACAGTTGTGTTTGTCCTAGCAAATGAGTAGACTTGGCGTTGGGTGGGTGTACAGGATAACATCCCACCTAAGCATTCAGGTTTGATACGTACTTGTCGGATCCATGGGCCCATACCTTCAACCTTTTAGCCAATCACCATTGGCATTGCTAGATAACTTTCTTCTTACTGGCCAAGAAGCATCTTTACACGAAGATATTTATGGAAAAAAAAAAGGGGGAAACACACGTGCTATTGCCATCTCATCCACCATCATGGTTGACCACATGTCATTATCTGACACGTGTTGTTCAAGAACTAGGGTTTTCAAACCATCGGTTCCGGTTCGATTCCAGGTCCTATCAGTTCTGAATCGTGCAGGTTCCATAGAAAACCCAATAAACACGGATTCTTCTCACATCCGACGCAGGTTGGATTAAGACTTTGGGTTAGGAGAGTTAAAAGTGCTGGTACGTGTCGACATTTCGAGAGGGGAACACTTGCAATCCCCATGGGACAGCAAATCCCCTCCTTTATAAAAAAAAAAAGGGTACGTCGGGATCCGCCGACACAAATTTCTCCAAAAATTTGGTCTATGGATCCCGAGAATCCGACGGTGGTTGACAGTGCTCTGGCAATCACTTTTGCCAAAGCAAAACCACCGTTGGAATATTCTTGGAATCCACATCCGAGATCTCTGGAGAAGATTTATGTCCAAAAATTTAGGTCCTCGGAACTTGTTCCATAAAAAAATTATGAATAAGACCCTTCGGGTAACCCTAGTTGGATCTAATTTTAATTGAGTTCAAATATTTTACCCCGTTTTACCTCGATAAGAGCTGTTGAAAAAATCAGGGTCGAAAAACTTGAAAATGTGACTAACGGGGTCATTTTGGGCATAAATAAAAGTGAGACCCACTTATCTTTTGAGGCGGGTCCATGTTGATTTTTCATCTCTTAGTATGGAGAATAATGTGATTAAATTATTTAATCAAGACCCTTTTTGGGTGAATGTAAAATTGGCTCCAAACTACTCTACTTATAATATTTGCAAGTGAGTAAAGTTTGTGAAAAACTTTAGTCCACGTTAGAAAACAACAAGATTAGAATGCAACTATATATAAAAGTTGTTCCATAGAGACTTATAAGCACAAAGTGAATAGTGGATGGGCTCGTGCGCACACGGGGGCCCATGAGGGATAAAAGGATTTGGATCTTGGGATCCGAAATTCCTTAATGCGTATCCGCTGGCGGCGTGCATCCTGCACTTGTTGCGCGCGCAGGGGGGTGCAAATCCCGGCTTTAAGCCTCACGTGGGTGCGCGAAAAACCGTCAAGCGGTTATGTAACCGTCTCGACCCACCTTCTCTATTTAATCCTATTTCGTCCCCTCTTTCAAAAACAACCGAATTTCAATGCTTTAACTTATTTTCCTTGAATTTAATAATTTTTTTATTTTGGAGAGTACGAACACAGTTCCAATTTGCTAGACTTGTGGATTGAGTGCTAATTCCGCACGTAGAGATCGTTGTATCCTGGGAAACAGACGTCCAGAGACCTTGGGCACAGCTAAAAGGGGACGAATTTGTCTTAAGGACATTGTGTGCAACACAAGACTCGATCGATATTATTTACCTAAAACAATGAGTTCTTTAATTTTGATTAATCCCGTTTATATTCTTCTTCTCTTCCTATCTTCCATTTTCTGTGATTATCACTCAGATAACAAGAGCTAGGTAAAAAAAATTGAATCACTTCTTATGGATTCGTTGAGAAGGATTCTGATATAGTTCCTTGGGCTCGGTATCATTAACCGAAATAATAGATAGATAGATTCATGAATGTTGGCTAAGATGAACAATGCAATCACTGCGCAAGCGCATAATAATATAACTGACAATGAAAGCAGCCAATGGGAAAGGACCACATCATCAAATACTAATGATATCAGCTTTAATCATCCACGTGTCTGTAGCCGCCCGAGCCGCCCAAAGTAGGCTTTAGTGCACAATATCCACGTGTGTGGTTTGGCAGGCCTAAAAAGGCCAAATCCTATGTATTGGCCGGCCAAAACTCCAAAAGCTCTCCTTCAAGAGTGCAAGTTTGCTGTCTTCAGGTACTTCAAATTTTGAAGTCTTCCTTCCTAAAGTGCTACATAGCACACCCTTTTAGCTCATCTGGCGTAGGATATTCTGCTCACTTTTTGGTGGACAACCGACACACAAAATATTAGCTTGATTGGTGATTTCTAGCGGGTGTATTTGAGCATTTTAATGGGGTGATTTCTAGTCATTGGATTTGAACCTTTTTTGGGTGTTTAAATCTAACTGCTACAAATCACCAATCAAACTGATTTTTGGTTGTATATAGGTCCACCAAGGTATGGGCTAAATATCTATAGGTTAGTGGGCCCAAAAGAGTGTTCCACGTGGCATTTTTGGAGTGGAGAGACTTCAAATTTGAAGTCCATGGGACGACAAAAAAATTCTCCTAGTTTAGCACAAAAAGGATCCAAAGGGTATCTAATTACATCTTCCATCTCATCTCATTGTCTTCATTGACAAATTTGAACCCTTCAAGACGGTGTGTCTTAGGCATAATTATTGTTTTAAGCCACTTTTGTCCAAAAGTGTTCCTACAATATTTATCAAAGCTATAATATAAATGAGGACATTTTAGTCTTTTACAACTTCATTTAAAAGATTCTGAAAAGTATGTTTTAACTGTCATACTAACCATAAAATCTTTTTCTCACCTAGTTAGTAATTTTTTTATCGAGATTTTTCAAAGGTTCCTAACTTCTATTTAAACTAGGCTCAGGCTCCAAGGACTCCCTTTTTTCTGACCCCTCTTTGTGTTCACGCGCTCTCCGCCGTGGCTTTCACAAATCCAACGGTGGTTGTCAACGCCCCTAAAAGTGATGCCAGCTCAGCGTTGACAACCACCGTTGGATTCTTGAAATCCATGGCCCAGCAGAAGAACACCGAGAGGGGTCAGAAAAATGGGGGTCCCCTGAGTCTGACCCTTTAACCTGGGTCGGGCTCAGGGGATTCATTTTTTTTTTCTGACCACTCTCGGGAGTCGTTCTCAGCCGTCCAAGAACAGAGACTCCCGAAAAGGGTCAGAAAAAGGGGGTCTTCGGAGCCTCAGCCTTGAACTATAAGTTGGTTTGCAGTAAAAATGGATCCCTCTCACCGTTTACCACATTTATACCAAAAAATGTGGTACATATGTTGGTTGGTGGGACCCAACATTCTGTAAAAATCCACCCAAAATATCGATTATGTCAAAAACCAATCTAATTGAACGTCTAATCATCGTATCAATCAATTTATCTCGAGCGGTTAAGACCCATGTTTTAAAACTCGGACTGGTCAATGAACCGATGAAGTGGACAATTCGTTCGATCAATCAGTTCAACCGTTTAGTCAATCAGGGAGACGTGTCCGTTCACTCGAACCGTATTCGGTCAGTTTCCGGTCCAGTCGAAGTTTTAGAACACCAATGAAGACATATACTTGCTAGAGTGGATGAATATGATTATTTGGTTGAAACAAATTTTTGTATGATAGCTACAATAGCTTTCTTTACATGTAGCCAAGCAAGTGGTGGATCCCACCCATCCTTACACTGACACTGGATGTGTAGTACAAGTGGGATAAGTTGACACGCTTTTTTTTTGACACAGTAAATGACACACTGTCATGGGGTCCACATGGAGATGAGTCAAGGGCTGATTTTTGGTGATTTAATGTGAGGAAATCTTTCTCACTGTCATCTCTTACATTTTTTAGGATCTTTAGGAGAATTATGTTTCAGGGAATGAATGGCTATAGTTGACCGACCAAGGAGACCAATTGTGTGGTTGGTCAAACCTCCGTGCATGCGTGCTACATGGTGTCCTTGACTAAACGACTGTATTATTTGGTGGGTCCCCTTTTTTTCTTCCTCTTTTTTTTTTTATATTTTTTTTTGTAATCAATGGTGGGTCCTATTGTCCTATTGTATCTAGCAATAATGGGGTAAAAGGGCACAGCCACATACTTGTGGTGTCAGGACCTACACTAGAGTGAGGGGGGCTACATATATTTTCTTTTCTAGGTAAGCAAGTAAAAAGGAGTGATCAAACCAGCAACCTCAAGTTTGGGACGTAAAGGACGGCCCAATTGAGCTTATGGCCAAATACCATTATTAGAGGATATATACAATGGGTTTTCTAGCCTGGTGGCAAAGGATGTACATCCCAATTTCGCGGGGAAAAACTAGTATGCGAATGGTTGCATATTTTAGAGTATGCAAATGTAGCCAGAAGGTGACACGTAACATCCAAACCCCTTGTTAACCCAATGTTTCCGCAATCTCTCTCCTTAACTAGGGTTTGTAACTAGGGTTTGAGTGTTACGTGTTGCTTTCTGGCTGTATTTGCATACTCTAAAGTATACAACCATTTGCATACTAGTTTTCCCTAAAAATTCGCACCGTTTGCAGCAACTTATAACTATCAGATGGTTAGACTTTATTTTGGAAGGTCAAACATAGTGATGGAGATTATAAATACATCGATGTGGTCAATTATCTAGAAAATTAATACCGTAGACATAAAAAATTTTCAGGTCCCTAAAATTTAATAAGCCTAAAGATGGGGTTCAGGTCAGTGGCCGAGCCAGGCCCACCCTCATCAACTTTAAAAGTTTATGAGGAATTTTTTTTGTTTTTCAAAGTACCCTTTAGACGGTTACACACAAAAAAAAAAAAAAAAGTACCCTTTAGACCATGCACCTTAGAGAAGTACCCTTTTGCCCACCCTTGAACAAAATCCTGGCTCCACCACTGGTCCAGGCCATAGACAATCTCTCATCCTGGAAATCTCAAGATATGAGTCAGACCTATGTGAGCCACAAGACTTAGACAGAGAAAATTTCTTCGCCTACAAGCTCACCAAATCTACTAAATATCATTAGTGAAAGCTATGCCAACACATTTTGTTCTCAAAATTCAAAGAGAGGGACTCAACTATTCAACATCCATAAAGGAAGGCTGATACAACTTTGCCTCCATGACAGTTGTTGATTGAAGACATATGATTTTAACTGGCTGGGCGGCTGTCCCTAGCTAATGACCAGCTCTGTAGAAGTCTAAGGCAAACATAGAACTAGTCTTATGGATAACACTAGAGACAGGCCAAGAGCAGACGTAGAGTACAACCAAATCAGAAGGCCTAAAAAAACTCCAAGTCTCAATAAAATAGAGAAAAAAAGATATGCCTCTTTCAACAAATTTAAATTCTTTATACTTGAAGAAAGCTTTTAAGCATCAAGAGAGGAAACATATATGCATTTAGAGAAAGCCTCAACGCTGCACCAAGAAAGAACAAGAACGAAACAAAAATCATCAATGAAACCTCACGCTCATCATTTCCAACTTGGAAAAAGCTTCTGTGCACTAATCTATTACTATTATAAAGCCAAAACTTCGGTTGGGGGCACACCTTTCACTATTATTAGTTGCCTATATCCAAAAAATATAGGCACCTATTAGTTCATGAATTGTCATTCTCCATCATAAACAAAAAAAAAAGTTCATTAAGTGCCCCTAATGTACCCACCAGGCACTTATGTCAAAAAAATATAGGCACTTATTAGCTGCCTGATGTACTCACGTAGGCACTTATAGCTGTCTGTCAAAACTACTTAATTATTTCTTATGCCATTATAAATATCTCCCATTCATTATCACTAAATTACTTAGCATGCCATTTTATTTATATTTTCGAAACAACCCCTTTTAACCACTTAATTTCTTATTATGTCATTTCTCCTATCAATAATGTCCTTTCCATGTAATTAATTTATATATTTACCCCTTGATAAACATTCAATTACTTAGCATGTCATTTTTTTCAAGCAGTCCCTTAAGAACAACTTAAGTATTTTCCATGCTATTTCTTTTATATTTCCAAAAATAGTTCCTTAAGAACAACTTAATTACTTTCCATGCTATTTCTTCTATATTTCCACAACAATCCTTTAATAACTACTCATTTGCTCTACATGGACAACTTCATTATTTTGATTCTTCATTAATCGTGGCCTAAGTTGTCACAATTTACAAATTTCACCTCCAAAGTAATCTTTCAAATCTACCTTTTGGGTTGAAACTCTTATTTTGCAACTTCTTTCAAAGACGCCCTACAATCACTTGCGTGCCACCCAGTGTAAAATAAAGCCACATCCACACTTAAAGACTTCAGAGGTTGACACACACACACACACACACACACACAAAAGATAAAAAAAATAAAAATAAAAAAAAAAAACAAAAAAAAAAGTTGTAAGAACTATGCTACATTTGTTAGCTTGGTCAAGGAAAAATGGAGTATCTAAGGTCTCAACCTAAAGACATGTGACACTTGTTTAGGATGGAAATGTAGATTTGCCAAACTCCTTTTCAATCAAGATTTGAAACATGTCATCTTGCATGCAAGATGTATGCTCTCGCAATTGGGCTAGAATACTAGATTGAGAAAGACCTTAATTTAAAGCTACTTTAGAGATTGATGGGAAACTTTTGCTTTTGAAGCTCTGTTTTTCATCCTTAGCTCTCGTTTTATTAGGTTCTCAAGTTTATTTCACTGGTGGAGACACACTGGACAGCTATTCCATCACATTCTATCTTAATTTGATCAATGATCTTCTTTAAGCTTCGCATACTTTTCAACTCCGAGAATAAGTTGTTGAGCATCTCAGGTCAATTTTTAACAAAAATTCATAGAACTTTGAGTTGAACAAAAGCGCATCACAATAAGCTATAATTACAAGCCGTTCATCTAGATTTTCCATCGACAAATCCACTTCTCAGAAGCGCTTAGTGAAGTCTTGAATCCCTTTTCTTTCCTTCCATCTCATATCAAATAGCAAATCAATGTTGAGCATTTGCTTCTTATATCTAACATAATGTGTTAAAAAATATGGCTTTGTCATTGTCAAAGCATTTTAAATAGTCACTAGGGAGTTTATGGCATCAGATTAGAGCATTGCTTATGGGCTACTAGGGAAGAGCCAACACACAATGGCGATGTTTCTCTTCCAAAGGTCCATCATTGAAGTATGTGCTCTAACAGGTTGGTAATCTTGTTGATTATGATAAACTTCAAAATGTACAATGTTTTTTGCATCTCGACATCTAAATAGTCCTATAAAAAGGGAGTCTTGCAATCTGGCGGTTCTTCAACTCTTCAGTTCAGCAAGTCTGCTGTTAGCAAGGCAACTCTTTGGCTCTTCAGTAAGTCGTGTTTTTCTTACCGCATTTAGTATTTTACCAATGTATGCATGTACGGTTCAAATACATATGTATAAAATATACAGTCACACTTTCAAAATTCAAAGAAAGGAATTCAATTATTCAACATCCAGAAAGGGAAGGCTAATACAACTTTGTCTCCATGATAGTTGTTGATTGAAGACATATAAGATTTTAATTGGATGGGCAACTGTCCTTGGCTAATGATCAAATTTGCAGAAGTCTAAGGCAAACATAGAACTAGTCCTATGGACAAAACTAGCGCCAGTCCAAGAGCAAACGTAGAGTACAACCAAAGCAGAAGACCTCAAAATTATGTAAGTATCAAAAGAGTAGGAAAAAAAAGATTTAAATTCTTTAATACTTGGAGAAAGATTTCAAGTATATATCAAAGAGGAAACATATCTATACTTAGAGAAAGCCTCAAGTTGCACCAAGAAAGAATAAGAACAATGAGAAAAATCGTCAATGAAACCTCACACTCATCATTTCCAACTCGGAGAAAGCTTTGGTGCACTACTATAAAAATAAAGCCACGTCCACACTTAAAGGCTTTAGATTAGAGAGCCTCAATACCACACCAAGAAAGAATAAGAAAAATAAGAAAAATTATCAATGAAACCTCACACTCATCATTTCCAACTTGGAGAAAGTTATGGTGCATTAATATAAAATAATGACACATCCGCACTTACAGACCTTAGAAGTTAAAAAAATGGGATTATGATATGGAGGGCCCATTCTATATATCAGAAATAGAGCTTCATCAATATCAACAATACATATACAAATTACTATATTTTGGAGATTGGAGGATTGAGAATATGTCACAAATGGCGCCCACCCTATTCATCAGATTGGAGCTTTATCGCGTTTGACAAGTCACATCCATACAATTGAACGCCGTCTCCAAGCTAATAGAAGCATCATCGCTCCAAAAAATAAAACACAAGTTGCCAAAAAACTATGTTACATTTGTTAGCTTGGTCAAGAAAAATGGAGTATCTAAGATCGCAACCTAAAGACGTGTAAGCACATACCAAAAAAACGTGTTTAGGATGGAAACATAGATTTACCAAACTTTTTTTCAATCAAGATTTGAAACATGTCATCCTTAATAAATGCAACATGTATGCTCTCACGATCGGGCTACAAGACTAGATTGAGAAAAACCTTCATTTAAAGCTAGTTTAGAGGTCGACATAGGGGAGAAATTTTGTTTATGAAGGCTATGGTCTCATCCTTACTCCCGTATTTATAGGCTTTTAGGTTTCTTAACTTCATTGGTGGAGATGCGCTGGACAACTACTCCATCACATTCTATCTTTGATCAATGATACTTTAATTAAGCTTCACATACTCGTCAACTCGAAGAATATGTTTGTTGAGCATATATCCCAGATCATTTTTTTTTTAAAAATTATAGAACTTCAAGTTGAACAAAAGGGCATCATAGTAAGCTATAATTACAAGCCAATCATCTTCATTCTCAATTGACAAATCCAATTCTCAAAAGCACTTAGTGAAGTCTAGAATGCCCCACTTTTCTTCTATCTCATATCAAATAGCAAATCAATCTTGAGCCTTTGCTTCCCATACTTAATTTAATGTGTTAAAAAAGTTGGCTTTGACATCATCAGAGCATTTTAAATAGTCACTAGGGAGTTTATGGCCTCAGATTAGAGCATTGCGAGCTACGAGGGAAGAACCAACACAAAATGGTGATGTTTCCCTTCTAAAGGTCCATAATCTAGATGTAGTGAAGAATGTGCTCTACCAAGTTGGTAATCCTGTTGAATATAATAAACTTCAAAATGTACAACTTTTCTAGCATCTCAACATCTAAATTAGTCCTATAAAAAGGGGAGTCTTGCACACCTTCAAAAGCAATTATGCCAACTAGTTTGAAGTTTTACCTTTTGCTGAGATCATCATGGCTACTAAGAAATTATTTTATATCATGAACATCTTTTGGGTCATCCTTCATTTATCTTCTACTCTCTTTCTTTCAGCTTCATTTTGAGGACAGTTGTAGCTCCATGCTTGGCCTCAGGATTCTTCATATCAGAGGATTTACCTCTCTATTAATTCACGTTCTCCCTCAGTAGGAACTGACTCATCATATTGTTCATGTCAGGGATTGTCGGACCATCGTTTCTACTCATGCCAATGTTGAACCCCTCTTTGAGTAGCTCTCCCTACTCTTGTGGTGGGACTATTCCTACTCGGATTTTCTCTTATCACAATGATGCTTTTTGTTTAGCCGTTGGTGTAAATGTTCTCTTGAGCCAGTTCGTAGGCTAGTTGTCCCAATCTCTTATTCTTTTAATAATACCTTTACTTATTGTTAAAGAGCTTGACTTTGATTTCTGGTTGACCTAAGTTGAAGTTTCCACTGAAAGGTTATCACTTACTAAGAAGACTATGGGGGTATGTCCTACTACTAATCTTCACAAAATTTATTGTTTAGGGGATGAGTTTGCTTCAATCTGTGGTGAAAAAAAAAAACAAGTTATCGTGTATCTGTTGACTCTACTTCCACAAGTAGTGTAAAATATGTGGAAAAAAAATATGGTTACCATGGATCTGGTGACACTTCTCCCACACCTTCACTAGAATTAGTTGAGAATTTCTAAACTTGAATATCTTCGAATCTCTTATAAAAATCTACAGAACACTCAAAGGAGCTCTTTGACACTAAAGTTAAAAAGTATGAGATATAAAAAGGTAATAGAATGAACTAAATGATCATGTCTAGAGGGGAATAGGCCTATTTATAGGCATCGGACTTCTCACTAAATCAAGAGTGGTTCTTATTTTAATAGATCGTGGAGTAGACTTGATATCCTTGGACTCTTTGGTGATAGTGGTATAGTAACTTTTTATTTGGAGTTAAACCCCATTGTCTTTATATATCTTTGTTGGTACAATAATGGGTATTTTTTGTAAGTAGGTCAATTTACACTAAAATAACATAAATAGAGCCATACAAAATACAAAAAATAGTCCAGATTGAGGCAACTCCTTCCTTATGGTTTTTCAGAGTCATTTAGGTCGAGCGTTGTTAAATAAAAAAGAAGTCTTAGTCGTTTTGGATTGCTTAGAAAGTTCATGAGTGAGTTAAGCTCCAACCGAGAGTGATACACAACAAACGAATCAAAGTTTAAAAGTAAACATTTATTATAAAAAATAAGGCAATATTATAATGCCTTGAATATTTGCCTATTAATTATTATGATAAATAAATATATAGTGTAATTAATATGTATGGTTTGTATTTAATATTAATGCATTAATGATGTTTAATTATATTGCATATGTTGGGTGGGTTTTTGGAGCCATTTGACCCCAATAGAACCCAATTAGTAGCCCAATTGATACCTATAGGCATTAAGCCCATTTTGGCCCATTAGTTGACCTATTTTAGAATTTTGACCCTCCTTATTTAAGCCTAAGTGAAACTGACGAAAATCACTTTTCACTCATTAGAAAAATCTCTCTTCACTCTTCCTTTGGAGCTATAGGGTTTATGAAAACCCTTGTATCTTTGCTGGATTTTCTTTTCATGATCGTTGAACCAGCATTTCAGGCAAGTAAATCACCATTAACCCTTTTTGTTTGTATTTGATTGCCTTTATGTATGTTTGGTGGTTAGAAACTATAATTAAATTTTGTTTACTCTCTATTTTCTTCTTTAGTGAGTTCTTTGCTTTCTTTTTTATGGTATGTTGATGTTCTTCTTCAATTTCTTGTCTTATTGTTTAATTCGTTTAAACCTCTATGGATTATTTGATTGTTTGCATGTTGAGCATGTGTTAGAATTTTTAAACTTATTTTTACTATTTTTTCTTTAGAATATAGGTTTGATCGAATTGATTTAAGCCCTAGTTATGATTAGCATATGTTTTCAAACTCATTTTTCTTTGTATTTTTCATTAACTATAGGGTTTGTCTGGGTTCCAATGTTTTGGAATCGTATTTTTTGAGTTATATAGATTTTTTGACAAATTTTGCAAGTTTCTGAGTTTTCTACGATTGCGTGCAGAAAATTGAAAATCTTATTTGATTGATTGGGGGAGGGGATACATCTGATTGACCGGAGGCAAATTTTTTGACTAAATCGGTTTGGAATTTTATACTTCAATCGATCAGAGTGCACGCATATTGGGTTTTTAAGGTTGAATTTAGTTGATTATTAGCCATATTCTTGGGAAAACCTAAATGCATGTTTCATATATATAATTTTTTTTATTAAATCAATATAATTTCACATATCTTTATCAAGCATGTTAGTTGTTGGTTAACTAAAAAACATGATTATATTATTGTGTTGCCAAACATGTTTTGTGTTTATCATAATATTATGATGTATTGAGAGTAGGTTAAACATATATGCATATCTAGAGTTTTCTAAAGTGTTGGTATATGTACGAACATTGCAGATAAGTCATTGGGTGGTATATGTACGATCTTAAATATTAAGCAAGTAGGGAACAAAAAGAAATCCTTAGGTGCAAAGCCTTAAATTGTCAGTGACCATTTGACCATCCATTTCTCCAAATAATTGATAGCATTGCATTTGGTTAGAGGACTCCCATTGTAATCGATGCAGAGGACTCTCATGGCCCTACATAGAACATTTTTTGGGCCCAATGACTATGGATGTTCAACCCACCTATTGGTGGATAAACACACTAAAAATTAGCTTAATTTATTGATGATTTCTAGTCATTGGATTTACTACCCAATAAACATGCTTGAATCCAACAACTAGAATCATGTCCCATAAAGTACGAAAATCTATGGCTAGAAATAATCAATCATTTTTGGTTTGTATATCCAGCAAGGGTAGGCTAAAAATCCATGTGGTTAGTAGGACCTGGGCTGGGGGCCTTCTCTCACCAAGGGGCCTTAGGTGGCCGCTTTAATGGCCTTCAGGTAGAGCCGACCTTGCTCATGATGTATAAGAATTTGTTCCCAACTTGCCCTCGAGATTCGTGCACAAATAAAAATATTTTGGTGTATGAATTGCGGGATGTGACACAGATAGCCTCCAAAAAAATACTGGTTCTTCTGCCTCCAATATTGCCACCACGTCACTAGCTAGCGTCTATCGTGATCTTGATTCTCCTTATGTCCTTTTGGTGAGCAATTTTCAATCCCCATTTTATGCCTTGAGATTTAGTTTCTTCGGCTGATTTTGTATGTCCCTCTTGCCCACATGTTATTACCAAGGAATATATATCATCTCGAATAATAAATCCATCCCCGTTGCACCAGATTTTCCCCCAAGCTCCATCTAGGTTGAGTTTACACCATTGGGATTTTGGATTGGTCCATTGGTAATGGGGTTTTGCCTATTCTTTGGATTGGATTTTAGTAAAGGGAATCAGGGGAGAATCTCTTTAACAATCTGCATTTTGTTTAGCTGTTTCGATTTGAAAATAAATTTTTTATTGCTTTTCTAGATTAGCTAAGGATGCAAGTATGTTGAAATATGAATTTGTCTTGATCCTCACCTAAGCATGCCTTTTCCAAAATTTGCTCCAACCATTCCCAGGTGTTTTTTCCTCCATATTTTATAGTCTCCAAGTTAGTTGGGATGAGAATCAAATTCTAGAGATATTTTTGCATGAGAAAATTACATGCCATATGGACTCTTCTGCTTCTGCACATCTAGCTAGGACAAAGGTTGTCTTCTCTAATCTTTTTGGCTTTTAGGACAACATTAACTGGGAGGATGCCTTTGAACATTTTACAAAGGAACAATTGTATCATTTTTGGGATTTGTACCTTCCATATGTTTTCCATAGTATTATATCAATATTTTGCATTCTATAATAAAGAAAGCACGATGGATACTAATCAATTTGGTTGACTTAGGCATGCGTTGGACACATTGTCCTACGCTCTGACATGGATCGACACAGTGTAACGCATGCCATGTGCATGTGAGATTTGAGAATGTAGAGTTGTCCATGTTGGAGACAAAATTTGGATGTCCAAGGGCTCCACTATTAAGGTCCAACTCAACGCTATTAAGTCTCACGGATTTTTTTTCCTCCCGAATGTGGAACTACACATTCTCACAAAAAAAAAAAACTTAAAAAAGGTTTCCCTCCAAAATTTAATTCAAATTTTTTATGAAGTCTACTTTATTCCTTTTAAAAAAATCCTTATGGTAGACATCAATAAAGGTTTATAAAACTAAAACCATTTTATAAAAGATGAAAATACTTTATAAAACTAATAATCTTTCCAATTTAGGTTAAGTGAGAATCTAAAGTAGACTTTTTGTTTCCTTTTTGAAGTCAGCTTCTATGGTGATTCTTGATGCAATCTTTGAAGTGCTAGAGCTGGATGTGGTCTATGATTACATTCCTCATTGCAAGTTGGAACTTGGAAATATGAATATCTGAACATGCCTCGGATGTTGTTATTTGGAATCCCTTATAAATATGAATTTTAATTTTGAAGATCGAAAAATCAATTTAGAGAGAGCACAACTGAAAAATATCTCCAAAATCCATTACTAGCTCATGACTAACAAATTTCAGATTCAAAACAAGGACTATGAAACTAATGTGACATTGAAGTCAGCGTTAACCCTACTACGCGCTCTAACCTCGACACCATATAAATTTTCCAACAAATCTCTTTCTTGTTCATCTTGTCTAATCAATGTAGCAAGCAGTGTTAGAACCATTGTATAGTTTCTTCTTCCTTCCTTCCTCGATCAGTACTATTGAATATAGTGTTAACATTGGCATGGCGTACCGAGTTTTTGGCGCCGAAAAAATAAAACATTTGCAAGGGCTGAGGAAGGTAATTTTGACATAGTAGATTTTATTTTATGCTGAACATTTTTTTTAGTTTTTGCTTAACATTTTTTTTCTTTTTTAAGTTTAAAGGTAACTTGCAACTTGCTCACCAAAAAAGTAAAAAAAAGGGCAACTTGATGTTAAATGGGAGAACTTTTGTTGGGTGTAATCAGGTTAAAACTATCAATTGAAAAGGTCATGTGAAGACCTTATCTAATGACAAAGAAGGCCCCTGACAAAGTTGTCAGGACTAGGAACCTTCTTTGTTGTCATGCATAGAGTGGCTCCTTTTGATGAATATATCCATCTTTATATCTTTATAGAAACTTTCTATTAGGCAGATAAGAGTACTATAGTGACCAAAATGCATATATATATTCAACACATATTAGATATTGTAGGGATATTTTGAAAAAAATGATGCTAACCCTAATTTTTGTTTTTTGATATCGAAGGGTATCCGCACTCCTCATTGGATGGGACTAATCCTTACGGTTGTACATACCGACCCCACGGAAATTTCTTACGTACAACTGGATTAAACAGGAGGTGAGGCAGTTTCGAACTCGATTCGTAGTTTTACCGCTGTGCGAATACCCCTAGGGGTATCCCTAAAAGAGTCTTGACTAATCCTTAAGGGATCTTGCTCATTAAATGTATTACAGGGTCATTTTAGATTGTTTGATTGGCATTTGCTTAAGCTAATGCATTTAATGCACTTGACCACAGAGAAAATATAACTAGCCATATCACTTCCATGTTTATAATTGTTTTTGCTAGGAATTTCCCTATTTATAAGTTCATTTTTTTTTTCAGATAAGCCCCCATTTGTAAGTTCTAAGAAGTATTTTTATGTGATGCTATCATGATGATGATGGTGATGAAGAAATTGTACTTATTTTTTTTTCCATCTTTGTTTAATTTGGTCAAGGTTTCCCAACACAGCTTGATCAACCCATCTCCCTAAAAGGGGGACTTGAATACATCAGCAGGGTCCAGTATTTTTTCGAAGTGGCCAACCCTATTATCAGCCAACCTTGACTTATAAGCCAACTTTTTGTATTCACACCATGTGAAACCCTTGTACATGCTCTCCTCTCCTTCTGTCAAAAGGGATGTTAAGGGTGATATTCTTTCCATCAAAGGGGGCCCTCCAAAGTAGATCATTGAAATCCTAGATTTCAAACTGTTTGCCAAAACCCTGTGCTTCACACTCCTAAACCTCCCATTAGTCATAACCTGCAAAACCCATCACCAACCAAACAGAGAACATAGTTAGAACTCGTAAAAAAATAAAAAATCACAAGAACCCATTAAAAAAACTTAAAAACTACTGAGGAAAAATAGGTTTTTTATCCAATAATACTTATTTATGTATTTTTAATCTTTTTTGTATGTTTGAAGTGTGAGAGAGAGAGGGAGAGAGGGTACACCAAACCCCATAACAGAAACTCAAGAACAAATTGAGAAAAAAAATAAAAAAATAATAAAGAAAGATAGATATTGTATCCAAGGAAATGAGCTGGACTTGAGATATAGTTTTTATTTATTTATTTAATAATCATTTTTGTATGTTCGAAGTTTGAAAGAGAGGGGAGACACCAAAGCCCATTAAAGAAACTCAAAGAACCATTTGAAAAAACCCATTAATATGCTTGAATTCATGTAACTAGTTACACTAAATATATGAAAATTTTAGTTTTATGAAGGTAATGGAGAGAAACAAAGAGACAGAAAGTGAAATTATATCGTTTTTAAGTTTTTTTTCTTCTTCAAATTATGGGAATTAAAACTTAATAATATATTATGTGATTAATGGGGTCACTTTCTATTTGTTCTACTTCTTCTTCTTATTCTATTTTTGAATTATTTTAAGTGGTTGTACCTGCAAGGAATCACCAACATTGATGAAGAAGGAGTTCTGATCAGGTGGGACAGAGACCCAACTGCCATCTCTGAGAGAGATTTGCAGGCCTGTTGTGTTGTTGGATCGTAGAACTGATATTATCTGGGGGTCTGTGTGCTCTCCAAATCCAATCAAATTTCGTCCACTCAAAGATTGAAGCTCTGTACATGGTGGGTAATGGTTGAGCCTGAAAACAGAGTCGCTCTCTTCATCCATCAAAAGCTTACTGAACACATTTCTTGGTTGAATCTTCAACCCTTCTGCTAATAATTCAACAATTTCACAAGCCAACATCCTTACAGCTGATATGTAATCATTCGCAGCAGAGCTACAAGAAGAACAACAACAAAAACCCAGCAAGAAAAAGTTAAAAAACAAGCAGAATTCTTAAAAAAAGAAAAAGAAAGAAAGAATAATTTAATCAAATTAAATAAAATTTTAATGGTTTCTGCATGTTTTTCTTACCAAAAAACTTCTGGGTTTTCATTGAAAAGTTCCAGAGATATCTGAGAAACAGATTCAGGATTACTTCTCAGGAGGAGGTATTCAATCCAACCCACATCACCGTTTGGACCAATTCTTCTGTTTCCATACCCAAATGGATTAGCAGAGCCTGCTTTTTCTTTCTCAAACTGGGGTAAAGAGAAGAACTTGAGAACTTCAGATTCCAATCTGTTCATGAACTCCATTGGAACACCATGATTGATCAGCTTGAAGAACCCAAACTCTTCACAGGCTTTAACAAGAAGGGTCTTTGAGTCTGGCTTTGAAAGGTCTATAACTGGAATACCAGAAAAGAAGGTGGTTGGTTTGCAGGTTTGGATCAGAGAATACTGATCTAATGCTGGTTGTGACAAAACCACCATGGTTAATTCTTGGAGAGAAAACAGAGGAGATTAGGAGGAAGATGATGAGATTGTGAGATGGGTATTGAAGATCTTAGAGAAACGAGCGTTTAAATGGAAGAAATGCATGAACAGAGGCTTTACAAACTTAAAGTTGAGAGAGACATCTGGCTTTCGGTTCTGTTTGGCGATTTATGCTCACGAAGAAGGAAACATTTGTTGAGTAGTTAATTAAACAACCCAAAACAAAAGAAAATTTTTAGAACGCACAGTGATGTCATAGATCCGGTTATAGTTTAAGATACCCTTACCTCATTACTAGCCCTCCGATCAAAAAGATCAAACGGTTGTTGTTAAACTGATATTATACTTAAAGCAGCACTGGAGGTATGACATCAGTGTCTTTTTTTTTGTTACGCGTCTTTGTTAAAGTGTGACAACTGTGATCATTGAGTGTCTGAGGCTTTCTAACGGCAAAAATGACCGTGAGAGGAGCTTAAAGCAGGACATATGGCAGATTTAAGGAGATTGGGACCCACCTATCTAATGGTCCCACTTATGAGATCCCCACCTATTTGATATGATCAGATGATATCCACCGTTGATTTATACTATTTCTTATTTTGTGAGTGGCAACAAATGATTGTAGTTTCCCAATTTGGTCAATTTTTAATAGAATTCGTTGGGTGGGACCCATCACGGTCGATACGCACCTGCAGTACAAAATACAATTTCAACCACAGACTTGTAGGTGTGTCAATTTTGTACTTGATTAACGGAACTTGTACGTTTTTTAGGTTCTGGGGCTAGTTTTTTCCGGTTCTAGACCCAAAAAGAACTGCAAATCGAAGTAATAGTTTCTGGTTCTTAGTACACAAGTACACGGATCAAACCGATAGTGTTAAAGATGTCGAGGTTCTTCAAAAATTTAGTATGAAAATCATTTTATTTATACAAGGGGGCGTAGGGCCTCATCAGCCTTGACGACGGACTACAGTATGAGTCCCGTATGGATGTTTGGCCCAACCCTAGGTGGACCTGCAGACCAAAAATTAGCCCGATTAGTGATTACTACATATTGGATTAGAGTTAATTTTCTTGGGTTGTTTTATCCGTAGAATTTGAGCATTATTTGGGGTACAAAGATCCAATGGATTGAAATCGCTAACATGGCTGATATTTGTTATTAGATCCACCTAACGATGGGCCCAACATCCATCCGGTCAGTGGCCTCTAAGAGTGTGGCATGTGGCTCATATTGTGGTCTCTCATCATCGTTGATGAGGGATATCAGCACGTTAAATAACATGTGAAGGTGAGCCCATGCGAACGGCATGCCCGAACCCACGTTTTGGCTTTAAAGTTGTAATAGATAATATAATTTTTACATCTATATAACAAATTCAGTGGTTGTCTCCCTACTTATACCCCCTCTTATAAGCTTCAACAAAGAAGGGCCGAGATCTTATCCCCTAACTGGACGGTGGATGTCAGCCACTCACACCCAATTTTGGCAAATACTTTGTCGGAGAGTGCCGTGGGCATGGGCCACCGACTAGTTCTTTATAAAGCATACGTGTATTTGATACCTAAAGGGAGAACCGGATATTTATTGGTTCCAATTCTTGGTTCACTTGTTTAAGAACCAGAACTGATAAGAACCAAAAACGTCTTCTCCGAACGTAATAGTTTCCGTTTTGGGTATCTTGATACCCCAACCGACACCCGTACCGACGTAGATCACTTCAATGGGTGTTGGGTGGTGAGTTACAAATCATTCAGTCTTGATTTTCTGGAATTTTAGGCGTATTTGTGGGGGGAATTTCCGGTCTATGGATGGTCCGAACATAGTCGTACAAAAGGAAGGGTACGAGCAAAACCTTTGCTAACCAGCTTAGGACTGCACGGAGTGGAGGATTCTATTTAGGGAATGTACATAGCTTAGCGGTGATGTGCCTGCTTCTGGAAGGTGAATTAAACCCAAGGAAAAGTTGGTTTTCACTTGCACCCCTTTTACAAGGATTCTCTCTTCCCACACAACCTGTTAATCAGTTACCAAACACCCCCTCAACACACACACACAAGTAGGGTTGCCAATTTTACCCGATTTAAACAAAACCTAATTGGAACTGGAACCGAAAACACCAGTTCCAGTCCACATTTTTGGGAACCGACTAAAAAAGAACCGGATATGGAATTGAACAAAAACAATGGTTCCGATTCTGGGTAGTTAAAATTTGACCCGAAACCAATAGAACCGGAACCGAACCAATAGGAATTGGAACCGATATATAAATATAGTGTTAAAATTCTAATATTATCAAGATTTGAACCAAACAGATACAGAATTGAACAAAAAATAATAGTTCCAGTTCTGGGTAGTTAAAATTTGACCCGAAACCGATAAGAATGGAACCGATATATAAATATAGTGTTAAAATTGTAATATTTTCAAGATTTGAACCAAACAGATACGGAATTGAACAAAAATTAATGGTTCCAGTTCTGGGTAGTTAAAATTTGACCCGAAACCGATAAGAATCGGAACCGAACCAATAAGAATTGGAACCGATATATAAATATAGTGTTGAAAGAGTAATATTATCAAGATTTGAACCAATGTACCTGGAATAGGAACCAAAACTGGCCGGAACCAAATAATTAGTGTTAAAATTGTAACACTATCGGTTTCTGGGTATACGTTAGGAACCGAACCGAAACCGACCCATTGACACCCCTACCCACAAGAAGCCGAAGCCGAAGCCGAAGCCGAAGCCGGACCCGGTCCCGCATGGCGCCCGTAGTCCTGGTACTAGTAGTTACCATACACATGGTGGTATACTTAGTCTATACTTCACAAATGGTGCAGATTTATATCAATGTAGCATGTTGGACTAGATGGACCCCATGTGGGAGACTTCTTTGACTGATAATCAGCTTGATGGGATGATTTCAACGATCTGATAAATTCAACTTTTCTTTTTAGACTTCAGTCCCTGGCTGTCCATAAAGAATAGAGTCGGTTGGCTACTATGGATCGATAAAGATCCTCTTCTCCCCACCCACCCAATAAAAATATTGTAGAGGCCTATACTATTAAAAGTATTGTAGTACCATGGCTACCCCACGTGTCCCCTTTAAGTGATTACTCTCAAATATAATATAAATATTAATAATATATTGCATGCTTGGATTCTAACTAACAGATGGATTATCCTTCTAAATACAATATATCTAATTTCCTTTTATTTATTTTTTATTAAAAAAAAAGGTACAGTTTTTATAAGTATCAACAAAGATGCCAATCATATCCAGTTTACTTAGTACTTATAATATATCTAATTCGCTTAGGTTGTGTTTGGGTTATAGTAACTCGCGCTTATAGCGGTAGCCGATTGTTTTTCAAGTCGGGTTTCGGAGCGGGCTCTATGGATATTGGGGTTGGGTATGATTGGAGAATTTTGTCATTTAAATCGATTAATAAATAATATAAGGTTATTTTTATATTTTAAAAGTTTTATAATAGGTTTAGTAGTTATTTACGATTTGTCTTTAACAAGTAGGTGGCCCGTGCCCACGGCACTCCCTACAAAGCAGTTGCCAAAATTGGGTATGAGTGGTTGAGATCCATCGTCTAATTGGGGGATAAGATCTCGGCCCTTCTTTATTGAAGCCTATAAGAAAGGGAGTCAACTGAACTCTCTTATTATATAGATAAATAGATGGGTATTTCAGATATTACGAAAGTTTTACTTTAATTTGAATTTCAACATGTCCTACATAAAATTGTTGGGTGCGTCAGAAGTCAAAAGTACTTTCAAAATTGCTTCTCCTTGACCTATGAAAAATGATTGTTTTGATCCATTTCAAACCGCAAAAACCCAGAAAATAAGTCGGAAGTATGCAGCGTTGGTGTTATAATGTTTTCATGTTATAACTTTTTGACTTTTTAACTTCGTTGAATGTTTTAAATGGCCTGTTATAATGTTATAACGGTCGCTTAACGTTACTGTTATGACCATTACCGTTATAATGGGTCACATAAGTCATATCTTAAGTAAAAGAAAACCATAATATTATTTTTTCGAAGATAATCGTTATAATGGTAAAAAGAAGATTTTTTGGATGTGGGTTTTTTTTTCGAAATAACTTATAACAAGGTTGGCAGTCACGAGCGGGGATTTTGTTTAAGGGTGGAGGGCAGGGCGGCAAATGACAGTCAACATGTTAATAATTGTTGATGACATTTTTAATTGACGATATTACCCCTACATAGAAAGCGGGCAATTAAATGCATTGACTTTAATTTAAAATTATTTTCTAGCACTTGTTATCCAATTCTTTTGAGTTAATCTTTGATGACAAATGTCGGTCATGAGCATTTGTCACGGACTACAGTTTGAGCCATATGGCACACTCTCAGAGACCATTAACAGTATGGATGTTTGGCGGACTGCAGTATGAGCCACATTGCACGCTATTAGAGACCATTGACCATATAGGGGACCTACAAATAAAAAATTAGCCTGCTTAGTAATTTCTAACTGTTGGATTGAACTCTTTTTCATGAGAATGTATTTAACTGTTGGACTCAAGCATTATTTAAGGTATTCAAATCCAAAGATTAGAAATCACTAACGAGGCTATTTTTGGTATGTTGGTCCACCTAAAGATGGGCCAAAAATCAATACGGTCAATGGTCTCTAAGAGTGTTGCATGTGGCTCATACTCCGGTCCACCTAGGGATGGGCCAACCGTTTCAAAGTTGAGGGTGGTCAACTAGAGTGTTGCACATGGCTCATAATATGCGGTCCACGGAAGGATGGGCCAAACATTAAAAATTGAGGGAGTTGACCACCCATAAATCCCCTGGCTATGCCACTAGGCGGGGCGTCACCATTATAACGGCCGTTATTTTTGTAATGAAAAGGTTTTCTTATCAGACAGTGGAGGAAAGAACTTTCTACGGTCGGTGTTTTCTTACCCACGACATGCCCACATGTTTTGCCACCTCAGCAGCTCTTTCCATATGTCAAATTTCAGCTAAGTAGTCCTTTTCCCATGTGCAAGCAACGTCTTGTCTCGTGATTATGGATGTTTGGCTCATCCCTAGGTGGACTTATAGACCAAAAATCAGCTTGATTGGTGATTTCAAGACCGACATGAAAAAGACTCAAATCCAAACGCTTAGAACTCACCAATCAGGATGAATTTTAGGTCGTAGGTCCACAAAGGGTATGGGCCAAACATCCATTCAGTCGGTGGCCTCTAAGAGTGTGCCACATGGCTCATATGGACGTTTGTGATTGTCAGTGAGTACAGGGTATTGGGCCAAATCTTGCCATACGAGAAAAAGTGAGATTGCAAAACATGTGGAACCCACACACCTGCCACTTTAGCTGCACATGTACAAAACCTTATATAGACTTCTTCTCTTCTCATTCGGTGGAGAGAACCCAACCCTTTTAAATAGGGTCCAGATCGGTGGACCTAAATTTTTGTACATAAATTTTCACCAAAAATTGCATCCGTGGATCCCGAATCCTATGGTGGTTGACAGTGCTGAGTTGGCAATTTACTTTGGCCAAAGCAAACCCACCATTGGATACTTGGAATCCACACCCGAGAGTTTCGGTGAAAATTTACGTACAAAAATTTAGGTCCTCGGAACCACCGTGAACCAATAAATATCTGATTCTTTTGTTGGGCATTGGGTACCCATAAAAATAAATAAAATGATTTTCATACCGAAATTTAACATCTTTCACACTACTATACATGTCAATTCCAGGTCCTATCGATTTTAACTCTAGTTTGGTCCATGTACTAGTGTATAAAGAACCAAAATCTATTGTTTACTTCGGTTCCACGCAGCGGTGGAGCCAGGGTTTTGTTCAAGGGTGGGCATTCTACTAGATTTAAAAGGGTATTTTAATTTTTTTTTTTTTTAAATTTTCAAAGTTTCAAGGGAGTCATTGTGCTAGGTTTAAAGGGCATTTTCGAAAAAATATTTTTTATTTTGTTAACTTTCTAAGTTGAGGACCCACGCTCCCTCCTGGCTCTGTCGCTGCTTCAACGCCCTATTGCTTCTTGGTCTTTTTAGATTCGATTCTTAAATAAGTAGTCTCGGAACCAAGATAATCAAGGATCAATTCCTATCGGATATCGGTTAATGGGTTCCACGTCTTATTGCATATTTTCTCGGGTGCAATCAAACAGCCTTATAAGGTGTATTTTCTCAAGAATATTTTCCATTAGAAAAAAAAAATTTCTCAGGAAAACTATCTGTGCAATCAAACCCGCCTAAGGAAAGAATTTTGTAAGATCCAAACTTAAGAAAGTTATTGCCAAGTATGTTTTTGATGTGGTCAAGCGCATTAAATGGATTAAAGGATCAAACAATATCTAAAATGTCCCTATCATGCATTTAATGTGCCTGGCTACATTAAAAACCTGGCTGACCATATCATTTCCTTTAATTTAAAATTATAAGAGGCTCTGTATCATGGTTGAAAATCTCGGGTTCGGAGGCTGGATTGGTCATCTCGGATCGTCTTGCCCGAGATGACAGTGCTGGTTCTTCATGAATAGTGCTGATCCAGGATTGTCTCGATAGTTACTGATCTCGATCCAGATCTCCCGATCTAGAATGGGATTGGCTGAGACTTCGAACCATGCTCTGTAATGTGATCAACAGTAAGTTTTAGAGAAAAAAGATTTATTTGTCAGAAAACGCTGATACGGAAAAAGTTTTATGATGTTTACAAGCAAAAATCATTTCTAGAAAACTTATTCAGGGCAACCATACAGAGCCTTAGAGGAAAGTTATTTTGTACCGACATCCCTGAGCTTCATCCCCTGCACATGTGCAGATTTTCTACAAAGTGGCAATATCTCATCCTCTGCACATGTGCAGATTTTCTAAGTGGCACCCATTTCCATAGTTAGGAATTAGGATCATGGTTTAAAAAACTGCCATTATAACATAAATAACAGCCGTTATAACGGATTCAGACCTCCCCTGTTAAACTATGTACTGTTAAAACTCTCAAAAAATAACGGCAATTATTTTTGTTATAACGGCCGTTATTTTCCATTATAACTAAAATAACGACCGTTATTTTCTGGAAAGTTTTGTGAAAAAATGGCTGTTATTTCTACTATTTTCCATTTTTGCCCCCGAGCTTTACAATTCACTATAACGTCTGTTATAACGGAAAAAACAGTAATGCCCCCAGTCCGTTATACCGTTATAACGGCCCCTTTTAAACCTTGGTTAGGATATTACAAGGATGGGCTAATTTGTGAAGTGGCTACAAACCAAAACTCGTATCGTTCCAAAACATACTAAACAAATTCTCGTTTAAAAAAAGCTTTTTGAAAAAAAAAAGCTGTTTTTTGGAAAAACGTCTCCATAAAAAAATGAAATATTTAATTATCCGAAGCAACCCTGTAATTTAACATTTTTAAAAATTCACACAAATAATAATCACATTAATTTAAAAAAAGAAAAAAGAAAATTCCTTCTTTATAATATATTTAAAATATTTTATATTTTTATATTTTTAATTATATTTAAAAAAAAAAAAGATTCTTATTGCTAACTATGTTCCAAAAATCCTAATCAGCAAAATTAATCATTGAATTGGACAATTAAGAACAGGCACAAATGAAGGATCTCATTTGGAGGGCAAGGAATATCTAGACAAAGAGGAGAAACTTGGTTAATGGCCAATCCAAAAGGCTTCTAATGTAAGGACAACATGGATTTAGGTCTGTGCATGCACTTCTATTTCCTTGCCCTTGCTAGGTTCGGACCTATGGCCCTTGACAAGTACAGATGAGGTCACGAAGTTATGACCTCAAGGCATGGCTCGAAATCTTGGGATCGGTGGGTTCTGATCTCGATCCGGATCGCCTGATTCAGAACGGGGTCAGTGCATCTCTCGACCCGAGACGAAGTGAGACTTCCAGGGAGACAGTGATCTCCGGGGTGAGACGATACAGCTTTTCATTGGATCGGTGATCTCTGATCCCGATCTCGATCGGCCGAGACTTCGAACCATGCCTCAAGGTTTAAAGTCTCGATCTTGACCATTAGATCGGGATAAAACTTCGCTGGCTGCGGGCCATCAGCGAAGCTGCTGACTGCCACAAAGTCAGCGACGCATAGATTTTTAACCTGTGTTTCGGTTTCGTTTCGTCATGTTTACTTTAAAAAAAAAAAAGCACTTGGGTACGTGTCGTTGACTTTGGGGTAGTTTGCAGCTTCATTGACAACCCGCAATAAGCGAAGTTTTAATTTACTCATTAGATCGTTCATTATTGAGCAAGGATCGAAGCATCAGCCGTTGGATCGTCGACCTTCGATCCCAATTCGGATCGGACCGATCTGGCGTGATCCTGATACGCCATTTAAAAAAAAATTATAAAAATTCGACTTGATCCATTTCAGCCTCTTTGGATTGAAAAAAAAATGTGAAAAAATTGTAAAAATTAAATAAAAATTTGAATTAATCTATTTTAGCCTCTTTTGATGACTTGGAAACAAAAGGTTTTCCTAGATAATCCTAAGAACCACAAGAGAACATTGATGCATGATTCTAAAAATAAAAATCTACATACATTAATTAACATTTCAATGATTGCAATGAGTATATAAGCTTTGACAACTAAACGGTGGATAATGCAAGAATCACCTTGATCTACTGTGAGCGAGTCATGACAACCTTTAGATGCTAATCCCTGCAAAATATAAGACCCAAAGATACCAACACCAGCAAATATCTGTATAGAACATTGTGAAAATAATAGTAAGTAATAAAGATTCATTATAAAAGCTCAATCAATCCAAAAATTAAGAAATACTTTCACTAGTCCTCAATGAACAATAAGTGAAGATAATTATTTCACCCAGAGCATGTCTATGGGTTTTGGCCCATAATTAACTCTATAACAAAAATCATACAAAATAACAATTTGTCACCCTTTGAAACTTACATTCTACATCCATGTTACGATGCATGACGGCAAGTATTTCAAAGAAGATGTTAAAAGTTTCGCAAAGAACATATAGAGAAAGGCACTGATCCAACAATTGTAGCAAGAAATAAGTCAAAACATTTCACCAAGAATAACAACCATGTCATTAGAAAAATCTCAGAAAGCAAAACAAGAAAAATGATATGAATACATAGCCAATATAATAAAAATCGGTGTGCTCTCTTTTTCTTTCTCTTTTTTATGGTACTGACATAGTGATTAAGAAAAACAACTAAGTTAAATGCGTTAAAAAGTTCACATTTCCCCTTGAAGAAAATCAATTGAACTGGAAAAGTAGAAACAAAACATAAATGAAGAATAAGAGTCAATAAATGTGTATATATATAGCTTATAAAAAAAAAAGAGTACAAAATAAATAAAACAACTTACGATCGACTATTGTTTGTAGTAACCATGAAAAAGGTGGTCCATAGGAAAGAAAAACATCACATACTGGTTGGATGCAGTGTCGATGTACTATGCATTATTATAGCTCCCTCCAGATTGTACATAGTATCCACCATAATAATAGTCGAACTATGATTGACCATAATCATAGTTGACCATAACCATATTCATAAACTAGAAGTTGATGTTGAGGAGACTGACCGTAACAATGTGGATATCCATGCTAACCACCATAGTCTCCAAACTTTATCCTATATACTCGCTCATCTAAGTCGGTGAGTCTTGAATCATATCCACCTGGGCCACCCGTACTAGTGCCAATGTGGTCTCTCTCTATGTGGTCTCTCTCTATGTTCCATCACCATGGCTTGGATGTCTAAGTACAACAGCTAATCTTCTACACCAGCTTTGTAGTCCTCGACCACCATGATTAGTGTCTTGGGTCATGATTACATTTTTCATTTGGGTTTGTGTCGCGTAAACAACCCTCCTCAACACTTCCACTCTCCCCAACTCCACCACCAATGCCCCCATTCCCGCCATCTCTCCTATCACCACCGCCACCACCACCACCATCATCATCATCATCCGAACCATGACTCAAACATTGTGTCGGATCATCCTAGCGACTTATAACACTTTCATCCAACCATGACAAGTCATCTCCATCTAACGTCGGAGGTTCTTTTTTGCGTAACCACTCATCAAGAATGTCATCATCTTGAAAGATATATTCATAATCAATTGGATTATAATAATCTTCTTCATCTCTTTTATCCATTAGATTATGAATGCGGAACCTAATATTATAATGGAAGTACACTAGATAGTCCAACCTCTTCATTGATAATCTATTTCGCAACTTTGAATGGATGAGGGAGAATGTGCTCCAATTTCGCTCACAACCTGATGATAAAAATGTTTAACTTAAACACCTTAATTACAATCTTCTATAAGGCAGGCGCAGTCTCACCATAATTATATGTCCATATAGTATTATAGCTTACTTGCTGTATGGAGATCATTATGAAGTTGTGTCTCCAATCTTTTGTTAATAATGTCGAAGTAGCACTGATAATAGCAGACATGATATGCAATTACCTCTTTGGCTCTTTTCATCACTTCAAATATAACACCCAAATTAGATTTCTTATCTTGGTCCACAACCTTCAGATCCTTCATAAGAGGTCCCATAACTTTGCACACATTTTTAGCGCTAGCCCAAAATTCATAATTTAGAATCAACTTAGAGACATCCCTAACAAGTTCTTTCATTTTTCTATAATTGTTGTACACTTGTCTAACCAACTCTTTTCACTCATTTGATGTGAACATTCTCCTCAATGGACCCTAATATTGGATAAGACTTTCGAAGGAAATAAATTTTCTTGCAAATCTAGAGATACTAGGACGTAATAAGAAGTTGGATGTTTTGTCGACATCTATCAATAACTCCAAAGAAATAGTGGTTCAACTCAACCCAACTATTATGGTGAGCATTGACCCTGAAATAAGTCACATATGCTTGAAGTTGGTTCTACCAACGGCGCGGTGGGGGCAATGGATCAACTCTCAATCTCATTATACAATTTCAAATTTTGAAACATGAGGTTTGATCTACCCTTCTTCAATAACAATCATGAGCGACTGAGGTACGAGAATTACCTGAGGGCAGACGCAACTCTAGGGTGGGGGGGGGGGTGTGTGTTGCAAGGCATAACAACGGTGGTATGTTTCATTATCCACAAATAAACTTTCAGATTTTCAACAATAGGCAGAATATTACTCAAAGGTAGCTGTAGACACAACAACATCCGGAAGTAGTGCAGTGTCGAGAGGGACCGGTAAAGAAGAGGTGATGACGATGATGACATATGGGTGATGAGAGTATCAAGGGTAAGGTACATACGTCCCCCCTCTATAGGTGTACTTTTTCCACTTTACTAATAAATTTCACCCTCATACGTGGAGCTCCCCCCCCCCCCCTACCACCACCACAAAAAAAAAAAATCGCAGCCACCACTTCAATCCATTTGTGAAGCCATTTTTAGCTACCATTGGTTAGAAAAAATAATGCAAGGATTATTTTGGCTGTAATTTGCATGTGCTCTCTACATGTAATTTGGGCCAACCAGTGGTAGAGATCTAAAATGATGTATTGTCCAAACTACAATAATCATCTATAGTTTACGATTATCAATTACATTTTAAGAGATTGACGAATTAAACCATACCATTGTTGAAATCCTTCTTGATAAGTTATTTCATCTCTAGTTTAAGGGACAAGATCAAGGCTTAATTTGAATGCTCTAACCATCTTCACTTGGTCTTGCATTCACACTAGTTAGGATGCATGAGGAGACGACTAATATTAATCGTTAGATGAATTAATCTACCATTTCAAGTCTTGTTTTTGGCAAATGTTGAACTGACCACAAAGGATGAAGCGGCATCGATTCAGGGATCACTTCTCACCAAAATATTCGCTATGACCAAAATGACTAAAAGGAGAAAAAAGGGTGATGCTTTAATTGTGATGAGATATTTGTTTCTCGGTACAACTATAAAGTAAATTAAGCAGTAATTGAAGCCTATGATGATGAAGGAATCGAAGTCGAGATTATAAAAGATAAGAATTGTTAGATTGCCAGTTTTTTTCAACCTTTAAGGAAAAGGTTTTGGTTAAGGGGGAGGAAATGATATGACCTTTGAGTTTCAAGTGAATTTATCCCTTATCTGCTTACCAGGCTGATGTGGAGAAACACTTGGATTAGAAGATTAAAGATGTAAATTCTGATCAAGGTGGAGAGTATTATGACAACAAGATTGCTCAGGATGGAGTGAATCATGAACGTTTATAGAGCACCAATGTGTGTAGGAAATTGTTCCTCAATACACCACCTCGAGAACTCTAAAAAAAAATGGTACATCTGAGAGGCAGAATCTGGACATATCAAGACACAACTCGAGGTATGTTGAGCCACTCGAATATAATTAAGAGATTTTGGGGTGAAACGCGACTTAAGGTAGTTGTGTACATGTTGAACAGAATCCCTTGTGAGGCAACACTATAAACTTCATTAAATCTTTAGGGAGAAACCCAATCTTGAATCATTGCATGTTTAGGGGTATCTAGCAGAGACGAGACTTTACAACTCGGATATGTAGAAGCTTGATCCTAGGACTGTGAACTATCATTTCATTCAATATTTAAAAAGATTTGAGAGTTATAGAATTTATTGTCCATCAAGACCAACACAAATTGTTGAGACTTACGATGCCAGGTTATTGGAGGATTGTGATGATAGTGGGAGAAGAAATCACAAGTAAATATATAGTATTTGAGAAAATCATTGATGATGATCAAAACTTTTCTTGCCCAGTATTATTGTAAGATTTTTGGGATAGAGAATGTTCTTTTTGTAATAATCCGAATTTGACGTCGCTCCAAGTTTTATGACCCAAGCAAGGGGTCAATGAGAACTCTCAACAAAATCATTGGGGACTTGAAGAATTGGGAGTCATTATGTAACTCAAAATTATTTTATAACCCTCAGAAATGAAGAAAATCTCAAAAGCTCACTGTGTTAGGTCTTCACGATTGTTGTTCTTAGATCTCTAGATAGTCTAAACTACAGATAATTTTGATGTTGATCTGTAAATTTTTTTGTTGAATCTGAGTTTTCTAAAAGTTTTATTCTACTGTAGTACTGTTTGTCTTTCAAACTGAACTCAGAGCTAATAAGTGATTTTTCAAAATCGACATCATTTTCAATAAATAGACTTAACGGTAGATTTTCGCTAATAAAGTCAGAGCATTTTCGAAAATCACAGGAAATCATACAAAAAAAACATAAGGGTTTTTTTTTCTCTTTTTTTTTCAAAAGCAAAACATGAGTTTTGGTAAACACCCACCCCTAACCAAAATACATCACTGTCCTCAGTGCTCATGACCGGGACATAAAAAGATGAAAAATCGATAATTCGTGATGCAAGAGTTTAGGAAGGGTTTTACCAATTTGGCATAAATTGGACCTTGTATGGTACCTGATGATCTGCAGAATGAATGTACATGCATGTCCAAAGAGATTTGACAATAATATATGCATGTGACTCATGTAACTCTAGGAATACTAGAATTGTCTTTTCGAAAGAATTAAGTTTTACGTCTTTAGTCAGACATGACGGGGGTGCATTAAGTACCCCCAACCAGGTTGAAACACATGGAGACTGAGTGAATCATCAGTCTTCCCTTCTCCTCAGTTGGAGATGAAACATCTAACGTATCCCTCTTCTGGGTATAGAAGTATAGGTAGGTACTTTCTCAATGAAGACTGAGAGAGTGAGAATAAGTTCTCTGACCGTGGTTAACAAAGCCGCAAAAATGTTAAGTTCAGCGGGGATGGATCGAAGTATCTCGGTAAAAATTGAGAGTATAGTAGTAGTGGATTCTCTGACAATGGTTAGCAGAGCCGCAAACTGGTTGAGTTTTGCGGGGATGTATATGAATGGAGTAGACTCCAACATATCAGTAAATTCAGATTTGCCTGACTTCGATTTGTAGTCAAGCCCAAAGTGTTCTTGACACTTGACTAATTTTTCCTCGAGAGAGTCCAGAATTAAACTCTCTAAGGCACACAGTTTGTCGACAATATCGACGCCAGAAAGATGTTGAAAAATATTAACCTCTTCCTCGAGGTTTTCTAATGCTATTGACATGTCCACGTCCTATGACCGATGTGTGCATCTGCGGTGGTGAAGAACGGGTGGTCCAGGACAACTGGGATTCTACCCTCTAGGCACTACTCAATGTCAGGAATGTCTGCAATAGGTGCAGAGGTAGAAGCATCAAAGTTAGCTTCGAAAATAGGTTCCTTTGAGGTAGGTTCAAGATATGGTGCTTTTTAGGGCACCGAAGATGGAAACACTAGCTCGTCCATATTCTGGCTCGATCTAGTGGTGGTAACAACTTCTATTTCTTCTTGAAAATTTTAGTTCGGGTTCATTGTATGCGAGTCCTCCTCATAGATTGTGGCAATGGCATTCCCTTCTAGATAGGCTATAGGTTTCCTAAGGAAGTTGACTTTCTCTCTCAATTCTAACTGACTTAGATGATGTTCCAATCTCTCCATAGATTGCTGTTGTTAGATGATAAATTAAGAGAGAAGGTCCTCTAGACCAAGTTTAGTGGTAGATTATGGCAATTCAGCTAAGAAAAGCTGATGTACCAACTCTTGATTGTAGTCTGACTGAGTATGAAAGTGGTAGGACTGAAGTGAATTTGGGACTATCTGCTGACTCTAAGAATCCTGAGGGGTCCATTGTTGACTAGAATAGTTAGTCTGTGGATATGTCTTATAATGTCCATTGGGTTGATGAAACTCGGAAGGATATATACCCTATTATAGGTGCTGCAGAGGAGCATATTGTTATTCCCAGACAAAGTTAAGGTGACTCCTAGTGTCCGGATGATAGGTGTCATTGTAGGAAGTCTGCATCAGAGATTGAAATGTACTAAAAGTACAGACCTCTTCCTGGACAGGAAGAAAATATGCCACAGAGTTGGAGTGATAAACAGGCTTTTGTATCGCAACATCAAGGGCGGAGATTGATTTGGTCAATTCCTGAAGTAGGGATTTTAGTTCGGGATCACCCTTTGCTTCATATCCCATGGAAGTCTATGAGACCAGAGTGTCACGACGGCACGCAGAATTGGTATTCTAGTGTTAGGAATTCTCGCCTAATTCTCGTAAGAAAGTGTAGGCCTCGGTCGGAGTCTTGTGCATGAATTTGTCTTGACACATAGGCTCTAGCAGAATTCTGAACTCATCAGTGAGTCATTTATAGAACATGAGTACTAGACTTCCCTTGTAAAAATTGTCATGGGGACACTTGATTAGAGAGTCTTGGAACCTGTCACACGCTTAATGGAATCTTTCATCTAACTTTTGTTGAAAGTCTTAGATCATCTGTTTCATCTCGTTCGTCCTTGACATGGGGTAAAATTTGAATACAAACTTTTGAGTTAGTTCATCCCATGTAGTAATCGAATTCTCGGGTAAAGAATAAAACCAAGCAGCGACTATCTTTCAGAGAGAAAGGAAAAACTCTCAATTTGACACTCTCGTCATCAAGGTGTTGAAGTTTGAAAAGAGCGCAGATGTTCAGAAACTGCCTCAGATGAGTGTATGGGTCATCTTTTGGAAGACCATGAAAGGTAGGCAGCATTTGTACTATTTGCGGTTGGATTTCTAAATGAACCACCGTCATGGGTGGAAGTGCAATGCTAATAGGTGGGTTTGTAGAGATAGGTGCATATGTTTCAATGGAGGTGGTTCAGCCGCCAGTTCTATGAAGCTAGTTTCTCTAGGATAGGAGGGGAGGGTAGGAGATAGAATAGGTGAAGAATCTAAAATGTTAGACTGACTCTCAATTCGAATCAATCTACAGTTAGATCAGGTCCAGACGAGCATATGCTTGAAAAAGTAGGCCGTAAACTCGACAAAAAGTTGCTAGATGAGAACACTAACCTGAAGTAAAGTATATGATGCATAAGGAGCAAACATGATAACCATATTTCTAAACAATCAGGATATTTTAAGGGATTATCTTGTTAGTTTATAGGCTGAAATATATTATGATAGTGGGCGGACCACTAGTTTATCTTATTACCTACTAGACTAACTTTTTCGCTCTTGGGTTCTCGCCAGATATACTCACAAGGATCCGTCCGGTACTATCACAAGTTCACCTTTCTAGAATCCATAACCTAGACAGACGTGCTGCACATCGGCCATCTTAAGTACGTCCCAGGTTAGCCAGATTAGTCGAGTTGTTTATAAGTGTGGTTCTCAGGGGAAACTTGGTTTAATTTGAGTTCTAACCCAGCACTTAGTTGACCAACAAGTCTCCAGGAAGCCACTAGCGAGCTAAGTATACTTGAAGTAGTAGGGACCTATGGGTGTGTTAGATAATAATGACCAACGCTCGTGGACTTATTCGACCTGGGATCGATGGAATTACTAAGAGCTGGGGTGTCCTAGAACACCTGTAATACCCTAAACTTTTGTTCATAGATTTTGAGTAAATTAATTCTAAAAAGTTGAAATTGACTCCTTAATTTCTTTTTTTCAATTTATTTTGAATGATAGTTAACTTTATTTTTATTGTAGTCTATAAATGTCATAGTGGTAATAACTAATTAGTGAGTTATACTTGTTGGGTAGGCCCGTAGGCCCAATTTAAAAGCATTTTGGACTTAATAAGAATAAAAAATGAAGCCTACTTAATACTCATAGGCCTTAGGCCCATTTTAGCCTATATCCATCTTAAAATAGGCCTTTTAGTGAGTTATAAAATTCACCCATTTTTAAGTTACGAAAATCACCTAAAATTGGAAACCATACTTTCTAAGCCTATTTAATAAAGCATTGGGAGCTTAGAAAATCTTACAAATCCTAAACCATCACTCCAATAAATATTCATCTCATCTTTCTCTCCACCTTCCTCCATTGAAGCACCTCTATTAGAGAAGAACTTGAAGAACCTTCGAAGTCCTAGAAACACCATAACGTCTCACCATTTGACATCATCCCTTGAGACAAAAATATTTATATTACCGAGACGTTCGATATACTCGAACACTTCATCTAACGACAATTGGTAAAAACATTCGCGACTACTTTTTCACCGTTGATTCAAGTACGGATGAAAATCAATAGACAAGGTAGGTACACCTACATATTTAATAGATAATCTCTCTTATTTTACTTTATTAATCATGTTATATGTATGTGCTTAATTGATGATGTTGTGGATATTATTGTAATTCGAATTTAATCAGATCAGCCGGTGTGCCAGAAAAAAAAAAGGTTATAGAAAATAACTTTGGATAATATTGAAGTGTTAGTTCGGGTGTGATCCTAATGGATACCCGCGGAAATAAAAATTAAGAAGGGCCTTGAGCCCTAGGGTGAAAGACCACAAACATCTGCAGAAGAGCCTTCTGGCTACTCCCGGGGTGGGAATGAAATGGAGACCCGAGATTGGGTTGTAGTTATAATCATGTGAAAATAATGATATGGGCTAATTGTGAAAAATATTTATTATTCTTGGTTGATGTTACTAGTTTATATTATCTGTTATGCATTGAATATGCCATGATTTTTGAATTAAAATATACGATATTATCTGTCATATATATGCGGTGTACAGTGGATTATCTACAAAGCTCATATTATTTACAAAATATTTCAAACTTAATTGATGATGTGTAATTTCGGAGTTGATGCACTTGATGAGGACGATAATAGCATGGAAGATTGAAGGGCAATATGGGAATGTTGATGAGATCAACGCATGACTCTAGATAATTTTTATTTGTATTATTTTTATAAGCTTATTTGTTAAAGACTCGTATTGTCTATTATTTAAAAGTTTTGTTTAATTTTAAGATCATGTGGATGATTAATATTTGACTTCCTAGACACTTTAATTTAACCCTTTAGATATAGGATTATGAATTCTTTACCAATGCATTAGTTTTTATTGATGTACGGTGCTTATAGTTATTTTTATGTATTATCCGGGTACTATTATCGTTAAGGCATATTGTTGAGTTGAATTGCTAAAATAAAATAGTAAATGACATTTTTAGGCAAAGTGCATTCACAAAAGATGCTTAAAATGAGTTTTTAATCGTAAATAATTAATTAAATAATTTTTTTTATTAAAATTATATTTTTTTAAAAATTTTACGTATACCCGCTTAAATTTTGAAAAGTCAATTCAAAAAGCTTATCAAACAGAATTTTTAGCCAATTTCTTACATCCACTTCTTACACCCGAGGTTGGGGCCCACATGGAGATCATGTTAGACGATCCAACCATACATTGAGTTGTCCTTGACATGATGATCATCGTTGCCAAAAATCAGTTTACTTCAAAATTGCTAACCATATAAAAAAATTGATCGAAAATAATGGTTTAATTGGATGGTCTTGATTTTTTAAATGAAAGTCATAATTTTATGAAGTTAGGAATGTTGAAATGCCCTGATTTTTAGTGAGGAGGGTAACCAGAGTATGAAAAACTCGCTATGCGGTTGGATTGTCCAACGTGATCTCCTTATGGGCCCCACCACTGGGTGTAAGAAGTGGATGTAAGAAATGGGTATAGCTCTAGACGGACTCATTATAAATTATGATCATTTTTAAAAATTATTTTAGAGTATTTTTTTTATCACACCTTAGATCTTGGGTAAACGAGTCATTTTTCAGGCATTCTGGTCGAATCCGGGTGCCCGGGTCCGGGGCGTGACAACATTGATCTAGTTTGGTCCTAACTCTTGGTTCTTTTTATTAGAGTGGATCTTTAGGGATCAAAACAGTTGTTGTGATGAGGTGGGTGATGAAATCCCACTAGTTTTAGAGAGAGTTGGGTTTGCTCTTTAATTAAGGTATTTTTGGCGGCTAAACACGCAATTCGAACAAGTTTGTAAAAGCAAATAGACAAACGACACTTTGTTTCACCAAATTACGTTGTATCGCTCTCAAGGCGAGGAAAGGTTCTTACCTTCCCATGGGCCACGCCACTGGGTCGCCTCTGTGGGATATGGAGGGGTATCCAAATGGGCTTGGGCCCGACTCCTCCTCTTTGAGCTTTCACTCCTTACCCACACTTGGAGCGCAAGCAGTAGAAAAGTTAGATCGCACGGTCTAGGTTCTGGGATTTAATTTGAAGGTTACCCACCTTTAGGGTTTCAAACAACATGCAATAGATTAAGGCTAGTTATTTAATTAATTTACAATTTAGGGTTTTAATTAAAATTTAGAAATTCCCAAATTAAGATTCGGTAATTACTAAGTTCGAATTATTCCTATTTTAGAAACCTTCCAAAAAAAGTAGATTTCGAAAACCCGTTTAATTAAATTGAAAATTTTCCAAAATTGAAATTCTGCTAAATTTAGGTTATTTCCTTTTTCAAGATTTTTCAATTTTTAGAGAATCTCTAAAGATAGAAATTCTCTAAAACTAGAATCTTCTAAACTTTGAAACCCTAATTTTGCAAAATTTTCAAATTTTGGAAACTTTACAAAATACTTAAAATGCCCGATTTGGTGATCTTTCTAAAAAATACTACAGACATAACAACCCTAATTTGTTTTGAATTTTTTGAATTTTTTATATTTTACTCAATCTAGGGTTTCTAAGGGCATCTCCAACACATCCATAGCTATTTACTTTTTTGGCTAACAATTAGGCCCTTTTACCAATGGACAACTTTATCAAAAGGTGTTGTCTCCATTAGCTTTTCCAAAATAGAGAACAAATCTAAAACATTGACCAAACTACCCCCTAAAAAAATCAAACTTATATACCCCTTTTATCAGAGTAAAACTTCTGTCACAATGCACAATAAGAGCCATGTGGCACACTCTTAGGGGACGCTGACCGTATGGATGTTTGGTCAGTCCCTCAGTGGGACCAGCTACGTGGCACAGTCACTGATATTTGGTTTTGCAAGTCCACCGAGGGACTGGCCAAACATCCATACGGTCAGAGTCCACTAAGATTGTGCCACGTAGCTGGTATTGTGCGTTGTGACAAAAGGATCAGTCACAACGTTGTGACAGAAGTTTTACTCTTACTTATAAAAAAAAAGTTTCTCCTTTTACCGAGCTGTTTCTCAGCAGTTTTTACCACTGACTCAGTGTTCTTCTGCAGCTCACCGCCATTAGCAAAGGCAGTGGTAATGCTTGCTAGAAATCGAGAGGGAGCTTGAAGGGATTTCTGGAGACCATCCGATTGTGGAGTTCTTGGTAAAGGAGAGAGATTTAGGGGAAGGGGAAGGGGAAGGATGAGAGGGAGATGAAGATGAAGAGATGGGGTTGGTGGAGATTGAGAAGACGCATGGATGAGAAGGGTTGCAACTCCTTTCAATCCGGTTGTGTTTCTCCATAAGATGTCACAAGGCAACTGCGTATTGACGTGGACGAGAAAGAGTGGGTAAAATGGTAATGTTCTAACAACGGGAAGATTTGGCGAAGGGAGATGTTGCGCCAATGTTGGGGCAGGGGATATAAGTTTTAGCTAACCCTTCAAAATGACGAGCGGGTTAGCGACCCTGTTGGAGGATGAATCTGACAGTTTTTGCCTCAAGTTTGGCTTGGCGAAACAGAATGACGACCTGTTGGAGATGCTCTAACAAACCCTAAAAAGATCTAGTGGTAAATATTCAAAAAAATAAAAATGTTTTAAGTTATTACAAGTTGCACCCGACCTTCCGAGGCTTAAAAAATATGTAAAAAATAAGTTAATATAAAAAAAGTTCTATTGTACCTTAAACAATGTTATTTTTTTGCACTTAATCAAGGGTTGCTAAACTCTTGAACACACATCTAATCAATAATAATAAGTTCAAAAGTGTTAGAAGTTGTACTCGGGCTTCCGAGACATAAAAAATACAAAAAAATATGTAAAAAAAAATTATTGTTGTCCTTAAAACAAATTTATTTTTTTAGCACTTCAAAAGAATGCTTACGTTCTTTTTAGCTTTTCCCGCACACCCAAGCGGCAATGACGCCATTTGAAATAAGGTTTTTTCAGTGATTGGCACGGATAGCCCTGAAATCAACATTATTTTTTCGGTCTTTAATCTTCCAAATATTTATTTCTTGATCGAACAGGGTAAGTCAGATGTTGAATTCGCACTCGGGTTAGAGAAGTAACATTAAAGAAAGCAAGCAAGGAAATGGTAAAAATGATGGAAATATAAGAATGGTTGTAAATAATTTTTAAAATATTTTTTATAGATGGGTATTACCTACAACATTAATAAAAGAAAATAAATATGCAATAATAGAAAATAAAATATCAAAATAAACTTTATTTATTAAAAAAAAATTATAACTTACAGTGCTTGAATTAAAAATGCTTAAAGAAATAAAGCAAATAAAAACTTAACTAGAAAGTAATAAAACAAGAGATTGGAGAGAGAAAGAGATAGAGAAGGAGAAGATGAGAGCAAACTATGGTTCTTGGACTTGTGTTGAGAAGAAGAAGATGATGGAGCTGTTCAATGGAGAATGAAAGGCAAAGACGCCGATTTATTTTTATTTTTATTTTACCTTTTATTCTTTTGTGCCAGGGGAGAACGTAAAAAGAGATGGGAATTAGAGGAGGAAACCTAAGGGAAATAAGCCATGAGTGGCCTTTTATAGGGAGATAGTGTTATTTGTGGGTTAATGCTCATCCATCTTTTTAGAAATGTTTTTATTCCAATAAAATATCTTTGCAATTTTAAGATCACCTTTTATTGCTTTTTAAAAAGTTTCTTTAAAGACAAAATTCTTTTTTTGTAAGAAATTTCATTTTCCTTCAAAGTTTTGGACTTTCCTTTTAAAGAAAATATTTTTAACATGTTTCAAGCTTGTGAGTTTCCAAAACCACATGTCAACTCTCTTATATAAAAGTAAACATTCTTTTATAAAAGAAAATTTCTTTTAAAATCAAAACCAATTATATCTTTCCAAAATCTTGTTAAATCGAGACAAATCTTTATATTTTGAAAAATTAATATTCTAATGTATTTGTGATCTAGACCATCCATTTTGTTGGGCCCTTGAAGGACACACCACGTATGAATGCTAAAATCACCTTCCCTTGGACAACCATTTATCTTGTAGATCGTGTGGCTATCGCATGGTAATTGGGTGCGATTATGAGAATTTAATGCTTGATCGGATAGATGAGCGGGTGGATGATCGGATGGTGAAGATGTTGGTGAGCGATGGGTGGTGATGATCGGCCAAGTGGGCCGTGTGATAGAATGATGGTCATGGGATAGATGATCGGATGGTTGAGATTGAAAGGAGAGAGAAAATAGAGATAAATGAGAGCAAAATGCTGGCAAAGGGTCTTGAACCCTAGTCTCTGACTTGGTCTTTTGCAAGCTTCACAACTAAACAAGCCTTAATCTTTTGTTAGTTGTTTGGGCTTTAGTCTCCTTAGTCTCTTCTCTCGTGGCTTGACTCTCATACTCTCTTGGTCATCTCTTTAGTTCTTCGAATCCTCTGACTCTACCCACATTCGACTTATAGCTTCTTGTCTTTAGCTTGTTGGCTCTTTAGCTTTGGTTATAGGCTCTAAAAGTCAGTTGTGTGCCCGCCATCTATCAAAATTATCAAATAATGTCATTCTGATAACAGAAGCTTGTAATGAGATTTAATCAAAACGACTTTATATTAGACTATTAGAAATGTGTATATTTCATACGAATAGTCGATTTTCGTCTAAAGAATGTGTTCTACGCAATGGAAGAAACTCTTACGTTGAAAAGTAGACGAAAATATAAGTTTTAAGTAAGAGAATGTGACACCACTAAAAGGATAATATCTTAAAATAATCACTTTTAAGAGAATATCGTGCCTCTCAATGAAGCCACTGTGAGTACCACATGTCAAGACCTTATTGTCTCTGATCGCTTCCATTGTATTTTAAAAAGCACATGTCTTTTGATAGGGTGTGAGTTAAGTGTACCAAAGTTGATACACCTCATCTCTAATATTTTTTCACCACCACCAATAGCATAACATGCCATTAACATTATCATTATAACATTTATAAAGGTTAAGAGAATGGTTAATTTTTCAACTAATCATAAATAATGGTTAATGCCTATTATCGTCACACCCTGATCTTAAGCACCTGATCCAATTTGAAAACGCATGGATTGACTAATAACCCCAATAGAAGATGTGATAAAATAAATTAAAGACCTTCATTAAACTATATATTAATAAAAACAAATATAAAACTGAGTCGCTTTGAAACCGTTAATTTTAAGAGTAAAAGGCCATCTAAAATCAAAGATGGAATTAAAGTTTACCAAAAAAACTATTTATAATTTTTATAGTTTCTCATAATTATAATAAACAACTTTTGTAAATGTGTTTTAGTTGAAGCATTTATTTACTACTCTTTTATAACTTAATTTTCACATTTTAAAGATAGCGATTCAGATAGTCAAAGTCAAAATTTTCAAAAAAATAATTTAATGATTCAAAAAAGTCTTATAACTATATAAAAAACTTTTTGTGAAAGCACTTTAGTCAAAAAATTTATTTTATAACCTTAGAAGCCCATTTTACACCTTCAACTCTACCATAACGAGTTTTGTCGAAAATAACCAAAACTATAATTTTTCTACTTGTGCAAAATTTTCAAGAATCATACGATAAAAAAATTTAATAAATTATTAATGTTTATCTACACAAAATGAACTTAATTTTCATCAAATAAAAACATAGGGTTCTACTTTGAATCTAAAAGATAAATTGAAAATAGATTTTAAAAATCTGCAATTTTTATTACTTCCAAGTTTTGACCTCTACTCGGTAAAATAGACGAATAGGATAGCTCCGATTGAGATTTCTACCCAAACCACACCTACTTAAGCAAATCAACAATTTATGAAAAAAATCCTACTATGAGTTAGAATTCCAACCTCTTTGGGATCGTCGAAAAATATTAAGAATTAAGTCAGATATGTTCAAAATATAGGTATGTCAGATGTAGAAATACCGATAACTTCAATTATTTATCTATAGAATGAAATAATCAAATGCTTAGGGTCTCAAAAGTGACTCATAATTCGAAAATCAAAGTCTATACATCTTCTATAAATTAAAAATATAAATAAGGAAAAGATAATTTATGCTTCTTCCTCGAAACCCTTAATAATTGTCGGTGCCTCTCCCGCAATCCTAAAACCATTTTCTTGTTTGTACTCATCTATAATTATTGTTAGTTTACACCGTGAGGTTAGAAAGTGCAGTATAACCATAAGTACGCCAAATATATAATGATAAATTAAATTTTTCTATGTATATTATAAGCATAAAATCTTAGAATAATGAAGGTATATATATATATATATCTATTTTAATTAACATCTTATTATTAATAAATGCATGTGTATCCTGTAAGAATATTTTCATATTCAATTTTGCAAAGATTCCATTTGACATAAAAACATTCTTGTAACCGTTCCTACGAGCACTAGTGTAGTGTGAAGATGTCGTGGTACGCATATTTCGCTAACTACGTGAAGATTAAAAGACAGAGACAGCAAGAATCATACGGTTGACGACATGAGTCATCTGAATAACTGCCGATTTGTCAGTTAAAGATCGTGTATACTCGATTAGGAAGGTAAGTGACTTAGTGGCCATAGAAGTTGATTAAAATGAATAAAATATAATGGTCAATCTTAGTCATTGGACAGACCGAAGTCTAAGTCAATTATATTGACTAATGGGATATTCCAATCGATTGGACATGTATTCCCAATCGATTGGACATAGCCCAATTGATTAGAGACACTGTGTAATTGATTGGAGACTACGAGGCAGAAACTTATCTGAGCACAATCGATTGGAGACTCTTTAGAATCGATTGGAGCCTTCGGGACAGAAATCTATCTGAGCACAATCGATTGGAGACTCTGTGAAATCGATTAAAGCCTTCGGGACAGAAAGTTATATGAATCAAATCGATTGGAGAACCCTGTGCATTCGATTGGTGCCTTCGGAACAGAAATCTTATTAAGTCCAATCAATTGGATACTTATTCCCACTCGATTGGACATGGTCCAATCGATTGGACCAAGTGTACAATCGATTGGACCTTGAACATAATTGGTCTTTCTCAGATCCGAAATTCTTGGTTCCATCATCCCACGTTCCACACGACTCAAGGTCTTGGAATTCTATAAATAAAATCCTTCTATGCCTTCTCTAAATACACAGAGTGACTCAATCTTCAAGAGAGAGAAGTAAATGTTATATTTATTAGAGTGTCCATTCGAAGAGCAAGAAGCTTATTTTCCATTCACATCTTGTGAGCTTGTTCTCTTCTTGATCAAAGCCAATAGCTTGATCTTTTCCTCAGCTTAGGTTTTCCACTTCTATATTCGACCTAGTAGCTTGAGTGTACCAGTGTGACTCAACACTATTTTAGCAACTTAGGGTTCAGATTGAATAGTTGAGAATTATTATCGAAGAAGTCGATCAACGGTAGGTTTGGGGTGTACCAAATTGAACAAGCGGATAAGGCTTCTTGGCTGAAAGGGCGCGCATGGATTCGTAGCGTTGATTCAGAAGACGTGGACGCATTGGTAGTAAGCCTTGGCTAAGGTTGGAAGCTGTATTTGCAACTGTGCTGCGTAGGTAACTTTTATTTCATTTAACTTTTCAATTAGTGATACTTTCCGTCTGGACGTGGTCCCGTGGTTTTTCCTTGGCTAAGGTTTTCACATAAAAAATCCCTTATCTTGTGTGATTGTTTGTTTGTATTCCACAATATATCTTGATTAAATCAAACGACAAAAAGACAATATACCACAGAGGTATATTTGATTTGAGTCAGTTGTGATAATCTTTTATCAAACAACTAAGACATGCGATTTTATTCCCTTACCATCGTCCAGTAAAACTGTATAGGTATAAGTAATTTTAAATACCTAATCAACCCCCCCTTCTAGGTATATTGAGTTAAAGAGAACGGACCGGTAAAATTTCATATCCCATTAAAGGCCTCTTTCTCTGAATCCCACCAAGGGTTTGTCACATCAAGGGTACATCCCACTAAGGATTTTATTGTAGGGTTTAGGGCTTGGGCTTCATGCCGTTTTGCATTTCATTAGTTAAACCCATCATAATAATGAATGCATTAATTTAAATATGAATATCAATAACGCAGATCGCAAGATTAATTAATTAGACTTAATTGAACAATGATTATGATCACAATATCCATCATTAATTAGGTGCATAATTAATCATACATATAAAAAGGAGATGAGAGATTTATACTCATACATATGTATACCTACCTTGATCATTGGTTGTGTACGATCTCAAGTTGTGCAAGCTTCATCAAGCTCCCAATGATTTTTGATAGATGAGAAAGGATGGAGAGAATCCTCACCAAAGGGTGTAACGATTAGGGTTTAACGATTTATGTTTTGAGCCTCTCAAGCTTCTCTTAAATAGGAGCGTCCTAAAAAAAATTAGGATTTTTGGTTTTACTTGAAAGATATTTGCAATCACTTAAAAGTTTCATATTTTTTCTCAATTAAAAAGTAATTTTCATCACTTTATAAGATGTGAACCTTTCAACCCTCAAAAAGTCTAATTTTAAGTTAAATATAGGATAAGATGAGTTTAAGATCCATAAATATCAACTAAGCTTCAATTAGTGTCATTCTCAAGCCCAAAAGGTCTCTAAATTTTCCTTAAATGCCCACCTAACAATTATAATCCAACCAACATGCATTCAAGCACTAGTACTTAATATTTATAAATAAAATAATAAAAAGAATAATTAAAATTTCTAAAATTAGATGTTAAGATATAATTACAAAAATTCTCTTTTTTTATTAGTAATAATAATTACAGTGTATTAAAAGATATATGTACTGTTATTCCATTCCTCCATAGGATGTAATTAATTAAGTAGTGTTAATTATGTAAACTTAGTATAACGACAATGCCATCTTCTACTTATGTCAATTATTCTTCTGAGGATCTTAGGTTTAGAAAAATATCGAAGAATGTCCAATTACTCAATGTGGGTCCCATTACTTATATACATTATTATAAATAAAATTAATTGTAATGTATCTGAAATAGTTATACATGTCATAAATTCTAAGTTTTGACTAGATTCTTTATGATTTCTAAGATTTATAAACATAAAAATTAACACATAAAAGTGATTAAAAAGTCTATATTACCCTTATATAATAAAATTATAATAATATCGTCGAATGACAATTCAAGATATTACAGTTATAAGCTTAGATACCAAATAACGTAATGGGATTGGAGCATTACAGTTATAAGGGCCATTATAACAGTTCTATAAACATTTTTTGAAAGCATGCAATGAACTTAACAAACAAAGAAACCCTACTTCCCCCTCCCACTTATCACTCCATAAATGAGGGGCCACTAAGAGAAGATAATGATGTTTGCATTAATGTTGATCCAAGCAACCTTTCTATGAAAAATATATGGATTGTCAAAAACATTGGCGGAGCTAGGATTTTGTTCATAGGGAGCACAATATAATTAAAAGAAAACTTGGGGGCACTAAACTGACATAAAGGTAATTTTGAATTTATATATATATTTAAAGATTTTCAAAGTTGAGGGGGGACACGTGCTCCCCCTAGCCCTGCCGGCTCTGCCAGTGGTCAAAATATCTTTTTAGAAATGTCATTTGTTTTAAAAAATGGCAATCCAAACATGTCTATTATTAGTAGGGTCATCAAATGTTACCTTTTTCTATGTAGCATTACCAATGATCGAAAGGGCTCAATTTATTTTAGAAAAGTCCTTTTAAAAATAAAATATTTTTAGAAAAATAACAATCCAAACAAGCCTTAACAATAGAATGGGAAGAAGGTTCGTAGCACTTTCCCAAACACAGGTCAGCGGGTGAAATCATTATATTCCTCTTTTGTTTGGATAACATCTTTCCTGATTTGTTTTTGGTAGGGTATCTTCTCTCTTTTTTATTTTTTTTGGTTTCGGGTTGTAGAAGGAAATGAAACCAAGATAGCTGGTGAAACAATTGTTGGTTCCCCTGCTTTTTGGATAGTCAACACATGCACTTTACCTAGCCCAATGATGGGAAAAACTATATGCAAATGGTTACATACTTTAGAATATGCAAATATGGCCAGAAAGCGACACGTAACAACCAAACCCCGGTTAACCCTGGTTATGGAGAGAAGTCGCGGGAACATGGAGTTAACCAGGGTTTGATTGTTACGTGTCGCTTTCTGGCTGTATTTGCATACTCTAAAAAAATGTAACCGTTCGCATTCTAGTTTTTCCCTCAATGATGGTCTTAGGATCAAAGAATACAAGTGATGTTAGTCAAGGAAATGTGAAATTTTTGAAGGCAAGCGGGGCCTTAGTGTCTGCGGATGAGCCGTTCTATGATACATAATTCTTTATCAAAATTTTGATACAGATGTCCCTCAAAATGCCATGTGGCACATTTTTCGGGTCTGTTGACCCATGAATGTTTGGCCGATGCCTTTCCTAAGCCTACCTTCAAAAAAAATCAGCGTGATTGGTGATTTCTAGCCATTGGATTTGAGCACTTTTCATCAGGGCTTCATGAACAGGCCCATGGATTGGTTTCAATCCAGTGGCTAGAAATCACCAATCACGGTGATTTTTGGTGTGTAGGTCCACCAAAGTGTAGGCCAAACATTCATGGGGTCAGTGACCTAAAAGAGTGAGCCACGTGGCATTTTAAGGGAGTCTATATGAATATTTTGATACAGAAATCCGTATCATAGATTTTTTCCGGTGCAGATGGGTTTTGAAATCCATAGGTCCGACGTATCAAACACCCACAGACTCTTTATTTTTAGTCAAATGGAACGACAATAAAGCTCACAAGAACAACATAATAAAACGTGATTGACCATCTATCAATAAAGAAATTAAAAAGGCATTAACCAAGGTGCCATTAAATAGGGGTGTTAATGGGCCGGGTTTTAGGACCAAACCCACCACACCCATCCTTGCCCATTCTGGCCCATTATGGAAGTCCAATGTTTTAGGACCAAACCCAACACTTTTATAGATGTAGCAGCCAAGGCCTAAGGTGATTTTTGTCAAAAGTCAAGTCCATGCCCGTACATTTATTTAGCGGGCCTTAACATCAACCCAGGTCCATAGTTAGCAAGTTGGAATAGGGCAGAAATACGGTATGGGAAAAGTTCGAATATAATAGAAATATATATATTCAGTAATTTGTCAAAAATGAAAATAAATAAAGTTAAAAAGTTAATGATTTTGCTTTAAAATTTAATTTTTACAATAATATAATTTGTATACCATATAATATGTATTTTTGTTTTTCAAAAAATTGGAAACTCTGACATGTCGACCCTATTCATGCAGCCAGGCCCTGGACTATTTGGCTGGGCCTAAAAGCTCCTCGGTCCATCTCAGCCCATTAACACCCCTACCATTAATGGTGAGAGTAAATTTAAGAAGACTAGTGGAGGGACTAGTGATATTTCCATATTTTTGAAGGTAGTCAATGCTTCCCAACATGAAAGGGAATTAATAAAAACTCCACCTCTATTTACTTGAACTTATATTTCCATATTTTTGTTGCAACTATTTTGCTATCTATAAGAGCATCTCCAACAGCTATCTATAGCTATCTTCATATTTGGCTAACAATGAGCGCCTTTTACTGATAAAAACTTTAGCAAAAAGGTGTTATCTCTAGAGAGTGATTTCTCTCAAAATCACCACTGGCGGAACCACTCCTTTTACCCGACGATTTGAAGATTCATCAATGAAACTCGAACCAAACCTTTGAAAAAAATAAAGCAAAACTTACAATAAATCAAAGACTCGAAATTCAGAATTGGTGGGGAGGGACTGCAACGGATTTCTCGAGAGGATGAAATGTTGTGACACATAAAGTATTGTTGTTTGATGAATTATACCATTAAGTTCACAAAACTCAGATAAATTAGTAGAATCATATTTTACCTCCTCTAGTAGATATAAATATCTTAATCTTCATTTTTAATTGATTTTTTTACTTTAATTTTATAAATCTTGAATTTTTAAGGCTTTGTATTTACGTTTAAGTAATAAACTGTGGCAAAACCTAGTACGATCCTGAATTAAAGTAATAAATATTTTTTACCATTTCTAGTTTTATATTTTAAGTCACATAAATCACTATGAATAAGTTCTAGAGGTTCTGTAATTCTTTCTATGTTTTGAAAAAGTTTTCTACCAAACTTATATTCCACACACATCACATTTATGTTCTCTGTCTATAGTTATTTTAGGTATTGATCCTAGGTTAACCAATTTTTGTAAATCTCCAAAATTAACATGTCTTGTTTTAGCACGTCATACATTATTTGATTCGGAAATATAAGCAAAAGAAACATTTTCATTATTAGCTTTAACAGTTACATTAAACTTGAATAACCCATCACAAAGATATCCCTTTGTCACAAAGATATAATTTTTGGTAAGAACAAACGTTATAGACTCAAAGACCAACTTAAAACCTTTTTTGCTCAATAATGAACCCGACATAAGATTCTTACGAATCACGGGTACATATGATACAACATCAATGTTAAGACTTTTCTTAAGGTGAATTTGAGAGTCACATTCCCTTGATCTACTATTACAGATGTGAAGGAGTTCTCCATGAACAATTGTTTATCATCTTCTACAAACTTGTAAGATGAGAAAACATTCTTGTTGGAGAAGATATGTCTAGTGGCTCCTGTCCACCAACCAGTCCTTGATGTTGCTAATTAGGTTTACCTCTTAAACAATTGTTGATAGATTCTCAGTTTCAACTATATTAGATTGAGCAGGTTTTTTGTGGTTCTTCGAGAAGTTTTTACCCTTCCTATTGCGACAATCTTTGGTTTTATATCCCAGTTTCTAACACACAACAATTGCTTTTAATTCCTTATTTGTTGCCTTTCGAATTCCTAAATTTGTTCTTCCTCTTCTTGTTATTTTTTGTGAAATCCGAGTTTGGGTTTGTCATTACTCTCTACTACTACATTGGCTTTAGAAATCACAGAAAGATTCATATGTTTTAGACTATTTTTTCAAGATGCTACTTGGAATCCTTCACTAATAGTCATGCCTTCGGTGTAAATCCCATGAATTAAGATTTGGAGTTCCTGGACTTTTGACACTACGGATTTAAAATCTTTCCTCTTAAATTCTAAGAATCGACCAACAACAATTTTCTTTGTGCTAACGTCTTTTCTTTTGTACTTTTTTCTCAAGAGAATCCCATAACTTTTTAGAGGTCTCAATAGAAGAATAGACATCATACAACATATTATCCAACCCATTTAAAATGTGATCTTTGCACTTGAAATCAGTTTTCTCCGAATTCCATATAGGTTTGTTGCCCTCGTGTGAAATTATGTCCGTTAAACTTCTCAGGTTCATTAAACATATATCTTAAAGGGTCTTCTTTAGTACTCACTATCAAAGAAACCAGAAATAGTACAAAAATTCTGTCTTCAATTTGCTGGAGAACAACTTGGTTTCTAATAAAATAAACGAAAACAAATGCACAGAATCATAATCGATTAAGCATTGAAAAGAAAAAAAATAAAGAAGAAGATCTAAACAATAAATTCAATTATATATGCTACTTGGGATCCTTCACTAATAGCCATGCTTTCGGTGTAAATCCCATGAATTAAGATTTGGAGGTCCTGGACTTGTGAAACTAGGGATTTAAAATCTTTCATCTTAAATTCTAAGAGTCGGCCAACAACAATTTTCTTTGTGCTGACGTCTTTCGTTTTGTACTTTTTTTCTCAAGAGAATCCCATAACTTTTTAGAGGTCTCAACAGAAGAATAGACATCATACAACACATTATCCGTGAAACTTCTCAGGTTCGTTGACCATATATTTTGAAGGGTCTTCTTTAGTACTCATTTTCAAAGAAACCAGAAATAGTACAAAAATTCTGCCTTTAATTTGTTGGAGAACAACTTGGTTTCTAATAAAATAAACGAAAACAAATGCGCAGAATCATAAAAGATTCAGAATTGAATAGAAAGAATAAAGAAGAAGATCTAAACAATAAATTCTAAAGGAATGTAAAGAAGAGAATGACAGTAAATTAAAAATAAATAAATGGCACTTATCGATGACTGAGGATTACATCGAATATAATGTCTTAAAGACAGAATCCGCCCTTGCTATGGTACTGACAATTCTGTAGATGTCCACCTCCCAGGATTCAACAGTCTCAGCTCTTTTGAAGGCGACACACCAAATTTCAGAGTACAACAAACTAGAATGCAACAGTGTTCTCAAAAGAATTCGAAACTTCTCATAATATACAATTCAATAGAGATTTTAGAGAAAACAAGAAAGAGAATTACTGTGTAAAAAATTCTATTTTAACTGATGATGAGAGGATCTGTATAAATAAAGAGAGAGGTGGCTGTCCAGGACCAAGGTGTTCGGGTAAGGTTGTAACTGTATACCCTTAAAGCCAAGGTTAAAAAATAAAACAGATACCCAGCCTCACGCCCACGCACACAACGTAGCACGGCAGGGCGGCTCGGCTTGTCGCATCTGTGTGGTCCTCCTCCATCTTTTTCTAGTGGTGAACAGTAGTCCAAGGGAAGAGACTGTGTAAGCCCTTCTCCAAAATATTTCCTTTCTCATGTGGGACTAAAGAACTAACACAAGATACCAACAAAACAAAAATACACAAAACAGTCAAGTGAAACTCATCCAAGGGTATGCCACTCATGTTTGCACATGGGAGATATGAGACCACCATAATAACACCACCTAGTCTCACCTAAAAGTAGCCTCAAAGGTGGCCAAAATGTCACAGAAAACCCAAAAATTTTACAGCATACCAACATCTTACATCCCACTTAATCCAAAATCCATCTACCCATAGATTAAAATTTGTCTTTAAAATGACAGTGCCAATATTCAGTTGTCTAAACAGAACTAATTTCCTCCAATGGTTTCGCAGTTCAAAAATCTTAAAAAAAAATTATTTACTTGAATTGGTTCTAACCGTTTCTGAAAATCAATTTAAAATGAAAAGTAAAAGTAGAATTCCACAAATTATTGATGAAAAAAAACAGAGGAATTGGGCTTTGATCTTAGTTGAAGACAATAAAAAACTGGTCTCAGTTTTATGCCGAGTCAAGTCACCCTGGCAGTGCCGGAACATCGGTCTTAAAGTTCAGCATCATGGTAAAGCTTGAGGGTTAGAAGGTTCTTATTTACGCCGTTGATTCATCCTACAATTTTTACAGTGGTTCTTTGCAAGCTTACATTATTTGTAGTTGAACAGAATACAATGGCAGTTCTGTTTGGATTTGAACTAAAACGGAGTTGAGTTTTCAAAAGAAATGAAAGTCAATTAACTTTGAAAATGACGACAGAATTTCATCGGCTTTGATTTCAAATGAGATTTGAATTCCATTTCCTTTAAGTACTATTATGGTTACTCTGCTGTTAGGTGATGTTGAAACGTAAAATCCAAGGACTGTATTCAAGTTGGAGTATTAATCATAGAATCTTCATATCGAGATCACTCATGGTAGAATCATATTCAAGAGACAAACATTTAGAACCATTTTTCTTATAAAAAAAAAAACATTTAGAACCATTTCACATTGTTCTCTCATCATAAATTTTCTAACAATTAATTACCTACGATAAGCAAAAAACTATATGAACATTAGACTATAGTGATAGGAATAAGAATCCAAGCATCGAAATTGTAGATCACCATGGTCCTGAGAACCTCTCGGTGTCGCTATTTTGCTTTGCAGTTTCTGGATCATGTTTCTGATAAGCCACATTGCTAATTTGCTTTGTAGTTTCTGGATCATGTTTCTGATAAGCCACATTGCTAATTTGCTTTGTAGTTTCTGGATCATGGGCAACATCATAAGTCGCATGGAGAGCAAATAACAGATAGTAAATCAGCATCACCCCTGTGCAGATCCCAAACCTCACGAAAGCTTGGTAACCCAATGATCCAATGAGGAACACATTTATCCCAATTGAGAAGGATGGCACCCATGGGACTAGTGGAACACCCCAGACCTTTGGCACCCTCTGCTGGGGAAGGAAGATTGTAATCCCCAATGTCGCTAGAAACCAAATTGGAATGACTATCGCATGTCCAATCCATCCATTAGGCCTCAGATTCCAATAAGCAGTTGTTCCAATTGTAGAGCCGATTATCATCAATATAAAAAGAAGCAATTTGAAGAGGGCTGATTTAGGAGTGACATCCTTCACATAGTATCGCCTCATAAGCAATGCAACTGCCATCAACATGAAGATGAAGAGGGTACTGAGCGACGAAACGCTCGATAAGACATCCAAACTGGTGAACAAAGCTATAAAAGCACTAGTAAGGGTTACTAACAGTGTAGCATAAATCGGTGTTCCAAATTTTGGATGCACGAGGGCGAAAAAAGGCGGTATCATATGAGATCGAGCAATCTGAGTAGTATATCGTCCCTGCCCGAGTGAGCCCACTAGTAGGCTAGTAGTCATCCCCTTGAGCGCACCTAGAGCCACTACATACTTAGCCCATTTCATCCCCACATTCTGGAACGCTACAGAAAAGGCAGCATTCACATCCAACTGAGTATATTTCTGCATCATGCTTAGTGACAATGCCATTAGACAATAAACCAAGGTGATCATTGTCGTTGACCCGACCAAACCCAACGGTATGTCCTTCGCGGGTTGCTTAGTCTCTTCAGCCATTGTAGCGACCATGTCGAAACCTGTGTATGCCCAGAACAAAACACCTGCAGCTCGAAACACACCTCCAGCTCCATAAGGAAAAAATGGAGTCAAGTTTGATACATTTCCCTTAACAAAACCAGATATTATCACAAAGAGGATCACTATCACACTAAGCACAGATGTGATCCAGTTCACATTTGACGTCTTCCGCGTACCGAGCATAGCGATTATCGACATAGTTATGAGCACTACAACAGCCAATGGGTCCAAGAGATTGAAACCTTCACCGAGACTACTAACATGTATACGCAAGGAATCGGGTTCATGGTTGATAATTGTAGCAAAGTAAGAAGTCCAAGATCTTGCTAGTCCAGCAGCACCAACTACAGCTTCCAAAAGTATGTTACCTGCAGCAATGAATGCAACAAAGTCTCCTAACTCTACTCTTAGATAAGAGAAAGACCCACCAGCAACTGGGATTTCGACAGCGAATTCTGTGTAACAGAAGACAGAAAGCAATGCAGATAAGCCAGAAGCAGCATAAGATACGACGATAGCAGGACCAGCATGGTTGTGAGCTTCTTGGCCTGTTAGTACAAAGATGCCAGTACCAACTACAGAACCAAAACTAAGCCAGATGAGATCCCACCATGTTAAACAACGCTTCATCTCATTCTCACTTTGTTTTCTGAGTACGTCGAGCTCGTTCGAATCAGTCGAGCGATCGAGGAAGCGGTCCTTGAATCGGAAACATGTTTGAGAGATAGCCGATTTGTAGTTGTTCCAACTTTGGAAAGACGGTTCAGGAAAGAAGTCTTCTTTGTTGCATCTCCAGTAGCTTCTTGCTTGAGCACGTTCAATAACAGTTCCTTCCATGGTAGTGATCCTGAAGAACACAGAGAGAAAGAGAGTGAGATCAGAGATTTGATGGAGTCTTGATTGTTGATGGGTCTTTCATAGTTGGTTGATGAGTGGAATCTTGAAATTTGAATTTTGAAAAAGAGAGTTATGTGTGGAGTGGAATTCCGAATTGAAAGGAACTCTTGCTGGATCTTAGCTGTATTTCCGAAGCAAATTCAACTTATTGTTAGTTAGTTAGAGTCCGATTGTGGACGGGGTCTTGTTTGATGGGACCCTCCCCAAAATGCCTCGTGGCACTCTTTCGGGCCCACTAAGCCATGAATGTACACCAAGAATCATCCTGATTCATGATTTGTAGCCGTTAATTTTGAACATTTATTGTTATGGGCTTCATGAACAGGCCTTTGGATACTGAGTTCAAAGCCCATGACAAAGAAATGCTCTAGAAATCAACAATCAGGCTGAGTTTTGCTGTGTCGTCCACACATGGGGTGGGCTCGAAAGAGTGGCCACGTGGCATTTTGGGAGGAGTGCCATCAAACTTATTGACTACAAAGCAAATTAAAGTCTCATTACAATTTTGATGGGACCCATCCCCAAAATGCCGCGTGCCCCACTGACACATGAATGTTGCCCATTCCTTGGTCATCATACACATTAAGAATCGTCGAATCACCCTGATTGATGATTTCTAGCTGTTCGATTTGAACTCTTACATCATAGGCTTATGAGCAGGCCTTTGGATGAGTTCCAAGCCCATGAAACCCATGACCAAAAAAAAAGAAAAAAAATAAATCTAGGGCTAGAAATCACCAATCGGGCTGATTTTTGGTGTGTGCATACACGCAAGGAGTGGGCCAAACATCCATGGATCAGTGGGCCCGAAATATCAGGCCACGTGGCATTTTGGCAGGGATCCCGTCAAACTTATTGACTACAAACCATGGTTTTAAAAACGGCCGTTTAAACGGTAACGCCCCAAATCCATTTCCGTTAAAACCGTTTAAACGAGTTTTATCAGTTTTGAAAAAAACGGCAGATTTTTTGTTTTAACGGCCGTTAAAATCGTTTAAACAGTCGTTTAATTTTGAAAAATTTTGTGAAAAAAACTGCCATTAAAACCGTTTAATTCCGTTTAAATCCGTTAATTTTTTTTTTTTTTAATTTTCAAATTTCAAAATTTGAATTTCAACGCCACTTTTTCTGTGTTTTTTCCGTTAAAATCCGTTTAATTCCGTTTTTTCCATTTTTGCCCCTGACCGTTTGAGCCCGTTTGAACGGTTTAAACGGTAACGCCCCCAGTCCGTTTAGCCGTTAAAACGGCCTCCTTTAAACCTTGCTACAAACAAATCTTGCTGTTTAGATGAATCTTACCATCCACTTATGGCAATGGCCGAGAGTTATCTTAAATATGCAAAGTTGAACCAACTCTTGAATAAGAATTCTACTTGGAACAAATTCTGGCGCGGCCAAGCCTGATTTCAAGCATCTATTTCTATTTTCATAACGGCCCCAGCAAGGTTTAAAAGGGGCTGTTATAACAGACTGGGGGCGTTACCGTTTTTTCCGTTATAACGAATTGTAACAAGTAGGGGCAAAAATGAGAAAAAAGGGCTCTAAAATTCAAAATTTGAATTTCAAATTTTCCATAAAAAAATAGGGGCCATTTTTTCCCAAACTTTCTCAGAAAATAATGGTTGTTATTTTCGTTATAACAGAAAATAACAGCCGTTATAATGAAAATAACAGACATTATTTTCTGAGCGTTAAAACGGTACATAGCGTAACGGGGGAGGACTGAATCCGTTATAACTGCCGTTACTTTAGTTATAACAGCTGTTTTTTAAAACCATGGACCAGTTCAGAATATTTAAGCATGTTCTGGCATCAGTTTAATGACAAGTTGGCCATGGTTGGGCAGAACCAAGCCACGTGGCATACTCTTAGAGGACTCTGACCGTATGGATGTTTGGCCAATCCCTAGCTGGACCTACAAACCAAAAATCAGCCTGATTAGTGATTTCTAACCTTTGGATCTTTGTACCCGAAGTAATGGTCAATAATGCTCAAATCCCAACGGTTAAAATCAACCCATGAAAATAACTCCAATCCAACGCCAAGAAATCACTAATCATGTTGATTTTTGTCATCGGTGTCGATAACAGTCCGCTGTCATCAAAGTTTTACTCACCCAGCCCAACCCTGCTCTCTCTCGCTTCTCTTCTCACCCCCATTTTTGTCAGGAGATGAACATCAGGTAAGATGACAACTTTGGGGGGAATCACATATCCAAAATATAAGATTGGGTTGTCCAACTCCAACTCTTTCAGAAATCGACCTCCCAATCTAAGATTCTAAGCTTAGGGTTTTAAGAAAAAGATGTTTTGCAGGTAAGAACTAAGAACAAATAGTCATTGGTTGTAGAAAACATACCTCTCGAGCAAACGATCAGTAATTCCTATCCTTTCTTTCATGTATCTGCACAGATGAATTGGATCTATGACAGGTTCAAATAAGAGATTAGGGAAAAAAGTTTGCTGGGGATCTTATAGGAATAGTCCCTTTTTAAATGATCCCCCCCCCATCTTTTAGCCCAGCAATTTTTTTTACAGAGATCAATAAGTAGTTTACTTATTAGGAATCATGGTTTTAAAAACGGCGGTTTAAACGGTTTTAACGGCCGTGTAAACGTTAACGCCCCAAGCCAGTTTCCGTTAAAACCGTTTAAATGTGTTTTGACGCTTGGAAAAAAATAGCAGTTATTTTCGTTTTAACGGGCCGTTAAAATTGTTTTTGAAGTCGTTAAATTCCGGAATTTTTTGTAAAAAATGGCCGTTAAATTCTTTTTTTTTTTTTTTTTTTGAAATTTTGAATTTCAGCACCATTTTTTCTTTTAAAATCGTTAAATTCTGTTGAATTCCGTTTTCCATTTTTGCCCCTGGCCGTTTTAACGGTAATGCCCCCAATCCGTTACACAGTTAAAACGGCTTCCTTTAAACCTTTGTTAGGATATCAAAAACGGTCAGCTCAGGGGACCAACAAGGTCATATTTGTTCTTGGCCGTGGATTCCGAGAATCTCACCATTGTTTTGCTTTTGCAAAAGTGAATGCCAGCTCAGCACTATTAACCATCGGGATCCATGCCCGAGAACATTAGTGAACTGGTTGGTTCATTTCCGTTGTAACAAAAATAACGCCGTTATAACGGATTTGGACCTCCCCCGTTACATTATGCACTGTTAAAACGCACTAAAAATAATGGATGTTAGTTTCATTATAATGGTCATTATTTTCCGTTATAACAGCAAATAACAAGAAAATTTTGTGAAAAAATGGCTGTTATTTCCATTTTTTTTCCGTTTCTGAAATTCAAATTTATAACGGAAAAAATGGTAACACCCCCAGTACGTTATACCGTTATACCGTTATAACGGGCCCATTTTAAACCTTGGTTCTCATACCAATTGGAATTTCTCAGGTCCCATATGGGAATGAATAATTGAAAAATATAACAAAATAAAAATTGAAGAAATTTGTGGGCTTGTTCTCATTGGTATTTTAATCGCTCTATCTCATTGGCTGTGTTGTTAATGTGGGCCTAAGATAATGGGGAGAGAGGTTGTTAATAGCAAGGTTTAAAAGGGACAGTTACAACGGTATAACGGTCTGGGGCGTTACCGTTTATCCGTTATAAAGAGAGAAAAAACGCTCAGGGGCAAAAATGAGAAATAATGGAAGAAAAAAAAAAAGGTGCTGAAATTTAAATTTTGTCACATTTTTTTTCCAGAAAATAACGGTCGTTATTTTTTCGTTATAACAGAAAAATAATGGAAAATAACGGCAGGCCGTTATTTTCTGGGCGTTTTAACAGTGTGTAACGTAACGGGGTAGGTCCGAATCCGTTATAATGGCCGATTTTTAAACCTTGGTTAATAGTAGTTGCTCTCTCTTGAGAACATATGGACATAAATGCCCTTAACAATTTAATGTCCATGATAAATAGGTGTGTCGACGGGTCGCACGGTCAGTTCCAATTCCGGTATCAATTTACTCAGAACTGGATCTTCTTATGTTAAGAGCATGACGATTCCAATTCCTCAACAAGTGGGTCTACAACCAGAACCAATATGTATCTGGTTCTCCTGTTGGGTATCGGGTATTTGTGCGTTATGTAAAAAATGTGAAAAAATAAATAATAAAATTATTTTCACGTCTTTATTGCTATCATATCTGTCAATTCTAGGTCCTATCGGTTCGGTTCTGATTCAGTCCAGATATTAGTATACTAAGAACCAAAACCTATTACATATTTCATTCCGCGTCCTATCGGGTCCAGATGTTTTTGGGTTCAGTTCTAAAATAGCTCATCTTGGAACAAGGATAATGGGGACGGGTTCCTCTCGGGTTAATTGAGTACAAATTGAGACCCTAACAATAAAGCGAAGGTTCAGTTTTTTTTTTAATTTTATTTAAAGATTGGGGTTTAATTGGAAATCAAAAAAAGGCCAGCCTCACTCTCTTAATCCCCCTATGACTCGGTCCATCACATATGACCGTCATTGACTCAATTCGACTAACAATTTTTATTTAAAATGACAAAAAAGTCCCTTTCTTCAACCTTTGAACAAGCATGTTTAGGTTAGCTTCCTTGTTTTTCTCTACTTCAACCCACTAGTTGATACAATTTACTTGCTAGCGTCCATTTTCTTACTTGCCCCTCTTCTCTGTGCTAATGTTTTTTACTGCGTAATGGAATCTTCGAAGAAGAGGGTATTTGAGTCTTCGAAGTCGGCCATTGAACCTATGACTAAGCCCGGAATTCATTTTCCATCCGGATAAGTGAGAATTCATTTCTACCTGAAAATACGCTTTTATTTTTCTCACATGATTGAAATATGTGTTCTCAGTTGCAATCAATCAGCCATTTAAGTCATTTCCCAGGTGTATTTTCTCGGAAAAATTTTCTGCGCAATCAAACACGCCTTTAGCCTTGAACATGATAAGCAAAACGACCAAGTCAAGCTCACCGATGTAACCAATGTAAGACGAGTTACTCAATAATATGAAAAAATGCTCAAATCCATCGGCTTGAAATCACCAATATGGCCGATCTTTTCATGTGTAGGTCCATCAAGAGGCAGGTCAGATTTTCACAGATCAGTTGAGCTGAAAAGTGCATCGTGTGGCAATTTTGGATGGTGTTGTATCAAATTTGCTCTCCAACACTGGCATGTGTCATGCACCCGCTATTTAATCACAACTATTGCTGCAGTTTTGAACTGAAATCCCATTATTTCCTCAACATCTGGCTTATGTTTGGTGCAGTTTAGCTTGGGATCTCTATGGTTAGTACCCATGATTTTGTTGTTTGCTGCACATTTCTAAATTCAAATTCAAATTCAAATTCAAATCCATATTTCTGTCGAAGTAGGTTTTAATTTGTTGGGAAGAAAAAACAATAAACGAGCAATAAAAATAAAGATGCAAACAAACCACAACTCAGAGATGTATGGGGTTCCCTCTAGATTGAGGTACGTCCACGGATCCACACCGATTCCACTATGCTGTAGGGCAAAAGAAATATACACAGTACAAGATTGAGAGATACTCGTCTCTCACCAACAGGGGTATATATAATCCCAAGACGAAATTAGGATTTCCGTAAAGCTATGTGAGAATTACAGACCCGCGGAATCATGCCTTCATGTACAATGCTTCAAGAATCATGAGTCTCTACATAACACAACATAATTTATCCTAGCATATTAGGCTTCTAAGTTGGACCAAGAAGCTGCGTTTGAAATTCCGCTAACCCGGTCTTAAAGCAATAGGATTAGGTTCGAGTCTTTTAGGGACGATTTTATAAATTAAAAAGGGTATTAAAGACTAACAATGATAGTTTTGTTATTTAGAAAAGTTATTTCAGGATGCATTTATCATTTAGAAAAGTTATTTTAGGCTTAAAAGGGGTTTTGTCTTCAACATTTAAAAAACTTCATTTGAGTTTAAAAACTACAGTCCACAAAAACTATAAAAGCTATAAGCAGTTGAAAAACTATTCTCATTAACCTGCGAAAACGGCTATTTTGACTCATTTCAAACTGCAACAACTAAAAAATAAGCTAAAAAGTAACTTTTGACTTATTTTCTGCAATGCCAAATGCAGCCTAAATAGAATTGATGGGTAGAACAATATCTGTGCCACTTTTTCTATATTTTTTTGGAAGTATGAGGACCAGCTGCTAAAATGGGCTGGAACTCATTATGGGGACCGCCCATGACCTCCCCACGAGGGAGGGTACCCGGGCCCTTGTAGATTTAAAACAAATGAGAACACATTTATTTGCTTGTAGCAGAGAAAGCACATTGTAGCCATTAATGGTGTTTGGTTGCAATGATAACTCTATTTGCTAAATTTTAAATAACATAAAGGTAGTACCAGCTCTTCTGAGAATTCACTTGCACATAATAGCATGTAGAAATGGGCCTTTTGAGGAAATATAAACCATAACCTCTAAATCCTGTAAACCAAACATGAAATAACTTTGTGTAGGCTACAATAATTGGAATTAGTTACCATTGAAACCAAACAAGGCCCAAACCTTCTGCATGGAGTTGAAGAAAGGAACAACCTAGTGCTCACATTTAACTGACAACGGAGAATTTTTGCCCTGACTTTAAACTTAATTTTCTTTTAGCATTCCAAGCTTTATCTCTTAATCAAGATTGTCTTCTTGGAAGAAACCTAAACCTAAGGCCAAAGATCCAATGTTCTAGTAACGGTAGGTATCACCAGTAAATGGGTTGTGTCTGGGTCGGATCCAAGTAGCACTAGGTGCAAAGAATAGCATTAGGATCAAAACCATACGTGTGCCACATCAAAAATAATCAGACACCCTAGTAACAACTCGCCGGAGGAAAGGTTGTGGATACCTTCTGACTGACCTCACGATCTTACCTTGCCGAGAAGAGGGATGATAATCTCACTGAACTCAGTTTAGAAAGACTTCCAGAGCCAACAAGGCAACTACTTAGAAAAGGAAACTGACTACTCGCCGCCATCAAGTCCAAAGATCTCGGGAAACCTCTCCAACTCCTACTATGACAACAAGACTATGCAGCTAAAAGGTGGCCTACAAGCTCTAACTAGGCCCCTCCCCCTAACATTCAGTTTCTTCTTAGTTTTCCTATGAACTACAACTCGCACTCAATGACTGGAGCATTGGAAAGCCCGAACATGCCAGCTACATCGTCGAAACTCTTCAGACTCTAAGCTATTTAGAAAAGTTGAGGGAAAAGAAGGCAGAGAGCATTCAAGATTTCACCAAGCGATTTAGAGAAGTTGCTTCGAGGATCGAGAAAACCAACAACTGGTCGACCATTATAGCCTGTCAAAACACCCTGCTGCCTGAGTCTAAGCTATGTGATCAATTGGCAAAGAACTGGCCCGAGAGACTTGACAAGCTTATAGTCTGAATGAACAAGTATGCTAAGCCAGAAAGACAGGCAGTTGAATCTAGGACAAACAGAGTAGCTGTTCACAATGTCTCAGCCCAGGAGGCTTAAGAAGACACTCAAAGACTTCAGAGCAGATGATCCAGTCATGCTTAGATAAATAAGAAAAGAGGAAGAGAATGGAGCGCTGCTCTCCTACATGCCAGGATGAAAGTTGCAATGTGTCCACAAGCATATCTGTGTCGATACATGTCAACATGGTAGAAAAAAAAACCTAGAAGTATCGTGTCATTACATAGACTAAAATAATTAGCTTACGAACCCTAAAAGTAAGCAGATGGTATCAACAATTCGATGGGATACCCATATGCATATTTTTGAAATAGATTTCAATAAATGAAGTCATATATGTATCTGTTTCTGGGCATCTTAGTGAGTAGGTAGGTTTGGACAAGGGATTAGAGTTGATTGAGCGCAGGTGCATGATATATTTTTATTATATATAAACAAGTCAAGAACAGCTCTTTAAAATGCTAATTGATTCGATTGTATATTTCAAAAGAAAAGCTCCGAAACAGCGAAAAAGTTGTGTGACAGCCAAATTATTAAAAAATGGTGGTAACTAATAAATCCAACTTTGTAAAATGGGATTGATCATTTGAGAATGAGAATGCAGTTGGCAACAAGGAACTCCATGCCTGTATCAACTTCTACCAACTTAGATATCTAGTGAAAGAAAAAGAGAAAAAAAAAAAAGGCAAAACCCCGATAGGGATCAATTTGATATTACTACCCACTCTGGCTGAGAAAGAAAAAACAGATAAGTCAGATATAGAAAGAAGAACCCTTAAACTAATAAAGAATAAATGATAAAGGAAATGCCATAACAAAATTACAATAGCAAGATTATTGATGTAGGACATCTAACCAATACTCCCCAAAAGCCGCGACTGTTGGTAGCATGAGATTAAATCCATTCATCTCATAGTCCAAATCTAGGCCCTCGGTCTAACCCTCCTTCGTAGGTCCCATTTCACACGGGCCATCCTGCCCCAAGTGTGCCCACAGGCTGCCCCACTCGAGGCCGGTGTGAGAATGCCCCTGCATTAATTATGTCACAACACTGAGAGTTATTCTAAGTTAAAGAAGCTCCAAGATTGCAGCAGCAGTAGTTCACCATAATTTTCAGACCATGTGGTGAAGCCTGGCATGAACAAGATCTCAAAAATAAAAACGAGCTGTATCGATAATAAAATAGAACAGAAAAGTGGAAGATAAAGAGAAGATCCTTGCCACAAGTAAATTAGGCTGCACGGACCTCGTAGATTCATCAGTCACTGATCCATCGTTTGACCTGTTACATTGAAGAGGAAATAAAGTGGCAAGTCTAAACTAATTAAAACAACATCTATTTATTTTGAGCATCCATAAGCATGCTAAACAAATGAAATCCACACCTTATTAGTAAAATCATCAATAATGCAATTAGATGTGAACTGTAGTTCAAAGTAGCCAATTTCGTTTCGGTTTCGTCCGTTTTTTAATGAAACGGGACAGAACCTGGTGAAACTCACAAAACCCTGGAAATGGCTTCAAAAAATTCTGAAAAAAATCTCAAAATATTCGCACACACTAAATTTCATAGAAATCTACATCTTACATGTATTGCAACAAAATTCCGTAGAAATCTACATCTTGCATGTGATTTATACCCAAGAAAAATGATTTACATTGCTATTGGGCTGAACTAGAGTCTGCCTTGTAAGCATACGTTCCAAGTCTTCATTCTACACACTGTATTTTCATATAATCATATGTCAATTAACATTTTCTACCTAGAACACATATTGGTAATTAACGTTTTCCACCTAAAACACTTGTGGCCGAATTGGTTAGGGCTCTGGAACCACACACAAATATGATCAAACTATAGATCACGAGATCTATGTTCTGCTAAACTTTGGGACAAAGGGATAAAAGTGTATAATTTTTAATAATTTTTTATTTTTGAAAAGTACTAAAAAAAAAATTTAATTGTCATAGGTCTCGGAAGCACACACCAAATATGAATAAACTATAGATCACAATGAAATCTATGTTCTCCTAAAGGAAAAATATATTTTTAATAATATTTTATTCCAAAAAATAAAAAAATTAAATAGATACAACAAATCTCTAAATCAGAAGACAATATTCATGAAATAAAATCAAACATTGTCATTCATATGATGCATATGATTCAAATCTTCATGATTTGAATGCAAATACTAATAATAATATATATAAATTTGTAAACAGAGAAAACAGATCTAGAACTCAAATGACGATTGACCCTCTTTATTGATAATAATCACTTTAGAACACACAATAACATAACTAGAAGCAATATCAAAGAGGAATCCATAGCATCCGAGTCCAGAGTTCTGCGGACTAATCGGTTGTAGAAACCACAAAGAAGGAAGATGAAGAGGAGAGGCTCAGAAGAAAGGAACAGAGTAGGAGTTCAGGGTAACACATTGGCTCTGGTGTCCTCTTTACCTTCAACCCTCTCCTCTATTTATAGTGAAGGGTTGAAGGTTAAGATGGCACGATTGTAATTAATTTGACAATCGTCATTGCATGTATGTTTCGTGCCACGTGGATTAAAAGTGGCGCCGTCGTATCTGGATTACGACCATTCGATCGAACACGTGACAAGTTACAGTGCCTCTGTGCTGCTCGAACGGCGGTCGATCAAGCGAGTATCTCGTTCTCACGTATTTTAGTGGTTTTGCGAACAAGATTGCCTCTGACTGACTTCTCATACACTTGCCCCGCCAATCCTACGATTTATCTTTGACCCCCATGTTAATGAGCGACACTAGCTAGCGTGGTAGATAAAATGGAATTCCTATTAGCGGGCATGTGACCCTTGCGCGAGCAAGACTACCGTCTTAGCGCTATATGCAAATACCCATTGGGCACTTTGTGAATGGAAGTTGGTATACAACACCGTTTGATGTGCGGGGTGCTGTCAAGTAAACAAGTTGCACGTGCGGGTGCCGTCTGCTAGAAAGTTTCACGTGTGGGTGCCGTATGGTAGACAAGTTGCACGTGTGGGTGCCGCCTGCTAGATAGTCTCACGTGCGGGTGCCGTCTGGTAGACAAGTGCACGTGCAGGTGCCGTCTGCTATATAGTCTCACGTGCCGGTGCCGTCTGTCTTTATAATCTCACGTGCGGGTGCTGTCTGGTAGACAAGTTGTACGTGCGGTGTCGTCTGTCTTTTGTTTGGGATATCTACAAAATTTTTATATACTTTTATTTTAAAAAAAATAAATATTCATATTTTTAGAGAAAACAAAGTAAAAAATTCATGTATCTAGTCAAGGACCCATGGATCTTTGATTTCGTGGCTATATCAGTCAAGAATAACTGAAAAAAAGATGGGATTCTTACCTATTAACACAAAATCCCCAACTTGGTTCCTCCCGGAACGAACCCTTGAATAGACCTTCAATTCGCATATTTGTTCGACTTTCTTAGTTTAATTTTAATCTAACAAAGAAATCAGTTTTATGGAGCCTAGGAAGGATTGGGGAGGGAGGGTTAGAAGAGGAAAGGAGGAGAAAAGAGCATAATAAATGAAGTGTGGGCTTGCTGTTTTACCATTTTAACGAGTTATAAAAAACGGTTTGGTATCATCATAAACTTTTTCGACAATACCAACAAAGCTACTAAGTTTCAGCCGAAACTCTGTGAAACGTGAATCATATTAGTATCCTGTCTCACCCTTTGGCAAAACTGAAATGTTTCAGGCGAAGCCTTTTGGTTTCAGACAACTTTAAACCATGATGTTAACTAATGACTTCGATGTTTCTCCAGAGTGAAAGATACTTTAAAAGAATTAATGATCTCGCTAATAAGACTAATCCTAAGATGGATTTCTTCCATTTGGTTTTAAAAGTTACTATGTCCTAGCTGCAAAGCTCCAAAGAGAGTTATTACTAATAGTTGTATCCTAAGGATAAGGAGCAATAGAAGTTCAAAATGGCAGGCAAAGCTGTATAAAATTTAATGAAGTTTTTCTAGCAAAGCCACCACAAACAACTATAGAATGTTAACATGCCTATCAAGAACAAGCAGTCTTCAACATCAATATCATAGAGCTTGAACACCGTAGAAGATCAGGCAACTGGGAACATGGAGATCCAATATTATAAACATATCGGATGGGATACCATATCCATATCCGTGTCCTGGCTTTCAGAAAATGAAGAATCGAATCCCCATTTCCCGTACCAGTGTCTGTATCTGTATATGGGCATCTTAGCCTGTAATGTTTCATTTTGATCCCTGTGGAAATGGAAATAATTCGTAGAAATATGTCAAAATTTAATACCAGGACTGCAATAAAGAAGGTTGATAAAAGAGCATTCTGCAGAAAGATAACACTACCAAAGGCTGGCTACATTTCAGCCTGCATACTGTTAAGACATCTAAATCAAAGCACAAGCACCTGATGATAAACCCTCGTTCTACGATATCAAGAGGTATCTCGAAGATCAAACCTTTCCAACAGAAGAATCTCCAAAGGATAAAAGAATGATCCAATGTCTAGCATAAGTTAAGCTAATTGAAGCATTAAACATAATGTAGTATAATGTATCTTCATATCTTCGCATATCGAAGTGTATCATGATTTTTTTCATGTCTTGTACCAAATCATACTGTCTTGTATGATACATCTCAGTTTTTTAGCCTGATTGTACGCAGAACTATACCGATATTTTATACCATGCATGTAGTCTATATTGTGGATTGCCTCTCAGTCATACATCTCATAGGATGCACGCCACATAGTCAGGAGCAGTCTTTTTTGTTTCCTTTTCTAATACTTAAAGGAGTTGCTATTTTTAGGCCTTGTTTACTTTCTTCATAATAGTATATGGTTGCATTTCTAAGAAAGTTGCCTTTTAGTAGGCTTTCTGTTAAAAAGAAAGTCCAGATAAAAGTCCATGGCATAGGTTTCCAATTCTCAGTGACATTAGGAATAGAAAAATAAAGAATATGGGGAGGCTAGAAGTTGTTGACCATGATTTCTGAAATGAGACTCTTCAGCTGTGTGCTGAGACTCGAGATATACTTACGGGTATGTGAGACTCTTACCTCTACCATCCATTATTCTTCTTTCTTTGCTTTAGTTTGTTACTCCTTTTGTAAATCCAGCAGCCATATAGGCTGCTCTAACATCTCCAGATTTTCCACCTTCAATTCTAACACGTTTCTACAACTCTAAACACTCATCATGATCCTTATTTGTTTAAACACACTGATCTGCACCCGTCCATAGATCATCCCTACAATAGCCCAGTTCAACCTACCCGGAACCCACCTGATATATTTTCTTTTGGTCCTGAAGTCTTCCCTTTATTGATCCAAACAACAGCCCCTTTGAACCTTAAATCTTAACCTACTTTACCAATAGACCAGTCCACATAAACCCTAATCAACTTGCAGACCATCTCTAGTTAGCGAAACAACTTGCAGACCATTTTCAATCTGTTGATGAACTTGCAGACTGTGTCCCCAATCTGCAGATCAACTTACGGACTACTTCTGATCTGCGGGTCAATTTGCAGACTGCCTCCAATCTGGGGGTCAACTTTCAGATCACCTCTAATCTGTGCGTCAATTTGCAGATCCTCCCTAATCATCATGTGATTCAGCTTCTGTCTTACATCAAAACTGATCTATGCTTCTTGGATTCTGTTATTTCAAATTTAGAACTCTATCCACTGAAAAAATGTGTAAGGTCACTTGTCAGAAAGGGAGACAGAAGGACCAAGAAAACAAGAGTAGCAACTAGCATGTGAAAAACAAAAGCGAATGAAAGTGAAAGACAAAAATAACTGATGGAAATAGAGAAGGATTTTGTTCACCTGGGAAAAAAAAGATAGCGAGAGAAACAAGTGAAGCGAGAAAAAGTAAAATCGAAGAGGGAGAAAAGTATGCAATATGCAATCACAACTTCTTAAATTGTCTTTAAGAGTATGCACACACACGCAACATAACTATTGAGCTTGGATTCAACATGAACTTGTAGCAGGTGCACTGAGTGTTTTAAAAGGTGCTTGAGGCTTGCCTCAATACAAGGCTTCACAGAAATGCCCTAAGGCTTATTAAAAAGGTGGAAATGCTTGTGAGGCATACGCCTCATTCACAGAGGTTTTAACAAAGGCATACAACTCATGCTTTTTACACCTTCTTTAACGTCTGGTGTTAGAGGCATGCACCTCACGTGCATATACTGGTGGTTATAATTTTGGGGTGCGAAACCTTTAAAAATTCAATTTTCAATTTTTTTTTCTCCCTCCTAAGCCTTAGTTAAATAATAATAATAATAATAAGAAGAAGAAGAAGAAGAAGAAGAAGAAGAAGAAGAAGAAGCTATTCTCTAGGTTAAAAAACAACAACAAAGCATCTCTTTCCCCCATATGAAATAGATAAAGGTTTATTTCGTATTCTTTCCTAAATCGCTCTGATTCATTGAATTTATCCGATTTTTTTTTCTTTAGTATTCATTTATAAGAAGCTTACAGCCCACGCTTTTAGACTTAAAACTCAGGCTTCACGCTTTAGGCCATTGAAATGCCTCGCCCCATGCCTCCGCACTTAAAAACATTTGGTGCACATATCACAAAAACCCTGCTAAGGCAAATTCTGGAGGAGAAAACAAAAATAATTATAGTGATCCATATAAAGAGCAAGAACACATCGTGAATGTAAGCCCTTAATTACAGAAGAATGCAAAATGCTTACTACCCTTATAGGAGTCATAAAATACAACACATTTCATAGCTTTCAATACAACACTTGGAATTTCAAGTTTAGCAGAGACTCATCCAAGCCAGTACCCCCAACCATTCAATCATTGTCATCGACATCATCGGAGTGGTCATTTTTGTATTCTCGTAACCATAATCAGACTAGGCTTGAATGTGTACATGTTTGCAAGCTACTGCCCAGTGCCCATATATCCTTGGAACAGCGTTCTTGTAGTATATTTATTCCAATAATTAAGTCATGTTGTGCTTGGCATACTCTAGTTACGTAACAAGCATGCATTTTATATGCTGCTTTATACAGAAGATCTTCAAATGGAGATATTCAAGAAAATACTTCAGTACACGAAATTAGATAAATTAAGAGATTAATTGATGATTACCACATGGCTATAAGTTTAATATTGCTTCCTGATATTTAGACAAGGTTGACGACACACATAGACGAACATAATACAAGGAGCAAAGCCGACAACCAATTGAAAGAGGGGCTAAATTACATAGAACAAGGAATCAGTTCAAGCAATAAAGGCCACAATCACATTTAAAGCAGAAGAACTATTTACCTTGATATCTGATAGTATTCATAAAAGTATATTTGTTTGATCTCTGGAACTTCTGAAACAATCCCATGATCGTTTTGAGATCTCCTCCTGCCTCGTTGATGTATCAATTATCCAAGAGTGAATGCATGCAATGATTTCCTTTCAGATCTTGACTACACAGCATAGCACAAAGGCACCAAATCTAAGAAAAATGTTAATCCTCTCCGAGAAGAAACTTAATCCACTTATCTGGTAACAAAACTTCTACTATCACCGTCACTCAACTGAAGTTTTCTAATTGCATGATATCATCATTTTTATGGGACTGGTATCCTCGGGCCCCACGAATCTTGTAGTCCCACACAATCTTGCATAACTCATCTTGAGGCAAAGCTAAACCTTGTTGTTTAACTGATCTAAGCAATTCACAGAAGAACTTTGGGTCTTGTAATCTTATATACTCGTACAACACCCGCTCATGATCTGGGACCCAATTCCTGGGGAATGGGCTGTAATCACATGAGGGAATCAACGACATATGAGAGAACTGAACACCATTGATGGCATCAATAAGTCCCATCCTCAAAAGATCTGAATACTCGGGTGCCGCATTGTTACTACTCTCTCTCAACGGACGACTGAGATCACGTGAAGCAATCTTGTATACCTTCGCACGAGACTTTAATCTATATCTAGCTGCATAGAGCTTAGCTAGAGAGCTCCGTATAACATAAGCACAAAACCCAACCACTTTCTTGCGGTTATCTGCATATTTATACCAATCTGCCATGGTCTCAAGGAACTTATTCATCTGGGAATTGGAATGTGCTTGGCTCGCATAGAGCATCGGAGTGCAAGGCAATGGCTCGGGATCCCTGTCACCCTTAACAAACTGAAGTCGCCTGAATTGACGAATACATTGTTGTAAGCTAGCAGTGACCGAAAGCAGAGTTCCGACACCCTTCTCGCTCACAATTCTCCCTCCAGTGGCCGTGTAACGCAATGTTGGGTGTATCACCCGGCGACAGATTATGTGGTCTAGGAACTGAATTCCTCTGGTGATGTGTTCTATCTCCACCTTCGAATTGTCTAACCTTAGCCCATATTTGCTCTCACAAAATTCAATCAAGTCCTTCCTGATCTCCACAGCATCCTGTCTAGGCCCTCGGATTCCAACCAAGAAATGGGCCCCATATCGGATGAAATCCATTTTTCTGGTCTTCTCCTTCCCACTTGATGGAACAAACTCCGGCCATGCGGGGTTATGACTACCATCATTTATCGTGTCCTTCCAAATCGAATCAAACTTAGACGGGCAAAAGAACTTAACTATCTCGTCTTCCATCCAATCATCCAGTTCAGTTAGGCACACATTGGCAAGCAAAGGACTCAGAATCCCACAATGACCATAGGAAGGGACCTTTGCAGCTTCCTCAGGTGCAAAGCTAAAGAAGGTTCTCAACCAATATGGATCGGGTTTCGGTTCATTCACATTTAGAATTCTCTTCTTAGTCCCTTTCTTCTTTTTCTTCTTCTTTTTAAATCCATTGTCATTGTCATCTTTTGATCGAATCCTAACTGGGGTTCTAAGCCCCGATTTGATCAAGCCCAAGACTTTTTTATCCTTAACAGCCTTCTCTAAACAACCCATCAACAAATCCGTACTGACATTTTCGAAAATGTCGCTCAAGTCCCCTTTCAAGAACCAAAGGTACCCAGCAAAATTACTCCGAATGGTCCTAATAACCGTGTGCGCGTTCCGACCAGGGCGAAACGCGTGGGATTTGGGCGAGAACCGAGGCTCGTAGACGGGTTCTAAGATCAACAACAAGACCTCCTGAACGACACGATCTTGGAAGCAAGGCTTACTGGATTCTAATATGGCTTGAAGCTTACGCTTAGAGATTAATTTTGTGAGGGGTTTATCATTGGGAGATCGAATGAAGAGGTGGGTCTTCATGCCCCAGATGAATTGACCGCTTAAAACAGCGGTTTGGAGGGAGAGGAGGTTATGGAGGACCTGTGAGTGGATGGCGTTTCGAGGGGGAAAGGAACCAGTTTCCTCGGCACAAGAGCGTTGGTAGGCTAAGACCCATAAATCGAATTTCTTAAGGAAGCCTGTGAGGTTGGAGAAGGGTTTGTTGGTGGGGTCGGAGAAGGTTCTGAACCATATATCAGTGCAGACCTTGATGGGGTCTTCTTTCATGAGCGAGTGAGGGTCTTGATGTTTTTGTTCTTGTTGTTGGTATGGATTTTGGTGTGGGTTTTGGTGGTTTGGTTGAATTCGTTGTTCGAGGTGGTTTGCAATCGGGGTTTGAGAGGAGATAGTAGTGATTGCTCGGAGGAGGAAATGGGAGGGAAGGTGTTTGATGGTTGTTCTCAGAGACATTTTTCGGTTTGTGTAGTTTTGTAGGCACAGATGGGTTTTTCTCTCCTCTTTTCTTTCTTTTCGAAGATCCCTGTGAGTGGGACTAGATGAGTCTGCCTTCTGTCCACGACGCTGTTGAGAATTGGTTCTCCACAGTGTCTGTGCCATCTGGCACAATATTAGAGACCACAGACCGTATGGATTTTTGACCCACACTTTGGTGGACCTAGATACTAAAAATCAGCCTGACAGATGATTTCTAGTCATTGGTTTTGATATCAATATTCGAATCCCACGGCTAAAAATCAACATCTGAAAAGACTTAAATCCAACGGATAAAAATCACCGTTTGGGCTGATTTTTGGACTGTTGATCCACCTTAGGATGGGCCCAACATCTATGGACATACTTCTCAACATGGTTGACAGAAGGCGGACTCGACGACAATTGACCTTTCCCCAACTGACTAAAAGGAAACGTTATAAACTCCTGAAACTGGATAAAAAGTCTGCTGTTCCCCATCCCAAAATGTCACGTGGGCACTCTTGTGGGCCCACTGAGCAGGAACATCATGCGGTCAGTGGGCCCAGATGGCAGCAGCGAGTAACAAAATGGCGCTTCCTCAAGCCAAAAAGAGTCAGGGATACCGTGTTACATCTTTTTCATAGTCAAATACATCGTCAACAGAGCCCTTTGCATGCATGGAGTGTACGCCACGAAAATCTCCCAACCCTCGAAAACAAGAACCCACAAACAGTGCAAAACCCCGCAAAACCACATGCTTTCCGCCTCTTCTCCCGCTAAACTCAAACACAAAATTACAGAATCAAAAACACCCCCAAAAAAAAATAAAAATGAAACAACTCTTAAGAAAGCAAAAGAACCAAGATGGAAAAAGAAACTGAAAGATCAAAACTGACCTTACCAAGAACATCTCTCAGTCTACTTTCTAGAGAGAGAGAGAGAGAGAGAGAGAGAGAGAGAGAGAGAGAGAGAGAGAGAGAGAGCGAGAGCGAGAGAGTCCATAGCTTTCAATCTTTTATTCAATTCCTTAACTACAAGATCAACAAATCTCCTTTACAAAGCTACCCATTTGATGGCAGCCACAAAATAAAGTTAACAACAAAGACTCTCAAACACAGAGTCAATAAGAAAATGCAAACTTAAAGAAACAAGAAACTTATAACATGAAATCATCTTCATCTCTAATCACTAGAGTTGGGGTGCCGGGTCGTCTAAGGTTTCGTGATTGAATAATCACAGAAGAAAGCGATGGAGTTGGGGACATCATTGTGGCACGAAGAAGAACCAGATGGAGGGATAAAACCCTTTGGAAGCATAGCTGAGAAAGGCCTTGAACCAAAGTTCTTCTTCTTCTTCTTCTTGACGAGTTCTTCATCCAACATGTAAGGTCTAGTGTTCTTGGTCATCACCAGTTGATATTGATTTGGCACCTTTGAGGGAGCATGAGCTTGGAACATTTGTCGTGATGAGGAAGAAGTAGAAGCAAAGAAGGAGATGAGCAAGAGGAAAAGGAAGGGAAAAGCCCACAAGAACAAACTATGGTTGAAACCCATGAGAGCTAGGGTTTTGGTGAGGATGCATTTGAGTTGGTGCAAGAAAAAGAGGGTTGTGAGTCTTGTGACTTGTGAGAATATGAAATGTGGATCCCAAGGGGTTTATATATAGCCTTGTATACAAGGGGAAAAGGGAGGTCAAAACATTTTCATTATCCTCTTTTCTTTTATTTATTATTTCTTTTTGGTGTTATTATTTGGCTAATTTTCATTATTCTTATCACTTTTTAGGTGTTACTATTTTGGTAATTATCATAACAGAAAATTGTGAAAAAAATTACAAAATTAAATCTATTTGTAGAAAACAATTCTTGCTTTCAAAAATTGCAAAAACAAATAAACATAGCCGTTCGAATTGGCATCAACTTTTTCATATTATAATACCCAAAATGCCCTTTTAGTAGCTGATTGAATCGGCGACAAACTAAATCTGGCACCAATTCAATCGGCGTCGGATCTAATCTAGCACTGATTCAATCGGCAACAGAATTGATTTGGCGCCGATTCAATCGGCGTCAAATATTGATTGTGGAATTCAACAAAATTTCATTTTAGTTCTATAAATGAGTTTAGCTCCGTTTCAAACGGAGTCAAAATGAGTTTGGCTCCATTTCCAAAATGGTTTTGGCGCCGTTTGCAATAGAGTCAAAACGGTGAGGGTAAAATCGGGTTTTATTGAAAAAAGTTGTTTTGGCTCCGAAGGAAATGACGTCAACTTATTGACGCCGATAGAAACGGCTGTGTATTCGTTTTTACAAATTTTGAAAACAAGTATTGTTTTCTACAAATAGATTTAATTTCATATTTTTTTCACAATTTTCTGTTATCATAATTCTTTTTTGTTCTTAACATTTGTACTTTGAGGAAACCTAAGGTGTTGATCACTAATACCTGTCTTCACTCTGAACATTGTCGATCGTATGGCACACTTTTCGGAATGACTGGCCCGATGAATGGTTGGTCCGCCTCTTGGTGAACTAATTCAATGAAAGTCATACTTATATGTGATTTCTCGCCATGGGATTTGAGCAATTTTCATCATGGCGGGTTTCGTGTAACAGGCCCATGATGAGAAAATGCTCAAAACAAATGGCTAGAATCACCAAGGGCTGATTTTTTTACTTAGCTATTGTAAGGGGTTTTGTCTTGTTCTTCTTCATATTTTAAGTTAGGTGGCATTCAGTAAATTAAGTTATTAGATCTAAAAACTAGTGCTTAAGGTCTGATAGCTTAACGACTTATGTTTGAATTAGTTTGTTTGGTGAAGGTCTTAAGTCTTAAAATTAAGTCAAGGGCATTGTGGGTATTTTAAAATATTTATTAAGACACTTTGTAAATTTTTAAAAGAGAAAACTTTGAGAAAAATGCATTGTTGGAATTAAAATAGAATCTTTTTAAAGATTCTTTCACTTATCGCATCAAGTGAATGGAGGGTCACTTTTTTGCATTTCACTGATCTCAATGATTTTGGTGAGAAATGTTGAGATTAAGATGTTTACCAAACATCACTTAATCACCAAAATCACTGAATCTCAGCCCATTCAGACTTACGGTCTGAGAACAAGTTTTACCAAACGCCACATTAGTTTTTTGAAGTTCTGTTTGTTTGTTCCAACTTAGAAGTTTTTAGGAAACTTAGTATGTAGGAGAACTCGGCACTTTCAAACTTAAAGAAACTTAATTATAATTATGAATTTCCGAGGGTCATATGAGCCGAATTAAAGCAATACAAGATGCATACAAAATTCCTTCCAACATAGGAATTAGAATAAGGGTCGAGCTCAAGGGACCCCCATTTCTGACCCCCTTTTTTGACCCCCATCTTGGCGTACCCACGTAGAAGATGAATCAATGGCTGATTTTTGGTGAGGATGATCTCTGTAGTGAGGAGATCATCCTCACAAAAATTCAAATCATTCTGATATTCATAGACTGGTTTAGAAGCTGAAGCATTATGGACCGTCGATTTTTACCGTGTAACTTTAAATTTTAAAACCACATTTGATGGGGTTAGAAATTTCAGAATGGGCTGATTTTTTGTTGGGGGTGATCTATATGGTGAGGTTATCATCCCCACCAAAAATAAGCCATTGATTCATCTTCTACGTGGGTACGCCAAGATGGGGGTCAAAAAAGGGGGTCAGAAATGGGGGTCCCTTGAGCCCGACCCTTTGAATAATAACATGGAGAAATGTTGAGTTGAACGAAACATGTATAATTGTCTGCCAATTATACTTTGGCTCTTGACACTGCCCTGCTTTGTTTAATGCAAATCGGATGCAATGCACCACTTGCCACAGTTTTGGAATTACAAGTGATTGGTTGGGGGCGTGCAAGTGGTTGCCAAGCCCTTCCAAACTCTTTAAGAAAATGGATGCAATCAGCAGCGGAGCCAGGATTTTGCTCAAGGGGGGGCACAATCCTTGCACTATACTAGGGAATGACACGTGGCATATTCTTAGAGATGACTGACTGTATTGATATTTGGCCCACCCTAGGTGAACCTATATACCAAAATTCATCCTGATTAGTAATTTCTATCCGTTGGATTAAAATCTTTTTTCATATATATTTTGTTTTCAACGGGATTTTGAGCATTATTTGATGTACTCGGATCTAAAGGTTAAAAATCACTAATCAGGCATATTTTTCTTCTGTACATATACTTAGGGATTGCCCAAACATCCATATGGTCAGTGACCTCTAATAATATGCCACATGGTTCACACTATGGTCCTACATCAACGTTGATGATGGAGGCAATCATCAAAGTTCTACTCTTTAATAATGGTAAAAGTTAAGGAGTGAGAAATTTTTCGATGTTTACAATTTTATATATGGGTGTCAAGCCGCACCTAAAAGTGCCACATGGTACATTATTAGAGATTTATAACCGTATGGGTGTTTGAAAAGTTGCTAGATGGACCTACAGACCAAAAATTAGTCCGATTGGTATTTTTCGAGTATTGCATCTCAGTACCCAAAATAATTGTTGCATCCAAGGTTGAAATTCAAGCCATGAAAAGGATTCAAATCCAATGATTAGAAACCACCTATCCAGCTAATTGTTGGTCAACATTGCCATCTAGGGATATTAAAACATCCATACATCATGGATCTCTAACTCTCTTTCAAGTGACAAATGTGCGGCCTGGATGCCGTGTAAAGTGAATGTTTAGATAAAATTAAGGAAAAAGATGTAACAAGGTATGCATGAAACTGTTTCATTTGCGGAAGCGGCATTTTTGTTACTCACCACTGTCTCTTGGGCCCACTGACCGTATGGATGTTTACCCTACCCCTTTTTGGATATACACACCAAAAATCACCATGATTAGTAATATATAACCATTAGATTTTAACACTTTTTAGCACTTTTTAAGGCATTCTCATAACCGTTGAATTCAATCATTTTTTGAGTACTAAAACCAACGGCTAAAAATCATTAAACAAGCTGATTTTTTGTATGAATCTCTATTAAGGGGTGGGCTAAATATCCATGCGGTCAGTGGGCCCAGATGGCAGTGGTGACTACCAAAAATGCCGCTTCCGCAAATGAAAAGATCTCAGGTATACCTGGTTACATCACGACCCTAAAATTAATGGCCCGAAAACAGCTAAATCTATAAAACACCGGCTTTAAGAGTAAAACTTGAGTCGTTGTGACGGAAGCTGGTCACAGCACTCAATATGAGCCACGTGGCATACGATCAGAGGGAGCTAACCGTATGGATGTTTGTCCATTCCCTCGGTGGACCTACAAATCAAAAATCAGCCTGATTAGTGATTTACAACCTTCGGATTTTTGCACCCAAATAAAGCTCAATAATGCTCAAATTCCTACCGTTAAAATCAACCCATGAAAATAACTTCAATCGAATCGGTTAGAAATCCCTAATCAAGTTGATTTTTTGTGTACCAGTCCACCGAGGGACTGGCCAAACATCCATACGGTCATCGTCCTCTAATAGTATGCCACATGGCTCTTATTGAATGCTGTGACGGTCACAACATCTTGCGACACAGGTTCTACTCCGACTTTAATGGTTTTGAACTTTGAAAGTGAGCACATTTAATTTGTTCAGTCAAAAAGTAAAAAGTATAAAAAGACACAAATACCCTTATCAATATAAACAATTCAGAAAAGTAAAATAGATGTGGGTGAAGGAGGACACTTTACAGGATTAAAATATCAGGAGGGGCACTAAATTAAATTTTAAGGTTATTTTTGGCAACAAAATATTTTTTATCAAAGGAATTGGAAATTGAGGGGGGGCACGTGCCCCCTCTGGCTCCGCCGCTGGATGCAATCATGTGCAGCCCAAAAACCGTGGTAAGTGACTGCAATGCAACTCACCGCATTTACACCGGAGTGCAAAATGCATATCCCAGTGCAGCTAACCAAGCAAGGCCTGACTTTGCCTCCTCTTGTCCAGGATGTCCTGACCCATTATGGCCAAGCACTAGGCTGATGGCAACTTCTATCAGATAATGGATAGGATAGGTCAAAACAACCCAGAGGAGAAAGGAGTTTGGGGAGAAGAAAGGAACTCAAATATTCTTTGCACTTTTTTGAACTAGTTTGGTGTTGCAGTGAGTTTTATAAAACTTAAAGTAGATCCAATATTTTGCACGAATTAGAAAAATGAGGCCCTAAAAGGTGGGTCCCACACAGTTACCAAACACAGACTAGAAAAATTGTATCAAGACTGTCCCTGACCCCAATTTTTGGCTTTCCAAAGAGGGTATAGTCTATTTTTTTGAAATCGTGTTTTCAAAGGTGAGCCTTGACCCCCTAGCGTTCGCACCCTCGGATCTTGTCACTCATGTCATCCTCTTAAAGACTCAAATGAATAGATTTAGAACCTTCTTAACTTTTCGGGGATCAGTATGTGGGATCCCACAGGGGATCAATCCTTCGATTTCGATTTTCAATCAAAATATATGTAGATCGCCGATAGATACCTACATAAAATTCTCCGACAATCAACTTAGTCTCAAAATTTAAAGAATAATCCAGTTATAGTCTAAAAATCTTAGTCAGAGACTGAATCCTTTACCTTGAGTTGGGGAATTTTATTTATAAAACTGAGATAGTTGGGGAAACTGCTGAAATAGTTTCATGATCTGAGGATAAGGTGGAGTGATACGTACTTGGTGTAAAGCCCCTTAAATTCAGTTGGTCAGGTCTTTGGTTGGTTGTACCCAAAGACCAGGGTTCAAGTCCCGTTGCACATGGTACAATGATGCAGTCACTGAGGTTTTAACTGACGCACGTCAGTGGCTGGTTGAAAACAATTTCCACAACAATATGATGGATTTTTCCTTACCATTCAAAACAATGTCCATTGGACGGTCAAGATTGGTTTTGCCATAAGAGATACTTTAGTAAGGTCTCATTATGATGGGTCTGTCCGCACAAGCCTAGTGAAAAAAGTATCAGATCCCACCACATCATGGTTCGGAGTGGGACCGACAGCCCTAAAGGAGGTCCCAGGCACTCCAGATCATCCAATGTTGGGCCTGCCCTTGGATTTGCTAGAAAACTAGATTCCCAACAATCTTGACAGTCTGGAAGCATTGTGGACAGCTGATTTTGGACAGTTAAGATCCTGGCCTAATGAAGGAACTAACTGCAACATTGATTTTCATTTTCATTTTGGATAGTTGGTCATATTCTTGTTTCTCAAAAAAGCTCAGTTCAGATCCAAAGGCTTTATTCATTGCTCAGATGGGATTTTGACATGCACCGCACGGTTATCAATCCAGACCTCCTGGACTCCACGTGTTTAGACAATTCTAACCGTCCAAATAAATGCCCTCTATTTGGGTGAGATCCTAACCATCCAACTCATTGGTCAATTGGATTGTCAGGGAAGCATGAACTTTGGTCTGCGACATTCGGATGGTTTGGCTGTCGGCAATGTGAAAATCCCCATGTGAGCAGAAAATGAATTCCACTATGGAAGGCCTCTTGATTCTGGACCATCTCCTGTACTTCTCCATTAATTTCATCAATCAGAGATGGTTAGGACTGTGAGAACTGAGGTTAGTAGTCAACCTATGGCCTACCCCATGGACAGTTTAGATTGATGACCACGCATAAAACGTACAAGGAAACCTGAAGAGCTGATGTTGAACATCAGGAAGGGGAAGAAGCAGGTGGTGCAGAAGAGCTGGAGAGAATGATCAAGGCAAGAAGTTAGCAATATGAAGAGAACCCTTCCAAAGGATAGTACAGGGAATGCTTCCTGATACCCCTTTAAACATTGTCCCTGCACATTTAATCTTATCAAGCCTTAGAGGTCCCAATCCATCTGTAGAATTCCTTTTTTTTTTTTTTTTTGGTGACGCAGGGTGTCCCAACCCTAACAATGGAGGACTAATCCCTGGATGCACGCAATCACCCACAAATACATAGTCCCCTTGTCAATTACGCTTCTTTATTATTTTCTCTTCTGTTTTTTCCCCTCAATTTGGCTACACATTGACAGATGGAAGGCGCACAAACGTTCTGTTCTCTGGTTAAATTGTGATGAAGAATTAGAACATAAGAGTATTTCACAATGAAGAACATCTAAGATGCTAACAAAGTTTGAAATCTAGCACTAAAAGTGGCAATACAATCAAATAGTATTTTGGCTTTTAAGTGGTTCTTCTTCGCTTATCAACATTTTCTTAGGTTATATTCTAGATTCTCCTTTTCTTAGATTGTAGTGTTAGATATCCTATTGAAAGTAGTTATAACAGCTAAGCATCATGTGGGTTACTTTCCTCCACAAAAAAAGTCAAGGGACTAGCTAAAGTAAATTCATAACGCACTATCGAAGGACAGCTGAGTTCATTAGGGATGACAAACGACATCTCAGAAATAAAGCAATAGATTCTGAAGTTGAATCCTTACACTTCTCATAAATATTTTACAAATCTGACACGATTTCATAGAAGAAAGGTGGGTTAAGTTTACTACTTTAACCTTAATCTAAAAAGAATGAGACTGTCCATTCCTGTCCGTTGAAAGAAAATCCAATATGCTCCATTTAACATGTAAGGAAAAAAGAAAAGATCAAGGCATGGCTAGTCTCTGGCTAAGCGATTCATTTCATCAGATGGGAATTCACAGAACTACAAGATTCTAATAATTAGTGTTCAAAACGACCAGAAGTTTGCATAAAACTATCTTTGGGATTACTCCCATATCTTACAAACATACCGCAGTTATTGACAGAAGACAAAGGTTCAGTAAGAGGAACACTGACCTGTTTTGGATTCTTTACATTATGTACACTGTCAAGTGGTTGGGTTGACAGGTACGACTCCAAAACAAAGCCCTTCCCTTCTGAAAGGAATCTTGTCTGCGGCTTGCAATGAGAAAAACTTTGACAGGCAGTACTGTGTGAGGAGTATTCCGGTGCGTAGAATGTGTTGAATATTGAGGTAATGGGATCAACATTGACTGTGTCAGAATAATCCACAGTACTGAATGAGTCTCTGGTACTCTCAGTGGTAAATGATGATTCGTCGGAGCTTGTAAAAAGGGACGACCAGTCACTTGATGTGGCATCCGAGAAGTCCGTGCTCAATGACTCAGCAAAGGTTTCTCTCATAGGTGGGATATTTCTGTTTGCATTCCTTAGCATGTCATTGGATGTCTGGTTACTAGTGCCCATATTAATTTTTCTGGGATCTGATGAAAGCTCCGAGGGGAAAAAGAGGTCACTAGGTCTACTTTGTCCTTGCCTTGAAGACTTCTGAGTTTTGGATGTACAATGCCTTGCAGAAGTTGGAGGTTGCAACCGAGTAGCTTTCCCAGTGCAAGCTCTTGGAGGGCGTGGGAAAGACCTGAGCAAGGTTTAACAAGTGAAAACCTGCTGAAAGCCACGAAAAAACAAAAACTGAAGTTGTAGAACTTAAAACATGCTTACCTTGAGTAAAATAGGATGTATGCACCTTCTGACATCACCTGGCTCATTGGAACCGGGTGGACCTGTTACAGAAGCATGATAAGGAACATAAAGATTTCAATACCGAAAAACAAAAGCTAATAAAAGAAAGAAAAATCATAAGATCCCCCTGAAGTGTAACCTTGTCATCTCAGCAGATCTCAGGATCTGCACCATGAGAACCAGCTGGATCAGTACACAAAATCAAGTAAAAAATCCATCAATGCAGATCTTGAGATCCGCTGAGGTGGACGGCATATTTGCTTCAAGTGGAATAAGCTGGATCCACCTCAAATGAACCTAATAGATCCTTGTGTATAATTTGAGTATCCATCAGCAAGCTCATTGACACAAAAAAAACAAAAACAAAATAAAATCTGCGTCCTTCTACAAAAGATGTTGGCCGCATAACTCTTATCATTATAGAGCTATAAATAGATGCAAATTATTCAGTAACATTTATTAAGTTCGATAAACTGACCGTCCTTTATTCTAAGCTTGATAGGTTCTCACTTTAAGAGGTTCTCACAAAGGTCAATGGTCATTCTAGTTTTAGCAACAGCATGAATGCCAGTTTTATTACTTTCTTTCCAAAAGAGCAGGGAAAAAAGCAAAAGACTCAAGATTAAGGACCTATGAGACTTTCTTTTTATTGACATGTTTAGATTCAGGACCAATTAGGTTGAGAAATGTTTAGAAAGTCAGGGCCAAAGTCAAGGCTGCAGAAGTAATGAACTAGCCTCCCCGCTATTGTGAGCACTTAAATTTTGAATGGGATTCCTAGAAGACAGTCATTTGAGATGAATAGAGGCCATGGATATTAAGGCTGAAATGGAAAAATGCACCACGTTGACCATACCTCCTCATAGGGGGACAGGAACTAGAAAAGACGTGAAACAATGTCTTCTTCCATTGCCCATTCCTCTATTCTACTGAACATCTTCCCCCAAAGTTCTTTTAGCAATGCCAGGCTAAGGTGCAGAAACTCGGGTATCAGTGTGTGTGTGTGTGTGTGTGTGTGTCTGTGTGAGTGTGTGTGACTGGCCAGCACTGAGACCTTACATTTGCGAAGCAATCCAAAATATTAGGCTTTTCAACCCAAACTTCGAGAATTGAAGCAGTAGTGTTAAATAGGCTAGATGTCAAAAAACAAGACTCAATTGAAATCCCGGCAAATGGATGCCAGTAAAAGTGGTCATGAACTTAAGATCTCGCAGAGTTAATGATAGTCAGCCTTTAGAGGCCATATTTTTCTGCTCGAGTATCAGATTGAAGAGCTATCTAAACCACTAGAAAGCTCCTCCTAAGATCTATAAAAGCAGTTTCCACCATTTTTACAAGTGTTGGGAAACTAGGGTTTCCAGAAGAGAAAGAGAAAGAGAATTGGGGAGAGAGAATCGTATGGAGCTGCTTAATTTGTCTCTCACCATACATTCCCTATATATATATATCAATTGACATAATAAGAAAATTTTACCAAAACATCCCTAAAATCATATAGACGTTGTACGGACCTCGGGGGCCACTGCCCCGAACCAACAGTGGCCTTCGGCCCGATACATTTGTTTCATTAACACTCCTCAAGCTAGAGCATCTATATCATAAATGCCCAGCTTTGAACATAGAAACTCGCTCCTTACACGACCTAACTGTTGTGAGGGTAGTATTGTAATACCCTTTATGTTGTAAGGGTATAATTGTCCATGTAAAAAGTTCTCTAGTATAAATAAGAAGAGTGGAATCATGTGACATACACATGCTCTTCCTTTCCATTTTCCTCTCTCTCATCTTCTCTCTCCTTCTCTCGTTTAAGCCCTAGAATCAAACCCTAACTTCTACTTGGTATCAGAGCCAACTCTTGAAGGCGAACATACTAGAGAACAGTCGGAGGAGTGCTGACATCACGTTGACGTCATCAAGCTGTATGGTTGACATCAGCAACCGTATGGACACCTGATCCCGAGGTCCTACGATGGCTTCCACCTAAAGGAGTTCTATTTTTCGATGGACTTTTGCTTGATCTTCGCGAAATAAAGTGAAATATTGTTTTTCGTGTTTCTTCTATTCCCTGATCTGTGAGGGGTTTCTCGGCTGTGTTTGTTGCTTACTTTTGTTCGCCTACATAATTACCAACAAGTAAAACCACGCCTCACTATGTTTCGTGGAGGATCAAAGTCTCAGGAGATGATAAACTTCCCTAATTTTACCACCTGGCCCCTTTTTAAGCATTTCTGGGCTCATTTTAGGTTGTAAACCCCACAGGTGATTCTCCGTATTGTTTGCAGCCCTATTGTGTATCCACTAGAGGGTCCACGGTGAGCTCAAAAGTGACCTCTAGCAATGCCCGAGAGTCCGTGGTGACTCAAGTGAGCTTTGAAAACCCAAGTTTACAAATTACCTCAGTCAAGTTAGATGGAAAGAACCATCTGGAGTGGTCTTAGATAGTCAGGAAGTATATCGGAGGCCGAGGGAAGTTGGGATACATCAGTGGGCAAGTTGTCGAGCCCAAGACTTCGAATGACCCATTGTTTGAGAAGTGGGAGACTAAGAATATCACCGTCATGTCTTAGCTTCTTAATTCCATGCAATCTCATATCAGTCGGGGCTTCTTGTTCTTGCGCACTACCAAGGTGGTGTGGGATACAATGTCTCAGATATATTCTCAACAGTACAATATAGCCCAGGTCTTCCAATTACGTCAGAGCATCGCTCATCTTCATCAAGGGGAAAGGTCTCTCTCGGATTATTCTGCCACTCTTCGCAGTATGTTGGAAGAGTTGGACAACTATCATGCCTTTCAGCCCTCATGCACTGAAGATGGGAAGCACCGGAGGCATGTGAAGAAGACTCAGATCTTTAAGTTCCTTGTCGGGCTTAACTTTGAGTATGAGTTTGCAAGGATACAGATCCTCAGCAGGAATTCCCTACCTTCGTTCAGTCAGGTGCACTCGTATGTGCAAAGCGAAGAGAGAAGATAGAGTGTCATGGCGCCATCTTCAGTTACTAATCGGTCTGCTCCTGTCTCAGTTTTCGCTCCGTAGCATTTTCAGAGGGGCCCACAGGGCCGGACTTCGCCTCACACGGACTTCTGCTGGGAAGTTTTTTGATCGGGATAGGCCCAAGTGTGATCACTGTGGCCGCCACAATCATCAGAAGGACAAGTTTTTGGACTTGCATGGCTTCCACCACACCTGAACCAATCAGGGCTCCTTGCTGCTCATAGTGCGAGTTCTGACACTTCAGTCGATGCCCCCCAAAGCTCTATCACTTGGCCTTCTTTGCCTATACTACTTCAGCTTTCGCTTCCTTTACAGTCCCAGTTCGGCATGCCAAGATTGACGACATTCGACGATTTCTTGCTCAATTAAAGGGACCTTCTGCCACATCTACCTCTTCCTTCGCTCAGTTAGGTACCATAAGCACTACTCATCATGTGTCTACTCCATCCAATCCTACCTGGATCATTGATTCAAGTGCCTCAGAGCACATGACTAGTATGTCTTCATTATTTTCTTTGCATTCTATTTGTTCGAGTTGTGATAAGGTTAAAATTGTTGATGGAACCTTCTCCTGTGTCTGGGAAAGGGAATGTCAATCTCTCTTCCCATCTCTCCCTATCTTCTGTTTTACATGTTCCTAAGTTTACTTTCAATCTCTTATATGTTAGTTCCCTCACCAAACGGTTGAATTTTAGTATTACATTATTTCCTTCTTCATGTGTCTTTTAGGACCTGAATACGAGGACGATTGGTACTGGACGTGGAGCTATTGGTCTATACTTCTTGGATGTACAACCTGTTGAGCCCACAACATTGGAGTCTCGTAGTAGCAGTCGACTAAGTTTAGAGTCTATTTTGTGTTAGCATGCACGCCTTGGACATGTTTCTTTTCAATACTTGAAACTCTTATTTCCTGCTTAGTTTACTTCTGTTTCTATGTCTGGACTTCAGTGTGAGACTTGCGAGCTTGCCAAACATTGCCTTTCATCTTATCCTTCAAGGAGTAATCGGAGGTTATTCACCTTTGATATTGTGTATTCAAATGTACAGGGACCTGCTCCCGTTATTCTATTTTTGGTTTTCGCTACTTTGTTACATTTCTTGATGATCACACGCAATGTACGTGGGTCTATATTATGAAGACCAAAAATGAGGTATATTCAGTTGAATTATAGAATTAGGGTTAGAATTAGAGTTCCAAAGTATGAAAGAGAGAGAGAGAGAAGGAGAAATGGATGTCTATTGTGCGTAGTCACAATGACTCCATAAATCTTCTTTATGTAGAAGAATTACAGAAATGACAAATATACCCCTCAAGGGGGTATTTACAAAACTACCCCCGATACATATAAAATACGTATTTCTACGTATATGATAACACTCCCCCTTAAGTTGGTGCATAGATATCTCTCATGCCCAACTTGCACAAGCACTTATGGAGTTACCAACTGGGAACTCCCTTCATGAAAACATCTGCAACATGTTCATTAGTCTTCAGAAATGGGGTGCACACTGCCCCAGAGATAATCTTCTCTCTAATGAAGTGTCGGTCCACCTCAATGTGTTTGACACGATCATGCTGAACGGGATTGTGAGCAATGCTGATGGCGACCTTGTTGTCACAATATAAGCTCACAGACCCTGAAACTGGGAAACTAAGTTCAGCAACCAACACTTTCAACCAAAGCATCTCACACAAGCCATGAGCCATTGCTCTGAATTCGGCCTCTGCACTAGATCTGGCGACAACGGGTTGCTTCTTGCTTCTCCAAGTGACCAGATTGCCCCCAACAAAGGTGCAATATCCAGAAGTGGATCTCCGATCATCTTTGGCCCCTGCCCAGTCTGCATCGGTATAAGGCTCTATACGCATATGGTCATTCCTCTCAAACAGAAGACCTCTACCAGGGGCAGACTTGAGATACCTCAAGATCCGATGTGCTGCCTCTAAATGAACACCTCTGGGTGAGTGCATATACTGACTAATCACACTCACTGCATAGGCAATGTCGGGTCGAATCAGGGAAAGATAGATCAATCGCCCAACTAGCCTCTGAAAGCTCCCTACATCCTATAGTAGCTCACCACTGGCATCTGCTAGCTGGTGATTCTGCTCTTTAGGAGTTTCCACTGGTTTGGTACCCAACCTACCTGAGTCTTGTAACAAGTCTAAGACATACTTCCTCTGAGAGATGAAGAGCCCCTGACTGGATCTTGCAACTTCGATGCCTAGGAAGTATTTGAGAGGTCCTAGATCTTTGGTTTCAAACTCCTCCGCTAACTGAAGCTTCAGTTTGGCTACCTCTGCTGCATCATTCCCTGTGAGAATGATGTCATCAACATAATCAATGAGGGCAGTGGTGTTCTTCCCTTGATGCTTCACAAATAGGGTGTGATTGGCCTGACTTTGAGTGTAACCCAGCTTCTTCACGGCTAGGGTGAATCTCTCGAACCATGCCATTGGAGATTGTTTAAGCCCATAGAGGGCTCTTTAGTCTACACACCTTGCTACTATGTCCTGGTGGAGTGAATCCAGGAGGAAGCACCATGTAGACTTCTTCATGTAGGTCCCCATGAAAAAAAGCATTCTTCACATCCAACTGATGCAAAGGCCACTCTGGGTTTGCTGTCACTGACAACAACACCCTGATGGAGTTCATCTTTGCCACAGGTGCAAAGGTCTCCACATAGTCAATCCCATAGGTCTGGGTGTACCCCTTGGCTACTAATCTTGCCTTGTACTTCTCAACAGACCCATTTGCCTTGTGTTTGACTGTGAACTCCCATCTGCAACCCACAGGTTTCTTGCCTCTTGGCAGGTCAACAAGCTCCCATGTCCCATTCTTGTCCAGAGCTTTCATTTCCTCTATCATAGCAGCTTTCCATCTTGGTTGAGCCAGCCCTTCTGCCACTGAAGAGGGTATAGGAATAGTGGAAAGGGAAGTGATAAAAACTTTATAGGAGGGGGACAAGGCATTATAGGAGACAAAGTGGCTCAGAGGATGCTGAGTGCAGCTTCTGACTCCTTTTCTTAGAGCAATGGGAAGATCAGAAGCATCAGTAGAAGGACAAATGACAGGCATAGAGAGAGGTGGAGAATTACCTGAATCCAAGGTAGGAACCACTGGTACTGGATCAGCTGTGGCTTTCTCCCTTCTATTATAGACTTTGAGCTCCTTCTGAGCTCCAGGAGCACTATCAATCCCACTAGTAGTATGAGTAAGCGGAGAGCTCTCAAACTCTAAAGGAGGGGATAGGGATATAGCTGGAAGAGGAACAGTCCACCTCTCTTCATTACGACTCTCCCCCTGAAGAGAGGTGGGGGAGAAAAAAGACAGCTCCTCACGGAATGTGACATCCATGCAGACAAACTTCTTCCCAGAGGACGGATGGTAACACTTGTATCCCTTGTGGGTAGAGGAGTAACCAAGAAAGACGCACTTGAGTGCTTTAAGATCGAGTTTGGTGCGATGGGGACCCAAGATATGTACATAGCTTACACACCCAAAGATGCGATGAGGAATAGTGAATAGAGGAGAGCCAGGAACAAGGACTTGAATAGGAGACTGAAAATTGAGCACTCGAGATGGCATTCTGTTAGTCAAGTAGGCAGCCGTCAACACAGCATCCGACCAATAAGATTTGGGGACCTGAGAGCCAATCAAGAGAGACCGAGCTATCTCAATCAAGTGCCGCATTTTCCTTTCAGCTACACCATTCTGTTGAGGGATGTAGCTGCAGGAATTTTGGTGACAAATCCCATGGTCAATGAGGTAATGTTGAAGACCCCCAAACATATATTCTCCACCCTGGTCAGTACGAAGAACCTTGATGGAGACACCATACTGGGTCTGGATCATCTTATAAAAACCCAAAAAGATGGAATGAACCTTATCTTTGGTTTTCATGAGATAGACCCATGTACACCTAGTATGATCATCAACAAAAGAAACAAAATAGCGGAAGCCAAAGATAGTAGTGGGGGAAGGGCCCCATACATCAGAATGCACAATGTCAAAACAAGTAGAACTTCTATTACCTCTGGAGGGATAATTCGATCTACAATGCATGGAGAGCTCACAAGTCTCACAGTGTAAAGCCGAAAAAGAAACAGAAATAAACAAACTAGGAAATAAAAGTTTCAAATACTAAAAAGAGACATGCCCCAGACGGGCATGCCAGCTCAAAACATCTATCCTACTACTACTACTACTACTAGCAGACGACTGTAGTGCTTTGGGTTCAGGAAGGCGTCCATCTAGAAGGTAGAGGCCATTAGCTTCATGTCCAGTGCCAATCGTCCTCCTCATCTCTAGGTCCTGAAAGACACATGAAGTAGGAGAAAAAGTGACACTACGGTTTAGGGTTTTAGTCAAAGCACTAACAGAAAGTAGGTTAGAAGTAAATCTGGGAACATGCAAAACTGATGAAAGAAGCAATTGGGGAGAGAGAAGGATATTCCCTTTCCCAGACACAGAAGATAAGGTGCCATCAGCTGTCTTCACCTTATCACGGCCAGAACATATGGAATAAGTAGAAAATAAAGAAGACAGGCCCGTCATGTGTTCCGAAGCCCCTGAATCAATGATTCAAGTGGGGCTGGATGATGGGAGAGACACATGATGAGCAAGTCTAGCGTTACCTGACTGTGCAAAGGAGGTAGATGATGTGGCAGATGGACCATCAAGCTGCTGAAGCAATCGTCGAAGGCCTACATACTCTGTTGTTGAAAAACCACTAGGAGGAGCTGAAGGAAGAGGGCTCGCCAGAGACTGTCCTGGGGAAGGAGCAGAAGAATCCATACTGACTGTATGAGCACTGGAGGAGGCTGGCTGGCTAGGACAACCATGTAGGTTCCAACACTTGGCACGCACATGGCCTAACTTGCCGTAGAAATCACACTTGGGCTTCTCTTTGGTCAGAGACTTCCCAAGAGAAGGTCCAGTAGGAGCATAAGATGGAGCTGAGGTAGTCTGATAAGATGGACCCCTCGAAGGCTGCTGTAACTGCTAAGGCTGATAAACAGGAGAAGCTGTAGCTGATCGCTCTGGAAGGGGATGCTCACTCTGAAGAGAGATCCTCCTACTCTCCTCACTCTGAAGATAGGCATACACTTCATTGAGAGAGGGAAGATCCATCCTACTACTCAAGATCTGAACACGGGCAAGCTCATAAGACAGATTGAGCCCAGCAAGGAAATCAAAGATCCGGCCCTTCTCTATATATTGACGAAAGGGAGCAATGTTTGATGGGTTGAAAGGCTGATAAGAGTAGTAATGATCAAGCTCCTGCCACAAGGTACGAAGAGCAGTGTAGTACTGAGAGAGAGACTTCTCCCCCTGCCGAAAGTGGATTATAGTCTGTCGCAGCTGAAATGCCCGTCCTGTGTTCTGCTGCTGTGAGTAAGTCTTCTCAGTGATCTCCCAGACCTCTTGCGCTGTGCGCATAAATAAGAAACTCTCATTGATATCAGGCTTCGTAGAGTTGAGGAGCCATGACATGACACAGTAAGATCATCTGTCTGCCACTGTCGATAAGATGGATCGATCTTGGGAGGCTCAACTGTATCTCCCGTAGTGTGACCCAACTTCCCACGGCATCCAATAAATAACCGTGCTGCCTGAGCCCAACGCAAATAGTTCTTGCCGTCTAGCTTCACTGATGTGATCTGTAAGCTAGGGTTCTCATAGGCCAAGTGATGCATCATAGGGCCTCCAATACCAATGGAGGGAACATCCGTGCTCACATCTGACCCTGAAGGAGAAGGCAAGGAAGGCGGAGTGACCAAAGGCGTGACCACAGGAGGTGGAGGATCTGCCATGAAGAACTATGGCCAACAAGACGATATCGGAGTATCGAAGAGTCACAAAAAAATCACTCGAAGCCCAGAATAAGGCTAAAGAACCATACCACAGAGCAAAAGAACATAAAAACAAGGCATATAAGGCCCACAATCATCTGAATAGGTCCTAATAGACATTTTAGGGCTCAATAATCCTCCCGAGTAATCAAAGAACATGACTAACAGAAGAATTGGAACCAATTAACGCCCATACGAACCTCGAAAGAAGGATATTAGGAACCAGATGAAGGAGGGAAGCAATATGCAAGTGTAATAAACCTTCATAGGACAATCAAACCACTGAGAGAGAGGTTTAGAGTTCTTATGGATGATTTTATAGACCAGCCGAAGGTCAAAAAAGCCCAAAAATGACGCCGGCAGTAAACAGTGGGTTGAGAAGGTTCCACAACCTTCAATTCTTAGTGGATCTACTCGAGTAGACTATCCACATGTAGAGGAGATTGGGGGGGACTAGATCGATGCAACAACCCCCCCAAAAAAGGTCATTAAGGGTTAGAAAAACCCGCTGGTTCGAAAAACGAGTTTTCTTGATTTTTCGAGGAAAAAGGCTCAAAAACCCTTGAGATGGATCCCAAAAATTGTGAAAAAATAACCAAAAATCCTTAAAAAATGAGATCTATCTAATGGTAGAGTTTTGGGAGAAAAAGATGAGACATGTCCGTACGATGCTGACGTCAACCTATGGCCTGGATGACGTCATCACCTTTCTAGATGAAGTCAGAGAAGAAACCCTTCTATCAGCCCTGCAACCTTGCTTTGATACCAAGTTGAATTATAGAATTAGGGTTCCAAAGTATGAGAGAGAGAGAGAGAGAGAGAGAGAGAGAAGAGGGAGAAATGGATGTCTATTGTGCTTAGTCACAATGACTCCATAAATCTTATTTATGTAGAGGAATTACATAAATGACAAATATAGCCCTCAAGGGGGTATTTACAGAACTACCCCCGATACATATCAAATACATATTTCTACGTATATGATAACAAATTCCATCTTTAAAGGTTTTCATAAGACGGTTCAAACTCAATTTAGTTCCACATCAAGATACTTCGATCTGACCAGGGTAGCGAATATATGTATGGAGGTCTGCAACATTATTTGGTTGAGCGTGGAATTTGTCATCAACATTCTTGCAGTTACACACCTCAACAAAATGGTGTAGCCGAAAGGAAAATGTGTCATCTTCTTGAGGTATCTCGCTCCCTTCCCTCTGGTAGCAATGTTCCTAAATCCTATTGGTCTAATGCTATTCTTACTGTCGCATATCTCATTAATCGCAGGTCTTCACGTGTTCTGCAATTTAAGACCCCTTATCAATTGCTTACACAAAATTGGTCCTTGTTTTTAGTTCCTCCTCACAGATTTGGTTGTGTATGTTTTGTCCATATTCTGAGACCAAACCGTACCAAGTTGGATCCCAAGGCTCTCAAGTACATCTTCCTAGGATACTTTTCCTCCCACAAAGGATACAATGTTATCGCCCCTTGTCTGGGAAGAAGTTTGTCTCCATGGATGTCACCTTTCGGGAGAATACCCCTTTTTTTTCCCCGCCTCTCTTCAAAGGGAGAGAAGTAATGAAGAGAAGTCTTCCTCTTCCAATGTTCCTCTCCCTTCTATTCCTCCAATACCCACTCTCCTAGTCAAGATGACTGACCGACCTACTACGCGGTTTGACAGTAGTGATGGTGGTGCTCAGGGCGAGCTTAAAGTCTATAAAAGAGGGAAGGCCACAACTGATCCATGCCTAGTCGTACCATCCTTGGATCCAGGTAATACCTCACCATCTGAGCCTATTGTCCCACTTGTTCATGTTACTGACTTTACTACTGATGCCTGGGGTTCTAATCTCCCCATTGCTCTTAGAAAGGGTACGAGAAGTTGTACTCAACACCCTCTCTGTAATTTTGTTTCGTATGAGGCCTTGTCTCCATCTTACAGGTCAATTGTTACCTTGTTGTCTACCATTCCTACACCTTCCTCAATGACATAAGGGTTGAAGCATCCTAAGTGGAAGGATGCAATGGTTGAAGAAATGAGAGCTTTAGATAAAAACAATACATGGGAACTAGTTAACTTACCTAGAGAAAAGAAACTAATGGGATGCAAATGGGTATATATTGTGAAGTACAAGGCAGATGGGTCGGTAGAGAAGTACAAGGCAAGATTGGTAGCCAAAGGGTACTCACGGAGATATGGCATCAACTACGTGAAGACATTTGCCCCAGTTGCAATGGAATCGAACCATGAATCGTAGGATTCAACGATTTGAATCTTGATTCCAATAACCATGTTCATGGCACTCCATTGTCAGAGTTTTCTTGTAATTTTGGGTATTATCTCTGGATTTTATTTCCTTTATCAATAAAACAGTGTTATTTGTCAAAAAACTGAACATACTGATAAAAATCTGAACTTTGTGACATGGCTTGAAGTAGAGATGCCTACTGAATGACTAGTGAACTGTCTTACATTGTCAGTTAAGTCAGCGAGTAGTACATAAGTTGTCATGGATAGGCAAAGATGTTAAGTACAACCACATGTTTACAGAAAGCACCACAAACTACAGTAAATTACCAATGAACAATTGGGGAAACATTTCGAACACCAATGTTGTGTTACACAAATTATATCTATTAAAATAAACACCATTCCATAATAAATAAATAAATAATCTCAGTTATTAAACAGACATTAAACCAGAAAAACACCTCAACAAATTCGTTTGGGTTGAAACAAAAATGCACTGATTCACGGACTTTTACCTTCATTACATAGACAGACTGGATTTGAAATCACACACCATGTAAAAAAAACTGTATGTAATGAGTCATTGGGTTCACTATGAATGATCTTTTTAAGTGTCTTCCTAATAAGATCAAATGCAATCAAACCAAGCCAATGCATTAAAAGATTTTTGAGAAGATAAGTTTACCTCTGTGTCATCTATTCTGAACCATGTGCCTTGCAGATCCTTCACGTATGACACATAATGTCCAGAAAACGACGCGTTCAATGTATCCAAATGCACAACAACAGCATACAACATGTAAAGGGGTGGACTGTCGCCTGTTCCTGTCATGAACGGGATCATGTCCAGCATGTCTGGGAAAGTGATACACTTATTTATTTTGCCATATCTCCCCTTCTGATAAAGCCAAAAAAGTTGACGAATCAAATAAGTCAAATAATTACATTACAAAAAAGGAACAGGAAAAAATTAACTTTCTTCCAGGACAGGTCAATACAATAAATCATCCAGGTGGGGAAAAAAACTCAGCAAAAAAGAACAAGGAATTAAATTTTAGTTTCAGTGTGAGATATGGCCTACACCAAAAACAATATGATCAGTTACCAACTCAGCTCCCCCAGCTCCGTCGAATTGGTGTGACATGTATATGAATCTTAGGTGAGTCAACTGCATAAGTGACTCATATAATACCCCTCCAAAACAAAGATGATTCAACAGAGTCGGGTACTGCTCAGTTGAAATCCTAAACCCTGAGATAAACCGATGTGTTGGGCACATAAAGGCTTGAACAAAGGACCAAAAAATCAACATAGAACAATGGACCACACTGGGACCACTATTTCCGAAAGTAATACCTGGAACCTCTTCAAGACAATTGTAAGGATGTTTGGCGCCTCATGTATGCTCAACTGCTTTTGGGCTTTGACGTACTTGGCACACCTTTTATCACAACACGGACAAGATGGTGAGTTGTTTGAGTTTAGATGATTATGTGCAACTAACACAATCTGAAAGACAAGGGATGAGATTCTGAGGCACTAAAGTAAATTCATCGAACCTTCCACATCTATACATGTTTTCTCCATCCAAATCCTCAGGAGCTGTGAATTGAGTAAGTGCATCCTCCAATGACTCGACCCAACCAAGTATCTCCAATGTAAGATCCATAATGTTTTCATATCGTTCAGAGTCCTGGTGACATCTCAGACACTTGACCTGGTTGCAGTAACATGAACTTACTACTAACAATCATAGTGATGAGTAGAATGATCAATAATTAAATATGACCAAAAAATTTCAAGAATCGGACACTAGAACTTGCAAGAAAGTAAGAATCACAATAATCACCATTGATCTAAGACGACCACCGAATGTGTGTTGTATGAAGGTTGTTTCTTGCAATCTTGGATCAACTTCCTTCTCACCACCCAGTCGTTCAAGACATATAGATTGCATAGACGTAACTAGAAGCCTGAATATATACGGCCTCATCAAAAATAGAAAACTCTAGACAAACAACTGGAAAGAGCAACCAGAAAAATTACCATTTTTCTATCAAAAGGTGAAGATCTAAAATTGAAATTATTGATTAAAGGAAGCAAAAGAGAATATAAGCAGAACTATATCCAAAAAAAATTGACATGTACATCTTGACACACCTTAGAAATTCATGAGCATCTTCCTGACTTCCACCACCCATCCGGCAACCAATACTCCGCATGTGTGAAAGGATACTGCTAGGAGACAAAGGACCTCCACCTTCTCTCAACATCATTACATGCTGCTCAAGTTCACACATAAGGCACCAATCTTTCACACAGCCTACACAAATATAGAACAGACAAGAGGAAGTTACATATTACATATGTCTCTGAACAAGATAGCATCAAATCTACTCATTTACAGCTAAAGGAAACATGAATATGGTAAATGCAAGTACAGTTTCTTGAATGTGATCTCTGAAGCAAGTAGATAATAAGAGGCTTTGTGCAGGTCAAACATTGCAATACAGCATTGGCATAGCAGCTGCAAAACAGAAAATGTTGTCAGCAACAATATAAACAGATATTAAGAAACCAAATAACTACCCAAAAAAGGCTCTTATGTTTTTCCCAGAAGTAAATATGTTTAAATCCAATGAAAACATTGCTGGAAATATTACATAGATGTGTCCACCGAAGCTTACACAAATATAAAATAAGCATAAAAACCATACTCAAAAGCCACTATAATATACAACCCTATGGAGTGAGGAAATGGATGACCACAGTGTTGTGTAATATGGTGAGGCAAGTGTTTGAGAGTTTGGCAGCTAAAGAAAAATAATTACCTTGAAAATTTGGGGTTTTCGCCAAATTTCAAAGGCTTCATAATTACCTTGAAAATTTGCATAACTCTCAAATTTCGCTTCGATTCACTCTATCGATTGATTCGAGGAGTTTTTCAACAAAAAGATCCAAGTGGAGTGGTTTTTTTGTGTTAGAATGATGCAAGCAATTTATTTGCAGAAAAATCAGGTTCGGAAAATTTCGGAGAAGTTTTCATACTTCAGGTCGAAGTATATAATTCAACCGACATTATATAGTTTTCTTTATACAAAATAATCGAAAAACACTTTTGGCGCACAATATTTCGCGAAATATTGCAATAGTGCAATACTTCTACTGTAAGTAATGTTTCATGTCAGACTACCTCGAAATGCAAATATTTCGCGAAATAAACAAAATTTAATACCTTGCTTGCAAGATACTTAACATTTGCCAAAGCTTATGAGTTCTAGCTTTTACAATTGAAGTTTGCGATGCAACATGTGTAACATTACGTATATGTACTCATGTCTATAAGCATATGATACTAATCATAAGATATTTTGTCACATTATCCAATATTAGTCATTTTTATATAAGAAACAATTACTTTGTTTCACTTCACATTATTCAAAGTATAATGCCGAGTCCAGATTTTTCAAGGTTTGTCGAATCAGACACTCCGCACCCTTGTCGAACTCTGACACCCATACACGCATCAAGGAAACATAGGCCTTATGCCTCTTCCTCTATTTATAACTAGCGAGAGGACATGAGTGCCATGTCATAAACCCACACAGCACCTGTATAGCATTTATTTTCTTTTTAATAACATATAATACTTACATATCACCTACTTATCATCTATAACATCACCTACTATAAGACATACATATCACCTATACTTGTGTTGCATAACCTGTTTCACCACCTACTATTTTTTGACTCATGCGGTCCCCCAGTCTAGGAAGTTTTTAATATTTGTAGGATTTATAAAATGCAAGCCCCCTCCTATAATGTATGACAGGAATACGAAATCAAATGCTCCTGCATCATTCTCCCTCAGGAAATACGCAACAATGGCAAATTTAACTTCTTGTCCAGTTGAAATCCTTGTACAATCGCCCACTTCTTCCTTCTTCACTCCCCATCTGATTCTAACACGCACTTCATGCAATCATCTCTATCAAATAAAGGTTGGTCCCTTCAGTTTGGCAGTCGCGAACTGCACCTTTCCGAACTTGGTCAATAGATCCCCATTCCAAGAAGTTATTGATGATAGTGATTCAATTTACAAAATTCCCCCAATTAGATGTTCAAAATAGGTCTCCAACTTCAAGCTTGTCTCCCTGATCACTCTAATAATAATCGTGATACGATATATAAACCTCCATCTGATTGGTTTGAAGCGCATCCTCCACTCAGTCTCACCGTGGTGGTCATGTTCTATAAGGAGCATGTTTGTTTGCACTGAGTTGTTCCGAAAGCAGGAGTAAGATACACTATCCAACAAAAACACATTTATCTTGTAAGACATGCTTGTTGTCAGTATGAGGGAGAATATAATATAAGATATATGGTGGGTGGAGATATTAATGTGGGTGTAATTGTTTTGACCTAGTAATATAAATAATATTGTGGGACGTTGGTAGATTTAACTCTCCAACGCTTTCCCTTCTTCTTTTTCTCTCTTCTTCTCCTCTCTTCCTGAAACCCTAAAATTCTACTTGGTATCAGAGCATAGCGAATCGAATCCGCACAAAAACTTTAGGGGTGAATCTCCTCACGCCTCAGACCTTCAAGGGGTGATCAACATTGCTGACGTCATCGTTGACGTAATGGAGCCGTACGGCTGACGTCATCAGCTGTATGGACAAGGTGCTCAAGATCTCCAAAACCTTCACCTTCCAGTAAATGACATTTTTCTAGGAATTTTGGTGATTTTTTGGGAATTGTTTGGACATTTTTTGAGCATGTTATGGCTGATATTCGAAAATATTGAAAAACAGGCTCGTTTCAGTTCGTGGTGATTTGCGACCTCTTTCAAAGCTTCTTGGCTTCGATTGCTGCTTCGTTTTGATCCCTCCCATTATTACCTACAGGTCTATGCCATTTATTTCAAGTTTGGTGGAGTATTGAGGCTGGGGGATCGATTTCTCCCCCCTATTATTACCGCCGGCAACTTTTTTGCCCTTATTGGGCATCACGAACACCCTCAATCCCTGTTGGTTGGCTCCCCTATGCCTTTAATCCTTTCTTGGATGCTTTGTTGGAACTTTGGGATGATCCCATCACTCCGTGATCTCTTGGTTAGCGTGGCTTGAGTCGTTTGACTCGTTTCGATCTCCGTTGTGCCTCCGGTTTGTCTCAGATCGTGGTAGTTGTTTATTGGGTGGTCTTTTTCTATTATTTGCTTGTTATTTGTTGTTTGTGACGCAGCTATGCCGACGTCAGATGCATCCAGAGCCTCAGATGTGGTCTCCAGGCCTACTGGCCCCCCAGTTTCAGCCCCTACTCCATATGAAAACCCTGTGTTGCAGATCACCACTATCAAGCTGGCTGGAAAAAATTATTTGGAATGGTCTAGGGCTGCCAAGATGTTTATTGGTGGCCGTGGAAAACAAGGATATCTTACTGGCCGTCCAGTGGCCCCTAAAGAGGATGATCCCGAGTTTGAGAAATGGGAATCGGGCAATTTGACCGTTATGTCGTGGCTTCTTAACTCTATGGAGCCCCACATCAGTCGAGGATTCCTATTTCATACTACTGCAAAGGAGATCTGGGACTCTGCATCTCAGACCTATTCCCAGCAAAAGAATGTTGCTCGTGTGTATCAGTTGCGCCAGAGCATTGCCACTCTTCGTCAAGGAGACTTGCCTTTGGCCGAGTATTTTGCTAAGCTTCGTAGCATGTGGGAGGAGCTTGATTATTATCAAGTTTTTACCCCTGCCTGTACCACAGATGGTAAGGCATATCACACGTTGGTGGATCAGAACAGGATATATGAGTTCCTTGCTGGCTTGAATGCTGATTTCGAGTTAGCCCGTGTCCAGTTGCTCATAAAGATGATTTACCCTCGCTTAACCAAGTATACGCCTATGTTCAAAGTGAAGAAAGTCACAGAGATGTCATGTCTCATCTTCCCAAACATGAAAAGTTTGCCCTGGCTGCAGTTTCATCATCACAGAAACCACCACAGCATCGCCCTAAAGGTCCTCCACCTACTTGTGCTCATTGTGGCAAGAAAGGCCACAGTCAAGATAAATGCTGGAGTCTTCATATGTGTGAGGGGTGTGGCAAGAAGGGCCATAGTAAAGAAAAATGTTGGAATATTGTTGGACGACCCCCGCAGTCGTCCCTGCCGTCGTCACGCGCACCTCCCACTGCCCACAGCGTTGCTATGGATACTCCTACAGATCTATCCCCTTCCTCGGACACACCACCAGTTACTATTTCTCGAGAGGAGCTCGAGAATATACAGCGCTTTATGGCCCACTTGGATGGACCTTCGGCCACTTCTGCATTTGCCCGGTCAGGTACCATCAGTTCTGCCCATCATGTTTCCGCCTCTACTTCTTCCTCACCCTGAATTATTGATTCGGGGGCTTCAGAGCATATGACGGGTATGTCTACCTTATTTTCTTCCTATTCTGTGGGTTCTGGGGCTGATAAAGTCCGCATCGCAGATGGCACCCTTTCCTCTGTCTCTGGGAAAGGTCGTGTCATAGCCACATCTGAGATTTCTTTATCCTCTGTCCTTCATGTTCCCAAGTTTGATACTAACCTGCTTTCTGTTAGCTCTCTCACAAAAACCCTGAATTGTTGTGTCACTTTCTTTCCTTCTCATTGTGTGTTTCAGGACTTGGTCACGAGGAGAATGATTGGCACTGGACGTGAAGTGAATGGTCTCTATCTCCTAGATGCGTCTCCCACAGTTCCAGCAGCGTTGCAGTCTCGTAGTCATAATAATAGTTTCAATAAAGAGCAGCTACTGTCTTGGCATGCTCGTCTTGGTCATGTGTCTTTTCCATATTTACGTCTCTTATTTCCAGCATTGTTTCAGTCTGTATCGCTGTCTGAACTTCATTGTGAAGTGTGTGCTCTGTCCAAGCACACTCGTTCTGTTTTCCCACCACGGGGTAATAAAAGCAATGCTATTTTTGATTTGATTCATTCTAATGTTTGGGGCCCGTCCCCGGTTACTTCCATTTTTGGTTATCGCTACTTTGTCTCGTTTGTGGATGATTTCTCTAGGTGCACATGGATATTTGTTATGAAATCTAAAGATGAAGTGTTTTCTATCTTCCAGAACTTCCACAAACTAATCCTTACCCAGTTTGGAAAGTGTATAAAAGTTCTCCGATCTGATCAAGGGGGGGAGTACATGTATGGGGGGTTGAAGTTGTACTTGGCAGAGCATGGTATTGAGCATCAAAATTCATGTGTGTTCACCCCGCAACAAAATGGGGTGGCCGAAAGAAAAAATCGACATCTACTGGAAGTGGTTCGTTCTCTCCTTTTGTGGTACAATGTTCCCAAAACTTATTGGTCTGATGCCGTGCTTCTTGCCGCCTTTCTCATCAACCGTATGCCGTCTCGGTCTCTTCAGTTCCACGCTCCTTTTCAGTTCCTTCGTCCCTCTAGTCCTCCATTTGCGGTTCCTCCGAAAATCTTTGGCTGTGTTTGTTACGTCCATATCCTTGGCCCTCATCGGACAAAGTTGGACCCTAAAGCACTTAAATGTGTGTTCCTAGGGTACTCCTCAAGCTCGAAGGGGTATAAATGCTATCATCCTCCCACACGATGGAGGTTTGTTACTATGGATGTCACTTTTCTAGAATCGGCTCCTTTTTTTTCCGCTGCTAGCCCTGCCGATCCTCAGGGGGAGAGTAGTTAGTGTGAGGAACGGCATGTGACCCCTGCTTTGCCCGTGACATTAGATGATCCAGTTATTGATACTATTATGCATGACAGAGACACTAGCAAGCAGGGGGAGCTGCAAGTCTATACTCGTCATAGAGTAAGGGAGACAAAGACCATTCCTGAATGTCAAGGTCAAGACTCCTCCTCACTGGATCCAGGTAATTCCTCATTTGGTTCCCCTTTGGTTTCCCCTTCTTTATGTGATAGTAGTTCTGATCTTCCTATTGTTCTTCGGAAAGGGAAGAGATCCTGTACTCAACACCCTATTGCTAATTTTGTTTCCTATGATAACTTATCACCATCCTACAAATCTTTTGTTACCTCCCTGTCCTCTGTTACTCTTCCTTCTTCTGTCACAGAGGCTCTAGCACAACCCAGATGGAAGGAGGCAATGGTTGAGGAAATGAACGCACTGGAAAAAAATAACACATGGGAACTGGTTCGGTTACCACAGGGCAAGAAGCCGGTTGGATGTAAGTGGGTCTATACAGTGAAATGCAAACTGGATGGATCTGTGGATAGATACAAGGCACGGCTGGTGGCTAAGGGCTATTCTCAGACATATGGTATTGACTACAAGGAGACATTCGCTCTTGTAGCCAAACTAAACTCTATTCGGGTTATTCTCTCACTCGCAGTAAGTCAGTCCTGGCCACTACTACAGCTCGATGTTAAGAATGCATTCCTCCATGGTGACTTGAAGGAAGAAATTTATATGCTCCCCCCTCCGGGGTTCCGGGTGTCTGATGACATGCAGAGAGTGTGTAAGTTGAAGAAAACTCTGTATGGTTTGAAACAATCACCAAGAGCATGGTTTGAAAGATTCAGTGGAACAGTTAAACAATTGGGATACAACCAGGGTCAGGCAGACCACACACTCTTTATCAGACGAGTAGGGGGGACTACGACTATCCTAATTGTGTATGTGGACGACATTATTGTCACAGGGAACTGTGCAACAGAAATTTCCAGACTTAAGAGCTTCTTGGCAGCTGAATTTGAAATTAAGGATCTAGGCACCTTAAAGTACTTCTTGGGCATTGAGGTTGCAAGATCGAATGAGGGGATATACATATGCCAGAGGAAATATGTATTGGATTTACTTCAGGATACAGGCATGTTGGGGGCACGACCTGTTGATACCCCGATTGAAGCAAATCATCGGCTAGATGGTCAATCAGGAGAACTCCTTGAGGATGTGGGTAGCTTTCAAAGACTCGTGGGACGCCTCATCTACCTAGCTCACACACGACCGGATATTGCATATGCCGTGAGTGTGGTGAGCCAGTACACGCACGCGCCTCGCACACCGCACTTGGAAGCTACTAACCGTATCTTGAGATACTTGAAGTCATCCCCAGAGAAGGGATTGTTATTTCGTCGTCATGGGCATACGAGGGTTGAAGGCTTTACTGATGCAGATTGGGCTGGTGCCCAAGATGATAGACGGTCTACTTCAGGCTATTGCACATTTGTGGGAGGCAATCTAGTAACCTGGAGGAGCAAGAAGCAGCAAGTGGTAGCTCGGTCAAGTGCAGAAGCCGAATTCCGATCTATGGCCCATGGTCTGTGTAAGCTACTATGGCTCAAAATTTTACTTAGGGAGCTAGGTTTCCCGATTGAAGGATCTATGTCGTTATATCGTGACAACAAGGCGGCCATAAGCATTGCACATAATCTCATGCTATGCTATCCAACAAAAATGCATTTGTCTCATGCACTATGAATACTGAACGTGGAAAGGCAGGTCACGAGTGGGGTCTAAGAGTCTGGAAAGTGTTTCCCCATCCAAGATCCCACTCATCAGGTTAGCCTATTCAGAGGACAAAGGGTCTCTAGTGCAAAAAGGGAGGAGATTGAGCACTTCACGTCCTCTCAGTCATTTGAGGCTATACTTTTCAATTAGAGATGAAATATATGGTTTTGTTTCTCCATATAGTGCTTAGGGATGCTGGATTAGAAAAGCTAGGACTCACAGTAGTGCTTAGGCTATACTTCCTTCTTTTTTTGCATCTGAATGATGATGCTATTTTTGGTTCTTGTTACAACAGAAGCTCATATTTCTTAGCTCCTTTGGGTAGAGATCCAGTGATCATTGTTACTTCTTCCAAACTAGTTTTATGACAGATCCTCCCTTTTAAGTGGCAAAACAATAGTGGTTTCCTTGCATTGATAGTCCTAAATTTGGCTTACCTATGGGCACAGAATATTGTATTAGTTCAGATACAAATAAATAAAAAAGAAGAAGAAAGAAAAAAAGAAGAATCCGTCCTATCAATGGATCAGGTAGCCCTTTTCTGCTCTTGGACCCATGTAATACCGCAGGCTGGGGCAGCAAGGCCAAATTTAGAGGCTATGAAAATTTTGCGTCGGACCCATGTCCAGAAGACAGGTCTATGTTAGAAGCCTGTAGTTTATGTGTGAACTAATCAATGATACTATGCATAATATGGTATTATAAACTTCAGATGGATTTTTCATGTTTTCACTATCAGTAGTCTCTAGAAAATATGAATCTGCAACTCTTGCTATTTGTTTTGCCCTTGCTGTCCACACACACACACAAAGAAAAATGCGTCGTTCTCTGCTTGTCAGGCTTGAAAATTTGTTGTTGGGTTTTATTGTCATATCGGTTCACTATGGGTCTTTCTATTTATCTGCACTTCAAAGAGAACTTGACAAGGTTATCTTGTTCCAAATTATTTGAATTATTTCAAATCTAACTGATTCTGTTATATTTTGTAGAACAAAGTCTCCTCATAACATGTGATTACGTTCCACCTAGAGCGCATTATTTAAACCTTAGCTTACAGCTCTAATCAATGAGTTGTCTCTGGCTGTGCTTTTATTTTCTAAAGACTCTCTTTCAAAATTGGCTGAACTTATGTCCAAGTGGTAGTCTTCTTGTTGGTGACCTAGTCACAAAAACCTCCGATTTTTTGAATTCACGAATCAATCGCGTATTAATCGGCAAAAACGGCAAAATCTCCGATTAATAAAAAAACTAGGCGATTAATCAGCGATTTTGCCAAATTTTGCCGATTAATCGATTGAGACCCATTTTTTCCCTTTATGATTTCGATTTGGGAATTATGAATGATATATCATGCTTATGACTTATGACTTATGACTTATTATTATGGAATTATAGATGTGCTTTTCATAATATAAATGTGTTTTGTTAAAAACAACATTTATAACTTGAAAAATGTCATGATATATTTTTTATTTTTGCCGATTTCTACTAATTTTTACCAAATTTTCCCGACTTGACCCCTTGCCGATTTATTGTCGAATCCCGACTTTGTGACTAGGGCTGGCAGTGCATGATGTAAAATGCCTTTTGGATTATATTTGTTGTTTTACACGATTTATGGTACATTGCTTCTACCTCTTGTCGGTTGAACACCGAAAGTATGGGATCCACTACTTGGACACCAGCTCGATAACAAACGTGACGAATGAGAAATATCCATGTTTAAGTTTTCTCTTAGTGGGATTACGACTTTTAGTTTTTTAATGTGAATGAAGTGAACTTATTGGCTTCAAAGCCAAAGTGGTTGGTCACTTGTGCAAAGAACAGTGAGAGACGAGGAAATAAATTTTGCAAAATTAACGAAATATTTCACGAAACATTTTCATTTTCTAAGTTACTAATAGGAAAGAATACATACACTAAATGTTTCCACTTCCATACATGTCAAAATATTTCGCCTGAACAATAAATTTTGATCAATTGGTGGTGATCTTGCTCCCATGAATATTTGGGAAACACTCTAAATCCCTTAAGGAAAGTAAATATATGTTTGGCTTGGTTTAAAGAAACCGAAACCAGCTTCTGAACAAAACCAAGTCAAAAACAAGGTTACCCAATTTGCATAAGTAGTGTTTGGGAACGCTTTTTGGGAAGCGCTTCTCTAGCTTTTGGCCTAAGAAGCGCTTCCTTAACATAAATTTGTCTTTGGTTTGCAAAATCGCTTTGACTTCTAGCTTCTTTTAGAAGCTAGAAGTGTTTTTTTGAGAAAAACCTCAGAGGGTGTTTCTTAAAAAAGTGTTGTTGCGCTTTTGCGAGAAGCATATGACCGTCAAAACGGTTCTTATGTTTTGACTTCTTTGCCCTCTTTCTTCCCTCTTATAAAATCTATTCTCCACGGTTCTACTAATATCTTCTTCAACTGAATCTCTTGTTCTCTCTCCCTCTTACAATCATATTCTTCTTCTGGTTGTGGATTGGGTTTTTGCTCTGCTCCCATGGCAAACAGGAGTATGTATCTGAATCCCCAGGTGTAGCACGGAACTCTGACCAGTTGGGGCATCAGCAAAGGGAGGAGGTGAAGCGGATTATCGATGTCCTATTGAACACCAAGAAACGGAATTCAGTTTTGGTTGGGGATTCCGAGCCGAAGTTGGTCATGAGAGAGCTCTTGCAGAGGATTGAGAACAAGGAATCGAAGTGGGAAAAGGGCCACTTAGGAATATTCCGACGATTTCCTTGATCAAGGGGTTTGCTTCAAATCGAACGCAGATCCCTACAAAGGTCTAGGAGTTGGGAGGTTTGGACGAGACCCGAATAAGTAACAGCAACGGTAGTGGCATGATTCTTGACTCAGGAGACCTGAAATGGCTAGTTGAGCAGCCTATTGGGTGTTTCCCAGCATTTTCGATACCCCCTCTGTATACATCTATATCATCATCCATTTGCAATCCACAATTTTGCCAAATTTTCTCCTGGAGGCTAATTTCACTGATTTTGCTTCACTTGTTGTGCTTCGGTTTTATGACAGGTGCAATCTTAAATGATCTCTTTTCTTCCATTGTGTTGAAAGTTCAAGACGCATGTCTGAAAACATGGATCCTTCTCGAAGGACAAGCTATTGCTCACAATGTATGGAGAATTATGAGCAAGACCTAGCGAAACTAGTAGAAGAGTTTGAGTACGGTTCACTTGCCCACTGTACTCACACTCACACCTACAACCCCCTAGCCCAGACGCAGCGCACACACACACTTGTTACCACACACACAGAAGTCTTTGCAAACGAAGCTGATGATGGGCCAAGTGATAAACAACAGCCTGCTTCGTGTATTTTTAATGTTATTTCATTATTGGGATCCATAAGATGTAATTCAAAATATAGTATTTGCCTTAGATGAGCCAAAATATCAACTACTGCCTTGTTTTGAATATAAGGGTATTCTTGACATTTTGATAGAATCCAGAAGCTCACAGTTCATTTTGCTAAACAACAAATATCAGCTTCTACACACATAACAACACTTCTCCAGCATGGTCTGCCAAACGCTATTTTAGAAAAAAGCACTTCTCAACAGTTCTTTCCAATGCTTCTGCAGAAGCGTTTTTCCACAGTGCTTCTGCAAAAGCATTCTCAAGCAGGGCCATAGCAATTGGATTGTTTAGTGGCAATCCAAAATAATTTGAAAAGAATAAACTAGAAAAGAGATTTATTTTTCCTAGAGGAATCCAGACAATAGAAAGCCTAATTTAAAGCAAAGTGTTAAAGAATAACTTGGTCGGATACCCAATTTGTCATACTACGGGGATGGCGTATTTAAAGAGGAATTTAGTGAAATTCTCAAGGTTTTCTTTGGTCCTATTGGTGCCACAGATGCAAAAAAAAAAAAAAAAACAATCAACTTCAAACCAATGTAGTTGGGTGCACCAAACTACAGAAAATTGACTTTTGCACAGAAATATTTTCTGAAAAACTACACACTAGCAACTTTTTCTTAAAGTCTAATGGAAACTTTAGAACCTTCTAAACTAATTTTAATAATGATAGAGACAACTAAACATACATTCCCAAACTAGCCTAAAGACCAAAAACTTATTGAACACTTCTTTTATTCAACTCTAAATAAAATAAATAAACCAACCAAATCTCCAGTTTTGGGGCACATGGCAGACTGGCAGTTAGTAGAAGGTCCAAAACGAAATCAAGTACATGACATAATCGATAACTAAGTATTTTAGTTAAGTGATCACATCTCAATTAAATGTTATTTTCAACCAATGCTGAATTGTGGTTATCCATATTTCTATACAGCACGGATGCCCAAATATGAGAAAATCCCCGTTCTGATACTATGACAGACGGACTCCTAAAGTGGATGCAGAAGAACCTGGAACACCTTTTTACTGATCCACAGGAAGAATCCTCTCACTGGAGAATCTCAAGAAGCTAATATGCATGCACAACAACATAAGATTGCGGGTGAAAATGAAGCACAGTATGCAGCATAGCAAAAATGGGGAGAGATGATTGAACCCGATCGACTTCTACCACGTGTACAATAAGGATGACCCGATTACTTCTTAGATAGCACAAGCCATGTTTACAGAGTTAGTTGAGCAGGGTCATCCACCAAAGCAAAACACTCTCAGATGGGATTAGGCGAGGATGAATAGGGAGGCAAGTCAAGTATATGATGACAAGGAAGATGCATCATTTGAGAGGCTGATGAGGAGGGCCGGGGGTGGGACACGGTCTTTGAGAGGCAACGGTGATGATGGCAGCACTTCGACCATTGCGCTAAGGACACAGGTCATAGTATTCGGACTCCGACTCAAATGCAAAGGGCATACAAGCAGATAGCAACAAAAATAGAAAGAGAAGGGGCAGGAGAAATGTGGACGCACCAGTCAAGCCCATCATAACCAGTCACATACTAACCAGCCATCGCCACAAGGCATAAATGCAGTTATCCAAGGCCATGAGATGATTAACATGGGCTTATGGTTCAAAATCTCGTTCCATATCAGCCGACACATCTCGTTCACCGAGACGATACATTGGGATATGTATCATCTCGTACCAAAACCTTAATTTAAGTAATTTAAACCCTTTTTATATTTTGAATCTTATAAACTTGAAACAAATTATAAGTAAAGAGTGAATGTTATAACAAGATTCATGCAGCCAACCCCATATCGTTGGGATAAGGCTTATGATGATATTGATGATGATGATATAGACAGAGAGAGGAATTTACTTATCGATCGATCGATCGATCGATTGAGATCAAGATCGAGATCGAGAGAGAGAGAGAGAATAATTTACTTTCAAACCTTGCTTGAGATTAACTAAGCATTAAAAATGTCATAAATGTATATTCATATGTTTACATATTAAAACATATCCCCCAATGTCTCGTGCCGTCTCGGTTGAGACATCTCGTTCAGTCAGCTTACCAAGATGTGAAACTAAACCGAGATTTTAAACCTTGCATGGGCTTATCCGACATTGGAGCAAGTAGGTGTATTGGATACAGTACTCTTAAGTGGTTCTACTTCATCCTCTAGCTCGTCTTATAAAGCAAGGTATGCATCAAGTTATGACTCCTATAATGCTGAGTCCATGTTGTCCTCAAGTCATGGAAATGGTCAAGGAGCAGATTCGTATCCATACCACGATTATCAACTGCAGGAGTTGTTGTATTCTTGGATCGTAACCAGAATAAGAGATTAGGGTTAGAGAGATGGAAGAGAGGAGAAGAGAAGAAGAATGGGGGAAGAGGAGAAATCGTGTAAGCTATTCTTGTAGAGCTCAGAATATATATATAGATTAAGTGAAGTTTACATATTACAAAGACCTCACCGTAGAATAAAAGATATTACAAGTAGGTCCCTGACATTAGCAGTTGGTGGTAGTACTTCCTCTTGCTCTTGGTGATGCACAACACTACCAAGATTTTTATAAGGAAGTACATACAGTGGCACAGGGAGCACATGAGTTGGGTTGAATGCTGCAGCCACATCTAACAAGCATACCACATGCACTTGCCAAAGGATGAACCCAATCTTCCAACCCTTACATAGATCTACGATGTATTGATAGGTACAACACATTACTATACATACTCATTAATGTGTTTATTACCTTATAATGTGTGGACTTTATTGTACTAGAAAATCTAAGCACTAAACAAGTTTAGTTTAATGTATCTTAGCTTATCACATCGTATTGTATCGTAGAGCAAAAATGAGCTTCTTTATGGTAAATGGATTTCAAAAGGTAGTGTTATTGCACTGAACATCATGTCGTTAGCTTAACTGAGCATTAAACATAGTAAGCGTAATGCATCTTACATATTGATGCGTATCAAAACATTTTGTGAATTTTCCCCATAGCATTAATGTATCGATAAATTGCGATATGTATAGATTTTTCGATATACAAATAGGCATCATGATACCATATTTTCGACCTGAATAATCCAAAGTAGGAAGTAACAGGATAAGGTAGTACTTAACAAAAAAAAAAGGTAGTACCTGTTCCCACAGTTTAGAAGGCCTCTTGGAGACAAGTCCCAAACCTCACATTGAAATAACTTTACAAACTCTTCATAAGGGAACAACACCTGAGACACTCAAATAGAAGAACATGAGAGGAGAGCTTTCAATCATATCTCCAGACCTAGAGAGTAATGAGTAGACATACTAAGAAAGGGGTGGACATGTAATTGAGCACTAAACCTTATTTTTCCTACGACCATCACTAGTGACCCGTGTTGCATCCATTCTAGGATGTTTTGATAACTTCCTTAGACCCATCATCTTTACACCTCCCATGTCCCAGGAACCATTGCTGTCTTGGGCAACCGCTTCCTTGGGCATGGAAGCACTCACTTGAGGAATTTCTGCAAAAAAAAAAATGTAACGGTAGGCACTTTAGAGCCTGCAAGTTGAAGATGAATTCATCCATATAGACTATGAACAAAGACCTGAAAAACCCACTTGATTCGTTAACCATGTGTCCCTTCCTCTCCGTCCCTGAGAAAGGGTATTCTTTCAGCATCGATCTTTGTGAAATAGAAACTTGGGGATCTAAAGGGTGCAATGTACTTGTAGCTTTCATGTTTCCCTTGACTGAAATTTTTTCGGGGCAAGAGTTCAAATCTACTGTTTCGTCATTAGAAGACAATCCCTCCCTAGGGAAATCACTTCTATCTGAAGTGAAGTCCACCTCAATTTCACGTGCATTTCTTCCATTTTTCTCTGAATACAGTGAGGTTGAGATGCTAGAATCACGACTAGATTCAAATATACTTCCATTTTGCCCTCTTAACTGTTGACTTTCTTGCATGGTACTAGGATCAGAGTGCCCATAGACAAACACAGGAGGCTTGTTGGTGTTATGCTTCTCAGAAATTTCTTTTGAAAATGCCACAGAGTCATCATTTCCTAACTGAATCCATCAGAGAAGTATGATGGTTAGGAAATAACATCAGAATCAAGGAAGTAAAAATAACAGTAAAAATATCCTAAAGGAAGCAACTAAATATTTGTAAGAACCTTATGTCTCATAGAAGCCTCCCTTGATGGAATGACAGAAGACAAAGTTGGACAGGGGACCCAACCGCTGCTGGCTTCTTCCAAAGAACCAAATAAAGCAGTGTCCTCTCTTTTCAAGACTTCTCTGTTGGATTTACCAGAAGCCCGCTTGTCTAGATGTTTCCTCTCTGTACTAGTTGTAGTAGGAGTAGCATCAGTGGTAATAGGAGGATAGTATGGTTTGTCTAAAGGGGCATTGTCCACCATAGACTGCTTGATACCATATCCAATGAACAGTGAATTCGGGTTTTCGTTTAGTATGACTCTTTCGTGAACAGATTCTTCAATTGAGGCAGCCTTAGGAGACCAATTCGAGCAGGTAATCGCCAATTGCTGGCATTCTAGCTTGTGACCTTGCCTCCAGTGAATTATTTGACACTTCCCAGAACTGCAAAAGGATGATCAGTTCAACAACTATGGAAGAAAAATCGAAAGGGTTCAAGTTATTCAGTGATGTCAGCTTGCAATTTATAAGTTTATCATATGGGGATCGATTTGGAGCTACACTCCAGAACTCCTATCAGGAGTTGCAGGGTTTTCTTTACACATGGAAGCTAAGGTGGTAGGCCGGTCCATGCATTTTGCTGCCTCAGCATCTCCTCACATGGAAAGTTTCTTAGCCCAACAGCACTTCGCCACATGGCAAAAGAGCATGTTTCTTTTGCCTTTTTATCTATTTGATTTTTCTTTTAAATTCAAATACCTGCAATCCATAGGGGAGAAGTATGATAAATGGTCAGGTTATAGGCATTAGGCAAGACCCGGAGAAGGGCACAATCCATGTGACCAATCCAGAGAGTCGTCTATCAAATGGACAGTCTGAATTGCACAAATTTGCCCTCCATGTGTAATTAAAACCTGACATTACAGTCAAGATCTCTGGAGTGTGGATTCAGAAAACCTTTTGCCTTGCAATATGTAAGTTTCAGTTTATAAGTAAGTTATAAGTCTGTAATGTATGATAATTATGTGTGACTGCGTGCATGCACAATCTGTATTAGAAGTATGTTTTGCATACACATACCTTTATCACAAGCAATCTTTAATAGTTAAAACCTTATATATTTGTAATTGAGAGATCATGCAGCCTGGTTTTAGGGCTTGTTACATTAGGAACCGGAAGTTAGTGTCGGAATTGGCACCAGAGTTAAATAAACGGTAAGTCGATAACCATGTTAATTCAAACTATATGGATACGGCTATCTACTATACATTATTACAAGCATACAAATTATTACACATGCAACACGTATAATAAATGCATAGAACCATAGACTTTTCCTCACAAAATGATTTTAAATAATTCAATACTGTGTGCTGATGCAAAAGTGCTGTCCATAAATACCCAAGCTTCACTACTGTTCTTTTCCCTTTATTTCACCAGGGTTTAGAATAGGATTTCCAATACCTGCGAGGCACCTTCTAGGGCAGCAATATAAAGATCATGTAAATTCTGTTTGTCGAGAGAAATTGATGTTCCTTGCATGGTGTTCACACTAGCTATGGCTGTTAGATAAAATTGTTGCATGAAGTTCATTGCTAATTGTGGTCAATAATTCGCTACTTTCAAGAATTAAAAACTAGACATCAATTTTTTCTCATAGCCACAAAATAGAATGTGACAATACAACTCGACCAGTTTCTTAAAAAAATTTGTTGAAATGTGTAGAGAAAATAAGAAAAACAAAAAAATTGGAAAAAAAATTTATATTGCTTAAAGAGGCCATTTGGAGGTATCACAGCACAAACAGGGTGCAGTACTTTTTATTTACAAAAGCGGGTGCATTACTTTTGATCTACAAAAACTGCATTTTAGGTATCCACAAGTATGGACCATCAGGACCACCTGTTTGGATGGACTTCCATCAGGAGCTTGTAATTTGTGCCTTAAGAAAAAAAATCTCAAATCATTGATGGAGCTAACTCAGCTAAAAAGTGATCTTTTTTTCATCATTTCTGTCCAATCTACACTTGTGCGATCATGTATTGGTGCCATCCAAGCAGCCCCTATTTTCCTGGATAATAGCCTTCATGTGTTGATAATGTAAAGATACTAAACATTTTCTATTTAATTTCCCTGGTTAATTGAAGCCAGTTTGCAATTTTGACTCATTTACTCGAACTAATTTTTAATCCATGAATAATTTTAGGGTTGTAAATGGACTGAGCCAGGGCCTGGATTTTGTTAAAAGTTGAATAGGCCTGAACCTGAAGCCCAGCCTGATGCAATTAAATTCAGGCCCGAAACCTCTCATGGACCAGTCCACTTAAAGAATTGCTTCCTAGCCTATGGCTCTTTCCACCCTATCACGAGATTTGGTCCAAATGAAGCCCATCTAAAAGAGAACGGAATTTCTCTGATTCTTTGTAAAGGTTTGAGTAATAATCCACGATGGCCTCCCAGATTTCTTCTTCATTGTCAATCATTTCCTCTCCTGCTTTGTTAATCTATTAGTTTTCCATAATGCCTAAGCTAGCACTTGCATTCTAAAGAATGGTTTTCTTATAGGTGTTGATTACTTTTCATTGTGAAAATGTGCTTTGTGATTCTCATCCCAATTGACTCTTCAATAGATTTAGCACTTTTTGGAGGGGGAAAGTTAATCCCTTTTGGATTTTCATTTAAAAATTCTTTTTAATTGCACACGGTAGATGGAGCATCGTTCACAGTAGGTTTCACAAACCACTTGAATGAATTCTTGTCTGCTCAATAACAAGAGGATCATTACCTGGAACAACCATTTCGACCAACTAGACACAATTTCCTATATATGAGAGTTAGACTTTATTCAAGAAAACTATCACAGCTCCAATCATGTTGCGCTAAGCCAACTTGAAGGGAACTGATAAAAATGACTCAATGTGATACAAGATTCTTCTATGGTTTTCTAAAAAGGAATATACAAGAATTTCTCACTATGCTGTCATTAATTTGGAGTCAGATGACTATTGTGGACCATTGGAACCTATACACCCACTTGAGGCTAAAAAGAAATGGGTCATCGCTTTTTAAGGCAACAGCCTGTTTTTTAACATTTCAAGCCTATTTGTTGCATATAACAAATTTCCCCAAAAGTAAACTCCAGCAAAGTTATTGACTAGGAAACTTGGTTTGATACATTGGCTGTTCATGCAAGATTCACAATTAATTAATACTACTTCAGCTACTTATCAAAAAAATAAAAAAATTAATACTACTTCAGTTTAAAGTGTGAAATTCAAGAGCATGGACATTTTAAAGATCCAGTGTCATCTGTGCAAGAGATGGGTACAGTTCTGAACACAAGAAAGCATGCCAGTAAAGAAGAAGAGCAAATACTCTCAAATAATAAGAAGACAACCCATAATAGAGGAACTCGGTCTGGAAAAACTTCTCCCACAGCAGCAGCTATACAAAATCTGTCCACAATAGTAGATACTGGCTTTTGTGATAACACAGACCTCGAAAAACATCCAGTTTCATAACCACCTATTCTCCTCTAATTCTTAAACTGGCAAAAAAGGAACACTTATTTTCCTAACAAGACACTTAACTTAAACTACGCGGAATCCATAATATTGCTAATTTTGATACTGTCTAATGGCATCACTAATATTTTTTTATAACTTACCAAAAAAAGATGATAGCTAGTGGCTTCTACTTATTAACTAATGAACAAAAGAACGAAGAACTACCCTCTAACTCATAACCAAAATAGATAGAAATTATGCTAACATAGAAAACTCAAGTAGATTCCCAGCAGATTTTTCTTTTTTTGGTATGCAGCTCTTAGAAGATTATTCAAGGGCCCGGATAGGATAGAATGCAAAAAAGGATTCGAACAGCCAACACCAAATAGTTGGAATAAGGCTTGGATGATGATGTAACTCTCAAAACATTATTCAGGATTAATGTTATTTCCTCGCAAAATGCAAAAGAAAATGAAAAGAACATAGAAAGAAAAGTGAGAACTTTATCTTGTAGCTGGAAAGCAATAAATAAGGCCATACCAGTATCTAATGGACTTGCATCTGGAGCAGCGGGTTGTAGCTGGACTGAAGCATCTGGCGCATTGATGAAAACCAGTCTTTGAAGAAGTCCTATCAGGAATGATACTGGCAGGAGCCAATGCTTCTGCACGGTGAGCTTCTTCAGCTGCCAACTGAGCAAGCCAACTTACCCTCTCCTTCTTCTTTGCAGCCTCATACCATTTCCCGAGTAATATGTAAGTAAACAGAGGAAGCACAACTAAGACCAGAAACAGAGCAGGTACATCAGCTTCCCTTGGCTCAAGCATGTCCCCTCCAACATACTCATGTCCAGCTTCCTCTCAAAGCAGCTTCTCTCAAGGGAATCGCACAAGTCAGGTTCTCCTTCAATTTATGATGGGAAAACAACAAAGAAAAATTAGATACTGCATATTTGTCTCTTCAACCACCAGAATGAATAATCGGTGGAATTTTTGAGATTTTCACAGCAACGTAGACCTTAAACAATCGGGACATTAAAGTAAAACAAAAGACATACTATGTCTCTTCAAAATAACTTAAAAACCATTAAAGACTTCTCCCCTGTTCTTGGAAACAAGGAAAAGGAAAATATATCAAACAGGTGGAGGTTTTGAGATTTTACCTTTCAAAACAAAATCAAGACTCCAGCAAATATAGATTCACCAAAATTCTACTGCATAGGAAAAGAGAGGGTTGAGGAGACATTGACCACTTAACATGAAAATAAATTTAAAATAAAAAACAGAACAAAACAACAACGTGACTAAAACAGGGGGAAGTTCAAAGATTTTACTAGCATAATACTTGAAACAATCAAGATTTAAGAGAACCCAGCTCCGCCTAGGTTTCCCTTCAGATGAAGACAATAAAGAACCATTAAGAAATTGCAGTTTGATTCTTAGACGGCAGTAAAATAAAGGCAAAAATTTATAAGACAGCATTACGACTGAAATACTGCATGGAGCAGAATGTTGGACAACCATAATACAACATGTTCATAAAATGAGCATAGCCGAGATGAAGATGTTGACATGGATGTGTTGAAAGACTAAGAAAGACAAAATCAGAAACAAGCACATTTCAGAGAATCTAATAGTAGCCCGACTAGATGATACAATACATGGGAGTCTAGCGACATAGTTTGGTCATGTACAACAAAGACGAAGACAGCACCAATGAGAAGGAGCAGTCTACTACAAGTTGAAGACTTTAAAAGGGTGAGGGAAAGGCCGAAAAGGATCTGAATTGAGGTGGTGAGAAAATAATTGAAGGCACGCTTTAATGGAATATATAGCTCTAGTTAGAATAGAATGTGACCTCTCTGATCGGAAACGGGCAACTGTTTCTGAGTGTGTGGAGTTTCAAGATGGTTCAGCATCTTGGAATTTTTGCTTTCGCCGTCATGCCCACGATTGGGAGCTAGATTGTATTGCCGCTTTCCTTCAAGTGGTTGGTGTTGGAGGTCAATAATGTCGCTCCCTAAGGGCGCGGTAAGGGCCGGGTATGCGAGGTTGATCGCAGTTAGAGTTAAAGGCTCACGGGATCGAATCGTGGGGCCCACGGGTGCAAGGTCAATCACCGTTATAGGGCACGGGATCGAATTGTGGAGCCCTGCAGGGTGTGACATCGATCCTGGTATAAAGGCTAAAGTTTGCCTTCTCCTGATAAGATATCTTTTCGGGAGGGATGGCGGCTTGAGGCCTAGTAAAGATCCTAATAGTCGGTGTTAACCCGGCCTTATCTTCGGCAGATGACAGGAGGCTATGGAAATGAGACCCTAGAGGAACTTTTTCTGTCAAATCCTTCTATGAGCAATGCTCTACGTCAAGAGAGGAATTTCTCCCGGGTCCTATTATTTGGAAACCTCATGTTCCCTCTAAAGTGAAGTTCTTTGCTTGGACTGCTAGCCTAGGCAAGATCCAGATGATTGACCAGTTGATTAAGAAGGGGATGATGATACCAAATAGGTGTACATTATGCAAGTCAGCGGCTGAATTAATGAATCATGTGATGCTTCATTGTAGTTTCACTTCAAAGGTGTGGCAAACTTTCTTCTATATTTTTGGCGCCAGTTTTGTGACTCCAGAGCATGTGGGGGAGATGATAATAGGCTCATCAGAAACTATCTTTTCCAGGAAAGAGAGTTTCCTCTGGAAGATCTTTCCTTTTGTTGTGATGTGGGTTGTTTGGAAGGAAAGAAATTCTAAGATCTTTGAGGGGAAGGAAGCTTCCATACCGGATCTGATTCTGAGTATCAAAGCCCTTATGTATATGTGGTCCTATTTTACTCCTAAGTTTGCTGGAGTTTTTTTTTATTCCTTTGTATTTAGATGGAACAACTTACTAGGGGATTCTTCGTGATGTGTATAGTTTGAGGGATCTGCTTTTTTTGTTTCGTTTTTTGTGGGATTCCTCCCTTTTAATGACATTTACTACTTATCAAAATATATATATATATATATATATATATATAGGGTCAGGATCGGGAGACAACAATTTTCACAACATTTTCTACAACAAAAAATTGGCGTGGGCCAATATATAAATTATAAGTTTTGGAATTGGATGATTTTTGGCGAGGATGGTCTTTATGGCGAGGAGATCATCCTCACAAAAGTTCAAATCATTCTGACATTCATAGACTGGTTTAGAAGATGAAGAATTACGGACCGTTTACTTTTACCGTTAACTTGAAGACTATACTTGATGGGGTTAGAAATTTCAGAATGAGCTGAATTTTCGTAGGAGTGATCTATATGGTGGGGAGATCATCCTCACCAAAAATCAGCTATTGATTCATCTTCCATGTGGATACGCCAAAATTGTTGTAGAAAATGTTGTGAAAATTGTTGTCTCCAGATCCTGACCCATATATATATATATATATATATATATATATAGCTAACTACAAATAGTTGAGATAAGGGAGTGGTGGTGAATTTTGTCTCCTATAGAAGAGTAAGGAACTATCAGGAAAGAATAAACAAATATTTACAGGAAAAAAAAAAGGAAATAGGCCGATCAATAAACTATTTTTTTTCTTGGAACAGTGAAGAAACCATAAAAAATGCATATTTCCACACTTCTATCAATGCCCAAATGATGAGAACTGCTGAAAGTAATTATGTTTTAGAAAAGGCATCTTTGGAAAAGAGATTTTAAGAAAACCCACTAGACAAAGCTTCATCCTCTCCCTTCATTTCAAAAATTCACAGCAGAAAAGAAAAAAGTCAATCAGCTGTCTTGTGTTTCTTGAAACAATGAACAAACCATGAGAGATGCAAGATACTCCACTCTTATATTCAATGACACAAAAGATGAGACTGCCAAAAGCTCTCAAGTTTGGGAAAACCCATCTTCAGAAATTGAGATTTTAAGACATACCCACCTCAGAAAGCTTCTCTTACTCCCTTAAAAATTCAATAAAATAATAATAGAATAAAATACATATATTTAGACAGAAAGAAGAGACCAACCAAGCATCTCTAGCTTATTGGCACTGAAGAAACCATAAAAACTTTCCAGATTTCAATCATATATTCAGTGCCCAGAGGGTGAGAACTGTCGAAAGCTCATATGTTTGAGAAAACCCATCTTTGAAAAAATAGGATTCAAGAGACTCACCTCAAAAAGCTTCTTTCTTGACAGTTCTCCAGCGTTAGAAGCAAAATGTTCTCAAAACAGACACGAAATCCAGAACTTGGAGGGTAAGATTCCAAGAGAAAAGATAGTGAGAAACTCCGAACTCTCTCATGTTTGAAGAAACCCATCTCTGAAAATTGAGATTTCAATAGAATCCCACCTCAGAAAGGCTTCTTTGTGACAGTTTCAATGAAATAAACACTAACAGTTCAACAAAACAAGCACAAATCCAACATATTCACAGAATGTCGTTCAAAAAAAATTGATGGAAACATAAGAATGTTGTTTGATTTCTACAAAAACCAACTTCAAAAAATCAATCTTTTTTCTGAAACACCAACACCACCAAACTTAAGCTTTCCACAGATTTCAGAAGTTGAAACAAAACCCACATGAAATCTAGCATTTTCAGTGTGAGATTTCAACAGAATAACTGATGAAATCATGTAAAGGGTTGTTATATTTTTCTGCTCTTACCTTTTGAGCAACGAAGAAATCCACAGGAGACGCAAGCTTCACCTTCTCTCCAGAGATTCTTTGATTCTTCAGATGCTCAGAGGTGATACTTCCCAACAGTTCCTGCTGCATTTGCTTCAGTCCCCTCTTTCAGACTTAAAAATAGTAAAGAAACGAAGTAAAACAAGAGGAGATACATGGTGTTTCTCCTGCATCATAAAGGTTGATGCTGCTCAGGAAAAGACATAACACTACTGTACACGTGTCCCCAATACAGCCAATCAGACTTTTCATTGGATTCGCGAAACAGTGATTAAAAGATATTAGCCGTACGTACGATAAAAAGATAAACTCCGATGGCTAAAGAAAAAGGAAAGTAGTGGAGTACTCGAGTCCACATTCCAGGACGACGATGAGGAAAATTTTCTAGTATATGCCACGTGGCACACTCATAGAGACCAGTAACCGTATGGATGTTTGGCCCACCCTTTGGTAGACCTACAGACCAAAAATCAGCCGCAATGGTGATTTCTAGCCGTCATATTTTAGTCTTCTCCTACTTCATTTTTAGCCGTGGATTTCATTATTTTGGATCCTCAAATCCAACGGCTAAAAAACACAAATCAAGCTGATTTTAGGTCTACAAGTCCACCGGAGGGTGGGCCAAACATCCATACAATCTCAAAGATGTCATTCAGAATTATGGAGTCAAAAGTAGTCTCTTCCTGAGTAGTACGTTTGATTTTCGGTCCACAGGACGTACGCCTCGGGAGGACACTATCATAACTTGAAAAGTAAAAGTATTACTGATTGAGAAATATCAAAGCCCATACGATTGATGTAATGGATGGCTATGATCATAGGATCAAAAATGTTGGAAAGGCTGAAGTGAACCCCATCAACATGTGTCCATGTATTAGGCCCTGTTTGGAAACCCAAAAAGTGGTGCCAGTCGTCAATCCAGGTCTGGTCCATTTGGGTTGTGTTTGGTAACCATGTGTGGCTCACTTCTTTAGGGCCCAGTCTGGAGAAAAAATTTGATCTTGGCGTTTTTTTATGGGGGCGTTAGGGCCATAACTCAAAATACCACATGGCACACTCTTAGAGATCAATGACCGTATGGATGTTTGAACCAAGGTTTAAAGGGGGCCGTTAGAACGGCGTTTAATGGAAAAAACGCTCAGGGGCAAAAATAAAAAATAATGGGAAAATAATGGAAAATAACAGAAATAACGGAAACAATGGAGAAAAAACGGAAAAAATGGCGCTGAAATTCAAATTTTCAAAAACGGAAAATAACAGAATATAACGGAAAATAACGAGAGAAAAAAATGGCATTTTTTTCACAATTTTTTTCAGAAAATAAATAAAGGAAAATAACGGCCGTTAAAACGAAAATAACGGCAGTTCTATTTTGGGCGTTTTAACGGTACATAACGTAATGAGGGAGGCATGAATCCGTTATAACGGCCGTTATTTTCGTTATAACGGCCATCTTTTAAACCATGGTTTGAACCATCATTGAGTGGACCTACAAACCAAAAATTCAAACTGATTGGTGGTGTTCCAACTATTGGATATGAATCTTTTTCATGGGTTGATTTTCAACCGTCGGATTCAAGAATTATTTTGGAATACTGAGATCCAACACTTAAACCACCAATGAGATCCAACACTTAAAACACCAATCAGGCTGATTTTTGGTCTGCAGGTCCACCTTGGGATGTTTCAAATATTCGTACGATCATCTACGATCATTGATTTCTAAGAGTGTGCCATGTGGCATTTTAGGTGGGACATCCCAATGAAAAATCTCCAAGATCAAAAAATTTCTCCCATTCTTTCAGCTCTTGCCTTTAAAACAAGACAGGAGATGATGTTTTTAAAAAGTAGTTGCAGCATTGAATTGGGTTCGTCGGGACAAAGATTGGGCTAGATCAAGAAAACATGAGATTTCCAAACTAGTTCTTAAACTCTTAACTTTGGAGGACTCGTGGGTCACGTTCATTGTGTATTGTAGCACTAAAGGAGTGCAACTCAGTCGGATTCGGTCCCCAACTGCAATTCAAGCTTTATACCACTCAACCTATGCCCATTCCAACTTGAGCTCAGGCTTGAGGCGTTCAAACCAGTGCCCAACTTGAGCCACTCGTGAAGCCAAATTTCACATAGAGAGAAAGACCCTACCACCATTGACAATGCCACAACTACTATTTCTCATTGATGCTACCACTACCACTACCACCAACACAACATCTATTGTTTCTACAAAATCATAGCTTTACAACAAAACTAAAAGAAACAAACTATTTATTCTACTTTAAAGCCAAACCCGGGGTTGGGGCCGCCCTTTCTCACATCTTCACGAGACCCTTGCCTACGCAGAGCAAAACTTTGACGATGGAAGTCCATCATCAACGTTGGTGACAGACGACTGTGTGGGCCACGTGGCACACTCTTAGAGACTATTGACCATATGGACGTTTTGTCCATCCCTAGGTAGACCTAGATACCAAAAATAATCTGATTGGTGATTTCTAACCTTTTGATCTTACCCCCAAATAATGCTTGAAATCCACGGTTAAAAATAAATCATGGAAAAACTCAAATCCAATAGATAGAAATTACTAATCATGTTATATTTTTGTATCTAAGTCCGTCTAGAGATGGGCCAAACATTAATTCTATCAGTGGTATTATGATGTGCCATGTGGCTCATATTGTGGTCCATCATCAACATTGATGAGGCCCCAGCACGTGTCGCCCCCTAGTTTATCTAAATGTCCATTTGGTGTGCATGATTTTGAACTTGCTTAAACTTGAAGTTCCCAAATTTACAAATCCTACAAAGGAATTCAGGTAGTATAAAACTATCTTTTTAGCTAAACTTTTTTGGATCCTTATTGGTTTTGATTATCGATGTAGGCTAAAAGAGCTGGAAGTAGGAATCTTTACCCTTTTTTTTTTATTCTCTACACCTTGATGAGGAGGAGCTAATAATAAAGATGGAAAGTGTTGGATGTCCTATCTAATAATAAAATATATGCATATTCAAAAACCCTAGCTAGCCCATATAGTTAAAACGGGACTATATTTTTTTAATTTAGTTTTGCCCCACTTCAAAATTACCCTCATGGACCGAATTGAAAACAAGTGTTGAGTAGTCACTCTATTTTTGAAAACTTGTCTAAAACAAGATAAGTCTTTGTGCTTAACTTTCATTTACTTAATTCAAATAGCACTATTAATACCGAACCATGAAAACTAGAACATTCATTTTTTATGTTAGGTTGTTCCATGGTTTCAATACTAGTCTAATCAAGCTACGCCTTAATTTGGAAACACATGTGCAGACTTTAATGTGATGATAAATAAAAGTGTATTCCCATTGGTGTCCAAAACCCTCATCGTACACTTAACATGTTAACATTATATTGTTCTAATATATTAAAGGTGCATACAACCATGTGAAATAACCATCAACTGAACCATCCGAAATAGAAGATTATCAATATGGTACCCAATCAAGTCTCACCCAACCACCTTATAGTCTCCAATGAGACTTATAACTTGAACAACATCAACATCAACATCCTACACATGAAAATAAAATACTAGAATAACCTACTGTAATTATAATTCTGTAAACTAAAGTAAACAACTTTACTAACATAACTATAGTTTTAAATAGAGTATCTTTACACAACACTATCAGTGAATACTGCAACGAAAACAATTGAAATTTCCAATTGGGATGTTCATTCGTTAATATACAAGATGATCATCGGTTCATAGCGAACCAAGCCTCTCTTATTAATGATTTCTTAAACATACAAACCTTATCTTTATTTTCTTCAAATTGTGAAAAATATAACTACCCTTATAGATTTATTATAACATTTAATGCCACTATATAATTATAGTGTTTTTTCCAATAGCGATGATTATCATGCCCTTATTCAATAATTTGAACTTAAACTATTTATAGGGTAAACTTAAATGGGCTTTTCACTCCACTTTCGCAATAAAAATAATAGTCTCAAACTGTTATGAGAAAATGCATCTTAACTATGTCCACTATATCTCAATAGTAAGTAGAATATAAGCAAGTAAGGTTATTTTTGAAAGTATAGATAAAATAGAGAAGTTTCTAGCCAAAGCGCATTTTGGAAGATTAGTTTGGAGGGGTGAATCTGAAAATGGTAACTCTACGCACACCCAACTCTTTACGCCAGGCACCCACTCTTTTTCTTTTATTTCGTTTACAAATAAACCCCTCCTCCTATTTGAGCACCCACGCACCCCCATCGTCCTCCCTCTATCCACCACTCTCCACTACTCTTTCTTCCTACTGCATACTCCCCCCCCACCCCCCATTTTTCTATTTTTCTCCATCTCTCTTTCTCCATGAAAAAATTCAAACTGCCAATGTCGATAGTTCAGAGTCGACATTGACAGGGTGGTACCGACATGCCCTATCAACATGGACTACCAACATCACATTGGCTATGTCAGTAGGGCTTGCTGACACCACCTTATCCATGTTATTTCTGAACTATCGACATGGACAGTTTGATTTTTTTTTATTGAGAGAGTACAATAAAGAGAGGGATAGGGTAAGAGAGAGAGTGTTGGACTGTGAAAAGACGGAGAGGGGGGATGATGGTGGGGTGCATGGGTGAGGTGGAGTGAGAGAGGTGTGGTCAGGCCCAAACAAGATGGACATTTTATATAAAAAAAAAGAAAAGAGATGGGTGCCCAACTTAAAAGAGATGGGTGCTAGCTCAAGTCGTAAAGACAAAGAGTTGAATATGGAATAGTTGAAGTTGTCCACAGAAGAAATGAATGGGGGTCAATAATTAGTAAAAAAAAAGGTCTACTTCGCCAATTGCCTTAATAGTACAGACGTGGTCCACTAAATTAACTTTGTATCTACGTATGATTTAATTCGAATTCTAATAATCTTAGTATTATATTTTTTATCTATACGTGAACACATAACTACTTTTTGGCAAAATATTTTGTGCTTTATCTATAATTTTCTAATTTTCTAATTTTCTAATGTAAGGCTTCATTATCTTTCCAAAAAAATTAACATTGCATCTGAACAGTGTATTCAACGTTGAGACAAGTGTATAATATATGTGGGAGTTGGGACATCCTTCACAACTGAATGTATCTCTTTAGAAAAGACTATTTATATATCAACTACATAGGCAATATTTCTACATACATCTTATAACAAACCAAAAATAATATATTAAATAATTTTTTTAGCATTTAATCTATAATTTTTTATTTGAAATTTTATTTATATCTATTGTGACAAATCTTTTCGATTTATGAAATAGAATATATCATTAATGACATTTAGGATGTCAATATCATTTGAGGCGAAATAACGAATACTCTCCCACTTACCTCAAAATAAACATAAATGAACAAATTTGTTGACCTTAAATTATTGTAAAATTTTTCTTAATATCAAATCGATAATTATGTATCAAACCTTAAATATCATTATCCCAGTTATTGGTTTTATTTGTATTTGACTAGTTCTTAACTAATATCAAAACAACTTTAAGATCAATGTACCAAACAAAACTCGTATGTACATCTTTTGATGTATATTTTGGTAAATATCAAAATTATAGCTTGAATTTATCCTTTACCAAATGGGCTAAAAGGACTTTAACGATTATTTTTATATTTTAAAAAATACATACGCGTATATTTTTATTATAACTTCTATAATTTTGAAAACCCTCATGCAGCCTATATAATATCTAAAAGTAATGAAAACAACTATTTACCATTTATACTTTGCAAGTCTTAACACTCCATTAATTTTTTTTTATTATATTGGAATAAGACTTACTCATAATTTGTACTTTATGGATTTCTAACTTCTTAACAAGTGTATATTTTTAAAAATACTATAAAAATCATAAACTTAACCTTATTAATTACATAATAACAAAATCAGGTGCATAAGCTATCGAATCTATATAAATCAAATGCGTTAAGCACATTTCACTCATACCATTAAAAGATACTAAAGTTTAGTGAACTATCGAGTATAATTAAAAGCGAAGAATTAATATTTTTTTCAAAATAGCTTGTTAATATGTGCGCCCACTAAGCTCACTATTACCCATAATAATAAAATTTATCACATGATTTATATAAGTCTGAAGGATAAGAGAAATATAAATTAATTCTTTATATACTCAACAATATGACAATTAATTGTCTCAAAGTCAAATTATTTTGTAAAACTTTAATTATGTGGTGATAGTGAACATAACCGATCAACTTGTACAAATCTCATTTGAGAAAAAAATAGAAAAAAAAAGCATTTAAGCAGATGAGATTATTACAGCAAAATATATACAGTCTTTTCTAAAGCCTCATTTTTTACTATATAATCTAACTTGAGCGTCGGAGTGGTTTCTTTGCAGGTAGAAGAGTTTCAACTTGAAAAATATAAATTTGATTTTTAGACAATTATACACAGTGAATGAGAAAATGTGACATTGGACAATTGTACACAGTGAATGAGCAAATATACATAATTTTTATAACTTTTAGAATTCCTGTAACCTAAGACAATTGTAAACAATTTTTGTAACCATTTAAAATTTTCGTAACCTTTGTAATTGTAAACTCTTTTTGTAACATTAGACAATTGTACACAATTTTTGTAATCTTTTGAAATTTTTTTAACTTTTGACAATTTATGTAACCTTGGACATTTTTTTAATCCTCATTTATCGTTGATGTTATTATAAGTTTTCATTAGTTGATTAAAATGTATATATAGAACAAGCAAAGTGAATAAACAAAAAAATAATAATAAAAGTCAATGATAAACCCAAAATATGAAGCTATAATATAAAAAATACAAAAGAAATAGTCATCATGATCTAATGCTTACACTTCTTATCTTTTAACTCATCAATTCCTTTAATAACTCCAATGCTCTTATAACTAGTCTTTCTCTCTATGGATATATTTACTCAACCTGAGATGATTTTATCGGCACATAGGATGGAGGTATAATGGGTGATAGTGTCAATGGATGATGTATATGATCCTACATCACATGTAAATTGATGTTGAACATCATCACCTTCTTGATCATCATCCACAAACACATCATCACACTCATCACCTTCTTGATCACCTTTTTTTCTTGATGAAGACGACGATGTGGCGAAAACTGTCGTACAACGACATAAGGGGGCTAATGAGGCGGATCAACATGTTGTGAAAAAAATTTACGACGTGGGTCCCGCCTCAATCTCTCAAAAGAGGTCATAATGCGATCACTAACAGGAGGCTCAAGATGCAGATCTGTAATCACATTTGACAAATACATCGCCTATAAAAAAAACTAAATATTATATTAATATGTTAAATTATAAAATATATTAAAAAGATTTATAGCACTGTGATTTACCTCATCTTCAGTTGCTAACCTATACCAATCAAGCAAATTCTCTAAGTATCCCCTTAGCATATATCTTGGCTCATGATATTGAATGTTCACATTATAGATACGATGGCAACCATATCATTGTTTAAAATTCTCATCTGCTCACATAATTGAAATACAAAGTAAAGATTGAGAATAATAAAAATATTATTAATAATAATAATTTTTGCAGTTTACCTTGTAAGTTAGTGCAAAATTCATTGACCACTCGAAATTGCTCAGACCTATTAATCCAATTTGATATTACTTGCAATATATCAAACTTAGACTTTTTACCAGCTCTCAACCAATATAAGTGAGAAATTGAAATATTTTAGTGTATGCTTAATTGATGCATACATCGATCTACCGGATGAAATTCAGCAGTGTCTAAATATATAACACAAACACAATGAAGACTAGCCACTTGTGCCATCCGCAAGATCGGTAGAGCATCATCAGATACAACATAATATGGAAGCCAAATAACCTAAAAATAAAAAATTTTAAAAATTCAAATTAAGAATTTTGAATTAATAAAAAAATAACCACTCAAATTTTATTTACTTGATTTCAAGTTAACATGTCTAACTCTTAACGATATAATAACACACTATGAACAGGATCCCTATTATATACTCTATTACCCATCATCCATTTGAAGAATCGTAGAAAATTACGTGCTTCTAAATTAGGTATAGGCCTCCTAACAAAAAGCAAATACTCATGTGCCCATACCTTCATAAATAAGATTAAAATATATTAATGAAAATGTATCGAAGAATAAATTAACAGTTGGATGATTTAAAAAAAATACATAAAAAAGAATAATACACCCAGTAAGACTTTTTTCTCTCCTTAAGAGCGAAACATGCCAAGTGTCTATACAAAAATGCCAAGACAGGAACCCCCCAAGCATATTCACTTGCTGTTTTAAAGTTTTCAAAGAGATTCAACAATTTGGTTGAAACCCTATTATCGTTGCCATCAAGAAACAGAGTGTTTTCACATAGTGTTAATAAATAGGTATGAGTGTGACACTCGATCTACAATAAAAAAATATTATTATTAATAAAAAATATTTATTTATTATTTTATATTAATTAATGATTACAAATATTAAGCATTATCAACTTTTTAGTGTACTGCGATGGAAAAACTATTTTTCTTAAGTCAATCAATGTATTTAAACACATATAAAATGAATATTATATATTCATGATAATGTAAGGTTGCATAGATGAGATCGAAGATGAATGTGTCGTAAAGATTGTGACCGATAATGAATCTACTTTTAAGAAATTAGGCAAAATAGTTCAGTTGAGTAGAGGGAATTGTTATTGGATGCCATGTGCTGCACATTGCATTAATCTCACGCTAGAAGAAATGTAAGAAAAGTAATCAGTAAACAAAATAATTACTGATGCTCGAAATATAACAAATTATATTTACAACCATAATTGGGTTTTAGCATTGATGAGAAAACATACTGAGGGAAACTTGGTGCATCCCGGACCGACATATTTTGCCATAAACTTCATTTCTTTATTGAGTATATTTTCAGAGAGAACATCATTGAAAAAAATATTTACAATATAAACATAGCAAAACGCCGATTGCAGTAGAGGTTGAGAGCATTATGCTAAATAATAAATTCTAAGAATCTGTATATCATATCGTGGAGATAACTGAGCCTATCGTTTAAGTTTTTATGATGGTGACAAAAAACCTACAATGGGCTATGTATATGAAGGGATGTGCTGTGCAAAATAGAAAATCAGGGAGGCAGCACCAATCTCTTTTAAAGGATACCATTCAATTATAAATAGGCGGTGACAAAACCAACTCTTAAAAGACATCCATGCAACATGTATTTTATACTGTTTATGATTTGTAATTATTAATCAAAGGTCATCTTCGCTTTACCATACTAATTAAAAGTATTATTTTCATACAATATAGCATACTTTCTCAACTCAACGTACCATTACACCATTAACATTTGCGAGAGGGGGGATCTCTTGATGACTTTGAAGCGTGTAATAGAGAAGGTAAAACCGAATGATGATGATGCTACTAATGTCTATAACGAAGTAGGTCTATGTTTTATTAACAAATGAATTATAATTGCGAAATTAGATAATTGTATGAAATTAATTTAAGGTTGATACACCTCCTATGCTATGTAGTAAAAAAAAATCAAGAGAAAATGTATAGATTTGATGCTCGTACTATAATCAATGTACAGATGAAAACAACACCAGTAAAGATACCCCAAACTTGTAACAAATTTAATAAAATATTATCACAGATGGCATCCTCCAGTAGATGTAAAAAAAGCTGGAGTACATTTTTCTTGATCCACACAAAGTCTCGAAATCGTCTCTCATGATCAGTTAAAAGACTTGAGAAGTTAATTTATACGCACTACAACATGATGTTAAAGGTAAAGCGCATTACACAAGATAGCATAAAGGGAGAGGTGATATTTTATCTAATTAACTTCAATCACGTATATAAGGAAGATGACCCGATGACTTTTTGGTTAGGACAAATCATAAAAATAGAGGTAGATGAGCTGGGTGAGCCACCAAGACCTAACAAATCATTGGCCTCATAAATGGGGATTAATGTTAATTAGTGAGTAGCAGAGCAAGCAACGGGAGTTCAAGCAGGGACAAGTAAGGGGGAGCATGTAAAACTGTTGATAATGATGAAGAGTTTGAGAGGTTATTGAGAACTCTAAGTTTTTGGGTTAGAGATGATAACAATGGTGACGATGATGACAATAGTGATGGTGATGGTGGTGGTGATGATAGTAGTGGTGGTGACCACAGTGGGAGTGGTGGTGGCCATCACTCACAGTCACAAAAAGGATTGCTTCCATTTACAGAGGAATGATACTTCGATCATGCCACTCAAGATCCTAATCACGGCGCTCGACATCAACCTGACAATAAAACTCATATGTGACGGCCACATCAAAATTAGAAAGACACGAGACATGAGCAATGCATTGATGACCCGAATGCAAACGACATGAATGCAATTATGCAAGGCATTGCGATGATTAATATGGGATTATCTAACATGAGATTTACCAGATATAGTGCTTAGTTTGGTTGTGCTTCATCGTCTAATGAATGGTACAATGTTGGATATGGATCAGGATACGACTATTCGTATGATGCTCAATTCATGTCATCCTTGAGTTATGGATATGACCAGGGGGCAAGTTTATATCAACCCTACGATTATCAACCGGCACAGTAGCAACCGCAACAAATGATTAAAATTCATATACTCCCTACTTGTAATGCTTAACAATACCAAGAATTTATGCGGTAATACACGATGTAGTATCGACATCACATGAGTTGGACAGAATATTGTGATCATATTCAATGAACATACCATGTGCATTTTGAAAATTTAGAGGATGACCCCAATTACTTTGAATCACACGTAAATTCACTTTTAATTGACATGTACTTCTTGTTACTTCAATATAACTCAAGTACTCTTAATGTATTTAGTGACTTTGAATACATGACTTTATGTGTACTAGTAGGTGCACACGTGCGTTGCACGTGGATAGTTATATTTGGAATAATGATATGTACATTAATGATTAATTAAAAGTATATAATTAATCCACTAAAAATAAAAATAAAAACTAATAAATTAAAGGTTGACTACCCTTCATCGTCACATTTGAGCATTTGAATAGTGATTTTTAACCAAGGCATTGGATGTCATCATTAAACTATCTTGGCAAATCCTGCATTAGGTTTGTCAATCGTACCAATATGATAAAGTAAATTCAACCATTAGCTTTGGTAATCGTACTGATATGATAAATTAAATCAAAATGTAATAGATTGAACAAAGTTTAATGTTTGGAAAGTTAATGTCTGGAAAAATAAAGTGATAAAAAGAAGAAGACAATGTCAATCGTTTATTATTTTCTTATTTTTCTCAATGGTTGGTCGTTATTTTCATTTGATTCAGATTCAGAATCTTCGATTTCTTCCACTTGTTCTGCAACGAAATGTCCCAACGATCGATTATTCTCATTAATTTTGTGAACTTTTATAAAGAATTGATAATTCTTCCCAGTGCATAAAATCAGCTTCCTGTAGAACTTGCATTATATTTTTTTCTATTATAACATGAAAACAAAGTTATTATTATGATTTTAATATTTAATGAAATTTAACATAATAATATTTTGCATACATATTTGAAACATTCGATATATTTAGAAACTGGATAACCAATTAGTATTTCTACTTCATTGAAGAGAGTAATCAAAGCAGTTGAGATGTTGTCTGATACAACCAATTTAAGGAGATACCTAAAAAAAATTTAAAAGTGAGTAATTTTTTTAGAGAAAAAATAAATATACAGATATGGAAGTTTACCTTTGTGTATATTCAGTACTATTTGATTTACATCTATAGCATTCAATTCCACCTTCGGTGATCTTAACCTTACTGTTGCATATTTTGCAAGCATCATACCATGGTTCCTCCTTATTTTTGATATTAAGAATCATCACTTTGAAAGAGTAAAAGTATTTCTAAACATTAAATGAAAGTATAAGTATAATTTTATATCAATATATTGATGAATAAAACAAATATTAAATTTTTTATACCTGTGTTGTAGACGTTGCTCCTTTAATGATCTCATTAATTGTGCCTTCTTCAGCATTCCTTATTTTATTTTTTTTTGTGAGAAAAATTATTCTTCATTGGCACTCTCTAAAAAAGAAGTTAACCTGCATGTTTAATTTTGTATAAATTATATCAATATTCGTACATTTATGATAACAGTTACCTATTAAATCGATAGACATATTTTTATAAGATACAATTCTCGCATAATTTTTGCTTCTTCCATTTTAGAATTAATTTGTATAGTTGTAACTTGAATTGTCGAGACTCAAAATTCACCTAAAAGATAAAAAGAAAAAATATCAATAAATTAGAAAAATTATAAAATTTGTTTGATGTAAAATTTTATATCTATTATAATACCCTTGTATATTGTTCCTTTTCCTTTTGATAATGCAATTATTGGTTTCTCTGCAACAATTTGTTCAAGAAGTTATCATTCATTTTCTGCCAAATCCCCCCATAAGGTCAATTGTAGAGAGTCCGATCTGTAAAAGAAAGAATAAAATTTATTAATTGATTATGATATAAGATAGAAAAATAATTAATGAGAAAGTAGTTTGTTTAAAATGTATTCTGTATTTTTATTATTATTTCTCGCATCTTGGATGTTGAACCATCTCCCATTTTCTTCGCATGAAATAGTGGCTTGACATTTATTACAAAACCAATAATATCTGAGAAAAATATTATATTTGAAATTTGTTAGTATTAAATTTTTTATATTGGTACATGTAATTCTTACTATATATTTGAACATACTTACCGAATTGTGTATTTAAATCTCCTCGTGTAATTATTTCTTTAAATGGAATAAAATCATATGAGTGAGTATGAGAGATTACTTCAGTTTCTGTTTCTTTCACATCAGTAAACACTGTCGGTGGCAACTCAATTTCATTATGAACATTGGAGTACTTAGGATTTACGGCCTTGACCACTCCATTAGAAATGAAATAAGTTGTATCTTTTATGAATTGATATCTGAACTTTGCGATCGCGTCGTTGAACATGATAGCTTGTATTTTCGTTCCCTGCAAAGATGATATTGTGAAGTAATATTTTATTATTATACATTAAGTAATAATAATTATATTAAGTTTAAATAAAATAAAATAATTATGAGTGTTTAGCTAACCTCATCATCCATCAAGATGAGTTTCCAAATTTCACCAGTTCCTTTACTATTGCTATAAGTATATATTGAACCTCTTCAGAGAACCTTGACCTTAATAAGCCAAATCTTCTGAAATTTTTGCAGTTTATTTATTGGCAACGATTGAGTAGTTGGATCTTCGACATTAGACATCGTCAGTCTCACTTTGTTGTCTGCAAAATTAGGTTGATTTGAGAATAGTATTTGTTTGTAGGAAGTAATTATATAAAATTTTAAATTGTAACAATATTATGATATGATGAGTAAATATCATGTGATTATAATTTGAGCACATATTTCAATATGAAGAATTGTATTTAGAACTTATGAATTGAGAGTGTCATATTTATTTAGTAGACTAACACGAGAGAAAGTATAAATATAATTTGAACAAATATATTAATGTTAATACCTGCGAGATGAAAGTACTTCTTTGTAGACCACAATTTTTGTGTATGTTCCTTTTTTGTTGTTCGACTTTTCCATCATGACTAAAACTTTTGTTGTCGACATTGAAGTTCCTCGTGATAGAGCGACATATAGTTGGCCATGGGAGAAGACATGTTGTGGTAAGTAAACAACGACATGTGGTATCGTTTGACCCTGTGATTTGTTTATGGTCATTGCGAAGCATAATCGTATCAGAAATTGCTTTCTTTTGAATTAGAAATGATAACCTTCATTTTCAGCAGGTGAAAGTGGTATTCTGGGAAGTAAGACATGTTTCCCAGCATGTTGGCCGATTGTTATTTCTGCATGAATAACATTATCACCATAACTTTTGCATACCATTCTTGTTCCATTGTAGAAACCATTTGATGGATCTAAATTTCTTAGAAGCATGATAGGGTAGTTTATCTTGAGATGTAGCTTGTGTGGAGGTAGACCATTAGGCATCAAAGAGTTCAGAAACTCTTCTTGGTAGTAATTGTGCGTATCGTCAACTGCTTCATCATAGCTATTAAACGTTCTACTATCACCTGGAAACATTGTAATTAACTTCTCATTAAGCTTGTCAACATCTTCATTTCTTGTTGCAAGAATTGCACGATTAGTCATGTACTCTGGTAAGTGCGCATTTTGCTATAATGAGGGAAATATGCTGTTAATTAGACGACTTTCAGATAACTCGTCATGGTTGTACTTGATTACCATTGCATCTGGAATAAGAATCATATCATCGTTTATTACTGGTTTGTCTCCATTCCCAACTCGAAGAAGAAAATCACTGAAATTTGGGTATGATCTTACTAAACTTGTCATCGTTTATCCTTGCTCTCATATTTGTTGTCAAGCTTAGTTTTTCCATATGATTCCAAAGGTATGATCTTACTAAACTTGCATTAACAGTTTTGGCCCTTGTACCACGGTGAACAACTGGTAGCACTTGGCGAAAGTCTCCTCCGAAAATGATAACTTTTCCTCCAAATAGATCATTGTTGTTCATTATGTCTTTTAAAGTCCTGTTGAGTGTCTCGATAGCATATCTCTTTGCCATTGGTACTTCATCTCATACAATAAGTTTTGCTCTACGTAGTAGTTCTGCAGTGCTACTTTGTTTTGACATATTACATAAGCTTGTCTCATTGGCAAGGATTGGAATCTTGAAACGTGAATGCGCAGTTCTACCTCCCGGCGTTATTGCAGCTGCTACACCTGATGTTGCTGTTGCAAGTGCTATCATACCTTTGGATCTTAAATTGGCTAGCAGAGCACGATACAGATATGTTTTCCCAGTTCCTCCCGGACCATCAACAAAAAATACTCTAGATTTATTAGAATTGACTTGATTTAATATAATTCGATATGCAGCCTCTTGTTCTTGGTTCAAGTTCAATGATGCAGAATAGTCCATTTGTGGAATTTCTATGGTCATTTCATCTGCAATTTCTCTTGAATATGAATATCCAGCTTCAGTTGAATCGGAATGTAAAGCAGGCAAGTCATAATCTCGAATGCTTTTTCCCATGCTTTCTAAGAAGAAGTTGATGCTCTTTAATGTGCATGATGTTCGTGTTTCTGTGGACTCCTCGTGGATTCTTTTGAAGTCTTCGGACATGGCTTCAAAGTAGTCTTCCCATAGTTTCATTACATCGGAGGGTTCGCAGTAAACCAATATAGTAGCGAATAACCTTCGAAGTGCTAGAGGCATTTGAAATGTAGTTGCTTCATTTAGACATTCTGAGATGCTATCATCGGATTCTAAAAACCCTCTCTTTTGAGCAGACTCTTTAAAGGATAAGTACAGCACATTATCAACAGTCAACAAATCCTCGAACGATGTTGGGCCTCTTATATGATTTAGTAATAGCCTCAAATAGTATCTTTCTCCTTCTATAGGATTTGCTCCGTTCACATGACCAATCACCTACCCTTTTTTTCCTTTTAGTCCAACATTTTGCCTGCTTATTCCATACATAATGTTCGGGGAATTGCCTGTACAAAAAAGTCTTTGCCTCACTGTCTGTAGAACATGTTTTGAAGAATTCTGTAAGCATTGTTCTACAAACATGATCCCAAAGAATTACATGCTCTAGATTTTGATTCTCCCAATAACAAACAGATTGTTTGTTTGGCAGGTGTAGCTGCAAGTTTATGATTGGTGGATATATTTCGTTCAAGTGAAATTCATAAATTCTCCACATCGATTCTTGTGTCGATACCCATCTTGCGTCTTGGAATTGTTGAATCTCGTCTATAGTGTTGACTCTATCAGGTAAGGCAATATAAACAGTGACCCTATCGTGGCCTTTGTATATATACTTATATAGATATTTAACTGCTTTCAAACCAGAGCATATCTCAACATTTATGTGGCAATTGTATCTTGTGAGAAGATATGGATTATAAGGTACTACCCATCTATTATCCAATATTTTATTCCGTACTCTCACCTGGAACTTGTTATTCCTTCTTCTATAAATTGGATATGCATCTTTTCCTTGCGTTGTTTTTGCCGAAAACGCTTGAGGGTAATGATTTTTGCACTCTCCATTTACCATGCAAGGGTTTTGTTTATTCAAGTCCCCACAAGGGCCATGCATCATATGTTTAACAACCATTCCGTTGAGGTGCGGATATTCTTGTTCATCAGGAATCTCTACACATACAAAGCTATCGTACTGATCTGGAGTCATGATCTTAAATCCAGGCTGCAATATTATTAACATATGTGCGTGTGGGAGTCCTCTTTTTTGGAATTCGATCACATGAACGTGCGCTGCAACTTTCCCAAATATTTCTTTCTTAAAGAGTTGGTCCTTTAAGTCTTGTAATTTTCCTCGAAATATCCTCGCAGTCAAATCAGGCCCATCTTGAGGAAGTTGTCCTTCTTCTAGTTCATCTTTAATTTCCTTCCATTCAGGATTGCATGTTATCGTTATGAAGAGATCTGGCTTTCCAAATAGTTGGACTAATGCCATTGCATCGATATACCTACGACACATGTCTCGAGGGCCACCAACAAAAGATCCAGGTAAGACTATCCTTTGGCCGACTTGGCTTGCTCTAGTTTCGCCAGCTGTCATGCTATCTACTATCCTTTGGTAAATTCAGCTCTGACTTTTGATTGTTGTTTTCGATAGTAGTCTAGCCTAGTTGTTTCAAGCTTTATGTACATATCCACGGCATATTGTTGCAATAAATGGCTGGCTAATAAAAGCGTGGACTTTGTATTTTCTCTAATCTGCAGCTTGTACGAATAGTACTCTCGGCATGACACTTTCCCGGAGCTTTCACGTTCGACATCTATGTTTCATATAATAAAAATGAAAAATAATTAAAAGCTTGCATAGAATGCAATTATTGACGTGTACATTACTATTTAATGAATATGATTTTGGAAAAAAAAATATTGATCTATTTTATTACCTTCTTGTTCTCGTTCGAAAATATCTGGAGTAGATGTAAAAAATCGATGCTGCTGAAATGGTGTTAATTTGTATCTCGGTAGCATCTTCAGCGTGATCCAAAGAATTTTTTTTTATATTTTGATGCCATCCAACTTCTCCTTTGGGAAATAGTAGAAGATATTGTAATGGATCATAATAGCCAAAGTAATGTTTTACTTTGTGTCTATGGCCAGACTGTGCATAGACTACTATATCTCTCTTAAGTAGTACATTAGGATTATTTCCTTCAACCCATATAGCAGCAACTTGGTCTGATGAGGGTGAGTTGTAAACTTGTTGATCTAGTCTCACATATTTTGTAATACTAATTTGAAAATTCTCCAATGAAGAAAAATCCTTTAAGCTGCGCAAGAATTGTGCATATGGATTTCCTTCAAGAACTTTCATAAGTTTATCCACTATTCCCTCGTTCAGATTCACATCCTGTAATATTCTCATTCTATTTTGGAGTTCATTATTAGTATTATAGAAATACAACTGGAAGTAGCATGGACCGTTTTGTTCTGGCATCAATGCTGGTAGATCATGATATATTTGCCCTTGCGCACGAAATGTATATACACCTCTTCTTGTTGTTGCAAGATCCTTATCTAAATTAACTCCAAAAAATGTGAATGAGAAAATACTATTATAAGCTCGAATATGCTTTCGGAATTCAATTGCTTCATCAGAAATAAATGTGAATAAATCGTATAACTCTTGTGGAACTTGAACCTCAGCCAGTTTGATTTGACCATTGTAGCAATAGAATGTTGGTGGTTCGTATTGAAATTTCTTCGCTCCACAATGGACATAACGGGGAGTGTTCTCTAACTTATGTAATGGAGAACACATTGGTTCGTATAAAGTTTGACCTAAAAAAGAACATTAGATATAAGTTCATTAAGGAAATGATTAAGTTGTTATGTACGTGATAAAAAAGTAATTATATATATGTTTTCTACTAACCTTCAGATTGATATGAGTTTAATCGAGCTGAAAGCAACCATTCAATTCTTTGTCTCCTAGTTGTATTATGATTAGTACTCTCGGTTCGATGTACGGCTTCCTCAGCACTATTAACTATCCTCCTTTTCCTTTCTCGTACTCTTTGAATGTAGAGTTCTCTTTGTTCGCGATTCAATCGAGCATAATGCGAGGTCACTTTTTGTGAAACCTATTGTCCTTATCTTGAGAAAGACAAAGGTTCTTTCTGCAGAATTATACATTAACTCATTATGCTGTTCGTTTATATTATATTCTAGAATTTTGTTTGTTTTTTGCAAATGGCTTAAAAAGTAGGAAGACAAAAAAAGATGTGATGAATCACATTGTAACATAAAAGAGATGCATATTATCAAAAATATACACTAAACAATTTAGAAAAGTACCCATAAGAATAGATGGTTTGTTACAATAATCCAATCATGTAAACGTTTTGGCATAGATATCCAATCTTTGCACGATTTGTACACTTTCTAAGGGCTAGAAATAACCAATAGGGATGAGTTTCTCCATTGGTGGTTGTCATGTTCTCGAGAAGACGCTCCATTAGGGTTGGTAGATAGAAAGATGCCTTGGGTAGAATGAAGAGAGAGGAGAAGAGCAAGAGGTGTTGTGTTAATCGATTAAGATGCTGTGTTAATGGAGCAAGACGCTCCATTAGGGTTGGTGATAGTGTGTTCGTTTGAAATCACTAATCAGAAGCTTTATTAGGACTCACAAATTGTGGCCGAAAAACAAACAATACTAACGCTAGGACCCTATGTTGAATCACTAATCCCGATAAAGCTTAAACATAGGGGCTGTTGTTTAAGAGGTTAATCAGAAAAACTAAAGAGGTTGTTACTCTATAGTGTAAGATTGATTACGTGTGGTATGGGGTCTGATGGGTGTTGAATTTCAAAGATCAGAACCAATGGTTTCGCTTGATACCATGTTGAAATATTTTTAAAATTTTGATTTTAAATCCATATAAGGTTAGTTGTTTTGTTGTGAAATTCTTGTAGGTTTTGAGTTTTAGGACCTGTTTGGATTAGTTTTGAATCAGGGAGATATTTTTGAAAGATTTTCACGTAAAATATATCTTCTTGTGACTAAAAAATAGTAAGGCAAACTGGACACTCAAGAAGTAGAAGACCCTTTTGATTCAGATTGTACGATGTTGGGAGAGGTGTTAGATTTGAGGACAGTATGTTTAGTTGGTCGTCCCTAATATTGATTGGGAGGGGTTAAGGCACTTGAGCGGGAGAGAGGTGGGAGTTTACTTCTGCTTTTGTTTTTCTTTTTTGCTACTATCTCTTGTTTTTTTCTCTTGCTTTGCCTTGGTAGGCATTATCAGCCTCCAAGTGCCTTAATAAATTTCCTCTTTACCTTTAAAAAAAAATTGATTGGTAGAGGATATAGAGTTGGTTGCAAACAATTTGGAGCAAAGAAACTTAGAATTAGGTCTAATAAGTGATCAAGTAAAGGAGGAGTTTCAAATGATATGGCACATGTACAAGGAAGACCACTACTGAAATTTTAATTGGTGCAAGTCGAAGTCGAAGGCTCTAAAAAGACAGAAGCGAATGACGAAAAAGAAGGGGTTGAGACTGCTTTCGAGGTTGATGATGGGTGGATCATGGGATGCTAGATGGGTGGGGTATGGGATGCAAAATGGGTGGTGAGATGGGTCGAGCTGAGGGTTGAGGACTAAGGGCCTGCAATTTTCAAGGATAGAGAGCGGAGGATGCAAGTCGAGCAACCACAATCTCCCTTCACTCTTTTTTACTCTCTATTTCTATCTCAATTAAGACATTGAGTGTTGTGTTCTGCCTGTTTCTATGGTTCCCACACAACAACTGTCTCAACAATAGTTACATCATTGCCCATGAATGACAGGAATACAAAAGACAGATCTATATCAAGAAGTCAAGACAATAGTGAATGAAATTTTAACAATCATGACGATGTAATAATTACGCATTACTATTGTTATGGTACAATTGTAAACAACTTGTTGGTGGATCTCCCTATTCTTTGACACAGCATCTATGCATTGGAGAATAAACCGATCTGCTATTTACAATCATATAATTAGCTTAATCATGTAAGTATGGTTTTTGAAATAGTTCTGAACACCTAGCAACGTACATCACAAAAAATTGCATCAACATGCACATTATATGGAGTAACAGTGATAATGCAATTAAATCGAATTGGGACACATCCAGGTATGTATTGTCTTTTTTTATTGTATATAACATATATATGTAAGGGCAGTAAAAAATTGTTCTAAAATTTCCAAAACCCATTTGAAGACTATGGCAACATCAAACATGTAAATCACAAAACATCCTCTTTAGTGCTTGTAGGGGCAACACCATGTACTGCAGCACCCAATCACCATTGATCTCAATCAAACAACATGAGGAATTTTTTTTCAACAATCTAGAGTGGAAAAATTGCGTCAGCAATACTACCGCACATTACCAAACAATCCCTTCGCTCATAAGAATATACAAAAAGAGTTGTGATCAACCATTACCAATAATCAAAATAAAATCCATGATGAGAACTCTTAATCGAGAAAACATATCAAAAATCGGAAAAAAAAAGTACATACTCAACAGAGCTTACAACCAATAATCTAAGCATCAATATGTCCTGTCTCAATATGTTTTTTAAGTATAAATTTCTTATTCTTGCAACCTGTCTTTCCCCTGTAACTCTCCAGCAAGTCTCCTCGACAAAGAACAAAAATGGTTTTCGAAGTCACCAAATATCTATTTCTTGATATCGGGTTAGAGGACTGAATTCAAGTGAAAAAATGAATGTAAGCATAGTCACGAAAGAATTTTGTGATGCCTGTACAAACAGCCAAACCAATATATTTCAAAGAAACCTAGATGATGAGTAGATTAAATTGTAACCAAGTTATCATCTAAGCAAGATAAAATGATTTCATTTCTATTTTCATGATTCATAGGCAGCTCAAGAAAGAAGAAAATAAAATGACAAGATTCTAATGTTAAAAATGTACCAGCAAGCCAATATGGAATGTAGGAAAAATTGCACCTATTTAAATTTATAGTTCAGAAAAGAATGTGAAAAATTCTAGAAAATTGTTCTAGAGCAACACTTTTTACATAAGAATCATTTTTCTAGAAAAATTGTACATGTAAATAACTCAAATTCAAGTCAGAAATCCGTAATCAACCTACTGATTGGTAGTTCCACTCGGCCGAGACGGCCAAATGTTTTGATAACTTAACAGGTCGATGGTAGTTAGTAAAGAACATTTAGTTTTAGGCTCTGTGTAGTGATCAACAGAGATTTTTATGTGAAAAAGTGTTGATGCAGAAGAAGTTTTTATGACGTTTACATGCAAAATCATTTCTAGAAAACTTATTCAGGGCAACCATACAGAGCCTTAGTTAGGACAAAGATTTATGATTTAGCATGTCCTAATACAGTGGACTAGAGGTCAATCATTCTTAATGAACCCTACCCCAACAACTCATATAAGATGGACCTGACCGCATGACCGCATAACTGTTTTTCAGCAAACATTTGGAAAAGACATGCACAATAAAAAATGTCTACTTAAAAGTTTTCTATAGATAGCATTTCAATCTGGAAAAACTTTTCGGAGCAACCATACGGGACCTTTGATAAGTTTTTTAGCTAACTAAATTTACCTGGTTATGCATGTAGCTTCTTCTAATAGCCGGGGTTATATTTGGTAGTAGAACTTTCGGCTTCAAGTAACTATTTGGAATGTCACTTCACTTTATATATAGTATAGATTCTGCAGCTATTTCCATTAAAAAATAGTGTAATTAAATCTTAGTGTGACTGGTGAAATTTACATCTTAGTGTGAGTTACTCTGCTCAATCAACTGATAAAGTTGCCCAATCTTTGTCAAAGGTGGTCTAAGAATTTCCTCCCCTTTGCATAATTTGTCCATTCTTTGAAGATGTTTGAAAGTAGGATTTTTTCGCGTCGTTGTTTACGGAAACCCTAATTCCAACCAAATTGTTTCTTTTCCGATTTAATTCCTGTAAAAATAGTAATTCTTGCACAATGGCTTGTGTCGGATGTCGATCCGCACTCGGGATTAGTCGGATTAGCGCGAAAAAGAACACATACAATGACGGATTTTTCCACAGAAAATGCTACGAAATCAATGTAGAGCTGAGAGTGGTGAGAGATAGGGATTTTTAAAACATGTTTTTCTTTTGGAGAGCGAATGTGACAATTATTGATGATATGAAAATAAAAAGTACTAATACTCATCCATTAATCATTCAAGAGTTCAAAAACAACAAAACGTATTTCATTAATCACATGAGGTTCATTACATTCCGCCAAAATATCAAAACTAATCTAAATATCAATTTTAGAGAGAGAAAGAAGAGAGAGAGGAGAGAGAGAAAGAACAAGTTTGAGAGATATTGAGAAACTTAGAGAGAGAAAGAAGGGAAAAGATAAAAGACTTAGAGAGAGAAAGTAGGGAGAGTAACTAAAGAGATTTTAGAGAGAGAAATGACTAAAACCTAGAGAGAGGAAATGATAGAGAGAAAGATCTAGAGAGGGAGAGATGGTAGAGAGAGAAAATGAGAGTAGAAAGAGAAAAACTAAGCCTAGAGAGAGAAGATGATGGAAAGAGAGGTGAAGAAGAAGAAGAAGAGAGAGATTACCTTTATGAACTTACCATAGAGGATCGGCCGGATGAAGGAGAGATGAATCGGCCATGATACTTGGGTCTACCATTGGTGGCTACGCAAGGAGTGGAAGAGCATGGCGGACAAGCATGTGCTTGTAAGCACGAGCAGCAATGAGGAGCTGAACTGTAAGGAACGTGGTTGTTGGTCATGAGAGTAGCCTGTTGCTGGTTGCGACAGCCCGGAGATCATGATGCAAGCTTGCAACCTTGGTAGTTTTTAATGGTGGACAGTGCACATCTAATGATGGTGGATCCAATGGAGATCGTGGCCAGTTGGGAGGAGTCGTTGAGACAGTAAGGTGTTGTGCATCACCGTTGGAGAGAGGAGCGCTGGAACGTTGTGGGTGAGTTGTAGGTTCATGTTGCAGGTGACATGACGGAGAAGGTGGAGGGGAAGAGACTTGCAGGCGCCTGTTACAAAGCCGTGAGGGGTTTTCCCAGTGATGTGCAGCGGTTGTGTGAAGATCCCTTATAGAGAAGTCGCTTGGCCGGAGGAAGAACGAGTTGCAGCTGGTCCTTCATGTGGTGTTGGTCACCGATTTTAATGGAATTCGCTGTGAGAAGAGTTGCCAGTTTCGATCGGGGAAGAGCAAGGCGGTGATGGTGGTACCAGACTGTGGGAAAGACGAACCAGGGAGTTGGGTTTGCAGGCAGCAGCAAGGGGTAGAGACGCATAGCCTCTGAAGGTGGTATGGAGCTGATGGAGTGTAGCAGGTTGGTCAGTCGGAAGTTGCAGCGACAGTAATAAGATGTTAGGAGAGAAGGGAACAATGGAGAGGTGTTGGGCGGTGTAGTAGGTGCAGGGGTGAACCAGTCCGGCGAGCACGCTGGTTGCTTGCCGGAGTTGCTGGAAGGGGCGGTAGAGAATGGTGGAGTCGTTGAAGGTGTTGCTACACGCAGCAGAGGCGGAGGAATGAGCAACGGCTGATGGAGGAAGGGAAGAAGGGAATGAAGAAGAAGAAGACAGCCGGAGTTGCAGGCCTGCAACTCCGGTGAAGGATGAAGAAAAAGAAGAAGAAGAAGGAAAAGGAGAAGGAAAAAGGAGAAGAAGAAGTGGAAATCGTGGGGGGTTTGAAGGGAAAGGAGAGGTGAAGATGGGAGGGGGATTAGGGTTCCAAAGAACCCTTCTCCTTCCCCTTTTAAAGCTCCCTAGTTTCCATTAATGAAAATTAGGGAATTTTTGAAATAAATAAAAAAAATAATATTTTTTTTTAAGTAAAACACTACTTTTCTTTAGGGAATGTCCCCATTTAGTGGACCCCCAATTTTTTAAAATTTAATTAAAATTATTTTGAAATTCACGGGATCCACTAACTGGTCGGACAGCGGGTCGATGATGATGGGCCCGGCTACTGGCCCACATGGATTGATGATGTCCATCGTCTCACAAGATGATGTGACAGACAGTCTAATGGCGATCGGATGGATGGTGACTTGATTGGGACCCAGATTGGTAGATCGACGGATCTAGAGAGATCCAACGGTCCGATTGAAGATCCAACGGTCCGATGGAAGATCCAACGGTCAGAAAGCTAAGGGAGATGAGATAGAGCCGAAGGGCAGGAGTTCTGGGGTTAGGTCAATAGATTCGAGGACCGAGAGATGAAGAGAGAGAGAGAATAAGGAGAGATGAGAGAGAAAGTATCAGAAAATGGAGATAAAAGTATTGGCAGAGGGTCTGGAACCCTGGTCTTCACTGTGACCATCCTCACGCTTCTCCAGTAGAGTAGACTATCATTCCTTCCTGACTCATGTGGCTTTAAACGCTTTGGTCCATCTCTTGGTCATTGGCTCTCCTACTCTCTTCGTTCTTTGGGCCAGCTTTTTGGTCCTCTTATTCAGCCCATATTTGGCCCATATCTTCTAGTCATAGCATGTGGGCTCTTTAAGCTTTGATAATGGGCTTTCTTGATCGATGTGGGCTCGCAAGTCTCGAGAATTGTCCCATTGGGGTTTCCTGCGACAGAAGAAGCACGTAATGAGACTTTATCAGAACGACTCAATGTCTAGACTTCCGAAAATATGTTTAATGCATGCAAATATACCATTTCGTCCAGAAAAGTGTGTTCTACGCAACAAAATAGACTCTTACGTAGAAAAGTAGATAAATAGAGCATTTTAACGTAGGAGAGTGTGAAAACGCTTAGAAGATAACCGTGGAAAATACGCACTTTTAAGCGAATATCAATGTTGGTCCTATATGGCTAAAATGTTCTGATTATTATGCATTGAATTTACTCCAATTCAGGTCCCTTTGCACTTTAAGTACTTATAATTTAGGGGGAAACATTTTGGCAGCAATGCCAACAAAGCTTGCAAAGCAATTCTTAATTAACAACCATTCCATTCCGAAGGAAGTTCTTTTTCTTTCTACTAACTTTCTCAGTAACCTTCATCAGTTAGATATAACGCATTTCCCTAAGCATCATCCAATCGAGGAATGTTAGGACTTAGGATGCTAAGCTCCATTTCCCCCCTTCACAAAACACTCTGACTACCTATTTTACAGTCTCTAGCTGTGAAAGCTGTATATATACCTACCTAGGTATTATCTTTCTACCTTTTTCGTTAGCAGTTATAAGGATGGTTCAGTGTTTCTTTAACGATCTCTCACTTCTACAGATGAAGATGATGAAATATCTTTCTTATCTTCTCCACCTCCTCACTTGCCTCCTCTTCTTATTCTCATCATCCCGCCAAACTTCGTCTTCTCTAGAACACCAATGCCTTGCTGACCAAAGCTCGATCTTGTTACAACTGAAGCAACAGTTTTCCATAGATGAATATGAATCTTCTTCTTACCCGATAGTTGAATCTTGGGAGTCAGGTACTGATTGTTGCTCATGGGATGGTGTCACTTGCGATGAGTTCACAGGTCATGTGATAGGTCTAAATCTTAGTAGCGACTGGCTTTCTGGAACTATTGATTCCAACAGCAGTCTCTTCCACCTTCACCACCTTCACAGACTGAACTTAGCTGATAACTTCTTCAGGTACTCCCTAATCCCATCCGGGTTTGATTGGCTCATGAACTTGATCTATCTCAACCTCTCTAATTCAACCTTCTCTGGCCAAATTCCGTTAGGAATCTCATACTTGACAAGGTTGGTTTCTCTAGATCTTTCCTCCATTAATGATTCTTATTATCATTTGTTGAAACTTGAAGATCCCAACTTGAAGTCACTCATTCAAAAGCTATCTAATTTGAGAGATCTCCGTCTTGACAATGTGAACATCTCAACGCATGACAGTAAGTGGTGTGAGTCTTTATCCATCACGTCCGATCACCAAGTAACATCTATCCTTGCATCCACTTTCTATGGAGTTTTCAATCTCTTCTCTAGCTTCTTCATTCCCAAAACAATAAGTTCATATCCTGGTTGGGCATTTATAATTTTAGCTTATTACTAAAATATAGGACTATTTACAGAGGCTATGCGTGCTTATCTAGTTCTATTTCAATAGTTTGATAGTTGTTTAACAAATTATACTATAATACATGTGTATGAACACGATTGCATTTTGGGTTTCCTAAAAGTGACCTGTGAGACACCTCAAATCTGTGTGAGACACCAATATCTATTTTAACTTAAAGTTTCATAATTCTTATTAAAGTATTTTTACTATTACAAATAAATATGATGAAAAGAAAAAAACACAAAAAACATGAAAATGAAGGCAAACCATAGGCTGATTCAGTTTCCTGGCTTATCAGCTCCTATGATTGTCCGTTCTTCAAAATTGATTCCTCTAACTGGCCATCAAATATAACTGTTACTACGTTTCCTCTCACTTTAAATATCAGCCCTCACCCAATAGTCCTCATAGATTCCACCATTGATTCTACCTTCATAGCAATGGCAATAGCAAAAGCTACCTTCAGCCGTGAAGGAACTCAGCTCGTTCAGCCAGTTCGTGGGCCATCACTTGTCTTAAACTATTGTAATATTTGAAACTCATTCCATAATCTTCTAAGGACTTGAGTTAAAAAAATTGATTTCTTTCCTCTTTATCTTTTTTTTCTCTTTTGGTGCAACGACTTCCCTGTTTTAGGTTCAACCAGCTGAACCAAAACAAAGGTTCCTCCTCCATTCTTTCAAACGGTCATTAATGGCCTCTTATCCAACCAACTTAGGCCCATCAAAACTGTCAGTCACCCCAATCAAATCTGAACCTCATCTTTCTTAAAATTTATGGGCGTTATGCCTTGATCTAGTGCAGCAAAAATGTTGTTGAACTAATTCTGTTTTGACATCTGCAACAAACTTAAAACAGTCCAAAAATAGTACGTATTCTTCCACCAAAAGTATTCCCAAACCCCCATTACATTTTTCCATAAAAATGTGGGCACATCACCCTGATTTCACAAGGAAAAATATAATCATAACAGGTGCCCCTTTTTTTTTACCACTCAAACTTCTAAAACACTCCCAAGTATCTTCATATACATACAATTTCAGATCTAGAATGTAATGTAACTTGCAGGTCTGTAACTACTGAACTTCTCATAAAAACAACAACAAAAATAGATAACAAGTGACCATGTAAACATACCGAAATTTGTATAGAGACGTGTCTGTCTTTAGTTGATACTTGAAGAATAATTTTGCAGTAAACTATGATTTACAAGCAGTTTCTCTTCAGTAGACATACTACATTGTTTTATAGTCTCTCTTGGGTACTTGCTTCAATGGTAAGTACTCCATTGGTTTTAGTAGTTTTTCTTTAAAAATGGTTTGGAAAACCTGGCCATTGTTCTAACTCGCGTCACATAATTTTTGAATATTAGTCTACTTAGGCTTAAATATGCAATATAAATTGCTTCTGGGATCTAACTTTTCAAAATTGGTACAGGTTTTTATGTGGACCATTGTTTTTGCAATGCAATTCATAACCTATTGTGAATGTTGTTGGATAACATGTATTCCCATTTTTATGGCCATGGATTTCAGGACATATCTTGCAATAAAGACCTGCCTTTGCTATATGAAGCTGCCACTATTGAGGACATATACATTGCATATGAACAATTGATAGTAGGGACAAGGCGTTGGATGATGATGATGATAGACAGATCCTGTGTAACAGTGTAAGGCAAGAGCATTGACAATGTACTTGCACCATTTACCAAAGAAATGCCAGCCCTTGGCCTGGTTGGACTAACCTGGACAGACTGCTTGACAGTAACCATTCTATAGCTTAAATTTAGATGGCTAAACGGAAGTCAAGTAATCAAAAGATTGGCTGATGTGTGGTTCTGATTTCAATACCACGGATGAGGTGTCCCACTAGATGAAAAGACAATAAATGAGAGAATATAAGTTTTTTCCCGTAGTAATTCATCGTCATATTTTAATGCATGACAAACCACAGTTCCTGGTTACATGTCTGAGATTTACAACCATCACCATGATCGGAATGCAATGAGGAAGTCAGTATAATATATCAAAGCATGAACTTCAGGCTCGAGTAAGTGTAATTTGTGGACTTTTACCCAAATATCAGGATGATGAGGGTGGGAAGAAGCCATACTGCCTTTTACACTTGGAACACATTCAGGTAAAAGACCAGCACGCCTGAACAAGCGGACAAATCAGTATCTAAGGACACCACTATACTCTGTACAGAGAGGCCATATGAATTTGAAATAAATAAAAACTCTCATTTCCACCTTCAATTACCTAGTTCTAATGGTGAGACCTGAAATCTGACTTGTGATAGCATCCATCATTCGAAGCAAGTAATTGTAAATGATAAAGAGACTCACACCCAGAAGAATCACGACAGACTCATCAAATGACCATAATGCATGATTAGGAAGTGGATGACCTTGGTAGAATATTTGTCTAGGAGGAGCATGTACAGGTAGATAAGGGTATTTAGTCAGAAGGCAAACATATTAATTAAACATTGTACACGATTAAATGAGGAAACAAACAGACAAACCCACACAGATTTTTTAACTGAAAAAAACAAACTAAAGTAATCAAGCGTAACATTTTCAGATCAAGCATGAACTTAACAGATCAAATAGTAGTGAAATCTTACCTTATTAACAAATTTAGAAAATCATAAAAGGAGCAAATTGTTTAAGAAAAAAACATTAGTGCTCAAGATTTAATAATTAAAAAAGACTAAAAACAATAGATCAATATAAGATGGAGATGTAGAAAATAACCTGTAAAATTTTCTTTCTTTTGTGAGGCAATTGATATAAGGAACAGAAGATCACCAATAAAGCCTAAGAGAAGCAATGAGCACAATAGAGTGAAATGTTAGCAATGACTTCATTTGCAATAGCACATAAAGGGATTAATCAGACTGTAGTAGACATCAAATGGTGTGATCTTTAGCCACGTGCAATGTAAGAGGTAACAATTCAATGGTTTGGATATGAGCATGTGCAACAAAGGGTTTAGATTACACGGATCTACTGATCTACTGATCTACTGATCTATTGTTAAGGAAAGACTATTTACTTTACTCTATAAACTACTACCAAGAATGGTACTCCATTGCCTATTGATCTAATATTTGAATGTGCTTTTTAATGGATATTTTGGGTCGATGCGCGTGTATTGGCGAAGAACCATGCTGATCCATGAATAACATGCCTACCAATTGATGGATCAACACAACAAAAAACAGACTGAACAATGATCTCTAGCACTGATTAGTTCTCATACTGATTTGTGTTTTCTAAGTGTTAAAAAATAGTTAAGTCTTATCCATTAACACCAAATTTTTTCCTTCTACTCAACCTCTCTATTGTCATAGTGAGAAAAGATGAATCAGATGATTATTTTCAATCAACATAAGATGCCAAGGATGAAGACTAACATCTGCCCAAGGCTGAAGAAGTAGACGTTGTAGTAGTTATAAATCTTGAGGATACCAAGCAGGGCCAACAAAGGTGTTTTTCCTGTAAATGTTTCTTGAACTATTTATTTTGTATTATCCAGTCCTGCACCATCCACACATTAGCTAATCGTGTTTTCCATTGTGGGGTGATTAAGTTTTACGTTTCATAGCATAGATTAATGTATATTGTATAGAAATGGCACACTTTAACTTAGTTTTTTCTTAAAATTAAGAAGCTTTTGTAGTAATTGAAGCTTAATTCTATTAGATATTTGACAAACCTTGAAACACTATGTTTAATGAGGTGTACATTGGGTCATTATCCCATCTGAAGCACTTGTCAGTTATTAGGTGTCAGCTTGCGCAAGCTAAATCTTGCTACATGAAACATTCAGCCACACCAATCTTGTAAAATTCTTGGAACATGACACATTCAGCCACATTAACCCATTTAATTAAAGCATCCACAGGAATATTGAAAAATGGGTTAGTTGGGATATTCACATATCTTGGTTGTCCAATGAAAGGGGTCACCTCTTAGAATTCCCTTTGATAAAATTGCACCTATTGATTGACACTACCATCAAATAAATCTTATTTGATGAAATTTTATACGTTTATATACATCAACATAAATTTGAAATGCATTTCAATTAGTTATTCCACAAATCGAAATATAAAGACAAATTACAACACAAAATGAGACTGAAAACCTCAAGAAAATGAATAAATGATTGCTTCCCATGCTCATCCACGCGTGCATGTTCTGCCACCAAAGGACGGTATTGCTGCCTATGTTAGTGAACAACTCTTTGGCATGGGAATGAGTGTGTGAAGCCACCTTGGTTGAGGCTATCCTTGTTTGTAACAGTCGTGTCGCACGATTTGATTTGTTGTTAGTGTTAGACCATTTCTTGAATCTTATTTTTGTAGTTTTTTTGAACTAACCCCAGCAAATTAGTTGAATTATAGTCACCCCTTGACAATCAATAAACAATTTTGACTAAAACTCTGTATCGAGTAGTAAACGTCTTTGGTTGGTAAAGTAAAATTGCGTATCAAGCAGTCAACATCTTTAAATGGACTTCTCAAATTGTTGTTAGGTAAAACCACAAAAGAAAGCAAAGAAATTTAAAGGTGACTGTTGTTTCCTATACTTACATATCCCAACTTCCCAGTTGAAGAAATGTTAGATTTGTTTCGTCCAATTTTTAGCTTTATATAAATTTTTAGTTCAAGAAGCAATGACTAATATATATGCTAGCGCTTCCAAGTGGGATGGTGTTGGGAAGGTTAATATAAATTCTTTGTTGGAGACATTTCTCTTCCACAACGCAAGGAAATCTATAAGCTTTTAAATACAATGGAAAAACAAATGATCGATGAATTATAGTATGCACGACCTGAGTTCGAAACCCGCCTTCACCCACTAACCACTTACCCGCTTTCGTACAAAAAAAAATAACTTTTCACTAAATTGACCAACAAAAATTTTATTTGTTTATTATATATATATGATGCTTCCTCCTAAAAAGTAGATTGATGATACCAATGTAACCAGGGGGCACTCCATGGTTCAAACAATTCTCGGGCAGCTATTAGGATTCAGAAAATCTTTTGTACACTGACAAGTTGAGATTTAATATATTTTTATGCGTCTAATATAGTATTTACATACCATACTCTTACATGATGTGATAATTCTATATATAAAAATATCTCTTTTAATATGGGCTTGTAATTGTATGGGCATGACTTGTTTGTGTTCAACTTTTGTCATACCCCGTATCATTATTTGATGCTAAAACACATATTCGCGCTTCATCTGCTGTATAATTATTGTTGGAAAGGTAGACAATTTGACTTATATTTTCTTAATAATCAGAAGTGGATGCCAATAAATAGAAAAAATGCAGAATATATTGAAACAATTTTATTATAGATAACAGCTTCAGGTTGCTTGAGTATATCTCACGTTAAAATATAGATACAAAGACTGAAACTCATAGGTATATAAACTATTCCAAGCTTATGTTATTTCCTGTTCTGTGCATTTATGGAAAACATGGACTATTTATAGAACTCTCTAAAGTTTTCAATCTCACCTTTCTGTGAGTAACTACTTATTATAAATCATGAAACTGCTCCTTTAAATTCTTTTATATGAGGTGGTATAAGGTTTCTATGGTAAATTGAAAGTTTAAATACATCATCAGTTTCTGCATAAACAAGGGAGCTTTGATTTCCTGCAAAAACAGCAGGTTTCATCAATTCTCCTCTCCTTTTTTAGCTGAATTTAGAATTTTAGACAAATACTGTTCTCCAAGAAAATGACATTTTATGCCTTAGTGAAAAGTTGCTAAAGTTGCTTTTCTTCATACTCATTTCTATTTAGTTATGAAGGTTTCTAGTTTGGGGAAATTATTCTTCTCATGTTGTTATTGGTGTGTATGCAGATGTTGGTTTATGAGTTCATGCCAAATGGCATACTGAGGGATTACCTTTCTGGTAAAATTTCTTATATTCTTCCTTTGATTCTGTTCTTGGTTATTCTTTCAACTTAGCTGCCTCACTTTTCGTTTCTCTGTATGACTGCTTGTCAGATAAATTAATTTTGGTAACTCTAGTTGTGAATATCTTGTGTAACACATTTTCATACAGTTGGGAATAAGTTGAGGCTGTACAATTTCACTTGCATTTTTATTTTATTTTTGTGAGCTCTAAATTAATGGTGTTTATAATATCACAGCTAAGTCAAAAGAACCTTCGAGTTTTGCTATGAGGTTGCAAATTGCGTTGGGTTCGGCCAAGGGTATATTCACCTCCATACTGAAGCAGATCCTCCAATATTCCACCGAGATGTCAAAGCCAGCAACATATTGTTGGACTCCAAATTTACTTCCAAGGTTGCTGACTTCAGACTTTCACGACTTGCTCCGATTGCGGATATGGAAGGGACTGTTCCTGGCCATGTATCCATAGTTGTTAAGGGCACCCCGGTAAGCATGGCTCTCAGATATAACATTGTCTGCTGGCATGCTGGTTCCCCGCTTCACTTTATTTTGATGTTAATAATGTTCATATGATTATTATTTCATTCTTTTTGCTCAATAGTCAATACTGCCAACATAATTAACAATACATCCATTTTATAAAATGTCTGTCAAGTCGATCATCAACCGACCAGAATAGGTTAAAATTGTTAGCTTTGACTCATTGCTCACAGCCTAGCCAAAATAAGTTAACTAAGTTTCAATCTCTCATATTGTACCCCCTCTTCTAGGTGTTTACAGGACTATCCCTTGTCCTATGCTTTCGAATTTCATGCAATACACCTCGATGCAGGGGGTACAGTTTCAATATCTAAATGATAACCCTCTGTATGCCAGTCATAAATTCCTTCAATACCCAAGTCAGTGTTGAAGGGGTTCCTCTGTTTTCCAAATTTTAGGCAGTAAGGTATCTGGAAACCTTAATAATCAGATTACAGCATATACTTTCAAACTCTAAAAAGTCAATCTAGTTCCCAAACTGAGTTTTCTTTAAATTCGTGATACCCAGCATGAAGTGAATTTTGTGTGCATCATGTCTACAGGGCTACCTTGATCCAGAATACTTCTTAAACCATTTCAAGACTTGTACAAGACTATTGTGATGATGAAGTTCAAAAGGTGCAAAACTATCTAAATTCGGGCACAATGCATTAAAAAAAAGGAGAAAAGAAAAAGAAAAAGCATATAAGAAACAAGATTTCGAGTTGCAGATTTCAAAAAATTTACAACCGAATGTGAGTAAAATCGAACAAGATTTGTTCAAACACCTTCACAATGAGATAATGATACTCATTTGAATTCAAGGACATTTTTCTCATGCAAGAAAAATTATTATATTCGCTAAAAGAATGGTACTAACCTGTAAAACTGCCAATCGATCCCTTTTTCGTTGTGCAGCAATTGATCCCAAAAAAATGAACTCGCAAAGGAATTCTTGAGGAAAGGTTCATAGAACCAAGAGCACAAGAAAGAGAGAGAGAGAGAGAGAGAGAGAGAGAGAGAGAGAGTGAAGGAGAGATGGCACGTATTCTCCATGTTTAAGCTCAGGAAATGGAGAGCCGTTGAGAGTTAATGCAGAGCCGTTTCCATTAGGGGGCATTGAGGAAGAAGAAGGGTATGAAGGAGATGTGAGGTGTTTTCTGAAAGGAGGGAAATAGGGTTTCAGTCGTTCAGGGAGAAGAAAGGGCGAATGAAATGGGAAGGAAATTAGTTCAAGGCAATTAAGAAAAGGGTAGATCTGTTATTTAGAATAAGTAGTGAGGATAAAATAGAGAAAAAAAGTTTTTTCAGGATGCAGACATTTAGAAGTAGTATAGATATAGATATAGATATAGATATGTGTGCATATCCATACTTGGGTTATGCACTAAGAGTCTAAGACCCATATAGTATGTATTAGCATCCATTCGGCCGTCATTGGCACCAATTCATATTTTAATTAATCAAAATGGTAAAATTAACATGTCTTAAATTTATTTTAATCAATCACAATCATCAAAATAACATTTGTTTAAAGCCATATGCCACTAAATAAAAAAGAAATTAAATAGTGTGCTATTGCATTTTAATGAAACTGTGGAATGAATTTGATTCTTATTTTATCATAACAAATAATAATAAATAATATGATCGGGTTCAAGAGTTCTTGAACACCTATAATCCATTCCACGTCATCGAACCATCTTATGTGAATAATAATAGCAGTAGAAGCTATAGTATTACTGTAGTAACAACCATTCTCTTTTTCTCCAAACCACATTTAGGTTATAGGCGACTTCGACATATTCAATTTCTCAATTTATATATATCTCTTTGACTTTGATCTGCACATAAAGTTTAGACATTATAAAAATCAATAGCTCGTAAAATAATTCAATAATTCATTAAATAAAATTATAAAAAATTAATTTATCTATGCGTATGGATAAGAAAAAATATGATTTCTTTATAATATATAATTTTAAGAATCATTCAATTGCTTCAAACATCATTTTAAGCTTATTTATGCATTAAATGCATGAATTTCGGAATGTTTCGTAATATTTCACAAATATATCGTCATAATGTTTCAAAAATGTTTTGTAAAATTTCAGAAATTTTTGCATATTTCGGCCATTTTTCAAAATTTCGTGAATGTTTCATTTCGTTTTGTTTTTTCAGTTGAACGAAATATTCCTACGAAATAAAATTTTAATCATTGTATGAAATTAGTATTTCATATGTAGGGCTCTCGTGTCTTCTTATTTCTCAAGGTATTATAGTAATACCCCGCTGAAATATAAAAGTAATTTGTAATACCCCCTTATACTTTCAAACTTTGGGATTACCCTCCTTGACCTTGTTTAACCATCATCTGATCGACTGACATTAAAATGTTACATGCATCATGCGCTTGTTAATGCACCTATGAAAGAACCATAATATTGCAATTACAATGCTAACGACATGTGATTCAAGTCCGTTTTAACTCGAGTCAACCATTGTTAAACTAGGTCAACGAGATAATCCTAATGTTTGAAAGTATAAGGGGGTATTAAAAATTACTTTCAAATTTCAGGGGGTGTTACTTAGGGTGCAACTCAGGTGGGTTAGGTCAGGTTGGGGGTCAACCCTAGCCCAACCCGACATTCGAGGATCCTAGCCCAAGCTCGAACCCAACCGAGGTCGGGCCTCAAAATCCCAGCCTGATCGGGTTGGTCGGGTTAGGGCAAGTTTTCTGAAAATCTATCTTCATAACCGTTAATGGCTAAAACCTTAAAAAAATGAAAAAAAATAGAGGGAAATAGTCAATATCATCTCCCATTCGTAGCTCTCTCTTCCAACGTCTGATATAGCTCCATTTTGTATATAAAAGGTCAATCTTCTAATAGAAAAGTAAGGTTCTTATATTGTCTTAAGGGAATGCAACTAAAAAAAGAACGTCCATAGGCTTGATAGACTGAATAGTGATAAGTGAGGGATAAACGTGGATCAAAACATCATTGTCTCAGAAAAGTGGACAAACATCAATGCATTTGATCACGAAATAGCCATACCTGCAACCAAACACATCCTAAAGCTTTCTATTTTAACAAGTCTCCACCTTCGTGCCCGTTTTTGTCATGGCGTCGGTTCCATCAAAGTTGTATTCAAGTCTCTCTCTCCCTCTCACCACTTCCAAAAGAAACCCTAAAAATCCTCTCCAATAGTCCTAACTGAATTATTTTGATTTCTTCTATGCTGCGCAGGTCCTTTCGTTTCAAAATATTATTCTCCTCTATCAACTCAACCAAGTTGTCGTCCTCGCAATCGGAGTGAACCCTACCATATTACGACATGGTAGGGTTGAGAGAGTGATAGACATAAAGAGAGGAGAGTGGGCAGTAGAGTTTGAGAGAGAAAAAGGGGGGTAGTAGGGTTAAGAGAGGAGATGAAGGGAAAGGAGGGACGGTAGGGAGAGAGAGAGGAAGGGAAAGGAGGTTCGGTTAGGGTTTGAGTGAGAGAGAGAAGCGGTGGTTATATATATGTTAGCATGTCGGGCTCGGGTTGGGTTGGGATTCTCAAAGTCTCAACCCGAGCCCAACCCGATTTTGATCGGGCTTTTTAAAACCAGGCTCGAGTTCGAGCCCCAGTGTTGAAGGAGCTAACCCAACTTGAGCCCAAGATCGGGTTGAGCCCGCCCAAGTTGCAACCCTAGTGTTACTAAAATACCCTATTTCTTATGGTTTAAGACTATAGTTTGGCGCCGCACATACAATTTTGGATATTCAATCTACTATGACTAGGGGAACGCCATGTGCGATGCATGTGCACCTTATACATGGAAGCACCTTACACGTGGAACACCCGTAGAGATCACTAATCGTATCGATGTTTGGCCCATCTCTAGGTGGCCCTATATGCAAAAAGTCAGCCTGATTAGTGGTTTTTAAGGATTTGATTGGAGTCGTTTTCATGGGATGATTTTTAACCATAGATTTCTAGCATTATTTGGGGTACTTAGATCTAAAGGTTGGAAATCACTAATCAGACTGATATTTGGTATGGAGGTCCACCTAGGAATGGGATAAACATCCATAAGGTCAGTGGTCTCTAAGAGTATGCCATGTGGCTTATATTATTGTACCTCGTCATCATTGATGAGGGACGTGGGGGTGCAAGACAACCTGAAGACATTTAATGAGGGGAGGTTTTACCTTTAAAAGTAGAGACGCCTCTAATTGTGTCACATGCATGCCAACCCCAGTTGTTGCTTTATAATAATATAGATAATTGATTATGACTTGTTGATATTCAGAGTTATGTATATCTTGCTCATAAATAATTTAGACACGCCCTAATTTGTAGGCTATGTGAGGCAATTCATACCAAAAGTACAATAGGATATGATTTTCTCGTAGTAAATTTGTTGAAATCAAATGGCGGAAAATTGGAAAATGCACAGTTTCTTGGGCGCATTCAAACCGCGACTCCCCAGCTGTATTTTGTCAGGAAATAATTCATAAAAAAAGATTTTTTCTAATAAAACTTTCCATTTAGGTACGTGAGAAAAAGAGTTCCGACGGCGAATATTTAGCTAGGCGAATATTATCTTGGCTAAATATTTGCTCATATCAATATTTAACAATGTTTGGTACGTGTATGAGCTAGCTCACTCCAACTTACTTCATTTTCTTTCAATTTGAGTGGGTCCCACATATCAAAGTAAGTCAAAAATAAGTTGGACGAGTGCGGGAACCACATATTATGTCAAAGGATAAAAAAATTCATTTTTATCTTTTTTATATATTAAAAAACTAATTTTTATTGAAAATAATGATTTTCTGGCGAGAAAATAAAATTTTCTCACCAAGGCATAATCGACGTGAAAATATTTACACAGGGGGGAGGTGATCAAATGTTTTCCTGCCGCGGAGGGCAAATATGTGGGCCCGGCTAAATATTGACCGAGGGCGAGTGGCTGCCAAACGCACCCGGGCGAATATTAGTGCGGCTAAATATTTTATTTTCCCGCCGCGGTGTGTTACCAAACAGGCCCTTAATAAAACACGCCCTAGAAAAAGCAAAGAAAAAAACACTCACGGGACAAATATGGACCCAAAGAATTTTCCAAGAGTGTATTTTCGACGAAACAAACAGGCCGTGAATCTCCTGGAGTCGCAACTGCTGATTCGCACGTGCGGTCGGAGTAGATGTTAACTCGCTTATAAAAAGGGTTCGAGGAATACTACGAGAGACCAGGAGAAGAGGAAGGGCGGGAGGGTTTTCTCTGTTGCTGCTCCTCGTTTTAATGGAAGGCGATGGGATGGCCACTGTTGGATCCCCTCCTCTTACAGATTCAGAAATCATTCCCGTCGGATCCCCTGAAAATCTAGGGTTTCAAGAAGCAGCAGCGCCATCTGCAGCCGTTCCCTTCTCCTCCTCCTCCTCGGAGACCAGTATCCTCACTGATGATCTCCGAGAGAAGATTATAAGACAGGCAAGTCATCTATAACCTTTTTTTTTTTTTTTTTGATTTTTTGGTATACACTATTTTATACGATTCGTTTGATTCTTTGATTTGTTTGGATATTTCGTTATCTGGAGATGCATTTGGAACTACTATCGTTGAAGCACGATGCGTTGGGTGTTTTGAGGCAAGAAATGAACCTGATGAAACATGTCTCCAAAGGAATGCAACAATTTATAGTGTACGTCTACGCTTAGGCCACTGCTTAGGCTGGTCAGGACCCCTAGCATTTGCAATGTGTCTCAGGCAGCACTACTCTATTCTCTTTACCATACTCTCTTCTCTCTTCTTCATCGAGAATGAAGAGTAGGGCGGGAGCCAAGAGCCTTGTCATTTGCAGGAATAACAGGATATCATCACCGTTTTTATTCTTCCCACATGCGACAATAGTGGCTCATTGACAGCTACTTTGTTTGCGAACATGTGTTCTTGTTTTTCCTTGTGCATGAGAACAATTGTGCAGAAGGACTTGCTATTAACTGTTGTGTACAGACATAATTTTTTTTTTTTGGGTTGTTTATTGATTATATTAGTTGAATAGAACTACTAAATTTTGTAAATTAAGGAAATAACGAAACCTTGTGTTTTATTTGATTATATCTGACTGTTATAAACTCAACAAATAAGTAAATTATTAGCAAATAAATCTGAATCTACCATGAATAGTCTAGATATGCTAACAAATATTTAATTAATTAATTCAGGACCAAAAATCACATCTAGTAGTGCAAAACCTCCAATTATTGGTTGAAGGGTCCAATGGAAGTAAGGACTTCAAGATTTAATGATTAAAATTAGGTTCAAAGGAATTATTTGGGGTTTATAGGGTTATAAGTGAGTGTCAGCAGGTTCAAGTGGGTTTATGGGTCAGAAGGAGAACAGATGATAAAATGGTTTCAGAAGGGAGAAGAGGGTATAGGGTATAGCCGCAGGGTATAGTAGGGCTTACTAGGTGTGCCGCAGGGTTATGAGTTGTATTTGGAGTTTTGGGGGCGATCAAGGGCCGTTGGGGAGAACTGGGTCAAAAAGGTGATCCTCAGGGGAGAACTGGAAGGACGGGGTGCCCCAAGGTATAGTACTGGAGGGGGAATATTGGCGATGGAACCAAAATTTGCTTGTTAGCTTCTTATAATTTTATTAGAGTTTTCGAACTGTTTTGCTGGTTTCAGCTTTTAAGTTGATCTATCACCTATTGAAAATTTTGATGCTTATGCAGGTAGAATACTATTTTAGTGATGAAAATCTGCCTACAGACAAGTTTCTGATGAAATATGTGATGAAGGACAAAGAAGGGTTTGGTAAGTGCAAGGGAACCTTCATACCCCGAACTCCTGGTTTAAAATAATATTATCTTTAGCACCTTAAAGATTTTTTCTCGTCATTTATGAATTCTATTACTATATTGTTTAGAAAGGCATGTGAATGTACACCTTGAGGCATGCGCCGAGGTGAGGCATAAACAAATGCCTTGAAGTGTATACCTGCTGGGGCACACGCCTCCAACAGTCATTTATGAATTCTATTACTATGTATTCTGAATATTGTTTAAAAAGGCATGTGAGTGTACACCTCGATGCATGCGCTGAGGGAGGCATAAACAAAAGGCCTTGAAGTGTATACCTGCTGAAGCACACACCTGTATATCTAATTTATTTATCTTTTTATATTATCCTACTACTATCCTATATCTGTTTCATTTCTTATACTTCTTATTAAAAATGTTGGGAGTGTGAGGCGTCTGTCCCACACCTCCCAATGCCTTAACCCATGCTTACACCTTTATAAAAAATTGATTCTAAATCTCATGTGCTTACTTTTTTAGTACAGAACACATCAAGGAACAATTTTCTTCAAATGACAATGGCTGTTTGGTTAGAATCATTATATGCTCAGCTGTTTAATCATCACTATGAACTTTGAGCGCTTCGTTCTTCTCACCTGTTTCTGTCTAATCAATGTTTTAAATATCTAAAATATTCTGTTTCAACATCTAGGGAACTTGGTTAATGTTTGTATCTTCTTAATTTAATATAGATGATACAGTTTTCCCAATCCATTAGAGAAGTGTTATTGCTCTTTCAATGCTTCTTCTCTTCTTCATTGCGGCATTTGATCCCTTTCTGTTTTATATGATTAAGCTTTGTTACTTTGCAAACCATAGGTCGCTTATTGTCAAATTGCATGTCAAGGTCGTGTGTAGAAGTGTATAAGGCATACATTTTGAGTTTGCCTAAAAGTTACACTCCTTTGTTTAATATTGTCTGGATCTTTGGATAGAGGACCATGAAGAGACCATGTGGCTGATCTTGTGCCCGATGATTGCCCAGCTTATTGCTGCAGGTGGCTTGTGTGGCAGGATTTGATGTTTGCCTTACTCATCTGAGTGTCTTCATTCTAGGTTATTTACTCCTTTATATTTTAATCTCTTAAGAACTAGATTTTCTCGTACGTACTGCTTTGTTGTCAATGGATCTAAGACTACCTAGATAAGAATAGAGATGATGAAGGTGATGAACTAAAGCAGGTACTTATGACAGGTTGCCTTATCTAGATGTTTCTCCTGGTGCAGCTCAACTGTAGCTGTGCCGAGCTTCTGAGATAGGTCTGAATGACTATGCAGCCAACTGCTGACTGATTCCTTCTCTGTTCATGATAACCCTAATTAAATTCACCAAGTAGTGCCCTTCTTTTCCTTATATATCAGTTGTGTTTCTTGTTAGACATAGATGAGCAACTATTGTGAATTCAACTCAATTTTCCTTTTACAACATCTATTAACTTTTTGTTCTTTTAGAAGCCTGGTGTACTAATTTGCCAAACTCTAATTGAGGCTGTTCAATACTCAGTGACCAAGATTTTGAAACTAGAAGCTCGGTTGAGTTGGATTCAACGAAGTCCCAACTCAGGATTGATTTAACACTTCAGTCAATTTCTACACTTGAGTTGATTTAATTCTTAGGGTCTGTTTGGTAACCTGGAATTGAGCCAGATTTGGATTTGTGATTCTTGTGTTTGGGAGGACCGAATTCCAGGAATTATATTTCCAATTCTGTGATTTTCCCGGAATTAGAAGTTTTAGGGGGAGAAGAAACTTCTAATTCCTGGACTTCTATTTCCAATTTGGTGTCTTTTTATTGGTTGATTTTTAACCGTGGGATATCTAGCATTCTTTGGGGTCCTAAGATCCAAAGGTTAGAAAATTTTAATCGGCCTAATTTTTAGCATGCAGGTCCACCTAGGGATGAGATAAACATCCATACGATCATTTCTCAGAGCGGAAGGGTGGACCAGTTTTTCAATTTCCAACTGCTCTTGAGGTGCAGGATCAGAACTCTCACTATTCGGAAAAGGTAGTTAGCGGTACCCATCCCTTTCATTTCTTTCTCAATTCCGGAAGCCGGCCGTTTTTTAGATCTGGCTATCAAGTCAATTCAATGTCCCATTTCCGAATGGAACAAACATAAGGCCGTTAATTGATTTATCAATGCTCATACTGTGGTGCATCGTCAGCGGATTACAAAATCGTAACCGTTGGATTTATGTCTTTCATGGGTTAATTTTTAATCGTGGGATATATAGCATTAGTTGGGGCATGAAGATCCAAAGTTGAGAGATAAGGTCCACTTAGGGATGTAACTAACCGTTGGATTGATGTCTTCCATGGGTTGATTTTTAACCGTGGGATATATAGCATTAGTTGGGGTACCAAGATCTAAGTTGAGAGATAACTAATCAGCCTGATTTTGGTTTGTAAGTCCACCTAGGGATGTAACTATTCGTTGGATTGGTGTCTTTTATGGGTTGATTTTTAACCTTGGGATATCTAACATTAGTTGGGGTACAAAGATCCAAAGCTTTTAAACAACCAATCAGCCATATTTTTAGTATGTAGGTCCACCTAGGGATGAGACAAATACCCATAAGGTATTAGTGATTTGTAACCATTGAATTTACATCTTTTTATGGTTGATTTTTAACCATGGGATATCTAGCATTATTTTGGCTACTCAAATCTAAAGGTTAGAAATAACTAATCAGCCTGATTTTTAGTATGTAGGCCCACCTAGGGTTGGGACAAACATTAATGCGGTTTGTTGTCTCTAATAATGTGCCACATGGCTCATGATGTGGTCAATCATCAACCTTGATGACGGACATCCGTATTTGTTGCATCATGTGCCACGTAGGCTTTAGCCATTGAGATTTTTACATGGGTTAATCATTGTAAAAAAATTATCAATATAGTTTTATTTATTATTTTCAAATTTTTTCTTTAAATTAACATTGATAACAATAAATTGACGGATGACTAAGAAAACAGCCGTTATAACATAAAGTTCATGAGATGGTATTTCTCTTATGTAGATAGATAGAAAATTCAATTCTGTTAGATATCCATATAGCTAAAATTATAATTCATTGGGAATTCTAAGTACATTTCACGGTGCAACCAAACACAAGAAATTTCAATTCTTGGAATTCAAATTCTCAGAAATCACAAATCCTGGAATTCAATTTTCAATTCCAAATCCATGTCTGGTTACTAACAGACCCTTAGTCAATTTCTACAATCAATCAAACTTTGCGTGATTTTGTTTTAAGAAAAAGAAAAGTTGTTTGAGCGTAGGAACATAATTTATTTTTTTGTAGGAAGAAGCATAATGGTGCTAGGGTATTTGTTAATTAGTCAGCTTTGACTGTACTGTATGAAATTAACTTTCATCTTGTCTGATGAAGGTTGCAGACTAAGTGCTGTAGTGAAAGAAATAATATTCACAAAATTTGTAGATGAAAGGACAAAATTGTAGCAGTTGATCCTTTCTTAAATCGCTTGAAATGGACTCTTGCTTAGAACATGAAAAGCCAAGACTAACAAAACTTATAGATTGAAAATCTGACATAGAATTCAAGTTTCTGCATTTAAAAAAATGCTTGAAAACCTTGGGTCAATTGACGTAAGAAATAGAAATCTTGGAAAACCTTTTAAAATCGTCATCATCATCATTTTCAAGATGACTTATCCCAACCAATTTGCTTGGCAGCATAGATCCTATTTCGCCATTCAATTCTATTTAGAGCTATATCTTCTGTCAATGTTATTTCGATTTCGTTGTATATATGGTCAGCTTGGAAATGAGAATATTTTGTGAAATTTCCATCACTGGAAATATTGTAAAATTTCAGAAACTATGGCAACAATATGGTGATCATGGCAAAATACATAAAAATATGTATTTATATTTTAGGAAATGATAAAACAAGCAGGAAAACACCCTCATAACTCATCATACTAATTGAACCATTTGGTATAAGAAAGAATGATCAATAGTGATCAACGCATGCTTATTAAAAAAAGAAATAGTGATCAGTTGATTCTGGTGTAGGTATACAAACTTTGTTTTGATAAGTAGGTATTTACTAAAAATTATACATTCAAATATTCATAATAATGTCATTTAAGTACATAAAAGCGCAAAACACCTGCCTTATTACATGATAAGGTCATAATTGCAAGGACATGCAGCCTGTGGGTCTTAATTTTTTCCTTCCCTCTATATTAATTTTTTATTTTTAATTCAATTGGGTTTTATTTAAAAAAAATTAAATTGAAAAAATTAGTTAATACTTGTAATTAACCCATTAGAGTTTCTATATTGTAATTAACCCATTAGAGTTTTTATATAATTAACTCATTATTAAACAAATTATATGTATTGGGTTCCCCATAATAGTGGAGTATAAGTCGGTTTGTTCTTCTGAGGAGATTGGGGGTCTAGATTTAAAATCATTGTGAACATGAATAAAGTGTTGTTGGGTGAGTGGAAGATTCAGGGAGGAGTGTGATTTTAAAGGAGATTTATTAGGGCAAATATGGTTGTAGAAACTAAGATTAAGACTCCAATAAAGTTCGCTCGGGTTATTATAGAGTAAGAGGATTTGTTTAAGGTGTTAAATTCATGGTCGACAAAAGGGCTAGCATCAAATTTTCTTGTTATGGAAATGAACCTCTTCGTTGGTTATTATATATACTTTATGACATGGTGGGCCAGAGAGGCATCCCTGTTAATGTTTGCTTTGAGAGCATTCCTCATTTTAAAAGGAATTTGAATGATTGGGAGTTGGATCAACTAATGATTTTGTAAGCAGGAAGAAGATTATGCTTGATACGTGTTTCCTATGACAAGATGCAATGTGGTTTTACATAAGAAACTGATTTGAAGAGTAGCTTTTGAAATTCCTTGCAGACTCATACCAACTTCTACGTAAGAGCATCAGTTGAATAATGGTTATTTGTATAGGCTAGTTTTGTGAATCATCATTCATAAGTCTAAATGAGCTAATTATCAGCAATAGTGTTGAAGCGCTAGCATTTTCATTTGACATGGACATCTTGTCAACTTGATCATTGGTTAATTTCTGTTGTGTTTTTTTTTTTAAAGTATTGATTGTTCTTGAATTGATACTACAAATGCATGGCATTTTGCTTCTTGCAGTTCCTGTTGCAGTTATTGCATCGTTTAGGAAAATGAGAAAGCTTGTTCAAGACAATTCATTGGTAGTGGCCGCACTCCGGGAATCATCTCAGCTTGTGAGTTTCTTATTGTCTGTTTCTTTTCCTTTTAACGCGGTATGAAGTTACAAACCTTTTTGCTTGTTTTTTCTTTTTGGGGTTAGAGAAGCATTGTTTAAGCAGAGCGAACCTTATATTCCATCTTTCTGAGGCCCTTGAATACAGTGCTTAGTTATTAAATTTAGACAAATTTTCACTATGGAAGTCTCTTCTGTTAGCGGATGGTGTGTTCCCGACGTGTTGTGTTGGCCCGATGACCCATTGGTATACATAGTTGTTTCGCCTTTCCCCGAAAGGTCGATCTTTTGGGGGTAAATTGTTGTTTAACATGGTATCAGAGCCTTATGGCTTGGAAGGTCGCGGGTTCATGTCTCTAGCGGAGTGTATTCCCGCTGAGGGGGCGTGTTAGTGGAGGGTGTGTTACCGCTCACATGTTGTGTTAGCCCGACGACCAGTTGGTATACATAGTTGTTTCGCCTTTTCCCAACAGGTCAATCTTTTGGGGTAAATGGTTGTTTAACATCTTCCTCCATGCTATTCCCTTTGTATACTCTCTCACACTGAAATTCTTTTACCTTTATATGCAGGTTTTAAGCTCAAATGGGAAGAGGGTGAAACGAATCCATCCATTACTTGTTACAGAGGTCAAGGATGCAAAGGTGTTAACTTTACGGGAACTTGATTCTTTTCATTGTGATATGTTATTCTTAAAAACTTGTTGCTAATGTCTAATTTGTGGACTCTAGTCACGCACTGTTTTAGTAGAGAATCTACCAGAAGATTATTCAACAGAGAACCTTCAGAGGGTTTTTGGTGATGCCGGAAAGTATGCCTTCATAACAAATTATTTTTATCAGTAGTTGATGATTTGTGCATGAGAAATAAACATCTTACCATGCTTCCTGAATGCTCAGTATAAAGAATATTTGCATCCGGGATCCTCATGCCATAGAAGTTTCGACAAAGGCCAGCAAGGCAGAAATGGCGATTAGTGGGAAGGTATAGATCTGAAAGAGTTATTGTTTGACTTGGAGGTATCATATGAATATTAATGCATTTGGTGGCTAGATTCTTTATTATCTATCTCACTGAGGAGGTTTTAAGTTCAAATTTAAGGAACTTTGGTTTTTTATAATGACCATTGTATGGGCATTGAGTTATAAGAATTTTAATTATTAGCACTGAGTTTGGTCATATTAGCAATGTTTTTAAAAACGTGAGGTGTATATGAGGCATTTTGCCTTTGTGAGGCAAGAAGTAAGCCTTAAAATTTATCGAGGAAAAACTTAAAAAATCATAAAATTTTTATCAACTACAAAATAAATAAAGAAATAAAAAAGAAGTTAAGAGCTCTTCTTTTGTTGATTTACCATAAAGATCACGTTGAGGTGGGGACTTTTATAACATTGGCCGATTGTTATGTAACGCAGTGTTTTCAAATGCTAAGGCGTGAAGTGAGGCACTTCACTAGCCAAACTTCTGAGGTGTAAGCCTCCCGCATATGCATTTTTTAAGTACATAAATATTTAACTATGTAAATAAATATGTAGCAAAAATTCTAAAAAATAAAGAGATTCAAGAAAATATCTTAGAAATTAAGAAAGTATCTTAACATTCCAAAGTTCAACATCCAAATCCAAATCTAATTGCGTTGACTGGAGGAGTTCGTTGGGTGCTGGCTGAAGAGAAAGGGATGCTTTTGCTGGGTGATGGAGTAGAAGACAAAGGGGTGCTGGGCCCCTTTTGAAGAAAGAATATAAAACAAGTTTTCTAGGGTTTTATTAGTTTTAAATCTTGTAAAAAAAGACACCTGTTATGACATGATTTTTATTTTATTTTTTATTTCCTTTTAACACACGCCCAGGCTAGCCACCATTTCAAACAAAATAAGCACATTTAGAGGCATACGACTATCAAAAGCCGTTGATAAGGCGTACGCCTCAATTCTTTGACTTAGGCGTACGCCTCAGCCTATGGGTGCTTTTCAAGAGCCTCGCCATGAGGTGCGCCTCGAGTCACATGCCCAAATGCCTTTAAAAACATTGAGATTGCAATATACACGAAGAAAAATTTTCCTTATATCATTTGAAGGCCTTTATCACTTGTTCCAATTTCTTATTTTTCATTCATAAACTTCAATTCGGTAATGTATACTGCTCATGCTGTATAGTGTCTCGATGGTCTATTAAAAAAGTAAACAAGACATATTTTTAGCAAACATAATGATATTGACCAGCATTGTAGGTTAATTACTTATTTGAGACCGTTGATTTCAGTATCACGAATCCTTTTCCTTCCCACATAAGACTTAAGAGTTTGTTGCTCTAGCATTTTCTGTTTCTCTACTAAAGAAAAGTTATTGTTTGTTGAAAAGAACAAGAAGGATGTAATTACTTGGAAAACTTCCAGCTAAAGCTGCACATTAGGTTGGTTTTAGCAGAGAAGATAGATGGGTGGGGTATTTTAGGGAAAGGAAACGAAGAGTAAAAAAATATTTTTTATATGTTTGGCTCGTATATGTGTCTGAATAGTCGAGGCTTAAGCCTCAATTGTGCCTCAAGGCTTAAGCCTCAATTGGGTAAGGCGTAAGCCTCTATTAAACTAGTCGAGGCTTAATCCTCAAGGTCAGGACCCTGTGCCTTGTCTCGAGGTGTAAGCCTTACACGCCTCGAAGCTGGATGTTTAAAACACTGCATGGTAGTATGCTAGGTTGTTAGCGGATGGTGTGTTCCCCCGCACATGTTGTGTTGGCCTGACGACCCATTGGTATACATAGTTATTTCACCTTTCCCCAACATGTCGATCTTTTAGGATAAATGGTTGTTTAACATGGTATCAGAGCTTTCAGGCCTAAGAGGTCGCCGGTTCAAGTCTCCAGTGGAGTGTATTCCCGTTGAGGGGCGTGTTAGCGGATGGTGTGTTCCCGCGCACGTGTTGTGTTGGCCCGATGACCCGTTGGTATACATAGTTATTTCGCATTTCCCCAACAAGTCGATCTTTTGGGATAAATGGTTGTTTAACATAGGTGTGGTGGGAACACTTTGAGCTAGTCTTTTCAAAATCTTTATGAGAGGGTGGGTCAGAGAAGTGCTGTAGTTACTGAATTCTTGGAGATGGATTGGTGATAGAATTTGTTGGCACTTTTATTTTAGAAGAAACTTGAATGATTGGTTCAGTTTCCTGCTTTTCTTGGTTGGGTTGAAGAAGACTCTGTATTGCTTAATGAAGGAGACAAGAAAATTTTGAGATGGAATTCCAAAGGTATTTTTTAAAGTGCGGTCTTTCTCACTGGCTCTTTTGGGTAACCGGTTCCTGTCTTTCCTGGCCAAGTTAATTTGGTGTACTACAATTCCTTTCAAGGTGGCGTTTGTTATGTGGATGGCTACTCTCAATTAGTACTTATGTAGATTTTGTTGCTAAGTGGGATACAGTTCTTTTTGAAGACAGAGACCCTTGATTGATCATTCTTGGGATGCAACTTTTTCATATTTGTAACTTTATCTTTTGTTCTCCTTAGGGAATGCTTTCCCCTTTTCTTGTACCTTCTTCAATAGTTTAATATATTCATACATGTTATTGATAAGAAAATGTAAAAGGGATACCGTAAGTCCTTTTATGTCATTATGTGTACCCATGTGCATGTCACCCTTTGTATTCTATAAGACAATTCTTATCATTTTTAAGCAATGCTACGTATATACAAATACCTAGGTAACTCCTAGTATGGTTCTTGGAACTCCTAACATGACTAAAGGTTACTAGCATCAAACTAGTGTAACCTATGTAACTTAGACACGAACACATGTTCTGGTGTGAGACATGGATACAAAGTGTCAAACCATGGTATTAAATTCTGAAATATTTCCACGAAATTATATTGAGATATTTCCAGTTCCACGGGGACCAAAGGAAATATTACTAGATTATTTCCATTTCCACGAAATATATTTTTTAATTTCGGAATGTAAAAATGTGTAAACATAAATAATAATTAGTAAACTAGTATTTAGATAAGAGCCATTACATGTAATTGAATAATTCTTAATACTAGTGTTTAAAAAGTCATTTGGGGTCCTCAAGGCGAGGTGTAAGGAGAGGGCTTGAGGCATGTCTCTAAGGGCGTATACCGCTAAGGCGCATCCATCAATAGCGCGATGTGCATGAACTGCATGCCTCCTTTATGCATGAGGCATATATGTATTTCGTTTGTTATTATTTTATGTAATATCCTAAATTTTCTTGTGTATATAATTAGGCCCTAAAGACTAATTTGCATTAAAAATGGTTGCTTAGGCCTCACACCTCTTGATGTCCCGACGCTCCTTGCCCCATGCCTCCGCCTTTTAAAACACCCTTTAGTTTATATGAACTCCAGTGGATTAATTACATGCATAGTTTAATTTTTGTAATTAAGAATATTTTTAATTAAAGATTAAAATTTAAATAATAGAAAATATGAAATTGTAGGGCATATTTACATATGGTTATGACCTGCTTGGGTCATAAGGCAGTTGTGTTTTGCTTTTATACACTTAAAATGACGTGATTACGAACATTTGGATGTTTAAGTTTGATTCTAATGTTTCTTTGATAATTGTGTCAACATGTATGCTATTTGATCTTGCTTTTCTTACTCAAGATGTTTGTTTTATTGTAGTATGGGCCATGAGTGTGTTTTTATGCTCCCTTTATCATTTTAAAATTTCAACTCATTTCCTATGTTTTCCATGATTTTCACAATATTTTACAATGTTATCACACGAATTAAAATATTTAGATGAAGTATATTCATTTCCAAGTTGACTTCAATGTACACTGAAATTAAAATTTAAATGCTTGTATCAGATACATTGAACCCACCAAAGCCGATATAACTACACATCCGTATACTATAGTCAATATGTTCCATATATTATGAGGTACATATTTACAGTTATTTCATTCATATAAATCTGCAATATCAAAAAATTATTTAAATAGTTGATATAGATGGAAGCCATGCAAAAACAAGTAGATGTTAATCTTGTATCAAATAATTATTTGGTACTTAAGATGTATCTTATGTGAAATTGAAGTGGTCTCCGGTACTCACATAAACCTAAGAAAGAGCGAGGTCATTAGGGTTGGGGAGATGGATAATATAAGGGAGGTGGCTGGTGCTCATGGTTGTAGGGTTGGATGTCTACCTTCGAAGTACGTTGGCCTTTCAATTGGCACATCTTATAGGTCTTCAGCTTTGTAGGATCTGGTGATTGGACGTTTTAAAAGGCGTTTAGCAGCTTGGAAAAAAGGGTATCTTTCAAAAGTAGGTAAGATAACTCTCATCAGAAGCCCACTTTCCAGTTTACCTATGTATTTTCTCTTACCGTTCTCTATTCCGGTTTTCGTCGGTATGAGGATAGAGAAGCTAGAAAGAGATTTTTTATGGAATGACAAGGATGACGTTATGAAATATCATTTGGTTCAATGGAAAAAGATTTGCAGCCCTAAAGTGCAGGGAGGTCTAGGCCTAAGACTCTTTAGATTAATGAACAAAGCTCTCTTGTGCCAATGGTTATGGAGGGTTGAGAGGAACCTGATAGATTATGGAAGACTGTTATCAAAAGCAAATATAGTAGCCGTAATTGGGGTTGGGACAGCAACGCGTTAATTCTTCCTATGACACTTCAGTATGGAGAGGAATTACGCAAATTTTTATATAGCATTCGTATGAGGGTGGGCTTGAGAGAAAAAAAAAGAGCTTTTGGGAGCATACTTGGTGTGGATATTCCTCTCTTTGTTGTGACTTCACAGAGCTTTATGACATGGCGAGTAACAAAGGGACATCTGTATCCAGTTGTTTCAAGAGGATTGGTGGCCAAGTAGTTTGGAACCTGGGCTTTAGAAGAAATCTAAATGATCGGGAACTAGATTGCCTTGCGAGTTTTATTGCCCGGCTTAAAGAAAGTACCATCCAAGACTTTATCAAGGACAGACAGGTGTGGATTTGGGAGCCTAAAGGTAGATTCACAGTCTGGTTGTTTGCCACGACCCTTCCCAAGGTAGCATTCTTCCAATGGGCACAACAAAATTTTGATAGTGGATTTGGCTAAAGGGTAAGGCCATGGTCAACATGTGCTTCTTGTTCAGAAATGATGAGGAATCAATAAATCACATTCTTCTTCATTGTGCATTTACTAGGAATGGTTGGCACCATTTCCTTCGGTCCCTTGGTGTGTGTTGGGTTATGCCAAGGAACCTGCTTGAATTTGTTCAAAGATGGAAAAGGCCTCTGTTGGAAGTCTAGGGTATAGTTTTAGGGAGAATCCTGCATTTTGCTATTTGCTGGTGCGTATGGAAAGAAACGAATAAAAAAGATATTTCAGGATAAACAGGAGTCCGAAGAGCATGTTATCAACAAGGCTACATTGACGATATTCTTTTTGGTGTTCCTTCCTAAAGTAGTTCAAGAGATCCCTTTTAGTGCTTCCTTATCCAACTGGGAATCAATTACATGCTTAGACAACCTTTAGTGATAATGTTGTATCGTCTTAGATTAAGTTCTCTCTTCGAGAACTAACTCTTTTTGTTCCCTTTCTTTGTCTTTGTATTTCTTTCGTGTTCTTCCGTTAATACGATTCTCACTAATCAAAAAAATAAAAATTACACAATAAATAGGATGAAAATGTGATTCTTGATAGAATATGATTTATCTAAATAATACTATTGGCATGTATCTGATACACTAAGTAACTGCGACACGATGCTTTCAGGGTTTTTTGCCTTGTCGTTCAAATATTGACTTGGATACATGTGTCAACATATCCCAACACACATCTTGACATGTACGACAATGTCACTATTTTAATTTCTTAAAAAAGATGTCTAAAAGAGGGATGGTATGTTTCGTTCTCCTTACACTATTAGGTTGTTAGGTACAACTTTAGTTATTTGATAGTATTCCCTCTTATAAACCTACTTATATTTATTTAATTTGTTGAATAGCTTTTTAATGAATGAAAATGCTTTCTTTTACTTTTAATATATTTCTTATTATTATTTTAAGTTTAAATTAAACAGAACGATAATATTTTATTATAATACATGTATACAAATATCTATGTTTCTCGAAGGCTCCGTGCCAGACACCTCATATGGGACACTGACACATCTGTCATTGTGTCATAGGGGACACATGAGTGGTGTCTGACACCCAATTTTCCAGAAAATGGAGTGCCTCTATTACAAATTATGAAGCTTCATAACTTGCTTTAGGATCTGACCATACATATTGAGCTTCACGCTCAACAATGGAGAAAAATTGTAATTTTCGAAATAAAGAATCTTGAAGAATTCATATATATATATATATGGGTCAGGATCGGGAGACAACAATTTTCACAACATTTTCTACAACAATTTTGGCGTACCCACATGGAAGATGAATCAATAGCTGATTTTTGGTGAGGATGATCTCCTCACCATATAGATCACTCCTACAAAAAATCAGCCCATTCTGAAATTTCTAATCCCATCAAGTGTAGTCTTCAAGTTAACTGTAAAAATAGACGGTCCATAATTCTTCAACTTCTAAATCAGTCTACGCATGTCAGAATGATTTGAACTTTTGTGAGAATGATCTCCTCGCCATAGAGATCATCCTCGCAAAAAATCATCCAATTCCAAAACTTATAATTTATATATTGGCTCATACCAATTTTTTGTTGTAGAAAATGTTGTGAAACTTATTGTCTCCCGATCCTGACCCTATATATATATATATATATAATATAGGGCTGGGATAAAATGACTAATGGAATTCTTACTAATAGAATGACTAATGGACGTGGGGCCCACGTTCAGATGAGTTAAGAGCTGATTGTTGGTGAGGATACTCTTCTCAACGTGGATATCAACCACACAAAAAATCAGCCCATTCCAACATTTCCAGCCATGTGAAAAGTGGATTGCAAATTGAAATATTTTGGACCATCCATTTTCACCGTTAAATTTAGGTCCATCTTTGATAGGGTTAGAAGTTTTAAAAATTACTGATTTTTGGCGAGGATGATATCTATGGTGAGGAGATCATCCTCACCAAAAATCAACTCCTAACTCATCTGAACGTGGGCCCCACGTCCATTAGTCATTCTATTAGTCGTAGGGCCCAGATGCTGATGAGTTGATTATTGGTGAAGATGATCTCCTCACCATGGAGTTAAAAGTCAATGGAAAATGTAGGCTTGCTCGTAGGGCTGGTCTTTCGGTTTTTTGGAGGGCTTGTGTCGCTCGGTTGTTTTTGCCTTTGCTGCTTTGTCTTTGGCTGTGCATGTATAGTTTCTGTGGGCCTTCTTAGCCCCGTCTATATATATATATATATATATATATATATATATATAGGGTCAGGATCGGGGGACAACAATTTCATACAACGTTTTTGAAAAGCCCTAGCTAACGGACACCTTGACATTGTTACGCAAGTACTACTGTAGTAGGCCAGGGAAACTTAAAGCTCTCGGCATTCAACCCTTGACTACAGGAACCCTGATCCTGACCCATATATATATATATATATATATTAACCGATCAAAAAACAATGGATGGTTCAGAATATTACAACTTCTAGTTTGTCATAAGGCTAGAAATTTCAGAATCGGCTGTTTTTTTTGTGAGGTTGATATCCATGCTGAGAAGAATATCCTCACCAAAGATCAGACCTTATCTCATCTTCATGTGGGCCCCACGACCCTTTGTCATTTTATCTCACCCTATACATATAACTTTGGCTTCATGAATTCATGTTTAAGCTTTCTAACGACTTCCACTCGTAACACTTAGCTTGATCTCTAAGCAGCTAACTTTGACCTTGTAAAGACTTTCCGATTTTAGTCGTCTAAAATTCTTCTAAAATTTACTACAAATGGAAAAAAACCTTCCAATATTTGCATAAAAAAGGACAATTCTGTTGGGCTTGTGCTCATCTTCTTCCTTTGTTCTTCATTGGGTCTGTTGGATTCTGTTTTGTCAAGGGAGGTTACTCTGTATTAGATAATACTAAACCACTATTTTCTTTGTATTGAGGCTTTGAAAAGAAGGCGTTGATTGCTAATGTGTAGGTTGAGAGCATATGGAGATGTTATATGACTTTTACCAAATCTGTATTTGTTCACTTCTGGGGGCTTTCTCTGTCTGAAAATTGGGTCATAGGTATAGCTATTCCGAGGGTTTCCGTAGAATTAAAATTTGTAATTTGTTCATCTCTTTGCAAAATTTTGATCATATTTTTGGTTGTCCATAGATACATGCTCTTGTGGAGTACGAGACAGTGGAGTCAGCTGAGAAAGCTGTGAGTATCAAATTTTGTCCACATTTGCTCATGCATTCTTGCCCTGTAAATGTCTGTATGAGTAACTGGAAACTGACCATTTACCCTATTATGATTTTGGTTACTCGGTCAGGTGGCCTTAAATGATGAAAAAAATTGGAGAAGTGGTATGCGGGTTGAACTTCTTCTCAAGCGAATGGTAATCAGTCCTGTTTTCCTACTGTTTTCTCTTGCTTATAAGAAGGTCGCCAGCTATATTCCTAACTATTTTTTCATTCAGAGCAAGTACGGGTTAACAAAAAGAGGCTGGAAAGGAATTGTTTCTGAGAAGAATAATGATGTCCCAGCATCTGATACAGCAGAAGATGAGCAAAAAATTAAATATCTTGATCATCGTGACGAGATACCTGAGCAAGAGGTCAGTAGTCTTCCAAAATTGGGTACTCTTAGTGCCCAGTTCACATTATACCTCCATACTTGGTTTATTTATTTCTGCCATTTGATTGTTAAGACATGTTAGGTGCTCCAGAATTGTGGAGCACATTGTCTAAAGGAGGGGAAATTACCTTGTGCAACCAAAGGAAGGTCTCTCTCTCTTGAGGACTCTCATACCATATTCGTAGTACCTGTACTCTTAACAGCAATGAAAAACAGAAACTTGGAACTGACAACATATTTGCTTTGAATGCTCTTCACAGAGCTAGATGTTGCTAGTTATTGGCACTATGGTTTAATAGGGAAAGTGGGTTTTTCCTCCTTAGAAAAGGCTTTCCTCATGTTGAAAGAACCAGATCCAAGAATAATTTATTCTCTTTTTGTCATTTGTTGACTTCTGATGGTTATCTTTCATATCAGGAAGAGGAGCACTTACCAAGTGAGAAGAGTGGACGGAGAGGTCGAAGCCGAGGCCGACCAAGGGGTCACAAACAGCATAATATGAATGGGCAAGGTATTTCTACCAACTACTTCCTTTTCTTTGCCCCTCTCTGGTTTTTTTGCTTTTTTAAGTTGTTCCTTGATCATGATAAAAAGAATAGTCCCATTGAACTTGGTTCACATTTTTCGATATACATTTTGAGTCTCGTAACTTAATTCAAATCCTAAATCTTTTCTAGGCCATGGATTTGTCGCCTCTTGTTCTGTTGGTGAAGGCTCGAACAAACCACCTCCTGGGCCAAGAATGCCTGATGGAACTAGGGGATTCACGATGGGACGCGGTCGGCCTCCCCCCGCTAATCACAATGAGTAGACAATTTCATACCGTGGGGAATCCTCAAGTTTAGGTAGTGATTTGCCCTTCATTTTGGGGGTTGTGTTATTATTCATGCACTAATTGAAACCCGGTATTCTCTTGGATTTTGTTGGCAATCGACGCTGAGAGTCTGCTGTCCTGCACACTTCTAGATGGTGTGAGGTTTTTGTTATTTAAATATCATACAAGTGAGGGCACGTTCGTGTGCACCATACGTCTGCTGAGACAGTAGATTGCCCATAGGATATAACAAACGTGTACCATAGTTTTTTTTAAAAATAAATAATAGTGTTTTTTTAATTAAAATTTTAGTTATGAAAAATATTTGAGAATATGTTGAGGGTAAAAGGGTTATACCTCATTTTGGTAAAAAAATCAAGTATTTGAGGAAACATTATATGAATCTTAATATTTATGCAATGGATACTTTTCGAAAGATGTCAGCCTGAGCTTTGTAATGGACTAGTGGGTGGCCTGTGCCCATGGCACTCAGTGACAGCGTTTGCCAAAATTGGGTGAGTGGCTGAGATTCACCATCCATTTGGGGGATAAAATCTCGGCCACTCTTTGTTGAAACCGGATAAGATAAGAGATAAGACGATTTCCCTGTTTTGTTATATAGAGGTACATTTTTATATGGAGACCAATGTACAGGTTCAAAGAAAAAAAAGAATTATTATTTCCAGAGCACATTTTACTTAATCGAAAGCAGCAATCTATTTTTTTTGCTTCACTGATGCTTTGGAAGAAAGCGTTGCCAAGGCACGACCACCGTTGGATTTTCGGAATCCACGCACATGAATAAACGTTAACTTGTTGGTTCATTTTTGTTGGTCTCTTGAGTCCAACCAAAAACTTAAATGGGGTTGTGCAGGTGTTAACAGCCATGTTGACTAAAAGGGCAACATTCCTACACCATAAAGCTCATATAAGAAATAAGCCTTGCGCTAGCCTACATTCTTTTCACGTTGCCCACCAATTCATGAAGCTGGAGGCTCATTAGAGGGCTCTCTTTTGTGAGTTGTAGCACAAAACTCAGAACAGATCACAGGATCTCAACAAATGGATCTAGCTCAAAAAAAATATAAAAAAATAAAAGAACTCTTCTAACCCCTTGTTTTTTGTTTCATGGGAAAAAGAAAATTGAACTAATATTTGTAGTAAGAACGTTCAACATCATACAACATCCGAGGGCTTGAGCAAGGCCAAAAAACCGAAATAATCGAGATGCTGAGGAGTCGGTTGTAGTAGTTAGGATCGAAGCCTAAGAAATTCAGGCCCAAGCCCAACCAATGAATATTTATATAGGCTTGGACATTAGATTTGAGCCGGACCCTGGCTTATCTTGTTAAAAGTTAAGCCTACCGATAAAATTTTACCTCACGCAATGCTTGAAGCAAAGTTTGTCACCCGAAACAAGAACGCCATTCAAAGTTGAGGAGAATGACATTTGAGCCGTCCGAAGTATCTTTTCGGACTCTTAGAGAGGACGATGCAGTTTGGGTTGACTGATATTCGCTTAAAAGTGCGGCCCAATGGGCTAAAATGCCAGGGTGAGGCGCGGTTTGTGGGAAATGACAACTTTCCTACCTTTTCGAAGGTGGTTAGTAGAATAGAGCGCTGAAACTTGTCTTTCACATGCTATCGAAGCTACTACACCAAATCGCAACCTCAAGAAATTCTCAAAAACATGAAGTTGAGAAGAGAGGTGGCAGAGCAAAAGAACCATATCAAAGAAACCAAGAAGGATAATGAGCGTTTTCGTAGGCGGCGCCTGCGAATGAAAACCATCGGGAGATATTTGGTCATGATCAGCAGAAGGAAAATCCATTGATTCTAATCATCGAGGGCCCTCCCATGAGGAAAGAACCGAGCACTCTAAGCATGACGAGGTGAAACAATATTCTCGTATTGACAGGCGAAAAGATCCTCCCCATGCCCAGTTGAAACAATTTTTTTTTGATTTCTCAGAGAATCCGTAAGGAATTGAAGTAAATGATGACAAGACACCGAGCTGAGGTGGCCAAGACAGTAGTGTCTAGCAAGCAAAAGCTGGCTGATAGAATGACTTTGATATCCACTCACGCTTCTCCTTTCGTCGGCCATACCCAGAACGTTGAGGCACTAAAAAATTCATAGTGCCCCACTCTATTCTCCTCCTATAATGGGATTATGGGACCAATGACCTGATCAAGCGCGTCCTCCACTATTATAAGGTGATGACAAATTGGGAGAATGACGACCTTCTCATGTACAAACTCTTTCCTTCAAGTCTTCAGGGCGAAGTCCTCGTATGGTTCCATCCATCGACAACTTTTTTGACCTGGGCACGCTCTTTATTGAGTACTAGTACTATTCATCATCTGGAAGCAGAAGAAAGATGTTAACTGATACATTATTCAACATAAGAAAAGTGGAAGGAGAATTTATCCGCAGATATTCTAAAGCGATTCAACACTGAGATGCTGCAAGTCAAGAATTTCGATGATAGGTTTGTTGTCACAAACTTTCAAAAATCTCTATAGCCAAATTCTAAGCATGTATTATAAGTCTCTAATGGAGTCATGGCTTGGAACGATGGGAGACCATATTGTTATGGTTGAGAAGTACACCAAGTTGGAGGATGACGCTTCCTAAGTCTAGTTTCTAGAGGATAATGGGAAACCCACCGGTGACGAGTAAAAACAAGAATGTCTAGACAAGCGCCTCGCCTCACACAAATGTTGACAAGGATAAACCATCGAAGAAGCCAGGAGACTTCACAACTTCAAACACAGGCCTTGAACGAATATTTCAGTGTATTTGAAAATGAACCATATCTGAAATGGACAACCCCAATGAACCTAGAGAACAAGTAGTTCTGAGATAAGAAAAAAAATACTATGTGTTTCATAAGGATCACGACCTCCTCATTAGTAATTGCAAGAGTCTACAACATCAGATCTAAGATCTCGTAGAGAGAGGATATTTTAAATAATACTTGTCTAACTAGAACGCCCAATAGCCAGCTCGAGACCTTGCTCTAATTCTTGTTGTTTGAGAATATAGACGGATTTCAGAGAGACCCCCATACGCACTTGTCATCGCAGTCATCCATGGTCGACCCTGAGAAATCTCGAAGAGAGAGAATAAATGGTATTACCGCAACAAGGTGCAAAAAATCGAGTTTCTGCAATGAGTTGATTTTGTGGATCAGGGATGTACTGAATCCTCCACTTTTCAGGGTTGGATCGGATTGTGAAGTAAATCAAGGTTTGAACTTATCAAATGGTAGGTTTAGGGCTAGACCAAATTGAAGTGTATTGAAGGGATCCTATCGAGAAAGCCCTCATGGATTCATGCGTGAAAGACATAGGGCATGGTAGCACTGGCAGTGCCTTGAGAGATTTGAGCGTAGGCTATGATCAACGGTGTTGCGTGAGTAACTTCTTGCCTGTGATCATAGCTTACACTCAAATCTCTCAAGGCATTGCCCGTGCTTCCATGCCCTATATCTTTCACGCATGAGTACATGAGGGCTTTCTCGATACGACCCCTTCAATACACTTCAATTTGGTCTAGCCCTAAACCTACCATTTGATAAGTTCAAACCTTGATTTACTTCTCACAATCCAATCCAACCCTGAAAAGTGGAGGATTCGGTACATCCCCGATCCACAAAATCAACTCAAATATACTTTTGAGGAATAAAGAACCATGTAGTCTCTACAACATCTAGGGTTTAGATTTAACTAACAGGAGATCCTAGATGGAGAGTGATCAAGCTTGGAGAATATCCAATGATCTTAGATCATCAAGCTTTGATCAACTAAGGAAATAAACCAATAATAATAAAAAGGATTATCTAGGATGTCTTCTTGGTTTTGGGAAGCTCCAGTTCTTTGAGCTCTTCAGATTGATTTTTTTTTTAGAGACCTAGGAACAATCTATATATAAAAAGAAAATAGCAAGTGTTGGAGTGCAATTAGTGTTGGGAATAAAGAATAATAAAACAAAGATGCAAACAAACCACAACACAGAGATTTAGTGCCTCTCAGATATTTGAGAATCCACTTGACTGCTTCCCAATGCTCCTTTCTTGGGTTGTTCATAAATCTGCTAACAACTCCCACTGCTTGAGCAATGTTTGGTCTCGTACAGACCGTAGCGTACATCAAGTTACCAATGGCTAAGGCATATGATTTCTTAGCCATGTAATCGCATTTTTCCTATGTCGATGCACCCTGTTCTTTAGAAAGCCTGAAGTGACTTGCCAACGGGGTGCTAACTAGCTTAGTACCATCCATATTAAATCTCTTGAGTACCTTTTTTACGTATTCAGCCTGAGACAACTTCAGCTTCCTGTTTGTCATGTCCCTGCTAATTCGCATGCCAATGATTTGTTTTGCAGCACCCAAATCATTCATAGCAAATTCCTTTGACAGTTGTTCCTTGAGATTTGAAATCTCATCCATGCTTGATCCTGTAATGAGCATATCATCTACATACAAAAGCAGTATGAGATAAGAGTTTTTAAACTTCTTGAAATAACAACAGTGATCCGCATAGCATCTATCAAAGTCATTACTGGACATAAAACTGTCGAATTTCTTATACTAATGACGGGGGTCTATTTCAAACCATATAAACTCTTCACGAGTTTACATACCATCTTCTCATTCTTTAAAACAATATACCCATGTGGCTGATGCATGTAAATGTCTTCTTCTAAGTCACCACGAAGAAATGCAGTTTTTACATCCAGCTGTTCCAAATGCAAGTCGTCCACAACCACAATGCTTAAGACCGATCTAATAGTAGATATCCTAACAACAAGAGAAAAAATTTCAGTGTAATTAATACCTACCTTCTGTTGAAATCCCTTTACAACCAACTTGGCCTTGTACCGCTTGGTACCGTCTTGTTCTTCCTTTAACCTGTAAACTCACTTGTTATGCAATGCTGCCTTTCCAGTGGATAATTGAATCAGATCCCATGTTTTATTTTTTGATAAAGAATCCATATCCTCTTCCATGGCCTGCTCCCACTTACCGCTGGTTTCATTTTGCAAAGCTTCTTCATAACATTCTGGTTCACCATTGTCAGTCAACAATAAATAATGCAGGAAAGGTGAATAATGAGTTGGGGGTCTAATGACCCTATATGGCCTCCTCTCAGGGAGAGGAGTCTGTGGTTCTACCTATAGGTTCTCTTTTTGAGGTTTCAGAACATCTCTGCTAGATATCTCCTCAAGTTCTACAAATTCTCTATTCATTCTTCTCATTTTGCTGTTCCAATCTGTTCTTATACATGACATTTTCATTGAATAAGACATCCTTGCTTCTAATGATTTTTCGATTTTCTTCATCCCAAAATTGGTAACCAAATTCATTAATGCCATATCCAATAAAGGTGCACTTTCTAAAATTTGGATCTAGTTTATTTCTATTCTCAGAATCAATAAGGACATAAGAGGTACAACCAAATATTTTTAAGTATGAGAGGTTTACCTCTTTTCCAGTCCAAGCCTCCTCTGGCAATCCACCATCCAAAGCAATTGAGGGTCATCGATTGATCAAATAAACCGCAGTATTCACAGCATTTGCCCAAAACTATTTTGGCAAGCCCGGATGGATCATCATGCTCCTGACACGTTCTAGGATCATCATGTTCATGCGTTCAGCCACACTGTTTTGCTGAGGTGTTTTGGGAATCGTCTTCTGTCTACTGATTACGTTAACCGCACAATATTCTTCGAACTCATCGCAGCAGTATTCTCCTCTATTATCTGATCTGAGGCACTTCAGCATCTGACCTATTTTATTTTCAACCAGAGCTATTCATTTCTTAAATACATCAAATACATGTGATTTTTGTTTCAAAAAATAAAGCTTTCTAGTAGCATCATCAATGAAAGTAACGAAATTACGAGAGCCACCAAGAGAGGATACCTAGGTTGGTCCCCACACATCAGTGTGAACCAGTTCTAGTCGTTCCAACTTTGGAGTTCTTCCGGTCTTTGAGAAACTGATCTTCATCTGCTTTCTATAGATGCAATCTTCATAAAGATCAAGATCTACAGACTTTAGCCAAGGTAACTTTTCTTTAAAAAGTAATATCTTCATCCCCTTCTCGCTCATATGCCCGAGCCTGTGATGCCACGTGCTCGTGTCCACCCCTGATGATGCAACTGTAATGGCACTGTTAGAACCAAAAGTTACATAGAGTGTGCCTTCTTTCTTTCCTTGAGCTATCCATAGCCCATTTTGTAACTTTCCACGAATCACTGGTGAAAGTTGCCATGTATCACAAATTCGCAAGCTGGCCAATCGATATCAGATATTTTTTTAGACTAGGCACATGCCTAGCTAAGATCTTTCAACTTCAGCACTGCTCCGTTTGATAGATTTATCTGTACATCACCCTTTCCAACAACACTGCAGTGTTCACCATCGCCTAAATAGACTTTCGCGAAGTTACCCTGTACATAGTTATGAAGAGTATCCCTGTGCAAAGTAGCGTGAAAGGATGCACAAGAATCTACTACCCAAGATTCATACCGATTATCGCAGGATAAAATTAACGCATCATAAACATTTTCATCAGAAATATTTATCAAATTTTTACTTCCCTGATGGTTGTTCTCTAACTGCTTCTTTAGAGCTCTACAATATCTTTTTATGTGCCCTTTTTTGCCACAGTTCCAGCAACCGCTATCTTCCTTCACAAAAGGGGTTATGGATTTGCTGGTTCTCGATTTTGATCGACTGTTGCTTTTGCCTCCTCTACTTGTATTCCTTCTTTTTTCTTCAACACTCAGGGCATTCCTTGATGTTTCACCCGAAGAACCCGATGATCGTCTGCGAGTTTCCTCACTTAGGAATATTACGCTTACGACATCATCGTACTTTAGCATTCATGTTCCCGAAGAGTTGCTCACTGCCATTACCAGACTATCCCAGCTATCCGGTAACTGATAAAATCAGAAGAGCCCTGACTTCATCTTCGAAGATGATGCCAACGGGTTCCAACTGGGCTGTAACCGTGTTGAATTCGTTGAGATGTATGAGCACATTGCCATCATCAGCCATCTTTATGTTGAACAATCTCTTCATTAGAAAAACTTTATTTGAGGCAGAGGGTTTTTCATACATCTTCGAAAGAGCGGCCATTAAACCTTGTGTCGTCTTCTCATTTGAGATATTAAAGGCTACAGATGGAGCGAGACTCAGCCGCACTGTACGTGGAGCTTTTCTGTCGAGTAGCTCCCACTCATCAATGGTCATCTTCTCTGGCTTTTTTGATTTTCCTTCGAGAGGAAGATTCATGTCCTTCTGATAGAGGTAGTCCTCCATCTGCATTTTCTAGAATCCGAAGTTCACACCATTGAACTTCTCGATCCTCACCTTTCCTTCTTCCGCCATCGATCTTCTCTAGCCCAAGGCTCTGATACCAGTTGTTGGGAAGAAAGAATAATAACAAAAGATACAAACAAACCACAACACAGATTTACGTGGTTCCCTCTAGATTGAGGTATGTCCATGGATCCACACTGATTCCACTATGCTCTAGGGCAAAAAATAATACACACAAAACAAGATTAGAATACTCGTCTCTCACCAACAAAGGTATATATAACCCAAGACGAAATTAGGGTTTTCGTATATCTATGTGAGAATTATGAAAATGCCCTCAGGAAAAAAGTCCCCCCCAAAAAAATTAAATAGATTAGAGAGAGAGAGAGAGAGAAAGAGAGAGAGAGAGAGAGAGAGAGATCGGGTGTGGGGTGTTTTCAAATTAAGGGTGGGGTACCCTTTCTAACTCTCCATTGAATTTTCATAATTTTTAGATTTGCCCCTCCAAATTAAGCTTCCTAAATTGCTCCTTCAATTGCTAAATTTTAAAAAATGTTCCTATTTTGTCGTGTTTCCATAACTGTCATTTCGGTTGAATTTTCCTATTTGCCACCTCTTCCAATAGTGTCCCTACAATCTCTCACGCTGGACCCACGTGCAACTACTAGCCTTTTTAGTAAAACTCGCTGCCACCTATACATTTAGGGTAGCCCCACATGATTTGAAAGGGAATATTCCTATGGACCCACATTATAGGTGGCAACTCATGTATCATAGTCTCACCTCAGGTGCCACCAACATAGGAACCTTGGCTCTTCAAATTTTCAGAGTTGCCACAATTTTTCTATTTGCCCCTTCAAATTAACTTTCTAAATTGCCCCCTTAGTTGCTAAAATTTCAAAACTGTTCCTATTTTGCTTGTGTTTCCATAAGTGTCTTTTGGGTCGGGAACCCACGTCTTTAAGGTGGGCACCTAGTACCCCTTCTCCTTTGTTTTCTCTCTCTCTCTCTCACTCTCACTCTTACTCTCACTCTCACTCTCACCCTTGGCCAGCCCAGCTGAGGTACACATGGCAGCTTCGGCTAGGCTGGCCAAAAGAGAGAGAGAGAGAGAGAGCAATAGAGATAGGGAGGGAGACAAGACGGAGGAGAAGTGGTGGGGTAGAGAGAGAGAGAGAGAGAGAGAGAGCAATAGAGATAGGGAGGGAGACAAGACAAGACGGAGGAGAAGTGGTGGGGTGGCCCCACATGATTTGAAAGGGAATATTCCTATGGGCTCGCATTATAGCTGGCAACTCATGTATCATAGTCTCACCTCAGATTCCACCGACATAGGAACCTTGGCTCTAAAATCACACCTTTCGAGCTCCATGTAGAATATCTTCCGAGTTAAAAAAAAAAACAATCAAATTGGATGATCATAGCCGTCTAATCTATCCCATTATTTCCAATTCTCACCTCTGAGAAAGGTCTGTTGATCGGGTGGTTGCATCATCTAATTGGTTCAATTTGAATGGATTAGATGTTTTGGGTCATCTGATCTGTCACATGAGTAACATATCGATATTATTCGTACCAAAACTTCACAAATTTTATAGATTTATACACGGTCATTCAGCTCCATGTTCATTGGGCCCTACAAGGCCTGATGCACAAGGGAACACATGTTAACATGCTAGCCGTACATCACAGAATCATAGGTATCTTGCCACAACGAACTGTAGGCATGCTCATCCAAGGAAACTCCATACTGAAACTGAGAATAATCTCTTACGTCTCCGAACTCGACCATCCCGGCAATCTCATCCGTACACGTATCCATATACCAGTTCGCCATGTCGTCGCTAGGAGATGTGGATGCCATATCCACGTCGATCCAATCAAATGTGTCATGGATATGAGACAGAGAATTGTCGTGGCAACCCGATTCAGGCTCGGCAATTGAACTACTACAACCATCCATCATGTTAGGATTGATCTCGGCTTCTAGAGATCGAATTACGCATCCTAGCCTCTCATCCTCGGCTTCTTCTCCATGTGACTCGTCTAGTAAGGCCATAAGAAGGGCTCCGTCGATCCCCGACACCTCCATTCCTTTGAATTCGGCGTCCTCGACGACACTTTCGACACAATTCCAGCCCTCAGATGACACAGATGCCATATCGATTTAAGAAAAATGAGCTAAGAAAGAAGCTTACAGTCAAGAAGAGAAGTGCAATGGGCTTAATTGTCACGGTAAGGACTAGTATGCTTTATATAAGCAGTTCATCCTACCCCACGTCATTGGATAGCTTTGGCGATAAACCACGTAAGGGTGGAAACGGGTCGGGTTCGGACCGGGAACTAGTATACCAGAACCGACTCGATTATTAATTGGACCCCCAGAATTAGCCAAAATGGTAACTGGGTATTGGTCCAAGTAATGAATAATGACTGGCATATCAAGGTTTCCATACCCGAACCGATTGTCAAAAAAATGGAGCCGAAAAGGTTAAAACCCTAGTTAGTAAATTCTCGAATTATTTACGAATAATTTGTGAACCGTATGAATTATTTAAAAAAATGAACTGCACTGCGTCTTATTCAAAGGTTTGGAAAAATTTGTGCCTTTTTTTTAATTAACTTGATCAAATTATTCTCGAATACACAAACTTTTCCAAATTATTTCCGTATTATTCAGTTTTGAAGTGCAAGTCCTGAGTTTGAATCCCCCCTTGATGGCCACCCTTAAGGGTTTGGCTCAGCTTACCTAGTGCGTGTGGATGAGGGGGTTTGCACGTGCCCGAGGGATTTAGCCGGGTGCTCTAAGAGGCCCAGATACCCTCGTACCAAAAAAAACAGAAGATAAATAATCATTTTATAAGAGAAAAAGTTGCCAATATTTTATTTTATCTTTTAAAAATTATTTTTGCCGAATTTTTTAACGTATTTTTTAATGACAAACCGAATTGTATTCCAACATTTCCTGTACTGTATTTTCGCCACACTCGAAAACCATGTAAATGGATCCGGGTTTTTGGGTAGTGAGGTGATTGGGTACCAACCATTGACAACTTAAAACTCACGTGCACGGTGCACCTAATTCTCCAAAAAAATAAACACAAACCCATGGGACACACTAAGATCAAAGGTGGGTTTGACCCACTTGTCCAATACCCGAATTGGCTTTACAAATAAGCAAAGGGCGGAGTTGGCGCACATGTGACTCGAGTACCACGACAAGGAAACAAAAGGGCAACTCTTGGAAGACTTGTAGTTGCACGGTCGGTGGGCCCCCGACCCAAATGGGGCAATAATGAAAAACTAAAGCTAAGAGGAGTAAAACTTGCCTGACCACAGACGTCAGGGAAGTCCTCACAACCCATAATATGAACCACGTGTTACACTCTTAGTCTCAGAGGACACTAAACGTATGGATGTTTGGCCAATCCCTAAGTGGAATATCAGCCTGATTCGTGATTTCAAACCTTTGGATCTTTGTACCAAAATAATGGTAAATAATGCTCAAATTCCTACGGTTAAAATCAACCCATGAAAAATGACTTCCAACTAACGCTTAGAAATCACTGATCAGGTTGATTTTAGGTTTATAGGTCCACCTAGGGATTGGCCAAACATCTATACGGTTAGTGTCCACGTGGCTTATAGTTTACTCAGCTAAGAGGAGGGGTTGTATTTGGATTGAAGAAGCAAGGGGGGGTGGATACTTGTGACTTGTGACACCCATATTCTGACCACTCAACCCACTCTTTGGTGCACATGGTGGCACCAGAAATTGCTGGGTGCGTTTAGATCTCACAATCTCTTATCCGTAATGGGTGGTGAATCCACACCCATGTGATGTGCCCCCTCAATGGACCATCCTTTCCCCACTTTTGTCTCCATATTCCTACATCAAATCATTATTTTATTGATATCTCACCCTCCCCCCATAATAAAAATGAATTATTAGGTACAAGACCCGTTTTCAACGGGTACCCGATTAACCGATTACTTGACAACCCCCCTAGTAAGTCAATTCTCGAATTATTCCCGAACCGAATGGTACAAATTATTTAAAAAAGATCTGAACAATGTCCTATTCAAAGGTTTGGGAAAAAAAATATGCATTTTTGAACATAATTGAATTATTCTCAAATAATTTACGAACTTTTCTAAACCATTGAAAGCGGGTTTTATGGGTTGATATGTACCCCCAAATCCGGATTATCTAGATTCAACCCATTTCTTTGCCGTACGATAAGCGATATCTGATAGGTAGACAGGTCGACACGCAAACAAAAAATATCACAAAATATTTTGTGTCACAAGTCACGAATCATGATTGCGCAGAATACAAAAATATTTCAATAATCATGCTTGAGCTTGTAATTTCCATCCTCAATTATTAAATGGTCTTCCAGTTGGCATGGGGACATGGTTGATGACTCATGAGTCACCATCAACTCCCATGTCTGGTTCCATGTTCATTAGCAACCCCTCCCCTTTAATTTATAAAAAAAAAATCCCAATTTAAATAATAAGGTCCGATTTAGTGGGAAATTAAATAAATAATTCATTCACTTAATTTAAATAAATAATTAAATTAATAATTTCCAATTTAAATAAATTATTTCCAATTTAAATAAATAATTTCCAATTTAAATAAATAATTAAATTAAATAAATAATTCCCAATTTAAATAATTGTTTTATTTTGGGTTGACAGAAAGAATCCCTGTTGAGATACCTAAAAATTGGATTCCTTAGACAAAGAAGGAGATTTGAATCTATGACCTACTGCTGCTTCATTATGAAGCAAATGCAGGTTCACTTGAATTAAAATTTAATATACTACAGCTTATATTTAAGGGTTTTTAGTAACACCCCTTGAAATTTGAAAGTAATTAGTAATACCCCCTTATATTTTCAAACTTTAGGATTACCCCCTTGATCGAGTTTAACAATTGTTGACTTAAGTTAAAACGGACTTGAATCACATGTCGTTAGCATTGTACTTGCAATATTATGGTCCTTTCTTAGGTGAATTAACAGGCGCATGATGCATGATGCATGTTGCGTTTTAACGTTAGTCAAATGTTGGTTGAACTCGGTGAATGGAGGTAGGCCTAAAGTTTGAAAGTACAAGGGGGTGTTACTAATTACTTTCAAATTTTAGGGGAGTGTTACCAAAATACCCTATATTTAATGAAATATTATATTCCCACTGCCCCATTTTGCTTCATACACTCATTAATCTAATAGTTTTTCATTGGAGTGGATGAAGCAAAATGGGTTTAGCGTTGTCGGTGTGAAGTTCGGATGGAAAATGGTTACGTCAAGTTGGTAGATGGTGTAAAATTTTGCTCAGTCTCTGCGTGAATCTAGACTTGTTTTGAGTAGATTTGAAGACTTCTACTTTAACAGAAGATATGGCTTTAGATAAAATTGAATAGAGTTAATAAATACGTGCAGCCGACTCTAAGAAAAAAATTCACTGGCCTGGGTTGAAGCCCCCCTCCCAAAATGTCTGACAAGTACCCCTTGTGAACCACTAACCAAGGGCATAACGCGGGTTGGGTTAAAGGATTGGGGTATGTGTCAGACATTTTGGGTAGAGAGACTTCAAATTAAGTTTGAAGTTCCCCGGGGCAGTGAATCTTTTCTTGCCGACTCTATATAGTTGGGATAAGGCTTATGCTGATGATGATGATGATTAGGGGACAAGTTATCTGTTCCGACAATCTACATTTTGTCTTTGAATAGATGGGGTTTTCGTATACGTGGTGGTTGAAGAGGCAAGTCCAAAGCTGTTCACTTTTTTTGCTGCCTCACCCTCTACTATATGACAAATTGTAGCACTCTGCCATGTGGCAAAAAAGATGTGGAGTACTACAGATATTCATCTAGGTGAACATAAGATAGTTGCTGTACTACTATACTTTTATAAAAAAAAAAGTGCTTTTTAAGTTTTACCAAAGGCATATATAGTTTTTTCGATAAGTGCTTAAAAATTGTTAAAAACTAACTTATTGCGGTTTTTAAGCTTACCCAAATGCAAACTATGGGTTCAAGCCAAAAGGGATCCCATGTGTTGGCGAGCATGTTGAAGTCGAAAACGCCAAGTCTGGCAGTAGCATGAGCAGGACCCCACTTGAACAATTTCTAGCTGGATTTCATGGTAGCCCATTGCCCAATCCATATGCAAACCAAAGAAAACAGCCCATTCGGTAACATACAATATGTAGTTAGATATCGGCGTCCGCACGGCCAATCCCTAGGGTGCGGTTGAGATAAGAATGGACCGATCGATAGATTAAAAAACCATTTTTTTCACGAAATAATAATAATACATATGGTCGACAATTGGATTGTCCAAATATTTTGTCATTTTTTCTTTGGGTTGTTATTTGAAATTCAGAATCTTCTGATGATCCTAACTGCTTGATTGATGCAATATTAACCATTGAATTGAGGCTTTTATTTGTATGGTGAGGATGTTGCAATGCTGTCAAGTAGTGACCAACAACCCAAGAGCAAGAGGTGACGTAAAATTTGGACAATTTTGATAGATGACAATGTGATTTGATCAGACTGTAAGTTGAGTTTGAACCTTTGCCTTGAATCTGTATTATATGCTCCTGCAAGAATAGTGCAATTGAAGCTTCGTTGGATATTGGAGGTGGATTCTTCATGGAGTAAAACTAGTTAGAATGCTTGCAAGAGTGAGGTGGGTTGCGATATTTTCACACCCACACGGGCATCATTGCGTAGTCCAGAAATGAAACATTTCAATAGAAAAGACTACGGTAGATGTGAGGTGCAATTTGCCAACCTTTCAAACTGAGATTTGTATTCTTGCACAGTTGTTATTTGGCGGAGTTTGGAGAGTGTCGCTCCCGAGCCTTCAATCTCAGTTGGGCCGAAACGAACGGATATATAGGGCTTTAGTGAATTGTGGCCATGTCATTTTGCCAATGGTCTTCTTCATCCATTGATAATGATATCGGCCGACAAATGGATAGAGGCCAAATGCACCATTTGATCTTCGAGTATTTGGTTATAATCTCGGAATTGTTCAGCCATGTAGACCCATCCAGCGGGGTCTTCACCATCAAACCTTGGAAAATCCAGCTTAACCGAGCGATGATAATGTGGGAGACATTGTGTACCCATAGGGTCCTCCAAGGGATGAACTGGTTCTCGATCTAGGACATTGTGGTTTTGGACTTCCATGGCGAGAGGGATTTTGATTTGATCCCCGAGCTTCTTAGAATGCATGCACTGAAGTCGTCAATCCATCCAAGTATTGGTTTAACCGTTTAAGGCTTCCAGTGCTACCATAAGTTGGGCTCGTAGGTCTTGAAGATCATGATTGAGTTCGGCATTACTCACCATCTTGATACCAGGATAAACTGCTTAATTTGATACCACTTGTTATGATACCGAATCAGGAATTGTAATACTTAAGCCCAATAATACAAGAAAACAAAAGAAAAGAGAGAATTTAATTAATGAGAAGATGATCCACTTCGAGAGTGATCGGCCTCTTAATCCTTTATAATCCAAAACTCATCATGCCTTCTTCCTTACAACTTCCACCATTAAATAGGCGACGAGTTTCTAAAAAGGCTAGAAACTAATAGCTAATTAAAATTACAACTAAAAGAAAGAAAATAGAAACTACTAAAATAATAGAAATAGTAAATCCAATGTTTCTGACAATAGATTGCTATACTAACGTTACGGTTACGTGCCATGTATATTGCGTGACATCTTCCAGGGAAAAACAATATCTAATCTCTTATTAGAAAAATTCCCAATTCCCCCTTTGAGGCTTTTACTTTCACATAAAGTTCTTGTTCCGACGATTCAAAAGTTGGAGAAGGTTTTTTACTAATGAATCAATATTCCAAATCATTTCACCAATTCAAGGATTGTGTTTTAAAACCTATTGGAAAATGTGGATATGATTCTGAAGTAGATGGTGCAATAAAAGTTTGTCCCACAAATTTGGCTCTTAGTTAAGATGTACTAAGGACCTTTTCTTAGTATATGCTTGTAAAAAAGTGCGAGCTGCTTTCCTTTTATCTTTGAATTATTTTTAAATAGTTTTCTTTTTTATCTTTAGAGATCTGTTAAGATCTCCTTGATTGTAAGAGGAGAATTATCCATAAATAAGGGGGGTCGTGTAACGGGAGAAATCATCTTGAATATTGAATAAAGAATCTCTTGTGGTTGACGAACCAGTAAACTCGTCTTTCTTCTTCATTTTTTCTTAGTTGGTTTGATCTTAAGTGTAAATAATAAATTCATATTCTAGGTTTGGTAAAGATTTCGTGTGACATAAACATTATTGTAACTGTTCCTACGAGCACCAATGTAGGTTTGAAAATGTCGTGGTACGCATTCTTCGCTGACTACGTGAAAATTGAAAGACGAAAATCGCAAGAATCAAACAATTGATTACTTGAGTCATTTGAGTAACTGTTATTCGCTAGTTGAAGATCGTGTCTGCTCGCATAGGAATGTAAGTGACTGAGTGACCATAATAATAGGATATTAAAAGCTTTTTAATGGTTGAACTAAGCCAAAGGACAAACCCAAGTCAAAATCATGCACATAGAAGTAAAATTATTGACTAAGGAAAGTCCAATCGATTGGACTCTCTGAGTAGAGTCGATTGGACTCTACGGGACAAAACATTTTCAATGTACAATTGATTGGAGTTTACTCTACAGAACTCTCAAAGAGATCAATCGATTGGACCTTGTGTACAGTCGATTACAGTTCGCATAGAAAACCCATTCGTACAGTATAATCAATTGGACTTCTCAGAAATTGTTAAATTTTAGATCCGATTTTTGTGTTCCCTCTATCCCACTACTTGCATGACCTCGGGGTTCCATATTCTTATAAATAAAACACTCTTAATCTAAACAAAGCACACAATAAACAGAAGAGAGAAAAGAGTTAGCTTTCTAAATTAAGAATAACCCTTGTTTGAAGAGAAAAAGTCTTAGCTTTCATTGTTAACCTTGTGAGTTTTTTCTTTCCTACGATCAAAGCTTAGTGCTTGATCTCCACTCTGCTAAGGTTTTCCATTTAGAATACCAACCTAGTAAGTTAGATAGTACCAGTGCGTCTCAACGCTATTTGAGCGACTTTGGGGTTCAGGGTATACTTAATCATTCACCTACGGTAGCGACCATTGCATGAGAATTAAGATCGGGGTGTGCTGATCGACGGTAGGTTTGGGGTGTACCAAACTGAACAAGCGACAAAGGCTTCGTGATTGGAAGGACACGAGTGGATTCATAGCGTGGAGTCAAATGACGTGGACGTGGACATGCCGGCAGTAGGCCTTGGCTAAGGTTGGAAGCTGTATTTGCAATAGTGCTGCGTAGGTAACTTCTGTAACTCATAACTTTTCAGTTAGTGATACTTTCCGTCTAGACATGGTCTCGTGATTTTTCTTAGCTAATGTTTCCACGTAAAAACTCGCATGTGTTGCGGTTGTTGATTGTTTACTTTCCGCATAACTGTTAGATCTATACAAACGATTAAGAAATAATATATCACGGAGATGTATTTGATCGAAGTCGATTGTGATAATCACCTTGTTGTCAATCAACTGTTTTTATACTATGGCATGCGATATTGTTTTCCCTACCAAGACAAGGAAATTATGTTAGGTTAAAGAGAATTTTAATACTTAATTAACCCCCCCTCCCCTTCTAGGTATTCTGAATAAAGAGAACATACTAAATTTCACTAACAATTGGTATCCGAGCTACTTTGAGATGGTAAAACCTAACGCTAACCAACAGGAGTTCATCGGGCTTGAGTTCGACTTCCAAGTACATATGGATCAAATAGACTCTCAGATTGAAGAGTTACAAGAATCCTTAAGCCTGATTAGAAAATTTTGGGAGGCCTTCAAAAGCCAAGGCACTCATATTAGTCGAAGTTCAGCTTACCAACCCCAAGCGGATGGCTAAATAGAAGTCTTGAATCGTACATTGGAAAATTACCTTCGTTGTTTTGCCGGTGACAAACCTTCTAATTGAAATAAGTAGTTGCCTTGAGCGGAGTGGTGGTACAACACCACATTTCAAGCATCTATTAAAACGTCTCCCTTCAAGGCCTTATATGGCCGACAAGCTCCTACGATAGCCTCCTATATGTCGGGTTCAACAAGTGTTCATAAGGCAAATATTGCCTTGCAAGATCGGGATCATACCATATGACTTCTCAAGCAGAACATCTCTAATACATACTCAGGCATGTATGCAGCTATTTTCAGATTGCCATAGGGTGAAATGCAACTCTAATATTGGCGGTTGGGTGTTCTTATGACTTCAACCTTTTCGGCAACAATCCCTTGCTAGTCGAAAGAACCATAAACTATCACCCCAGTTCTATGGCTGATTCCAAATTGTGGCTAAGGTGAGACTGGTAGTGTAAAAACTAGACTTACCTACAGCTCCGAAGATTCATCCTGTGTTCCATGTATTGAAGCCAAAGCTTAGCGAACACATGCAAGCCTCTTTGACCTTACCGCCGGTAATAGACATTGGTTCTACCTCTTGGATACTTGCCAAGATCTTAGACCAAGGCCTCTTCAAGTGTAACAACCAAACGGTCACTCGCTCATTCAATGGGAGGATCTACCGACTGAAAATGCCACCTGGAAGGATGTTGCCGATATCTTCGAATGATTTCCAAACTTAGCAGCCTGAGGACAGGTCGATTGTATTGGGGGTGGAATGATATGATCACGCCTATTATCCAAGTAGGAAGTAGGACTCTCTCTTGGTTGGGTTTCTAATTTAAGTTCGGGTTGAATAAGGCAGTTGAATGCAACTACGAGCAGCTTTCCTTTCGAATAAGGACTCTTTTGTGGTTGACGAACCAGTAAACTGGTCTCTCTTCTTCATTTTTCCTAGTTAGTCTGATCCTAACATTGCTTTACAATTTCTTTTGTGATTTTCCATGTGTCATCCATGCTTGATTGCATTGGGTTGAGCAGCATCTCAATCAACTGCTGTAGAACACAGTAGTTTTATTGAATAAGGAGCTTTGGAGCATGGAGGTCCAGTGTGCGATGATGATGAATCAAGTACCTAAGTTAAAATTAATACTAAACGATTCCACACAAAAAAAAGTGTAGATTTGCAAATCAATCACGATGGAAGTCCTCTATTTTACAGATGTACTTATTAGAACCCAAATACAAATATTCTCACAAATCAGCAGGCAACAACCCAATTTATGTTGCAAGATTCAGCAGGTGCAGTACCTGTGTTTCTATGGGAAATGTAAATATACAAATCAACATGGAAGCTGAATTGAGTAAACCTGGTTTTCGCCCTGCAATGAATTTTTCCGATTTGATCATAATGCTTAATTTAAGGCTAACTTGAGCACAGTTTGCAGTTTGCACTCTCCAATCAAATTTCTATCTCTTCTCTGCTTCTGAATTCTCCTCAGGGGTCTTGGTATTCAAGCATTCCTCAGGTAGTCCTTTGCCATGGACATCAGAGCACCCCGTTACATCACTTTCCATGCCTTGAAAAGATACATCCCTAACTGGAGGAGGTTCCTCGATGTTTACTGTGGAGTTGCATTCTCCAACCTTGCTATTTTGTTCATTATGATCAGGAGATCCCTTGCCATGGCCGAATGTGGAAGCAGAATCAGTTGGGATCCCATCAACTGTTGGATCATATTGCTTTGATGTGGATAGAGATTCCTCATCAGACGAGTCAGATACCGGACAATTCTCTATTTCAGTTGGTGCTGGTCTAGAATCCCCCTTAGCTTTCTTTGACTCTTTCCTGGACAGTGCATTCCTTAGACCATTAGCGGATCGTTCAGCATGCTTCTTAATGTTCTTCGCCATCTCTTTCATGTGGCCCTTGCCTGGGCTTACTGCTTCACTCGTCTCAGGGCTTAAGCTCTCATTGTCTGCTTTTGAACCTCCGACAGCCCCAGAAATGTTGTCATCCACAATAAACCTCACACCTGGTCTTTGCTCGTGGACTGCTTGGAGATTGAAATGTGGCGTATGAACAGCCTCTCCTATGGTACAGGGGTCATCCTTTCTGGAGCTTTTGTGAAATACTGAACTGATCTTATGTAGGCTCCTCCGAACTGTGCCTTGTGGACTTGATATTTTCCCCTCTGGATTTTCATCTCTGCTGCTGTTACCAATGTGGTCAGATCCAGATACTGTTGAATTAGGCTCAGTGGAATCATTACCCTCTCTCTGGATTTGAATATCAGTACGCCTATGCTTCCCTTTTCTAGGTTCCCAAGTTTGGGAACCATCATTTCCTGGATGATGGACCCATATCCCAGTCTGTTTTTGCCCTTCAATGTTGATTGGCTCAAATTCATCTGCCATTTTTGTAGTCGTTTCTGAAGATACAGTTGAATCAGGAGATGTTTTAGCAGTTTCGCTAGCAATAGAGTTTGTGCAATCTTTCTTGTTTGATGGTTCCTCGTCGTGGATATGTTCTCCTTCCTGTTCAAATTATGTCTTGTATTCAGGTCAAACTCTTAATTGAATATTTTCAAGAACACAAAATTATGTACCTTTACATCGCCATCAAGAACAGTTATTGCTAGATGCAGCCTTCCTACTTTAATGTTTTGAAGAGGCAACCACATTTCATGCCTCTGCCCACCCCTTAGATCACTGATGTTTATGGAACAGTCCCTGTCAAATAGTAGGAATGTTTGGTACATTTAGATAATTTGAGCATTCACGTGCACATTTAGACAAGCGAATAATCCAGAAACATGGACAGTAGGTGGTAGAACCCAAAATATTGAATACCTAAAAGTACAAATCAATCCAACCCAAATTTGCATAAGTAAACTTTGAAGCATATAACATATAATCCTACTGCCTTGAGCACAATCCAGGCCTTCAATCATTGCCCACGTGGATAGTTCCCTTGTCCATGTAATGCCTGTATCCTATCACGTATTCCATTTTTTCCTCTACGAATTGCAGCGAGCAAGTTTCTTTATTTTTATTTTTATTTTTAAATGGAAAAGAGCCTATTGAATATGCCTCTTTTTGCCACGTGGTAGAGTGCTATTGGGCTAAAACTTGCCACATGGGGAGATGCTGGGGTGGTGAAGCTCATGGGCACCTTTGGAATTGACACCTCAGCTACCACGGCAAAGAAAACCCCTCCACTCTTGGGAAGAGCTCTAGAGTGTAACTACACACAAATATATAGGGTAGTCCCCAACTTGGATGTGCCACTATCCAAAACTCACATTGTTTGGAAAGGTTCTGACCGTCTGACCAATAACATCACTTTTCGATGGTTAAAGAGTAGCTTAACAAGAAAACTCCATTTACTAAGAATTTTCTGTGTTCGACTGTACTCTCACCTGAATAATACTTTTCAAACAATTCTTAACTAATTCAAATATATTGTTTTCAGCTCTTAACTATATAATGTTTGCATGGTTTTAATGTATATCAGCTTTATCTATATAAGTTCTTTTTTATATTGTATACCTAAAAAAAGAACTAAGGTTAAAATTGTTAGACTGTACTCTGACCTGAATAATACTTTTCAAATAATTCTTGACTAATTCAAATATATTGTTTTCAACTCTTAACTATATAATGTTTGCATGGTTTTAATGTATATCAGCTTTATCTATATAAATTCTTTTTATATTGTATACCTCAAAAAAGAACTAAGGTATTTTAAAAGTTAACATCTGAACATCATGGAATAAACTGTATGGACACGTCAACATATTTGCTTCGTGGAGGTCGGTGTATCAGACACTTCGTATTAGAGTCAGACAACGGCACACGTGTCTGTGTATTTGTACATAGAAGAGTAGTAATGTGAATACCAGTCTCGTGGCCTTGTGGTCATTGATCTAGACCATTCAGCCTAACCAAGTGCCTTCTTTTGGAGGGTCAAATACTATTTGGACAGTCCAAATCAATGTAGCAAGAATTCATTATTTTAACAGTAAAGATCATCCAGTGAAAGAGAATTTTAGGATGTGCACAATCCAAGAGGCGGTCAAAACATTTGGATGGTCTCGATGAATGACCACGAGACCATGTGTGTGACATAAGCATCACTAATACTCAACATTTCCAATCATCTAAATGTCACATTTGAACAAAGTAAAATTTACTATTTATTGTTAATTTGGAGTTAGAAGCAGACCCAAGGCTATCATCAAGAAAGTGGTCTTTGTCATGAACTTCAAGAGCGAGCACATTAGGTGACTCCCACGTACAGATAGGGATCTTGAATTCCTCCTGCCATTTTGGAGCTAAGGTTTTCTTTTGAGTTTTTGTCCTGAAACTGTAAGGCCCAAGTTGCCCTTTTACATAGGGATCAGCGAATCCTGCAAGATAGCATCAGTCAAAAAGTCACAAGAAATTTTGAATGATAGCACTCCTCCGGAAAATTGGGTAACATGTCTAGGTCGGAGTGAAACAAACCATTTGGATCTGACGGTTTCATGTCAGCTGCTTCAACAATTTCAACTTTTGCATAAGCAATAGGGTCTCTTTCATTCACACAGAACCAGTTCTCTGAAAAAATTTAAATCACCACATACTTCATAAGATTACTCGAACCCTCAATACCTAATACGAAGGAACAGAGAAATTGGATAACTTAAAAGAACAAATGTAGTTAGCTATGTATTCCACTTCCATTAAGGTTTCATGTCAGCTGCTTCAACAGTTTCAACTTTTGCATAAGCAATAGGGTCTCTTTCATTCACACAGAACCAGTTTTCTGAAAAAATTTAAATCACCACATACTTCATAAGATTACTCGAACCCTCAATACCTAATACGAAGGAACAGAGAAATTGGATAACTTAAAAGAACAAATGTAGTTAGCTATGTATTCCACTTCCATTAAATCTTTAGAAATCTCATATAATATATAGGTTAGGATAAATTTACATCCACTTCTTACATCCGGTGTGAGGCTCGCATGGAAATCATGTTGGACAATCAAGCCAAACAGTGAGTTGTCCAAACAGTGGAGATATCCTCACAATAAGAAAATCAGTCTACTTCGACATTCCTGACCCCATGAAAAGTTGACTTGAATCTAAAACCCGAACCATCCAATTAATCAGTTACTTTTGGTCAACTTTTATATGGTGAGTAATGTTAGTATGGATTGATCATATATATCATGGCTGTCTTTCATTATGTTATGGGTTAGGACTGTTTTTTTTTTTTTTGAACCTTGGGCAAGTGAGGAGTTCATCATTAAAACTCCAACTTGTAATATTTATGTTGATGACATGCTTGCTAAGTTGTTACAAGTAGGTAATAAGTAGTGACTCTTTTAACAGGTTATGTTGTATTGGAAGATAATATGTCCTTGGTGTCCTGCATGAAAAAGTCATCTTCTGGAGGAACCTTTCATGCCAATGACACAGTATATTGTCAGCAACAGACCAAGATATCTAGTAGACTAGAAGCGGAAAAGTCCACAAATTATACTCAAACCTCTGGGAGAAGTTCCAGAATTTTCTTCTGTGCTGACGTAAAGTGTATCTAAGATTTATGTCGATGTCGATGAACTTACGTTTAAGTCTAAGCCAGTCCATCAATGCCGTCACCTCTGTGAAGAGACAAGTACTGGCCTTAACCATTGGATTACCCTTCTCATGGAAAACATCCCAAATGCACTGATGCACTCACTTATCTCAAAGTTGAGCATTAGGCAGCTAGTGAAGGAGTTCCTGATTCTAGAACACAAGGTTGGCTGATAAGAATGGCATTTAAGATCTCATTCTGATATCAAGAGTGTAGAGTGACATTGTTGAAGCATGCCATAAGGAATGCTCTCTAGACTCAAAGCACGTTTTGGAAAAAAATGCTCTCTAAGCATTTATTACAATAGTAAAAAAAAAATACTGTCGAAAGCAAACAAACCTTGGAGATTCTGCTGCCCACGTATAGAATAAAATCAATGCCAACCTCATAGCTCTTAAACGGTACAAGCATCCAACCCATTGGGAAATTTGAACACTTTGGTTAGGGTTTCTAGGAGACTCAGGACAAGAAACAAAGTCAACTCACTACACCAGCTAACATTTCAAGAATTTACCTCCCCCCTATCTCCTGATGTGTAACCAAACGTTGAGAGTTCATGCACCTTAACCTCCACGAACTCCATATAGATGATCCAACTAGTTCCCACCTTCTCAATCCAAAAATTACTCTCCAAAGCCTACTTGGTTTGTAAATTTCTTCAGGAAGATTAGCACCACTTCCCAACATGGCAAGTGTACTAGTGCTTTAAGACATATTTTCAAGAAACAACATAGATATATTAAGTCCTTAGTCACTAGACTATCTCCATTGAAAAAGTTCTATGGAATTCATTCTAGCCCTTCTTGCTAACAATGTTGTAACTAAACGAAGAACATTAGACAAGACAGTAGCCACTTGACCAACATGGCCTCAAGGTGCATAATTTTTCTTGAAAGAGTGATGGGATACAGCCCTTCCCACATCTAAAAAGCTTTGAAGTTACTTCATCCTAGCACCTATTTAGGATATTATGTTTGCAATAAACAGAATAAAATTTTGTATATGCAGGTTATTAAAATAAATACATTTAAGTGTACCCAGTTGTATTCTACGATACCCAATCGACATCCCTCTTGTACCCATATTGACATGGTACGATATCGATATAGGTACCAGACACTGCAAGGATACTTCTACGACATCTTTTCTTATATCCTATTGTACTATTGTGTATAAACTCATAACATTGTCTTATTTATTTTGTCAATAGGAAAATATAAATAGTGTATTATAACAACTTTAACAGCAGGAAACTTTGCAAATCTTACAAACATTATAAACTGATACTTGGATTGAAGAAGCTAAAAATTAAAGCATTATATCAACATATTGGATGGGATACCTGTATCTGCATCCATGTCCTGGATTTTGAGGAATGAAGGGTCGTATCACCATTTCCTGTACCAGTATACGTATTCTGGGCATCTTTTTTTTTTTTATAGGCAAGTGGGTCAGTGGTTACTGGTCAGTGAGTGAAGGTGGGTTCCGAACCCCAGGTCGTGATATCAACACTCACAAACCTTACCAACTTGGCGGTTGGCCTCTTAGGTTGTATTTAAATTTCTTAATTTCCTTACTTTTGTTTTCCTTATTTGAAATGTTTAATTACTTTTTGTTTGAACTAGTTGGGGAATCCATTTTCTTTTCCAGTAAATTCCTTGTAAATAAAAATATGTGCAGGATAGCCACCAACCTCCATGTTTGTCTAATGTTCTGATATACATTTCAAACGACCCCATTTTTATACTACATGACCTTTTGCAAAAAAGGTAAAGGACACCTTCAAATATCATCTCTCACTACCTTGATCCATGTCGTTTCAGTCTTTTTCTCTCTTTAGAGTTTTTGACCATGCATCTATGTGCTTCTCACAACATTGTGCTTGATAAAAAAAAAGGTCCTCTTTCTGTCTCATAAAAGTTTCTTTTGAATTTAATTGGTATGCCTCAGAACCTCAGAGTGGAAACACAAGGTGCACAAATGATGTCACCATGTTTATAATGAACTTGAAACAATCTTATAGGAAGCTTTTTCTTTCATTTATGCACAATGAATTGAGGAGAACTTAGGGAGGGAGAGGGACAACATCAAAGATGCCTTTTTTATAATTCAAAGTATCATTTTGTTTCAGAATGTCTCTGACGAGATGCCTCGTTCTGTAGGGGTATGTATTGTCTCATACCAGAAAATTAGATTAATTAATTGAACATTGACAACAACTGGAAGTAGTATTATTGCATCAAACATGATATTTTTAGTTCAACTGAGCATCAATAATAGTTTAGTATAGTATTTCGTATCTATGCATGTCAAAACGAGTCGTTATTTTTCCAGTGTATCATTCCGTCTCGGTCAAGAAGTCTTGTTCCATCAACTTATAAAGATGCTAAACACCGAGATTTTATAAAAAAATCTTTTTAGGATTCCCAGCTTTGTAGCAACTCATTGCAGGAGGTCGGTTTTCACTGTTAAAACAATGGGTTGAGCTAATGGACAGTTGTTGATTTGTGGACCTATTTCATTTGCTCTGTTTATGGAATCATTAGAGTCATTAAGATTGGCTAGTGATTCCAGAGCAACTTATGTTGAACCTTTGCTCAACGGCATCCAAAGATTAAATACGAATGGTTCAGGAGCTTTAGAACATTTTAAGAACAAATTAACATGTATTATCCAAGAAACATCACCATTAAAAACTGCATGTCAATCCTAAGCTCTAGATTGGGGGTCAAAGAGACTACCAGTTCCATGGAAAAATTTCTTAGTCCCTCTCTCCTATCCTAAGCTCCTTGATATGTTTATGGGGTTACCCTACTATGTGGTCATCAAGCTTTATTTCTCAATCCCCCATTTGAATACCATTCACTAAGCATTAAAGGAAAGGAAGTTTGAAAGAAGAAGAAATTATTGAAGATACTCCATGAGTTCCTCAAGAAGTTCCAAAATTAGCAGGTCTCAGCCATGCAAGGGGAATGAATGGTTGGACTTGAGACTATTGGGAGGATTGTCACACATTATGACACATGCTTCCATTCAAATAATGACACAATTAGAGATTAAGGTTCATCCATGGTTACAGTTTAATTAGCACCAGGACCACACTTCAGCAGTTACGCTGTAAATCTAATTGAAGACTCTTTCATCATTATTTACCTGTTGGAGCTGCAACAAATTTTTCCACATCAACAACAAGCATATTGGGCTGCAAGGCAGTGAATGTTACATTAGGAGCAAGTTCCCAAGCAAATGTTAATTTTCTAAAACCTATAACTGCTGAACAATGAAGTAACAGTATTTCCACACAAGAATAGGCAATAGTACAACCAAGGAAATAAATTTCACGAAATTATCGAAATATTTCGCGAAAGATTTTCATTTTCTAGGTTACCGACAGGAAAGAATACTTACGTCGAAATAATGTTAAATTTCCCAAAATATTTCCATTCATGTCGAAATATTTCGCATGAACAGTAAATTTTGATCAATTGACAGTGTAAATATGTATTATTTTGGTTGAAATGTTTCGACATGTATGGAAATATTTCAATCGTAGGTAGGAAACATCTCATTTGAGTTCAAAACCATTATAAATCTCATATTTGATCAATTCAACCCCTTTTCATACATTTTGTTTATACAAAAGATCAATCCATTGTAGATTTTTTGGTTCGTGGATTGATCGTGAGGAAGATTCAAATCCCGTTTGGGAGTTTTTTCGAATTCAAAATATACATAAGGATAAAATTTCTTACTACAAATAAATAGGTTAGGTGTAAATTCATTAAATTTATGAATCTATGATGCATTTACACTAGATTTATGCACAGATTGAAGATCGTTTAGGGTGAAATTTTGGAATTTGGGAAAAACCCCAATTTCATTGGTTTTTACCCTAAACATCCATAATCGTGCATAAATTGATTATATGTTGCATAACTTAGCCCGTTCTACAAGTTGGTTGGGTTAAAAAAAATTAACCCTAATATTTTTTTTTCAAATAAAAAATTAAATAAATGTTATAAGTTAAAAGTAAATAGGTTTTCTAAAATTACATATAATGTTAAGAAAATAATGTAAGTAAATAAGGATTTGTTAATATATTACTTTATGACTTCTTTATAATTAGCAATTAAATAATAATTATATAATTAAATTAAACCTTGACTAATTAAAGATGCTTGCCGCGACATATTATAGACCATTATGGTCATTCATTTCCACACTACATATGGTTGTATATTATGGTTTGAAAGCTTATGAGTGTTTTTATGCTTGTTTCATCATTTTCCAAACTTTCTACAAACATTTCCACAATATTTCCATCATTACCGCATTATTTCCATCATTTCCACGAAAAATGTATTATTTCCACACTGGTCGAAATATTTCCACGAAATATTTCTATTTTTAGACTGGTCAAAATGAACCTCGAAACCGAAATTTATTTCCTTGAGTACAACTTTTCGTATGTGGAGTTAAGATGCAAATGCACATTAATTGGATTTAAAGATCTAGAAGGTGACTGAGACAACTGGACAAGTCCACCGAGTAGAGGATCGGCACTAAATTAGAACTAACCTCAACAAGTGTTTGTTCAAACGCAACAGCCAGAAGGTTATCCTGCTCAAAGGAAAAAGGAAAAAAAACAAAGAACTAAGGAAATACTTACCTACCTAGGAGAAAATAATTAAAGTCGATTTATGTATTCACTTGGCACAAAGTTTGATATAAGCTTACCAGCCATCCTGCAATCCCAGGAAGTTCTGTAACATCAAGCCCATGGCTGATGATAGGTTTTACTGTCATCAGAAAATAGGGTGGTTCAACAAAGCATATACGCAAACGCCCAAGGAAAGGCCATTCACGAAGAAACTTTACACCCACCAAGACCTACAAGAGAGAGATTGTGCATGACACTAAGTTAACAAACAGAATTCTGTAACTCAATGTCATCATGTATTCCTTTACAAGTAAAAACTCATTCTCTTATTAACCGTGGTAACACAATTTACTTCCCAAAACAGAACTAATATTAACATAAAATGCCATCTTTCATGTAAAATTTCTACTGTAGTTTACGTATGCCGAATAAAACAGAAGGATATTGTGAGCAAGGTGATCTAAGGAAGAATCAGAACAAGTAACGTCATAGTACAAATTTGTCAATAATGAAACGACAAAAAATAAAAAGGAGAAAAAATATGAAATTACCCGTACTGCATGAAAGACGAGAAAACCTAACTCTGAAACAACAACGATTTGACTGGTTGCACTAGCACTAATTTTAGTGATGAATAAGGCTAGAGCTCTTTATGTTTCTCCAATTGGTGATTAAACATGCCAATTGGAGAAGCATGCCTACTTCATATTTTGCTGTTTCTTTTAACAGTGCCCCATTAGTTCCCCAGATCAAAAGCTAGAGTTTCTTCCATCCAAGGATCACTTTATCGACTTTGATGTGGAAGCAACCGTTGAAATAACTGCCCTATGATTATGTGGTTTGGAAGCATCTTGCCAGGTGTCCCATGAAACAGTACATGTTTCCATCTACGTCCCCCACGACCAAGATACAAGTAGAGCATTATCGTCCAGAAACTACATTAATGAAGTCTATAAATATCACTTTAGCCCATCAGAAAAGGATGGACAGACATATGGACACCCGAACCATGAGGGAACAGCAACCTAACCAACTGGAATTCTGGACTGTTCTTAAAGTCCAACCAGCACCAAAGCCCATCCACAATGAAGATATGAACCAGATAAGGAATCTTCCTTCACCTCAACTTGAAGCATGAGGTTTGAGTCAGACTACTTTAACTTGAACTACTCAGTTCAGCTACACAGCACAAATTTCTCAGTCAGAAATTCTGCTTGAACTACTCAACTCATACTAGCAAATGCACTACAACACTACTAGAGATTGGCCACCTCGGCCCACGGATGTAGTCGCTGTGGGGGATTTTTCAGGTTCCCCACCTGTTCGAGGTATCATTATCATGATCGTATGCACACAACCATAAAGCAAAAAAGAGAGACAGAGAAGAAGGGCACGGACACACAAGGTTTTTATGTGGTTCCTTGCAACAGCAGGTACGCCCACGGGCTCTTGAAGTTGTTCCACTATCTCATCTCGTAGTACAATTGTTTCCCTCTCTTCCAATAGTTCATCCTCCCTTCTTGCAGACAAGGGATCTATTTTATAATGTTTATAAGATTTCTGTCCTATAATTAGGATTCTACTAAATAGAGTAATTTTCTAATACAATTAGGAAGTTTCCTCTAACTAGGGAGTCCCTATTGTAGTACGATTAGGATACTGAATCCTTCTACTCTTGGAGTCTTCTCGGTGCTCCACTTCAATGTTGAGCGGTCGTACTGAACTTCGGTAATGATTTGCATGTCTTGAGGGAAAGTTTACCTCCTCGGGAGGCTAGACTTTTCCTTCCAAAGGGGGCGGGGAGCTGCACAACATGTGGGCCAGCTCCCCCGAAGAGTGTGGAACGTCATAATAGCTCAAGGATCACGCGCATCCTCATGCAGAGCTGAGAGGTCTGATGGAGCTGTCCAGGAGCTCTATTGTACCAAAATGGGGCTCTATGAAGTTGATGGGAGTTCTGCCTAGGATCTCTCTCGAACCGAGTTGAGCTCCATTGGGCTCTCCTACGCTTCAATAGCTCTGCTGAGAGTCTAGAATACCTTCAGACGTGGAATGTTCAATCTTTCACATGTATAGTTCATATTGTGCAGAATTATGCACCCACATTCGCCATTATGACAACGAACCACATAAAACCTCGTGTCACCTCTATATTTTTATATTCTCCTCTCTTATACTATTCATTACATATTAGGTGTGGCGCATGAATCCCGAGGAAACCGACGACCATGCAGATTTTATACTCACATTTTGGCACTATCTATGGGATACGACCTATAAGTCCCACTCAAATCTTTATTGGTTATCAAAGCAAGAAGATCTAGCGGCAACCAACCAAGGTACAGCCTATTCTTTCATTGCCACCTGTGAAAGTATCAAAGTCAAAAAGTCTGAGCAAATTCAACGGAGGAGTTTGTAAACCTATTTCGACTTGGGGTCGGCTTGGTTGAGTCCAACCTTTATCTTGTGAGCCTCGGCCAATATAATAAATTTCGCGAAATATTTCATTTTCTGGGTTACTTATAAGAAAGAATTTATACATGAAAATATGTTGTTTCACGAAATATTTCGATTCATGTCGAAATATTTTGCATGAGCAGTAAATTTCGACCAAATGATAGTGTAAATATATATTATTTTGGTCGAAGTGTTTTAACGTGTACGAAAACCTTTCAACTGAAGGTAGAAACATCCCAGTGCTTTATCAAAAAAAAAAAACATCCCATTTGAGAACAAACCACCACAAATCCAATATTTGATTCAATTAATACCTTCCCATTTGTTCATAAAAAAGACCATTCCATTGTAGATTTCCTGGTTAAAAACTTCGCAGATTGATCGTGAGGATGGAAACCTATTTTTGAGTTTTTTCAAATTCGAAATTTAAGTATGAAATCTTTTGTTGTTTCTTGTTACAAATAGATAAATTAGGTGTATTAATGCATCAAATCTATGGATTTATGATGCATTTACACTGGATTTGTGCACGGATTGAAGATTGTTTAGGGTGAAAATTCAAATTTTGGGGACCTCAATTCGTTTGTTTTCACCCTAAACACATAGGGTTGTACATGAATTAATTATATGTTGCATATCTTAGCTCGATCTAAAACTTGGTTGAGTTACTTTTTCCTAAAGAAATTAGTTTTTATTTTTTCAGATAGTTTTTCTAAAATTATACATGATATTATAACAATAATGTAAGTAAATTAAGATTCATTAATACCTTGATTTGAATTTTTTATAATTAATAGTAATTAAATAATGATTAATTAATTAGAAAATTAATAAAATTTCAAAAAATTTATAAAACATCATGGAAACCCTAATGCATTGAATCCATGCATATTTAGATGTAACGAACTTAAATTTGAGATTATTAGATGATTATGATCATTTCTATTTGTCATTTTTGCTGTTTTTAATTATCTGAGTATCATGTACCAGGCTCGGCATATTACATATCGCTGTGGTTATTCATTTTCACACTACATATGGTTGTATTTTATGGTTTGATAGCTTATGAGTGATTTAAAGCTTGTTTTATCATTAATGTTTTTGGGTCGAGGCGCTTATTTTCCCAATTTGAGTCTTGCTTCTGTTAAGTTAAATTGTGAAACGTGTGAACTGGTAAAGAATCGTCATACTTCATTTTCCATTAGTGAGAATAAAAGTACTACTACTTTTCATATTGTTCACTTTGATATTTGGGGTCCGTCCCCCTTCTCTATTTGAGTATTTGGTTATCATTATTTGTCATATTTGTTGATGATTATAGATGTTGTAATTAGGTGTATTTGACGAAGTCTAAATATAAAGTGTTTTCTACCTTAAAGACTTCTCATCAGATGGTTCAAACTCAATTTGATGTTAAAATTCAAATCTTTCGGTCTAACAATGAGGAGAGTATATGAATGGGAGCATAAGTCTTATTTTAAGGAACATGGAAATATGGAATTGATCATCAACGTACAGTGTTAAAACCCCTCAACGGAATGGTTACAGAGAGTAAATACAGACACTTACTTGAAGTGACCCGTGCCCTACTTCTTGGGATGCAAGATCAATTTTTTTTGTGCAAATCCCTGTTAACAACTTGTGACCTGATAAATCGTATGTCTTCTAGTGTTTAAAAGTTTTAGATGCCCTTTCTCAATCCAAGTGAAAGGAAGCACTTATAAAAAAAAAAGTGAAAGGAAACCATGTTTGAAGAGGAGAGCCCTTGATAAAAATGACACATGGAATTTTGTGACCTTACCCAAGGGAAGGAGCCAGTTGGATGCAAATGGGTATATATAAAGAAATATAAGGCCAATGGTTCAATTGACAAGGTATAAGGCCAGACTAGTTGAAATTCCCTTAATACTAATACGAAAAGACATAGAGGGGGGGGGTTGAACAGGTCTATTTTAAAATTATACTAAGTTGATTACTAAGATGTAAGGATAAACTTGAACAAATGTAAAACAATAATCAACTTACAGACACAATCTACAACACAAAGATATATAGTGGTTCGGTGTATCCACACCTACGTCCATTCTCAAAAGCTCCAACAAGCTAACACCTTTTTAATTCAATTACTTAGGACAACTTACAATGAAAGATTATGATAAAGAACCCATACTCAGTCGCAATCGAGACTAATACGAAGTCTAGTATTCTACTAGACTTTAACGAGTCAAGAATCCACTTGACTCGAGCAAAGCTAACTCCAAAAAAGTTTAGGAGAGAATCCAAACTCCTTAACCAACAAAGATGATAATATATTAACCAAGGAGTCTTTCTAGAAAAGGCTCACAAACTAATAAACAAAGTTACCTTCTAAATAGTAAGATCGGAGAGGAATGAAGCTTCGAGGATGAAGCGAACGCCAAGCACAACTTCACTCAAGAAGACTCGGATGACTTGCAAAAGGATGCTCGATCGGATCAAGGCAAGTCACAAATGGTCAAGAAAAATGGGGGGGGGGGGGTGTGTGGGAGGGAGATTCTCACAAAGGAACTCTTCTTCTAGCTCAAAGCATTGCAAATGATGGGGCATGAGTTGGTGAGAAATGAGGCAGGTAGGGGGTATTTATAGCAACTTTGGCCAAAACAATGATTGGTCAAGGTGGAATGGCACAGATTGAGGCGTCGGTAGACCAATCGAGATGCCACCGGTACAGAGACCGGTGGCCTAGTTAGGGCAACCAACACCAGCAAATGGGTGCAGAGAGCACCCAAACAAATGGATCAATGATAGGACGATTGGATCACATACTAAGGAACTAAAAGGCCTAACAACACAGCCTGAACACACCGAGGAAGCACTAGAAGAGTCTTCCAAAAATGCCAAAGATCTTCCACGATGAGTCGATGAAGAGCAAACATGATCTGAAGCGCATCAAAGGTCCAAATCATCTGAAGGCCGATGCACCAATTCTCCAAGGTTATAAAAGCAATAATAATAAAAAAAAGCTTCGAATTGACAACACAAGGATTATAATAACATTAGTGGCAAAATGGTTCACTTAGACATATGGGATTGACTATCAGGAGGCTTTTACACCATATGCCAAGACGAACTCCATTCGATTTTTTCTCCCTGATAGCAATATGCCTCGGCCTTTACATCAGTTGAATATGAAGAATGCTTTCTGTTAAACAACCATTTACCCCAAAAGATTGAATTGTTGGGGAAAGGCGAAACAACTATGAATATAATGGGTCGTCGGGCCAACACAACACGCGTGCGAGAACATACCCTCCGCTAACACGCCCCCTCAACGGGAATACACTCCGCTGGAAACTTGAACCCACGACCTGTCAGGCCTTAAGGCTTTGATACCATGTTAAACAACCATTTACCCCAACAGATTGACCTGTTGGGGAAAGGCGAAACAACTATGAATACCAATGCGTTGTCGGGCCAACACAACACTAACGAGAACATACCCTCTGCTAACACCTTCCTCCATGGTGAGTTGGAGGAGGTGTATATGATTATGCCACTAGGATTCAAATGTGAGGGCAGTAAGAATCAGGTCTATAAACTGAAGAAAGCCTTGCATGGGTTGAAACAATCACCTCGATCCTGGTTTGAGAGATTCAGTGGAACAATTAAGAAGATCGGGTATGTACAGAGCCAAGCTCACAACACATTGTTCATCAAATGCAAGCAAGACAGAATTATTGCTCTCATAGTTTACGTGGATGACATTGTGGTGACACAAAATGACTCGGAGGAAGTGCAAGAGTTGAAAAAGTTTTTGGGGATGTTATTTGAGATTAAAGATCTTGGACCCTTGAAATATTTTCGGAGAATTAAAGTAGCTCAGCCGAAAAAAGGGATATTCATCCCTCAGAGGAAGTATATTCTTGACTTGTTAAATGAAGCTGGTAACCTTGGTGACAAGCTTGTTGACACGTCTATTGACTCAACTCATTGGCTTAATGATGTGGATGGTGACGCCTTATTGATGTAGCCAAATTCCATAGGCTGATTTACCTTTAGCTTACACACCCTGACATTGCATTTGTGATTAATGTAATCAGCCAATTTATGCATGCTCCTTGAGCATCTAACCTTGAGGCTGCCAACACAGTTCCTAGGCATCTCACGGGCTCTCTAGGCAAAGGTCTACTATTTGGGTGTGGAAGCATATATTGACGCAGATTGGGCAGGTTCTATTACTGATCATCGATCAACATCTGGTTACTATATATCTTTGTTGGATGTAACTTGGTTTTTTGGAGAAGCAAGAAATAGTTTGTGGTGCTTATATCTAGCGCAGAGGCAAAGTTTCAGTTTATAGCCCATGGACTATGTGAACTCTTATGGTTGAAGATTATGCTGGACGAGTTGGGAATCAAGTTCAAGAACCAATGAGCTTATATTGCAACAATAAAGCTACCATTAGCATTGTCCATAACCCATTCCAACATGATAGGACCAAGCACATAGAGGTTGACATCTAAATCAATGAGAAGTTGAGGAGTGGCCATATTTGCACACCATATGTCAAGATAAGATAGCAAGTTGCAGATGTTCTGATTAAGGGTGTTAATAAGGGTTTTCTTCAAAATATGTTAATCAAGTTGGGTTGGGAATGACAGATATCTTTGTACCAGCTTGAGGGGGAGTGTCGGTTATGCCTTTATTTTCTCTGTTTCAATGTAACTTGGGTACTATGGGTATTTCGTTGTCTTTCACCTCAGTAAAATGAATGTGACAAATTGTGTTCCATATGATACAGGATTTCCCTTCTCTATTCATCTCAATTCTCATATTCTTCTCTCCAAATCTTTTCTACTTTATTTTTCACTTTATTGATTTAATTAAACCCTAGGTATGTGAAGTTCAAAATATGATTTTTTGGTATAGAACCAACTATGAGGTGCAACAAACTTCTTGTCCAAGCTAAGAAATATGCCAAGCTTGAAGAAGATCATCAATCGAAGATGGAATATAATGTAGTAGCCGTTCAAAGTGTCCTTGGCCTAAAAAATGCCAGAGAGCCAACTAGACTAAAGAACCAAGGAGAAGGCCCCGAACAAACAGGAAACGAGAATGAGACAAAAGCCCTAGGGATTTGAAGAACCAACCTTTTGAGAAGAAGCCCTTGTTCACGGTATTGATGACATACATCGATGAAATACATGCTTAGATACAATTTGAGCCATTTTGGCCAAAGCTCGAGATATGTATTATCATTTGAAGGGGAAATAACCAACCCTATACACCTTGGATGTATACCCATGGACCCAAATTTATGGATTTGACTGAGTAGAAAGGAAATGTAACCGACGAATGATCACACATTCATAGGCATGATTAGTTGACCTCTAGTTGTCAAAAAATGCACTTGCCAAACACCTAGACTTGTACGGCCAAAAACATTGGATAACATTAAGCACTGAGTATAGTTAGTAAATTCTTGAATTATATGTGAACTGTTCGAATTATTCAAAAAACGAACCGACCAACGTCCTATTCAAAGGTTTAAAAAAATTCGTGCATATGATCGAATTATTCTCGAATAATTCATTAACTTTTTTGAATTATTCCCAGATTATTTAGTTTTGAACATGAAAATCATTTTATAAGACAAAAAATTGTCAATATTTTGCTTTTCTGGTTTTATTTTATTTTTAAATTACTTTTGCACAATTGTTTAATGCATTTTTTAAGTGACAAACCCAAATTGTACTCGAACATTTTCCGTACTGTATTTTTTGCCGCACTCTGAATTGCTAACTAGACTGACATAGATTTGAATTCGAAAAGGAAACAACATCCAAGAAAGATCCTCAAAAGGGCCAAATTGGAAAGACTTCTAAAATTGTATAGTCTCTCTTCGAATAGAAATCTCAAGATATCACTCGACTCCTAATAAAGCAAGGACACCGCATAGCTAAGCAAGTGCGAATCCTATAAACAAGCCCTTCCCCCTCGAGGTATGAAGACTTCATTTTTTTTAAAATCTTCCACAGAACTACTGTTTATGCACTTACTGATTTGGGCGCCGATGAGTTCTTTTGTATGATTTCCAAGAGAATCCAAAAGCATCAAGCCCGAGAAGCTCTTGGTTAGTTATAGTCAAGGCAAGAGGGAAGGATTAGCAAGCAACCAGTTTTTTCCCCCAAAATGATAGTTGTGGGAGGTTGTGTCACCTTGATATGGCCAAAAGCTAAAAGTAACCGGGAAGGAAATAGTGTGAAGTTAAAGCCATAACATAGTGGTGCTTCATAATGCCTAAACCATGAATATTGGCTCCCCACATTTCCCTTAAACTACTGATAAGTCAGCATCCTCCCTTGTCTACTAATGATGCTAGACTGCTTTGGGATGTGAGAAGTTCAAATTGAATTTCTTGTCAAGTTATACAAATGCAAGGATAGTTCACAGGCAAACTGAATCATCCATATTAATTGGCTGATATGTTGGATATATGTTCCTCCGAATAATAATGTAAAACAAGAGTTTATTATTCCCGACTCTCCATATTCATGTAAAAAATTGTGTTTTTTATGCATCTTTACATGAGTTGCAATTATAGTACCTCCACCGCTTGATATTTGTACATCTGAGTAAAATATCCTACTAATTTTACAATTTTTTACTCGCATGCTTTATATTCAATTTCTTATAATTTTCTATGGTAATAAAAAGCTAGAACAGGTAACTAAACTAACTAACAGAAGAATGCCATATTAATATCTATACCTTTCCTTCGACGTGCATGCTTGTCACATGCAGCTTTGCCCAAATGCCAAATCCTAATCTTTTCCTTAGCTTCACAGCAAGTATTGCACTCATATCATCCGCTGTGAGAAAATTCATTCCCAACTCTAGAACCTGCAATTACTTAATCATGAAATCTTGCCATGGTTAGGAAGTAGATAAATTGTGGTGACTAGGCTTACATGAATGATACAGATCACTTGAATGACTAGGTCAGTGATAAATACCAAGTGGTCATCATCTGAAGATTTACTAGGTCAGTGTTACATACCAAGTGGTCATCATCAGAAGATTTACTAGGTTAGTGTTACATACCAAGTGGTCATCATCAGAAGATTGACCAAGAACCCTTATATCTGTGAACATAGGTGGGTTCCTTCCCAAGTACAGGTGTTGAATCACAGCTTCCTTCTGCACATATCAAATACATTATATGCATGAAAATTCTCAAAAAACAGATAATTACACATATCTTTATAATAGGTTCCTATACACATACATACGTGTGTGTGTGTGCAAAAACATACTTCCAAGCAAGGTATTAAATTTCGTAATTTTTGCAAAATATTTCTTTCCCCAAGAAATCAACTAACATTTCTTTTTAAATTTTTTTTTGCAGGAAATCACTATTCATTTTAGGTGAAAGTTTGATGAATAGTGTTTTTTGTTCAAAAATTTAAAATGGCAAGAGATAATTTGCTTTATTTCGATTATTTCTTTAAAAATTTTGACAAAAAGGGTGTGTACATATACAAAGGGGTGGGCTAAACATTTATGGGGTCAGTGGGCCTGAAAGACTGAGCCACGTGGCATTTTTGGGGGTGAACATCAAAACATTTGATGTCCATGGGTTGACATTAAAGTTCTCTTGATACTACCATATGTACCTAGCCTAGCCTATATATTTCTTTATTTTTTTTAGGAAGGACCTAGTCCATATCTTTTTGTTCAGCAATATTTTACCGAGTCTACATCAATCTCCCGTTATTAATATTAATAATATATGTGGTTAGGAATTAGAACATTTATAAATGAGCACTGTTGAAGTTGACATTCTATAATGGTTCTTGAGATTCACATCACATGAACCTTGATGACCATACAACGGTGTAAACCTTAGAGATGCTAATAACTTGTTGAATGCTTTGCTAATTGATATAAGTGACCTTAAAAGAATGTCCACCAATGGTTTACCCAACTATATATATGAGCAAGCTAATATAAAAAACAGCGACGATTGTATGGGATGGGTCTCATACAAAGTTTGGTGAGACCCCCCCCCCCCCCCCCCCCCCCCCCCGGTTAAAATGCCACGTGGCACATACTTTCTATGTGGCATGACCCCATTTGTGATGTGTCGTGTACTCTTTTAATTTAATATATTACACTTGATGTGATATTATTTAATGATTATAATCATTTTCATGTAAATTAGTCGTCTCTTACAATAAGGCTGTCAAATATCTACTTCGGCATATAACAAAATGCTATGAAATTCATTTCCACACTTCATATAGTTATTTCTTATAGTTTGATGGCTTCAATTTCTAAAGTTTCAACAAAATTCACCCAATTTTTCAATCATTTCAACAATATTTCCATAATTTCCTAGAAAAAATGCAATTTTTCCACATTGCATCGAAAAGTTTGCTGAAATTTTCCCTTTCCCAGAAGGTCGAAGTATACCTCAACATCGACATTAAATAACTGAGTCAGCCAAGTCATTCTAGCTGAATCTACACCCTAATACAAGCATCCCAGGACATAGTGGCACAAAGCGTCATAACACAGAGAAAACCTAACTGCTAGTTTCAACATAAATATGGTATTCAATAAAGAAAGTATTATGAAAGAAATACTTCAGACAAAATTATCGGTGGTGATTAGGATTTACAATGGCAAAAGAGTACATGTCATAGGATGATCTATGGGGTACAAACTATTCAGAATGTGGATTCATACAGCAGTCCACGGTTTGTACTTCTCCAAGAACCAAGGTATGATGGGGAGGAGGATTTTTTGTGATGCTATCTGTTCCATGCATATAGGCCAGAGCCTCTCAACTGCCTGATTCAACCACCGCACTGTTTCTGAATCGGAAAGTAGCTGAAGTAAAGAAAAAAATAGTCAGGCATTCTCCAATCTGTTAAGGTCTTCTCATTTGTCCAGGAACAATCCAAAAGTTTCTAAATCAACAAATGATGTAGCCCACTGAATGGAAAAGACCCATTGAGAATAGATCACCACCAACTTACTGGCAAGTGGAAAATGGAACTTACCTTCCTCTGATTTGCTTGTTTTCTTTCCTCAAATTGTAATTTCTTCCGCAATCTCAGGACATAACGTTCATGGACCTTTCGAAAGACCAACAAAAGCTCAAATAGATAAGGAAATACACTGTATAACTAACAAGAAACTGATTTAATTTAACTTGGTAAATACTTTTCAATTCCTTTCTTCTAAATTTTCGGGAATTAGTGGATCTTCTTAGATGTGTAAACGGGCCAATCAATGGCCTCTCTTTCACAATTCCTAAATGGTCAGTTGTCACTAGTGTTTGCAGTTCTATCCTAATAAATTTTCAGACAAGTGAAACTGAGGTGTTGGAACATATTGGCTCGAGAACTTTGGCATGCTGTCAGTCTTACTTAAAAGAAGTAACATCACGAGATTCTTAAACATTGGAACAATAAACCCATCTCTTTAGAATTTTCAGGGTTTCACAATTAAATGGGCCAATCAATGGCCTATCTTTCATGATACATAAATGATCAGTTGCCCCTAGAGTTCATAGTTCTGGCCTAATTCTGATAGCTTTTCAGACAAGTGAAACTGAGGTGTTGGAACATGTTGCATGACTCTTACAAACAAAAAGTAACATCACAAAATTCTCAAACATTGGAACAATAAACCCATCTCTTTAGAACTTTCAAGGCTTCACAATGTAAATGGGCCAATCAATGGCCTACCTTTCCCGACCCCTAAATGGTCAGTTGCCCCTAGTTTTTACAGTTACTGGTCTAATTCTTATAATTTTTCAGACAAGTGAAACCGAGGTGCTGGAACATGTTGGCTCGAGAGCTTTGTCATGCTGTCAATCTTCCTTAGAAGAAGTAACATCACAAGAATCTAAAACATTGGAATAATAAACCCATCTCTATAGAATTTTCAAGGTTTCATAATGTAAACAGGCCAATCAATGGCCTACCTTTCCCGACCCCTAAATGATCAGTTGCCTCTAGTGTTTACAGTTCGGGCCTTACTCTTATGGCGTTTCAGACAAGTGAAACTCGAGAGCTTTATCATGCATCTATCTTCCTCGGAAGAAGTAAACATCACAGGATTCTCAAACATTGGAACCATAAAATCCATCTCTTTAAAATTGCAGGAATTTTTCTCCGACCGCGTTAATCTTCTAATTCAAGTGTTTGCATGATTGAAAAAACAGAAAGAATCAAAGATAAAGAGGTCATACCTGGTAGAGATAGATTAAGGATATGAAGTAAACAACAGGGTGGCTACAACTGAAAGAAGAGAAGATCCAAAGCAAAACGAGCACGATTCCAATGTGATGTATGATCGAAACCTCTGTTATATCCATCTCTGTTGCTAAAATCCAACCTAATAAAAAGGCACGTTAAACAATTCAAATAATCCAAAACCCAGATTTCAAAACTTTCCAGTTTCAGAAATCAGCAACCAGATCTAATTTATCTTCCATGAATCACTGTTTAATCATCCGTAAGAACCAGAACAGTCCACAAAGCGAAATCGAACGCCATTAATTTCAATATCTGGCAAAGAAATGGAAACCGAACTATTAAAATCATCGATTTTATGTCATTAAATTCTGAATTACCCCTAAGATTATTAGGTTTTAGGGAAAAATCATGGAAAATGAAGAGAACTTGAACTGTAACTGTAAATAAGGTTTATGTGGGTCGACCGTTTGTTGAGGGTGTTGTGGATCCCATGTTGGGGGTGACGTGGAAATAAGTGTCGTAAGGGAAGAGTAAAACTTCTAGGGTCGTGATGTAACAAGGTATACCTGCGGTCTTTTCAAATGCGGAACCGCATTTATGTTACTCACCGCTGCCATCTGGCCACTGACCGCATGGATGTTTAGCCCAACCCTTTATAGACATTCGTACCAAAACGAAGCTTGATTGAAGATTTCTATCCGTTGGTTTTAGTACTCAAAAAATGGTTGGATTAAACGGCTATAAGAACACATTTAAAAGTACTAAAATCTGATGGTTAGAGATTACCAATCAAGGTGATTTTTAGTCTGTGTATCCACCAAGGGGTGAGATAAACATCCATGCGGTTAATGGGCCCAGATGACATCGGTGATTAACCAAAACTGTGCTTCTCCATTTGAAAAAGTTTCAGGCATACCTTGTTACATCTTTTTCCAAACTTCTATCACAGCGTTCCGACAGATGCTTCTGTCACAATGCAAAACCACAGGCCACGTGGTACACTTTTAGTGGACGCTGACCTTATGGATGTTTGGCCAGTCCCAGTGGACCTCTAAACTAAAAATCCACCTAATTAGTGATTTCTAAGCGATTCGGTTGATTTTAACGGTAAGAGTTCGAGCATTATTGAGCGTTATTTGGGTGCAAAGATCCGAAGGTTGTAAATCACTAATCAGGCTTATTTTTGGTTTATAGGTCCACTGAGGGACTATTCTTGGAAAGTAAAATATTTTCCCTCTGCAAAGTGAGGAGACAGGACAGTGATATCAGTCTAAGAAGTAAAGACTCGAGAGAAAAAATCATACACCTTTTGAAGAGGAAGACTCATAATCTTCTCTCAACGATGGTCTATACTCTGATTAACTTTAGTCGGCTCTAATCGGATTGGCTAGGATGACTATCGAAAAGTAAATGGCAGAAACCACCGTCCGATTCGAGTAGATAGATGGTTAGTTCATTCGGGTGAAAAGTAGGGTGGTAACCTTTGTTCCCCGATCCCCCAACCTTTTTCATAATGAGCTTTATGAATAGACCTGTGGGATTGGTTCCAAGCCCATGATGAAAAGTGCTCAAATCCAACAGCTAGAAATCACGGATGTAGTAGGTCTACCATGGTGTGGGCCAAACATTCATGAATCAGTGGGCCCAAAGGTTTGATAAAGAATTCTATGTTGTAGATTTTTCTCAAAATAAAATAAATAAAAACCCACGTTTGAATCATGGAGCACAACTATTCTGCACGACCACGCATAAAACAAATCTGTACACATTGTGCAGACTACTAAGTATGCAAACATTTTTTAAAATGTACCTTGGAAAAAACGGGCTTCTAATTTTTAAAGGAAAAAGATGTAACAAGGTAGACTTGACACCAAAAGCGTCCAGTACAGCGATTTTTGGTACTCGCCGCTCCCCTCTGGGCCCACTGACCCCACAAATGTTTAGCACACCCTTGATATACACAACGAAAATCACCCTAATTGGTAATCTCTAGCCATAACTCTAGCCATTGAATTCAACCATTTTTTGGGAACTAAATCCAACAGCTAAAAATCATCAAACAAGCTGATTTTTGGTCTGAATGTCTCCCAAGGGTGGGTTTAACATCCATGTAGTCGGTGGGCCCAGATGGCAGCGGTAAGTACCAAATGTCTCTCTCTCTCTCTCTCAATCATCTCGGTGTGAGCTCCACAATAATGTGTCATTTAGTGTGTCAAAAAGGTGTGTTCGACCTAATCTCGGATGTAGTTAAAATGACATGCCTATGACTGGTCCACGCGTGGGGATTGAATTAAGGGCATATAATTAATCCTAACAAAAAAGGGCTGACTCTAAACTTTTTAGCCCTATGAATTGTGCATAGGAGTCAACAAAAGAAAAAAAATGTAGACCATCAAATCCATTGTACCTTTTGGGTTTGTATTATCAATAGCACTGTAACAAACCTATGACACATTTTTTCTTTTTTCTTTTTTGATAAAATCTCAAGTGATCGCTATGAGTGACACCTTATCAATAGCACTGTGATCAATCTTATCATCGACAACCCCATCATTATCATCGGGATCATTATTCTACATCTATCAAATGTGGACTTAAAGTTAATGATATATGAAGTTTTATGGGACGTCGATTGATTATTAACAAGACGATGATGATGATTGATGAGATTGATCGTGACAATGATCCTGATGATATAATGATGCTGTTGTGGATGATAAGATTGATCACAATGCCATTGATAGCTAGTGTTACTAATAGGAGTATATATTTGATATATATTGATCGACGAGCCATGTGGTATGTGTTGGAAAATTTTGGTTTTGTAAAACTAGAAAATATGAGTAATGGGGTTACTTTGAGCATAACTAAAAGTGGGACCTACTTACCTTTTTGATTTTTCATCTCCTTATTATGGAGAATACTGAGGCTAAAATAATTGACTAAGACACTCTACAGGTTGACTAAAACCCTTTACTACTACTACTAGTAAGTTGTAATGTTAATTTATAAAGTGAAATTTTAGTATAAAATATTAGTCCCACATGAAAGAAACACAAGAGAAGAAACATGCTTATATATAGAGCTTGTTATTTATAGTATTGAATGTCTGAGATAAGAGATAAGCCCACACGCGCATATATGCGTTAGACTCTTCGTCCTCCCCTTTAAGTACACAAAATATATGCATTAGACTCTTTGTATGAATTTTTAAAAGTTTTCTTATGTGAGAGTACGAATACAGTTCTGATTTGTCAGGCGTGTGGATTGAGTGTTATTTTCGCATGTAGAGATCGTTGTATCTTGGGAGACAGACGTCCAGAGACCTTTGGCACTACAGTAAGGGGATGAATTTGTCTTAAGGCCATTGTGTATAACACAAGCCTCGATCTATTATACTTATCAATTAATAATGACTTTTACATTTTTTTTTCTTGTTATTATTACTATCTTCTTTCTTCTATTTGTTATGAACTATCACATAGAAATTAAACAATATACTTTTAGAGACCACTAACTGTATTGATGTCTGGCCCATCACTAGGCGGTCTTGCAGACAAAAAACAGCCTGATTAGTGATTTCTATCCATTGGATTGCAGTCTTTTTCATGGGTTAATTATTTTTAACCGTGGGATTTGGGTACTGACATCCAATGGTTAGAAATCACTAATCACACTGATATTTGGTAATGTAGGTCTACCTAGGGTGGGCGAAACATCCATATGGTCAATATTAAGAGTATGCCATTTGGCTCATACTATAGTTCATTGATGTCCGTCATCAAAGATTTATTCTCACTAATAGCAATCCCTTAACATTATCAAAAAAATATTTTAAAAAAAAAAGAAAAAGAAAAAAAGGAATGAGTACTAGCTTGTAAGTGGAGTCTTGACTTGTGGATGGAAAGCCTTTTAAGTCCACAAAGGTGGTTAGGTCTCTAGTTAGCAATTCAGCATACGACAAAAATATGGTATGAGAAAGTTTGAGTACAATCAGGATGTCATTTCAATATTTTTTTAAAAATTCAACAGAAAGATTATTAAAGATAATAACAAATCAATGATTTTTTTGGAAATGTTTTACATATTACAATTAATTATTTAATAATTCAAAAATAATTGGTGTATAATATACGGAAAATTTCTAAAAAGAAAATAAACTTTAATCTATTTACAAAAAAGAATACAACTTTTCGCAAATCCCAAAAAAGAAAACGAAACGCCCTTTAAAAGGGCGTTTCATTACGTGGCGCATGTTTATGAAAAAACGCCCTTTAAAAGGGCGTTTGTCAGTAAAAAACGCCATTTTAAAGGGCGTTTTTCAGTAATAGACGTTTTTTTAAAAAACGTCTGTCAGACCTCTGACAACTGACAGACGTTATTTTAAAGGGCGTGTGTCAGTAGAAAACGCCTTTTTAAAGGGCGTTTTTTACTGACACACGCCCTTTTAAAGGGCGTTTTTTGATATCCAATTTTTAAGCCCATTTTGGCATACCCAAAGATGAATCAATGGCTGATTTTTGGTGAGGATGATCTCTACGGTGAGGAGATCATCCTCACAAAAATTCAAATCATTCCGATATTCGTAGATTGGTTTAGAAGTTGAGGAATTATGAGACGTTTTTTAAAATTTCTCAGGAATAAACGCCCTTTAAAAGGACGTTTGTCAGACGTGTCAGCCGACTCTCGACTGACTCGACTGATTGGACTGATAGCAGAAGAAACGCCCTTTGAAAGGGCGTTTCGTTTTCTTTTTTGGGATTTGCGAAAAGTTGTATTCTTTTTTGTAAATAAATTAAAGTTTATTTTCTTTTATGCAATTTTCCGTATAATATATACATATAATACGGATTCTTATAAAATACATGAATTTTACTAAATCTTTAAAAAGTTTGGTAGTATAAAATGTATTTCCAGAAATTTGTAACAGTATATTACGTGAATAATACGGGGACTTACTCGGACTTATGATCAACTATGGTTAGTCCTTAGATCAAATACGTACATGAGATTGTATTTCCTCATGATACTCGAGTAAGACGAAAATGGTTAAATTCATCCACGGGTGTCTGAATAATGAGTTCTTCTCGGTGCTTATTAATGGAGTCCCGCATGGATACTTCATGGTTTCAAGAGGGCTAAGGCAAGGAGATCCTTTGTCTCCGAATCGTTTAATTCAGCAGAGGAGGTTTTAGGGTTAGAAAAAAGGCACATGCAGGCTCTAGTTACCGCCCTAAAATGACAGGCTCCCACGTGGTGCACTCTTCGAGGATTCTGACTGTATGGAAACCAAAAATCAGACTGATTAGTGATTTATAGGCGTTGGATTGGACTTATTTTCATGGTTTAATCTCAACTGTGGGAATTTGACCAGTATTTAAGGTACAAAGATCCAACGCCTAGAAATTACTAATCTATCTGATTTTTGGTTTGGAGGTCCACCTAGGGATTGGCCAAACATCTATACGGTCAGAGTCCTCTAAGAGTGTCCCACGTGGCTCATATTATGTCCTGTAACCGGTGCATGTCATTTAAGGGCCGTAACTGGAGCCCCGACCCTTGAAAAAAACCTTTAATGAACACTTTTAACTTGGGATGCATCACAAGTACATACAAATATAGGGCAAATTTTTTGAAGCTGTGATCATGCGCCAATGATCGTGCGTCACATATACCCATGGTTACTTTTTAAAAAGTTTTTTTTTAAACCAAATCCAGAACCCAGGTATATGTGGCGTGCGATCATTGGGCGCATGATCGCCGCTTCAAAAATTTTCTCCAAATAAGCAAGTACAGATTTGATCTAGAAATGTTGTCAGCTTCAAGAAGTCTACACCGTTGGATGGTCCTTGATATATATGAAACTTGAACTGGAGAGTAGAAACACTTTTGCTGGAGACATCTGAAAGAATTAGATGTCGTGATCTTACTTTTCCTTACAGATCACGTTGTCAATGAGATTTTAGGTTTGATGTTGATAATTGAACTAATTCTTTTAAGAAGAAATGTTGCAGTTAATCCCCTTTGATGGGAGACACGTACACCTCTCTCCTCTAATGCAGGTCCTAATCGAGTCCGTCTATTATACCTATGTCGGCATACAAGATTTTATACAGATATCCCCCAAAATGCTACATGGCACACTATGAATGTTTGGCCCATCACTTAGTAAACCTAAGCTATTCGGAAAGGACAGAACGGAAAGAGTCTATCCCTAAACCTCTTAATTTTTTTTTTTTTAACTCATCGATCATATCGACTCGATGTTAGGTTGCTCAATCTGATCCGGTAGATTATTGGATCTGATTTGGACCTAAGAACCATGATCTGATAAGCTATCAGATCGGGTCTGGATCTATCCCTGATCCATTGACACGGGGCCGGTTTTACAAAAAAAAGGTGGTTGCCTTTGGCCTCTTGGTGAGAGAAGTCCCCCAGCCCAGGTCCCACTAACCACATGGATTCTTAGCCCACCCCTTATTGGAACCTTATTATCTCTAGCCATAGATTTTAGTACCTTTTAGGACTTGGTTCTAGTTGTTGGATTCAACCATGTTTTTTGGGTAGTAAATCCAATGGATAGAAATCAATAATCAAGCTGATTTTTAGTGTATTTAGTAACTAATAGGTAGGCCGAACATCCATGCAGTCATATTGTGCCCAAAAGATTATGTATGGCGATGAGCAGTGGTGGACCCAGGAATTTGATAAGGGGGGGCAAAATCACAAAAAATTGATCAAGAGAGGGTAATATCGCAAAAAAGAAAAACCAGAGGGGGAGGGGGACAACTGCCCCCCCGGGCCCTTCCTGGGTCCGCCACTGGCCACCAAAGTCCTCTGCATCAAAATTTTTTCTGTAGTTTTTGATTATCAAAAATAGTTTTTATATAAAGATTTCCAATAATATAGAGTTTAATTTTTTAATTAATACCATATATATTAATATATTAAATATAACAAAAAGGCGCTAAATAGAATTTTCACCTTAGGCCTCAACTTGTATCAAGAGACGGCCCCACATTGGTAGTCCTAGGTAATATCTAGCTGTTGCATTTAAACACTTCTCATCATGGGCTTGAACCCATTAAGAACTTGATCATATAGCCCATGATAATAATGCTCAAATTCAATGGCTAGCTAGAAATCACCAATCATGCACATTTTCGGCTTATAATTTTTCCAAGGAATGTGCTAAACATCCATGGAGTTAGTAGGCCTGAAGGAGTGTTCCACGTTGCATTTTACATACATCGATATACTAGATTTTTCTGCCTGAATCAAAAGTGGAGAATGAGAGAGATAGAGAGAGAGAGAGAGAGAGAGGCTTCTTCCTGAGAAAAAATTTGAAGCTCGGCGATCATGTGCCAATGATCGAGCCCCACATATATACGTGGCGCATGATCATTGGCACAATGGCGCATGATTGTAACCCTGAGATAAAACATGAGTTGAGAAGTCACGAAGTAATGTGAAAGAAATGGTTGTATCGACCCTTTTGCACCGAGCTTCCGTAGTGTAGAAAAAAATGCCGAAAATAAGGGTAAGCTTTGTAACCAAACACCCCCATAAAAAAGGTCTAATCTTCTCCAAACCTAAACCTACCATCAACCCATCAAATTAATAGAGGCCACACTAGCCAAACACAAAACTGGAAGTTATTCTCACAATAATTCAAGGGTTACACCTTCATACAAGAAGTAAGTTTTCCTTCTAATTAAAGGGTTGCAACCCCCTTTTTGGCTTTTATTATGCTTAGCTATTAAAATGAATGCAGATGGCAGGAGTACACCTGGCTCACATTTGGCTGTAAAGAAATTTCTTTTTGAGGGAAATATAAAACCGGTCACCTGGCTCTCAAAAGTACACCTATTTTAGGATATTTACCTGGCCATTGATTCAACATGTGGGGCTATGCCTAAAAAATTCAAACAAAAGAAGAAAGTTTTGGCTTTTGAGAGAATCAATGCCTAAGGAAATTGGTAACGACTCTGATATCTTCCCCTTCTTTAGACATAGACGTTGAAAAAAGCCACTTGGTGCAACTACACACAAAGAATTAGCCTGATTGGTGATTTCTAGTCATTTGATCTGAGCACCCAAAAAATGCCCGAATCATCCAACGGTTATAAATGACCCCATGAAAAATGTTAGAATCCAATGACTAGATCTGACTGATTTTTTGGTGTGGGTCCACTAAGGGACGGGCAACAGTTATAGGTTAGTCAGTAGGCCCTGAAATGAGTCACCGCGTGACATTTTTTGGGGTTGGAGGAAAACAAAATTTCATTTAATTTTAACATAGGCAAACTAGTAATTTTATTCAACTCAGAGGATGGTTTGGTAATTTAGCTTTAGGCAAGAATAGGGTTACCTCTCATAGTTTGCTGGTGGTGCTTCTTCTTCTATAAATACAACTAAACAGTAGGCGCATTTTCTCACACACCACCAAAGAAAGCGCTTGCTCTCTCTCCACTTACTCTTTGTTCTTTGGTTTTTTTTTGCAGGAAGCTCTCTCTCTCTCTTCACCTAACTCATTGTTCTTTGGTGTTTTTTTTGCAGGGCGGTGGCGGTGAGATAGTAGTTTCATGCATGAAAGATCTTGCTCAAGACCGCGCAATTCATGTATATAACACCGCATCGGAGTACTGGTCTATCCATGCTCAAAGATGGTGATGGTGAAACGGAGGAATCTCGTTGAAGAACAACTGATAGCCCCCTACTTCGATGTGCTGTTTATGTCTAGGCTGTGTGGTCTTGCGCAGGATCTTTTAAAATACACACACACATGAGAGAGAGAGAGAGAGAGAGAGAGAGAGAAAGAGAGAGAGAGAGAGAGAGAGAGAGAGAGTTCATTGTAACAAGATTAATTTACTTGGTGAAATGGGTGTTAAAGAAAATGAAGTGGGAAAGCTTATGATATTGTGAAAAGATTTCATTGATGTTGTGTTTAAAATTTCTCTCTCTCTTTGGACATTGCTTTGAGCTCAATGGGACACGAGGCTAGGAATCAGAGCTAGAAGAACCCATTCGAATAAATTATATGACAGATAATCCCTTTGAGGGATTGGCAGTATAGGATCTAGCTAGCTTGAGAAAGAAGAATCTTTGACGAACATCTAATCTGTATGTACCTAGCTAGATCTTTGATGAACATATGTAGTAAGATCTTTACTGGGAGATAAACATTATGATGTTTTGTAAGTTTATTTTCTTAAAGACTGATATGGGTGTTTTACACAAACTCCATTAATTTTTTCTCTATAGTTTCAACTTGACAAACTTGTCATAGGTACTTGAAAAATCCCCAAGGGATCCTTTTAATTCCCTAAGGCAAAGAGTTGAGAAACTGATCGAGCAATGCCACTATTCCACTTCTCCCCTGAACAATTTAGAGCCAAACCAACTATATTACGTGTACCTAAATATCTAATTCGAGCCATAGGATATAGTTAAAAAAATATCCGAACGATTTCCCCTAAGTTGGCGTTAGTGTGCACTCGGAACACACCCATTTTGCGAGAATATTTGCTCCTAACGAAAATCAACAAACTCAGAAGCTAACACCTCAAAAACACGTCACTCGGCAAAGATGACAACCTTTGGTTAATTGAATTTCATAGTTGTTTGGTTTCTCTGCAACTTGTGTTTTTGGGGTGTTGGCATTTGAGTTCGTTGTCGGATAGGATATATTGACCACGAATTCGAGCCATAGCTATCAGTTTTATAAAAACAAAACTCACAGTGCATGCATTTTGGGAACACGCCCATTTGGAATGAGTATATATAGATCGAAACCAGAAATTACAAGAGAAGTTTGATATTGAGCAGATGATGAAATATTTTGAAGTTTCTTTCAAGATAGAAGAAAAGAATTTAGACTAGGAAAGATGATCTGATTACAAGGAAAGGACTTGTGAGGCACCATACTGACCCATTTGTTGAATGTTGTTTACTTTCTTTAGGGGCATGTTTGGTAGGCCACTGCGGCGGGAAAATAAAATATTTGCTCGTGCTAATATTCGCCCGGGCGTGTTTGGCAACCTCTTGCCCATTCGGACCCACAAATTTGCTTGCCGCAGCGGGAAAACATTTGATCACCTCCCCCGACTAAATATTTTCACACCAATTAAGCCTTGGTGAAAAATTTTTATTTTCTCACCGAAAAATCACTATTTTCAATAAAAGTGAGTTTTTTAATATATAAAAAAATTAAAATGAGTTTTTTGTATCATTTGACCTAATATGTGGGTCCCACACTCGTTTAACCCATATTTGACTTACTTTAATATGTGGGACCCACACAAATTGAAAGAAACGAAGTAAGCTAGGTAATACATATGCCAAACGTTGTTAAATATTGACATGCTCAAATATTCAGCCAAGATAATATTCGTCTGGCTAAATATTTGCTATTGGAACTCTTTTTCTCACATACCAAACAGGCCCCAGGAGTTTTTGATTTCTTGGAAAAAATACTCAATATAAGATCACAAAATTTTTCTAAGAGGTTAGGAATCAGAGATAGAAGAACCCATCTGAGCAATTATTAGAATTTTAAGGACATATAATATCCCTTTGAGCGATAGGCAGTATTGGATCTAGCTAGCTTGTGAAATTAGGATCTTTGATTAACATGAAATCTGCATGTAGTAAGATCATAATGTTTAATTTGCAAGTTTATTTTCTTCTTTTAAATGACTGATGGGCGTGTTTTTCGCAAACTAGGTACTGTTATTTGTTTACATGCAGTGGGTACTTGAAAAATCTCTACAGGTTCCCTCTCCTGCTCCATGAGAAAGAGAACTGACTAATGATAAGGCAAATAGTGGAGAAACTCAATTCCACTATTCCACTTCTCTTGAACAATTTAGAGCCAGACCAACTGTTATATACCTAAACAATAAGAAAATTGGAGCCAAGATTGTTCTCCTCCAAGAAATCAAGTTGGACATCATCAATTCTGGCCTTATTGTGAGTCTTTGGGATAAGCAGAACTGTGGTTGGTGTGCTCTCCCAACCATTGGCTCATCCGAGGGGATCCTTGTGTTGTGGGATTCGGCAGCTATATGGAGGTGATGGAAGACTTGATTGGGGCTTTCTCGGTTTCTTTAGCTTGTTGTTCTGTCACCGACGACTTTTGTTAGGTTCTCACCAGTGTTTATGGGCCCATGGATAGAGGCCTGAGACCCCAATTCTGGGAGGAATTAGGCGACGTTGCAGGTTATTGGGATTTACCTTGGTGCATAGGGGGCGACTCCAATGTAATCAGACATTCTTTTGAGAAAAAAGGAGGGTGCACAATTAACTCGGGAATGGAGGAGTTTAGTGAGTTTGTTAGTAATTACGCTTTACTGGATCTTCCTATGAATGGTGGCATGTTCACGTGGTCTAATTGCCAATCCAGCCCAACCCTTTACAGACTTGATCGGTTCCTTGTCTCTGGTACCTGGGAAGAGCACTTCCCTCTTGTGATGCAGCGTGTGCTTCCCAGACCTATCTCTGACCATTCTCTGATCATGCTCGATTTAGGTGGTTTTTCCCCTCGGCCTAAGTCGTTTAGGTTCTTAAATATGTGGTTGTTGGTTCCTGAATTTGCAGAGCAGGTTAAGGCATGGTGGTCCTCTCTCCACTTCCAGGACAGAGTAGGGGTGGTGCTTCGTAAGAAACTGCAAACTCTAAAGAAGCTATTGATGAAGTGGAGTCGTGAGGTGGTGGGGCGTATCGATGTTCAATTGAAAGTCATCCTCGAGGACATCGAGACCTTGGACAAGAAGGAAGAAGTGGAGGACTTGTTAGAAGAGGATAGATGCAAAAGGGCGGAGCTCAAGGCTCGATTCATTCCCTAGCCAAGATGGAGGAGCTGTGCCAGCGCCAAGAGTCGAGGGTGCGATGGCTAAAAGAGGGGGATGGTAACACTAAATTTTTCCACCGCGTGGCTAATGCTCACAGAAGAACTAACCTTATCTCGAAGATGGAGATTGAAGGTAGATGTCTAGAAGATGAGGAATCTATTAGGAAAGGGGTTGTGGAGTTTTATTCTCAATTGTATTCGGAAACTTCTGCCTGCAGACCTGAATTAGATGGCCTGGAGTTTGATAGTATCAATCCCACTCAGAGATCGTGGTTGGAAAGGTCTATAGAGGAGGAAGAGGTCCGACAAGCCATCAAAGACCTGGAAGGAGACAAAGCTCTTGGCCCTGATGGTTTCTCTCTTGCTTTTTTTAGCCATTGTTGGGACACGGTTGGAGGAGATTTTATGCCTGCCATGGAGGAATTCCACAAGGAAGGTATTCTAGATCGCTGGTCGAATTGCACGTTCTTAGTTCTTATTCCCAAGGTGTCGAGGGGCAGTAGACATCTCTGATTTCAGACCAATCAGCCTAGTAGGCAGCTTCTATAAGGTGATGAGCAAAGTTTTCGCTACCAGAATTAGAGCGGTTCTTCATGAGATTATCTCTCCTACGCAGGGAGTCTTTGTATATGGTAGACAGATCTTGGATGGGGTGCTGATTGCCAACGAATGCATCGATGCTATAAGGAGATCGGGAGAATCATGAATTGTTTGCAAATTGGACCTAACTAAAGCCTATTACCACGTGAGTTGGCAGTTCATGGACTATCTTTTTCAAAGAATGGGCTTTGGGCAGGTGTGGAGAAGTTGGGTCCGTATCTGTATCCCCTCGGCTTCTTTTTCGGTCTTTGTGAATGGTGTGCCAGCTGGTTTCTTCAGTAGCTCGAGGGGGCTCAGACAAGGGGACCCGCTCTTCCCTTTCCTATTCATCGTGGTAATGGAGGCTCTTGGCAGATTGATCTCTAGAGCTGTCAGCATGGGGGAGTTGAGTGGTTGCCGATTGGGGGATTCGGGGCCAATGATTTTTCATTTGCAGTTTGCTGATGATACTTTGATTTTCCTAGGGGCAGTCAATGAACAATGTATTGTCATGAGAGGCCTCCTGGTTTGCTTTGAAGCGATTTCGGGTCTTAAGGTAAACTTTGGTAAAAGCAAAGCCTATCCGGTGGGGGTCATCGAAGATTTTAAGGGCTTGTCGTCGACCTTGGGGATCTCGTAGGCGACTCATCCGGCTACTTACCTGGGACTTCCCCTTGGTGCTCCTTATAGATCCAAAACTTTGTGGGATCCAATTATTGAAAGGGTGGAGAGGAGACTTACTGTTTGGAAAGCCAAGTACCCGTCGAAAGGAGACAGACTTGTTTTGTTAAAAAGTACCCTATCCAGCCTGCCCACCTACTTTCTCTCCTTATTCTCAATGCCGATTGCAATGGTAGGCAAGGTGGAGACATTGATGCGCCGATTTATGTGGTTTGGCAAGACAGATGGTTATGGGTTCCACTTGATCAACTGGAAGCTTGTTTGTTCTCACAAGAAGGGGGGCGGTTTAGGAGTCAAGTACCTACGCCTTATGAACTTGCCTCTCCTTGGGAAATGGATTTGGCGCTTTGCTATGGAGGAGGATAGCCTATGGAGGAAGGCTATAGTGGCCAGACAAGCTGTGATCCCTTGGGTTGGTATTGTAGAATAATCATTCGAGGATCGTACGGGTGCAGTGTGTGGAGGGAAATTTTAAAGACCCTACCTTCATTCCTTGTTGGCATTCGTTTCAAGGTGGGGAAGGGTGATAGGGTGCATTTCTGGCATGATGTCTGGTGCGGGGACAAGCCACTCAAGGAGGACTTCCCACAAATCTTTGCTATCTCCAATAAGAAAGGAAATATGGTGCATAATGTCGGCTTGCAGACTAAGGTCGGCACATCTTGGGACCTGGGCTTAAGACGTAATCTTAATGACTGGGAGATCCCTTTTATGGCCTCCCTTCTCCAGAGGCTAAATGGGGTGGCCTTGGATCAAGCTAAAGATGACATTATGTGGTGGATTGACAAGCCGGATGGTCTATTCTCTGTTCGATCCTTTTACTCGATGCTAGATAAATCTTGGAGAATGGACCATGTTCTCACCAGCTCTCCCACCCCTAGAGAATTTTCGACTTCAAAGATCTGGGGAATGAAGGTGCCGTCGAAGGTGGCCTTCTTTGTTTGGTGGGCCTCCTTGGAGAAGATCCTCACGGTAGATAATCTCATCAAAAGGAATATGATTATGGTTAACTATTGTGTGATGTGTAAGGAGGCAGGTGAGTCAGTCAACCATCTTTTGCTCAATTGCAGGTTAGCTCGGGAGGTATGGGGACTTTTCTTTCAAGCCTTCAACATATGTTGGGTCGTTCCTGCTTTGGTTCTCCAGACTATTGGGAGTTGGTCTTCCTAGGAGGTCTCCTCGACCTCCGCCCTTGTATGCTCTATTTTCCTATCAATATATTTTTACCTTATAAAAAAAAAAAGAAGATATCCATCAACATTATCAAAAAAAAAAAAAAAAATTAAAAAGAAAAGAAAAAGAAAAAAAATAATGGGTACTTGTAAGTATAGTCTTGACTTGTGGATGGGAAGCCTTTTAAGTCCACAAAAGTGGTTAGGTCTCTGGTTAGTAATTCAGCATACGACAAAAATATGGTACGAGAAAGTTCGAGTACAATCTGGGATGTCATTTCAATATTTGTTTAAAAATTCAACGAAAAGATTATTAAAAATAATAACAAATCAATGAAGTTTTTGGAAATATTTTACATATTACAATTAATTATTTAATAATTAAAAATAATTGGTGTATAATATATGTATAATACAAATTCTTATAAAATACATGAATTTTACTAAATCATTAAAAGTTTGGTAGTATAACAAGTTTTTCCAAAAATTTGTAAACGTATATTACGTGAATAATACGGGGACTTAAGTGGCTTATGAACTATGTTTAGTCAGGTCAAATACATGGGATTGTACATCCTCGTGATATCTGACAGTAAGATGAATTAGATTCATTCAAGGGTGTCTGAATAATGAGTTCTTCGGTGCTTATTAATGGAGTCCCGCATGGATACTTCATTGGTTCAAGAGGGCTAAGACAAGGAGATCCTTTGTCTTTGAGTCTTTTAATTCTAGCAGAGGAGGTTTTCACTGGGGTTTGAAAAAAAAATCTTTAATGAAGACACTTTTAACTTGGCATGCATCACAAGTACATACAAATATAGGAGAAAATTTTTGAAGCAGCGATCATGTGCCAATGATCATGCGTCACTTATACCCATGGTTACTTTTTAAAAGGTTTTTTAATTTTAAACCAAATCCAGAACCCAGGTACATGTGGCGTGCGACCATTGGGCGCATATGATTGCCGCTTCAAAAATTTTCTCCAAATATACAAATATAGATTTGATCTAGAGTGGTGTTGTTGTCAGCCTCAAGAAGTCTACACCGTTGGATGGTCCTTGACATACACGTACAGTACATGAAAAAGAGAGTAGAAACACTTTTGCTGGAGACATCTGAAAGAATTAGGTGTCGTGATCTACTTTCCTTTTAAGATCGTGTTGTCAATGAAACTTTAGGTTTGATGGGAGACACGTACACCTCTCTCCACTAATGCCGGTCGTAATCGAGTCCATCTAACATACTCATGTCGGCATACAAAATTTTATACAGATATCCCCCAAAATGCTACATGGCACACGCTTTCGGCCCACTCGCTACGAATGTTTGGCCCATCACTTGATAAACTTACACACCAAAAATCAGCCTGATTTGTTATTTCATCCAAGAACAAGAACAGAACATAACTAGAAGTCGAAGTGCCATCGACCATAACGGACAGACTGATTTTAGCCAGCTATTCGGAAAAGACGGAACGGAAAGAGTCGATCCCTAAACTGATTAAAAAAATCAAATTTAATAGACTTATTGATCAGATTGACTCAATGTTAGGTTGCCTGATCTCATCCGATAAGTTCCGATAGCTTATTGGATCTGATTTAGACCTAAGAACCATGATCCGATAAGAAGCTATCAGATCGGGTCTTTATCATCCTTGATCCATTGACGGTCCTAGGAGATATGTAGCTGTTGTATTTGAACACTTTTCATCATGGGCTTGAACCCGTTAAGAACAAGTTCATAAAGCCCATTATTATTAATACTCAAATTAAATGGCTAGAAATCACCAATCAGGCACATTTTCGGCTTGTAATTTTACCAAGGAATGTGCCAAACATCCATGGAGTTAGTAGGCCTGAAGGAGTGTTCCACATAGCATTTTACAAACATAGGTATACTAGATTTTTTTCTGTCTGAATCAATAATGGAGATAGAGATAGAGAGGCTTCTTCCTGAGAAATTTTTTGAAGCCGCGATCCTGTGGCAATGATCGTGCGCCATATATAACGCGACTAGCTTCTCTAGTGGGTGGCTTGGTAAGCAAGCTACCCTCGGCATTGGTCAAATCCCTATCAATAATAAGTCGGAATGGCGGCGGGAAGAAGGAGGCCCTCCCTATTTCAATGGAAAAGGGGAATCGCCGTTTCAAAGTCGCGAACGAAGACAGAGAATTGCGAAGATGGGAGGATGAAACGACCATGGATGTATCCATGTGGCGTGCGATCATTGTCGCATGATCGCTGCTTCAAAAAAATTATGCTTCTTCCTCCTACCGTGAGATAAAACACGAGTTGAAGTCACAAAGTAATGCGAAGGAAATGTTCGTATTGACCCTTTGCGCCGAGCTTCAAGTGTAGAAAAAAATGTAGAAAATAAGGGTAATTTTTACGGAACGAGGGACACGGGCTGCTCGTTGCGGCCTGCAAGAGAAACTTGTTTCTCCATGGAACCCAAGTAAAATGGCACCAGGCAATATAAGCTTTGTAACCAAACACCCCCTAAAAAGGTCTAATCTTGTCAAAACCTAAACCCTCTACCATCAACACATCTAATTAATAGAGGCCACACTAGCCAAACACAGAACTGGAAGTTATTCTCACAATAATTCAAGGGTTACACCTTCATACAAGAAGTAAGTTTTCCCTGTAAAGGGTTGCAGACCCCTTTTTGGCTTTTACTATGCTTAGCTATTAAAATGAATGCAGATGGAGGGGTCACGTTTGGCTATAAAGAAATTTCTTTTTGAGGGAAATATAAAACCGGTCTCCAGGTATCAAAGTACACCTATTTTTGGATACTTACCTGGCCATTGATTCAACATGTGGGGCTATGCCTACAAAATTCAAACAAAAGAAGAAAGTTTTGGCTTTTGGGAGAATCAATGCCAAAGGAAATTGGTAACGACTCTGATCCTCCCCCTCTTTTGACATAGACGTTGGAAAAAGCCACTAGGTGCAACTACACACAAAGAATTAGCCTGATTCGTGATTTTTAGCCATTTGATCTGAGCACCCAAAGAATATGCCCGAATCCAGCGGTTAGAAATGACCCCAATTGTTAGAATCCAATGGGTCCACCAAATGGATAGGCCACAGTTATATGTCAGTCAGTTTTTGGGGTTGGAGCAAATTTTTTTTTCCTGTAACCAAGGTCCAACCAAAATCAAAAGCATAGGCAGAGGCAGAGGCAAACTAGTAATTTTATTCAACTCACAGGACGGTTTGGTAATATAGCTTTAGGCAAGAATAGGGTTACCTCTCAGAGCTTGCTGGTGGTGCTTCTTCTATAAATACAACCAAACAGTAGGCGCATTTTCTCTTACACCACCAAAGAAAGCTCTCTCTCTCTCTCTCTCTCTCTCTCTCTCTCCACTTAACTCTTTGTTATTTGGTTTTTTTTTTGCATGAAGCTCTCTCTTTCTCTTCATCCAACTCATTGTTCTTTGGTTTTTTTTTTTTTTTTTTTGCAGGGCGGTGGTGGTTGTGGTGGCGGTGAGATAGTAGTTTCATGCATGAAAGATCTTGCTCAAGACCGCGCAATTCATGTATATAACACCGCATCGGAGTACTGGTCTATCCATGCTCAAAGATGGTGATGGTGAAACGGAGGACTCTGTTGAAGAACGACTGATAGCCCCGTACTTCGATGCGCTGTTTATGTCTAGGCTGTGTGGTCTTGCGCAGGATCTTTTAATTAAAACACAGAGAGAGAGAGAGAGAGAGAGAGAGAGAGAGAGAGAGAGAGAGAGAGAGAGAGAGAGAGAATTGTAACAAGATTAATTTACTTGGGAAAGCTTATGATATTGTGAAAAGATTTCATTGATCAAGTTCTGTTTAAAATTTCTCTCCTTACATTACCACATATATACTAATGTGATATTTCATGGGTCTTGTATTGCTTGTAGAGTTACCAATCTGACATTTTTTCCTGTCCAAGCATATATGTGTGTTATTAGAGCACAAAAAAATAAATTTTTTTCTCTCAAGTGGTATCACAGGTGAACATTCTGTGCCTTCCCAAGGGGGCACGAGGCTAGGAATCAGAGCTAGAAGAACCCATTTGAGCAAATTATATGACAGATAATCCCATAAACCCTTTGAGGGATTGGCAGTACAGGATCTAGCTAGCTTGAGAAAGAAGAATCTTTGACGAACATCTAATCTTTATGTACCTAGCTAGATCTTTGATGAACATATGTATTAAGATCTTTACTGGGAGATAAACATTATGATGTTTTGCAAGTTTATTTTCTTAAAAGACTGATATGGGTGTTTTGCACAAACTCCATTAATTTTTTCTCTATAGTTTCAACTTGACAAACTTGTTATAGGTACTTGAAAAATCCCCAAGGGATCCTTTTAATTCTAAGGCAAACAGTTGAGAAACTGATCGATCAATGCCACTATTCCACTTCTCCTGAACAATTTAGAGCCAAACCAACTATATTACGTGTACCTAAATATCTAATTCGAGCCATAGGATATAGTTAAAAAATATCCGAACGATTTCCCCGATCTAAGTGGGCGTTAGTGTGCACTAGGAACACACCCATTTTGCGAGAATATTTGCTCCTACCGAAAATCAGCAAACTCAGATGCTAACACCTCAAAAACGCACCACTCGGCAAAGATGACAACCTTTTGTTAATTGAATTTCATAGTTCTTTGGTTTCTCTGCAACTCGTGTTTTTGGGGTGTTGGCATTTGAGTTCGTTGTCAGATAGGATTGACCACGAATTCGAGCCATAGCTATCAGTTTTATAAAATGAAAACTGATAGTGCATGTATTTTGGGACACGGCCATTTGGAATGAGTATAGATCGAAACCAGAAATTACAAGAGAAGTTTGATATTGAGCAGATGATGAAATATTTTGAAGTTTTTTTCAAGATAGAAGAAAAGAATTTAGACTAGGAAAGATGATCTGATTACAAGGAAAGGAATTGTGAGGCACCGTTCTGACCCATTTGTTGAATGCTGTTTACTTTCTTTAGGGGCATGTTTGGTAGGCCACTACGGCAGGAAAATAAAATATTTGCTCGTGCTAATATTCGCCTGGGTGTGTTTGGCAGCTACTTGCCAGCGCCGAATATTTAGCCAAGCCCACAAATTTGCTCGCTGTGGTGGACAAATATTTGATCACCTCCCCCTGAGTAAATATTTTCACACCAATTAAGTTTTGGTGGGAAAATTTTATTTTCTCACGGGAAAATCACTATTTTCAATAAAAGTGAGTTTTTTATTATATAAAAAAAATTAAAATGAGTTTTTTTTATCCTTTGATCTAATATGTGGGTCCCACACTCGTTTAATCCATATTTTACTTACTTTAATATGTGGGACCCACACAAATTGAAAGAAAGTGAAGTAAGCTAGGTAATACATGTACCAAACGTTGTTAAATATTGACATGCTCAAATATTTAGCCAAGATAATATTCGTCTGGTTAAATATCTGCTATTGGAATTCTTTTTCTCACGTACCAAACAGGCCCTAGGAGTTTTTGATTTCTTGGAAAAAATACTCAATGATCACAAAAGTTTTCTAAGAGGTTAGGAATTAGAGATGAATTAGAGATAGAAGAACCCATCTGAGCAATTATTAGAATTTTAAGGACATATAATATCCCTTTGAGGGATAGGCAGTATTGGATCTAGCTAGCTTGTGAAATTAGGATCTTTGATGAACATGTAATCTGCATGTAGTAAGATCTTTACTGTAAGATAAACATAATGATGTTTAATTTACAAGTTTATTTTCTCTTAAATGACTGATGGGTGTGTTTTTCGCAAACTCCATTAATGGTTTCTTTATAGTTTCAACTTGAAAACCTTGAAAACTACGTACTGTTATTTGTTTGCATGCCATGGGTACTTGAAAAATCTCTAAGGGACGTTCCCTTTTCTTGCTCCATGAGAAAGAGAATGACTAATGCTAAGGCAAATAGTTGAGAAACTCAATTCCACTATTCCACTTCTCCTGATCAATTTAGAGTCAGACCAACTGTTATGTGTACCTAAATAATAGGAAAAAATTGGATTCAATTATCAACTGCTCCTATCTAGTTCGAATCATAGGATCGGATAGGATATAGTTTCAAAAAAAATCCGTACAACTTCCCCGATCTAAGTTGGCGCAAGAGTGGAAGTCGACCAAAATCAGAGGATTGACCTACCTCCTTGTGTAAATATAAGATTTTGGGAAAATTCTTCCTCATATCTCATTCCCAGTAGTCGATCCTAATTCAAATCCTAACCAAAATAGGAACTAATTCAAATCCTAATTAAAATGGGAATCTAATTCAAATGGTCCCAATTCTAACCAAATCAAGATTCTATCTTTGACTTGAAGAATCTCCGTGCACTTCTCTTGCGTGGTTACAGAGAATTAACTGATGTGCCTTCGCTTGAAAATCTTGCAGATTTGGAGGCGTTGGAGCTCCAGCGTACTGGCATCGAAGAATTGCCTCAAGGCATGGGAAGGTTGGTCAACCTCAGACACCTCGATCTCTCTTACATCGAAGGCCCAAGAATGTTTCCGAGTGGGATATTATAGATGCTTTCCTTTCTCGAGGACCTCAAAATAGCTTATCCTGCTGGTTCTTTCTATGAAATGGGAATGAACATGATGGACGAAGCCCGGAATGTCCATTGTTAGATAGCCATAGTTAGATAGCCAGTATAAATCTGTATAATTTTCCCTAACAAACCATTTAAATTTGGATAATTTTTTCCTACTAAGCCGGCCGGAATTCATTTCCAGCTGAAAATACACCTTTATTTTCTCACATGATTGAAATATGTGATCAATCAGCCATTTAAGGCATATCCCAGATGTATTTTCTATTTTCTGTGCAATCAAAGTTCAAACACAGCCTTAGAAAATTTGGAAGCTAGGTTCTCCGACTTGCATACATTTAATAAATATGTCAGGTCTGTGCATGTGCAAGAGTTGAAGAAATTCCATAGTTGAAGCTGTAGCAAGAACTCACATTGCAGCTGGAAACTACTACTACCACTTATTGTCACAATGCCACGTGTCACATGTCAAGCGGTGCTATATATGTAATGTAACTACCTATCTTACATTTCTTGGCTTATTTTATATTAAGACTCGTTGGAAATTGTGCTTGCTATACCAAGAACTATAAATCAGATATGAATTGAAGGACTTCAAAAGCCGGCAGCAAAGATCAGGGGGAATTAGTCTGCAAACATTTGCATACTAACGAATACGCAAGTGTTCTCAAGTGCGACACGTGTTGACAGGAACTCAACTTTTATCAACTCCCAGACAAAAAAAAATTTAATTATTGGATGACAGGCGTCCCTGGTCAACATTGATACTGACCACAATATGAGCTACGTGGCACTTTCTCAGAGACCACTGACCGTATGGTTGTTTGTCCCATCCCTAGGTGGACCTACCTACCAAAAATAACATTTATTTATAACCTTTGGATCTGAGTGCTTCCAATTAATGTTTGAATGCCATGGTTCAGAATTTACCCATGAAAAAAATCAAAATTAACGGTTATAAATCACTGATCAGGATGATTTTTGGTAGGTAGAGGGCCACCTAGGGATGGGACAAAGAGAAAACATTTGCTGCCCCGGGGAACTTTAAACGTGGTGTACCCTCATAGAGCATGAATCAATGGCTGATTTTTTATGAGGACGATCTCCTTACCAAAAAGATAACCCCAACAAAAAATCAGCCCATTCTGAAATTTCTATCCCATTAAATGTAGTTTCCAAGTTACATGGTAAAAATCGACGGTCCATGATTCTTGAACTTCTAAACGAGTCTATGAATATCAGATTTGAATTTTTGTGAGGTTGACCTCCTCAAGATATAGATCATCTTCACCAAAAATCAGCCATATATTGATTCATCTTCTAAGAGGGTACACCAAGGTATTGGTCAAAAAAGTTGGTCACCCGACCCTTTGTTTCTTGGTTTGCCAATTAATTAAAGGTTAGATTCTCTCCACACGTGTCAAACTTTGGGAATGAGTATGCAAACGTTTGCAGACTAGTTTTTCCCAGTAGAGATCCGTTGTACCGCTATAACGGCCTCTTTTAAACCTTTGTCCCCTCCAAGGTTTAAAGGGGACAGTTATAACGGTATAACGGATTGGGGGTGTTACCGTTTTTTATAACGGAAAAAATGCTCACGAGCCAAAACTAAAAAAAACAGAAAAAATGGCACTGAAATTCAAATTTTGAATTTTAAAATGTTAATTTCAAAATTTCAAAAATGGTATATAATGGAAAATAATGAGAAAAATTGTGAAAGAAACAGCCGTTTTTTTCATAATTTTTTTCCAAAAAATAAACGGCCGTTATTTTTTGGGTGTTTTTGTGCGAAATATTTTCATATTCAATTTGGCAAATATTCCGTTTGACATAAAAATATTCTTGTAACTGTTCCTACAAGTACTAGTGTAGTGTGAAGATGTCGTGGTACGCGTACTTCGCCAACTACGTGAAGACTAAAAGATAGAGAAAGCAAGAATCAGACGGTTGAAGACATGAGTCATCTGAGTAACTGTCGATTTGTCAGTTAACGATCGTGTACGCTCGATTAAGAAGGTAAGTAACTTAGTGGCCATAGGAGTTGATTAAAATGAACAAAATATAATGGTCAAACTTAGTCATTGGACAAACCCGAGTCAAAGTCAATTTTATTGACTAGTGGGATAGTCCAATCGATTGGACATAGCCCAATCAATTGGAGACACTGTGTAATCGATTGGAGGCTACGAGGCAGAAACTTAGTACAATCGATTGAAGCCTTTGGGACAGAAATCTTTCTGAGTACAATCGATTGGAGACTCTGTGTAACCGATTGGAACCTTCAGGACAGAAAGTTATTTATGTCAAATCGATTGGAGAACCATGTGCAATCGATTGGTGCCTTCGGAACAGAAAACTTATTGAGCCCAATCGATTGGACACTTATATCCCTAATCGATTGGACATGGCCCAATCGATTGGACCAAGTGTACAATCGATTGGACCTTGAATAGAATTGGTCTTTTTCAGATCCAAAATTCTAGGTTCCATCATCCCATGTTCCACACGAAATAGAACCCTTCTATGCCTTCTCTAAACACACAGAGACACAAAGTAACTGAATCTTCAAGAGAGAGAAGCAAATGCTTTATTTATTAGAGTTTCCATTCGAAGAGCAAGAAGCTTGTTTTTCATTCACATCTTGTGAACTTGTTCTCTTTTTTATCAAAGCCAATAGCTTGATCATTTACTCAGCTTAAGTTTTCCACTTCCATATTCAACCTAATAAGCCTAAGAGTACCAGTGTGACTCAACACCTTTTGAGCAACTTGAGGTTCAGGGTATACTGAATCCTTCACCTTTTGCAAAGGCAAGAGTGTTGAGAATTAAGATCAGATGAGCTGATTGACTGTAGGTTTGGGGTGTACCAAACTGAACAAGCGGATAAGGCTTCTTGGTTGGAAGGGCGAACGTGGATTCGTGGCGTTGATTCAGAGGACGTGGACGCATCGGCAGTATGTTAGAAGCTGTATTTGCAATGGTGCTGCGTATGTAACTTTTGTTTCGTTTAACTTTTCAATTAGTGATACTTTCCGTCTAGACGTGGTCCCGTGGTTTTTCCTTGGCTAAGGTTTCCACGTAAAAATCTCTTGTCTTGTGTGATTGTTTGTTTGTATTCCGCAATCAATCTTGATTAGATCAAATGACAAAAAGACAATATACTATGGAGGTATATTTGATTAGAGTCGGTTGTGATAATCCTTTGTCAAACAACCAAGGCATACGATTTTATCCCCTTACCATTGACCAGTAAAACTACGTAAGTATAATTAATTTTAAATACCTAATCAACCCCCTTTCTAGGTATATTGAGTTAAAGAGAATGGACAGGTGGAATTTCAGTTTTAACGGTCCATAACATAACGGGGGAGATCCAAATCCGTTATAACAACCGTTATTTTCATTATAATGGCCATTTTTTAAACCTTGGTCCCCTCCAAGGTTTAAAAGGGACCGTTATAACGGTATAACGGTCTGGGGGCGTTACCTTTTTTCCGTTATAACGAAAAAAATCGCTCAGGGGCAAAAACGAAAAAAAATGGAAATAAAGGGAAAAATGGAATATAATGGAAAAACGGAAAAAATGGCTGTTTTTTCCCACAAATTTTTCCAGAAAATAACGGTTGTTATTTTCATTATAATGGAAAAATAATGGAAAATAACAGCCGTTATTTTCTGGGCGTTTCAACGGTGCGTAAAGTAACGGGGTAGGTCCGAATCCGTTATAACGGCGGTTATTTTCATTATAACGGCCGATTTTTAAACCTTGGTCCCCTCTACTAGGCATGGTGCTGGGTACAGTAGATTCTTCAATTCCTGAAATGTCATAATATGATCCGACATCATTCATATAAAACTTAAGGCGAATTTTGGATACCCCGTTAATTTCTCTTTTTATCCATCACTTAAACTATAATTAAAATGACATCTATATCCTATGTGTTTTCTCTTATCTTCCCCCCACAAGATATATAAAATATCAACTTTACCCCCTTTGTTTCTTTAATTAACCCATTTCTATTTCTACTAGAGTAATGGATACTATTTCAAAGTGAGGGAGGCTATTGATATAGCAAAGGGAGAATACCTAAACGATTCTAAGGTTGTATTTTACATCTTGTACAACTCTCATTTGATAAACTTTTGAGTAAAGCAATCAATGGAGGAATCAATGGATGTATGTATTTGAATTCAATTTTTTTTAATCGACAAAATCATTCTAATTGCATTTTCGAAACCATTCTAAGAAGAATTTCTAGTAATCTCACAAGAACGATACATTGGGTTTTTTTTTTCTCGTGCAGTCTCTGTCATAGTCTTTGAATTGATTGTTCGGACTGCTAAGTTCGGACAATCATTCACTGTTCGGACTTAACAGTCTGCACAGTAAAGCATTGTTCGGACTTATCAGTCTGAACAACGATGACTACCTGCGGAACGAGAGGTGCCTCCACTCTCTAGCTTGTCAAAGCTTTTCTCCACCGAGATGCAGGAGGCTTACGTAACATTGATGGCGATTACAGGGATGCAGGAAGCGCATACGCAGACACGCTTGTCTTCGACGACAAAGGAAGTTAGGTTTTCTATTCACCAAGTGAGAAAGGGTAAAACTCCTACAATTACTTTCGTGTTTCACTTGGGGGGAGGGGTGATAAGAGATTTCGATGGGCCCACGGGGCAATTAGAGATTTTCATAAATTGATGAAGGGAATTAAGAGAAAGGGGGGTGATAAGAACAAATGACGGGGTATCCAAAATTCCCCAAAACTTAATTCGGACCAGTCACCAATCCGGTTAAGGGACCGGTTCAACCCATGACGTTGTTAGAAAAGAGGCCAAGAACTATGATTGCTTGAAAGGATTGATTTCTAGTCTTTGTCGTTTTGACGTAATTAATCTTGTTAAAAGTTCCTCTAAGTTCTTGCTCATTTTGATTTCATTTTTTTATGGTTTTCGATGTCCTTTGCCTCTGTTTTTCTCTTATCAGGTAATCGGTTCAACCGGTCGGGTCCAGCAGGTTGATAGAAAAAGAACCATTTTTTTTAAATTGTTAGGTCGGGATCGACCCAACCCAGTTTTGTAACCGGTTCACCGGGTCAACCAACCGGCCGGGGCTAGTTTAATAACATTGCTTGAGAGCCCATTTATTAGTTTTATCATGATGCTTGATTGCTAACTTGTTTGAACCATGGTTTAAAATAATGTTGTTTTAACGGCGGTTAAAACAGTAACGCCCCAAGTCTGTTACGTTAAAAACATTTTTGATGCTTAGAAAATAACAACCCTTATTTTATGAAAAAAATCTATTATATTTTCGATTTTTTTGTTTTTCAAAATTCCAAATTCAAATTCCAAATATGGAATTTCAGTGCCATTTTTTCATTTTTTTTTCTGTTATTTCCTTTAAATTCCGATAGCATTTTCATTCCATTAAACAATAATATTTTCATTCCACTATCCTTAGTTATTTATTTCATAAAGTTATCTCTTTTAGTATCATAAGTCGGCTCTGCAAGTCATTAAAGTATTCATAATTTTGTTTTTTGAAAGGTCGAATAAATATATATTTCAAGAAGATCTCAAAGAAACGAAGGAGAAGAACAAAGAGAGACCAAAAAAAGCAAAGAGGAAACTGTTTATACATAAAAATGGTAATATTGATATATAACGACCTATACATTGCAAAACACTAAATCATTTTTCCAGATCCTTTTAGATTGACACATGGCGGAGGATGGTCTATTTAAAGAACAGTTTGTTGTAAAGTAGGAGGAGGGGAGGAATGGGGGTTCTGCCTGGAGACGAGTTAGCGGTCTCGAACGCCCTTCTCGGCCAACTCGAATCCCTTCTCGGACTCTTATATCGGATCTTTCTCGGACCGGATATTGGAGTCGGACTAAGATGTTAGAGTCGGACTCGGACCTGATATTGGAGTCGGACTCAGATGCTGGAGTCAGAGTCGGAGTCAGACTCGGACTCGGATGTTGATCTTGGAGTCGGACTCAAATGCTGGAGTCAAACTCGGGATTTCGTGTATTCAGCGAAAACTAACATAAGAGAGAAAATGAGATGATTTGTACAATGAATTTGCCTAAGTAAAGTTGAGCCATTGAATGACTTCCCCGTAGACATAGTCACTGGCAAAAGATCGGCGACAAACCACGTAAGTACTGTGTTTTATTTTATTTATGCTTTAATTTTATTATGTTTATTATTTATTTAATGTGTGGTAGTATTGCTTGTGGAGAGAGGATCGGAGATAGGAACGGAAATCCCGATTTAATCCCTTCTAGAAACAACCGAAGGACACCAATATAGACAAAACACTTTTGCAATCCTATGACTAGTAACCATTTACCTATGAAATTAGCCAACACAAATATATGTAGTGAACATGGACTTTACAGTAGCCTCAGTTCTTCACGATCGACGGAATAAGTATGGAGAAGGAATTTCGATCGAAGAGAAGGAGAATGGGTTTCGATTTGAAGAAGGGGAAGGTGTTTTGGTCAGTGGATAGGAGGACAGAGCTCTCGACCATTGAAAGTGAGGATGGAGAAGGGCTCTCGATCGATGGAGGAAGTCGATTTTGGTTTCGGTGGGTGCAAATGTTCAAAAATTAAAAAGGTGGGTATACATTTAAAAGCATGGTTTAAAAATGGTTGTTATAACAAAAATAATGGCCATTATAATGGATTTGAACCTCCCCGTTACGTTGTGTACCGTTTTAAAGCTCAGAAAATAACTACTGCTTTTTTCCTTATAATGACTGTTATTTTCTGTTATAACGAAAATAACAACCATTATTTTCTGAGCCAAGATTCGTTTCTTCCATCCTTGACATAAAATTCAAGGATCTGAACACTTCTTTCTCATTTTATTTTATAAAACTGTGCTCCCAGAGAGACTTATTTAGGTGTTCTATTGCAACAGCCATGTAGATTTATTGCCCTCATTTCTTCTTTTGTTTAATTTCCAGATGTTTATTTTATTTTCTCTAGAAAGGGTTCAAGAGTGATCTGAATGTGGGCCATGTAGAACCCAATTTTATTCCACTCCATTTTCTCACTATTTGATGAACCCGTAGTCTCTAGTGTCGCCAAATCAACTCGCAAATTTTTCGCTTTGGGGTGTGCATCAAGATCATTGTGCTCGTTGAAATGAACACTAGTATGCTACGCTACATTGTAGTTCATGTCTCCTATAAGCAGGATGTCCATTGTCAAGAAGGGTCCTTTTCTCTACGTGAGAGAGAAACTTCGTGGAAAGAGACACGAATGAGGAAAAACAAAAGGTATCATGTGCTCACGGCCATCAATAGCTGTCAGCCTAACGTGAAGCCGTGCAGTTTCTTGGATTGTACCAGGCCAATTTCATGGAAATCACCAGTATGCTTTTCTTATCTTCCAAACCCAAATGATTGTACGTTCATTCACCATCTTTTTTCCAATCGGTGATCAACCTCATCATCTTCCACGAAGGTTCGTGTCTCCAAAGTGAAAAATTTGCGAGTTGATTTGGCGACACTAGAGACTACGGGTTCATGAATCATGATCAAATAGTGGGGAAATGGTGTGGAATATAATTGAGTTCTACATGGCCCACATTCAGATCACTCTAGACCAAGGTTTTAATTAGTCCGTAACACTAATACAATAATGCAAGGTTTAAAGGAGGCCGTTTTAACGGTTAAACGGACTGGGGGCGTTACCGTTTAAACGGCCGTTAAAACGGTTTGAAACGGCCAGGGGCAAAAATGGAAAAAAATAGATTTTAACAGAAAAAAAATGGCACTGTAATTCAAATTTTGAAATTTGAAAATAAAAAAAATAGAATTAAACGGAACTAACCGGATTTAATGGCCGTTTTTTTCACAAAATTTTTCAACGGCCGTTAAAACAAAAAAATTGCCATTTTATTCAAAAACGATAAAATGTGTTTAAACGGTTTGAACAGAAATAGGCTTGGGGCGTTACTGTTTAAACAGCCATTTTTAAAACCATGCTATAATGTAGGCTTATGTTTGTCCAAAAATTTAGGTCCTCAGATCCCGACCCATATTTTAAACAGCTAGTCACTTTGAGAAACAGAATTTACAATGTGGAGCATTTTTCCTTGTAGAGCCGTGGAGCGCATAAAAACGCAACACCTGGCACATTGTTTCAGGCCCACTGACTCTTGAATGAGTAGCCCACTACCTGGTAGACCTACATAAAAAATCAGCCTGAATATTGTTGATCTGATCTAGCCATTCAATCCGAGTATCTAAATTAAAAGTTCAAATCCAACCGTCAAAAATCACCCCATGAAAACTTCAAAACCAATGGATAGGTATCACCAATGAAACTTATTGTGTAATCCCACCAAGTTGTGGGCAATGAATCATTGCTCAGTGAGCCCTTAATAGTGTCCAATGTCACGTTTTATGTGCTCCACGGGGAATTTTTTCTACTTTTGGAGGGCTTGTTTGGTAAGGCACCGCAGCGGGAAAATAAAATATTTAGCTACGCTAATATTCATCCGGGTGCGTTTGGCAGCCACTCGCCCTTGGCGAATTTTAGCCGGGCCCACATATTTGCCATCTGCGGCAGGAAAACATTTGATCACCTCCCCCCCTTATGCAAATATTTTGCCGGAAAATCACTATTTTCAATAAAAATTTATTTTTTAATATATAAAAAGATAAAAATGAAAATATTTTATCCTTTGACATAATATGTGGTTCCCGCACTCTCCCAACCTATTTTTGACTTACTTTGTATGTGGGACCCACTCAAATTGAAAGAAAATGAAGTAAGCTGAAGTGAGCTAGCTCATACACATACCAAACATTGTTAAATATTGATACGACAAAATATTTAGCCAAGATAATATTCGTCTGGCTAAATATTCGCCGTTGGAACTCTTTTTCTCACGTAACAAACAGACCCTCAGAGTAAAACAGCCAGAGAAGATAAAGTAGTCAAAGTCGCATTACTTTTTCTTTTTGACAGGCGAAGATGCGCGGTTCTTACTTGCATCTTTCGGTGTGGTGGTGAATACTGAATAAAGCTGCCATAGAGGCGTTATTTGACGAGGGAAGATCAAAATTTCTACGAAGACGCGTTTGTTTCACATTTGAACCCAAATTTGATGGACCTTGTCCTCTGAACTTCCATTTCTTTCTCACTTTGAGAACAGATAATTTGTTCTAGAGAACTGGGTTTTTACTTGAAGGTGCTAGCAGTCAATGTTTGATCTTTCAATTTTCATCCTCACTCTTGAATTTTCCTTGATATATATATTTCTATGTTTTTGGGTGATGCAGTCATCCGATCCGATTGCATTTGGAAGCTTTTCTCTCAGTGATTGGAGTTTCTGAGAGTGGACCAGGTTTGTATACCTTTTCTGCTCTCTTTCTTCTTCGATCTTCCTTTTATGCTATCTTTGAGCATGTGTTTGTTGGTTAACACGTTAACTCCATGCCTCCTGATCATTGCTTATGTAAAATAAAATCTATTTGTTGTTTGGCCTACTGTGTGAGTGTCGGAACATGGATTGCATCCCTGTTTAAAAATAACATCACAACGGTAATGCTCCAAGACCGTTATTTTATTTGCAAAAAAGAACAAAAAAAAACTGCTGAAAACCGAAAAAAATATGGACTTAGTTTGTGTTTGGTAAAACTTTAATTTCAGCACTGAAAGCTTAAAGTTTAATTGACTAATTTTTGTAAATTCAGATCATTTGGTAAAGGTACTTATGTCTGAAAATTAAGAGAATGGCATATTAGATATTTTGCCCGTTATCTGAAAATTAAGCTACCAAACACCAAGATTTCAAAATTGGCCGTTACGCATTACATTACGTTACGCACCATTACGTTACGCACCATTAAAACGCCTAGAAAATAACGGCCGTTGTAACGAAAATAACGACCGTTATTTTCTGGAAAAAAATTGTGAAAAAAACTGCCACATTTTTCCGTTATATTCCATTTTTTTTTCGTTATTTTCCGTTTTTGAAATTTTAAAATTTCAAAATTCAAAATTTGAATTTCAGAGCCCATTTTTTCCATTTTTTTTCGTTATTTTTCATTTTTTTTCCTTTTTTCTATTTTTTCCCGAGTGTTTTTTTTATTATAACGGAAAAACGGTAACGCCTCCAGACCATTATACTGTTATAACGGTCCCTTTTGAAACTTGCCAAACACTACCTAGGGGCCTGTATCTTGCCCGTTATCTGTTCTTTTACTGTTATCAATTTTATTTTTATTTAAAAATAATAAAATAGGTTTTTGACACCTTTTTGTTTACTATGATGTGACCTGTTATAATGGACATAATAATAACGTTATAGCAAGCAAATTTAAAACTTGGATTACATGTCCATTAATTTATTTTTGTAGTCAAGGCTGTTCTTAGCTGTAGCGGAAAAACTCTAATGTTCAGGGTAGGACCTAGGGTTGCAAATGGGCTGGGACAGTATGATTGGCTTTGAGGCCTGGCTCACTTTGGGCTGGGCCTGGCGGGCTACAAAAACTAATCATCGGACTGGGTTTGACTCTAATTTCAAAGACCCGATTACATATCAGGCTAGGCTTGGACTTAGCATAGAGGTTTGACATGATCTTATAATATAGTACAATCAACTACGTATTCAACATGTTAATATATAATATCATTTTTAATAATAATAGTAGTGAATAATATTGAAGCAAAAAATGGTTGTACATTTTTATGATTCTACTATTAACTAAGATTCAAGTCTCACACTCTTTTATTCTTTTTTTTTTTTGAAACCGTGGGTATCTAGGTCTCATCCGGGCCTCTTAGAGTACCCGACTAGTCCCCCGGGGCACAATAGTCACCCTTTCCACACGGAGTGAACTGGAAAAGTTAATGTGGAATGAGCCACTTATTACCCTAATCTTTCCAGGGGGTGGCCCTATGGAGAGTTGAACTCAGAACCTCCTAGGCTCCTACTTTTAGGATTGGAGTCCTGACCACCTGCACTCAACCCTTTGGGTTAATGATGCGCTTGTTTTTTTATCACAAGTTTTTGTTTGTGTTTCGGAATCCGTGCAATTTCAATGCGAGCGAATTCGAATGTATGACGTTTGGACCCCTTGCACATAGAAAATACTTACAAATTTAACACTATCTCGCTCTAAATATATTTAGTAAAAACATCTCCAAAAATATTCAAAATGACTATGTAAGATTACAAATATGTTACCAAATCTTTTAAAATGGTGATGTAACTATGTAAGACTAAAATGTGTAATTGGCAACTTCATAAATAAGATTTTTAAGCTAAAAACTACCATAAATCACTAGGGCTGCACCTTGGGCGGGTTTAACCCGATGTTGGGCTCGGGTTGGGTTGCCCCCTTTAGTGCTCGGACTCGAGCTTAAGTTATGATAGCCCAATCAAAATCGGGTTGGGCTCAGGCTGAGGCCTCATGCAACCCAACCTGAGCCCGATCTCTCTCTCATTTTCTACCCTCTTTCTCCCTCCCTCTACTTCCTCTCTCTCTCAAACCCATCAAGGTCACTCTGTTAGGATCTAAGATCCTATAAGACAATCGATTCACTTCAAGGGGATTCGTTCTTCCAATTTAATTGTTTTCTTATTCGATGTTGTTTTGCAAAAGAGCTTACAACCCTTTAAATAGATTCCTACGCGGACTCCTATATACTTACCAAAGACGACAACTTGCTAAGATTGGCTTACATGGAAATTGAAAACTAATTTAAACAGGAAATATGAATTAGGGAAATAATAGATATGGAAACTGTTAATAAGGCGGGTTCCTAACATCTAGCACTCCTTGAAAGATGGCTTGTCCTCTCAAAGTCTGGAAATCGAGCAACGAACTCCTAGTAATCCTCCCACGTAACATCTTCGAGAGGATGATCTACCCATTGCACTAGTACTCTAGTAACTGCCTTGTTGCTGCATTTAAAGGTTCCACACTAATGTCATGATCCTCGTCGGATGGAGTAATACTATAATAAGGAGTTGAGGTCGTTTGCATCTGTGGCCATATTTGAATAACTCATTGCAATTGAAACAAAGTCCCTTCTCCCGTCTCTCTTTTTGCTCATCAAGTGTTAAACGTTTAATGGAAGATAATCTCAAAGGAATATGAGTAGATGCTTGTGGCTGAGTGCTTTGTACATTACCATTCATCGAAGGACGTCGAGACGAATTAACCTTGTAAAACTAAAAGGGACTTCTCCTGATATAGAGCTAAGTGAAAGGCTTCAGTTAAGGATGAGGGCCAAAGCATTCGAATTCCAACTTGGATATTATCACATAAACTCGAAATAAAGCAGCTAATTAAATAAGGTTCAAACCTGTCGTACGGTTAGCTAATTTCTCAAATTGAGTTTGAAACTCTCGTACCGTGTTAGTTTGTCGGAGTTTTGAAAGTGCTCCCCCCCGGCCGGTCAAGGTACTCTCTAGATCCGAAGCGTGTACATATAGCATGCGAAAGTTGCCGCTAGTTCATTAGCCCAATCGAACGTGTCATCCAACGAAACCAAGAGATTGCACCACTTGTGAGATGAACTGAGGCTAGGGACACCATCTGTGCATCCGTAAGGCCATTAAGCTGTTGATATTGCTCAGCCCGAAAAACCCAACCTTTCGGATCTTCTCCTTCAAACTTCAAAAAATCAATCCGAAGGGGATGTCCTTGTACAACCGAACCCACTTGGGTTGTTGCGTTCTGAAACGTCTCAAGATTTGGATTTCGAGTCGTTGGGGCAGTCGGTTGTGCGGAAGAGGATGGTCGATCTATTGATGCTTACAGCAATCGAATCGCCTCTCGGAGTTCCTACATTTCCTCACTCAACTGATTGATCCGTTCGAGTTGAGGAGTGATTGCATCCAGACAATCGCTGAGTTCCTTGAGTGTCACTATAGCGATAAGATCAAATGTTGGCTCCGATACCAGATGTTAGGATTCAAGTTCCTATAAGACAATCGATTCACTTCAAGGGGAATTGTTCTTCCAATTTAATTGTTTTCTTATTCAATGTTGTTTTGCAAAAGAGGTTACAATCCTTTAAATAGATTCCTACGCGAACTCCTACGTACCAAAGACGACAACTGTCACGCCCTGAATCCGGGTACCCAAATCGAATCCGAATGCCTATGGATCAACCCGTTTACCCAAGATCCAGGGTGTGATAAAAAATAAAATACTCCAAAAATAAAGAAAACAACAAGAATCACGGTCGTGATTGATGAATAACAGCTCAACTCCAATAGTCAAAATAATACGGAAGCGTAAACAAGTTATTACGTTGAAATAATCAAAATCAAAATCAAAGTCAAACTTTTAATATTTATCAAAATCACTAATTATGGTCTCTATAATTACCTAATATTTATATCAAACATCATTTATGAAAGCACTTAAGTCAAAACACTCATTTAAGATAGTTTTAAAATTAATTTTCGCGGTTGTAAGAAAAATGGTTAACTTTTGGTCAAAATTCAAAGTATGTCGAAAAATTATTTCCTGCAATGATTTTATTCTAAAAATCATAAGAGACAACTTTAACAAATGCATTTTAGCCAAAAATGACGTTTTATAGTTCTTTTAGTGGTTTTACAATTATTTACAGTTTTATAAAAGTGACCGGCAAAACTCAGTCGGTTGATTTTTTTTCTAACTTAATCGTATGATTTGATGGTCAATTTAAAACGGAAACCAACAAGTGATATATGCATTTAATAGTACTCAAAATATAAATTAAAATATTTCAATCAATCCCAACATGAACAAATCATTTTTTGAACATTTATAAACCTTAAGAAAAATAAAACAAAATTATCTTAATCCTCAAACTCCGTCTCGTCCATGATGTCTTCCCCGTCAATGGTTCATCTTCGTTTATGAAATCTAAAATTTTGTTCGGTATAAACCGTGAGCTTTTGCCCGATACATTCCACAGGATAATTACATGTTTATAATTCATTTAATTTAAATACATGCATAGATTAAGAGCACATGGGATACATGATCAAATATATAAAAATATGATGAAGATGATGATGATGATCCGATTGAATGAACCCAAAAAATTTATTTCACACATTTCCTTTTTTTTCACAAGTCCAACCCGTAGGTTCTTCTACAGGGGTTTGGGGTCTTTCACCCTAGAGCACCGAGCCATCGTTAATTCTTTAGGGTTCCTCTGGGCCACAAAGCCTATGCACACTCCAGCTAAATCAAATCCTTCGGGCCGCAAAGCCTATGCGCATTCCCGACTAATTCAAACCTTCGGGCCGCAGAACTTATGCGCACTCCCGACTAAGTCAAACCTTCGGGCCGCAGAGCCTATGCACACTCCTATTTAATACCAAACTTCCGGGCCGCAGAGCCTATGCGCACTCCTGTCTAATACCCAACCCAAATAAGAATGCCTCATTATGATGATGAATAATATAATCATTTAGCAAGATAATCAAAAGCACAACCCACGAAGATTTAAAATTATATAACAAGAATTTAAAATAAATGAATCACAAACTAGAAGAGAATATCCGTACCTATCTAGTTCTAGAATTTAGAACTAGAACCTCCACCATCAAGAACAAGAACTCTAGAGAGTTTAGAGAGCAAGAAAGAGCTCAAGAGAATTGGTGAATTGATATTAGGACGGGGGGTCCTATTTATAATAGTTTATGGGGAAAAATGTTCAAATATTAAATTTATAGTTATAGCAAGTATATTTAAAACTTTCTATTTTTTTTTAAAAAGATTCTTTAAAGATACTTTATTTTAATTAATTTTTGTAACATTAAAAGGGGTAGTTTTTATAACCCATTAAATGACTTATTTTAATATGGGTATGGGCTAAAAATGGGCCTAAGGCCTATGGGTATCAAGTCGGTCATAAATAAGATTATTTTTTGGCCTAAAAGATCTCTAAATTGGCCCGAAAGGCCTGCTCCAATAAGTAAACTCAATCAAAATGCAAATAAGAAATAATAATAAAACTTACCAACGATTACTCATTAAATTTATAAAAGACAATAAAAATTATTTAAAATAATTTTAATTTAAAATTATTTTAAAATTATATTTTTTTGTAAAATATCAAAATGTGATAAGAATTTCAAATGCCCCAATGGTGACAACGTGGTGATTAAAAATGTCAAGGTAGCATTCGTTATTTAAAAACATTATTATTTTTAAAATAATTATTTATTTAAATTTATATCTTAGTTAATTAAGTTGATTATCCAGTACACAGAATGTCCCTACATTACTACAGTACAAATACAATTATATGAAAATCGATTCCAGTGTTATTAAAATAAAATTCCCTATGTGTCATGATATAATGTTCTGACTAAATTCTCGAATTTATTTCTACGTCGTGATAAAATGTTCTAAATAAAGTATAAGGTTTAAAAAATTTTAAGATGCCAATTTTTATAATTTTATAGTTAATTTACATTAATACACCTGAATAAAAGTTCAGGGTATTACAACAACTTGCCAAGATTGGCTTACAAGGAAATTGGAAACTAATTTAAACAGGAAATACGAATTAGGAAAACAATCAAAATAGGAAATACAAATTAGGAAAACAATAGATATGGAAACTAGTAATAAAGTGGGTTCCTAACACACTCGCCCTATCTCAGGTGGATCTTTAGGGTTTTATCTAATTTTTTTCTCAAATCTTCCTTTAGTTGTCATTGTTGTCGGACAGGTTCTTCGGTATCTCTCTCTCTCTCTGTAAATTGTTTTAGAGAGATGGAAATTCATGTTGGGAAGTGGATAAGTTGGGAAGAGGAATTTGAGAAGGATGTGGTAAAGATTTGGAGTTCATGGCCTATTTTGGCAAGAGCAAGGTGGAGGGTTATGGCATGCCATTCAAACCCTCTAGCGAGTTTCCGATGTGACCATTTCTTGACAAAGAGTGCAATTTTGAGGAGTTTTGGAGGTGGGTCTGATGAGAAGGAAAGATTTTTCCATGCATAAGGAAAAGAGATGAGATGAATGGGTATGGTTTGCTTTTGTACTGCGATAGGGGTTTGGGAAATGCCAAGAGCTTGAGTAGTGGAACCAATAAAGGAACGAGATGGAAAAGATGAAGGATATGACAGAGGACGTAGCAAAATTAGAAGAACTCACCAGATCCAGCAGCGCCACCTCCTCCCCTACTCCGGCATTTAATGGCTACTTCCCTCTCTCTCTCTCTCTTTCAATACAACCCGATGAACCTATCGGGTTGGGATCGGGCTGAAAATATCAAGTCCGACCTCAGGTTGGGCTCGGGCTCGGTTTCAATGGTCTGAATGTCGGGTTGGGCTTGGGCTGACCTCTAACCCAACCCAACTCGCCCGAGTTGCAGCCCTATAATTCGTAATAAGCAAAACATCCATAGTAGTTTACAATTTTACATTATAATTCTTGACTAATACGATCAAATACATCAAATTGATCTGAAAAAAAGACAATCTTTTTTTTTGTCCAAACATCCAAAAGGGCACCTTTCGTCTTTAAGTGGGTTCCTCGTGGCCGATAAGGCTGCAACTCGGGCCAGTTGGGTCGGGTTGGGCTTTAACCCGATCATCAATGTATTGAGCCCGAACCCGAGCCCAACCCTATCGGGTTGCTTGGGTTGATCAAAATCGGAAAAAAAAATATGACCAACATCACATATTAAAGCCAAAAAAGGGATTTTTCATAAATGAAAAAACCAGTAGAACCCTAGAATGGTTAGAGATCAGTTCGTACACCTCTGTCTACCATCCACAGATCATCCAAAAAAAAATCAAAGGTGAGTAGCCCGATTCAATAAGATTTTAGTGTTTCACGAACTCAAAGATCAAGAAATGGCGAGAATGTTACATGTGCGAAGAGAAAAAAAAAAAGAGAAAACAGGAGAACTACAGAACAGAGGAAGAGAGTAGGAACTTACCCGGATGACGGAAGATGTTAGGAACAACAACGGATGTCGGGTGGCAGGCAGCGAGCAGCGGGTGGACGGTGGCAGGGTGAGGGTGAGTGTGAGGAAAACCCTAACCCTAGCTAAGAAAAGAGAGAAATAGAAGGGGGGGTAGGGGAAAGATGAAATCGGTGAATAATATTTGGGATTTACTCTTTATATTTAATATATGTTATATATATGTATATATGTTACAAGTTGATCGGGCTCGAGTTGGATCGGGTTGCCTGAAACTTCAACCTGAGCCCAACCCGATTTTGGTCGGGTTAATTAAACATAGGCCCGAGCCCGAGTACTGATGAGCTCAATCCAACCCGAGCCCAACATCGGGTTGAGCCTGGCCAAGTTGTAGCCCTAGTGGCCGGGTGCACAATTTTCTCAATTTCTTTGGCTTGATGCCCAACTTCTCAAGTCTTCTCAAAGTCATGGGTATTCAAAAAATATATTCACCCACACTTCGAAAATTCTGATAAGTTACCTGGTTCAAAGGATCAACCGATCATATATATTCTTCTATCTTCATCCGTCGTCCGCCAAGCTCCATTAGTCCATCGCTAGTGCCAAAGCACTCGACAATTGCAGTTAAGAGCAACATATTTGTGTCGATTCATCATGTTATTTTCAATCTGCTATATAAATATAGAATTATATATTTATTTATTTTAGGTGGATGGAAAAAATATATTTTATCCAAATAGACTCCGATTAATCTAAATAAAAAATATATCAGAAAATAAAAAAATAGAAATTCAAAGGAGGGGTTGAGGAGACATTCTTGCAATATCTGTGGAGAGTTGTATAAAGATCACCGATGTTTTCTCCATCCCTATACTATTTTCACCTAATTAAACAGAAAAAGAAAAAAAATTGAAGAAATAAGCCAAAAAAAGAGAGAAAAAATATACAATGAGGCAAAAAGTTACATGGTAGATGAGTTGATTAGCCGTGCATCAATGTGGAGAAAATTTTTGCTCATACGTTTTTTGCTAGGAGACGTTCAGCCATTGGACAATGGAGGGAGAGATGTTATAAGGAAAGCAAAGACGTTTTAAAAAAGCAAAGAAACATTTTAAGGAGAGATGTTTTATGAAGTTTTGGGAAAGCAAAGAGGCAGTTTAAGAACGAAAGACGTTTTAGGAAACCAAATCGGTTTTGGTTTAAGCCATTAATGGTATTAATGCATGAAGAAAGAATAGATGTGAGGGAATGTTAGGTTGCTAACATGGCGCTCTTCATGAGGAGAGTGCCATGTTAACATGATGTGGTGGAGTGAGAAGATTGTTGCTCACTTTTCTACTTTAGTATAGATATATAAATATGTGGCACATGGATTGTAGGGTCATATTTGGAAGAGGTGGCAAAATAGGGAGATATTTGGAAATATAGCAACTAAGGGACAATTTTGAAAAATTATTTTGGAGGAACAAATCTGAAAATCATGGCAACTCAAGGAACAGTTAGAAAAGCAAAATTTTGAAATTGGAAAAGTTGAAGCTGCATTACTTTCAATAAAGAACTCTTAAATTTATGAAGATATTTGTCATGGGTATTTCACGGATATATTTAAAAGTATATAGATAAGCGAATTTTCACTACGACGACGACCCATTTTTTTACTTTTTTTTAAAAACATCATTACATATCTACTACTTATTTTTATGGTGCACAAAGATATTATAGAATTTAAAATTTTATCTCTTCTTTATTTATCTATGTGATAATATACTTTTTAAGATTATTTTTATGAGAAATCTAGGCCATGGTTTAAAAAATCGGCCGTTATAACGAAATAATGGCCATTATAACGGAAACAGACCTCCCTCGATACGTCACGTATCGTTTTAAGGGTCAAAAAATAACTATCGTTATTTTCGTTAAAACTCATTTTTGTAAAATAAAATGCAAAAAAATTGTTAAAAAAATCCATTATTTCCATTATTTTTTCATTTTTTTTATTAAATTTTACTAAATTTTTTAATAATGGAAATATTGTTTGAGAAAGATTTAATTGTTAATCTGACATTCACAATATTGTTTGATTTTCAATTTTATAACCTAAGAATTGTATGGAAGTTTGGAAGAGTTTGATTTTGCGTTGAGAGAGAACTAAACCATTTTTAAGGATTATATCATAGAAGATTTGAAGATGTTTCCAATGTTGGAAGAAAAGACAAGGACATCATCGATGTAGACAATAATAAAATGTTTGAAAGGATGGAAGATGTCGGTCATAATATGTTGGAATTCGGAGGGGGCATTTTTGAGACCAAAAGGCATAACATTCCATTCGAAATGTCCGCGGGGAACGGTAAAGGCGGTTTTGTAACGATCCTTTTTATTGATTTGGATTTGCCAAAATCCAGATTTGAGTTCAAATTTAGAGAAGATTTGAGCGTCAGACAGGCGAGATATAAGGTCTTGTTTGTTTGGGACAGGGAAACGAATTGCTTGAAGGACTTCGTTAAGAGGCTTATAGTTAATAACTAATCATGGAACACCTCGTTCGAGTTCGGCCGAGTTTTCGACATAAAAGGCGGCGCAACTCCAAGGAGACTGTGAAGGACGGATGAGTTGTTTTTGGAGGAGATTGGTAATTTCTTGATCACATAATATCAAGAAAACAAGAATTCATTTGGATGGCGCGAGCTTTTGTTGGAATTTTTGTTTCAGAAAAATCTTTAATGTAAGGAAGGGAAACGATATGCTGCTTGCGATGCCAAAATGCTGAGGGAAGCTCGGAACAGCAGGTTTGATGTAGTTTATTTTCGAAGTTGGTGATTTGTTGGGTGAAGAAGGGTTTTTGAATTTTGTTGCGTATGTTTTGGAAGCGGATATCTTGCTGGAGGTAGGTGATTTGATTTTCTTTATGGGAAATGAGATTAATGATTTGATTGATTTTGCTAAGGTGAGGGGGTCGGGTGAACTCGAAAAGAATTGTTTGTTTATTAACAGAGGTTTCAAGACCGGCAGTGGTGACTAAGAATGGTGTTATTTGCAATAAGAAAGGAGTGCCGAAGATAACTTCTTGCTGAAGATCTTTGACTATGAGGAAAGAGACAGCAATGCATTGTTCATTTTTACAAATATGGGCCAGAGGGATTTTGAAATCGACCCAACAGGTATTGCTGTTAGCGGTTGTAATTGTTGCACTAGTGGCTTCTAAAAATTTGGTAGGGATAAGACCTTCACGGATACAATTGATGTCGGCACCGCTGTCAATGAGAGTGAGAAACTCCTGGAAAAATTGTTTAATATTGAGGAAGATTGTTGTGTACCATTTTTGGGATAAATATTGAGTAACGGAGGCAGCGACAAAGTTATCAATGGTTGTATCAGGTGTGGTAGTTTGAGAAAGCTTTAATTGGTCAACAGTGGTTTTTAAGTGAAGGACTTCGGTTTTTAACAAGTTGATTTCTTGTTGAAGTGTGCTAAGGGAAGGTTCGTGGGGTGAATGGTTAGGTTGGTTGAGGCGGTCATAAACGTCTTTCATGGAAAAGGGAGAGGGAATATGCTGGAGGGAGGTTTTAGGGTAAGGAGGGGGGGTGGAGGAAGATGAAGCGTTGTTTTGGAGAAGTTGACAGAGATATTGATTTTTGAGGTTTAAGTCGGGGAGTTTGTCAATGATATCGAGGAGGAGCTCTTCATGGGTGGTAAGGATATTGACAGATAAAGGTTCGTCGTTTGTATCGTTGATATATTCGTGATTGGTGTGACAAGTGTTACAACAATTTCGAGGTTCTGGGGAGCAAGGGGCGGGGTTATGGGTGTCAGAGTCAGGTTGATTGATTTGGCGAAGTTTTTTGGAAGGAGTTTTTGAAAAATATTTGTTGGTGAAATGGCCAGGTTTGCCGCATTTATAGCATTTGTTATAAAATTTTGACGAAGATTTAGGAGATGGTTGATTGTAATAGGTAGGTTTAGGGAGGGTGGGGGAGGCGCGGGTGCGAGTGGAGGTTGGAGGGGGGGAGGGCCGAGGCTTGCGGCGAGAAGGTGGGGTAAGGGTAGTAATACCAAAATCCCAGCAGAAATCGCCTAATTCTTGTTGTTTACTAGAGCGTTGTTGTTTGATTTGTTTTTTAAGTTTGAGGTCATTACATATTTTGAATCCCGTTTTTTGAATAGTGTGAGTCAGTTCACCATAAGAGTAACGATTGTAATTTAAAGTTCCATCATGTTGGTCGCGTAAGTTGTCTTTGACTTTTTCAGGAAAGAGAGGGGGAAGACCAGAAATGAATTTTTCTTTCCAGAAGGATGCGTTACAGTCGGGAATGCGAAATTTTTTTGAGAGGAAGACATCTTTGTACCAGCAATAATCAGATAAAGTGGAACATTTGAGATTAATGAGTTGGTCTTTGTTGCGTTCGTAAAGATCATCTATTTTTCCTAAGAAATGGTGAATTATATTGACGATGAGTGTTAGTAAGGAATCGGATTGTTGGTGACCATCGGCATTTAATTTTGGGAGTCCATTGGCTTCGCGTTTGATGGCGGTTAGAATCTCATCGCGTTGGGCCTCAGAGAAATATTCATGCCGCCAGCCATGTAGTTGGCCGGTAAAACCAGCGGTTATAGCCACAGTGATATTTGATTCTTGGTTGTGATTAATATAACAGGCATTGGCGTAGACGAGCATTTGATTACAAGTTTGGAGAATATGATAATCGGAATAGCCATCGATATTCCATTCGTAGATGACGTTTACTTGAAAAAAATATTTTTGAACTTGAGAAGATTCTTCGAGTTGAAGATCTACAGGAGTGGGTCGAGTGTAGTAGTTTTTTGTGGTGGAGTTGTTAAAGCGACGTGAATTCTTAAACTGTTGGGGATGAAAAATTTTGTTTAGTTCTGGATAGTCAGAGGTATCGGTAAGAGGTGAATTTAGTGGTTGGGTAGGATCATTATCCGGGTTCACAGGGAGAGGCTGATCATTATCATGGTTAGTAGGTATGGGATTTTGATCAGGATCAGGTGCATGAGTAATGGTATCATGGTCTGACATGGTTTGGAGAGTGTTGATGGAAGGAAGTTTTCCTTTGTCAGTTGAGGATTGAAGTCGTTTAGTTATTTCGGATAAAAAGTCGGAAGGTTGCGGCATCGGGAGAAGAGTGAGATAGAGTGGTTTTTGGGGAAGAAAACTAAGTTTGGATTGTGGAACAGTAATGGTAGAAGAACTTGGTGCAGTAGGAGAAGGGTTTAAGAGTAAGGAGTCGAGACGATTGCTAAGGGCTTTTAAACATAAGTTTGTATAGTTATTTTGTTTTATGAGATGGGAAAGTTCTTGTTGTTTGACTGGTCGATCTTCGTTAAATTGGGATTCCTTTTTTAAAGGAGTGGCAAGAATTTCAGAATATTTGATAGTAGTAAAATGTGGGAAGGGTTGGTCAAATTTTTCGCCTTTGGATGTTTCTCAAGTATGGTATTTTTGTTTGATTACTAAAATTTCAGGATGGTCGTGAGAGGTGTCTTTTAACCAATCGAAGAAGAAGATATTTTGTTCAGTAGAAAGCATATCAACAAACCATAGTTGTTTGAGATGAGATTGTGTAGAGGAAGGTATTGTTTGAAAAAACCAATCTTTCAATGGATGAGTTTGTAAATTCTTTTTTAATAATTGACTGTCAATTTGGAACACAGATATGACATTAATATTAAAATCATTTTCAGTTGGTTCGAAATGTTGAAAATGGGTAGGGGCTGTTTGAGCTTCCTCGGATGAGTATGTAGGATAAGCGACACCGGCAGGAGATGAATTAAAATCTTCTTTGAAAAGATTATGTGGAGGAAAAGGAGGAGTAGTAGAACTACCTAGGTTAAAAGAGGTGGTGGTGGATTTTCGAGAGAAAGATGGACGTTGATCTGTTGATTTGTGAAAATTGAGGATAATATTTCTATTTGGTTTTTTAACAATATTGTGAATGTCAGAGAGTTGTTTTGGTATAGGGGTATGAAAATTTTCAAGTTCCCATGATTCGTCTAATTTGATTTCCTCCCATTTGATTAAAGTAGGAGTGATTACATGATTTTTATAGTTTGTAAGAAAGAGAGTAGTTAATCCTTTTGTTTGACCATTATATGCAATGTCGGGAGCTATAGAATGCATCACTTTATAGTAAATGCGATAAACAATTGCAATATTTTCAGAGAGAGGGTTCATTTTAAAACCTTTGGTATGAACGCCGAGAGAAAGGGCGTCACTAGCAGTAATGTCAGTTAATCCGACGGAGATGTTAGGGAAACAATTGAAGAATACTGGTCCATTTGCTAGGCTAGCATTGACGCCACCATAAATTGAGTCATCAAACTCATCATGACGTTTGTCACAGATATAGACTAAGCAAGAAGTATTGAGACCTAATCGAGTAAGTGTTTTTATGGCTACTTGGATGAGTCCAAAATGGACGTATTTGTATTAAGATTTGTATTGTTCAAGAGTAGATCGAGGGATTATACAAATATCGGAATAGTTACTTTGAATATTTTGAGAAAATTCAACAGTTTTAATTATGTAATTGGAATTGGTTCAAAGGATCCTTTATGATATATTTCATTAACAGGGATAGAAGGAAGGTTCCAGTTTTGAAGGGATTGTTCAATATGATCATATGAAATTTTAAAACAATTTGTTATAGAAATAGTATCGATTTTGTCGTTTGAGATAATAGGAGTAATATCTGAAGAAAAAGCCGATTTATCTTTTCTTTTCTTTAGAATCTTTTTTAGTTTTTCCATATTACAAGTAGTAGTGGCTCTGATACCAAAAGAGCAGGATTGGCTACAACTTGTACAACGATTCAGAATTTAGACTTTGAATTGTTCAGAGATCTTGATAATACATTGTAGAGCTTTGATGAAATTACAGTAGAGAGAGACAAGCTTCTCTAAGGAAATGTAAAGAAACAGAAAATTACAGGGAAATTCAGAGAAGAGATAGTTCCAAAAACTAAAACTTGATTTATTACATGGCTTTGGCCTTCTTCTATAGCCTTCGGACTTCAAAGATCTGGAATCCAGAAGGTTGACAGGTGCCAGTTGGTGGATAAGTGCCAGTTGGTGGATGGTTGTTGGAATGGACAAGTACCAGTTGGTGAACGGTTGTTGGAGAATCTTTTCACGTGGAGAAAAACTAAAAAAGATTCTAAAGAAAAGAAAAGATAAATCGGCTTCTTCTTCAGATATTACTCCTATTATCTCAAACGACAAAATCGATACTATTTCTATAACAAATTGTTTTAAAATTTCATATGATCATATTGAACAATCCCTTCAAAACTGGAACCTTCCTTCCGCCCTTGTTAATGAAATATATCATAAAGGATCCTTTGAACCAATTCCAATTACATAATTAAAACTGTTGAATTTTCTCAAAATATTCAAATTAATTGTTCCGATATTTGTATAATCCCTCGATCTACTCTTGAACAATACAAATCTGAATACAAATACGTGCATTTTAGACTCATCCAAGTAGCCATAAAACCACTTACTCGACTAGGTCTCAATACTTCTTGCTTAGTCTATATCTGTGACAAACGCCATGCTGAGTTTGATGACTCAATTTATGGTGGCGCCAATGCTAGCTTAGCAAATGGACCAGTATTCTTCAATTGCTTCCCTAACATCTCCGTCGGATTAACTGACATTACTGCTAGTGACGCCCTTTCTCTCGGCGTTCATACCAAAGGTTTTCCCTCTCTCTGAAAATATTGCAATTGTTTATCGCATTTACTATAAAGTGATGCATTCTATAGCTCCCGACATTGCATATAATGGCCAAACAAAAGGATTAACTACTCTCTTTCTTACAAACTATAAAAATCATGTAATCACTCCTACTTTAATCAAATGGGAGGAAATCAAATTAGACGAATCATGGGAACTTGAAAATTTTCATACCCCTATACCAAAACAACTCTCTGACATTCACAATATTGTTAAAAAACCAAATGGAAATATTATCCTCAATTTTCACAAATCAACAGATCAACGTCCATCTTTCTCTCGAAAATCCACCACCACCTCTTTTAACCTAGGTAGTTCTACTACTCCTCCTTTTCCTCCACATAATCTTTTCAAAGAAGATTTTAATTCATCTCCTGCCGGTGTCGCTTATCCTACATACTCATCCGAGGAAGCTCAAACAGCCCCTACCCATTTTCAACATTTCGAACCAACTGAAAATGATTTTAATATTAATGTCATATCTGTGTTCCAAATTGACAGTCAATTATTAAAAAAGAATTTACAAACTCATCCATTGAAAGATTGATTTTTTCAAACAATACCTTCTTCTACACAATCTCATCTCAAACAACTATGGTTTGCTGATATGCTTTCTACTGAACAAAATATCTTCTTCTTCGATTGGTTAAAAGACACATCTCACGACCATCCTGAAATTTTAGTAATCAAACAAAAATACCATACTTGAGAAACATCCAAAGGCGAAAAATTTGACCAACCCTTCCCACATTTTACTACTATCAAATATTCTGAAATTATTGCCACTCCCTTAAAAAAGGAATCCCAATTTAACGAAGATCGACCAGTCAAACAACAAGAACTTTCCCATCTCATAGAACAAAATAACTATACAAACTTATATTTAAAAGCCCTTAGCAATCGTCTCGACTCCTTACTCTTAAACCCTTCTCCTACTGCACCAAGTTCTTCTACCATTACTGTTCCACAATCCAAACTTAGTTTTCTTCCCCAAAAACCACTCTATCTCACTCTTCTCCCGACGCCGCAACCTTCCGACTTTTTATCCGAAATAACTAAATAACTTCAATCCTCAACTGACAAAGGAAAACTTCCTTCCATCAACGCTCTCCAAACCATGTCAGACCATGATACCATTACTCATGCACCTGATCCTGATCAAAACCCCATACCTACTAACCATGATAATGATCAACCTCTCCCTGTGAACCCGGACAGTGATCCTACCCAACCACTAAATTCACCTCTTACCAATACCTCTGACTATCCAGAATTAAACAAAATTTTTTATCCCCAACAGTTTAAGAATTCACGTCGCTTTAACAACTCCATTACAAAAAATTACTACACTCGACCAATTCCTGTAGATCTTCAACTCGAAGAATCTTCTCAAGTTCAAAAACATTTTTTTCAAGGAAACGTCATCTACGAATGGAATATCGATGGCTATTCCGATTATCATATTCTCCAAACTTGTAATCAAATGCTCGTCTACGCCAATGCCTGTTATATTAATCACAACCAAGAATCAAATATCACTGTGGCTATAACCGCTGGTTTTACCGGCCAACTACATGGCTGGCGGCATGAATATTTCTCTGAGGCCCAACGCGATGAGATTCTAACCGCCATCAAACGCGAAGCCAATGGACTCCCAAAATTAAATGCCGATGGTCACCAACAATCCGATTCCTTACTAACACTCATCATCAATATAATTCACCATTTCTTAGGAAAAATAGATGATCTTTACGAACGCAACAAAGACCAACTCATTAATCTCAAATGTTCCACTTTATCTGATTATCGCTGGTACAAAGATGTCTTCCTCTCAAAAAAATTTCGCATTCCCGACTGTAACGCATCCTTCTGGAAAGAAAAATTCATTTTTGGTTTTCCCCCTCTCTTTGCTGAAAAAGTCAAAGACAACTTACGCGACCAACATGATGGAACTTTAAATTACAATCGTTACTCTTATGCTGAACTGACTCACACTATTCAAAAAACAGGATTCAAAATATGTAATGACATCAAACTTCAAAAACAAACCAAACAACAATGCTCTAGTAAACAACAAGAATTAGGCGATTTCTGTTGGGATTTTGGTATTACTACCCTTACTCCACCTTCTCGCCGCAAGCCTCGGCCCTCCCCCCCTCCAACCTCCACTCGCACCCGCGCCTCCCCCACCCTCCCTAAACCTACCTATTACAAACAACTATCCCCTAAATCTTCGCCAAAATCTTATAACAAATGCTATAAATGCGGCAAACCTGGCCATTTCGCCAACAAATGTTTTTCAAAAACTCCTTCCAAAAAACTTCGCCAAATCAATCAACCTGACTCTGACACCCATAACCCCGCCCCTTGCTCCCCAGAACCTCGAAATTGTTGTAACACTTGTCACACCAATCACGAATATATCAACGATACAAACGACGAACCTTTATCTGTCAATGTCCTTACCACCCATGAAGAGCTCCTCCTCGATATCATTGACAAACTCCCCGACTTAAACCTCAAAAATCAATATCTTCATCAACTTCTCCAAAACAACGCTTCATCTTCCTCCACCCCCCCTCCTTACCCTAAAACCTCCCTCCAGCATATTCCCTCTCCCTTTTTCATGAAAGATGTTTATGACCGCCTCAACCAACCTAACCATTCACCCCACGAAGGTCTTATCCCTAAACATTTTAAGGAAAGACGTTTTATGAAGTTTTGGGAAAGCAAAGATGCAATTTAAGAATGAAAGACGTTTTAGGAAACCAAATCGGTTTTGGTTTAAGCCATTAATGGTATTAATGCATGAAGAAAGAATAGATGTGAGGGAATGTTAGGTTGCTGACATGGCGCTCTTCATGAGGAGAGTGCCATGTTAACATGATGTGGTGGAGTGAGAAGATTGTTGCTCACTTTTCTACTTTAGTATAGATATATAAATATGTGGCACATGGATTGTAGGGTCATATTTGGAAGAGGTGGCAAAATAGGGAGATATTTGGAAATATAGCAACTAAGGGACAATTTTGAAAAATTATTTTGGAGGAACAAATCTGAAAATCATGGCAACTCAAGGAACAGTTAGAAAAGCAAAATTTTGAAATTGGAAAAGTTGAAGCTGCATTACTTTCAATAAAGAACTCTTAAATTTACGAAGATATTTGTCATGGGTATTTCACGGAGATATTTAAAAGTATATAGATTAGCAAATTTTCACTACGACGATGACCCATTTTTTTACTTTTTTTTAAAAACATCGTTACATATCTACTACTTATTTTTATGGTGCACAAAGATATTATAGAATTTAAAATTTTATCTCTTCTTTATTTATCTATGTGATAATATACTTTTTAAGATTATTTTTATGAGAAATCTTGGCCATGGTTTAAAAAATCGGCCGTTATAACGAAATAATGGCCATTATAACGGAAACAGACCTCCCTCGATACGTCACGTATCGTTTTAAGGGTCAAAAAATAACTATCGTTATTTTCGTTAAAACTCATTTTTGTAAAATAAAATGCAAAAAAATTGTTAAAAAAACCCATTATTTTTTCATTTTTTTTATTAAATTTTACTGAAATTTTTAAATTCAAATTTGGAAATTTGAAATTTAGATCCATTTTTCCATTATTTCCCGTTATTTTTATTTTTCCCATTTTTCTCCTTTTTTCGTTTATGTCAGTGCGTTACAATCCATTATAACGGAAAAAACGGTAACACCCCCAGTCCGTTCCACCGTTATAACGGCCTGTTTTAAAACTTGATTTAGCATCACCTTTGATGTCCTGTCCCCAAAGATTCCATGTGGCATACTCTTTTGGGCCTACTCACCAATGGATGCTTCTCATCCCATAGTACACCTCTACACCATAAATCAGCCTTATGGGTGATCTCTAACCATAAGATTTGTATATTTTGAAAAATGCTTAGAATTCAAAGGTTAGAAATTACTTGAAGAAAAATGCTTGAATTATAACGCCCATACATCACTAGTACACTAATTTTTGGTCCACCAAGTGGTGTTTCAAATTCATGGGTCAATAGGCCTGAGAGATTATGCCACGTGGCAATTTTAGGGTAAAACATTGAATTTTGATGTCCATGATCTACCCATATCAACACATGCCACTCCACTAGTAGATAAATAAGTAGATATAAAAGATGTAAAAGTCTAAAATACTGATCATATAAATTAGTGAAAGTGCAGGGATATTTTTGGAACCTTCTTGTAAACCATCCTGTAATATAGTGGCAAAACCAGTGGAGTCCAGTTTCGCTCACAAACGTTTTTGCTCATGGATACTCGCCAACGTCCATATGAGCCACATGGCACACTCTTAGAGAACACTGACCATATAGATATTTGCCCATCCCCAAATAGACCTATATATCAAAAATCAGCCTAACTGATGACTTTTATCCATTGGATTTTAGTCTTTTCCATGGGTTGATTTTCATCTGATTCAAGCATTATTTGGGTACTCAAATCAACGACTAGAAATCACCATCCTGATTGATGATCTCCATCCGTTGATTTGAGCACCCAAAAATAGTTACTTGAATCAATTAAAAATACCCATGAAAAATTATTGAATCCAATGGACATAGATCACCAATCAAGCGGAGATTTGGTATGTAGGTCAATCAAGGGTAGGCCAATCACTCATAGGTCAGTGAGCCTGAAAAGAGTGTCACATGGTGTATTTTTGTGTTCCCCACAGGGCCACAGGAAAAGTTCGCCTCAGGGGCCAAATTTTTTGGATGTTTGGCCCCACCCCTTAGTGACCTATGCACCAAAAGGCAGTCCAATTCGTGATTTCTAGCCATTGGGGTCTCAAGTACCCTCTTGGCAATCTTCTGAGTCTAGAAATTTCAAAGCAACAGCTTCAAAACTACACTTATAAAATATTTTATTTATGATTTAATTGTCAATTATCTCTTTTCCAAACTCAAATCTTCAAGAGCTGTTGTAAGATGTAACAAAATAGATCAAGTTCAGCTTTTGCAACTACTCCCTCTAATTTATCTTTTCCTTTTAAAATTCTATTCTTTAAGAACTCTTACTTGTTTTCATCTATATGTTTGGATTTTTATTCCATATTTAGTTTATTTTCGTTTTTTTAAAAAAAAAATTTTAACCTGGTTTAGTACTATTTATGTTCCAATGACTGATTTGTCACAGACTTCTTTTGTAATTGTGTAGTGTCTGGACCATGGATTCCTGGGTGTCAAAGATTGAAATTCTGAAGTCAATAATGGAAATTGTGATGACTATAGGGGCACACATTGGTGAACAGTTAAATAATGTTATCAGCCTTGGAGAAAATATGGAAAAACTGGAAAGCATAATGGAAGAGCTGAAAAGTAGAGAGGATGACATAAACGCAGAACTAAATCAAGTAGAGGTTCAGAGAGGGAAGAAGCGAAAGAGAGAAGTTGAAAATTGGCTTGAAAAAAAGCAGAAGGTTACCACTGAAGTGCATGGCATAAAACGGGAAGTTGGTGAAAGGAGATATTTTTCAAGGTTAAGGTTGGGAAATCTTGTTGCAAAAAAGATGGAAGAAGTTAACGAACTTCTAGAGAAAGGCCGCTTTTCTGATGGATTAATAGTTAACACTCTCCCTAGTTGTGGAGAGACATTAGCAACAACAACATTAGTGGGTGAAGAGGTACAAAGAAACCTGGAAATAGTTTGGGAGTGGATGTTAAATGATGAGATAAACAAGATTGGTATTTATGGAATGGGAGGAGTTGGCAAGACAACCATCATGACCCATATCAATAATCGACTAAAACAGAATAATCATTTTGATGATGTAATTTGGGTCACCGTATCAAAAGCATTTACTGTCGAGGGATTACAAAACGACATTGCAGAAGTAGTCGGTTTAGATTTGTCGAATTGTAGAGATCAAGTAAGAAGAGCGGCCAAATTACAAGAAGCCCTTATTAGAAGGAAGAGGTTTGTGCTCATCTTGGATGATATGTGGGAAGTGTTTACTTTGGAGGAGGTAGGTATTCCCATACCTTGTAGAGAAAATGGATTCAAGTTAGTATTAACCACTAGATCATTCGAAGTATGTCGAGGGATGAAATGCCAAACAAATATCAAAGTGGAGGTTCTCTCAGAGAAGGAGGCATGGGACTTATTCATGGATAAAGTTGGGCGTGACATGGTGCTTACTCCTGAAGTAGAAGAAATTGCAATGCGCGTTGCCCAAGAATGTGCGGGTTTGCCTCTCACAATCATCACGGTAGGTGGAACCATGAGTGGAGTGGATGACATTCGTGAATGGAAAAATGCATTGTTTGAATTGCAAAGTTCGACGGAGGGGTTGAGGAAGATGAAAGACAAGGTCATTAAACATTTGAAATTCAGTTATGATCGCTTGAGAGGTGAAAAGCTCAAGACTTGTTTCTTGTATTGTGCATTGTATCCTGAAGATTATAAGATCAGGGTGGAACAATTGATAGAGTTTTGGATTGCTGAGGGATTAATAGATGATGATGAAAGGAACAGGCAAGCGAGGGTTAATGACGGTCACGTTATATTGAATATACTAATAAACAATGGCATGTTAGAAAGAACAATCGATGATTGGTATATATTTAGTATTGAATGTGTAAAGATGCATGATTCAGTTAGGGATATGGCCCTCGACATCACAAGTGTGAGACCTCGATTCTTGGTCAAAGCTGGTAACAAATTAATAACAAAACCACCGAAGGAAGAGATATGGAAAGAAGATGTTGAGAGGGTCTCTCTAATGAGAAATGATATAATGGACCTTTCGTATACACCCAGGTGCCCCACACTCACTACTTTGCTACTGCAAGGAAACCATTTATCAGGAGGGATCTCAGGTTCTTTCTTTGACCACATGCCAAGCCTCAGGGTTCTCGACCTATCTGATACTAAAATAAAGCACCTGCCACATTCTATCTCTGACTTAAAGAATCTCCGTGCACTTCTCTTACGCAATTGTTCAAACTTAACTGATGTGACTTCGCTTGAAAATCTTACAGAATTGAGGATGTTGGACCTCCTCGATACTGGCATCGAAGAATTGCCTCACGGCATTGGAAGGTTGGTCAACCTCAAACGCCTTGATTTCTCTTCCTTTCACAGCCCAAGAATGTTTCCGAGTGGGTTACTATCCATGCTTTCCTTTCTCGAATACCTCAAAATAGGTACTAATTATTACGTTGAAGATGGATCGAACAGGGTGGACGAAGCATGCGTGGAGGAACTCATGAACTTGACACATTTAGAAATTTTGGAAACTAGGTTCTCCGATTTGCATACATTTAATAAATATGTCAGGTCTGAGCATGTGCAAGAATTGAAGAAATTCCGTTTATCCGTAGGGGCTGATATAGTCAATAATCACTATGATTGGATATCGGAGAAATTAGTATTAATGATGGGAGTCAATCTCATTGACGGAAATAGCTCCCTTGTGCTCCCTCACAACACCCAAGACTTGTTTATTTATAACTGCAACGATCTCACTAGGTTATCGGAATTGTATTGCTTAAAGAATGTGAGGGATTTGAAAAGATGTGAGATCTCTAGTTCAAATGGGATACAGTGCATCTTGTCGTCAGAAGATGAAGAAGCGGGCCCGTTATTCTTACCAAGCCTTGAGAATTTGTCTCTCATTGGCTTGGTCAAGTTAAGTGCACTCTATCAAGGAGTTGTGCCACGCGGCACCGTTTCTAGTTTAAAGGAATTGCATATCTCTTTCTGTAAACATATAAACAATTTGTTCTCGCCTGGGCTGTTGCAGCACCTCCAAAACCTTGAAAAGATTGAGGTTGAACGCTGCTGGGAAATGGAGGAGATAATAGCAGAAGAAGAAGAAGAACAAGAAGAAGAAGAAGAAGAAGAGATGGGTGAAGGGAACAACAATACCATCACACTTCCAAGGTTAAAGAAGTTGTTTTTGTACGACCTACTGAATTTAAAGAGCATTTGGAAGGGGTTAATGGTTTGTGAGTCTTTAGAGATCATTTGTGTAGATGATTGTAAAGAGCTGAAAAGGCTCCCTGTCTCTATGGAAATGGAAAATAGAGGACAACCACCAGCACTACCTGCTCTCAAAACAATCGTAGGAACCAAAGAGTGGTGGGATTCGCTGGAGTGGGACCATCCCAACGACAAAGCCCTCCTTCAACCCTTCTTCGAAGAGATCTTCTAAGGTTAGTATTATGAATGAATTCTTATGTTTTTTATTCTAGAGACTTCCTTAATTCCTTATATAATACATTGGGTTTGATTGATGTAGGCCTACAAATAATTTATGGTTTGATAACAAATCAAGTATCTTCAAATCTTTCTTAAAAGGTTGTTTAATTCAAGGTGGGGGAACTCTTGAGCAAGGTTTAAAGGAGGCCGTTTTAACGGCTAAACGAACTGGGGGCGTTACCGTTTAAACCGTTTAAACGGACTGAAACGGTTAGAGGCAAAAATGGAATTAAATGGATTTTAACGGTTTAAACGATTTTAACGGAAAAAAGTGACGCTGAAATTCAAATTTTGAAATTTGAAATTTATAAAAAAAAAATGGAATTAAACTGTTTTAACGGCCGTTTTTTTCACAGAATTTTTCAAAATTAAACGGCTTTTTAAACAATTTTAATGGCTGTTTAAACGATTTTAACGGCCGCTAAAACAAAAAAACGGCGGTTTTTTTCAAAATCGATAAAACGCGTTTAAACGGTTTTAACAGAAACGGGCTTGTGGCGTTACCGTTTAAACGGCCATTAAAACTGTTTAAACGGCCTTTTTAAAACCATGCTTTTGAGAGCCATTTATTAGTTTTATGATGATTCCTGATTGCTAACTTGTTAGAACACCATCTATATGCATGCAGATTGCAGAGTTCCTCTTCAATACAGGGTTACAGAGAGACATGGGAAAAAATTTAGTATGTGGAGCATTTTTCCCTGTGGAGTTTGGAGCGCGTAATAATGCAACACCTGACACTCTTTCAGGCTCACTTAGCCATGAATGATTGGCCTACTAGTTGATGGATCTACGCACCAAAAAGCAGCCTAATTAGTGATCTCTAGCCATTCAATTTGAGTATCCAAAAAAATGTTTCAAATCCAAGGCTATATAATATCTCTAGTCATTGTCACATTGCCACATGTCACTTATCAAGTGGTGCTACGTAACAACCTATTTAAAATTTCTTTATTAAGACTCACATTGGATGACAGAGTCCCTTGTCAACGTTGACAACGGACCACAACATGAGCTACGTGGGAGTTTCTCAGAGCCACTAACGAATGGTTGGTTGTCCCATCTCTAGGTGGACCTACCTACCAAAAATAACAGTTTAGTTATTTATAACCTTTGGATCTGAGTACTTCCAAATGATGTTCGATCCCAAGGTTGAAAATTTACTCATAAAAGGCTCAAATTAATGGTTATATATCACTGATCAGGATGATTTTTGGTAGGTACGTAGGTCCACCTAGGGAGGATATAAACAACCATACGGTCAGTGGTCTAAGAGAAGTGCCAAGTGGCTCATACTGTGGTCCATCGCCAACGTTGATGAGGGATGGTCATGGAAGAATTGCTCTCCACACGTGTGGGAACGAGTAGGCAAACGCTTGCAGTGTTCTTTTCTAGACATTGTCACTTCTACTAACATCAGAGTTTGATGCCCACAAATGCCATGTGGCACAATCTTTCGTGCTCATTGACCCTATGAATGTTTGATCCACCACTCTGGTGGACCAAGGTACAAAAGATTAGCCAGATTAGTGCTATATGGCACACATGCAGCTATAGAGACCTAATAGATTAGTCCCCCCAAGGTTTTAACGGCCGTTAAAACAGTAGTGCCCCAAGCCCGTTGCGTTAAGAACCATTTTGACGCTTCTGAAAAAATTTGTGAAAAAACAGCCGTTATTTCCATTTTTTCCGATATGTTCCATTTTTATTTTTTTTTTCATTTTTGAACATTTTTGAAATTCAGATTTTGAATTTCAGCGCCATTTTCCCATTATTTCAGTTAAATTTCAACTAGGTTTATATAAAATTTTTGTACTTGGTTATTTGATCAAACCACGTTATGGTCAAGTGTGCTGACAAAATTCCAAATGCACCAATCACAAATTCGACATTTTAATTTGCAAACATTGAATCTTGGCCTTCCCTCAATTTGAAGGGAACCACAATCAAGTTGATCCAATTTGAAGGCTAGTAGGTCTCATACTCTCTATCATTCAATGACCCAGACAATACAGCCAGGGCCGTCTTAATACAAGTTGAGGTCTTAGGCGAAAACTCTAAATGTCCCTTGAAAAATTTGTTATTTCAATGTTTTCAATATAGTCTTAAAACACGTTTTTCAAGGAGAATTCAATGGTGGATATGATGTTTGCATACTTTTAAATCTGCAAACAATTGCAGACTAGATTTGTCCTGCTGTAGCATAGTCTTGTGTGATTGGAGGGGCCTGAAGCAAATGGACAGGTGGGGGCCTTTTGAAAAAAAATAAATAAATAAAAATACTTGAAAATTCTGAAATTTAGGGGCCTTACCTATGGGGGGCCTTAGGCAACCGCCTCATCTGCCTAATGGTCAAGCCGGGCCTGAATACAACATGTACGGATATTATGGGTGCAAAATTTAGTTTTCACGATCTCCGAGATCTCGACAAGGTGGTGGTGGGCTTTTCTTCTTTTGAACGAATGCTGGCTCCTCCATTGGATCGAAGTCTGGCTTCATCCTCCTCATGTGACATCGGGGTGTCCCTACAGAAAGCACTCCAATGCTCAAGTCAGTCTCAAACTAGTGCACGTAGGGATTTTGTTTAGGGTTTTCGACCTCCTCTGTGAGGAGGAATTTACCTTTTATAGGATCTGATTGATCTCGTCCAGTTGTCCTTTTTCAATGATAACGCCATATCCTTCATGGGACGATTTTTCATTGGTGGGATAATTTTTTAGAAGTCATAGAAATTTAAAGCGTCTAGGAGGTCGTCTAATTTTTTAGAAGTAATTTCTCTTAGAAGTTAAAAGCTAAAAAAAATTAGCTTCAGTTTTAAGTCAGTTTTTAACTTTTCAAAAAGTTAATATATGAAACACATCCAAACTAACTTTTTGATTTATAAAAGTCAATAAGTTACTTATTTTGGTGTTGACAAACGCCCCCTAAACCTTGCCTCACCCCTTTGGTTGAGGCATCTCCACAACTCTCAATCATTGAGTGAAACATGGAGGGCAACACACTAACAACCTAAACAGCTGGTTGAAGCCAATAAGAAAAGAAAGAAAAAAAAAGTGGAGACAGCTCTTGCACTATTTTAATTTCAACTGGCTCCTCAAGTTAGCCATACCCTCCCTGACACATGTCACTAGATGATAGGGGGTTTTGTAGATGCCTCAAACAAATGGGTGAGGCAAGCCCAACTGAGGTGAGAACCTTGTGGGCTTGCTTTTGTGCATCCCTAAACCTTAAAAGCATGCACTAGTCTTAAAAAAAATATTTCTTTTAATTATATCTCTTGATCCATAGGGACGAGGCTTTTGGAGCAGTCGATATGCGATATGAGGTGAGATTATTGAGCATGTTATCTACAACCAATACCCTTAGTGAGCCTAATTGTTTGTGTCCATGAGGCTTTTGGATCTTGGCCAAAGCTGATTTGGTTCGCAATCTCTCTGTGGCATCAAATCCGAGCACTAATTTTGTGAAACTTAGGCTGGCAATCTATTTTTTGCACCGAATCCAAGCACTAATATGTGAAACATAAATCCAGTACCTTACCAAATTTTTACAAGATCGTGCGCCCTATTTTTCAATGTAGGCCAGTCTAAAATTTGATCTCTGGTCCTCTTCTTATAGTCCACAATTAGGGTTTATAAATAAACTAATCAATACATTTGGTGCACATGTGAAGGACAAGCAATCGCTTGGTGTTCCAACACCTTAGGTTGAAATTCCATATTATCAAGGGAAATTTCTCAAATAATTAATAAAATAGCCGTTTATTATCAGAATGTCAATAACTTTTCAAAATTCAGAGTGTTAATTTGGGCTCATTTTCGAACATTAATACCCATGTTCCCAAGACAAGGAAGAAGTTGCATTTTTTAATGCAAAACATTCAACAAAACAAATCAATCAGCTTTTTATGACAATTGTATTTGTCAAAATCCTCTTTGTTGAGTAAAACTTATACGACCACCCATATTATGAGCCACGTCGTACACTCTTAGAGGCCGCTGACCGTACGGATATTTGGCCAATCCCTAGGACCAAAAACCAGCCTGACCAGTGATTTCTAAGCGGATTGAAGTCATTTTCATGGGTTAATTTTAACGGTAGGAATTTGAACATTATTGACCATTATTTGGGTACAAAGATCCAAAGGTTTTAAATCACTCATCTGGCTGCTTTTTGGTTTGTCAACACATATAGGGATTTGCCAAACATCCATATGGTCAATGTCCTTTTAAAAGTATGCCACGTGGCTCATATTGTGGGCGGTCATTTAGGATGGTCATCTAGGGCGATCATATAAGATTTACTCATCTTTGTTCTCTTCTTCATTTTTCTTCTATCATATATAAATTAACATCCTTCATCTCCATCTTCTCAAGAAAGTTGATTTCTTCTCATTTTTCTTTTTTCATCTAAAAATCCACTTTCTTCTTCTCCATCTTCTCTTCTTCTCACAAAAGTTGCTTTCTTTTTCAATTTTCTTCTTTCATCTATAAAGCCACGTTCTTCATCTCTATGTTCTCTTCTTCCTACAAAAGTTGCGTTCTTTTTTATTTTTCTTCTTTCATTTGCAAATTTAAATTCTTCTTATCCAATTTTGCAGAGATTGTATTAATTTAGTTTAGATAGAAAGTCATCATATAAGATAAAAATTTATATAATGACTTCATATTCACATCCTTCTTCTTCATATGTTTTATATATTCTTGTATATATTAAATTGAAAACAACGATGTATAATAAATGTGTATATATTAAATTAACCAATGTGTATATTCTTCCACGAATAATATGATATTCTTGTTATATGTTACGATCTAGGTGCATCAGGGTCTTACAAAATAGATAACAGATTTTAAGAAACAATAGACAAATTCTTACAAACAGATGATAGGGTAGGCAAACCAATGACAAGAAAAGCAAACCGATGGCAAAAAAATGACAAATTAATAATAGGGAAGGGCAAACCGATGAAAATGAAAAAAAACTAACAAAGAAGGGCAAACCGATGATAATAAAAGAAAAATTGATGACAATGAAAAAAATAGGTGACAAGAAAGAGCAAACTGATGACAAGGGATGGCAAACCGATGACAGGGGTTGGGCATGCATTTTAGTTAAGGCCCACCAACTTTTCTATTAAAGAAAAATGGACCATGGACCTAATAATGATTTTAAATTATGGCATATAGGTCCACCTAAAGATGGTCCCAACATCCATACGATCAACGATCTCAAATAGTATGTCACTTTAACGATTAAGAACAACTCATGAGAAAGGCTCTAACCATGTAATCTGGCCCAAGTCGGTTATGTGTTAGATTTGGAACCTGTTTGAGCTAGTTTGGACTCAATTGGTTTTTTAAGCTAAAAAGGTATTTTGTACTTGATCCAACACATATATGGTTTGGATCCAAATCTTTACACATAATTCTTGGTATGGATTCAGATCAAACATTACGGATTCAAGTTCATCCGAATCTGGATCTGGGTCAAATGTTTAGAGTCCTGACTGGATTAAGAACTACCTATATCTGACCCGAATCCAACCCATTTCATGCCCCTACTTGGAGTCTTGGGCACTTCAGTGGGCCCCAATGACCCTTGGAAGATCTTGCATGTCACCCCAATTTAGATGATATTAACCATGATCTTTGAATGTAAATTCGCTCTTAGCATTTGGACATGGCTAGAAAGAATGCTCAACGTCAAGTTAAGTCTATCTGGGTGGCAATCATTTTTCTCGAGTTACAACAATCGTGGAACCATTATAAAGACTTTGTGGCATACAACGGCTATTCACTGCATAGTCCTCATCTGGAAGGCTCATAACAAGGCTACTTTCGATAATGAAACAGCCTATGTTAGCTCTATTCGAAAATCATTCTTGATGAATGTGAGAGAAACCGACCCATTCCTTCATAAACGAATGCACCTCTCAACTTCTGATAAAGTTATATTGCCTAATTTTGGTATTAAGTTAGCATTGGGGGTAAGGCTCCATCAATCTATCCATGCTGATGGTGCCTTCCAAAACAAGGCTATATTGAATTGAATTGCAATGGGGCTTCGAAAGGAAACTCAGACTATGACGGTTTGGGGGTCATTTATAGAGATGATCAAGGTTCTATCAAAGGTGCATAAGTCGCGGGACTTGGTGGTGTTATCAACTACATCGCGGAATGTCATGCGATTGTAGATGGGATAGACAAAGCTATATCCAAAGGGTGGAAGAATCTATGGATCGAATTAGACTCAAAAGCAGCCATTAATTCATTCAATACAGATGATGTTCCGGGGAAAATCAAAGGCAAATGGAACAATGTCAAATCTCAGATCGATCGGATTATTTTTACTTCAGCATGGAGGGAAACAAACTTTAGAGCTGATTGTTGTGCAAATATTGGATCGTCTATGAGCAGCGGAACCTATCAATGGTGGGAGGGCAAACCTCCATTTCTTCATTTGATCGAGGACCCCTCAATAACTTATTACCGATTTGTAGACTAACCGTTTTTTCTTTCTTTTTTCTTTTCTTTTTCTTTCCTTTGGGTGATTCGCTTCACCAATTTTTGTAATCCCTTTCTCTTTTCAATATAATTCATCATTAAGCGAAAAAAAAAAGAAAAAAGATGATCTTAACCAATTCATATACCATATCTTTTGTTTGGCTTTTGTATATGGCACACCAAGCAAAGAAAAGTCCATATTGAACGGTTTTGATCGTGTGATGCCGAAATAAAAGAAAGAAAAAGCCTATAAATTGATTGGATATGATCATTAATTTGATCGTATTGATTTCACTCATGGTTAGGTGGGACCTCTCAATGGTGGTTTTTACACAAAAATTCCAACGCGTGTGTGTAATGCGGGAAAGAAAAATGAACATGTAGTGAAGAAAAATCAAAATGATCAATGGGAGGGTGGGTCAAGAAGTCAAAGATATATTTGGACCATTGATGGTGATATCTGGCCTTGCACCTACCTAGTGCTATAACAAAAGGTTGGATTGCCACGTAATCGTAACATGAGAACAGATGGTAGCCGTTGGATGCAGTAAAATTCAAGGGTTGAATGTAAAAGTATTTATTATCCACGATTAAGGATGGATCTCAACACGTGGCAAGATAAAATAAGATTGAGATTTAGCCATTGATTCCAGTGAATTTTTCTTGACAACATTTCAGCCTCCATTGTTGTGATACAACCTAAGGTCTCAACTCGGTTCAAATTTTAGGATGGCCTACCGAAAAAAAAAAAAACTGATCTTTAAATGGTGGGTCCTGATTCATATCCTATTTGGCTGCAAGGGGATAAGGAGAGGGCTCCCACTCAACCCGACAGTTTGTGCCTTGGGACGATGGTTGAAAGTCTCGACCGATCGGAACCCACCGATCCAATCCAGACCAAGCTATCTATCTCACCCAGAGATCACTGTTTAACAAAGGAGTCCCACTTTTTCTCGGGCGGCGAGATGGGACAATCCCGTTCTGAATCGGACTGATACAGATCGGAATCAGAGCCCGCCGATCCAGCCTCCGATCCCAAGACTTTGAACTTTGCTTGGGACTGGGGTTGTCAATGGATCACATTTGGTTCAATTTTTTCAAAGATTGATCCAATAGTTTGCCATGTCACAATTCAAGATCGGACCCAATAGCTTGATCTATACCCAATCTAATTACCCACGTCCAAGCTTATCCGATCATATCAGGTCAACTTAATATTTCAATAAACCTGTAAATTTTAATTTAAAGAAAACAAAGGTTATATATTATTAATTCACATGAGATACATGCATTTCATTAAAATAATACTAGTGGAGGGTACGTGGTATTTAAATAAAAAACGTGTTTATAAAAATGATAAATTTATTGAAACGGAAAATTTTTTAAACAAACCCAAGTTTAAGGGTATTTTTCAAAAAGAACCGTATTTTTTAAAATTTATCAAAACAAACCTAAGACACCGAACTGTTTGGTGTATTATCATGAAACTTTAAAATGGCCGAATTGTCCTCTCCAAACGATACGCCATACGGTTTGGCGTATGTTGTTATAAGACACCATACTGTTAGGAGTTTATTTTTTACCCTGTTAACTTGTAACCCACGTTTAATGATGTTAGAAATTTCACCATCTCTTTCCTTCGTTCTCTTCAGCTACAAAAGAACAAATTTGAGGGAATTATTCTTGATCGAAAAAAGGTATGGGGCATATATGAAAAAATGTCAAATTGTTGTCAGACGTCATACTATTTGGCGACTGTTAATAGCCGACGCCAAACAATTTGGTGATGGATAGTAACACCATGCCAAACCGTCAGGTGACAGGATGAGGGCAAATCTGTTATTAAAATATTTTCTTGAGCATACACCAAACGGTTTGGCGTCATAGGTTTGTTTTGACAAATTTTGCAAAATACGGTTCTTTTTGAAAAATACCCTTAAACTTGGGTTCATTTTGAAAATTTTCCCTTATCAAAATGGTGAATAATGTATAGATTTTCTTTTGGGAATGCATATTCGCACACCCCATTTACTGTCTGGGTGGACTCCTAGTCAGCTCACACCCCAAAAAGAGAGATCTCTATAAAACTTGGTTGATCGAGGACGGACTGCCCACAATATGAGCCATGTGGTACATTTTTAGTGGACACTGACCGCATGGATGTTTGATCAATCCTTAGGTGGACCTATAAACAAAAAACAACTTGATTAGTGATTGGTAAGCGTTGGATTGGAGCCATTTTGTTGTGTATCAACCATTATTTGGGGTATAAGATCGAAAGGTTTGAAATCACTAATTAGAGTGATATTTAGTTTGTAGGTCCACCTAAGGACTGACCAAACATCCATACGGTCAATGTCCTCTAAAAATGTGCCATGTGGCTCATATTATGAGCCGTCGTCGGTCAGTCAGTTTTACGTGTTTTAAAGAGATCTCTTGTTCCCCAACTAGGAGTCCTCTCAGACACGAAATGGGGAGTGCTAAAATGCATTCCCTTCTTTTTTTTAATAAGGGTAAGCAACAACTTAAAACATCGTTATTACTTTCTTGTACCTCCTTATTAAGCATAAAAAATCAGTTATTATAAATTTTTTAATTAATATAAATATAAATATTATTTTATAATAAAAGTAATTAATATTGGATATCATTGGAAAGATCACAACAAAGCTTTCTAATGATTGTGAACGAACTTAGGAATTGATAGTTATTAAGAAGAAGGCGGAGCACTCCACATTTCTCTTTTTTCTAAACTAACTTTATAAATTTAAAAGACAATTTTACCCACACGTAGCCAACTAAATTATGCTATACTTTTAAGAATATCAAAGAGACATTATTGCAACTCAAGTCATACCTTGGAAGGCAAAATTTTGAGTTTGAAAAAGTCAGAGCAGCCCATACCATTTTAAAGTAAAAAAAATTAAAGTAGGGGCAACTGATGTACTACTACCTTGACCAATCAGACAGTCTTAGATCACGATTCATAGATGATAGATCCAAACCCAATACAATGGACCCAATACCTTGATCCGAACTCAATGCCAATCAGATTGGATCATCGGCCTGTCCTGATCCATTGACAACCCTACTCGGCACTATTTATTTGGTTCAATTCTGAGTCATGCAAAAGGCAGGTTTGCCCTAAAACCAGTTAAGGGTTGGCCCTTAATAGGCTAGGGTACAAATAACTTTACATCCAAACACGCCATAATCTTTACTGGTCTGCATTGTGCACCATGTATCGGTGCAACCGTCTGCAGGGGCATTTCTGTCATCCTATAAGTACAGTTATACTGTGGGCTTGTAGCGTTGCCTTTCATAAAGGTTGTTCGAGAGGATAACCCGAAAAACCGGGAGCTCGCAAAGCACGGCCGTGGCGATGATCTTCAGGTGACGAAACTCTCAATGCCGATACAAAATTATATATAAAAAAAAAAGGAGGAAATTCGAAGCTTTGTAAACAGGCTGATTTTCGACTATTTAAGGACGGATGCTTCGTTTACATCTCCTTCGTCTCCCTGTCTTCAACGCCTGTAACTTTTCTGAGAAAACCCTAGCTTTTCCTCTTCTCTCGATCTCTCGAACATCGAATGCGAAGCTGAGATCACAAATGGGGAATTACAGCACTTCTTCTGATTCGTCGAAGCTTTTGTTCCGTCAGCTCTTCGAGAAGGAGTCTTCGACCTACACTTACCTGCTCGCTGATGTCAGCCACCCTGAAAAACCGGCTCTGGTGAGGCTTCTGATGTAGAAACTTATGGTTTCATCTATTCTTTTGTATCGTTTTTTTCCAATTGTGAGTTCTGTTTTTATGTTTTTTCGTCGTGTTTTCTTGCAGAGTTGTTTGATTGCTACATGATTTGGTGGTTTGGTTGCTTAATTGAATAATGCTCAGTGTATTGGTTGCTTATTCGAAGTTTGTAGAAATCCATTTATCTTCATAGAAGTTCCTTGAGAGTAATCTTGCACTTTTTCTTGGTTCATGGTTGATTTATTCTCTATGCTTAGCAATTATGTTCCTTATTTTATTTGCAATTTGATTCTGAAGAAAAATATCTGCTCTCTCTCTCTCTCTCTCTCTAAAATGCTCTATTGGGGTCAATACATCTTCTATCAATTTATCTGAAAGCATGCTTAATTGAAAATGAAATACAAATCTCAGGGATGTGTCATCTTAATTGAAATACTAAAATGCAATATGTTATCTGCGTCACTTTTTATGATGCAGGACAATTTCAACAGTTTTTGACTGAGCCAATTTTTTTTTACGAGTAAATATTTTATTGAGAAGGAGAAGAAACCATGCAAAAGCAAGGCAGTTGAAAGGACTGCCCAAAACAAGAAAAAAGGTAGGAAAAGAAGGATAAAAAAGGATAAAAAAGGAAGAAATTAAGAGACAACTAATCTCCCCTATACAAAAAGGCTCCTACCTGAACACAAAGTCTTCATAGAAGAGACCACTACATTCCTTGAAGACTTTGGACCATTGGAATAAGGCTTTGATCAAAATAATAATACGAGAAATTTCCCCCTTATCCTCCAATGCCCTTAAATTCCTCTCCTTTACAATCTGTACAACACAGCAAATGGGAGAATGCTTCATAAATGTCTACCGCAAGAAGAAAAGGAAAAGATTTCCCAAAAGCTAAAGTCTCTGACCTCAGCATCACCCATAGAACACCAAAAGTGGAGAAGAAGAAACACCATACCTCCCCACCCACCTGATTTTGGAAAAGAAGATGGATCACGACTCCTCATTGGTTTTACACATATAGCAGAAATTGATGATGTATCTTCTCCACTTAATCAAGTTATCACACCCCTTCCCCAAAATTGCACACCACACGAAAAAAGAAACCTTGAAAGAACCTTAGAGCGCCTAACACAAGGAGCCGGGGAGTCCTCAAAGGGGAGCCCAAAGCTGAATAAACTCAATAGAGTGACCTAACCGAAAATACATGGTTATGATTAGGAGCCCAAAGATGAACAGCCTCCATGGACAGATCTATAGTGACAGAAGTCACATGCCCTAACAGTTTTGACTGAACTCCAATTCCCAAGATTGAGGCTTCTGTCAATCCCACCAAATTATTAATCAGCAAAGGCAAAATCTATAGAGAAGGCTCAAAAGCCTGTCCAACCACCATCATTAGAAGGACAAAGTGGATATCAGATTATCCTCAAAACTCGTACATTTCCACCTACATCAGCAGTACATAAGTAGGTATCTCTGATAATGTCATTCTTTGGATTATGAAGTAGTTGCAGGTGTTCCGAACAGTGACTGTAGAAAATGCTGGGAATCTAAACAATATCTCCCCAGCAATAAAGAAGTCAAATGGGACAAATCTGGCCCTTAAAACTTCAAAAGCTGGGGAAGTGGGGAAGAAATATCTGTTGGGAAAACTGATAAAACTCTCCACATACCAGAACGAAACCAATTTGGCTTGTACACAATTTACATGCATCAAAGATTCTAGGGAAACACCTTAGTCTAAGTTGAAACAAAGTTCTAAACTTCAGTTTTGGTGCAAACTTCAGTCAGCAAAAAAGAAGAATTGATCTGTGGAAGTTTATGGAATTATTGCTAAGAATTGAATAATTATGAAAGTTTACAGAATTATTGCTAAAAAGAGGAAATACGAAATGATAATTAGGAAATCATATAAAAAGCACGAAACATACTCTTAACTCATTACAATGCAATGAACGACCATTTGGAGTAACGAATGGAAGATCAATAGCGTTCGGTAGATATGATATTAGAGTTTTATAATATTCTTTTCATTTATTCTTACTATTTAAATACTTTAATCTTTTAAATAAAACTATTTTTGCTTAATTTTTTACATCATAAAAGATCGGGTAATTTGGTATTACCCCCCTGCACTTTCCACTTAACGCATTACCCCCTTTGACGAAGTTCCGCAGTCGTGGACTCACACCGAAACACACGTGGCTGTTGTTGCAAGATTAAAAAAACTGTTTTGCCCTTGCATCAGTCTCCTCTACAGTTAGGGCTCCCGGAATGCTCTTGCATCAAGTCGTGGAGAAAATAATTTAAATCACAAGAAATGAGCGGGCAATCTGAGAGCTTCCATCCTCATCTTAGCTGCATATCTGATCTTTCTCATTTTTTATCATTTTTTCTTCTCTTATTTTCATCATTTCTACTGATTTCATTATCTTTGGAATCAAGTTACCTGTTTTTCAATCTCCGATCTACAGTAGGGCTTGGAAGACAGGCTGAGTTTTCCCGTGAAGAGATAGATAAAGATCTAAGAGAAGACAGGCTGAGTACTAAGAGAACTCAGTACTTTGTTCTCTTTTCTTCCCGTGAAGAGATGGAGAAAAGTTTCAGTTACAGTTCTGTAATCTTCGTTTTTCCAGCTGTGGACTTCTTTTCTTCGACTTTCGAGGATTTTCAGTGATTTATAGGTTTTTTATGGAAGTTTTGCTTACGCGGGCAAGTATACATACGGCATTTGTTGAAGTTATGATTATTAGGGTTCTTTTGGAGTGATTTTGAGTGTTTTCGAAGCTTTGATGGACAAGTTTGGGCGGAGTAGAAAAAGAAAGAGTTTGTTGCAGAGATTTAGGGAATTTAAGAAGGTGTTTACAGATCTTGTTTTGAGGAGTTTGGAGCATTTCGATGATTTTGAGAAACTCGAGGGCACTTTCTGCAACTTTGTAGATCTTCCAAAGCTCTTTTATTGTTTAGTTTTCTTTTACAGAAAGAGCTAAGAGCACTCGAGGGCACTGTCTTCACTTTTCTCTCTCAAATCTTTTTCTCTCTCTAAAAAAAGCCAGATAAACATGAAGGGAGAAGGGCAGAACAGTCTTATTATCTTACAACAATGGTTTCAGTTTGAGTGGATGTAAGTCAATAACGGTGGAACTTCGTCAAAGGCGGTATTGCGGCACGAGGAAAGTGTAGGGGGTAATACAAATTACTTTTGTATATCAGGGGGGTAATACTAAATTACCCTAAAAGATCAGATGTAATTATTAATAAGCCTAGAATATATCATTTGTTTTTGGAGAAAAGAACCTTTACTTAAATATATAGAAGATGTGTTGAGGTCTGCGGTACAGCATCCTCCACAAGGATCATATTGAGATCCTCCACAACATTCTTCTATATACAGATGATCAAGCAGATGTTGCACCAAGATTAGCTTACGAATTGGCACATCGATTGGCTTCACGATAGGTATGTATGAATTGCACCTGCCAGCTCCTTTGTAAGAGATCCTTACAATCTTGTGTTAGATTCTGTTGTCTCCATGGAGTTTGGGACTTTTGTTGGGTAGAGGCAAGGGATGCAGTTGAGTCAGACTCAACAATGAGCTTCCAGATACCTTCTTTTCAAGCTATCCCGAGAACCTCTCTAATGGCCCACAATTCTGTTGTGAAGTTGATGCAGTCTCCAACTTTGGTTGAAAGGCTTTCTTAAATTGGCCTGCACTATTGTGGACCGCCTATTCCCGCATGGACTGATCATCCTTCAACCGCACCATCAGTATTAGCTTTGTACCATCCAATTGGAGGTGGGTGCAATTGTACTGTCATGGTGCAAAGAGGAGGGATTAGAGAATGAGGCTTGAAGAAACTCCCAGGTTTCTGCATTAGCAGTACCCCAAATTCTTTGAGGGGAGAGAGTTTTGTTGTAAAAAACTCCACCCTGTTACATGCCAATGACATGTGCCATAAAAGGAAGGGCATGTAACTCTTCCAACAGGATTTGATGGGTTGATTGGTTGAGAGGTCTGGGGAGCTCGAAGCCAAGGTTTAGTGAAGGTTTGGAGAGCTCTATACTTGCTGATGCTTGCATTTGTTTCCCTAGTGTTTCCTAATTAATAATTTATTTAATTTTTACTATCTTATTAAACATTAATTTTTTAGTTATCAAAATAAGATCATAAATAGGCAATTACCCATTAAATTCATTTTTACTATCTGATGCATGCATTTGTCGTCTTATAGGTTTCTTACTTATTTCCAATATATTTAAATTCTTTTGTCTTTTATTAAATATCATAAAAAAGGTATTAATCCATTATGTTTACTGTTCACTAATTTTTAACAATTATTTTGCATGAATTGCTCTTTACATGTAGTATTTTATTGAAATATATACAAAATATGTTCTTATTCTAAAAAGAAGTAATCTGACCAATTTGTATATGGGCTGAAGGTGTACAACATATAATTTAATCGGCCCTAAATATGAATGTTTAGGGTGCAAAACAAAATAAATTGGTGTGTTGCCCAATTAGATGATTTTATCAACAAGTTTTTTGTTTAGGGTCTTTGGAAATAGGAAACTCGACATCTGATAAATAGAGGTAGAGTTTGCCTGATAAGTACCTTGACCATTCCACCTCAAAAGACCGGCCTGTCAAGGGGAAGAGGATCTAATTACTTAACCCGGGCACATAACAATCCACCACGCTTAAGAGCCGACGTCACGGCGGCGATCTAGGGGACCCCTTATTTGTCCCGAAGAAGGCCTCTCGGAGGCGTGCAGGGGAATTTTTCCCAAAATCACACCCCACGTCACTAGGGTGATCTAGGGGACCTTTTTTTTGTCTCGAAGAAGGCCTCTCGGAGGCGTGTAGGGGAATTTTTCCCGAAAACACACCCCCCGCAACTCGAACCCCGGACGTGGTGCCCGCTCTGATACCAAATGATAAGTACCTTGACCATTCCACCTCAAAAGACCGGCCTGTCAAGGGGAAGAGGATCTAATTACTTAACCCGGGCACATAACATTGCCACTGCCTTTATCATGAAAACCATGTCAAGTTTTGCACATGCATATGGATCTCCGTTGCATGGATTCTTATAAATGGGTGAAGTACCTATGTCAGGCACATGTCGGATCCCGACACTCCACGGATTCATGATGCAACTTAATGCATGGGCATTTTCACCGGGCTCAAGTGGGGCAGCCTGCATAAATGGGACACACTCGGGGTGGGTGGCCCATGTGATATGGGCCCATGAGGGGTCGTGTCGACTGAGAACCTGGATAGATCCTATGAGATAAAGGAATTTAATCTCACGCTACCAATAGTCGTGGCTTTTGCGGGAGTATGGGTTAAATGTCCCACATCACAACTCTTGCGGATTTCCTTTAGTTTTTCTTTCCTTGCTTGCAATATATTGATTAACATTCATGAGTTATACTTTTACAAATCATAAGATATCCCATTGCATACTCCATCACTATCATTATTATTAATAATATAAAAACAATAATTACTTAGTTAACACTTATTTAGAATATGCTGCCGAGTCCCTGAATCCTATTTTTTAGGGTTTGCCGAATCCAACACTGTGTACCTATGTCGTACTTTGACACCCATGTCCCTATCAATACTACACAGATATGTATAATTCTCTCCAAGTTTAATTTGTATGCTATTCCAGTTCATTTAATTTTAGTGTAATTTTGGATTGTAATATTGCATCTGTTTAGCTTTTATTTCTTCAATGATCATCAAATATGACGCACATGCTGACTGAAATAAATTTTTTTGTAGTTGGTTGATCCAGTGGACAGGACCGTGGACAGAGACATTTCTCTTGTTAAAGAGCTAGGACTGAAGCTCATTTATGCTATAAACACCCACGTCCATGCTGATCATGTCACTGGAACTGGTCTGATAAAGGTTGCTGACTTCTCCCTTATTATTGTATTGACTTTTTCATGTTGTGTTGCATAAATTTTTGTCGAGGTCTTCTTGCATTGGATGTCTTACAGTCTAACGGCACCTGTTTCCGCATTATATAACTCCTTTGTTCTCCATGGATGGTAACTGTTTCTTGCAGGGTAAGGTTCCAGGTGTTAAATCTATCATTTCAAAAGCCAGCAATTCAAAGGCTGATGTTCTGGTTGAAGCTGGTGATAAAATACATTTTGGTAATCTTTTTCTGGAGGTAGGGCTGAGATGCTTGTAAACTGGTTTTCCATGTGATAAGTTGAATGATATGAACATGAAAACTAACTTTCAGCTCCACTTATTTAGATCTCCGTTTTCCACTTCAATTCTTCAGAGTCGTTTGACCTAGAGATGGCTTACCATCAAGAAAGAAAGAAAGAAAAAAAAGAACATGCCCAATGATATTAGTTCACATATCTTGTGTATCTTGATAGTTGATTCTGTAAATTATCATTTCTAGGCGTAGTCATGCTTCATAAAATGTTGAGCTGAGGTTCATCATCAGCCAAGCCTTGCCCCAACTATTTATGGGTCCGCTATATGATTCTTCTTCCCTTTCCACTCTATCCAAGGCCATATCCTACACTAACACATACACTTTCAAATCCTTCCTTTCTATCTTGATCCGTGTCAGTTTTGGCCTTCTCACATCCCATTAGAGCCATTGATGTGCGCCAGTGCGCTCCTTGTCGGTGTCTTAAGTGGTCTTCATTGCACATGATCAAACCATCCCATTCGACTTTCCTTTGTTTTATCACCATTGGGGCTACACTTCAATGAAGACCATTGAAGACACCAATGAGAAGGAGCGCACTGGCGCACATCGAAGGCTCTAAAGGATGTGCATCCAAAGCATCTGAGTCAACTCTCTTTTGTTTTATCACCCATTGGGGCTACTTCTAGGTTCTCTTGGATGCATTGGGATTTTTTCTTTCCTAGTTTTGCCACTTATCCGTCTCAACATCTTTTTGTTTTTATTTTTGTAAGTATAAAATTTATTGAAGAGCAAAAAGCCAGCAAAGCTACGAAAAGAGAGCCTACAAGGTCGAGAAAACCTCCAAAGGCCTACAAAAACGAAAAAGATAAAAGTAAAAAAACAAAACAGTAGCAGCTTTCTCTAGAGCATACTAGATCCCAACGAAACACAAAGTCTTCAAAGAAAAGATCTCTACAATCTTTGGAAGATTTAGACCACAGGAACAATAAACCCTTGATATTAAGAATAATCGAAGCCACCTCATCTTCTTTGCCTTCAAAGATTCTACCGTTCCTTTACTTGTTCTTCATTGCGCAACTTTTTTGTAGAATTATCTAGGGTTTCAGCATACCAACAATAAAGGAGGAAAATAAGGAAAAGAGAAGCGAGTAGAAAAGAGAAGAGAAAGAAAGAAGAAGAGAAGAGATGACACAGGAGATGCAATTTGTTAATAGTGCGCGATATCCACCAAATTGCTTATATTCACTTAGGTTTGACACATAAATTACAAGTATGCCCTCCTAGGAACCAATAATTAGAAAAGATAAAATAAATAGGAAAGGATAGTAATATCCCTACACGCATGTTTATACTAAATAAATACACCAATAATTTTGTTCCACAAAGCATAGTTTGTCTTATTGTTGTCTTATAAAACTCTTCTTTAAGTCTGATTGGTATGCGTCATTTACTTAAGCACTCTAGGAGTACATCTCCACTTCAAAGAATTACCTCTAATTCCAAGGGCAACGTCCTCCCCAATCTCTCCTTCCCATGGATAATCAACTCGGATAACAAAAATGATCCCTTTGCGGTATCACCTAGCCTTCAATGTTAACTACTGCTTATCTCTATGCATGTCCTTCTGTCCTTCCTAGGGTTGCACTCCATATTCTTTAGAACACAATATATCGCGTGAGATTGTAGAGATTTGGGGCGCGGTATTAAAACCCAATGCTGAAACCCCTTTTTGAAGATTGTGATTCCAAAACCCAATAAATATTGCTCCAAAAATGCTGAAAAAAAAAAATCAGAGAACAACTCAGAGACCTGTATACTATGATACCCGGATACTTCAAAATGGGTGCCGTACCCGTGTCGGATACTTCCATTTTAAGTGTAAACGTCGTATCCTCCCCATGTCGGTCCCGTGTCATTGCCGTATCCATAGTTCAAAATTTTGGAATGTTTCGTTTCGTTTCGTTTCGTAAGAAAACCGAAATGTTTCAGTTTGTTTTGCCGAGACAATCCGAAACAATCCAAAAAATAAAATATAAATAAAAAATATGATTTCATGATTTTGGAAATATTTCGAATTGTTTCGTAATGTTTCGTAATAATTCGGGAATGTTTCGAAAATTTCGTTTTTTCACCATTTTTACAATGTTTCGTGAATGTTTCTTTTCGTTTCGGAGTTTGTCTCGGTTTTTCACTTGACTGAGATATTACTCCAAAACGAAATTTTAAACCTTGGCCGTATCCGGGTAACATAGCCTGTATAGCCTGTGCGGTTTCACCTGAAAGATGCGTAGAAGCCTCTTGGGTTTCCAGAAATAAAAACCCAACTTGATTAGATACCAACCAGCAACCTACACTGCAAACCCTAAGATATCGAACACAAAAAATTCATCTCACACCTTCAACAACACCATAAACCTGGAAACAAACACCAAACAATAGCCTAGATACACGTCTAGGTGTAAACAAATCAACGGTGAACTGTTCTAGGGTTTTTTCTCACAATCCTAGTAGAAATAACTTGTCACCTAGAGAAGAGAAATGAGGAAAAAAAAAGATGAAGGAAGAAGAAGACAGGTTTTTTTTTTCAAGCATCAGGACTCCAGGAGTGCTTTGATACCATGTGAGATTGTAGAGATGGGAGATTGGAGAGAGAAGAGAGAGAAACGAACCAGTGAGGTTTGTCCTCTATTATGTTTATATATATATTGTGCTTTTGTGAGCCCACTTACGTTACGTAATAGAACTTTAGTGAACTGTGGGCCCACACACTAAACATAACATAAGAAAGATATAACATAAAGACATAACATAAGGAATAAAGAAAACAAGAACTCAAATAGTTTTAGGTACATGTTGATGCAGGTATTTGAGACCTAGGAACCAAAACAGCTGAACTTGCAAATTTAGATGTTAATAACTTTAGTGAGGTGTGGAAACCCTGAAAGTTCTTGTGGCCTTACTGTCCAGAAGTGTAGAGCTTTTATTTTGGAATTGCTTTCACGACTTGAAGAGAATAATTATTCAAAATTGGAATTAACTGAATCTGAGATAATGATTTTCTTTCCGCTTTGCATTATGGTGTTCAGGTTTGCAGCCCAAACCATGATCATAAACTATGGTGCACAGTACTTCTGATTATCCTTCATCAGAAAGTAATGTATATATGTTGAGTTACTAAATTAACCATATCATTCTAGTTGGCAAATAACTTTGCACATTTTGGTTCCTATTCTCTCTGTCAATAAAAATCAAATGACAACCTCTACAAAAGGTTTAAAAAGGGAAAGGAGAAGCACCTCTTTCTTTTTTATTTTTTATTTTTTTATTTACAAAACAAAAGTAAAAAAGCACCTCATCTTGAATTATATGAGATAACATTTGCTTTCATTTTAACTACCAGTGTTAATTTACAAAACTATACACTTCGAATGTACCTTGAATTGTGCTCCATCTTGATTTGTTGGCAAACACTTCAATAATTTTTCTACCCTTCAAAGTACAAGTCTTTCATCACTAATTAAATGAAGCATGTATTCTTTGCAGGTCCGAGCTACTCCTGGTCATACATTAGGTTGTGTTACCTATGTCACAGGAGATGGGTCTGATCAGCCTCAACCAAGGATGGCTTTCACTGGTGATGCCTTACTGATACGTGGATGTGGGAGGACAGATTTTCAGGTGCAATGTTTTCTAATCTTTAAATTGTGCTGAAAATTGGAAGAAAGGGTTATTTTTTCTGAGAAAACAAATCACAAAAAGTAAGCACATAGAAGACTTATTTTATTATTTTAGAAGCGATTTGAGGACTCAAGCTACGAGGCATAGTTCTAGTTCATTCGAGCATTTACCAAGCAGGTTCTACAATAGAGCTTTATATTCATCAAAACTCCTCCTCTCAACAGTTTCATGTCTATTAATGTTAATGCCATTGCAGAAGTAAGGATAATGACTGTTAAGTTTTGGTTTTAAATTTGCAATTCTGAGAATGATCAAGTGCAATTGAAGTATTTTAGGTGGAATTGTAATTCTGAAGGAAAGTTTATACTATCTCATGGAAGATATTAAAATACATTAACATCCTAATCAAGGCCAGGCTAATATCTGAGAATTGATATGTATAGTTAGGATAATAGTTTATTTTGCCCTTTTTGTAGCATTTTGGTGGGTGGCCCATTAAGTGGGTATTTTTTTAACTTTGTCCTTTCTCTTTTATTTGGATGGACATGAGGTTTTGGAGGTTTTCTTTTACTGGATGTCCATCATTTTTCTGTTTCAAAGAATTAATCTAAAACTACCATGCCCCCAATATTTCATGTGCAGGGAGGAAGTTCACATCAGCTCTACAAGTCGGTGCATTCACAGGCAAGGACATCAAATGTGGAAAAAGGCATATTATGTTTTCCTGAATAAAAAGAACAAAACACACTCTGCGTATCTGGTGTACATACATTTTTATACCTGCCACTTATTTCTATTTTTTTCTTATGCTTCTCAGATATTCACATTGCCAGAGGACACATTGGTGTATCCTGCTCATGACTACAAAGGATTCACTGTAAGAAAACATCTAATGCCTCTTGTTTCTAGGTTATATGTTATATATATTGCTGCTCATACCAGAATTGAGTTGGGTTTCAGGTTAGCACTGTGGGAGAGGAGATGCGCTATAATCCACGTCTAGCAAAGAATGAGGTGATCTGGCCGAAAGTCTCCCTTTCTTGTTTAAATGAGTTAATGTTTCTCAGGAAATGTAGTAATCGTATTGAATCTATCGATTTATTATTAACTGGAAAATGATCCCTTCACTTGAGTGATTCCATACTTGACCTTGTACTGGTCCACATACCGTGAATCCATAGAAGCTCAAGTGTCTCCCTTGAGCATGGTTCAAAGTACACAGTATCGTTTTGGTACTGTTCATGGGTGATACTGAAACGTATCGGAAGTATCGTTCGGTTTCGGAAGAAACTATGTGAAACCGAATTGAAATGTTAGTGCAAATCTCCACATAAGATGAAGTATGGTTTGGTTTCAGACGAAACGTAAACGTATGTAGTTTCGTCCTATAGCGAAACCGAAACGAAACAGACACAAAACATTTCGGTTTCGGCCGAAACTTTGAACCATGCCCTTGAGTGAGGATATTAGTCTACTTATTTTGTTTGAAATGAGGTTTATCTTCCAGTTGCCTATTTGTGAATGGTCTTTCGAGTATGAAAGAAAAATAAAACTATAAAAGAGATGCCTGAATATGATACCACTTTTGTTTCGGGGATGATTAGCTGTAAAACACTGGGTTATGATGTAGAAAAATAGTGGAGATTTTAGCCATTTAAGCCCTGTATGGTGACCAGAGAAAAGTCTTCTAGAAAAGGATTTTAAGCCAAAAAATATTGATCTAGAAAACTTTTATGAACATTTATGGGCAAGAATCGTCACTAGAAAACTTCACTGAAGGCAAACCATACAGGGCCTTAAGTAGAAAATTATTTCTGCCTCTTTTCTGTACAAACTTTTTTTTTCAAATATTTCTCCTTGAATTCCTATGCCAATTTCTTTTTAATCATTTCATCTTTGAATTCCTTTTTGCAGGAAACATTCAAGAACATCATGGAAAGTAAGTAAATGGTGGTATTTTGAATATATAATGCAAACTGTTTTACTCTTAGCGTAGACTACAATGTGATCCTGTTCTACACAACTGCTAACTAATGAGTTTAAACTGCTTGTTATACAGATCTAAACCTATCGTATCCAAAGATGATGGACATAGCAGTCCCTGCGAATATGGTTTGTGGGCTGCAAGATGTAACTGGAAAGCCTGCCCAACCTCTATCAAGCCAGATCTAGCAAGTTAAGCCTTTTACCTGTATTTTAAAAGCTTGTGAATATGATGAATAAGTAGTTTGTCGAAATGAATGTTTACTGATTCTGCCAAAACGTGATAATAAATCAAACCTTGCCTGATTTTTATTAACTTGGTGATTCATGTCTTCAAGAAACAGTGTGCACTAAAAATAAGACATATATTGTGTTAGTAGGCACCAAAAACTATCGTTTTTCCCTAACCAAAACTACTAGGTGCAAGTTTTTTCCATTCATCTTTGAAGCCGAGGTTGATGAGAAAGGAACACACACCCAACCCAGAGTAGGATAGGGGGGGTATGCGTAATAACCTTAGCTGCAGGAGACTACATGGATTTCCTTGAGCTTTTACCTGCTTGTCCACCGTGTCTGCACCAGGGGATGATGAGGAATGTGTAATTGACAAAGCGGCCCTGTTTTTCACTGACCAAGGTTCTTCATGCAAGGAAATCCTATCCTTAAAAACTTTGCAGCAAAAGAGTCCACTTTTGCTCAAAGACACCTCTGCACCATTGGATACCCCTGAAAAAATGTTACAATGTTTTATAAAAAAAAAGTGAGAATTTCAAATTTTTAAAAACAGTGGTCTGCCATATCCAAGGATGCAAAGGCGTCGTTGAACAGCAAAAATAGATTCACAGCAAAGCGTCCCCTTCATGCTTCATACTAGGAATTGACCAAGTTTATTCACAACTTCTTGATCTGATAACACAAACTTTCTGGTGCTTAAAAAACTTACTTTGTGCCTTGAAAATTTAGCCCACTCAAGCTGAGTTCATTAGCGTGGTGTCACAAATTACCATTCATGCAAGCAATCATGTAGGAAACCAGAGCTACACCGAGTCAGCCTCTCATGTTCTTAACGAGTTCAAGACACAAAACTTGCACTCTACTATTGCTATGGACTCCAATATTTCCACTCGTCTGTTTTTAACGAGATCAGTGACTCAAAAAGTGATGGCTCTAAGTAGTAAATCCCATGGTTTAAAAAATGGCCGTTATAACGGATTCAGGCCTCCATGTTACGTCATGTCCAGTTTTAACGCTCAGAAAATAATGACCGTTATTTTAGTTATAACAGCCATTATTTTTTGAACAAAATTTGTTAAAAAAATGTCCGTTATTTTCCCATTATTTTCCGTTATAAAGTTTATTGAAAATTTTGGAATTTGGATCCATTATTTTCTGTTATATTCGTAACTAGTGGGTGCCCCGTGCCAGGCACTCCTCGACAAAGAATTTGCCAAAAATCAGGTGAGTGGCGGAGATCCACCGTCCATTTGGGGGAGGATTAGATCTCGGCCCTTCTTTATTGATGCTTATAAGAGGAGGTATAAGTAGGGAGACAACCAATGTGTTTTGTTATATAGAATAGTAAACGGCCCATGCCCACGGCACACTCCGACAAAAGCGTTTGCAAAAATTGGGTGCCTTCGGCACTCAAACGGTATAACGGACTGGGGTGTTACCGTTTTTTCAGTTATAACAGCTGTTAGCTGTTATAACGGATTGTAACGCACAGAGAGAGAAATGGAAAAATAACAGAAATAACAAAAAATAACGGTGTTGAAATTTAAATTTTGAATAAATTGAGGTCAAATGAGGCGGTTTGAGTGGCTGAAACCTAACCGTCCACATTAGATTGATGGATTTGATCTCAACTACTCGGTATCTAACCGTCCACATTAGATGGATGGATAAGATAAGAGAATACAACTGAGTTGTCTTGATATATGCGTGGGTGGCCCGTGCTCACAGCACTTTCCAACAAAGTGTTTGTCAAAATTGGGTGGGAGTTAATCTCAGCCATCGATATGAAGCATAGTGGATCTCAGCCACTCATTATTGAAGCCATATAAGATAAGAGGGGTATAAGAAAACTAGTCACTTGTTATATTAATTGATAGTGGGTGGCCCGTGCCCTCGGCACTCCCCGTCAAATCATTTGCCAAAATCAGGTGTGAGTGGCTGAGATCCACCGTCTATTTGGGGGATAAGATCTCAGCCCTTCTTTGTCGAAACATATAAGAGGGGGTATAAGTGGGGAGATAACTTCCCTGTTTTGTTATATGGATTTCCATTTTCCCCTGTGCATTAAAATTATGTTATAACAGCTGGTATAACAGAAAAACAGTAACTCCCCCAGGCCGTTATAACGGTCTCTTTTAAACCTTGGTTGATCCATCTTGTCTTGTTGGTATGCAAGATAAATCTTATTTTTTAAATTGCCGGTAAGTTACGCAAGATAAATCTTCATGAATCCTTCTATGCCACATGTCAATTTTGGACAATAATATCCCGCAATAAAGTAAGGGACGGGATATTGGAACCCGCGTTTTCGCTCAGTAAACCAAAAAATTCCCCTCCCTCCTTTGTCACTCATCACACCCATAATAATAATAATAATAACAAAAAAAACCCAAAAAAATTGAAAAAAAAAAAAAAACAAAGAAGAAGAAGAAGGAGAAGAAGAAGAAGAAGAGGAGGAGGAGGAAGACGACGACGACGCCGTTGCCGTTGAAGAAGAAGAAGAAGAGGAGGACGACGACGACGACACCATTGCCGTTGCAGGTATGTCTCTCTCTCTCTCTCTTGCTCTCTCTTTCCCCCTCTCTCTCTCTCTCCCCCTCTCCCTCTTGCTCTCTCTCCCTCTCCCTCTCACTGTCGATTCTGGGATGTATCGGCAGCCCCCGAGGTTGAGTGTGGAATGCCACACTCGGCAGGGGCTGCTAAGGGTTGCCGAGTGTGGCATTCCACACTCGGCCTCAGGGGCTGCCGAGAGAGAGAGAGACAAGAGAGAAAGAGAGAGAGAGAGAGAGAAAGAAAGAGAGAGAAGAGACAGAGAGAGAGAGAGAGAGAGAGCAAGAGAGAGAGAGAGAGAGATTGAGAGAAGGAGAGACGTACCTCCTGTTGTGGTAGCAGCGGCGGCGTCCTCCTCTTCTTCATCTTCTTCTTCTCTGTTTTTTTTTTTTTTGGTAGATGGGTGTGATGAGTGATGGGTTTACTGAGCGAAAATGCAGGTGCCAATATCCCGTCCCTAAAGTAAAGAGGGCCAACATCAACTGCAGTGCTGCTGACCAGGGTGACCTACCCGCCGAAAAAGTCGATGTCAAGACAACCTTGTCAAGAGTTGGAAGACACCAAAAAAGGACGTACAATTTTTTTTTTGAATCCGCTTTTGCTATGGGCGGCCTAAGCCAAGTGTTGCTTAGGGCCTTCATTTTGTCCCTCAAAGTAATGGCTATGTTCATCCAACCATCCACCCGCTCACCTCATTCTTATCGGTTTCAGTTCTCAAAAAATGATGGATCCAGAACCGATTGTTTGTTTCCAATCGATTCTGGTTCTAGGTACATTGGTTCTTTGATCTTGATAATATAACATTTTTACGTAGTGGAGGAAAATTCAAGATTGGATTGGAAAACTTGGTAGTTGACTAATGACTCAGCCACATTCAATCAAATCCTTTTTTGTTGTAAACGTAACGGCTGACCGCCGCTTATGTGGCGTTAGTTACACTATCGACATTTACTTTGGAACGGTTCGGCATTTACTTTGTAACGTTCCGATCAATGGCTATATATATGTGTGTTGATCAATGGAAAGATCATCAGATTCACAACACGTTATCAGCACGAAGGCTCTCTATTATTTTCCATCAACGAGTTGGCGTGAATCGGCGGTAAAAATGTATTTTTCAGCCACTTTTCAATTTTTCCGGTGAAATTCTATGGTTCCCGTCTATGCAAAAAAAAAAATCGATAAAATGCTTGATCCATTGTGCTTGAGATTTGACGATGCGGACTACTATAAAAAAAAAAATTTGTTAGTTCCTAGTTAAATAGATATGAATGATGTTGGAAATAGATTTGCTTTTAAAAGCCATGAGAAAAAAAATTGATACTAAAATCATCACTCCTTTGTGAGAATTTTCAGAGTTAAGATATAAATGTGTGGAAGAAAAGAAATTTGTAATCTCCTCAGCGTAGGCCGTCCACCACATATTGTGTTGGCAGCCTTTCTATTCTATATATATTAATGCATAGGATAAAATGCCACTTAGGGCTTATATGGTTTACAGATCCACACTTTTGGTAAGTTCTTTACCTAGCAGCAACTAATCCCGGTGATGCCATTTCTGGACTTGCCATGCTAGGATCTACCGTATCCTTTACACTTTGTGGGGTCCATGTGGTATTTGTCCTACCCGTATATGCTGCAAGTTCAAATTTGCTAAAACACATTTACCTTTTTGAAATATTCTTCCACCAAATTACATAGGCCTCAGTTGCTCCTAATATATGACCACATGGGACCCACATGTTTAGCATCTTAGAATTTCCATGAGTCCATGTACAGAAACCCATATTAGCGGTCTGGTCATGCCACAAGCATGTGGCTGTGTTGGCATTCAGGAAATGTTGGCTGTGTTTGCTCACGGCCGCTCATTGTCAGAAATATTTGAATGTTTTGTTTAAACAAGAATTGTTTGTGAACATATATAAACAAGAATCATTTCTGGACAACTTGCCATACAGGGCCTTACTAGAATTATTTTCTCACTGCTTTTGTTTGAGATAGAATTGAATTAAGGTTGGTTGATGTTAATCATCCGAGTTGTGTATGATTTAAAAATGTTTTGGAATTGTGACAGTGCAGGGAATATGTTTGAAGAAACCCTACTTGGAAAATTAAGGAAATAAAAACAAAGAAGTGGTTTTTAACTGGTTTATTGGTCTATGTCAAGGTTTTAAATCTTATTTTCAATTTTGGCTGAAATTGAACTGGGATATCAAAATTTCGGTAAAGGTGATAGAAGCACTGGAAATATTGTATAAGGTTTTGCTAAATTTGTTTGATATTCTGAAATTACTCGATGATTGAAATGGGATCCTGAAGTTTCAAAATTTTTGAAAAAAAAAATAAAACCTTGGTTTATCTTGCAGACAGTAAATATGAAATCAATTGGTGTATCGAGCTCGGTGCACTTGCTATGCGTGATAGTGAGGGACTTAAGAATCGCCTAGGCAACTTTGTCAACCATGAGTTTACGCCCTATTTCTTTCTTTTTCTATAAACAAAAAGGGTGTTATTTGGTGACATTACATATGCATCTAGCATTTCAAATAATGTAGAAGGAAAATAAAGGGAAATATAACATGGAGACTAAATATATGGTCTCACAGTGGAATTTCCACTTGGTTGTTGTGGTGAGCTCTTCATAAAGCCAATAAATGGCCCTTTGATGACCATGGTAGAGTTTTATATGACCTTGGCGGGTTAATTAAACCCATGGCATTACTCAATCATCTTGGCAAGCCAATAAATGGCTATCATGAGGTGTTCTACTTGGATGCGTGATGATAATAATCCTTATTAATGAGGGCTACCCCAAAATGAGTTGCCTCTTATCTTATAAAAAAGGACTCATAGCACTCTCTCATGAGAGAAGATGGGGGTAACTAGTTTCCAGAGAACTCAAAAGAGCCCTTGTACATGAAGGAGGGATATCCCATTTATCAAAAACAAGGGGCAATCACGTTGATCCCCAAAGCATAAATCATGCACATGTATCTCTCTACATTGCCTTTTAGGCTTTGAATTTTATGGAAAAAATTGCAGCCCTTAGCTTTAAGTTGGTATTTTATTACTAAACATGGAAGAGTCGGGGTAGTCAAAGATCTCTGATACTACCATATATAGATCTGACAGAGCGGAACGACCAGAAAAAATATTTTATAAAAGATGAATGTTATAAGATTGTTTATAAAATATTGATCTGATTATATGTGTTACCATTTTAGCTAGAAAAGAGTACAGGTGGAACAAGTTATAATATGTACTTTCTTGGTTAACCATAAGGAGGTTAAGCATAAGTACTATGCTTGTAATACACTAAATTTTTGTTCATAGATTTTTGAGTAAATTAATTATAAAAAGTTGAATTTGACTCGTTAATTTTTTTTTCTAAAATTTATTTTTACAATGATAATTAACTATATTTCTATTATGGTCTATAAACAGCATAGTCGTAATAAATAATTAATTAGTTATACTTGTTAAATAGGCCCGTAGGGCCAATTTTAAAGCCTTTTGGGCTTAATAATAATCTTAAATGAAGCATACTTGATACCCATAGGCCGTAGGCTCATTTTAGCCCATATCCATATTAAAATAAGCATTTTAGTGAGTTATAAAATTCACTTATTATAAAGTGACGAAAATCACTTAAAATTAGAAACCCTACTTTCCTAAACCTATTTAATAAAGCATTGAGAGCTTGTGAACTCTTACAAACCCTAAACCATTACTCAAATATTTCTCTCATCTTTCTCTCTCTCTTCCTCCGTTGAAGCACCTCCATTAAAGAAGAACTTGAAGAACCTTCGAAGCCCTAGAAACACAATAGTGTGTCACCATTTGATATTATCCATTTAGACAAAAATATTGATGAGACCCTAAAGCATAAATACTAGAAGAATGACTTCATCCGACAACAATCAAAGAAATATACTACACATTTTCATCTCCCTCGAATCTAAAAGAAAATAATAACAAGTAAGTACACTCTTTTATAACTTTTGATTAATTAATTTTGGTTATACTCTTTGTATATGTATTGCACTTGAATGTATTGAAATTCTAGAGATCTATTGAATGGTTATATATTTAATTGCATACATTTTTGAAGTGTGGGATTGATCTCAATGATTGAAAATTTTTAAGCAAGAAAGGCCTGGAGCCTTTTGGTGCAAAGCCCTAAACCCCTGCAGAAGAGTTTTTGGTTGAACTGCTCCCGGTGTGGGAAAGAGAAGGAAACCCATTGTGGGTTATTAGTTGCATCCATATATTAATTTCAGATCATAGTTTATTTTGAAATATTTGTTATTCTTGTCACATACTTATACTGTGCTTATAAACTATTGATTGATAGAACTATCATAGATATGATGTAGTGATTAAATCTTATTGGGCTTTCATAAGCTCACGGTTCAACCGATAATATTTTTAAGATTATTTGGAGATAGAGTAAACGATGGACTAAAAGACGGTGTACCAAAGAATATTAAAACGTTCATTGAAGATGTATAGTTTTATTTATTTATTTTAATTTTTTAATTATAATAACTTGAATCTTAGCTTTATTGATCTATTTTGAATCCGAATCGATTAATTTAGTACTTTTACTTTATTATTTGTATTTTATTAAAATATACAATCTGACCCACATGAGTTTCTGTCATAAATCAAATTATGTTCTTTTTCAACAAAACTCGATAGGGTCAGTTGAGAGTAAAAAATTATTAAAATAAAATAATAAATGGTATTTTTGGACAAAGTACTTTCACAAAAGATATTTAGAATGATTTTTTAATAGTAGAGAATTAAAAAAATATTTTTTTATTGAAATTATATTTTTTGAAAAATTTTAAGCCTATCGACTAAAATTCTGAAAAGTTAATTCAAAAAGCCTATTAAATAGAAGTTTTAGCCAAAACATCTTTACAAAAGATTTTTATTTTGATCTTTTATAAATTATGGTCATTTTTAAAAGTTATTTCGGAGCATTTTTTATTTTATTTTTATCACACCCTGGATCTTGCGTAAACGGGTCATTTTTCAGACATTCGAGTTGGATCCGGGTGCCCAGGTCCAAGGCGTGACAATGCTAAACTAGGATAACAATCGACCCAACTAGTTGTGCGGGCCGAGACTAACTAGTGTAACAATAGTATTTTTTTTCCAACAATATTGTTTTGTCGCATAAGAAGAACATTTGCGGAAGTGTTGCTTATAATCATAACTGAAGAGATGGTTCAACTATCATATACATACACCACTTGGAAAACACGATTGACTTATAGTCTAGTAGACTATGCAACAACACACTTTGAGATCTAAATAATTCTCGAATTGACATTAATCGAAGTTAATGTCCACACGTATATCTTAGTTGTTATTGACATTTTATTTTATCAGTACTTTATTTGAATCAGTCTTCTTGTCGTTATGGGGAGGAAAGCCCTAAGGAGAACGACGTGAACTTACTTGAATGATTTAGTAAGGATTATGTCCCCGTAGGATAATCAATAAAGATTGTTGTCCGAAAGAATCATCAACAATACATTTGAAATGTGGTCGACATATTAGTGCAAAAGATAAATTCCCAGGAAATGGAGAATGAAAAAGATGAAACTCCGAAAAGGCGGAGAGTACAAAAGATGTGATTCTCAGGATGCTGATGACACATGAACAAATCTATATGACTCTAGCAGAAGTCGACGCTCCTAAAGTGGCTACACCTATAGAATAGGAGAAAAGAAGAGAAAATAAAAAGTAACAGTTCGATCCATCATCTCCAAATAGATAGCCCCTGAAGATCAAGGCATAGGTACCTGTAAATGAAAAGATTTCAATAAATTATGTCTGTACGGGAGCAAAATGGGATCATGATAAAATTATTATCGATAATGTATTTTCCAGTGGCTTTTACCAACATAAAGAATGATAAGGGTCTTGACCCAAACACAGTCAAAGAATGTTGACATAAAAATGATTGGCCAAAATGAACAAAAGTAATTGAAATAGAGCGAGATTCGCTAGTAACACCCGAAGTTGTAAAAGGACATGTAGTCCTAACACCTGAAGTTGTAAAATGACATGTAGTCCTAAGCACCCGAAGTTGTAAAAAGGACCAATAGTCCTAACACCTAAAGTTGAAAAAGGACCTGAAGTTGTAAAATGACCTGTAGTCCTAAACATCCGAAGTTGTAAAAAGGACCAGTAGTCCTAACACTTGAAGCTGTAAAGGGACTTGTAGTCCTAACGCCTGAAGCTGTAAAAATAATCAATAGTCTTAACACTTGAAGCTGTAAAGGAACTTGCAGTCCTAACGCCTGAAGCTGTAAAAATGACCAGTAGTCCTAACACTTGAAACTATAAAGGGACTTGTAGTCCTAACACCCGAAGCTGTAAAAAAGGACATGTAGTCTTAATACCTGAAACTGTAAAATGACTTGTAGTCTTATCACCCGAAGTTGTAAAGGGACCTGTAGTCTTAACGCCCCGAAGATGTAAAACTTATAGAACATAAGTGGGATGTTCATTTAAAAATGAAATGAAAAAGACGAGATCATCAAACTTGTAGATCATCAAAGGCATGACTCGTAGCATAAAGTTTTAACAAAGACCCAATATCGATTATAAAGAAATACATTCCCTTATGATGAACGTAATTATATTTCGATTTTTAATAAGTGAAAGACTTAGAATGACTCGACATGCATATTATGGACATGGTTACAAATATATTTATATAGAATGTTTAACATAGATATCTATATGAAGATCTTAGAATAACTTATATATTGCTTGAAGTAAATAGCTTGTATTCCATCAAACTACTACGATCTTTTTATAGATTAAACAATTCGATATACCTATGCATTTTGATTAAGAAATCAGAAACTAGATTTGTCATCATCGTTGTATTGTAGGGACTCTTGAAGAGCTCACAAAATCTTCGTATACCTGAATAAAGATTTTAAAAAAATATAATTTTATTTTGGCTTGCAAATCGAACATCTCCCAAGTGGGATCCTTGTTCATCAATCCACATACATTGAAAAGTCCTGAAGCACTTCAATATGAATAATACTACTTGTATCATGCAGATGAAAAGTAGGTATATCAAGGGTGAAATAACTAAGTATATTTCACCAAAGTTCTTTTACACTCATACGTTCTAGTAGAACTGCAACATTAACATCTAACAGATACGTTCCAGTAATAATCTTGCAGATATATTCATCAAGACGTTACCAATGTCAACATTTAAGAAATTTGGTTTTCGGCATCGGTATGTATCAGCTCCAAGACTTTTTCAATTGACATGCTCAAATCAGGGGGAGCATCAATGAAAGAAGATGATCATATCCTAGAAGGACCTTTGGGCACTGTACTATTTTTCCTTCGTCTAGATTTTTTCCACAAGGTTTTTTTAGGCAAGGTTTTAATGAGGCAATATTAAGCGCGTCCATTACCGCCACCTTGATTCGCCGATACACTGTACTCTTTTTCCTTCGATCAAGTTTTATCCCACAGGATTTTTCTGACAAGGTTTTAACGATGCAGTTTCCATAAAGTAGCGGACATCCAAGGGGGAGTGTTGTAAATGTAACGGTTGTAACCGTTATCTAAGTTGAAAATGGCTTGATCATTGAGTGACAGGACTTGATAACGAACAAGGCGAGGATCCAACACCTATCGCTAAATGATGTAGGCCCTTCCTAACTTAGGTAAGAAGGCTATAATAATTCTCATCATGATGATCCCCCCTCCAAAAAGAAAAAAAAAGTCTTCGATTCAAAACTCATTTATTATTTTTTAATTACTGGGCCTATAAAAAAAACAATCCATTGTAACACTATAAAGGTACCGTTTTGTCCGTTATAATGGGTCACATCATGGTAAAAAATGCTCAAAAGGAAAAAAAATTAGATGTAGTGGGTTTTGGATCCAGAGGATGAGCGGGAAATCTAGACCACTCTTCTGCCCTTTTTCAAGATGTCAACTTAACTCCCGTTAACCTTTTAAAAAAAAAAAAAATTTTATATTTTTTTTTCCTTTTTAAAAACAGAAACTTCCTTTTAGTTTTTAAAGCCCACGATACGAGCCTCTTTCTTCTTCATCTTCTACAGCTTCTAAAGAAGGATTCGTCGTCGCCGGAGATCTGAAGCACACATGAAATCTGAAGATCGAAGTACAACTTCTGTCACAACGCAACCCACAACACGAGCCACGTGGCAGACTATTAGAGGGTGCTGATCGTATGGATGTCTGGCCAATCCGTCGGTGGACCCGGAAACAGAAAATATAAAACCATTAGTAATTTAGAACCTTTGGATCTTTGCACCCAAATAACGCTCAATAATGTTCAAATTCCTACGGTTAAAATCAACCCATGAAAACAACTTCAATCCAACGCTTAGAAATCACTGATCAGGCTGATTTTTTGTTTGCAGGTCCACGAGGGACTGACGACCTGAGTAAATTTTTAAGTTGTCACTTGTTCCACTAAAGAAATCCAATTATTTTCAAACAGGATGAAAACATAATGCTCTTTGTATACTTCATCCACAACAGATGGAGGGAATGGTAATTCTATAAAATAAAACCTGAATAAATTGAGTGAAAAGCATAGACTAAAGAGAAGAGGAACACCTCACCCGCTCCTCATGTGGCAAGTCACACGCGATTGGGTTTCTTTTTAATATTTTTTTATATAATTTTTTTTACATCACACAGGTTCACCCACTCCAGCAACGGTGATCCTTGGGACTCACACCACGCAACTCCCCCGAAGAACATCCAACGGTTTGGAGTCCATAGGGAGGATGTCATCTTCAAAATGACCATCATTTTCCAAATATGATATTGTTGAGCTTCTAAATACTTTTCTCTGGTTTAAAAGGAAAATGAAAAAAATTTAACAAGCTCATTTAGTTCTGTAAGACTAATGGGCAGGCACACACATCGCATATAATTAAAAAGAAAAAGAGGAAAAACTTTCTAGGAAAAAAAGAGTTCTATTTTCTAGTCAATTAGAAATGGTATGCGTGTAGTCTGTTACCGTTATAATGTCGGCTTAACGCTAGGCTGACCATTGTCATTATTTAACGAACACTGGCATTTCAACGGTAATAACAGCGAAAAATAGTAAAATAAAGGTTACCTGCATAGGGGTGTTACATTAACGGCCGTTATGATAACCGTTCAAATATAAACTATGATTTTTTTATCATTCTTTCCAACGGTCTTGGTCTCTGGCCTTCCAAAATGTCAATTAAAATTAAACTACAAAAAACAAGGACTTGATTTACTAAGGAGCAAAGGAATCTTTGAGGACATCGGACATCCTCTTAATTTTGTTCGAATTCTTCTACTTCCGCCATTAAATTATCATTTTAATGATATTTAGAGACAAACCTGATGTGGTTGCGTGTTGGGAGTACCACATTAATTTCTAGTAGAGTGTCAAACCCAAAAACTTTAAATTTCCAAGTAAAAATATATTTTAATTTGTTTTTGGATAGAAAACAACACCATATGGCCATGAAAAATAATGAAACTTCTCTATCTTAGGTGCCATCACATATGAAAGTCCATTGATGGGACTGTAAATATAAGAATGAAACTGTAAATATAATAGCCAACATTTCCTTGTCATAAATGGCCTCCTGATCCAGATGTATCACACTCAAGAACGAATTATTGAGAAAATTTTGGTAAATCCAAGAATCTTTTTGAGTGAGCTCCTTTTGAGTGATTCGAAGGCAATCTAGCGTCTAGTGTCCAGTGGAATGAATCTTTCCGTAGCATGTTTGTCAAGGGTGCAACAATTTTCTGTAATCTCTAACGAACTTACGGTAGTACCCAATCAAACCCAAAAATCCTCGGAGCGCCTTAAGAGAAGTAGGTTTTGGCCCTGTTGAATTCCCTCAATCTTTACGAGGCCGACTTGAACACCTTTGCCAGCTATAATATATATGACCAAGGTATTCGACGGGCGTCTGGGCAAAGAAGACATTTACTTCGCTTGACAAAAAGCTGATTGGCATGGAGGAGTTGGAATACAAACATGAGATGCTTCATATGGTTTGTAAAATTGGTGCTATAAATGAGTAATCATCAAAAACCACTAAGACAAATCGTGGCATGAAGGACAGAAAAATGGTGTCCATTAAGCTTTGAAAAGTTGCTGAAGCATTGGATAACCCAAAAAGCATCACAAGGAACTCGTAGTGACCCACATGTGTTCTAAAAGCCATCTTGTGTATGTCAGGATTGGCAACCTGATCGAATCTGGTGATACCTCAAACGCAGATCAAGTTTAGAGAACAATGTAGCCCTATGTAACTCATCCAATAATTTGTATATGATAGGAATGAGACAGTGGTCTTTAACCATAATTCCATTGAGGGTGCGGTAATGAATACACATGCGCATGTGCCATCTTTTTTCTTAACAAGTAAAACAGGAGAAGAAAATGGACTTTTATGTCCTAATCTCTTATGTTATCCCGGTTTAACAAAATTGGAACCGGAATGGCTAATGACTTAGTTTTGGTTACCTTTCCCCACTCATTAGACATCTGACACTTGCCTTATCCTCCGACACTTACAGTTTCTAAATATTTTTCTCTTGTTTAAAAGGAAAAGGAAAAGATTTAACAAGCTCATTTAGCTATGTAAGACTAATGGGGAGACACACGCATCGCATTACGTCACGTATAATTAAAAAGAAAAAGAGCAAAAAAAATTATAGGCAGAAAAAAGAGTTTTATTTTTAGTCAATTAGATTTAGTAAGCGTTTTTTAGAAGAAAAATAAATAAATTGAAGAACCGACACTAAAACTAAAGGGGCACGCGTTTTAATAGTTGACATTATAGTTTTTATCATAATTTAAAAAGAACCCTTATAACGGCAAGCGACCATTGCCATTATTTTAACAAACACTACAGCGCTTCAACGACAGCCATTGGAGGGATTTCTGAGAACTTCGCATGGTGAAAGTTTTGATGGACAATACCTGCATGCATCCAAGTACTCTTAAAAGTCGGCACCTAATCACCTACGCGCTTGAGATGAAGGATCGTGTTGCAACCATTCTTAGGTGGCCGTCCTCCCTAGGTCCAGTGTCCAGACTACTCGGTGATCCTTGGGACTCACACCACGCAACTCCCAAGAACATCCAAAGGTCTGGAGTCCATAGGGAGGATGTCATCTTCAGAATGACCATCATTTTCCAAATATGATTTTGTTGACCTTCTAAATATTTTTCTCTTGTTTAAAAGGAAAAGGAAAAAATTAAACAAGCTCATTTAGCTCTGTAAGACTAATGGGGAGGCATGCACATCGCACATAATTAAAAAGAAAAAAGAGCAAAAACTTTCTAGCCCCAGAAAAGAATTCTATTTTCTAGCCAATTAGAAATCCGCACATATGGAGCATCTCATGTCTGAACCTAAAGGGGTCTCACGCATTGTAGTGGTTGAGATTATAATTTTTATCATAAATTTAAAAAGGACCCTTATAACGTCGGCCGAACGGTATGCTGACCATTGTCATTATTTAACGAACACTATGCATGGCATTTCAACGGTAATAACAGCAAAAAAAAACAGTAAAATAAAGGTTACCTGCAGAGGGGTGTTACATTAACGGCCGTTATGACCATTTAAATAAACTATGATTTTTATCATTTTTTCCAACTGTCTTGGTCCCTGGCCTTCCAAATGTCAATTAAACTACAAAAACAAGGACTTGATTTACTTAGGAGCAAAGGAATCTCAAGAACGAATTCTTAAGAAAAATTTGGTAAAGCCAAGACGGGGGTGGTAGTGAGCTCATTTTTGAGTGATTCGAAAGGCAATCCCAACGTCTAATGTCCAGTTGAATGAATCCTTCAGTTGCATTTTGTCATCAATGGTGCAACAATTTTTTTGTAATCTCTAATGAACTTAAGATAGTACCCAATCCTATCAGAGCCAAAAATCATTGGAGTGCCTTAAGAAAAGTAGGTTTTGTCCATTGTTATATTCCCTCAATCTTCACGGGTCGACTTGAATACCTTTGCGAGAGATAATATGACCAAGGTATTCGACGGATGTCTGGGCAAAAAGACATTTACTCCATTTAACAAAAAGTTGTTTGGCACGGAGGAGGTGGAATATAGACATGAGATGCCCCCTATGGTATGTAAAACCAGTGTCGTAAATGAGTATATCATCGAAAAACAACAAGACGAATCAACACGGGAAGGGCCGAAAACTGTCATTCATCAAGCTCTTAAAGGTTACTGAAGCACTGGATAACCTGAAAGACATCACGAGGAACTCGTAGTGACACACGTGTGTTCTAAAAATCGTCTTGCGTATGTTAGGATAATTGGCAACCTAAATCTGGTGATACCCCAAATGCATATCAAGTTTAGAGAACACTATAGCCCATGTAACTCATCCAATAATTCTTCTATAAAAGGACTGGGATGGCGGTCTTCAACCATAATTCCATTGAGGGTGAGGTAATCAATACACATGTGCTAGGTACCATCTTTTTTCTTAACAAGTAAAACATGAGAAGAAAATAGATTTTTATGTTCAATTACATCCTGATCTCTTATGTCTCCCGGTCTAAAGAAAATGGAACCAAAAAGGCTAATGACTTAGTTTAGACCGGTCTCCTGGACTACCTTTCCCTGCTCATTAGACATTTGTCACTTGCCTTATCCTCCCACACCTACAATTTCTAAATACTTTTCTCTTGTTTAAAAGGAAAAAAGAAGAGCTTTAACAAGCTCATTTAGCTATATAAGACTAATGGGGAGGCACGCACATCGCATCGTATCTCGTATAATTAAAAAGAAAAGGAGGAAACTCTTTCTAGACAGAAAATAGTTCTATTTTCTATTCAATTATAAATAGTACAGGTATTTTTAGAAGAAAAAAAAGTGATGAACCAACACTAAACCTAAAGGGTCTCACACATTTTGTTTTTATTTTTTTGTAACCAAGACCTTCCATAAGAAGAAAACGTGAACCATACAACCACAAGTCCACAACCAAAAAATAAACAGACCCTCACCCATTGTCAAACGGTTGTTCCTTAGATATAATTGGAAACAGCCCATGGGGTAGGTCGGAGGTCCAAATAACAGTATCTACAAAAGAGGTGGCCCGCCCAGCAATTGTATGACCGGCTGTATTTGGTGAGCGGGGTACATAACCAAAAGAAAGGAAAGAAAAGAGATCCATCAACTCCAAAATATCTGAGCCATGAGCAGTAGAAGAACTCTCTAAAGAAAGAGATTTAGATTGAAACGCCAAAACGATTGTGTGAGTATCGATTTCCACGGTAATTACAGCAAAAAATGGTAAAATAAAGGTGTAATGGCAGATGTGGCGTTACAATAATGGCCGTTATGATAGTTTTACTAAGCCATGGTTTTAATCAGTCTTTCAAACGGTCGTGGTCTCTGGCCTTCCAAACCTGATGTGGTTCGTGTTGGGAGTACCACAAATTTCTATTAGTGTCAGTCAAACCCAAACACTTTGACATAATAAATTCCATACAAGAGAAATAATAATAATGATAAATAAAAATAAAATGATAATTACATAGTCTAAGGTGGAATGGTGTGTGGATGCAAGGCCACGGGAGGGATTTCCGAGAACTAAGGGTAACGTTCCATGGACAAAAGTTTTGATGGACAATACCTACATCCAAGTATTCTTAAAAGTCGGCACCTAGTCACCTACGCGCTTGGGTTAATTATATTTAAAAACTTTTGAAAATTTCTATTTGCACGCCCCACAAATTCCATAAGCACCCTATTTGGGTGCTTTTTGGATGAAAATGCCCTTAGACGACCAAACATAAAATAAAACCAATAGCCACAGTTGGGCTAGCACTACCGTAGGGCCTATTAGAGAGAGAGAGACACGTAATTTTGGTGGTGGCGGTGGCAACCACGGTGACGACATGCATCCTCATCCTTCTTTTTCTGTTTTGGATTATTTTTCAGGGTGAGAGAGAGGTGGAGAGGGAGAGAGGATGGTGAGTGAGAGAGAGAGAGAGAGGTGGGGAATTTTTTTTTTTTTTTTTGGTGGGGGTGGATTTCGGCCAAAAGCGCTTTTAGAATTTGTGGGGTGCAAATAGAATTTCCCAAAACATTTTTGACTTTCTATGTACACGGCGACTTTGGGGTGTATTCACATTGACTTTGGATATAAGAACCATACACATTAAAAAATAATTAATTAGGACACATGCGAAAAATACGTGTCACGTGCGCTTCTATATTTGACAAAGAGACATGCAATGCTTCTTTTTCCCTTGACATTGTGTGGATGCTGCTAGCATTTCTCACATGTCTTATCTATACTTTTCTTGCTAAAGCCGTTGAATGATAACAAGGCTTTTCAATGGCCAAATGTTATAGAGAAATGCTTTTATTTTTACTTTTTTCATTTATATATATCGAAGGGTTTCCCCACACCTCATTGGATGGGACTAATCCCTATGGTTGAGGGAACCACGTAAATCTCTGTGTCGTGTGTTTGCATATTCGATTTATTTTCTTTCTCGAAGTGATTACGTGGTGATTTACTACTTGTGGTCGCCCCAACATTCAAAGTATTGGTCATCTTAGTCCAACCATCAACCTCAATGTAAGGGTGTCAACCAATACTCGATAGGAACCTGTCTCGATTATCTTACTACTGAGTTACGTGGCAAGACTCTTATCCTCTGTGGCTGGCAGCAGCCTTGGAAGCGGATAATGACATGCTACAAATTTTGGACGGTTAACTGTTGTGTTTATTCTGCTCTTTATTCGTTTTTATTTAATATCTGGCTTAAAAAAAAAACTTAAAAATGTGCTGAACCAAAGTATACAATAGGTTCCAGTTCTTGGTACATTTGTATGTAAGGGCGTACTTTTGTTAGCCCGCCGCCAACCCGACCCCACCCGACCCAGTGCCCAGTTTGATACAGTTCAAATTCATAAGGTCAGTGTCCACTAAGAATACTGTGCCACGTGGCTTGTATTGTGACAGAAGTTTTACAAACGCCCTTTAAAATGGCATTTGTCAGCCTTTTTCAGCTTTAACTTTTGCTAGGGGGAGACGTCCTTTCAAATGGTGTTTAGCTACTTTTTTTTGTAAATGTTAGAAATTTTTTTTTGTTTTTGTAAATATATTAAGTTTTTTTTTCGTTTAAGAAATTTTCCGTAAAATTAATTAATACTTCTTCCTTACATCATTCTCTTTGACGAATTAAACACGAATAAATACAGTTACGAACTTAATTTTGCCATTCCTCTAATTTTTTACCGAACCTTTTAAACTTGGTACTGAATTATACTCAAACTTTTGCCGTATCCGAAATTAACAACAAGGAAACGGATACGAAGGATGCATAATAGATGTATTTCCTTGAGCTTTTACCTGAGACATGGGAGGATGAGGGACGACAAAACGGCCATGTTTTTCACCAACCAAGGCGAGGCTTCATTCAAGGAAATCCCCTACTTATGTAGCAAAAGAGTCCACTTTTGCTCAAAGACACCTCTGCACCAGTAGATACCTGTGGGGGAAAAATATCTGATCTAACCCACACAATCTTCGAGGTCAGACGATTCGAATTTTGGTGATGATCTGACGACTCTGATGCTCCAGGATGAAACTGATTTCTCCTCCGCGAAGGATAGGATGATCTCTAGATGAGATATGGTTGTACCTTTTGACAATACTCTGACGCTCAAGTTAGCTTAGGAATGTAAACAGGGTTCATGAAAATAGTAAAATATTTCAGAGTTTAGGCTATCTAGATCTGGAGAGCAAGATCTCTACCCAATTCTAAGGGTCATGTATTTATACCCCAGAACTGGTGTGACTCACCTTCCACATGTCTACTCCTTGTTAGTCAGTTATGATCTGAAGAGATTCTGTTACGAAACTGTCTCTTCTTGTTAGATCTTAACTGCCCTTATTCAGTTATATCTGAAACGACTGAGGTGGCATTCCTCGTGGCAGATATTTGAATAAGAGAACGTGGGAGCTGCGTAATAGTCAAACTAACCGCCATGTGGCTAACATTCAATGGATAGGTAAGCAACTAACTTTATTATAGTTTAGAATACTTATCTCGTTTGTAGAATTCTATATACTTCTCGGGATGGATAGAAGTCTATTCCCGCCAAGTATGCTGCTGATCTTGTCGGGATGATATAAATGTCACTCCCGCCAAGTAAACCGTTTGATCTTGCCGGGATGTGCTTGAATATCCTCCCTGTCAAGCGTGTCACTTGACCTTGTCGGGATGAGATAAACGTTACTCCCGTCAAGTATGCCGTCTGACCTTATAGGGATGTGTTGAACGTCATTCCCGCTAAATATGATAACTAAACCTGTTGGGATGAGTTGAATGTCGATCCCGTCGACAATGTCTGGATGAGATGCTTAGAGTTGCCGGGTTGAGATGCCGGTATGAGATGCTGGGAGTTGCCGGGTTGAGTTCCCGGGATGAGATGCTAGAGTTGCCGGGATGAGTTCCCGGGATAAGATGTTGGAGTTGCCGGGATGAGTTCCCGAGATGAGATGCTTGAGTTGCCAAGATGAGTTCCCGGGATGAGATGTTGGAGTTACTCGAATGAGTTCCCGAGATAAGATGCTGGAGTTGCCAGGATGAGATGCTTGAGTTGCCAAGATGAGTTCCCGGGATGAGATGTTGAAGTTGCCGGGATGAGTTCCCGAGATGAGATGTTGGAGTTCCCGGGATGAGATGCTTGAGTTGCCAAGATGAGTTCTCAGGATGAGATGCTTGAGTTATCAACATAAGTTCCCGGGTTGAAATGTTGGAGTTGGGATGAGTTACCGGGATGAGATGTTAGAGTTCTCAGGATGAGTTCCCGGGTTGAGATGTTGGAGTTGCCGGGATGAATTCCCGGGATGAGTGTACGTTAGAAATAATGCACATTTTGAAATATCTTCGATGGATGCATACCTCGAGATATGTGCACATCAATCCTTGAGATTCGTGTGAAATTTATGGTACCCACAATACCCCTTACAAAACTGTTACAACAATATTTTTGAAAAAAAATATGAATTTCAAAATTTTTAAAATAGTGGTCTGCCGTATCCAACAGTGTGAAGGCATCGTTGAGCAAAAATGGATTCACATCAAAACATCCCATTCGTGGTTCATGCTAGGAACTGACCAAGTTTATTCACAACTTATTGATGGGATAACACAAACATTCCGGTGCTATTTAGAAAAGTTGCATTGCTCACTCAATATGGTATCAGAGCTAGAGATCCTAGTAGGTCACGGGTTCAAGTCTCGGCAAAGTATTGAGGGGGTGTGTCATTGGAGTGTTTGTTTGGCTATATGGCCAACACTCCGCTTCTATTAGACCCGTGGACCTTTTGAATTTCTTTCATGTTTTTATAGTAAAGTGGTTGTCAACATGGTATCAGAACCGAGAGGCCCAATGGGTCACGGGTTCAAGTCTCCGCAAGGGCTGAGGAATGTCGTTGAACAGTACGCAAGGCACGTCTTAACCTACGTATCCTTCCATGTCACAAGTCTATCCTGCTTTAAAGAGGGACAACATCAACAGCTGCCCAGGGTGACCTACCCACCGAAAGTCGATGTCAACCTTCACAAAACTTGGAAGACACCAAAAAGGACATACAAGAATTTCTTTGAATCCGCTTTTGCTATGGGCGGCCTAAGCCAAGTGTTGCTCAGGTCTTCATTTTGTACAACACGTAGCCCTAGATGTATTGGCTATGTTCATCCAACCATCAACCTCAATGTCAATAATTAAATTAAATAAGGGTCGTGATGTAACAAGGTATACCTGAGATCTTTTCAAATGCGGAAGCAGCAGTTTTGGTTAGTCACTGCTGCCATCTGGGCCCACTGACCGCATGGATGTTTAGCCCACCCAGAGTAGATATTTGTACCAAAAATCTGCTTGTTTGATGATTTTTAGCCGTTGTTGGTTTTAGTACTAAAAAAATGGTTGCATTCAACGGCTATAAGAACGCCTTAAAAAGTACTAAAAAGTGCTAAAATCTAATGGTTATAGATTACTAATCAGGATGATTTTTGGTGTGTATATCCAACAAGGGGTGGGATAAACATCCATGCGGTCAGTGGGCCCCGATGACAGCGGTGACTAACCAAAATAGTGCTTCCGCATTTGAACCAGTTTCAGGCATACCTTGTTACATTTTTTTTTTCCATTAATTAATACTTCCTACTTACGTCATTCTCTTTAATTAATCAATTTTTTTTAATTTAACAGTCAAAAAAAAAAATATGTTAGCATGTTTTGTACATAAAGAGCAGTGTTGCTGTCATTGTGAGGAAGCTCTATTATTATAATTTGAGGGTGCCAATATGGTTCGAAATCTCGGGGTCAGTGTGCTCCGATCCCAATCTGTATCGGTCAGTTCCAAAACGGTCAGCGCATCTCGCCTTAGACAAAGTGTGACTTCTTCGAAAAACATGATATCAGGGCAAGACGATCCAGTTTTGGATCGGATTGATGAGCTCTGATCCCAATCCGGATTGCTCGATCCAGAATGGGATGGCTGAGACTTCGAGCCATGGGTTCCAATGGGTCAGTTCTAGTTCGGTTCCTAAGGTACTTAAATTCGCAATCAATATTGTCAGTTCTTATCGATTCTGGTTCCTATTCGTTTCAATTCTCAAAATGATGGATCTAGACCTGGAACGGATGGTTTGTTTCCACTCGGTTCTGGTTCTAGGCACATCGGTTCCGATCTTGATAATATAACATTTTTACGTAGTGCAGGAAAATTCATTGTTGGATTGGGAAACTTGGATTGTTGACTAATGATTGAATCAAATTTTTTTTAATTTTTAGCCTGCCAAAACAAAAAATAAATAACTAGTAACCGGACTTGGCGTGGCCCTGAAAACGTGGCTCATCAATGTCGTAAAATTAACTGAGCCGCGATAAGTTTTTATTATTGGGCAACTTATTTCCAAGTTACAAGTTGTCCAAACCTAGTACGTCATTGAGATAGGGGTTAAAATTTGGCCCGCGGTCCACAGTCTCGATTTTCCGACCAAAGCCAGGCCTACGGCCTGGCATGTTTAGGTCCTTGGGCCGGTCCCGGGCCTACCCCTTGAAGACCTGCCCAAAACCAGCCCAAACCGGCCTGGCCCGAAAATGGCTTGATCAGTCTGTTTTTACATTTTTTTTTAAATTGACTGGGCCCAACCCAACCCAGGCCGAGGCCCACTCGAAGTCCGCCCCTGCATGCCACTAGTGGGGCCTGGGCATATGAAATATTGGCCTGGCCCAGCCCAGCCCAAAAAAATAGTGGGCCCGAGGTGGCCTGAGCCTGAGCCGGGCGGGGCCAAATTTATACCCCTACATTGAGATGAGGGATAGTGTTGTAATCATTCTTAGGTGGCCGTCCTCCCTAGGTCTAGGGTCCAGACTACTAGGTGATCCTTGGGACTCACACCACACAACTCCCGAAGAACATCCAAGGATCTGGACCATAGGGAGGATGTCGTCATCAGATTGACCGTATAGAGTTAATATATTAAAAAAAACAAAAGCCTCACTATAGAGTTTTCGCCTTGGGCCTCAACTTGTACAGAGACGGCCCTGTTAAAGGGGAGTTGCTTAGGAGGTGCTACAATAAAGGCCGTTATGACCGTTTTACTAAAACAAAGATTTTTATCATTCTTTTCAACGGTCTTGGTCTGTGGCCTTCCAAAATGTCAATTAAACTACAAAAACAAGGACTTGATTTACTTAGGAGCAAAGGAATCTTTGAAGACATCGGACATCCTCTTAATTTTGTTCAAAATTCTTCTACTCCCACCATTAAATTATCATTTTAATGATATTTAGAGACAAACCTGATGTGGTTGCGTGTTGGAAGTACCACATTAATTTCTAATAGAGTCTCAAACTCAAACACTTTAATTTTCCAAGTAAAAATATATTTTAATTTGTTTTTGGATAGAAAACAACACTATATGGCTATGAAAAATAATGAAACTTCTCTATCTTGGGTGCCATAACATATGAAAAGTCCATTGATGAGATATATAACATGGACTAATCAACGTTTCCCTGTCGTAAATGGACAAAGTGAGAGGACGACCTGACAGTGCCTTGCTGAGATAGGGAAGAGGGTGACCATTCTGCATGAGGACGGCTCCGATGCCTAACCCAAATGGATCATACTCGAACGAATTCTTGACAAAAAATTTGGTAAAGCCAAGACGGGGGTTGTAGTGAGCTCCTTTTTGAGTGATTCGAAGGCAATTCCAACATCTAATTTCTAGTTGAATGAATCCTTCCGTAACATTTCGTTAAGGGTGTAATCAATACACAATTGCCAGGTGCAATCTTTTTTCTTAACAAGAAAAACATGAGAAGAAAACAGACTTTTATGCCCAGTTGTCCTGACCTCTAATGTCTCCCAGTCTAACGAAAATCGAACCAAAACGGCTAATAACTTAGCTTGGACTAGTCTACTGGACTACCTTTTCCTGCTCATTAGACAGTTGTCACTTGCCTTATCCTCTGACACTTACTGCTTCTAAATACTTTTCTCTTGTTTAAAAGGAGAAGGAAAAGACTTAACAACCTCATTTAGCTATATAAGACTAATGAGGAAGGCACGTGATTGCATCATGTCACGTATAATTAAAAGGAAAAAAATAAAAAAACTTTATTAGATGGCCCTAGGGGACATCAAACAAACTTTGAAGCCTCCCCCCCCCCCCCCCCAAAATGTTTGACAAGTACCCCAATCCTTTAACTCAACCCGTGTTAAGCCCTTGGTTAGGTAGTTGTCAAACATTTTGGGAGGGGACTTCAAAGTCGGGGCCAGCCAATTTTTCCACTTTTAAACGGTCTTGGTATCTGCTAAGAGTACCACGTAAATTTCTGATAGAGTGCCTAACCCAAACACTTTAACTTGGACTAATTACTCCTATAATTAGAATTTTCCATACAAGAGAAAAATAATAATAATAATAATAAATAAAATATAAAAAGATAATTAAATAGTCTAAGGTGCAATGGGTGTGTGGATGCAAGGCCACAGGAGGGATTTCCGAGAACTAACGGTAACGTCACGTGGAGAAAAGTTTTGATGGACAATACCGGCCTGCTCTAGTATTCTTAAAAGTCGGCACCTAGCAACCTACGCACTTGGGTTAATTAAATTTAAAATATGTTTTGTCTTTTCGTGTACATGACGACTTTGAAGCGTATTTGCATTGACTTAGTATATAAGTACCATTTATATTAAAAAAAAATGAAAAATAATTTAATTAGAACACATGCGAAAAATACGTGTCGCTCTGTAATTGACAAATATGTGCGAAAAGTTTTTATTTTTATTTTTTTTTAATACCTACCGTTGAGGGAACCATGTAAATCTATGTGTCATTTGTTTGCATATTCGATGTATTATTTTTCTTGGTACATTCATATGTAAGGGCGTACTTTTGTAAAAAATTGAGTATGCCGCCACCCCGACCCCGACCTCGACCTGGTGCCCAGTTTTATACGGTTCAAATTCAGACCCGAAACCTCTAATGGAACGGCCCATTTACACCTATTTCTCCTCTCTCGTTGTATTAGTTGTGGTTTTGTGGCTATATTTTAGACACGTGTCACTTAAAGATGATGGCCATATCAATGCTTGCTACCAACTTCCGTAGCACAGTGGTTCGAAAACTAAAACTAGAGTTTTACGAATAAAACTTTGATGACAGGGCACAATATGAGCCACGTGGGACACTCTTAGAGGACTGACCGTATGGATGTTTGGCCAATCATTAGGTGGACCTACAAACCAAAAATCATCCCGATCAGTGATTTCTAGGCGTTGGATTGGAATTGCTTTCACGGGTTGATTTTAACCGTGAGAAATTTGAGCATTATTGACCATTATTTGAGGTTCAATGATCCAAAGCTTTGAAATCACAAATCAAGCTAATTTTTTGTTTGTAGGTCCACATAGGGATTGGAAAAACATCCATACGGTCAGAGTCCTCTAAGAGTATGCCACGTGGCTACTATAGCACCCTGTCATCGGCCTTGATGACAGGGCCCTGTCATCAGTCTTCCTCGAGTTCGACTGATGACTCAACCACATAGAAGCATGTATCCATATCTTTTGGCCTGCCAAGACAAAATAAATAAGTAGTCGGAAAGACATCTCAGGCATGATTCCAAAAATCTAACGGTAGTCGATAGTGCTGAGCTGGCATTCAAATTTGCCAAAGCAAAACCACTGTTGGATGCTTGGAATAGATGCTTGAGAGATGTCCGCGGATCCCAACCAACGCATAAAATAAGAGTAAAACTTGTGTCACAAGATGTTGTGACGGAAGCCGGTCACAGTACTCAATACGAGCCACGTGGCATACGATCAGAGGGCTCTGACCGTATGGATGTTTGGCCAGTCCCTCGGTTGACCAACAAACCAAAAATCAGTCTGATTAGTGATTTACAACCTTTGGATTTTTGCACCCAAATAACGCTCAATAATGCTCAGATTCCAACCGTTAAAATCAACCCATGAAAATAACTTCAATTGAATCGGTTAGAAATCACTAATCAAGCTGAGTTTTTGTGTACTGATCCAACGAGGGACTGGCCAAACATCCATACGGTCATCGTCCTCTTAATAGTATGCCACGTGGCTCTTATTGAGTGCTGTGACCGGCTTCCCTCACAACATTTTGTGACACTAGTTTTACTCATAAAATAAATGATAAGCCAAACTAACTTGGTTTCATTGCTGTCAGCCTCAAGAGGACATCCTCCCTAAATCTACACTGTTTCATTGACTGACGTCAGGATGGATAATGAATGCCAATGGTCTAACGGCTAAACGGTGTGGACCCTAGGACTGAGCATCATTTTCAATTGCATAATCACACAAGAAATCCAAGTCTACGGTGACAGCTATCACATTTTAGTCAGGATAAGGGGACAAAAGATTACACAAAAAAAAAAAAAAAAAAAAAAAAAAAAAGATAAGGGAACAAATTTTGACACAATTTCACACCCAAAATTTGGCGAGGGCCAATATATAAAGGGTCGGGCTCAAGGGACCCCCATTTATGACCCCTTTTTTTACCCCCATCTTGGCGGACCACATATATAAGATGAATCAATGGCTGATTTTTGGTGGGGATGATAACCTCACCATATAGATCACCCCAGCAAAAAATCAGCCCATTCTGAAATTTCTAACCCCATGAAATGTGGTTTTCAAGTTCCATGGGAAAAATCGACGGTCCATAATACTTCAGCTTCTAAACCAGTCTATGAATATCAGAATGATTTGAATTTTTGTGAGGATGATCTCATCACCATAGAGATCATCCTCACCAAAAATCAGCCATTCATTCATCTTCTATGTGGGTACGTCAAGATGGGGGTCAAAAAAGGGGGTCATAAATGGGGGTCCCTTGAGCCCAACCCATATATAAATTAGAAGTTTTGGAATGAGGTGATTTTTAGTGAGGAACATCACCCTCACAAAAATTCAAATCATTCCGAGACTCGTAGCCTGGTTTACATGTTGAAGAATTATGGACCGTCGATTTTGTACCATTAAACTTGAAACACACATTTGATTGGGTTAGAAATTTCAGCCCATAGTGATCTATATGTTGAGGAGATCATCCTCACCAAAAATTAGCCATTGATTTATCTTCCATGTGGGTACACCAAAATTGGTGTGAAATTTGGTGTCCCCTGATCCTCACTCTTAATTTCCGTTAAATTCTTCTACTTCTGCGATAGAATTATCGTTAATAATTAAAGGGTCGGGGTTCCGGTGACCAACATTTTTTACCAACACCTTGGTGTACCCTCATAGAAGATGAAACAATGGCAGATTTTTGGTGAAGATGATCTCTATGGTGAGGAGATCATCCTCACAAAAATTCAAATCATTCTGAAATTTATAGACTGGTTTACAAGTTGAAGAACTATGGACCATCGATTTTTACCGTTTAACTTGAAAACCACATTTAACGGGGTTAGAAATTTCAGAATGGGCTGATTTTTTGTTGGGGTTATCTATATGATGAGGAGATCATCTTCACCAAAAATCAGCCATTGATTCATCTTCTATGAGGGTACACTAAGGTGTTGGTCACCAGAACCCGACCCTTTTTTTATTAAATTTCAATTGACATTTAGACAAAGCTGAATTGGTTGCGTGTTAGGAGTAACACTTTAAGTGTCAAACACAAACTCTTTAACTGCATTCTAAGTAATTAAATATATCTATATAACAAGGGAGCTCAGTTGTCTCTCCCAATTATCCGCTTCATGTAAAGAAGGGACCAGATTTTATCCCCCAACTGGACGGTGGATCTTAGCCACTCACACCCAATTTTGGCACTTGCTTTGTCGGGGAGTGCCGTGAGCATGGGCCACCCCCTAGTATAAAATCTGGTCCATTTTTGTCAGGATCCGGGGACAACCATTTTGGCATACCCACGTAGAAGATGAATCAATGGCTGATTTTTGTAGGATCATCTGAGGATTGGCCAAACATCCATACAGTCAGCGTCCTCTAAAAGTGTGCCGTGTGGCTCATATCATGAGTGTCATTATGAGAGGTAAAGTTTTACTCCCAAAGAATGTAGAGAGCCTGGAATTATGATCCAATTAATGGCTCCCTACCCTAAAATAACTTTCACTATTTTTCCCTAAAAAGTATGGGAAAAATAGAGAACCCTCTTGGACATGCTCTTAGGGTCAGGATCAGGGGACTCTTAACTTTTTTGCAATGTCTTTTAACTCATGATCTGAGCGGTGGATTTTGAGAATCCAACGCTCAGGTCATAAGGTATAATGGATGACATGGGATGCATTTTGCAGACAGTATGCTGGCGCAGTGTGCACACGAGCCAACGAGGTGTCGTGCGCTTTTATTTTATTTTATTTTTCCGACATGTGCGTGTTTTACTAGCATTTCTCTTTCCAAGGTTAGCAAGCAATGCTAATCTTTCGTGGAAGCCCTTGAAGGAAAACATGGCCCTTCAATGGGCTAACGTTACATAGGAATGCTAGAAGCACGCGCTATCTCATGCACTACAGCTCACGCTCCCACTTGATTAAAGAGCTGTTCAACATCACTGAGACTATTACCAAAACATTCTCAGATGTTGACGTGAGCTGTAGCGCGTGAGACAGCGACGTGATGCTATCGCTCTATGTTAGACGAGCCAAGCAAAAGAAAATTTGCTTTTGGTAGACACCATCCTCATTCCTCAATGTATCTATGCATCAAGCACCTTAATATTTAAAAAAATACGCGGCCTTGAAGGTCAAACGAAACGTGATTTCATTATACATGTGCTGCGACCACGGCGATCTTGGTCCGAAATTGACCCAATTGCTCGATCTTGTTGAGTGCTATATGTTTGCCGACACAAATTTCATACAAAGGGTATGTCGCAAAATTCGATTTGTATGAATTTATGAGAAATAGTCCAACCTAAGAGATACAAACAAGATGATCACAACCACCCGATCTATTTTTTCATTATTGGCGACTAGGGTGTGAATATATGAATTTGTGTAAGTTGTGGAGACCATGTGGGCCCCACCCCGACGCAATGGTGTACCCCTTCCACATGCGCCTGGTAAACCAGGGTAAATCCCCAAGGGGTGGCCCAAGGGCACGTATGTTTGCTACACAAATTCCATATTCATTGATCCATAAATGTTTTACCAACTCCTTAGTGGACCAAAAATTAGCTTGATTGGTGAATTCTAGCTATTTGAATCATGCATTCTTATCATGGTCTTGAAATCTACAGCTACAATAGCTGCCTTTTAGGGGGCGTTTGGCAACACACAAAAAAATGCTCGAAATTAAAAAGTTAGTTTTGGATGTGTTTCATATTTTAACTTTTGAAAAGTTAAAAACTAACTTAAAACTGAAAAGTTAAAAAGTTTGCCTTTACATTTACATACAGTCCTTTAACACAATCAAGAGTGTAGATTAAGGGGATGTTAGAATAATGACAATTATTACCGTTTTACAAAATCAAGAATTTTATCATTTTTTCCAACAGTTTTTCGTCTATGGCCTTCCGAGGCCATGATTTACTTAGGAGCAAACTCTTAGGCCATGTTTGATTGCACAAAAAATTTTGCTGAGAAAATACATCTAGGATATGCCTTAAATGGTTGATTGATTGTAACTGAGAATACATATTTCAATCATGTGAGAAAATAAATGTGTATTTTCAGGTGGAAATGAATTCTCACATATCTAGATTGGAAATGAATTCCGGACTTAGTAGGAAAAATTATCCAAATTTAATTGGCTTGTTAAGAAAAATTATACAGATTTATATTGGCCATCTAACAATGGAGAGTTGTGTTTTCCTAAGGAAAATACAATTTTCCCACTTGGTAATCAAACACGGCCTTAATTTTCTTCAAAATTCTTCTACTCCCGCCAATAAATTATCATTTTAATGATATTTAGAGACAAACCTGTTGTGGTTGCGTGTTGGGAGGTACCGCATAAATTCCTAATTAGAGTGTCTAACCGAAACACATTAACATGGACTAATTACTCATATAACTATACTTTCAATACAAGAAAAATAATAATAATAATAATACTTTATCAAAAAAGAAAAAAAAAATACTTATCAAAAAATAATAATAATAATAATATTGATAAATAAATAAAGAGATAATTAAATTATCTAAGGTCGAATGGGTGTGTGGATGCAAGGCCACGAGAGATTTCCGGGAAGGAACGATAACGTCGCCACATGGAGAAAGATTTTGATGGGTACTCCTGCACCCAAGTATATTCTTAAAAGTCGGCATCTAGTCACCTACACATTTGGGTTAATTAAATTTAAAAACTTTTTGTCTTTTCGTGTACATGGCGACTCATATAGATCAAAATAAAATAGAAAATATGTAGTTAGCACACGTGCCAAAAATGTGTCACGTGCGCTTCTATACTCGACAAAGACGAAATGTTGGGCTTCAAAATCCGTCCTATTATTTAAAATGACAAATAAAGTTTGAAAAGTACATTTAGTTTAGTAAGATAAGTAATTTATACCATATATAAAGCGAAGCGACCTTTTCGACAGTTATTTGAGGTTCGAAGATTGTTTCCAACTATAACTTCTACTTTTATAAAAACAACAATAATAACTATGTGATACCGGTACCGTTGGAAAGCTCTCTTTCCAATGATATTCATTTACTAACTATTTTTAATTAATTATAATTTAATATATTTATTTAATTATAATTTAACACATTTATTTATTTAAAATTCTTATAATACTTATAAATTATTTTTTATTATTAATAATTAAGTACGAACCTCGAACCTCCAAAGCTCACATAATCCGTGGCATCCAGTCATACTTTGCTGTGTAGAACCAAACGCCGACCTATAACTTTTGTAAGTATACACAATCAAGGTGCAGACCTCCAAGTTTTGCTTCTTCGATTGAAGGTGCACTACCAAACACAGCGAGCCTCTTTCAAAATTTGTTCTATTATTTTAAGTCATATTTCATTACTAAAGTAACATGAGCATCATGCGTGCCCCTCCGCTAGTTATAAAGAAGAAGGGCATTTTTTAAGCAGAGAGGTAAAAAAACGTAATCGTCGCTAAAGAGACCTCTCGCATTTTAATAGTAGAACGATTTTCTAAACCAAGATGTTGTTATAATGGCCGTTATGACCGTTTTTCTTAACCAATGGTTTAAATGGTCATCACTATAACAGCTGTCATAATGCTAAACCCTATTTTTAAAAATGGGGTGTTATTTTCGACATAACATAATGGTAACGGAGTTGAGACGTTACCGTTATATCTTGACCATGAGTTTTATCATTCTTTCTAACGATCTTGTTAAAGGAATCTTATTTTTCGAGTGGAGCAAGAATCTTTAAGACAAAACTGAGTTGGTTGCGTGTTGGGAGTTCCACGTAATTTGTAAAAGAGTGCCAAACCCGAACTCTTAAATACATTCTAGGTAATTAAATATCTATAAAACAAAACAAGGAAGTTGTCTCCCTACTTATACCCCCTTTTATATGTTTCAACAAAGAAGGGCCAAGATCTTATCCCCAAAATAGACGGCGGATCTCAGCCACTCACACCTGATTTTGGCAAATACTTTGTTGGAGAGTGCCGTGGGCACTGGCCACCCACTATCTACATAACAAGTGACAATGGTTGTCTTATACCCCATCTTATCTTATATGGCTTCAACAATGAGTGGCCGAGATCCACTATGCTTCATATCAATGGTTGAGATTAACTCCTACCCGATTTTGACAAACACTTTGCCGGCCGGAGAGTACCACGGGCATGGGCCACCTACACATATAACAAAACAACTCAGTTGAATTCTCTTATCTTATCCTACTTCATAAGATAAAAGACTGGTTGAGATTAAATCCACCCATCTAATGTGGATGGTTAGATTTCAGCCACTTAATTCCCCTCATTTATTCATTCACTCCCACTCATTTGACCTCAATATATTTATAAAAAATGTACAATTCAAAATTTGAATTTTAACACCGTTATTTTTTCATTTTTTTTACTTTTTCCTCTATGCGTTACAATCCGTTATAATGGAAAAACGGTAACGCCCCAGTCCGTTATACCGTTTGAGTGCCGAAGGCACCCAACTTTTTGCAAACGCTTTTGTCGGAGAGTGCCATGGGCACGGGCCATTTACTAGTCTATATAACAAAACATGGAAGTTCTCTTATCTTTAATCTTATCTTATCCGGTTTCAACAAAGAGTGGCTAAGATCTTATCCTCCAAATGGATGGTGGATCTCAGCCACTCACACCTGATTTTAGCAAACGCTTTGTCATAGAGTGCCGTGGGCAGTAAGTATATTATAAGATAGAAAACAACACCATGGATGGGGATATATAACATAGACTAATTATCAATATAATTATAATTTTCATATAAGGGAAGAAAAATATATAAATAATTAATAATATTATTTTTATGATTAATGAGAAAGATGAAAAATAAATAAATAGAAAGATTATTAAATAGTCTTAGGGCGTGTTTGATTACGAAGTGGGAAAACTGCAATTTTCTTGGGAAAACACAACTGTCCTTTATTAGATAAGCCATTTTAAATCTGTACGATTTTCCTTACCAAGCCCTTTAAATTTGGATAATTTTCCCTACTAAGCCCGGAATTCATTTCCCATCCAGATAGGTGAGAATTCATTTTCAGCTGAAAATATATTTTTTATTTTCTCACATAATTGAAATACGTGTTCTCCGTTGCAATGAATCAGCCCTCTAAGGCTTTTCCCAGATGTATTTCCCTGGAAAAAATATATGTGCAATCAAACATGCCCTTAAGGTTTGATGGGTGTATGGATGCAAGGACATGGGATGCAATGCTAGTATAGTGTGCACGCCGGCCAACGATGCTTTTATATTTTTTTTTCTTGACATGCGCATGTTTTACTATTATTTCTCTTTCCAAGGTTAGCAAGGAATGCTAATCTTTCTCAGAAGCCCTTTAATGAGCCAAGCAAAAGAAAATTTGCTTTTGGGAGACATTATCCGCAATTTGGGTAGTGTATCCATGCATCCAAACACCTTAATATTTAAAAACATACGCTGCCAAGGGAGGATTGAAGGTCAAACGAAAAGTGACTTCGTTATACATGTGGTGCAACCACGGCGATCTTGGTCCGAAATTGACCCAATTAGACAATGCTATACATGTGGTGCAACCACGACGATCTTGGTCCAAAATTGACCCAATTAGATGATCCTCTACATGTGGTGCAACCACGGCGATCTTGGTCCAAAATTGACCCAATTGGATGATCTTACCTACCCTTGTGTATTTTTTTTTTCTTGGACCGCAAGTCATTTTCTTTATTGTTGAATGTTATATTTCATGCCAACACAAATTTAATTAGCGGCCTAGGGTTAATGCGAAGGATACGTCGCAAAATTCGATTTGTATAAATTAATGAGAAAATGGGTACTCCATCTTTAACTTTACACACTGTACAAATGGTGACCTCTCACTATATGTTTCTGCAACCCCAAAGGATCGGGTTCCGAGGACGAGTCTTTGCCAGTTCAGTGCTATCAACTACCGTTGGATTCTTGGCCGTGGTCACGATTGAATGGACGAGTCAGAAAAGACGAGTACCCTAAGCCTGACAAATAGTTGTTTGACTTCATATAAAAATTTGAACTCGAAGCAATTGAAATGGGAAACCCTAAAAATATAAGAGATCTACAAACAAGATGATCACAACCATCCAATCTATTTCATCAATTTGAACAGTCATGACAATATGGAGAGTAGGGTAAGAATATATGAATTTGTGCAATTTTGTGGGGACCGTTGAATTTATTTATTCGAAAGTCCGAAGTTGGAACGTCACATGGGAGACAAACTCCCTCACAAAGTGGGAATATGTTTCTGTGTTTGAATATGGGTCTATTCAAACGTCAACCAAATTACACAAAAAAAAACTTCAACCAAACCTTCCCATCTCTCTCTCTCTCAACCCACACTAATTGTGGCCGCAAGGGCGTGTATGTTTGCTACAACCTGTTACGATCCTAGAGGTTAAGACTTAAACTTTCCACACCTCTATCACCTAGGTGCTTTTGGTGTATTGGCTTGGGTCTTAATATTTGGTATCAGAGCCAACCCCATGTCATGGGTTCAAGTAATGGGAGGGCGACCTGAGGAAAGGACTACCTGGGGGCTTGCTCAAAAAAGAAAAAATAGAGGTACCAGAAAAAATGCCGGGGGCTTTCTCACAAAAAGTGAGAAAATAGTGATAGCGCAATAAAAACCACCTCAGAGTGGGAAACCGTAGACGTTGGCCTTCAAAGCGTGGTGGAATGTTACAATTATAGAGGTTAAGACTTAAACTTTCCACACCTCTCAATTTGTAATCTCTATGAAATTACTTAGGGTCTGTTTAGTACGCATGTAAACCATTACGCGTGCAATGGTTTGCACGTGTAATAGTTTGTGCATGCAATGGTTTGCGCACCCATACTATTTTCTTGCGTTTGGTTTGCACTAACTTTGCATATGCAAATTTCAAAATTTACACACCGTTCGTATTTACTACCATTTAGTTCGCACGCATGCTCAGTTAGGAAATCACAAAATATGTGGGCCCCACATATTATGTACGAAAAAAAAAATTCATACTTAATACGTGGGCCCCACATATTTAAACATAAATTTCAAATTTTCAAAAACAAAAAAAATGGAAAAAAAAAAAAAAGAAAAATAATGGGCAACAACAGAAATAACGGACATTATTTTTTCACAAATTTTTTTAGAAAATAATGGTTATTATTTTTCGGTATGTTTTTTCAGCTCTTTAACGGTATATAACGTAGCGAGGGAGGTCTGAATCCGTTATGGTAAAAATAACGGCCGTTGTAACGGATTCGGACCTCCCCCGTTGTAACAGATTCGTTATTTTCTGTTATTTTCCGTTTTTGAAATTTTGGAATTCAAATTTTTTTTCCATTTTCCCCTTATTTTTCATTTTTTTTCCAATTATTTTCCATTTTTGCCCTTGAGCTTTTTTTCGTTATAACGGATAAAACGGTAACACCCCAGCCTGTTATACCGTTATAACGGTCCCCTTTAAACCTTGGCTTATACTATTGTCCCTCATCAGACATGAGCGTGCCAGACATTGGCCTTTTGGATGCAAAGATATTCGATTGAAGTTATTTTAAATCACTAATCAGGCTGATTTTTGGTTTGGAGGTCCACTGAGGGACTGGCCAAACATCCATACGGTTATCATCCACTAAGAGTATGCCATGTGGCCTGTGATTTTCATTGTGACAGAAGCCTTTGTCCAATCACTGTGACAGAAGTTTTACTCGTCAACGGACCGTAAGACCAATAATTCTCAAATTCGAACGGTTAAAATCACATGATGAAAATGACTCAGAACCAAAGCCTAGAAATCACTAATCAAGTTGATTTTTGGTTTGTAGGCTCATCAAGGTATTGGTTGAACATCCGCAAGGTCAGAGTCCTGTAAACATGTGCCACGTGTCTCATATTGCAGGTGGTTTAAGTGTAAATGGTAAATAAGATTAGATATGATGGAAGGTGGCATTTTGGCAAATGGCAAATGGCAAATGAAAACAAAACCAATTTGTTAGAAGAAAAGGGTAATGATTACACTTTGGCTGAAAATCGGCAAATCTAACTTTTTGCCTAACGATTGGAGACGGTCGCACGGCAAAAAGTTAGATTTGCCGAACGATTGGAGATGCTCTAATAGTATAGATATAGATATAGATGACAGCCGTTGTAACAGTGTTACAAACATTTTTTGTTTTAATACCGGCTGCAATGCGTGACACGACACATACTGCTAGCACATCCGGTTAAAGATAAATAACTATGCTATAGTCTATGGTCTATGGTCTATACTTCAAATCTTTTCAATATTTAATCCATTTTTTTTAATGTTATAAAATTACGGAGTCTCCGTTCATTGTGAAAAGACAAAACTACCCCTACTAATGCAATTCTGACATTGTCTTACTACCTTCAGTTGTGTAGAGTTTCCTTTTACACTGCATTTTCGGTTTCAATAGCTTCCCCCCACGTGGAAACCGCGGCCGGCATGTATGTTTGCTACAAAAAAAATTTTAATCTCTATGAAATTACATAATTTTATTTTTTATTTTTTTGTGGATGAGCCACATGGTTTTAAACGGAGGACTCGTATTGTTCTGACTTGTCTGCGGATACCGAGAACCCAACGGTGGTTTTGCTTTGACAAAAAGTGATGCCAGCTCAGTGCTATCCACAACAGTTGGATGCTCAGCCGAGGACACCAGTGAATAAGTCAGAAAAGACGAGTCCCCTCTGAGCCTGACCTTTGATTTCATATAAAAATTTGAACTTGAAGCAATTGAAATAGAAAACCCTAAACATATCGGACACCAGAAAATAGATGATGATTTGAAGTTACATGATCAAGAACCTAAAAATGGTCCAACCTAAGAGATCTACAAACAAGATGATCACAACCACCCGATCTATTTCATCACCAATCATGACAATATGGAGAGTAGGGTGTGAATATATGAATTTGTGCAAGTTGCGGGGACCATGATTTATTCAAAGTTGGAAGTTGGAAGTTGGGAGTTGGAAGTTGGAACATCACATGGGAGACAAGCTCCCTCACAAGGTGGGACTGTTTTTGTTTTTGTGTTTGAATTTGGGTCTGTTCAAACTTCAACGAAACCTTTCAATCTCTTCTTTCTTACAACCTTTTTTTCTTAAAATTTTGCTTTTGGAGTCAACACAGCTACAATTCCCATATAGAAACCAAGGTTTAAAAATGGCCGTTGTAACGTATAACGAACTGAGCGTGTTACAATTTTTTCCATTATAACGAAGTGTAATGTGTTGGAAAAATCCAAGTTGAAAAAACTTGAAAATGTGACTAATTGGATCACTTTGAGCATAAATAGAAGTGAGACCCACTTATCTTTTGAGGTGGGTCCGTATTGAATTTTCATATCCTTGGTATGGAGAATAATGTAGTTAAATTATTTAGGAAAAAGATGTAACAAGGTATGCCTGAAACTGTTTCATTTGCGGAAGCGGCATTTTTGGTAGTCACCGATGCCATCTGGGCCCACTGACCGCATGGATGTTTATCCCACACCTTGGTGGATATACAAACCAAAAATCACCTTGATTGGTAATCTATAACCATTGATTTTAACATTTTTTAGCACTTTTTAAGGCGTTCTTATAGACGTTGAATGCAACCATTTTTTGAGTACTAAAACCAACAGTAAAAAATCATTAAACATGCTGATTTTTTGTATGAATGTCTATTAAAGGGTGGGCTACATATCCATGCGGTCAGTGGGCCTAGATGGCAGTGGTGACTACCAAAAATGCTGCTTCCGCAAATGAAAAGATCTCAGATATACCTTGTTACATCACGACCCAATTATTTAATCAAGACCCTTTATGGGTGAATGAAAAATCGGCTCCAAACTATCCTATTTGTAATGTGTACAAATGAGTAAAGTTTGTGAAAAACTTTAGTCACACGTTGAAAAACTACAAGATTGGAGTAACTCATATATAGAAGTAGTTCCATAGAGATTTGTAAGCTCAAAGAGAATAATTGGTGGGCTCACAAGCACACGGGGGCCCATGAGGAATAAAAGGCTTTTTAAGAGGATTTGGATCTAGCGATCTGAAATTCCTTAATGCGCACCCGTTGGCAGCACGCGTCCTACACGTGTCACGCTCGCAGGGGGTGCAAACGTAACGGGGAGGTCCAAATCTGTTATATCGGCCGTCTTTTAAACCATGATACAAATTGATCAAGTTGTAATCTATGAAATTACATTATTTTTTTTATTTTTTATGGAATTTGAGTCGGTTTACAATTTGAGACATGTAAATGGCAGACACCTTCATGTGTTATGGTGAACCGCATGGCTTTAAAAATGGCTGTTATAATCAAAATTACGGTCATTATAACGAGAACGCCCTAACCCCATTACATTATTTCTGTTATAACGCCCAAAACCAAAAAAAAATGGACTTAGAGACGAAACCATCGGAAGTTATTTGTGGAAAAAAAAAAAAAAACTTTTTTTACCATTATCAAGGTTAATACTTGTAATATTAAAAAATAATATTTTGACCGTTTTTTTTACTGTGGGACTGATGTGATCCGTTATATAACGATAACGTGTTATAATGGACCGTTTAAAACCTTGGTGCGCTACTTAGGCATTTGCTTAGTTAAATAGTGTAAAAGTGCGTCGACCACTTTTTAACATGGTCGAATTATTCTCGTATAATTCACGAACTTTTCCGAATTATTTTGGCACTATTTAGTTTTCAGCGTTAATGATGGACTGCAGTATGAAACCCGTGGCTCTTGGAGACCACTGACCATCTGAATGTTTGGCCCAATGCTAGGTGGGTCTACAGACCAAAAATTAACCTGATTAGCGATTTTTAAGCATTGGATTAGAGTCGTTTTCTGGGTTGATTTTATCCGTAGAATTTGAGCATTATTTGAGGTACAAAGATCCAATGGTTTGAAATCACTAATCAGGCTGATATTTGGTATGTAGGTCCACTTAGGGATAGGCCAACATCTATAGAGTCAGTGGCCTCTAAAAGTGTGCCATATGGTTCATATTGTAGTCCCTCGGCATGCTGAACAACCTGTGAAGGTGAGTGTGGTGTGACTTGTGAGCGCCATGTGAGTTGCGTGCCCGAATACAGGTTTCGGTTTTAAAGTATTAATAGATTATTTCCTAAACTCTGTATGTATAAAGTTTTTTAATCCATATTTTTAACTAAATCATATTAAACACAAAAATCTCATTGGCCAATCTTTGATGTTCTCATCTTTTTGACTGCTTTTTTGTCTCTATTTTTTTATTTCTTGCTTTTTTGGTTGGTCAACTAAAATCATATTAAACTTGCATTTTTAAGTGGAGAAAGGTGCTTAAAAAAATTTGAAAGTTTTGTAGTTCCAAGCAAGGTTTAAAAATCGGCCGTTGTAACGGATTCGAACCTCCCCGTTACATTATGTACCGGGAAAAAACCCAGAAATTAACGGCCATTATTTTCTGAAAAAAACTGAGGAAAAAAGGCTGCTATTTCCGTTATTTTCCATTATTTGAAAATTTCAATTTCAAATTTCAAACTTTGAATTCCGGCGCCACTTTTTACATTTTGCCCCTGAGCGTTATTTTCATTATAATGGCCGTTATAACAGGAAAAAAGCAAACCCCCCAGGCCGTTATGTAGAACGGACCCTTTTAAACCTTGGTTCCAAGCAAGGTTTAAAGAGGGCCCTTATAACGGTATAACGGATTGGGGGCGTTACCTGTTTCTGTTATAACAGCCGTTATAACGAATTGTAATGCTCAGGGGCAATAACGAAAATAACAGGAAAAATGGCGCTGAAATTCAAATTTTGAAATTTGAAATTTTGAAAAACGAGAAATAACAGCTTTTTTCACAAAAATTTCAGAAAACAATGGTCGTTATTTTTGTTATAACGGGAAAATAACGGATGTTATAATGAAATTAACAGCCATTATTTTTTCAGCGTTTAACTGTACATAACGTAACGGGGCCGGTCCGAATCCGTTACAAGGGCCGTTCTTTAAACTCTGGTTCCAAGTATTACCAACTATGGGTAAAAGTATAAAGATGTACGTGTTGTGCAAGTGGGCGCCTAAGCGTGTTAGCTACAATCAATACTACTAGTGTAACAGGGCTCACCCCTTTAAGCCGTGTCGATCCCTTGAGCGGTTATCGTCCTCTTTTGCAACTCTTTTCGGGAGTTTTTTTTTATAGGGTCGGGTTCCGGTGACCAACATTTTTGACCAACACCTCGGCGTACCCTCATAGAAGATGAATCAATGGCTGATTTTTGGTGAAGATGATCTCTATGGTGAGGAGATCATCCTCACAAAAATTCAAATTCATAGACTGGTTTAGAAATTTCATAATAATGGACCGTCAATTTTTACCGTGTAACTTGAAAACCATATTTAACGGGGTTAGAAATTTCAGAATAGACTGATTTTTTTGTTGGGGTTATCTATATGGTGAGGAGATCATCCTGACCAAAAATCAGCCATTGATTCATCTTCTATGAGGGTACACCAAGGTGTTGGTCACCGGAAACCGAAACTTCTTTTTTATTTTTGAAATTTAAAATAAATATTTCTAGCACACACCGGCCTCACTGCAAATATTCTTCTTCTTCTTCTTCTTCTTCTTCTTCTTCTTCTTCTTCTTCTTCTTCTTCTTCAGTCACATGCATTGCACCAGAGTCCCTCCCCCTAATCAATGTTCAAAGGGGACCATTCTTTCTAAGGACAAATCTAGTCTGCAAATGTTTGAAGACTTAAAAGTATGCAAACATTATCAGCATTGTTAGATGTCCCTTGAAAAATGTGTTATTTCGATGTTTTCAAAAAAAATTATAAAATTACGAAGTTTCCCTTCGTAGTGGAAAAAGACAAAAATTGCCCCTACTAATGCAATTCCTTTTACACTGCATTGTCGGTTCCAAGCCCGGATAAAAGACGACAGTTACATTAGGTCAACATCCGCTGCAAAAATTATGCCAATCTCTTCACATGAATCCGAATTCGTTGAATTTGACTGCATTGTTTTACACAATGCGGCAACTTTATCTTCTTGCTAAGTAGGACCAAGGTTTAAAAGAGGTCATAATAACGGTATAATGGACTGGGGCCGTTACCATTTTTCCCTTTAAACGGCCGCTAAAGTGAAATCTAACGAAAAAAAAAAAACCAAAAAAAATTGCACTTAAAATTTAAATTTTCAAAAATGAAAAAAAAAACACAGAAAATAACGGAAAAAATGAAAAAAAAATAATGGAAATAACGGCTGTGTTTTTTTTGACAAACGTTTTCAATGTAACGGCGTTAATTTAAACCATGAGTAGGACGTCTTATTAATCAAAAATAAAAGTAGGTGTGGGGTGAGTTCGTTGGGTTGGGGGTATTTGCAAATATATTAAAAGCAGGGCTCCATATAAAATTATTTGTTGTTATTGGACCCAGTCAAGCTGGTCCCAATGAGGTCCCGGATTTAGAAGAGAAACAGACTTTTCATACCCTCTCTCACACGTAAAAAACACAGATCGGTCTCCTGTTGTGACTTGTAAAAGCCGGAACAGGTTGACTTTTGACCTCTAGTAAGAATCCATAAATCACTTCCAGCGTAGTCAACACGTGTCCTGTTTTAAACAGTTGGTCATAAAACGTTTCTTATGAGGGGGGTTCTTTGTAAATATATTAAAAGCAGGAGGACTCCGTATAAAATTATTGGTTCTACTTGGCCCCAGTTTAGAAGAGAACCGAGTTTTCATACCCTATCTCACACGTACAAACACACGTAGATCGATCAATGGTTGTGATTAACTAATCAGGTTGACTTTTGTCCATAAATCCCTTCAGCGTATTCAACACGTGTCCTGTTATAAACTGTTGGTCGTTATTCATGAAACGTCTCTTACCCTGCAAGGCAAAGGCTAAGGCTTTTTCCTAATTTAAAATTTCCAATTAGGTAACCGTTGACTTGCTCTCAATAGTGTAGTAGCGAACGAGATTAGTACACGTATCACTGCCAGGTAAATTGGGCCCACTATTCTATGGGTCCCATTAGATCTTAACCAGTAGGATCAGTTGACTTTTTCCTTATGTTGCTGGTGGACATACTTATCAGATAGTGAAATATAACTAGTTAGACGGTTGGGATTATCTGGTGGGAACACATCAAAAGTGGGTCCCGTGAAAAAAATCATTTTTCTTGTTTCCTTGCATGATATCATCCCTACAGTTGAGTCCATGTTTGACTAAGACCCATTGCTTCGTTCAATGTCGCCTGCTCCAACTAAGCCAAACCAATTTGGTCAGGCTGCGTATGTAGGACTGCCATCTGTACCTCAGGTGGTGCAAAATATTAGGAAATGCACATGGCATGAAAGCAAGTTGCAGATGGACCAATTCGTGACCGGCTCAGTCCTACCAAGAATTAATTCTTATTAATATTCAAACCCTTATTTATTCAAAAGTGCTATGGTGACAGTGGTGGGGGCCCACATTTTATTATTTTTAGTGTTTTTTACTGGAAAATTCAAAAAAAAAAAAAAAGGGGGGGGGGGGGGGGGGGGGGGGGGTAGATTCCATATAATGGATCCACAGGAAATTCTATATGCTTCACATGGATTGAAGACACGTGGCAAACTTGATCATCAATCTGAATCATCCAACAAATTAGAACAGTACTTGGATGAATTGCTGCATCCCAAAAAAGGACCCCCTGATCATCCATTCCAGGGCTTTCTTTCAATGGTCAGAAAGATCATCAAGGACCTAAATTTTCGTGGCTATAGTAGCTAGAGCAAAGAGTGGCCCACAGATTAACGGTTCTGATGATGACTAAATATGCCACATGGCATTCATTGACATCACTGATAAACAAAGCTCTGGTTAGTCATTTGTTATCTTTCCTCTTCTCTTCTTGCATTTGTCATTGGTTCAACGGCCCATTTAGTTCAACTAATGAGGCAAAGGTCAAAGAGTGAAGAGAGAGAGAGAGTAGAGAACTGTAAAATATGGAGGAAAGAGAGAGGAAAAATGGGAGGAAAGACCAAGTAAAACCCATCAAAACTTCCTCCGTTTCTTTATTTTTCAATTTTTCCTCTTCAAACCGCGTTAACCGTGTCTCTCATCTGATATCAGATTTTCAATTCAAAGCTTTTCGAGTCCATTCTACAGGGAAGAACAACAAGAACAAAGACCATTCAAACCAGAATTTTATATACCCACCTTTGTTTATTCATCTTTTCTTCAACTTCTCACCCATTTGTATCCTCCATTTTTTTTTCCTGGGCTATTTATTCTTCTATTTTCCAGGTTTTTGCTTCTGGGTATCCTTCATTTCTCACTTTTTTGGGCTTTTTTGGGCTTTAATCAAAGTTTCTGTTTCTGGGTTTTCATTTAATCTCTGTAAACAGACTCCTCTCCTTCCTCCTGTTTTGGTTTTTCCTATTGAAGATTTTCATGTAAGGAGGGTTCTGAAAAGAAAGAAGAAGAAGCCATGTTTTTCTCCAACATAAACCTTATCCTTGTTCTTCTTCCCTTCTTCTTGTCTGCTCTTAATGCTAGCTCCTCTGTTTATGGCCACAACACAGTTAAATTCAATGAATCTTTCCTTGCTGGAATCGAACTCCCCAATCACCCAAGCTTCAATTCAGTTTCTTCTTCGTCAAATACGGGTTGTCGTCTCGGGAAGACGACAACCCTTAATTCATATGATGGAGAGGAAGATGTGGCACGAAGAGCGACACCACCGTCTAAACCGTCTGTGAAGCTTCATCTAAAGCACAGGTCGGCGAATCAGGTTACCGAAACTGCGAAAAGGGAATCGGTAATTGAGTCCACAGACAGAGACCTGACCAGAATTGGTGTTCTCCATAGAAGGATCTTAGAGGAGAAGAATCAAAACGCGGTGTCTAGATTAACAAAGGAGAAACAGCAACGGATTAAGCCGGTTGCAGTGCAGGCAGCGGCGCCGGAATCTGACACAAAAGAGTCTAAAAGCAAACTTGTGGCAACTCTGGAATCCGGTGTGAGCCTTGGATCAGGGGAGTACTTCATGGATGTTTTTGTGGGTACCCCACCCAAGCATTTCTCTCTGATTCTTGATACTGGTAGTGATCTTAATTGGATCCAATGTGTTCCCTGCTATGATTGTTTTGAGCAGGACGGTCCCCCGTACAATCCGGCAGATTCGACGTCGTTTCGAAATGTGAGTTGCCAAGATCCTCGGTGTCAGCTTGTGTCGTCCCCGGATCCCCCACAACCTTGTAAGTCTGGCAACCAGTCCTGCCCATACTTCTATTGGTATGGTGATCGGTCGAACACGACCGGTGATTTCGCACTGGAAACCTTCACAGTCAACCTCACAACAGCCACCGGTGGGCCAGAATTACGGCAGGTTGAGAACGTCATGTTCGGTTGTGGGCATTGGAATAGAGGCCTATTTCATGGGGCAGCTGGATTACTAGGACTTGGTAGGGGGCCGCTCTCGTTCGCGTCGCAGCTTCGATCAATTTATGGTCATACTTTCTCCTACTGCCTTGTGGATCGGAATAGTAACATGAGTGTTAGCAGCAAGTTGATCTTTGGCGAAGATGAGAGCCTCATGAAGAATCCCAATTTGAATTTCACTTCCTTGGTAGCAGGAAAAGAAAACCCTGTCGATACGTTCTACTATATTCAGATCAAAGGAATCATGGTTGGTGGAGAGATCTTGGATATTCCGGCGGAGACATGGCAATTTTCTCAGGAAGGCGCCGGAGGAACCATCATTGACTCTGGCACTACACTTAGTTATTTCGCAGACCCCGCCTACCAGATAATTAAAGAGGCATTTATGAAGAAGATTAAAGGCTACCCTGTGGTAAATGATTTCCCTGTGTTGGATCCTTGTTATAATGTGTCTGGTGTGAAGAATGTGGAGCTGCCCGATTTCGCAATTCAATTTGCAGATGGGGCAGTATGGAATTTCCCCGTCGAGAACTACTTCATCCGACTCGATCCTGATGACATTGTTTGTTTGGCAATCTTGGGGACTCCTCGTTCTTCACTTTCGATACTTGGTAACTACCAGCAGCAGAACTTCCATATCTTGTATGACACGAAGAAGTCTAGGCTGGGTTTCGCACCCATGAAGTGTGCTGATGTTTAGGACCTTAAACATGAAAATGATACAGATGCTTCATAGGAATTGAGGGACAGGTGAGACATATATGAAGATGATGTGGGCTTCAGTGTAGGATCTGAGGATGGTTACACATGGCAAACAAGAGAGCACGCCATTTGCGATATGGCCCCCATGTTTATCGATAGGTAATTAAGCGACAGGATTAATTCTACAGCATAATAATTGGATGGAGGAGAAGTGTAAAGATGTTGGCTTGGGAGGGTGGTTTTTTCAGCTCATTTCTTCTTCAAAGAGAAGTATGACACATAAAATTAGATTCATTTTTTTCTTCTTCAAGTTTGTTATGTTTTTTTTATATAAATGAGGAACATACTTTGTTATTAAGAACAAGGATAACAGATTGTATTAAGAACAAGGATTACAGTTTTGTTTTTTTTTTTTTTTTTGTGGGCTATGGACTTGTTTGAAAGAAAGCAAACCAGTGATGCACAGAGAAACTCGATGTTCTTCGCATTCCCTTCCATGACCAATTGTTGATCCTTTGCAAATCAGAATGCGAAGGCTTCTGCTTCTACTGCAGTAAGATTTGGAGCTGACAGTCCTTTAGCTCCATGACAATCGCCGTTGTCATCCTGCAAATGATACCATATCCTGCCTTACCATTATTCTTCGACACACCATCTATGTTGATTTTTATCCAACCAACTTTTAGGTAGAGACCATCTGTGTTCTGAAGCATAATGTTAAGATGTTCTTTGTGTTTTTGTGATTATGTTTTAGCTCTTTCAATAACAGCTATGGGATTTGCTTGGGCATTTTGAGATACTACATTTCTAGCATCCAAAATACTAAACTTGGTCTGCAAAAGCATTGCCATCAAGTTTGGAGAAGATTAGATTGGGGCTTTGAGCAATTTTTGTTTCCCTTGTTCTAAGGATACATTCTGTTCATTGTTTATTCGAAGCGTCCCATCGAGGAGCTGTACCATATACTCTTTGTATAGTCACAATAGAGAAGCACACATTGAAGGAAAAATGGGAGGCAAAGTTGAATTTTCTTTATATTTTCGCTTGAATCGAAAAGGTTTTCGATAATACCTACTGTCGATGCGTGAAAGTCCCCTCAGTTGGATAACTGACTTTACAGGGTGGGCATTGAGAAGGTTGAGGACTAGGTAGCGAAGTTTTGATATAAAAATATATCCAATGGTCCTTGCAGATACTGGTACTTTCACCATTTCCGACCTACCATTCCAAGCCCATGATGAGGAGTCCATTTTTGGTGAGTAGAGCTGATCAGCGATACCATTGATCGACGACTCCCCATTTGGCACATACCCCTGACAACCCTATTTTCAAAAAAAGTTAAAATTTCTAAAATTAAAAACAGATTTCTAGGGGTAGGTGTCAAGTGAAGACGTACTGATCAGCAAATGAATCCTATGATGTGCTTGGTTTCCTGTTCAAGTTATAGACAGGTCTGAGAATAGTATTTAGAATTAAAAATCGTTCATCAACTGAGCTTGGCTAAGAACCAGATTCATATTGGCCACATTCCTTAACCCTGACCCCCAAAACTTCTAGGAAGGCAGATAGATTTCCAAGCTTTCAAGGAAAAGCCTTCAATCTGCAATTTCCAAGTAAACTTCAGCACCACATCCCTGTCGAGTATTATAGATCAATACAAGTTGAAGAAACTGGAACAAGGAAACACTAATCCAATGGTGGAGTCACTCACAGCAGAATTTGGCAAAAAAAAAAACCAAAAAGAGAAATTTCTAGAGGGGAATTTAACCGACCTAATATAATAGTTTTTTTCTATTTATTTGTAGAAAATTCAGCAGTCACTCCTTCGGATCCGCTGACATAAAAAGTGTGACTCGGCATTCTTCAGTCCAAAGGGCATCTTTTTGAATCCAATATTGCACGCATTTTTTTTGACTTTTTTCGTAATGCTGTCCGAGGACTTATCTTTATCTCTGTCTAATCAGATAATCTATGCAACGTCGAAAGTTTCCTGCAGGACAGAGGATTGGTAGCGTAGGACTTCCCCACTCTCGGGATATTTTGAGGTAACATTAAGATTTTTGTCTTTTTTTATTATTTAAACTTACATGACGAAAAAAAAACTACACCCCTAAGCACAGTATTTTTTTAGTCATAACGGGTAGGTAACATTACCGTTATGACCGTTATAACGGTCATTGAAATGGGTCAAAAAATAGTCAGAATTCAATTTATTAATTTTTTTACTTCATTTTTCATCTAACATAAAATAATGAATAATCGAAATAATGGCTGTTATAACATGAAATGTATTATAAGATTTTTTTTAGCTTTAGATACCAAATAATTTAGCAAGGTTAGAGCTGCTATATCAGCATTAAATGTTTGGAAAATTTTGGATACCCCGTCGAATTGTCTTATTATCCCCCAATTTCTTATCTCCCCCCACCCATTTTTTATATTCTCTAATTGACCCCTCACCCTATTGAAATATCTAAATACCCCCTTACTTAGAAAAGAAATTTTTCAAAACAGGGGTTTCATTGTTGAGATTCTTGAGAATAGCTTCAATAGGGCGGAGTGAAGCTTCGGTAGAGAAAAGTTGTTCTCCACAATAGGCACCAGTGGAGAAAAGCTTCGACAAGGCGGAGAGTGGAGGCGTCTCTCGTTCCGTAGGTACTCGTTATTGTTCGAACTTAGAAGTCCGAACAATCGATTCAAAGACCATAACTGAGAATGCATGAGAAACAAACCCCCAAAGTATCGTTCCGGCGAGATTACTAGAAATTCTTAAATTATTCATAAAAGTGTCCTTAACCTACTTCTTAATTTATCTAAGTTAACATGTCCATGGCAAGGCTGGGTTTACAAATCAATCTCAACAATATTCCCAACAAAGTCTTGAGCACAATCCAAGTTTTGCAGACATCGCTTGGGATCCTCCTTGGCTTTATTAGTGGTTCCTACCAGTGATGGTAACTATTGAGGAGAAGGCAGGTTAATTAGAAACAAAGGGGCAAAGTTGATATTTTATATTTTAAAGTGGGGGAAGATAAGAGAAAACACATGGGACATAGATGTCATTTTATTTTATGTTTAAGCGGGGATAACAAGAGAAATGGAGGGGGTATCCAAATTTTGCCTAAACGTTTTTATTGTTAATAGACTCTCAATCCTAGGTAGCCAAGTGAGGTCCACCTCAGAGTGAGAAAGTCGCAAGGGATTTCCAATGTAGGACAATATATGTTGGGTCCACTTAGGGGTGTAAATTTGGCCCGCTGGTCAGCCCAGTCCGCTATGCATCTATGCCATGACTGGGCTTAGAGTGTATACTTGTGGCCCAGCCTATTAAAAGTTTGCGGGCTGGCCTGAAGGCTAGGTCGTATGGTCCGTTTGTCCGACTCGCAAAACCATTTGTGGTTTGTTCTCTACTCAACGATCTACAACGAGATCGAGTCCTCTAGGTTTGTTTAATTAAACAATCACATTATAAACGTTTGTAATGATCTTAGACTTCGATTTTGATCAGATTGATGATTTTTGAATTCGACTGCAGTCTCAGATTGCCCGTTCAGATTTCTGATTTTCGTATTCTGATGCGGTCACGATCTCTGATATTTAGATATTGCAAAATCAATCATGATCTAATAATAAAAACTTAAATAAATTTAGCAATATTTTTCACTCCATTTTCTATGGGAACTGAATCAAACTTTTCTCATTTAAACTATAAACTAGGTTTCAACAAGACTGCTGGGCAGAAGGGAAAAAGTAAAACACATTACAGTGGACACAGAATTTATCAACATGCCACCATGCTTGTTGCCTTAAGCATAGGATTCTGGAATCCAGTAGATCGGGCAATACCATGGAATTGAAAGCTCACAAAATAATCCCAAACAAATTTAGCTCTTGCATGGGGATGCGATGATATAAATGGCAGATGTGCGGTTCCTTCATTGTGGTTGGAACCTCCATTCAATGGGTCTCGCGTAAAAGATCTCTTAGGTCGCCAAGATGGCCACAAAGTTGTAAGATCGCTGAAATGTCGCAAAGAATTTCACGCAGTGTGAGACTGTTGAGCACCGCCACTTCTTGACTTTCTAAGCTCCACTCTGCCCTTGGGTCGGGTGAGATGGAGTTGGTCGAGGTGGGCGTTGCTCAATAGTGTATGTGTTGGCGTGTGAGTGGTGTAAGTTGATGTTTGACCAATAAAATCGCTAAGGTAGCACCAATCCGATGGTGAATCTTGACACTTTGCATGTGCCATGTGTCCTACATTTCATTTTTTGATGGTAGTTACTATCTATTATACTCAAAAGTCAAAACCATGGACATAACCATGTACCTAAGCTCCTTATTACCTTGCAGTGCTTCAATCAGGTTGTGATTATAATTCTGAATGTTCAGTTTGCACTTTTGCCAGTTGTGATGAGCATCTTATACAGCTGGTGCCAAAATTTCTTTTATCTGAAAATAGTCTTGACAGTAATATGAGACATGTTTAGAATGTCTCTTGTGATAAACAAATGAACTATGACACGCAGGACGAATTTACCTGACAAAGATCATAAGCAGGGTTGACAAGGAAAACTGGGGTCTTCATGTTCTGGAGAATTTCTTGTGGAAAGAAATGCTGGACCAGCAACTGAAAACACATAACAGGTGCATGTTAGGTAATCTTCAGGAACAACAAAAGTGGGGAAAAAAATCCCATATCTTATCAATAACACCACTAGGACTTCTGAGATGTTCCATTCTCCACACAATTCTGTTTTTTTTTTTGAGATGTGTATATATTTCATTGAAGGGAAGAAATCCCAAAGAAACAAAAGAAAAGGCAGAACTACCTCCTAGAGGAGGGAGGAAGTTCCCCTAATAACTCATTCCATCTATATACAAAGGAATCAAAAAAGCTTCCCCTAAAGAGAGGAGAGACAGACGACCAAAGAAAAAGAGAGGCTTTCACGTGCAGAATGACCTTTTGAAGGCTTTCCTCTTTACCCTCAAAGATCCTACGGTTTCTTTCCTTCCAAACCTCCTATAAAATTGCAAAGGGAAGAAATCTCCACAAAAGGCGTCCCTTCTCGGCGAAAAACTCGTACGCTACCCTGTGGAATAAGTCTCTCACATGTAGAGGAACGATGAAGTATATACCGAAAAGAGAAAAGAACGTCTGCCAAATGTCAGACAAGAACTTGCAATGGATGAACAAGTGGTCGACTGATTCTGCTGCAGACTTGCACATGATACATCTATTAGGCATCACCATACCTCAACTGATGAGATTGTCAACTGTAAGAATCTTGTTCTAAATCGCCGTCTACACAAAAAACTTAACTCTAAACGGGATAGGGGTTTTTCCAAAAACATGGGCCGAAAATTCCTCCTACCTCCCCACATTTTTCTCCCGATACAATGATCCAACCGAAAAAGACCCCTTGGGATCCCACTTCCAAATTCTTTTGTCCGGTTCCTCCTCAACCGAGGATTAACACCTATATGCTCCAAGAGAGCAACTAAACTGTCCATCTCCCGATCGTTGATATTGCTTCTAAAATCGAAATTCCAGGAAAGGAGTCCTTCGCTTCTAACAATACAATCTTGAATGAGAGCACCCCGTAGATCGGATAACGAGTATTAGTCGGGAAAAGCTTGTTCCAGAGAATCATTCCCACACTACCTATCCTCCCAGAAACGTACCATGTCGCCCTTTCCCACTTCAATCTGGATACCCGACTTGAACACATATCTAGTGTTCACGATCCCCTTCCACATATTGACCCCATACGAAGAAGTCACAGGGTTGATATCCCAACCGTGATCCGAAACCCCATACTTGTTGCCAACAACCTTCCTCCACTCACTATCTTCCTCTTCGCCGAATCTCCATAACCATTTAGCTAAGAGAGCTTCGTTCATGTCTCGGAAATGTCAAATATCCAAACCGCCTAGCTCTTTGGGCAAGCAAATCGTATCCCAATTCACCAAATGGTACTTGTGCGTGTCCTCTTTGCCAGCCCACAAAAAATGTCTCAATATTGAAATCAAATGGATGGGGAGGCTGGAGAGAGTACTCTTGAGAGGTGACCCTACCTCCTTTCAACAAATATCGTTTCTTCCACCCAACAAGTCTGAAGCCGAATTTCTCTATCACTAGATCCCATACCAATTTATCTTTGTACTTGGCACCCAACAGTAGCTCAAGATAAGCTGAAGGCAAAGTCCCAGTACCACACCCCAAACTACTATTGCCTGGCAAGTTGGGAACCTTCCCCACCCCGAAAACTTTACTCTTTAGAAGGTTCACCCGAAGACCTGAGACCACATCAAAACATCTGAGGACACATCTAAGGTATCTGAGTAGACAATGAGAGGCGTTTGAGAAAAGGATTGTATCATCTGCGAATTGAAGATGTGTGATCGTGGGACCATCGGGCCTAGCTCGGAATCCCTCAACAAAACCACCTTCGGCCGCTCTATTCATCATCCTACCTAGAGCTTCCACCACTACCAAAAATAAATAAGGGGAGAGCGGATTCATCATCCTCCCTAGAGTTTCCACACAATTCTTGTGCAAACTTTTTGCTACACCCTGAACACATGATAGTCAAGAAACGATATAAACAAACAGTCCTTAAAAAAAGTCTGAATTGCGAAGGAATTAGGGAATGGAACTCATTAATCAGTTATGGTGGCATCAGTGAAGCAGTTGTAATCTAGAAAATGTAGCTATAGAAAATGTAAACTTAGGTCACCATGCATTTGCATGGACAACTGCTAATGAGATGAGAATAAGAAGCATACTCATCAAGAAAGAAGGATGCATCCTGCAAGACACCAACATTAGCATCCTTAAGCAAAATTTCTCAGAAATCGTCACAGTGTACGAGAGTTAACAGGGGAAATTTCAGCCGATCAGTTACTTACCTGACCATAGCATAGACAAAAATTATTAAACATGATGTGAAGAATGTGGATTCAACTGTCTCAGAATGAGATGAAAAGGGAAAAGGAAAATCAAACTTTTTCAATCCAAAATTATGTATCGAAGTTGAATTATCCACATGTCTTAACATTGAATTAATTTATAAAATACACACTCCTTAGACTCTCTACCACTCCCACTAAAAAATTATAAAAATAAATAAATAAATAAAAAACAGTTTATAGCTACAAGGACAGATCTGTCTAGCATTAGCCAATCCCAATGACAGGAGTTCATCCATAATTGCTTCCCAGATAAGCTGGCCTCTGAAAAGGTATTCTGTACAGGAAACATAATTCCTCAACAGTACCTTCTTCTCATTAGATGTGAAGCATAACAGTCATACAATTTCCATAACCAATAATCATTTCAAAAATTCAAACAAGGAATGCAGAAAACTTCCCATTGAAGCTACCTGAAATTCACTTTCTGAGTTCCCAGATAAAGATGTATCTTAACTTTGTTCCAGTTATTGAAATCTGAAGTATACCCGAACTTCCAAGTCTAAGAAATCCTCACTGATTGAAGATGAACATTTAGTAGTAAGAATAATATTAAATGTAAGCACTGCATACTTAGAATAAAGCTTGACAATGGCAGATCCTTTGTTATGGTACTGAAAATCAAAGGCAAAAAAAATTAAGATAAATATATGGATTTATAAAGGCAAAAAGTACAGACAAGAACTATGTAACAAGGACACTCCATTCTTAAAAAGTTCAACACACTTTTTCAAACAAACCTTAATTTATTCAAATAATTTGTTCCCAGCTATTGTTTATATGATTTTAATGTACATCGGCTAATTTAAATACATTCTTTCTATATTAACTGAAGTACTTTAAAGAATATATCCCTCAACATATGGAACATCAGCTAATTTAAATACATTCTTTCTATGTTAACTGAAAGTATTTTAAAGAATATATCCCTCAACATATGGAATAAACTGATGGATGTGCCAGCGTATCAGGTTTGTGGGGGTCAGTGCTCTGACACTTTGTATTAGTGTTCCAACACCGGAACACGCGTCCCTGTACTTGTTACATAGGAGAGAATTAATTCCTTCCAAGTTCAAATTTTAAAGAAAGTGAAAATGAGAAAAGATCACGAGACAGATAACGTAGAAAACAATTGCACAAATATATTTTAAGCATATATTATTCACAATGCAAAGCTTCATGACCTGGAAATGGAATCACACCGGCTGACTCAGCTCAGCTAGCTTCACGTGATAACACAGGCAACGTGAGGACCCCAATTGAGTACAGTAGCTTCTGTCAAGGCTCTGCTAAACCACATGTGTTAGTGTTTAATACTTTTAAAATGTCACTAAAACTCGTATCCGGCAAGTCAACTAGGCTTTGGTCAAAGACAAAGTAATAGCTGGGTCTTAATCTTATATATGATTATATCTTATAGCACTATTGACAATGAAGCAAGCCCAAATGACAATAACCTTGTAAGCACAGTATAAAATTCAAGGCGTTCATTAAGTTGAAGGACATACAAAAGCAAAATAATGCTTTGCCACCACTCACATCCATTACGTGAGACAGCATACGTATTTCAATTAACCTGAGTACAAACAGAACGAAATGATAAAAAAACTTATATATTAGACCAGCTAGGAGCACTTCCTCTATTACAAAAGATCAACCTTGTGAACGGTTTGAATCAACTATTCTATAACATTTTTTTAATTGTGAAAAAATATGAGCAAGCTTATTTGAAAAAAGGGAAATAAAAAATATGTGAAAATATACAATATCAATGATATTGATGATTTGGTTGGGATACATGTAGTGGTCGTGTTGATGGCCATATGCAAGAAACTATTTATATTGCCTGTTTGTCTGAGCACAAGTGATTTTATTGGGATTTTCACAAATGGCTGGTTTGTGACAATAATATGCTTTCATAAGAGGAAACTAAGCAATTCGTAATTTTGATATCCCACTTGAAGCATCCTTCATTCTGAAAGCTACTCAATCGTGTCTGGCCAAAGAATGCAACTTCGATGATCTCCCCTCTCATTTTAGTAAACATGGTCTTCAATCTAATGTGGATAGCATGGTAAATATGTGTAGGCAAAGGGAATGGATTCACCCACTTAACCAATATCTCCTAATTTCTAATAAGGAAATTTTTAAAAACACAAATCATCATGGAATAGTTTTTGGTTGTAACACAATTGTGAAGCACAAATTAAAAATTCTACAAAATAAGCTTAAAACAATAGGTTATTGTAAATATAAGCTTCCTTTATGGTTAGAAGGTCACCCTCCTTTACTAACTTTTCTCGACCAAAGTTGATAAGATTTCATTCTCAAAAGAGAGAGAGAGAGTACTTGGCAACAGCAGTACTTGAATTTCTTCTCAAAATTTACACTGTCGCTTTATTTTTGTTTTACACCAGTAATAACCCAAAAAATGCATTGTATCCTTTTTACCTATAAGAAGATACACTCTTTTCCATAGAAAGTGGCTTTACAGGATTACTTCCCTTTTTCCCATAAAATGGGTGGCTATGGACAAAACCAATGTAATTATACTACTCAACAAACAAAAGAAATCAAACATCCACATCTTTAGTTCAGAAAATATGCTACACTGTATCCTTTTTAACTATAAGAAAAGATACACTCTTTTCCACAGCAAGTGGCTGGCTTTACAAGACTACTTACCACTTTTTTAGAAAATGGGTGGCTAATGGCTATGGACAAAACCAATGTAATTAGGGTCGTGATGTAACAAGGTATACCGCATGCTTTTTGGCCTGAGGAAGCATGATTTTTGTTACTCACCGCTGCCATCTGGGCCCACTGACCGCATGGATGTTTAGCCTGTCCCTTCGTAGGCATTCATACCATAAATCAGCTTGTTTGATGATTTTTAGCCGTTGGTTTTAGAACTCAAAAAAATGGTTGAATCCAACTGCTATAATCACACCTGGTTTGGATGAACAACAGTGTTTCCCTAAATCAGACATTTATCAATCTAAACATATATCACTAAACCCAGGACAAAAAACAGAGATAGCTAAATCCACCAATAAAAATAGAGATCGCTAAACCCACCATAAACAGACATTGATCAATCTAAAGAACATGCAAGCGAGAAACAATAATCAAGAACATCAACAAATACCTGACCTTTGGAGCCTGGAGCAAAGGAGAGGAGAGGAGACGGTTGTGACTGGAGAAAATGAGAGACCCTCTGTTTCCTTCGTTCCTGTTTTTCACTTTTTTTGTTTTCTCGACTCCATTACAGCTACATGCCTAAACAAGGGTGACTGACACTCAAGAGACGTAATTGAACCTACGTTGTACCTACGATAGAATTGCAGGTGCCAGTCCAAAGATCCAAAAAAGCACCACAAATACTCTTTTCTGGTTGCCTTGGATCGTAATTACAAACTTACAGCCCCTGAGGTAATTTTCCCTTCATTAAGTTACACCATACTTGGTAAGTACATACTAGAAGCCTAAAACATTTCGTTTATACAGTACTTCAAGCTCTTGCCCAAACATATTTTGATTGCACAAAAATTCAGTGTTGAAGAACAGAATATCACGGTCAAATAACAGATTCCCTTTTGCAATTAGAAGCAATGAATGATTAAAATGAACAACTGCTGCAGAGCAGCCGATTCAAACAGATTGGAATAACAAATATCATCTTTGATTGGTGATTACAACAACAGTATCAACCAAATTAGAAAGCAAAGCATGGAAAAAGATGTCAAAAGCAAATAAATCGTTGTACTATACACATGGCCTGTTGATGGATTGATCTGGACCATTCAATCAGTGGGATCTTATAGATGGGTGATAGCCAAAAGGAACATATCGGATAATCTAAAGAATCCATGTATTTTCTTTTTTTTTCCCAACTGTCATGGCACTTTTCTTGCACTAAGTTTTGCTCCTTTTTGCTGTTGAATATCAAGATAACCAATTAAGAGTGCTAGCTTCACCTTGTTAGACACCTGTCCATGCAAGGGTGTCTTGGTAATTAAAATGGAAGAAATGTGTCCTTTTGCACTTGCATGATTAATGCTACCTTCCTCATGATTTTGGGCAGTGGTCCATCTGAGAGGGGGGGTATAGTAATTTATGTGCAGACCAAGTATATGGTATAGGATCAAGGACAGAACTTCAGTGGCCATCATGGAAACAAAAGTCTAGCCCTTTACAGAAAACCAAAGAATATAATTCTTTGTAAATGACTGAAGAGTGTCCAGTACCAGGATCAAGAGTTGGAAGCGATCTTACTAGAAGGAATGGCATGCATTCATTGAACTCATTAAAAAAAAGAGGAATAACACCTGTTCATTTGATTTGCACTGAGTGTAACAATTTGTAAACACAAGCAGTTGGTGGACAACCACCCAGTAGCAGCACTGTGGGACCTTTGATTTCAATATTCAGAGCACCAGAATTCAATGTATAAGATAACGCAATGAGGTCTGATTGACAAGATTGTAATGTACGCCATAAATTTCTGTAAAAGCTTGTGGAAAGTGTCAATGGTGCTTGGCAATATTTCTTATCGAACTATCTACCATATGAACCTCTGGGTCCCAGGCTCATGATCCCAAGAAAATGGCCGAAACAAGAACATCATCATTGTGAAAATGTTACAAGCAATATAAATGATCCCCATGAAGAGCCAACTTATATCATCATTGATATGACAATGAAGAACCAAGAAATAGAATGGGATGGTATAATATCTGAACTCAATCAGGGGTGCAGGGATGAGCACTGCTGCACAAGCCACGAAAAATAGCACCACCCAGATCTTCTTTTGAAATTTACCTGTCAAAGAAAACATAACAATTTCTTCAGTGGAGTTAAAAACAACCAAGTAATGACTAAGATGACTAGATGAGAACAATTTTGTTATTTACCCAAGGTAGTGAAGATGGAAAGCCATGAGTAAGCATAAAGTGGGAGTAGAAGGTACTTCATTGACCAGTGAGATTTAATGACTTTCCGCCAAATATAAAAGGTATAGTGCCGGTTGTCTGCAAGGAGATATGGGTGCGCTATGCTGCATCAACCAACGAACAGATTGAAACAAACCACAAACAATGAAAATGATCGTGATCAATATAAACACAAGGATAACTAAGGCTGCCAATGGGCAGGGCCCAGGCCTACATGTTTGGGCATCATGTTCGCCTACTTGACATATAAAAGATAATGAGTGGGTTATTCAAAAAGGAAAAGGGACCTTCCTTCCTACCCAAAGCGCTGGTGAATACGCCATAGTATAGATCTCCAACTGTTGATAATTCAATTAAATATGACATTAAATCTAGGTTTCAAGGCTAGGGAGAGATGGAGCCACTTCCCCTCGCTGGGACCATCAATTCATTTCTCCAAGAGAGAGGGAGGATGTGGTTTCATTGAATGTCTTTTATATTCGTATTAAAAATCAACACGGATATAAATACTCTACTAATGGTGCAGAACAGTAGTTAAGGCACTTCACCAAAGGTTTTACTTTAGGCCCGCGGCCCGATACAACTTGAGCCTGACCTGGTACATATCAGATGGATCTGCTGGGCTGTACTTGGGCTTGAAGTTAACGCCAGTCCCAGGCCGAGTCCACTGACAGCCCTAAGGAATACTTACCTTGGGTTGGGTTGTTGCACATTTGCAGAGGAGTTGAGACCCACCATTTGATGGATCAAACAAAAAAAAATAAAGAAAAAAAGAGATATAATAGGTTCAAAAAAAGGCCCCTATATCAGATGGTCAGTCATTGGAAGGTAAATTTTGGCCTAGAAGATGTCTTTGGGGGGATTACGAACAAACCCTCCCAGCAAGTTACTACACCTACAACAAAGAGAGGACGGCTTCATCCCATGCTGCCATCCTGATGCAAGTATTCCACTAGATCAATCAATTATTATTAACGCCTACCAAGTCCTACTATAACTTGCTGAAAAAGCTAATCGGCTATGTGCACACATCTGACCTGAAAAAATGCACAGAGAGGAATCCAACGGTAAGTATTATAAGCAACTGAAAGAAACTAAGTCGTTTGTTCTTCCAAAGTGTTCGACACAGAACTGCAGCTTGTCTCAAATTAAAATGAACAGGAGCCATAGCCAGAGCGGAAACCAGACCAAAATACATTATCTGTGCTAAGTGTGGAGAGACTGCATGGGCTTCTTTCGCACCTGCAATATCATGAATGATGTATTATGAGAGAAACATTATTTCCAATTAATGACGAAATGAACAAGTAAAGGAGGAAGATGAGGATACCGAGAACTACACTTCCGTTCCAAAGGATAAATGTGACGAAGGCCACAAATACCATAAAGAATGGGACAAAGGAAACCAAAACAACCCACTTCAAATGCCACAACATTAAAAGAATGTCCTGAACCTCATCAAGCAAACCTGCCACACACAGTACACATAAGCCTTTAGTTTAAATTTATCAGTGACCAAAAAGCAGCTCATAAAGTCGTAAGCTTTCTAAAAGCACGATTCGTAATTGTTTATTGATAGATTAATATGTATATATTGATCTCGAATAATTATTCTAAATTGAAAAGTCTATTGGCTATATAGACCATTGGGCTATAGAACATTGGGATAGTCTACCAATGGCATTCAATAAGAATGGTGCACAAGTTGGGTTACGTGGCTTACGCCCTATGGGATCAAGCACTCAATGGGTCTCACTCTCACCCTATGTTACCTAGACACTTCAAAATGGATGTCGTACCTGTCTCACCTAGGATATGATATCTCCTATGCTGAAATTCGACCCATCGATGATTATCCAACATATTGCATTTTTTTGTAAGCATAGAAGAAGAAGAAAAGTCACAAATTCGACAACATAAGTACACAGAACAGATGATTACAATCATCGATCTAACCAAATTTGGTCCAGGAGACTTCTAGATGGAACTTATTGAATGGTGAATCTCACCAACACACTTGTGTGTTGCATGTAACTGAACATAGTTGGTAGACATCCTTATGATCCATTCAGCGGGGACCCTAGATTTAGTATATTACATATGACACGGAAGTCCTCCATGACTTTGCTTTCCTTTAATATGATTTCCTTTCTTTCAACAAATGGCCCTAGGAAGAAAAAAACTCATGTACAAGCCTCTGGACATAAGTAACAAGTAGGAGATAGCACACTCACAATCGATGCCCATAATGTTTCCAACCAAATCGAGGATAGGAGAATCCTTGAATCGGAAGGAAATAATATCTTAGGTGATAGCTGATTATAATAATCATATTGTCTAAGGTGCAACTATATCTAGCAGAATGTGATCCACCAAGCTCCTTGATTCAAGGAAATGAGTTGAGCGTCAGAAATGGATAATAAGCAATTCAGAACTAAAGTAAACATGAGAAATAAGTGCTCTGGACAGATCTGAACATAGTGCTCACTAATTGATCTGCAATTCTTATTATGAAAGTAAAATTTCGATAACTGTGCCATATATCATGAAGTTCTACCATGTAATTAGGGGTTCGCTGTATATAGACAAGATAATTTTGTGAAGCTCATAGATACACATAAGATGCCAACAACTTAGACTAACTACAATTTAGCGGCAGATATAAAATGAACCTGAAGCATGAGATTGTGAAGAGGAACTCATTTTGAACATAGAATGGTTAACAGCATTTACAGAGCTACCCATCTTCCGCTTTCTCAAGTTTGAGCCCACTGGAATGCTTTTCTTGTCAGCTAACCCATCATTTTTCCTGATTGATACATCAAGATCATCCACTAAGGCATTGTCCTTACGATTTGAGGGCAGTTTAAAATTAATAGCTCCTGTGCATGCAACAAAAAGCATCCATACAACATTCGTTTGCCGAATAAGTATTGCCAAGGTCCCAAGCTGTAGAAAATAAGGTGCAGATAAGTTAGCTCTAGGGAGGCAAAACACACTAGCATTTACCTTGAACAAATTTTAAGTGTAACAGTTACTACTCATCTTTGAGAAACACTTGTCTATATAAAGGTATATGATTTTATCACTCTAGCAATCTTTGAAAGTAAACATACGAGACTACCAGGTGGATTCTCTATGATAATATCCGCAAGTATGTTAAGCATGTTCTTAAAGTTAATTTTCTATTTCTTGGTCCTTAATGGATAATTTCCCCATCTATCATTCACCCTCTCAGTATTTGGATTCTTTCGGATTATAACTTCATGATTAACTCAGGTGGAACATGGGTTTGGAGGGAATTTTTGTAATATAATCAGACCTCATGTAGGACTTTCATTGCCTTGTTTCGGGTGCTACGAAGGGAAGGAACGATAGTTTACATACCAAAAAGAAACAAAAAAAAATGGAAGAATATAATTTTAAGTTACAAAGTCATGTTCAAGCTCAAGATCGTAAAAAGGACTAACAATAAACTTCCACTAGTGATCTTCCTAAGAAATAATTCCATGGAGTCCGGCTCATGATTGGCTTAGACCTGCAATGAAAGTAATTGAGGGTGGTGATTGAAGATTGAAGCCTAAAGAGAAAAGGAGTCTCTAGTTGGATCCCTAAAGGTCAATACTAATGGTAGTTATAGTGGAAACTTGGCATTGAACAACAGCCAACTGGCTCCAACAGCACCATTTTTCAGATAAGGGAGTAATTAAAAAGGTTTATACTGGTCCAACTGGCCTCGAGAATCAAATGGAGCAGAAGCTAGAGGCAGGACATTGTTGAATTAACTAAGATTAACTAGCATTTAAGCCAAATCTGGTCATGGTGACCTTAAGGAATCCAACATTGCTAGAGCATTGTTGGAGGGACTAGCACCGTTTTGATAGTGGTGGACAATGACTGAATGCGATTAGGTGGACGTCAAGAAAGGGACCCGGGCCTTTTAATACAAAGAAGTAAACGAGTTACTAACTCTTAGGCTTGAGAAATGGATTTAAGGTCAACTTAAGGAATTCAAGTTTCCTTACCCGTCGTAACTTGTTACAACTTAGTGACTTACAATGGATGTCTGCAGGTAGAGAAAAACTTCACTGTCCACCTCCGATAACATCATGTGGCACACACTTATGGGCCCACTGACCCATGAATGTTCGGCTCACCCCTTAGTGGACCTACACACCAAAAATCAGCCTGATTTGGTGATTTATAGCCACTGGATTTAAGTAGCCCAAAAAATGCTCAAACCGACGACTTTTGATTTAAGTACACTAGCACCTATCGTCCACTGGGTTGTAGTACATATGGTTGTGATGCATGGAATACCATACCATGATTGAAGTATCCAAAAAATGGTATTGCATGGGCCAAAACGTTTAAAACCCTATAAATCATCACTAATGAATATGGAATAAAAAATTTGAACATTGCTAGAGCATTTTTGGAGGAACTAGCATTGTTTAGATAAAGGTGGACAAGGACTGAATGCGATTAGCCCCAAGATAGGGACAGGGCCTTTAATAAAAAGGCGTAAACAAGTTACTGACTTGGGCTAGAGAAAGGAATGTAAAGTTATCTTAAGGAATTGAGGTTTCCTTATCCTTAGTGTAAATCTAATTGTACAATTATTTTCTTGCTAGTAAATTCTTAAAATTATAAATGCATTAATGCAAGAAAAATGCTATAACAAAAACCTAAGCTTCAACAAAAAGCTATGTTGCATGGATTCTTCTAAATGAGCGGGTGAAGTACCCGTGTTGGATACGTATCGAAGTTCAACACAATGCGTATTCTGGTGCAACACTTCCAAATTCTATTTATTGTTTTCTCTTTCCTTATAATTAACATTTTACAAAAGTTATGAGATCTAACCCTTACAATTGAAGTTTTTTATGCATCGAAAATAACATTAAATATATGTATTCTTTTGTCTATTGGTAAATTATACAAATCATTAAATATCCTATGAAAGTATCCACTATTATCTTCATCATTATATAAAAGAACAATAACTTTGTTTCACATTTTATAAGTATATTGATGAGTCCACGAATCTTATTTTCCAAGGTTTCTCGAATCAGACACTACGCACCCACACCGGGCTCTGACACCCAAACTAATATCAATGCAACATAAACAAAAATTGTTAAATATATAACCCAAGATAGCATAATATGTTTCATTTACCTGTGCGCTAAAGTGATAATGCCTCTTTAGACAAGCTAGGTACATAGCAAGCACCACAGTTAGTGAGGCAACATCAGTATAGTACAGAAAAGTGAAGAACCAGTGAAGAGGATACAATGATAGAACTACTGCATGTAAAGTTGCCTTTCTCTCATCAACAGCTGGTCTCAAGTGAGTAAGTATCTCATATACAAGAACACTGCAGATGACAGCCAAAACACCATTGATGGAGCGAAGAATTGCGGTGGAACAGACTTCGGAAAATGAAGAGACTGCTTTTGCACACCACATGCTTGGAAACAAGGAGGCAACATGGGCAAGTGAAAGATAGTACCTGCGCAAGTTTTAAAATGCATAAATCAACATTCCTTAATTTGCTATAATTTCAATAAGGACAGTTTAAGAATGCCTATTTGATGGATTTTCTGAGAGACAGGAATACTGTGTGAGCTTTAACTTTAAGTGAGATATGAACAGATCTGAGCAGACCCTTTGACTTTACAGTAGGCAGTGTAATTGCAAATAAAACAGAACAACAAGGATAGCGAGTTTCATAGATACCCAAAACAAGCAAAAATGTAGTTTGTATTCCCCATCTGTAATCTTTCTAGAATGGAAATGTTGAGTCATAACTAAAATTCCAGCATCTAAAAGAATGACAATCTCATAATCATAAGCACCAACATCTACACCAAATGATAAATGGAAATTTGGCTGCACAAACCTGGATTAGTTGAGAATTACATATGAACTTATTCAAGATGACTCGAATTTAATGTATTTGGCACGGATGAGATCATGCAACACGTGCTGATGTGGCATCATGGCATCTTGCTGAATAGCTGAAGTAATAATTTCTAGCATCCCGAAGGCCCAACCACCATTATAATTTAATGGGTATACAAGCATTCCGATCAGCATCCCAGCATTTGATATTAATACTATCGAATTGTGATATCTAGCTTGCGATGTGATGATACAATCATTTGTTGGCATAACAAACAAAATTTTAGAAAAAAAAATGGTATGTAAAGCAAAGTGGGTGGGGTGTGTTAGAGAACTCACAAGCCAGGGGGAGTAGTGATCATGGGATCCCAGCTTTTGAAATTTCCCCTGCAGTACTGTTGGGCCTGAGGAATGTGGAATATCTCATCCTGCGCATATGGGGTGGTTGTCAGCATCAAGAGAGCAGGAAAAAAAACGGTAAGAGCAGTCGAGGACAAAAAATCAACGAAAAGGGATGAAAGAGGTTACCATGTAGGGCTCTGGGACGATGCGATTGACCATAAATGAGATTGGAATTACCCACAAGCTCACCATCACAGCAACGGCTACTCTCCCCATCTCTCCCTCTTCTCTGTCTTTCCCAGAGAGATTTAAACGACTGAAACGGCTACGGGCAACCCCTTAAAATGCTACTCAAGCATAAATGGTAAATTATATTGACACCCCCACAGTTTTCAAGGGCACCTATTTAGGGTCGGGCTCTCGGAACCCCCCATTTTTTACACCCATTTTAGCGTACCCATGTAGAAGATGAATCAATGGCTGATTTTTGGTGAGGATGGTCTCTACGGTGAGGAGATCATAATCACAAAAATTCAAATCATTCGGATATTTGTAGACTGGTTTAGAAGTTGAGGAATTATGGACCGTCGATTTTTACTATGTAAGTTGAAAATCACATTTGAAGGGATTAGAAATTTAAGAATGGGCTGATTTTTTGTTGGGGTGATCTATATGGTGAGGAGATCATCCTCACCAAAAATCAGCCATTGATTCATCTTCTACGTGGCTACGCCAAAAATGGGTGTCAAAAACCCCCCAAGCTGGGCCCATTTAATAAGAGCATTTTAAAACAATCAATGCACATCCCCATTGTTTAAAGGCACCCATTGTGAAAATGGCAAGTCAAAATATGAAAAAATACATCCTATTTAATTATACGAAACCCTAGACTATTCTATGAAATTCCCGTTAACTTGATTGGGAGCCTGTTAAAAGAGCGTAGAACTTCCCTCACCAAACGAGGGAAAGGAAACCTGCATCCAGGCCTCAGAGGATCTAATGTCATATTGATAGCCCTCCGGGAGCAAGGTTAGTCAAACTTCAACATTGTTTGGCACAATAAATTGTTGCACCAGAACTCAAGCCCCTCTTTAGGGACTTGTAACCCTTTCCCATCCTCTTATCTCTTGTCAATTTTACACCGATGAGAGATGCACTATGGTTCACCCATCATTTGTACCAAACCTTTTAAAAACGCATTAGGTTCTTGAAGTTCCTGGTCTAAATCTATGGTCTCCAACAATAATACATGGACTTGGATCAAAATAAAATAAACATGGATGAACACTTTACAAGAAGAAGAATTTTAAAACTTATCCTTTTTTTCAAAAGAGACCTTTTAACAACTCCAAGTGATGAACAAATAGCCTCTCACCCCTTTTTATAAACAATTCCGTCAATAGCACACCACCTTGAATTGATAACATTTGTACCGTTGTCAACTCATGCACCACACACTCCCTTTAATGTGCAACCAAAAATGACTACCAAGGCAACAACACTATCTATATAACAAAACAGGGAAGTTGTCTCCCCCTCTTATAGGCTTCATATATCCAAGGGCCCGTATCAACCCTTACATAAAATAAAATTTAGACGGTTGGATTAATTTAACAGGAAAATTGTCTCCCCACTTATACCCCTCTTATCAGCTTCGCAAAGGATGGCCGAAATCTCATCCCCCAAATGGACTATGGATCTCAACCACTCACACCTAATTTTGGAAAATGCTTTGTAGGGGAGTGCTGGGGCACGGGCCACCCACTATACATCTATATAATAAAACAGAGAAGTCACTTATCCCCCTCTTATCGGCTTCACAAAGGATGGCTGAGATCTTATCACCCCAAATGGATGGTGGATCTAAGCCACTCACACCCGATTTTGGCAAACGCTTTGTTGGAGAGTGCCGTGGGCACAAGCCACCTACTAGTCATATACATGTCACATCGACTAGGTTTCCCAATCAACGTATTGAGAGGAGGAGATGTGGATACCATAAATAAACCAATTAATCTTAGCCGTACACTAGTCAACATCAGTAATAAAAGGATTCTAGAAAGAGTGCAAGCCTTTTTAGAATTAGACTCCCTCTGACGTCGTGGCATACTAAGATTGGAGACTTTCTTTTGTACAATAGATCCGAGAAATATAAATCCTCTAGTGAGTCCCAGTTGTTCTAAAAGTGGGACATCTTCTTAGAGTCTTAAGATCACAAACAAAGGTATGAATATCTCATATATCTTTAGTCAATTCACTTGCAACTCCGTCTTTCTACTCTTACTTGAGCATCAGAGTGTCTTTGTTGGTACTACCCAACATTCAACCAGTAAAAGAAGCACTGCTAATCAGAGTGACATTGAGGATCTTGAGGTGAAAATTTTTCCCATAGTGGAGATTTTCACTGGTAATGCATTTTTGTAACTCAAAGACCTGCCAAAATGAAGTATCAACCAAATGTATTTGCACTTATTCCAATGGTAATTGTGGGCATGAAATGATGAAAATCAACTAGAATTTTCTTTTCTAAGATACCATTTCTAATCTTAGTTTGGGGCTCCCTATATGCTCTGGCTTAGGGGAAAAACTAAACCAGCATTAGTCGTGAAGGTGGCTGATTTTTTTTTTAACCCACTATTCTTCACTAGAAGCCACTCTTTGAAAAAAATATAGTCCACAAAACCCATTTTCCGACTGTTTGTCTCATTTTCGACATCTATACAATTGCTCGAGCATTGGCAACATTTGGCCATGAAAGATTGGTGGCTCATTTGTGTAGCTAGCTTGGTTGAAATCCAATCAAAACCCCATTTCAAGGTTGAAGAAGGGTATATTTTGGATGGTAAGTAATAGTGAACCAAGTCACATGGATGGAGGACTAAGTCAGCTTTTTTTCAAATTACATGGGGTATGCCAAATTTCAAAGATAACACTGGGAATATGTCAACAAGTCCCTTAAAATTAGGGCGGCAAGATTGACACCCACAATTTTTGTATTTGCACTCACATTTTATGTACACCCACCCAAAAATACTAAATTGGTAAATCTCTATTTTTTGCACCCACATAAAATACTAAATTGGTAAATCTCTATTTTTTGCACCCACATAAAATAATCATTCAACACAAAATAATCAGGATGGACTGCATCTATATCACACAACATATGGTCTCATTCCCGCTTGCTGTCACATGGTTCCATTTCACATGAATTACATCTATAGCGTAATACTACGGTCTTATTTCCACTGGTTATAGTATAGTTACTCCCCAAAAAATAATAAAAATCAAGGCAACCATCGTTGGGATGCTAACTTAATCAAAGCACTATCCTAAAATGAAAACAGAAAAAATAACACTTAGGACTCAATACAAGGCTGTAACCAAACTTAGTCACCAAGTGCTTTAAACCTTCATTTTAGATATTAATAATCATTGTATTGGCCACTACCATGACTTTAACGATTCCAAACCTATAACTTAGCATGAAGTTCCCACACTGAAACTCCACCAAAATTTGGACCTATTATTAACAAGGATCTATGTCGATAATAGGGTCAAACAATCCTTACACGAGCAAAAACCCGACATTAACAAAATCAAATAGTTCATAAATTCTTATAGTGTCTACAGACACCCACAACCTAAATTTCAAGTGACGGTTCATACTTATATACTAAATGTTTAACAATCAGAATGTGGTGGTTCGACTAGAGTTCATTCATACATACATATACAGATTGAAGTTTCGAGTTAGAGTATCAACCTATCTTTCAATGTTAACACTTATGTACTCTACAGTTCACAGGATAAAATATCCTAAGAGCAACTCCAACCAAGGTCTCTATTTTAGAGACCCAAAATATAATTTTTTATTAAAAAGTGTATTTGGAGCTCATTGGTTCTCACAATGGCTCCAACCAACACATCTCTATAATGTTCACCTATCTCTATAACACTATTTGTAATCATTTTTCTCCCAAAACTTTACAAAAGCTCAATAAATTCCCTCCAAAATTCAAATTTCAAATTTTTCTCCAAAATTCGAATTTCCCTCCAAATTTTAAATTTCAAATTTTCCTCGAAAATTCAAAATTCAAAATTTTTTCCAAAATTCAAATTTCCCTCTTATTTTTCTTTTATAAAAGCCAACACATCACCATTCTATTTCACCATCTCACTTTTACCCAAATTTGTTTGAATTTTCTCACTTTCATTTCAAACAATAAGTTTTAGAGCAAGTTCATCTCACCTACCATCTTCAGATTCTGACGATGACCGTATTTCTCAACCACCATCCCCTGATTATGAAGGAGAAATGGCAGCATGGGAGGAGGAAGAAGCATTGTTACTTCATTTACATGCATCCAACAATGCCCTCATCTCTCACATTCTTGAAGAGGACGACCAATCGATATGTAAAGGGTTGGTTCCTGGACATATAGTGATTAACCGTGGGAGGGAAGAAGGTCATGCTCGACTGTGGAATGACTATTTTTTGGAAAATCCCACATATGGAGAAAGTCTATTTCGTAGACGATTTCAAATGAGTCAAAGTTTATTCTTTCGTATTGTCGACGCAGTGAAAGGTTATGAAAACTTCTTCATGCAAAAGAAGGATGGTGTTGGTAGACTTGGATTGTCTACTTTGCAAAAAGTAACGACCGCGTTTTGAATGTTGGCGTATGGAGCACCGGCAGATTGCACAGATAAATATATAAGAATTGGTGAGTCCACTGCAATTTAATGCATGAAGAGATTTTATCGGGCAATTGTAGAGATATTTGGTTAAAAATACCTAAGATCACCAAACACCGATGATGTTGCAAGGCTGTTATGAAAAGGTGAAGAAAGGGGCTTTCTTGGAATGTTAGGAAGTCTTGACTGTATGCATTGGGCTTGGAAAAATTGTCAAACGGCTTGAGCAGGACAATACTCAAGACATGGTGGATCCCCAACTATCATTCTCAAAGCAGTGGCATCTTATGACATTTGGATATGGCACGCATACTTTAGCTTACCGGGCTCCAACAATGACATTAATGTGTTACAGTCATCCGACTTGTTTGCGAACCTCACTCAAGGTATAGCTCTACCTGCTCATTATACCATCCAAGGCATAGAATACAATGTCGGTTATTATTTGGCCGATGGTATATACCCTAAGTGGTCAACTCTTGTACAAACCATTTTCCAACCCCAAAGTCCAAAGAAGCAATATTTTGCAATGATTCAAGAAGCATGTCGAAAAGACGTGGAACTGGCGTTTGGGGTTCTCCAATCACGATTTGCCATTGTCAAGGGACCAGCACGTTTTTGGGATAAACGTGTACTACATGATATTATGTCTGCGTGTATCATAATGCACAATATGATCATTGAAGATGAACATGATGAATATCCAAATGTTGTCGGTTATACTCCAGCACCCGTCTCAAATGTTGAGATGGTAGTAGATGAAACAAAAGGATTTCGACAGTTCCTTGCTCGATATAAGAAGATAAAGAACAAAGAGGCTCACTATGCACTTAGAAATGCATTAATTGAGCATTTGTGGGAAAGACATGGTAATGCTACAGTTTAGTGTAGATGGTTCTTAATGTAAAACTATGTAATGCTTGCATCTTTTAATTAATGTTTATGTGTTTCAATTAATGTTTATTTGCACATATTTGCTAAAATATCTTTTATTTCTACTGAAAAGCAAAGTACAACAAAAGTAAAATACAATAAAATCCAAAACAAAGACAACAACACAAATACACTACGAAAATTACTAGCACCAATAATCTGGGAAGCCACCTCCTCCGTATCCACCTTGATATTGGTTGAAGCCACTGAAATCACCCTGACTAAAGGTAGACGAGTTGTTGGCTACTTGAGAATCACGTCAATTCTTTTTTCCTTAAAAAATATTCACGGTCAGTTGGATCTTCTATGGAATTCAAGTCCATCTCCATGAATTCTTTTTCTTAGCGTTCACGAGCAAGCTCTTGACGTTCACGTTGAAGCTGTAATTTTGTACATTCATTTTCAGCTTGTAGCATCATGAGTTGGTAGCACGTCGATGCGTCATTTTGTACTTTAAGAAATCGTTCTTCCCTTTGCAATTGTCATATTTTCAAAGTTTCTATAATTTCTCGATTTCCTTCGGTGATTGATTCAAGAACATGACTCTTGTTAGGTACTTGTCTCCTTCTCATTTTTTCTTTCTTCCTTCCTGTAGGACGACCAGATGAATCGACATGATAGTCGACCGAAGCTTGGACGTCTCCATCTACATTCAAATCAACAGATGATGGTGTTCCTAGAGATTTGGATGTAGGAAACCCTTCAGAGTAATCAAACCTTTGTCGTTGTTTAGAAATTTCTTTGGGATTAGGATTAATATTGTAATACCCTAAACTTTTATTCTAGGGTATTATGATAAATTCACCTAATAACGAAAACTTAAAACTTTTTCAAACTTCTATTATTATTTTTATGGTTTAATATAATGCTTGAATATGTGTATTTAATTTGATTTCATTCTGACAATTTTGAAAAACCTGCTATTTTTGAAACTCGCTCTTTAGGGCTAAATTCTTGCTAAGAATAATGAACTAGAAACTTGTAGGGGACTTTTTCTTGCCGCAACTAACATTTCAGAACTTTTATAAAAAATTATTTTTTGGGCCCAAGACACCAAAAATATTCATATTTTATCATTCCCTACTTACCCGAGAAATTTAGAACATTTCATTATATATAAAACCTTAACGAGAGATTTTGACAAAAATAGTATTTTCGTAATTTTTGAACTTTCCTACCATTCTTAAATTTTTTAAAAATAATATTTAATTATATTTTATTTATTTAATAAGAGTATGGGACCCGCGAATCACTTTTCGGGTCATTCCGAGGTTATCTTGATACTTGTTCAAGGCTTTGAACTTTTTTGTGAATTTCGTGTATTTAAACTATGTTAAGTGATTTATGTGTGTGACATGTGTCAATACCATGTTGTATGAACCTTTAAATTATATAATATAGTTTAATTGAATTAATGAATGATTATTTATGTTATGATTGTTGGGTGAGCCCGTATGGCCAATCTAGGGGCCTTTTGAGCTTAATAATAATCTTCAATGAAGCCTAATTGTTATATATGGGCCTTGGGCCCATTTATAACCCATTAGTAATATAAAATATAAGTTTCTGATGGTGAAAAAGGCATCCCTTTGATAGTTACGAATTTTACTAAAATAGAAACTCTAATCCTTCCCTAAACCTATTTATGAAAACCTTAAAGCTTTAAAAACTTTCACAAACCCAAACTCTATTAAAGAATAGAGAAGTTTCATTAAACCTTCATCCGGGCACCGATCACACTTGAGCAAGAAAGGAGAATTGACGGGGACTCCGATTAGAAGAACATACTATCCGACGACTTTTAAATTTGAAGAAACTTTTAATTTTTATTAAAGTTTAAGAAACCTTAAGGTAAGTGTAATCGATCCATCCTATGCTTATTCTTTTTTAAGTTATTACTTTTTATTCATTATATAATTGTAGATCTTAACTATAAATTAATTTGGGCATGATTTAATATATTTTTCTTGAGTTGATCATTGTTTGATGCCACCATGATGGGTTTGGCAATGACTTATTTGGCACCCATAACAGATAGCTATTTCTTTTTAATATTCATGATATTTTTAGGATTTAAATATTTTTTTAATTATTTTTTCTAAAACCTTCTATGAATTTATTTTCAAAAATAGTTAAGTTTGTATTTTTATGATTTATATTTATTTAGTTATGATTTTTCTAAGGTGCTGTCATTTTCTTCACAACCTAGAATTTTAGATTTTACATGGTCCACTTCACTTAAGATTTTGATCTATATTTTTAACCTAAATATTTTTTTAATTATTTTTCATAGATACCTGTATCAATTTAGTTTCTAGAACCTTTGAGATTGTATTTTCTGATTTGTATTGATTAAGTTATGATTTTTGAAATGTGCTGGACTTTTCTATAAAATCTAGAATTTCAGATTCTATCTGGTCTACTTCATTAAGGGTTTTGACCTATATTTTTAATCTAAATATTTTTTTATTTATTTTTTCTAAATACCTATATAAATTTAGTTTCTATAACCTTTAAGTTTGTATTTTTCTGATTTGTATTGATTAAGTTATGATTTTTGAAATGTGCTGGACTTTTCTATAAAATCTAGAATTTCAGATTCTATCTGGTCTACTTCATTAAGGGTTTTGACCTATATTTTTAATCTAAATATTTTTTTATTTATTTTTTCTAAATACCTATATAAATTTAGTTTCTATAACCTTTAAGTTTGTATTTTTCTGATTTGTATTGATTAAGTTATGATTTTTACAATGTGCTGAACTTTTTTGCAAGACCCAAAATTTTAGATTCTGTACGGTCCAGTTGATTAAGGATTTACATATATATTTTGAAACTAAATATTTTTCTATTTATTTTTTCTACAAACTTATGTGAATCTATTTTCCAGATTCATTGATTTTATATTTTTAGAATATGTATTTATTTAGTTGTAACTTTGCTAAGGTACTGACTTTTTTTGCAAAATCTAAAATTTTAGATTCTATGCATTCTATTTCTTTAAGAATTTCGAATTTGATTTTAGAAATAAATATTTTTAAATTTATTTTTCATAGAAACCTCAGTGAATAGAGTCTTCAAATCCATTGAGTTTGTATTTTTCTAATTTATATTTATTTAATTATGATTTTTACAAGAAAATATATTTTCTATGAAAAACTATTTCTTGAATTTTGGACAATTAATGGCCTTAGGAACCTTTCGTAGTTCGGTCATGATTATTGACTATTAAGGTTTTAGCTTTGTTGTTTGACTTAGACTTGTATGTATGGGGATCCCACACATGTGTCTTGGATCTTTTATAGGGTTCGACCAAGTGTCTTGGATCCCTCTTTAGGGTTTGACCTTGTGTCATGAGTCCCTCATAGGGTTCGGCAATAGAGTATTGGATTCTTTTGCGATTTTTACTTATATTATTCATCGATGTTGATCGTGATCTTTGGTGATCGTTTACATGTTATTCATGTTGTTCAACCCTACTTCATTCTTATATTATTATTCTTGATGATTATGTGTTTATTTTATATTCTTATTTAAATGTTAAATACTTGTGCGCTTATGCCATCTTATTGTACCATAATCATCACGTTATTTCATATAAGGGGTGCATAAGGAAATGGTGTTGAAGTATATTATATACGTTTATATTTGTTTTATCAATTAATCAGGGTTCGGTACCCTAAGGTGAAAGGCCCCAGACGTTATTATATCCTGCAGATGGGTCAAGGAGACCGCTCCCAGTGCGGGAAGGAGATGGAGACCCTATGTGGTTATGGGTACTAGTTGTATTTGTATCCCGTACTCACTTGTATTCACCCTCATATTCATGTCATCCTTATTATATGATTGAGATGCATATCTTGATTAAAAAAACGTGTATAGTATGATATCATATCATGCACACTGTAGTATTACTGGGCCTCGGCTCACAGTGCTACACCAATACATTTTTCAGATTTTAAGGAGTTGGGTACGTGTGATAATTTTGAGATGGAAGACTCTGGTGTACTCGAGGAGATCGACGAGGATTTGGGAGTCGATCCGACACTTTAGAAAGTTGTATTTTGATTATTTTAAAATATTACTTATTCATTTTCAGGGGTATCTAGTCCTTTAATTGAGAGCATGTTCTCACCTCCATATTTAGTTGATTGATTAAATTATTTGAATTATGAATTATTTTAATTATTTATTTTTTACATCTAGCCTTTTTTTTACTTAGTGAGTTTTCAAATGAACCTTTGTAGTCTAATTGACCATTAGGGGACATTCATGGATCACCTCTAGGTTACAGGTCAATCCATGGATTTTTGGATCGTATCTTGGTATCCAGATTCGGGGCATGACAAATATCAATCTATTTTTCGGCTCCTTTAAGCATGGGCCACACATGATCAAACTGGAACCCTTTCTTCTTTTTCAGATCTTCTGCAAATAAAACTTTTGCCTTATCTATTTGCGAAAATATAACAAAAAATCAAACTTTTAATAAAATAACGAATGTTACAAAATTGTATAAGTACTTACAATGTCTATCTCAGAAGTGCCACTGGGATTAAGACGTTCTACTGCATGAATACATCCCCGAAATTTATTGATGGCCTTCATGATTGAAGTCATATAACATTCAAGAGATTTCGCTGTTCGACGCTTAATGTAATAGTCGGGCCTATGATCGTGGTATATAACCGAAATATGCTCCCATAATTTATCCTTTTTCTAATTAGTACCCATTACAGAATCTTGGGAAATTTCAAGCCATGCATTACATATGATTTTATCATCTTCAATAGAGAACGCTCGACCACGACTAGCTAACTTTGCACCAGAATCCATGCTTGAGGAAGATATTTTTACAAAAATGTATATGATGTTAATACTACAGAAGAGAAAGAATTACAACTTTTGAAGAGAAAGATGTGAGTATTTATAGACAATATGTTGAAGAGGCTGAGTTATAGAATCCAATGGTGGAGATTGATTTTATCTTGTGGTTGATGGACAAGACTTCTAATAGATATATTGGATAAAATATAAGTGATAATAATTTAATGGTGGAGAAGAGTTCTGCATTTTTCATCTAACGGGTAGTATGAGAGAAGTTATGAACTTGTTTTGTCTTATGGTTAATGGACAAGACTTCTCACTGATGTGTTGGATAGAGTGTAGGAAGTGATAATAATCTAATGGTGAAGATGAGATCTACATTTTCCATCTAAGGGGTGGTATGAGAGAAGTTATGAACTTGTTGTCTTGTGGTTGATGGACAAGACTTCTAATAGATATGTTGGATAAAGTGTAGGAAGTGATAATAATCCAATGGTGAAGATGAGTTCTGCCTTTTTCATCTAAGGGGTGGTATGAGAAAAGTTATGAACTTGTTTTGTCTTGTGGTTGATGGACAAGACATCTGACTAATGTGTTGGATAAAGTGTAGGAAGTGATAAGAATCCAATGGTAGAAATGAGTCATACTTTTTTCATCTAAGGGGTGGTATGAGAGAAGTTATGAACTTGTTTTGTCTTGTGGTTGATGGACATGACTTCTCACTGATGTATTGGATAAAGTGTAGGAAGTGATAAGAATCCAATGGTGTACAATAATTTAATTTTGAATGGATAAAATATATAATTTAAATAATTATAAAATTTTATTATAATTTAGTATATCGAATCAAAGTGGATCGGGTTCAGAACTCTATTCTATCTATCGAATCAGTTCCAGATCACGATTATGTGATCCGATATCTTCAGTTTGGATCCAGATCAACATATATTTTTTATCGGATTGGGTCTGTATCAGTAGGGGTATCAATGGGTCGGTTCCAGTTCTGGTTCTTATTGGTTTCGGTTCTTAATGACTCTGGTTCTCAAAATGATGGATCCAGAACCGGAACTGATTATTTGGTTTCTGTCGGTTACGGTTCCAAGTATATCGGTTCCAATCTCGATAATATGAGAATTTTAACACTATACCTCTACATTGATTCTGGTTCCTATCGATTCGGTTTCGATTCCTATCGGTTTTGGTTTCATATTAAACTACTAAGAACCGTAACCATTATTTTTTGTTCGGTTTCAATTCCGATTCTTTTTTAATCGGTTCCCAAAAATGTGGAACCGGAATCGGTGTTTTTAGTTCCGGTTAAATGAGTAAAATTGACACCCCTAAGCCCTAATTAATATATAATAAAAATTATTATTTTAAATATACATTAAACATATTAAATATTAGTCTCATTTTAAAGGTATAAACGATACCTTTTTAATGATACTAATTTAAAAAAAAATGAATTTATATATTAAAAGTTATACTAATTTTATTAAAATATAGTTAAAATTATAAAAGAATATATTCGAAATAATATTGTACATGAGTGCAATCAAAAGGGTAGTGTGGGCATTTATACACTATGAATAGTAATGGAGATATTTTTTACAGACCTCTCATGGGTCTCCAAATATACAGACTCAAAACGGGGTCTCCATTTTGGAGATCCCGTATAGAGTATGGTTGGAGCATCTCCACTCTCCAAATTGGAGATTTGACGTTCGGCTAGAGATGCTCTAAAGATCTTAAGTTTAACTTCTAATATAATTTGTGTAGCGACAGTAGTAACTGCCTTAACATTGACATGAATATCGTGTATTCTCACCATCTATTCAATAATAAACTAGGGGTCATATTTTTATTAAAAAATTTGTACATATCATATGTATATGCATAATCAAAGTTGAGTGAACAACCTAGAATTCGAATGTCTAAATTTAACAAGAAACTTTAAAATTTAAATTTTTAAGTTCAACATAAAATCTTAGAGTTTATAAAAGTCTTTATACAAGTGACCTTAAGTTCTTGTGTTCAATTTTAAAAGTTCTTAGAAACTAAGGCTTGAGCTCTAATATCACTATGTCGCAACTCAAACCTAAGACTCATGATCCGACCCAAAAGAGTATGGATAAAATTCGGTATCCTAGGCTAAGGCACGAGGTGCAAGTTAAAATAATATAAATATTATGTAAACACATGTCTAAGTTAACACACAATTCAAATAAATTAATCTCATAATAATGAATTTCATTAATATAAATCAAAAAGTTTTGTCTATTACATTCTAAATGCTAAATAACAACCTATTATGAATGTAATATCCTGAATTTTTATTCAGGGTATTATGATAATTTTATTATCACAAGATAATTTTATTATCACAAGATAATTTTAACAGTCTATCTAAAAAAATTTTAAATTTCATTGCTTGCATAAAATGATGTGTGTGACGCTTAAAAATACTTTTGATTACTTAATCAAAACAACAATGTTATGATACATAAAATTACTTTTGGACCATACACTTTAGGACTTTAACAAAGATAATTTAAAAAATTAGAGGATAATTCATAATTGACCTCCATAGTGAACTTGAATTACTAAGATAACCCACAATTGATAAAAATATATATAGGGTGGGACCCATATTTATAGGGTAGGACATGTGGGACACTAGCTCGAACCCTATGACTTGTTTTTGAATAATTAAGGCTAATAACGTGTAGTTGGGTTAATTGCATCATTAATGATAATTGATTAATTATATAGTGTTGAAAAAATTCATCTTTTAAAATATACCTTAAGGAGTGGAGTGTAGGACTACATCCTTTATATACTTTAAGTAAAGTATATAAGCCTTAGAACATTAATAATAGGGTATACCATAAGTTGGGGTATTTCGATCCTTACATTATTAGAATTTAATTTAATGTATATAGATTAGGAAATTGATGTGGGCCCCATATGGCCAACTGTGCAAAAATAAAAATCAATGAGAATAAAAATTAGAAAATGATTAGGGTTACGTATTCTAATCTTGGAGGAGCCTTTAAATGTCTACCAATAATTCTCTAGAGACTTTTGTTACAAAGAAAACTCTTGTTCATTAAAAAAGAAATAAAAATGTAGAGATTTTTCAAATTTAAAAAGTTCTTTAGCAACTAAACTGAATTAGAAACTTATGAGATTTCTTTTGACCAAATATAGAAGTTAAGAGATGAGAGAAAATGGTTACACGTTTTGGGCATTGGAGTTCTTTCTCAATGATGAAAATTTTCTCTTCAAGAGGCCAAGCCCTCCTTCTCAACTTCTCTCTTGATATTTGTTTAATCATCACTATTTATGTAATTATACTTTACAATGTTGAATATTTTCTTCAATTACTATAGTTTTGTTAACGATCATATGGTACTTTTAGTGTATCTTTGAGATTTTTACCTTATTAGCGATTATATATGGGCATGCATCATAAATCTATGATTTTTACATTTATTGGTAGGAATGAAATTTTGGTTTGTCTAGATTTTTTTTGATTGGTCTAAATTCATTTCGATTGATCTAAATTTCTTTTTGTTGATCTAATTTATATTTGAAATGATTTATTATTGGTGGGAATAAGAACGTGGATGAATATGTATTCAATATCATCATCATCATGATTAGTTATTAATTGATGGTTTACTGAAGGTTATAAATGTATGGACATAAATATCTTATTTTCATATTTATAAGTTGAAAATTTTATTTTGTTAATAGAACATTAAGTTAATTGGATGTATTGCGTGTCGAGTGGAATTTATAAGATTTATGTATAAAATTTTGATTAAAAACTTTCTTTAATCTATTTCCAAAACTCTTAAGAGAAATAATATTGAAATATAATTTAACTGAAGTAATTTTGATCCTACAAAAATGTGGTGGAGAAATTTTGTTATGTACATTAATTAATTGGGAAATTTTTTTTATTTTGTAGTCCACTTTTGTGAACTAATCTGTTAATATACATTAGTTTAATATGGCTAATCTAAGTAGCCCATCTGGCTCATGAATGGTGGAATCCATAGTACAGTATTTTTGGGAATGTCTTTTATAAATTCAATTTCAAAATGTTGTGGTCTTATTATTCTAACAACACTGTTTTTTGACATATTTTTGTCTATAGATAACTTTTACCTATGAAACTATGGGCACATAAAAGCATGACATCTGGTACCCTCTTTATAAGGACATATAACCCAAAAATCGCTTGATTGATTCATGTGGCCGTTGGATTCAAACATTTTATTTTTTGGATACTTAGATTAAATGGCTATAGATCACCAATCAGGTTGGTGTTTATTGTATAGGTCCATTAAATAGTGGGTCAATCATTCATGAGTTAGTGGGCCTAAAAAAGTGTGTCAAATGGTATATTTGTATGTGCACCACAACTCCATGGGGATAAATGCTCACGAGCTATATATTCTCTTTTTTCTTTTTCTTTTTTACAGTCCAATTACTACAAAAAAATGGTTATAATGATACCCAAGACTATTAAATTGTAGATCGACTGAGGTAGGGCCACGTTGTCTGAGTAAATCTTTGCTGACGAACGTCCCTTATCAACGTTCATGATAAATCACAGATGAGCACATGGCAGATTCTTAGAGACTACTGACCGTATGGATGTGAACCATCCTACGTTGGAGACAAATAAAGAATTTGTGTTAATTATTGATCGTAGGATTGAAATACTTTTTATCTCTATATGGTTAACCATAGGCTTCGATCCTTATTTGGGTTACTAAGATCTAAAGGTTAGAAATCTTTAATCAAACTGACTTTTAGTATGTAGGTCCATCTAAGGATGGGCCAAACATCCATACAGTTAGTGTTGTCTAATGGTAAGCCACGTGGTTCATACTGTAGTCTGTCATCAAAGATATATTGGCGTTGTCGTAGAATGTACAATTTCTATAATTGAAGTGAAGTCATAAAGGTGGCAAGATAGTGAAGACTGTATAAAATTAAAGAAATATATCTCTTTCTGATTTTTGATGCAAATACGAAGCAATGGCGATGAAAAGTGCTTTTTGATTGACTTCTTGTTCTATTGGCCTATCCAAGATGATTAATGAAGATCTCTACAAACATCATGTCATCTCTATCTCTCTCTCTATCTATCTTTCTGATTTACCTTTCAGATCTCAAAACAATCGGATAAGCATTCAAAGATAAACAAACGATCGGTATTCGCCATTAAAAAAACTTGATTACAAAAAAGAAGGAAAAAACTCAAATACAAATTGAAATGAAGCGAAATCGATTGAGTTGAAAACATGTACTTGTGAGAAAAAGCCATATTCAACTTCAATTAACGAATAAACAATTTCGGCAATTTCACGACCGTATTTTGGTGTGTTTGCATTTTTTTCGTAGTTGAAAAACATATATCTTTGTTGTGTTAGCTCCGAATTTTATGTTAAGGAAAAATAGTATATATATATATCGACAGAGAGAGAGAGAGAGCAAGTTGACCTGTAGCATAACATTGAGTATACGAATATCTACTCGTATGACATCCAAAGACTAGAACAAGAAATCTCCATTCACAAAAAATCTTTAGAATCTGAGCAATAAAATTACAAATCAAATGCTTTGCACGGTAGACTCCCAGTCGGCAAAAATATTGAATGAAACAAATAAGATGATGCTTAATGAATTAAATAAATCGTAAGATACTTTTAAGAAAGAAGTGAACTATGATAAGGAATGCTTAATGTGTGAAAAACTTTGCCCCAGTTTTAAGCGCAGGCTGATGGACAAAAATAACTTCGTCTCCGTCATCCTAAGCGATGATTTCGAAACCCTTATGGCCATTGACCAATTTCACAACTCCGTCGATTTGCCTACCTACGACATGTCTGTGGTGATGAGATAGATGCTGATTGTAGCTATGGGGTTAAAATAGAGATAGAAGAAAACTATTAAGAAGAATATGGAGAGACATTTTGGGTAATACGTTTAAGGTATCAAGGAAGATAGAGGAATTTAACGAAAGGTTTAAGGGATTATGGAGATGGAAGAATATGGAAAGACGTTTTGGGTAACACGTTTAAGTAAGTGTGAAACGTTAATAGATTTTTAATTAATGCAATGTATTGGGTAGAGAATGGAAGAGAAAGAAATTTAAGTTGTTGATGTAGCACTTTGCACGATGAGAGTGCCACGTTAACACGATGTGAATGAGAGAGAAGGATGCTGCCCACTTCTCTATTTAGTATAAATATATAGATATAGATTACCACAAGAATTGTATGTTACGATGTAGCATATGTACTCATTAATTAATATATCGTATAATTAAAATGAGGATGGAAGGGAGTATTGAAGTAAATTAGGCAAGTTTAAATATTATTATGTGTTCCAAAAGCATAGCTCATATAATTGAAAGATTATTAACTTTAAAACCATTTCACTCTAGTAACTAATGACCCCCTTTCGAATTGTACCATATTTTTGGTTTTTGAATTTTTAAAATGAGACGTATAAAACACTTAAAGAATTTTCAACCAAATTTTTAAAACCCAAAATCGAATAAAACTGAGAAGTTTTATTTTCGCCATATTCCCAATTGCTAACAAGGAAACTAACCATCTTATAAAAATAGAAAGGGTCGGGCTCCTAAAATGACAGGCTCCGGTGATAGGACACAATAGCCATGTGCCACACTATTAGAGGACTGACCGAATGGATGTTTCGCTAATCCCTAGGTGGACCTACAAACCAAAAATCAGCCTGGTTAGTGATTTCGTTGGATCTTTGTACCTCAAATACTGCTCAAATTCCCACGGTTGAGATTAACCCGTGAAAATAAGTCCAATCCAACGCCTATAGATCACTAATCAGGCTGATTTTTGGTTTGTAGGTCCACTTAGGGATTGGCCAAACATCCATACGGTCAGAGTCCTCTAACAGTGTGCCACGTGGCTCACATTAGCCTGTCATTTTTGGGCGGTAACAGGAGCTTGAGCCAAATAGAAATTCGTGGAAGGGAAACGGGGACCGGGCCGGCAGCGGGAAGAGAAAACGTATGGACGCGTGTCGCACATCGACGAATTCCGTCGTAAACTTCGTTGCGTAGGTGGAATGGTTTAATTTCAACTGTAACGACAATGACACAAGCGAAAGTTGGCTGGAAACTTAAATACCACAACTTCTCGGTCCTTCCAATCTAAGGATTACAGAGAAGGATAGGGGGAGAAGAAGACGATCGCATCGCCTGAGAAAACCTAAACCTAAGTTTTTGTCGAGATGAACGAAGGAGAAGAGAAGAAACATTACGGAACATTTCAAGGCGTTCCGAGCCATTCTCAGCCGTCTATTGGATTCCCTCAGCCGATCCCACCGCCCGGCGCCACTGCCGCTTCTGCTTCTCCTTACTACTCTCAGGGCTATCAAGCCGTTACAGGTAACAACCAAAAAAAAAGAAAAAGAAAGAAAAACCCTAGATTTCGATGATCGATATATCTTTGTTCTCACGGAGAGTTTATATTGCGTTGTACACTGTATAGGAACGAAAAACCCTAAATATTCGAAGTTTTTCGGTCCCTTGATCTGCTTTAATGGAGAAACTTCGAACATTCTGGTCGGTTTTGTTTAGTTCGATTCTGGACTTGGCTCGCAGCTCGGGCAAGTCACGTAATTTGCCGAAAATAGAGTAAATTAGCGGAAAACTTCCTGTTTACGATGCCAATTGATGAAAAATTTCTGAAATTATTTTATTTGAGGGGAACATCTGGGTAAAGATGATCTTTTTTTTACATGGACACTTTATAGGTTCAGTTGGAGAACATTTGTGTTATTTATTTATGAAAACAGTGTTGGCCAACATTGATTTGGGGCCTTTTTTGTGGATGTGCACAAAGTTGGAGTTGCGAAAGGAGACAGACTTCCAAACACATGGACTCCCATAACACGGGTGGTCTTCTCAAATGCACCATAAAGAGTTCTGGTCAAGCTGAAAATTCTGAGTTTTATGAGAATTTATGAATCCGCAGTCGATGACCAAGTTTGCGAAGTCATTCAGCTTTCTCTAACACCTAATCGGTCAGGTCCCGTGCCTATTCTCGACTCCCTGTCCTAGTCCCATCAACTTTTGATCTCGTTGGGACGCTATGTGGTCTTGTTATTTGCTAGTGACTGAAAGTTTTCTCACTCGTTCCCTGTTGTACTACCACGTGCACATGTGCAAGCTGGTGTTGCAGCCAATTGATGAACAACAACTTGCAGATGTTCTCGTCCTAAAATCAAGACAAATGAGGTGATCCTAGTCATCCAATAAATGGGCTCTTTTTTTTAACCTTGCCAACATGTGCTGGGATCATCAATGGGAATGTGATTGGTTGGATGAATCAAATAACTGGCATCATTTTTTGGGATGTCAGATCTCTAAGGTAGACCTCGTCAATTGACTCCTAAACTTGAAGAGAAAACCCACGAAGGAAAGATTGCCTTGTTTCCTATGGGAATATGCCTCGTCTAATTTGGTGGTGGTGTCTAACTGTTGGGACTTGGGACAAGTGAATTGGGGTGAGATTTCTGTTATAGGTTTTTTCTTTTACCCTTTTTTCTATTTTTCAAGGGGTTAGTTGTTTACCATATAAAATTAGAGAGAGTGGTAAGTTTTAGTTTGGGTTTAAGTTGGTCAAAATGTCAATTTTAAAAAATCTTTCTGTCATTTGTTTTAGTAAATCACTAACTTGGAGAGTTTTAGTAAGTTTAACTATCTTGTAAATTTAAATAGGTTAAAATGAGTTTGGAACTCTATATGTATTCACGTTTTGGTAGATGCATGAGAGATTTCTCTAATTCTTTTTTATGGTGCTGAGATTCCACACAGTCCCTAAACTGATTAGCTTTCTCTACTTTGTTGGAAATCATTGATTTTCTTTATGTATTTGTTGTTTTGCATTGATAAGCATGTGTGCGTAGTGAGAAAATTTTTGATACTGCATTTCCTAATGTTTTATGTATACATGCATATAAGTAGAACTACTAGAACATAATTAAATTGTTGTTAATGGTTGTACTGAAAGGTAGGGCTGAAGTAGAAAATAATGACCACTAGGCATGAATATGTTATATGAAAGTGTCTGTGTTATTTTATTACATCATAAATAATGGATGTTTTGATTTATTACCTTGAAAGAAGATTGCTTTGGTAAATTTTGGTTTGTTGTTTTTGCAAGCAATCACCTGTTTTTTATTGTTTTGATGGTGTTCAAGGTTATGCAGTGGTTGAAGGAAGACCTGTAAGAGAACCTCGTCTTCCTTGTTGTGGTATCGGACTTGGCTGGATTCTGTAAGTTCACACCAGTTTTGTCTTCATCCTCACATTTTTCTTCCATAAATTCATACAGTAAAGACATACAAATTTGTTTATTAAGTTTATTGATATTGAAAATGAGTCCCTCTTCTATCTCCTGATAGCAGTGTTAAAATGATAGGGAAACTTGGTTCAATTTGAAGGTGGCTTTAGAAGACTTGATCGAGTATTTTAGCAATCTTGAATATTAGGTTTGATGTTTTTATATGAGGCCTGATTTAGTAGCTCATGAGTCGAACCATATTTAATGGTCTCGGAAGTTCCAGACTTCCAATGCCGTGGATCCCACAGTCCATGGTATTTGAGCTGGGTGACAAAAGTAATGGACTATTTTTTACTTAGGTTAACATGTTTCAAATGAAGAACTGAATCTTGATTTTAATGTCAACTTGAACAACACCAATTCAAGACAAGTCGGTGCTGACTCAGACAAGCTACTGTAAATATTTTTAGTAAATCAACGTAATCGGCTGAGAAACTTGCACAACAGACTCGTATTGGTAACACTTAAAACTGATGCCACTTGACCAAACATTATATTCTTGGTGCCAACTGTTTTGTAGTGTTTTAATTGTAAATAGGTTTAAATTAAAATTGATTTTTGAACTAAATTAGTAACATAGTAAGTGTAGTTGTGGGGAGTTGAACCCCAACCACTTGAGTGAAAATATTCCATATTTATCTGAAGCCTTGTATGAATAACAAGAGAGGAGTCTATTCACAAAGGAAGTGGAAATAGTCCCACATTTCCTAGTGAACAAAAAGTGGAGATGTTTATAAGCTATTTCCCTCCATAGTGTTATAACTTAATAACACACACAATCGAGAGTGAGAGAGTGAGTTCCACTTCGCTCAGGCAACATGTGCACTTTTCATTTTTATCATTTTCTTTTATATTCAATGTTTGTTTCTGGAATTCTCTTTTGATTTTTCTGATGGCTGGTGCTTGATAGTAACACATTGGTTATGTTTTGGTAGGTTTATAACTGGTTTCTTTCTTGCTGCCATTCCTTGGTATGTTGGAGCTTTCCTTATGCTCTGTGTCAGAGTAGATTACAGAGAGAAACCTGGGCTTATCTTATGCACCATTGCTGTAAGCATTCCTTTTCCATTATTCCATTATTCCATTTTAATGTATCAAAAGATGTGCTCTTATTATCTTGTGCTTGTGTAGTGTAATTTTCTTATTTTCAATTTTGATATCACTATAATAGAATGTGTGTAGCAGAGATGAGGATGTTGGGATGGATGAGTCGAAAGAATAGGAAAGACAATTAGAAATGAGCACATCGAAGGGACTCCAAGAGTAGTTCCAGTAGGGTATAAAATAAAGTTGATTGAGATGGTTTGGGCATGCACAACTAAGATCAATGATGTCACAAGTGAGAGGGAGTGCTTTAGTGAAGGTTGAAGGCCCTTAAAGAGCAAGAGGAAGGCAGAAAATGATGTGGATTGAGATGGTAAGAAAAGATCTGAAAAGGCATGTGCCTTAATAGAAGTTGTAGCTCTAGATAGAATTGAATAGTGAAATAGGATTCATGCTGATTATCCCAAATAGTTGGATCATGCATTGTGAATGATGAATGATGATTTCATGGATGTTAGCTCATTGTTTGGTTGTTATTTTTGTCCGTTGCAAAGTTATTTCTCAACCAAGGCAGAATGTTAACATGCTCCAAGTCTGATCTTCACTGAATTGCAAAATTAGTTTTAGATGAAGTTTCATTACTTCCATAATAGGGATTTTGTGCATGAGTGGGTTTTGATCTAGTGTCTCTTTCTAGTTTTGACTCACCATTCTAAGCTTCTTGGCTTTGTGTTGAAACTCTATGATCATGTAGTTTGTGCTTTGGCTATATGTGCGAAGCTTAAGTTTGTGTTAATGCTATAGATCGTTGTTTATTTATTGCAGCCCAAAGTTTGTATCTTGGATATGGATACTACCTAGGTATTAAATTTCGATTGCGGGATTTATTTCGACAAGCTTGGAAATGAAAATATTTCGACTAGTGTGGAAATAATACATTTTTTGTGGAAGTGACGAAAATATGGTGGAAATGATGGAAATATATGGAAAATTGTAGAAAGTTTATGGAATGATTAAAGCCATCAAACCATAATAATATACAACTTATAGTGCTCGGATACGAACACGGATACGGGAAGCGGTAAAATGACTCGACATTTTCCAAAATCAAGGACACGGATACGGATACGAGTACAACGTGTTAAGGGCGCAAGGCGCAAGGCGAGGCACGCGCTTGACTGAAGTGAGGCGCAATATTAAAAATTATAATAAATATAAAAAATATTAAGAAAAATAACATTATAAAATAACAAAATAGGTAATAATAAGCTCCATAAAACATAAAAGATAGCAAATGTCGAAAATTTCAAGTAACCCAAAAGCAATTCTACTTAACATCGTCATTATCTAAATACAAAAGTAATAAAAAAGCAATAAAATATAAAATATAATAAATGTTCAAAATCTCAAATAGCTCACAATTAGTTCTAGTTAACATCGCCATCGTCTAAAATATAACCATTAGTTTCATCCCCATCATCATCGGATGTGTTAGCCTCCTCAATATATTCTTTTTCTTATATCTCCTCCAAATTGGCCTCTTCCTCTTCCGGCTCCCTTATTGAAGCCCTTGACCTTACTCTTGATCTTGATTGTGATCTATTGTTTGATGTTTATTCACCAACTCTAGCAGCTCTCGCAACAACACTCCATGTTAAGCTATCATCCTCAAACACCAATTCATCTTCCACTTCTCCATCCTATGTTTCCATCTCCCCAAGTAGCCATTCATTCCTTTCATCAATGTCTTTCAATGAGATAGGTTTAATTGTATTTCTCCTATCATGCCGATAAATAATATAATTGGTCAATGTACTGAATTTTTATAAAAAAAACATGTATTTTAGTAAGGCGCGGGCCTGATGCGCCTGGAGTCTGGTCTGAGGCACGCGCCTTACTAAAAGCACCTGACCTTGACCCTTCTAAGGCACTTTAGGTGTGCCTGAGGCGCACCCCTTGAGCCTGAGGCGCGCGCCTTGACTACAAAGTACGAGTATCCTATTTTGTAGTTCAAAATTTTTATTTTTTCTATTTTTTTCAATATTTTATGAAGGATACGCGGGGATACGTGTCGATAGCGTGTTTGGTGTCCATATCTGTATCGACACAACATGGTACGGGGCACTAGTCTCTCTGTTACGCTATGCTCGTTATCATCATTAGAGACTTATCCAATAATTTGGTGTTGGCTCTATGAAACCTGTTCTACTATTCATTCCGTCAAAGGCTTTTTCTCTATTAGAACGTGTGATTACCATTATTTTCTTACTACCTCAATCCATGTCCTTTTCGGTCTTTCCTTTGTCCTCTTAGACATCGACTTGCACTAAGTGGTGGACGGACAGTATTTTTTCTCGATCGTTGTACTTTACTGTCTAATCAAAACCCAAATCTACAAAAGTCAAATCAATGATTTATGTATAGTACAAATAAGGGGTCGAACCCCAGAGAGGGGTGAGAAATAATGAATCAACTTGATCAACCAAAAATAATTTTAACAAAAAAAAAATGATTTATAACTTATATTTAAGAGAACGAGTTTTTACCGGTTATCAACAGAGGTTGTCAATCTCTCTAATGACCAGAAAACATTACACTTAATAATCAAAACTAAACTAAAAAAAGAAAAAATTACAAGAATAAAAGAAATACTAAAAGAAAAAAAAAAAAAAAAGAGAACAGAGATCCGATGCTAATCGAAGGCTGTAGCTGGGAAATGTGTGTAGCCGAGAGATATGTCCAGCCGGAGAGCAGCTAAGAGAAGAACTCCCTTCATCGTCTAAGATGTGGTCTTTTTATAGGCTATTGGGAATCCAAACCTTCCTAAATTAGAATTGAATCATTTCCGTTCATCAAGGTTGGAGATCAAAGATGTAGTGTTGCCAATCACGTCCAGCACTTGCCTTATGTGTAGATTTATCTTCTTCATTTAGAAATGCAACCTTCCATGTGTAATTAAAGAAATCTTATTTCTTTCCAAATATCTTATAAACAAATATTTTCTTTAATTGATAGGCCATCTTCTTTCATTTCTTTGTATTTCTTTTCCTTCTTTAAACAATTGCCAATCTTTTGTATTTCTATAAATTTACACATGTCTATTTCGTGAAGATCATTTCCTTTTATAAATCCAATGTCTGTAATCTTTTTAGGTCCGAATATTGGCCCATATCCTGGCCTACATCTTGGCCCATCAATGCAGCCCACCATTTTGCTCATATTTGGGCTTGATCTCGTAGACTTGTACTTTGCAATTCTCCTTTAGGCTTTGGGCTTGAGAACCTATACGCCTAAAATACAATAAATTGATATAAGCCCATAGTTAAAATCAAAATTATGAGAATTTTACTACGAGAATCCCGAAATGCCATAATGCTCATGAAATCTTCCTCAACGGGTGATTAACACGAAAAATATGATAATTCTTCAAGGAAAGCAGGGAAGAACTGTATAAAATAACGACTTATCACACTCCCTAACCAGCATATTGCTAGTTCCTAACAATCTATGTGATCCACCACAACAACAAAGGCAACAGATCAAAAGAAAAATTGAGAACAGAAGAATGCCACTTTCGCAGGCCTTCTCGACTGCATTTAGTGTATGCAGTAAGCCCTTAAACCCCCTAGGTTACCCCTAGTGGACGAGTTTGACTTGTGAGGGTTTGCAGTAAATATGCCCACAAAATTTAAATCATTAAACTTTTTTTTTTAAATCCTTCAGAACACCCTCCAAATGTGATAGTAATATCCAATTAGATTAAAAAGGTGGAGTATAAAATTTGGGATAATAAATGTAAAGCAAGACCTACAATCCTCCGTTTTTTTTTTAATGATAAATAAAAAGAACTAAGATAAAAAAGAAAATAAAAATTTGCTGCATAATTCAATCAAGCATTAAACTCAAGATTAATCAGGCATTGGTTATTTATAATTTTTAGCTATTTATTCTAAAAATTCAAGAGAGTCTGAATCATTAATTCCCCTTTAGAGAAATTCTAGAACAAAGTGACTTTGAGCGCATGTGAAGTCTGACAGATAACTAGAGGGTTGGTTTCCTAAAGCAGAAGTGAATTTCCAATCACCAAAGAGATAGTCGGATTAACCTAAGGACCCAATTCAAAACTAAGCTACCTGTTCGAGTTAACAAGCGGTTTGGATGTTCACCTTAATACCTCATGGGCTTTATCTGTGATATTCCAGCTTTTATTTTTACAACGACGGCTTTCACCCTATTTTTCAGAAAAAAGAATCATTGAAACTTTCAACAAATTTTTCTTTTAACTGTGCATATTCTTCTTGACACTTCTTCCTCATATCCAACACTTTTTATTTATTTTATTTTTTATACTGAGAATTTTTTTCAATACAATACAAAAGAAATAGGCAGCCCTTTTCGATGTTCCAAATGTAATTCACTGGTTGCTTTCCAAATCGTATTTATACCCAGTTCTGTTTATCTTCTTTCCCAGCCAACTAAATGAACCAGTTAGGCAAAGTTCATTGGACTTGGTCTTTCCTAACACTTCTAGGCTATCATTGGGTCATAACCACTAAAGTTAACCTAAACTCTAGCAATCTGTCAGTTGTGTAGTGAACTTTTCAAATATCAAAAGTTTCTAAAATTCACTGCTTGAGAGTTAATAATAAGGACTCAGTATTCAAACATTAGAATTTGGCTGTTTAGAGTTTTCACCATATGCTTTCATAATCTGGAATTTAATAACTCAATAGAAGAAATGCAAGCAAGAAAAAAAATAACAATTTTTTTTTTTTTGAAGAGGAGGAATGCTTTAGTCAATACTATTAACAGAAATTATCCTAAAAATGAAGCACGAGTCTACACCTCCAAACCTAAATTGAACATTGTCCTCAATGTTTCAACTTATGAGCATCATAAGCACTGAGAAATCACAAATAGAGAGCGTGTAAATGAAATGATTTTTAAAAATCATATTGAGGAAGGAAGTTTTGGCTTTTCATTATGACTATTAAATATTTTTTTCCTCTTGGGACAAGAAAACACAATATTAGCCATATTTGATAGAATTTTTAAGAACCAAATTGAATATAGAAGTTTGATCAAGTGACTATTGGTTTTTAAAATTCTACCAATTTCAATATTATCAGAATGTGACATTGTAGAAGCAAGAGATGGATACGCCTTATCAAATTTCTCAGTTTGGAGCTACCTTTGCACTCAAACCGTTTCTTCAAGATGAGGTCCATGGTTATGGATTACCGGATTGAGTCTCATTATGCCATTCATAATCCAACCTATTGCATGTTCATGTTCCCTAAGGTCTTTTAACAATTGTCTCTTGGTCCATGATTATCTCAAAAGAGATATCAAGATAGGGAGTCTTATCATGACCTAGGGTGCAGTTTTGGGGCAACACGGTCATGAGCTTTCCTTCATGTTCCTTCTTTAGACTTGATGCAACTATAACAGGTAAAGGTTTGAGCTCCAACTTGGGTGGTTCAACAATGGATGAGATAAACACAGATGTGAAAACTGGCAAGGGTTCTACCCTTGATCTCCAACCACCAATGTCCATGAGGGGAACTGAGTCTAACAATGCATTGACTTTTCTAATGGACTCATCAACATTGACATCAAAATCAAACTGGGCCAAGCACTTCTTTAGGGGATCAGTGTAACAAGACTCCTTAAAAGAATTACCAATCAAGGTCTCTATCATGTGAATCTCTTTTTGGTTATCCATTTCATGGGACTGGTTGCTACTGTGGAACATATTGAGTTGGACTGTTATATTATCAAATGCCAAAGTCCTTACTCCATCCCGACATCGGATAATTGCATTAGAAGTAGCAAGATATGGTTGACCTAAAATCACAGGAATGTGACCGCCGGGGTTCATGACTGGCTCGGTTTCTAGGATAACAAAGTCTACAGGGAAGTAGAATTCATTGACCTTGACGATCACATCTTCTATAATTCCCTTGGGAATCTTTACAGACCTATCTGTGAGGCTCAAAGTGATGTTAGTGGGTTTCAACTCCCTCAAACCTAATTGTTGGTACACAGAATATGGCAAAAGGTTCACACTAGCTCCCAAGTCAAGAAGGCATTTCTCGACCATAGTGTCTCCTATTCTTATGGAAATGGTAGGACATCCAGGATCTTTATATTTGGGAGCAATTGTCTGCTAGATGAGACATGAGGCTTGAGCAGCCATGACAGCTTCACGAGGAATACTAGTTTTTCTCTTGATGGTGGTGAGGTCCTTTAAAAACTTTGAATATGAAGGAATTTGCTTGATGGCATCCAAGAAGGGTATGTTGATTTGAGCATTTTTAAATACTTCTAAAATCCCATCAAAGTATGCATTCTTCCTATGACCTTGTAACCTTTGAGGAAATGGAGCATTTGGTTCATAAGGTTTAACTAGAGGTTCAACCGAAGGAACTTGATCTCTTTTCTTCTTTTCTTGTGCCAGATGCCTCTTATCCTTATTTTGAATAGTTTTATCATCACGGGTTTCCTCGGGAAGTTAGACTCTGTTGTCTACTTGCCTACCAGACTGTAGAGTGTGAATGGCCTGGACTTCATTATGGGGTACTCTTGAATTGTTACCAATTTCGAATTGGCCATTGGGAGCATTCTGAGCAATGAGTTGTCCCTTGGGGTTGGGAACTGTTTGACTGGGAAATTGCCCTCTCTCTCCCCCTCCCACTGACGCAACAATTTGACCGAGCTGGACTTCAATTTTGGCTATAGCCTGAGTATGAGCTTGATTAGTTTGGATTCGGGCCTGATAGTTTTGTTGCTGGGTCTGCATGAATTGATATAACACATCCTCCAAAGATGGTTTCCTCTGATTGGGAGGTATATAGGGAGGAACTGGTGGTGGAGCAGCAACATGGTCACCTTGAGTAAACTGGTTACTCGGAGGGTATTGTTGAGTATGGGAGGGGTACTGACTGGGTCCTGGGAAGGATGATGATCCTCTAGTTCCTCGTGGTTGCTTCCATGAGAAATTTGGATGGTGACGCCAACCAGGATTGTAGGTATCACTATATGGGTTATTGTTCGGATTGGGTTTCCGAAATGCATTAAGTGCATTCGCTTGCTCAGCTTTGACTATAGGTAACCCAAGGCAATTTTCGACCATATGGTCAGAACTGTCACAAAGGACACAGATGGAAAATTCCACAAATTTAGAAGGCTGAGGTGCAGGAGGTTTTCCTCCTTTGTTCATTTCTAGGGCTTCAATCCTTCTAACCAATGCAGCCGTTGTGGCACTGCTCTCAAAATTTGACTTGACCCTGTGGATACCACCCCTATTGATGTTGGTGGATTTCCTAGGTTCAGTGCTACTTGGTTCCCATTGTAGCGTGTTTTCAGCTACATCCTCCAAATACTCCCACGCATTGTCCACGGTCTTTTCAGTAAAATCGCCATTATAGAGTGACTCAACTATGGTCTTGGTAGGGTAGTCCATACCTTTGTGAAGGATTTGGATAAGTTTGATTTTCTCGAAGCCGTGGTGAGGTCATTCAAGTAAGAGATCCTTAAATCTTTCAAAATACGCGTACAATGTCTCCCCTTCATTTTGATGGAATGTGTCAAGGGTTTGATGAACTGTCACGGTTTTCTGTTTGGAGTAGAATTTCTTATAAAAGGTTTCAACTAACCCTGCCCAAGTGGTGATGGTTTTTGGCTGTAAGGCTTGTAGCCAAGCCTTGGCTTTTTTCCTTTAAGGAGAATGGGAACAACCTAAGTTTGAAAGATTCATCACTCATTTGTTGGTATTTCATTGTACTGCAAATATCCTCAAATTCTCTAACATGTTGGTACGGGTTTTCGGAAGCCATCCCGAGAAAGACTAGGAGCATTTGTATCAAGCCGGATTTTAATTCAAAATTGGCAGTGGCTGTAGGTAACACAATACATGACGGCTAACTAGACCTTGTGGGGTACATGTACTCCTTTAAGGTCATCGCACGGGGTGGTTCTTGGTCTCCCATTTCTTCAAAAATAGAATCGAATAACTCGGATTGAATTAATCGACTGTTCTTACGAATCCAATGTGGCATGAACCAGGGTGCTACCCGTTAGAAACTTCCTAACCAAATCCTAAGAAAAAAACCTAGACTCTAAAAAATAAAAATAAAAAAAAATTTCTAACTATGCTAGACTGGGATAACTTGGTACACCATACAAACAAATTTTGGCTTTTGTTTGATTTTAAGTGAAGGGTAACCAATTTTTTTTTTCTAATCTTTTTATTTTTTATTTTATTTTTTTTTAACATTTTTTTTTTTTAAGAAATATTTGGAGTGTTTCAAAATAAATCTCTCCTAATTAGACAGCTCCTAACTGTTCCGGATTAAGCCGAAAGCTTACCAATTAAATTTTGCCAAACCAACAACAAGTAGTACTCCCAGGGAAGAAGGAGAGGCACTAGGCCTGCTTAATGACGGTACGTCATTCTTTCCTTAGACAGAGACTGTCCTTAATTGTCAGTGTGGAAGAACTCACTGGAGTGGCTAACAACCGCTTCCGTCCTATTGAGCTCGAAACCTTAAGGCCAATTTCTAATGATTTTTAGATTAATTTAGGCTTTGGGTACGCATATGCAAGGATGGTGGTTTGTAGGCCACGGAACGGGTGATGAAATCCCGACCGTATCTTATTGGGGTTTCAATGCCTTTAAGTATTGTAATGCAAAAATGCTAACGCAATAAATCGACATAATGAATGCACAAAAAAAAAATTACACTAATAAAACAAGAAAAATTATACTAATAAAGCAAGAAAAAGAAAGAAAAAAAAATATACTAAAAAAAAATAAAAAAAAGACACTAATAAAGCAAAACAATATTTTTTTTTAATTTTTTATACTAATAAAGCAAAAAAAAAAAATCTATATATATATTTTTTGTTTTATATATATATTTATATTTTTGAATCCCAGTTACTTTTAAAACTAAGAAACGAAACCGCTAACAAGGGGATGCGGTGCACAAGGGGTACTTAACTGGATGCCGAAACAAAAAAAAAATGTAGAAAAAGAGGAGAATGATTCTTTACTTGAATATTTTTGATTGATGGTTGTCTTCACCTTTCGTTTTCCCTCCTCGGCAATAGCGCCATTTGACGGACAATATTTTTTCTCGATCGTTGTACGTTACTGTCTAATTAAAACCCAAATCTACAAAAGTCAAATCAACGATTTATGTATAGTGCAAATACGGGGTCGAACCACAGAGAGGGGTGAGAAATAATGAATCAACTTAATCAACCAAAAATAATTCTAATAAAAAAAAATGATTTATAACTTATATTTAAGAGAACGAGTTTTTACCGGTCATCAACAGAGGTTGTCAATCTCTCTAATGGCCAGAAAACACTACACTTAATAATCAAAACTAAACTAAAAAAAAAAAAAATTACAAGAAGAACAAAGGAAAGACTAAAAGAAATAAATAAAAAAAGAGAACAGAGATCCGATGCTAATCGAAGACTGTAGCCAGGAAATGTGTGTAGCCTAGAGATATGTCGAGCCGGAGAGCAGCCAAGAGAAGAATTCCCTCCATCGTCTAAGATGTGGTCTTTTTATAGGCTATTGGGCATCTATCCCTTCCTAAATTAGAATTGAATCATATCCATTCATCAAGGTTGGAGATCAAAGATATAGTGTTGCCAATCACGTCCAGCACTTGCCTTACGTGTAGTTTCATTTTCTTCATTTAGAAATGCAACCTTCCATGTGTAATTAAAGAAATCTTATTTCTTTCCAAATATCTTATAAACAAATATTTTCTTTAATTGATAGACCATCTTCTTTCATTTCTTTGTATTTATTTTCTTTCTTTAAACAATTGTCAATCTTTTGTATTTCTATAAATTTACACGTCTATTACGTGAAGATCATTTCCTTTTATAAATCTAATGTCTGTAATCTTTTTAGGTTCGAATATTGGCCCATATCCTGGCCTACATCTTGGCACAACTTCTTAGCCAATCAATGCAGCCCACCATTTTGCTCATATTTGGGCTTGATCTCGTGGACTTGTACTTTGCAATTCTCCTTTAGGCTTTGGGTTTGAGAACCTATACGCACAAAATACAATAAATTGATATAAGCACATAGTTAAAATCAAAATTATGAGAATTTTACTATGAGAATCCCGAAATGCCATAATGCTCATGAAATCTTCCTCAGCGGGTGATTAACACGAAAAATATGATAATTCTTCAAGGAAAGCAGGGAAGAATTGTATAAAATGATGATTTATTAGTGGTCCATCTCACTATACCATCAATGGTCTTTTTAGTTTTTACACATGACCAAACCATCTAAGTCGACTCTCATTTATTTTGATAACCTATTGGGCTGCTCCTAGGTTTCTTTGGATGTGCACATTCCTGATTTTTCCTTTCCTAGTCTTTCCACTGATCCATTGCAACATCCTCACTGCAACTGTTCTCATTCTCACATGTTCTATGTTAGTCACATAGCCATGAAAAACCCAATAAATCCATAAAGATATTATAATATTAATTACTTTATCATAATATAATTATAAGTATTAGATGTTTATAGATAAAATGTGTGCATGCATACCTAAATCTTTGAAAAATATATTTGAGATGGGAACCACTAGCTTGTTAAACACTAGGGCTGCAACTTGGGTGGGCCCAACCTGACGTCGGGCTCGGGTTGGGTTGGCTTGTATTGAGGCCTGATTTTTAGAGCCCGATCAAATGTGTGTGTGTGTGTTGCTTATATGTATAACATATATAATATAAAATCCTCTCCATATCTATCTCATCCTCAACACCATCCTCTTTCAACACCGCATCCTTTTCAAGCTTGAAACCCTAAAAGCCCTTCCACCACTCTCCACCGCCGTTCTCTCCCTTGCCGACTCTGAGCACTAGTGAAAATGGTGGAGTCCTCTAAACTGGTGGGGTTGCGCAGGAGGTAGCGGCGCAAACACTTGGTTTCTTTGTTGTCCATTCGATCGAATTGGAAAGATCTTGTTAAGGATGACCATGGATGTCGAAAGAAGATTGAAGAGGGCTCTCTCCAAGGCGTCACATCCTCTGTTGATGTTGTCTTCTCTCCTCTCCTCTTGGGTAAGCTCCTCACCTTTCTACATCTCCTCCCCTCTCTTTTCTCTTTCTCTTCTCTCTTTTGATTTTTGGACTTGCATTTGAATGAATGATCAAGGTTGATTTCATATATTTCTAATTACGACACCCTAACCTGATCGGGTTGGGATTCTCAGGTCGACCTCAGGTTGGGTTGGGCTCGGGCTAACCCCAACCCGACCCAACCTGTCTGAGTTGCAGCCCTATTAAACACTAGGGCTGCAACTTGGGCGGGCTCAACCCGACTTTGGGTTGGGCTTGTGTTGGACACGAAAGGGTTCGGGCTCGGGCCTAATTTCTTAAACCCGATCAAAAGTTGGGTTGGGCTTGGGTTGAGGCCTTGGACAATCCAACCCAACCCAACCCGAGCCCGACCATTATAGTTAAATACCACTTTCCCCTTTTTCCCCCCGAAGCAACCTAACCCTATTCACACCTTTATTCTCTCGTCTCTCTCATCTCACTGGCCACTACAAACCCTAGCAGCCCCTTTTCTCCCGCATCTCTCTAATCTCACTCTCTCTCTCTCTCTCTCTCTTTGTCTGTCTTTGAACTCTTCTATTTCTCTGCTGGTTGCACGACTCTTTGTTGTTTGGCCTTCTCCAACCCTATTCATAAGGATGCAACGAACAACGGCAATCTACTATTAATCTCCTGCAACGACCAAGATCAACGGCGACAATAGGAGAGAAAGGTGTGGGAGGAAGACGGACGGAAAGGGTTAAAACAAAAAACTTGTTAACTCTCTCTTTGATCCTCCCTCCTCCTACTAATTTCTGTTTTCTTTTTTTGAGTATTCTTGTCTCTCCGGCTTACATACCAACCCAGCCCGATGAACCCAATCAACACGATCGGGTTGGGCTTGGGTTGACCCTGACCCGACCCGACAGAGTTGCAGCCCTATTAAACACACAAGTCAATTAGGAGCAGGAAACACTCAGCGAAGGTACCACTTCTTCTTCAGAAACCTGCTCCCACTCCAAAACCTTTGCTGTTTTGACCATCTTCCACCATTGTCGTGACTATTTATCAACCAATAACTTGTTTTTTCTATTCTTTGTACTTATTTGGGCACATATGGCGATAGGGATTGCTCTGTCCTCATATACAGGCGGCTTTGGATTGCAGGGAGATAAGGATATGCCATCCACAAAACAAACCCTTTTTGCATGATCCAGGACGAGTAGATATTCACATAATCCCTCCCTGCTCCAGCAGCCAAACGTGCCCCTTCAGATTCTTGATGTTCTTAAAAATTTAAATTTGCATTGACATGATTAATTGATAAACTAATTTTCCATCATTTAACTGAATGAAGGTATTCTCTTTTTAGAATTGTTTATAAACTTATAGGACAGTTCCCTCTATTTTATGATCACCCTTTTATGTGCTTGTTCCTGCCACTTGGTTCTAAGCTCAAGACTTTTCATATTAATTTTCCAGCATTCATTCATAGGGGGTTATAGCATGCATCTTGAGACCTCTTTTCAAACATTTAAGAGCAGTCCTAGGTTTGAATTTGTGCGATGTTTTACAACCCATTTTTCCCTGGATGAACGCGGTCTAGAATACAAGACAAAGGAGCTCTAGTTTTCCCCAAGATGTGTAAACAGGTTCCGTACTCATGTCCTTGTTTCACTAGTGTCCAAATGTTATTCTGCTGTAGGTTAGGTGTGACCTATGTTAATGATTCATGTCACTGTTTATTTTCTACGCTGCTGTTTTAATATCATCTGAGATTCTATTTCTAAACTGCAGTGTAAATCTAATATTTCTGTTTTTGTTTATTAGTTGGTTGGGAAGTGATGGATTCTTAGGAATTTTTTGTTCCATTTAGTGGCTTTATTTGTCGGAATCTTTTGCTACTTAAATTGGTCTCGAGTCTCCCATTTTTTACTTCATGAAGGGAGCTGAATCCCATTAGTTTTAAGAAAAGCAATTGGAAAGAACTTCATTTTTCTTGTCCCTGCTTATCTAGAATTCTGTGATTCCTCTTTCACAGGCTGTTCTTGCCACAATTGCTGTGCCTCTTGGTGTGACAAAGGGGACTCATTCCTGGTGATCCCCCAACAGAGGGTTGTATTTATTGTCAAAGGGATGTAGATACGCATGCTTCTGAAAATACTCAAGGTGTTTTTATTTATTTGATATGACCATGTGCTGGTTTTTGTTTGCTTGGAAGATGTCTCCTGAAAACTTGTAAAAATGCTCAGCCCATGACGTTCATGGGTGTTTGTATCTAAATTCAGTGTTTATAAAATGCAACGGATTTTGATTTTCAGCTGAAGTCTTTCTCATGAATCAGTATTAATCCTTGGCAAGGTTTGAGCCTTTTGAGGCCAAGCAAATCCCAAGGCATTTCTATATTTGGATAAGCCAAATTCAAGATATTGAATAGTAACGAACTGAAGAGATACCTACCATCATCATCAGCTTTATGTTAACTATATTGAGTCTGCTCTATGAATCTTATTCTCCATTCATTTCTATCTAAACCATGCTTTTTCATCAAGGCAAGTTTATTCAAATATGCTCTCAATGGGCTATTTACATTTTCTCTGTCATTTCCATCGCTGTCTCCTCATTGTGGCATCGTTTTCATTATTGTTTCCCATTTCTTGCATCACATGAAAATTTTAGGAACTGTTTCCTTTTCCTGTATCATTTCTCACACCCATTTTCCTTTCTAGCAACTATGGTTTGGGCCCTACCCTACCATGTATTGGTGATCTTTTTATAGGCCATGTAGTTGTGATCACGATTCGCGACCCGCTTCATGTGCTCCAATTGAAAAGGAACATCCGACGTGTGTGACCAACTAATATTGCAAGAGTTCCATCTGTCCAAAACGATCCTCAGCATAAGGCAAGATCAGATGGTGATTAGACACATGGGCCAAATTTGGTTGGACGATAGAAGAATACGAGCAACGAGGTGGACTAGAGAGAAATACTGACAGTATCAAAGATCTCATCCAACACTTAAAACAGCTTGCTGAGGCAAAAAAGATGGGGCACAATTAGGAATGTTAATTTGCCGGGCCTACTCAACCTGAGCCTGGCCTGAGATACATGTAACTAAGCCCAATTCTGACCTGGCCCACTATAGGCTCAAACCCTACCATTAATAGACATAATGGGCTGGGCCCTTAGGTTTGGATTGGGTCTAACGTTATAAAGTTAAACAGAAGCGCAGCACATTATCTAATGAGCCTTAAGACATCCTAGACCTGGGCTTATAAATGCACCCAAGCCTGAGAACATTAAGGCCGGGCCTAAAATCTCATCAGGCCAGCCCGGCCCATTAACACCCATAAGCAGAGGAACTGGCATAAAATTACATTTGAATTGGAGAAAGTGAAAGCCTCGGCAATTTGGCGAAGGAAAAACTACTCCGACCGGCTTTGAATTGACCTCGATCCAATCAGATAAGGACTTGTATAGTAGTTAATGAAGTATAATCTATACTATTATAAAGCCAAAACCGGGGTTGCCACCCACACAATATACGATCCCAACCCCCAATATCTTGAACCATACTTTTGCTTCTTCAAATTATTCAATTAGTAGGACTTCTTTTGTCTTTTGGTAAGCTCACTCGGGGCCTATTTGGTACATGAGAATAAGAGTTCCAACGGTGAATATTAAGCCAGATAAATATTATCTTGGCTAAATATTTGTGCATGTCAATATTTAATAATGTTTGGGGGACCCACATATTAGGTCACAGTATCCAAATGATCTTATTTTTATCTTTTTTATATATTAAAAAATTCATTTTTATTGAAAATAGCGAATTTCCTGTGAAAAAAATAAAATTTTCCACCAAGGCGCCACGGTGGCCTACCAAACAAGCCGAAAAAAAAAAATAAAAAAAATAAAAAGCAAAATTCCTCTCACGTCACTTAGCCAGACTATTTGCAAAAAAGAAAAAAAAAAAAAAAAAAAAGAAGGTACTTTTATGATGGACCACAATGTGAGTCACGTGGCACACTAGAGGAAATTGACCGTATTGATGTTTGGACAATCCCTAGGTAGACCTACAAACCAAATTCTGATTAGGGATTTCTAACCTATGGATCCGAGTACTCCAAATAATGTTCAAAATCCACAGTTAAAAATAAATCATGACCGACTCTAATCCAATGGATAGAAATTACTAATCAGGATGAATTTTGGTTAGTAGATCAAACTAGGGACGATCCAAAGATCCATACAGTCGGTGGTTCTCCATAAACTTCAATACTACCCCTAGATCACCTCCTAATTACTTCATATGCCATTCAGTGATTTTAAATCTTTGAATCTTTGTAGTTTGTACCCAAATAATGCTCAATATCTATGGTAAAAAATCAACCTATGAAAACGACTCCAATCGAATGCTTAGAAATCACCAATCAGGTTGACTTTTTGCATGTAGGTCTACCTAGGGATGGGCCAAACATCCATTCGGTCAGTGATTTCTAAGAGTGTGCCACATGTAAGGTGCTGCCACATATACGGTGCATATGCAACGTACGTGGCGTCCCCCTAGTATTATATAAAATATATTATATCAATGAAATGTACGTCGAAAAAACGTTTCACCGTTTGTTATTGGACTTGAGAATTTGTAGATTTTGTCGCCCCAATCCTATATGAGAAGCTTTGATAGCTTATCAGACCAAATCAGGATCTAAAAATTGTGAATTGATAAATTACTGGATCAGTTCTCTACAGCCCTACATGGTACTCTTTCAGACCCACTGGCCCATGAATGTTTTACCCACTCTATGTTGAACCTACACACAAAAATCAGCCTGATTGGTGATTTCTGGCTATTGGATTCGATCATTTTTTTTAACCATGGGCTTCAATCTAACCTCTGGGCCTCTTTATAAAGCCTGTGAAGAAAATTTGATAGAGTAGCCCGCTAAGATATCAGGGTCAGAGTAAAACTTCTGTCACAACCCACAATACAAACCACGTGGCACACTTTTAGTGGACGCTGAACGTATGGATGTTTGGCCACTCACTCGTTGGACCTGCAAACCAAAAATTAGCTTGAGTAGTGAATTATAAGCGTTGGATTGAAGTTATTTTCATTGGTTGATTTTAACCGTAGGAATTTGAGCATTATTTGGGTAGAAAGATCCAAAGGTTGTAAATCACTAATCATTTTTTTGGTTCGCAGGTCCATCGAAGGACTGGCCAAACATCCATACGGTCATCGTTTACTAAGAATGTGCCACGTAGCTCGTATTATGGGTTGTGAGTTGTGACCGGCTTCAGTCACAACCCGTTGTGACAGAAGTTTTACTCCAGGGTCAGTAGGGCCGACAGTGCCACGTGGCATTTTTAGGGTTTTGTTGCAAGTCGCAACTCCTCTTGCTCTTCTTCCTTAGCATACATAAACGAAAGAAAACCCTCCGGTCTGACTCTTGAGAGAGGAGTTGCTAGGGTTCTGAAATCTCTTCTCTGTGGCAGAAATGGTGACTTTCAGGGTGAGACTCTCTCTTCTCGTTGCTCTCGTCATGATTTTCTTAGGGTTTTTCGTTTCCTTTTCAGCCAAATTGTAGCTCTCCAGATCCTCCCTGATTTTGCAAAAATGGTTTAACTTAAAAGTGTGATATTTTCAAATATATCGACCATTTTTGCTCTCTTCCTTCTGTGTTTTTGTTTCCCCCTTTAGGGTTTTGCAGTATTGCTGTTTTGCTTTAATGGTGATTTTTTGGTTTGTTTCTGTTGGTTTTTTGGAAATAGTTTCACCAGTATCAGGTGGTTGGGAGAGCGCTCCCTACCGAAGCAGATGAGCATCCGAAGATCTATCGGATGAAACTGTGGGCCACGAACGAGGTTCGTGCCAAATCGAAGTTCTGGTAAGGATTAAGGAATTTCGAACCATAACTATCGGAAAAATCTAGTTTTGATAATGTTTTCGACTGATTTTGCGATTCTTACGATGCTGTTGCACCGTTGTTTCTTGGAATTGTGGTTGATATCTGCATAGGTATTTCTTGAGGAAGCTGAAGAAAGTCAAGAAGAGCAATGGACAAGTGCTGGCGATCAATGAGGTATCTGCCCGTCCCCTCTTTTTGTTGCACTGTTGGAATTTTGATGAACATTTCGATTGAACTTGGATTCAATAATGCTTTATATTATGAGAAAGGCTGTGATCTTCTGTATAAGCAAACCATAAACTAGGGAAGAAAAAAAATTGAATTGAACATGTGAAAAAGATGGAATAGGCTTGAATCTTGAATTACGGTGTGCTTGTATTTCTGGTTTGTCCTTCATGGGTGTGCTTGTATTTAATCAAGAATCATCAACATGTGGTTTGGTGGACCTACAGTTATGCAATCGTCATTGTAATGACTAAAGGGACAATTCTGAGTCCACCATTCATTAATATTTTGGCTTTAGACTGGATTGTGCCCCATATTACTCTCTGTAGTCAAGGCGCTGCGCGCAAGGCGCACCTAAGGCGCCTTAAGATCAAGGCGCGCCCCTTACTAAAATAACTATTTTTTTTTAAAATGTTAAAAATAAAAAATCCTTATTCTTAATATGCCCCCCCAAATCCTTTAAATTTACAAACATTGCTTCTGTTATTTTTTGACTTTTTTTTACTTTATAGGGGTGTTTTGGTCATTCAATATTTTAACATTTCAACTTGTGAAAGAAAAAAATTTGATGATGGTTTACATCATAAAAGTTGATGACGGGCCAACAGTGTGAGCCACATGGCATACTATTAGAGGCTATTGACCGTATGGATGTTCGGCTATCCCTAGATAGGCTTACAAGACAAAAATGGGTATGATTAGTGATTCCTAACCTTTGAATCTGAGTACCCCAATAATGCTAAAAATCCACAGTTGAAAATAATCCATGAAAAAGACTAATACAACGAACATAAATTACTAATCAGGACGAATTTCGGTATGTAGGTCCAACTAGGGATGGGCAAATTGTATGGCTTTTTGATTACTTATTTTGTATTTAGATAATAACATTGTTAACTAGAACCTATGATACTCGAATACATGTACCCCCATCGTAGCAGTGTCGACATGGATACATGTATGGGACATAGTACCGACACGTATCCTGGACATATATGCTGATATTTCTTAAAAAACAAAATTTAAGTAATAAATGACGCACCAAGTGCGTCGTTTTTTGGTAAAATTTTGAAAAAATAGAAAAAATGATAAGTTCTTTATATTATATTTATGTGGCCTAATGATTACTTGTTTTGTTATTTTATGATGTTATTTTTCTTAATTTTTTGATATTTTTTATTATAATTTTTAATATTGCGCCTCGCCTCAGTCAGGCGCGCGCCTCAGGCTACAAGGATCCTAGCACCTTAAGTGCGCCTTGCACCCTTAACTACCTTGCAACGAACATAAATTACTAATCAGGACGAATTTTGGTATGTAGGTCCAACTAGGGATGGGCAAATTTTATGGCTTTTTGATTTCTTTTTTCGTATTTAGATAATGACAATGTTACCTAGAAACTATGATACTCGAATACTTGTACCCCCATCATACCAGTGTCGACACGGATACATGTATGAGACACGGTACGGACACGTATCCCGGACATATCCATCATATATGCTGATATTTCTTAAAAAAACAAAATTTAAGTAATAAATGTCGCACCAAGTGCGTCGTTTTTTGGTAAATTTTTGAAAAAAATAGAAAATATGATAAGTTCTTTATATTATATTTATGTGGTCTAGTGATTACTTGTTTTTTTATTTTATGATGTTAGTTTTCTTAATTTTTTAATATTTTTTATTTGAATTTTTAATATTGTGTCTCGTTTCAATCAGGCATGCGCCTCGCCTTGCACCTCAGGCTCTCGCTCTAGGGGTCCTAGTGCCTTGCGCCGTTAACTACCTTACTATTACTTGTTTTCCGCTAATTGAACTACATTATCATTTCCATGAATTTGTTGTTTACTTGGTTCATATCACTAATATGCCTTCAATTCTTTCAAATTCCTGTGGAAGCTGCTTCTTGTAGTTTCTTAGTCGAGGTGCTTCCGCCTCCATCCTCCCCCCCCCCCATCATTAAAAGCTCCTTAAACCTTAGAAATGGTATGTGAAATATATCTGATTATCACAAATTCTTAACGTTACTTTTTTTAAAACCTTTTTAAAAGAGAACTTCCCTTTTCATTAAGCCAAAAATATCATCCACAGAATGGTACGATCCTTTGTTATTGTATGTAACTTTTGATCTATGCCAAAAAAAAAAAAATATTCAAGAAAAATTAGATTGCTCAATCATGAAAATTCATAGTTCCTTGTGTTCAGGTGTTGGCTGAGTGTTTTGTTGAATATCACTATAAGCTTCTAATGGATAATAGGCTGGAGGAAGCGAAGTGGCAAGATTGATGTTTTCCCATAAAAATCTTATTTTTCCTAACTGATGCATGCAGTTTGGTTATTCCAAGTGCATTCTTCTATTTTATAAAATGTTTAATTTTTTTTAAATGATTGAGATCAATCGTTTTAAGTTAATTCATGGGTCAAAAGATTTGAAGTAAAAGTACACACTAATATTCATAAAAACTCATGTTTTAATATTCCGATCGCTATTACTTTTTTAGGAAGCCTTGTCTCCGTCCTTTATTGCCTGGTGGCTGTGCAAAACTAAGTTGTTTTTTTATATTCTTTTGTCATTCATTCATTCTTTTCTGTGTAACCTTGGAGTAGTAGTCCTAAATTTTCTAGATTCACGTATTAAAATTTGACTGAGGGCCTGTTTGGTAAAACTTAATTTCAGCACTGAAAATTTATTTAATTGCTGAAAGCTTAAGTACTGACATTGCAGTAATTTTTGAGACCATTTGGTAAATTAATTGAAAAGTTCTTATGTCTGCAAATTAAGACAAGGGTATATTGGGTACTTTGAAATGTTTATTGGGGCATTTTTGTAAGTTTTCGGTAAAGAAAGCTTTGAATACAAAGGGATATTGGGGTTTCTAAAAGAATCTTAGAATCTTTTTAAAGATGCCATCACTTACTGCATTAAGTGAAAACCACTGAATTCATTAATTGGAGGTGGGATGACTTAAAAAATAACTGAATTTTCAGTTAATTTCTACATATAACAAACTGTTGGAATTTAAAAAAAAAATCATTGAAAATTTACATTTCGACCTTTAGTGCTGAAATTAAGTTTTAACAAACACCAGTCAAGGATCTAAAATTCTGAACTATGCTAAAAGGTGTCCCAGACCATCAAGCTGTTCAAGAAAGGTAATTAAGCATTTACGTAGCTATCATGGTTTTCCCTGACCTTCTAAAAAATAAAAAACTGTTTTGGCATGACCTTAAGCTGTGCAATGCTGGTGAAGAGAGGAAAGAATTGCTGGAAGGGAAATAACAAATCAAACAAAGAAGAAACTCAAGTATATTCTGAACTACGCTAAAAGGTTCCTCATACCGTCAAGCTGTTCAAGAATGGTAATTAAGCATTTACGTAGCTGTCACGGTTTTCTTTGACCTTATAAAAAATAAAAAACTGTTTTGCACAACCTTAAGCTGTTCAGTGGTGGTGAGGAGAGGGGAGAATTGCTGGAACGGAAATAACAAATCAAACAAATAAAAAACTCTGTAAATCACAAGTGAGTGAGAGAACACTCAACAATTGCTGAGGGGGGGAATTTCCCGGATTTTTTCTCTCCTCTAAAACTTCAAAGGTGAAAATTAGTAGATCTCAACCCTTTACACCTAATCTCAACTCTCTAATCATAATTAAAACTGAATTGACTTTTTCTACACTTAGCTTAAATAAAAGTAAGAGATTTATTACCTAATTAACCCGCTATTTACTACTAATAGTTACGTAGTTTCTTTCTTTTGTCGTCCCTTTTGTCTGGCACAACCATCCATCGTCATCCTCGTTGATCCTCAATATTTTCTTCAACAATTATCAATGGTACTCTACATCAATCTTATTGGGTTTGGGAATTTTTGGCTCTAACAAGATGGTTTTTATGCATTGGAAATATGTGGGACTATTGAGCTGGTTTCACTTTGTTTCAACTACCCACATACAGTCACGTTGGGGTTGGCTTTTCCTTTGATGAGGTATTTACTGTATTGGTTACCTTGTCATGTGCTGACATCTTGCACGCCTAGGATAGCTTCAGTCTCCTCAGTTGGCCTTTTGGGTATCTGCTCAGCGTATATTCTCTGATGTTGGTTGTCAATCTTGCTATCATACTTCAAGAAATCATGAAGATCAGAGATGTGGAATTTTCTATTGAACTATATCCTTTTTTTGTTCACATTGATGTCTTAAATTAAATTATATCCTGGTGCAAGTTATCGGCTACATGTCTACATCCATAGCCTTCTATCCATGAAAAAGCAAAACATCAAACTCCTAGGGAAAGTTAAAGTGTTAGCCCCCAAACACAAGGCTCTTGGCACTTAAAAGTATTAGAAGTAAATTAAACAACAAACTCTAGAACTTAGAAAACAGTACCAGCAATGCTCCAAGTTACATTTATGTCTATATGGGTTGGGTGAAAATGTGAAATGTCTTATCAACCATTTTAGTACAGACGTAACTTACATACGTTGGTACAGAGATTATGATAGGTGGTGGGATCGGTTTATGAATCATAACATGTAGAAGGTTTTTTTTTCCTGGGTCAAAGCAGAGTGAATAATATTTTGCAGGGTTCCATCATTTCTTTCTAAAATCTTCTCATAATCCTCATTTTTCTTGTGAATGTTCTTCAGATAACTTTCTGCAGTTTTATTATTGGGTTGTTGTTCTGATTTAGGTTCCAAATGCAGATTTTTGAGAAGAACCCAACCAAAATCAAGAACTACGGGATTTGGTTGCGGTACCAAAGCCGAACTGGTTATCACAACATGTACAAGGAATACCGAGACACCACTCTTAATGGTGCTGTTGAAGATATGTACACTGAGATGGCTTCTCGCCACAGGGTGAGGTTTCCATGTATCCAAATCATCAAAACGGCCACCATCCCTGCCAAGCTTTGCAAGAGAGAGAGCACAAAGCAATTCCACAAAAAGGACATCAAGTTCCCTCAGGTTTTCATGAAGATTAGGCCACCAACTCGAAAGCTTAAGACCACATACAAGGCCTCGAGACCTAACTTGTTCAAGTAATTCTGATCCACAATGCCCATGACTTTCTCAGATTGACTGATTTGATTAATGCCCATGGGACCACTTGTCAGAAATTTTGTTATTCATGCTTGAAACTCTGTTTATCCTTGATACCTTTTAATTTTATTTTTGGAATTCTGTGGTTTGAGACTAGTAATGTCAGATGGCGGAGGTGCTTACCTTTGACGGCTTCAAAAATTCTTGTAGTTTTTGTCAAGTCCATTATGAAATATTAGTAGTCTGTGTCTGTGATACACATGCTGCATTAGGAGTTCTTGCTTGTTTTAGTTTTTGGATACTGTTCAGCATTAATAATTTCGGGCGGTGTGAATGAGGCTTTCAAGAGGTGGCCCACCTTGATTGAATGATATTTGATTCGATGGACTGGTGGACATGTACCATTTTTGTACCATCTTAGGGTAGGGATCGACTGCTATTGACTACTGTGAGGTTTATTGAATGGCCTTTCGGAATATATTGACAGTTATGCAACTAGTCTAGTAGGACTGGCTGGGTTCCGAATGAATATGAATTGTCTGTTGCATGCTACTGAAAATGGTCCAGCAGGGGTGCTTTAAAGGAGCGGGCTTTCACTGACAGACGTCTTTGATTAGAGTAAAACTTGTGTCACAAGATGTTGTGACGGAAGCCGGTCACAGCATTCAATACGATCCACGTGGCATACTATTAGAGGACGACGACCCTATGGATGTTTGGCCAGTCCCTCAGTGGACAGGTACACAAAAAATCAGCTTGATTAGTGATTTCTAACCGATTCTATTGAAGTTATTTTCATGGGTTGATTTTAACGGTAGGTTTCTGAGCATACCTACCGGGACCTACAGACCAAAATCAGCCTGTCAGGTGATTTCTAACCGTTGGATCTGTGTACTCCAGATGATGCTCGAATCCAACAGCTAGACATAACCAATTAAGTTGATATTTGGTATGTAGATCCACCAAGATGTGAACCAAACCTCCGTGGTTCAGTGGACCTGAAAGTATGCCGCATGGCATTTTACCCAGAATGTGGGTGCCACTTGAGTTTTGACAATACAATTGCTGTTGACCTTTTGAACGATATTCTGACATTGTGATGTCTATTTTTCTTGATCATCATGGAAGCTTTTTAAGTGTGTGGAGTTCTCCCCATCCTCATTTGTATTTCTTGGGCATGGCCCAGACCCGCAATCCTCAATCGTTCCCTATTCTCCAGATGCATTGGTAGTAGAAGGCCCAAAGGATGATGTGTGGCTTGATTCGGTATGTGAGCAGGGTCCTAAATCTTAGAGCTTGGGGGAGGCTAGCTTGATCTGGCAAATCCTTGGTGCCTCTAACTTTGGACCGGATTTGCCCGAGATGGCATGGACTTCGTCTATGGTGGGATGGGCTCGATCTTAGAGCTTAGGGGTGTCAGGCTAGTTTGATCTGGCAAATCCTTGCTCAAACTTTGGACCGGAATTGTCGTCCAAGATGGCTTGGTCTTCGTCTATGGTAGGTTGGGCTCGCGACTAGTGATGGTCCATGTCAACAAGATTGGTGGGCCTTTGTTCTGGATCCAATAGTTTTTGTGTTGGCCCATGGTGTAGTCTTTTGGGCCTTTTGTAATATTCTGATGTCCAGGTGTGAATCAGAATGGGGGAACTGGGAAGGGAGCGAAGCTCGACCTCAATGTGTTGGGAGTGAAGCTCCAGCTGCCATGAAAGAGAGTATCCCAACCCTACTAAGATAATGACCGCTCTACTTTCTCATCAATAGTAATCTCCACGTGATCAATGACTGGTAGCACCATGTAGGACTGTCAACATCTAGGTGGTGGTGGTGGTTTTTTTTTTTTAAAGTAACGATCACATGGTCGGGGGTCCACGGATGTTGTCATGGTGCACTATGGTGTCATTTTTTCATTGGTCAAGTGTACTGGAATTACTTAATAATTAATTAACTAAAACTTAAAACTGATTTGCATGTAACTGGAGGTTTTGATTTTGTCGTCCTTCCCTTTATGAGTGTTCTGATTTCGTCCCTTATCTTTGTGGGTTCGTTTATTGGTGCGATTTTTTAGGGGTGGTAGTGGTCCGGTTCACACTTGTCTGGCTCAGCCCAAGGCCAGCCACCGCACTAAGATTAGGCATATGTGCTGGGCCTAAGCTTATTTTTGTTTAAAGTTAAGCTCAAGCCTAACCCAACAACTTGACGGGCCTTCAAATAAGCCTGGATGTATAACGTGCCATTAAGATCAAAGAAGCTTAAACCAGTATGTCTATCGTGCCAAATCTAAAAGCCCATTGGGTCAGCCCAGCCCATTGACATCCCTAATTAAACTCGAACTTCTTCCACCATTTTCTAATTTTTACTCATTTTACGGTCCACGTTTCATTAACAATGAGTAGGACCCATCCGTAACTGGTGGGTCCCACCCATTGTCTTCTCTGTGACAAATTAACCGTAGGAAGGTTAGTCGCTCACTCGCTCCTAACAAATCCAAAGGCAAGAGTTAGGCAGCACAGTTAGAGGAGTAAAATTTGTCACAACGCACAATCCGAGCCACGTGGCACACTCTTAGTGGACGATGACCGTATGGATGTTTGTCCAGTCCCTCAGTGGACCTGTAAACCAAAAACAGCTTGATTAGTGATTGCTAAGTGATTCGATTGAAGTTATTTTCATGGGTTGATTTTAACGGTATGAATTTGAGCTTCATTGAGCGTTATTTGGGTGCAAAGATCCAAAGGTTATAACTCACTAATCAGGCTGATTTTTGGTTTGCGGATCCATCGAGGGACTGGCCAAACATCCATACGGTCATCGTCCACTAAGAGTGTGCCACGTGGCTCATATGCGTTGTGACAGAAGTTTTACTCCAGTCAGAGTGGGGTGGTGGTAGGGATGGTCAGCGAGCTTCGCTGACCGCTCACAATATGTAGTATGTACCACGTGGTACCCTCCTAGATGACGCTGACCGTGTGGATGTTTGGGAAACCTTCGGTAACACTTGTGTGTGAGCAAAGCCGATCACACATCACAATATGAGCACTCTTAGAGGACGATGACCATATGGATGTTTGTCTAGTCCCTCGGTGGACTTTAAACGAAAAATTAGCTTGATTAGGGATTTCTAAGCGTTGGATTGGAGTCATTTGCATGGGTTGCTTTTAACCGTAGAGCATTACTGACCATTATTTGGGCCCGGGGTACTAGATCTAAAAGTCTGACATAACTAATCAGACTGATTTTTGGTTTTTAGGTCCAAAGAGGGACTGGTCAAACATCCATACGGTCATTGTCCTCTAAGAGTGTGCCACGTGGCTCATATTGTGGTGTGTGATCGACTTTGCTCACACACAGGTGTGAGCGAAGGTTTACTCGATGTTTGGCCAATCCCCTGGTGGACCTACAAACCAAAAATCAACTTGATTAGTGATTTCTTAGCGTTGATTGGAGTAGGTCCACCTAGGGATTGGCCAAACATCTATATGGTCAGAGTCATCTAGGACTGTCCCACGTGACTCATACTGTGCACGGTCCACGTGACTCATAGTCGGTGGTAGGTAGGCAAAAGAAAAGGACAGGAGTTACTGACACGTGGCATTCCCAGATCTAGTGTTGTGTATTGTCTCTCTCTTTTTGCTCCTTCACTCTTGATGTAATAGTCCCTGTATACTTAAATTATAATACTACCTCAATGTAAATCCGCCATTTGTCCTTATTCCCAAATCCAACGGCTGACATTAATGTGAGACTGTACCAAACTACGACTGGAAGATATGAATACTTTCTATCAACCAACCAACCTACCTAACAAGCTCAGCTGCTCCATCATTTTCTTTCCATCAAACCATCTGTTTTTTTGCAATTTTTCTGAGACACCCAAAACCTTCACTGCTCTTGTGAGTGACTTTTATTTTCATCCTTTTTTTTTTTTCCTGTTACTCAAGAAAGATGTTTTTTCTTTTGTAATTTGCATGATTTCAGTGCAAATTCTCCTTATTGTGCCTCAAAATTTCTTCTTCATTTCATTTAGTGTTGTTTCTCTTGAGCTCAAATTCAACTCCTACTCCTATATCTTCTGTTTGTTTTGAAAAGGGGTTACCCAGATTTTATTTTATTTTTCTTGAATTTCAATTCCCTGTTGATTTATTTTCATTCTCTCTTTTTGGGTTTTCTCTTGTTGTTGTGCTCAAGATATTAATTTGGTTTCTGGCAGATTTATTTGTTCAAAGTTGTTTTAGTGGTTGAAACAACTGATTGTTTCAATGGCACAACAGCATGTAAACCCAGAAGATCAGGTACTCTCTATCTGGTATTTTTTCCTATAAAGGTTGAAAAAACAGAATGAATTTTACTAACTTTATCTGCATTTAGCACTTCTGTTAATGGATGTCTGTAACAAAATGCTTCTTAGATCATTGAGTGGCTTAGTATATTACTTACTCCTTAGGTTGTTCTTGGAGAAGAAGTAAACCATGTGAGATTGATCACCTTGAACCGGCCTCGACAATTGAATGTCATTTCATCCAAAGTGGTATGTCGAATGAATTCATCCCACAATATCATTACATCCCAATTCGATTTATGGATGGTTGTTTCCTTGAGTGATCAGTCCCATTCAACTGTGCTCAGGTTTCTCTGCTTGCTGAGTACCTCGAGAAATGGGAGAAAGACGATGATGCAGAGCTTGTGATAATCAAGGTAGTTTCTGAATTTGGAATGGTTCTTGAATATGCATTTTTTTTATCTCTTTGGCAATTTCGTTTGATGGGTCAGCAAGGATTAAACCACAGACCTCGCCAGCTCTTTATTTAAGTCTGTATGGGTTGCTTGGATTTAGTCTTTCATTTTCTCATTTGGTTCATAAATCTTATTTAGGGAGCTGGACGTGCTTTTTCTGCCGGTGGGGATTTAAAAATGTTCTATGATGGAAGGAAATCAGGTAAACAACATGTTTAGAAAGTTTAATCTCTTCACTATAAATCTTTGTTTCTCCTTTTGAGTTTCTCATTATCTGAACATTGGTATTGTTTTTAAGATTTATCTGGTCTGTCTCCTAGTTGTAGTTGTATCTGTTTTTTATCAAAAAAAAAAGTAGTTGTATCTGTTTAAAAGATGCTCACAAATGGCCTTTTGGCAGATGATTCCTGCCTTGAGGTTGTGTATAGAATGTATTGGCTGTGTAATCACATTCACACTTATAAGAAAACCCAGGTACTCTTTTCAAATTCATCCTCACCCCCGACTTGGGAAGCAGAACACTGTTTTTATGTTTTTGCGGTTGTAGGAATGTATTAGTCAGCTATTGATGTTGTTTTCAGGTGGCTCTTGTTCATGGAATTTCCATGGGTGGAGGTGCATCTCTGATGGTTCCATTGAAGTTCTCAGTCGTCACAGAGAAAACTGTGGGTACTTGGGAATCTTCTAGACAGTGCATATCCATGTTAATTGTTTTTCTTAATTTTATATTTGCTCTAGAAGGCTTGTGTTCTAATTTTTTGTTGTTGCACGTAAATCCTTCAGGGAGTATTCTGAAAATATTAGTCATAAGATCTCTTTCTTGATCTGTAGGTTTTTTCCGTGCCCGAAGCAAGTATCGGGTTTCACACTGATTGCAGCTTCTCGTACATTCTTTCGCATCTCCCTGGGCATTTAGGTAAGCATGTAAATGTCTGCATGCTCACTCTTAGGTCATGGGGTAACAGTTTAAATGTGATGTAACAGTGAAATTCGGCTGAGCTTTTCTAGCAGAAACATATGATTTAGGCATGATGATAGGGAAAAATTAAGGGGAGAGATACTTTATTCATATTTCTCTTCCTGTAACTGAAATATTAACTTGTGACGTTGCACTTGGGTAAACCGCAGGGGAATACTTGGCCTTAACGGGTGCAAGGTTGAATGGGAAGGAATTGGTTGCAGCCGGTATGGCAACCCATTTTGTCCCTTCTGAGGTAAGGTTAAAACTCTCTTCTGATTCTGGTTCTCTTTTCTCTTTAACCTTGGCATTTGAACTATTTATAATGCATGTGCACACTTTCATTTACGGGTATAAGTATATGTTTGACCTTTATTTTCAATCATGTCTCTATATTATAGATGGTAGCTTTTAGGTAATTGATCCCAACAGCATTAGCAAATAAGAAAGGATAAACGCTAATTATGTTAATATCTGAAGAATAATAAAAGATATCATTTTCTAATAAGTAGGAAAATACAAGGAAACCTAATTCACTTGCACAAACCTAACTGCAGGAAACACCTATGCAGGGTGAATTTCCCACTCTAGAACCGCGCTTCAGTGTTTCTGACTTGGGAGCACTTTGGACTCGCAGTTCTAAGATGATAGAAATGCGAACTTGTTTGAGATGGACTTTTGATTCGCTAGACCCCAAGTATTTGACAGGAAATTTCAGAAACAAAGCTCGACAATTCTCTTTTGTTGTGAAGAACTTAAAAAGTTATGAAGATGATATGTTCTACCACAAAAATAACATTACAAACTTCAAAAGGAATTTATTAGTCACTAATTTATTATATTATATTCAATTTGTGACAAATATATGCATATGCATATCCTTCTAAAATAAGTCAATTCTCCTTAATATATATATATTATTATACAGGTGTTCCAAATCCTAGGGCTACCTTAAACACTTGCTTCCTCACTCCTGCTCCTGCTTCATGCAACTATGCAACATACTATATAAATATGGGATATATGGCGTCACTGGTGTGTGTGTGTGAGAGAGAGAGAGAGCTCCTGCTTCATGCAACTAAGGTACATACTATATAAATATGGGATATATGGCGTCACTGGTTTGTGTGTGAGAGAGAGAGAGTTGTTGGGGTTAGGTTTTTTTTGGAGAAAGAGGGGCAGATAAACATGGGAAGGAGTGAATGAGTCCAATGGAAAATCGACTTCCACTTTTTTTAAAAAGGAAGTCACTTTTCCTTATTTTGGGGGATTTGGGAAGTTGGTTTTCTGTGGGGACCACTTTTCCTAATGAACCAAACACCAGGAAAACACCGTTTTCTCGATTTTGGTTTTCTTTTCCGGGAAAAAAGGCGAACCAAACGCAGCCAAAGTCACCTTAATAAGGATACTTTAAGTGAACTCTTCAACATCTCACTTGCAACAACAATATGCCATCCTCTCAATACATTAGTTTACTTTTGGATTTTATCTTGCACGCCAAACAATTTATTTATTATTGATGAGATTGTCCCAACGTTAGTGCAATTAGATGAGGTATAGCTTCTCGTTAACATGACCTCGATAATACTTAAAGCAAATATATAGACATATAGGAGCATACTTCCATTTTTGGAGCTTTTCTATGGGCATGTTTTGCTGGATAAAGAGGACCACCCTTCGGCACTTCTTTCACTTTATACCCCCTCCATCCTTCGGAGTGAAATAAAGGGTACTCTTATGTATTACGGATTCCAGAACGCTAAAAAGGTGGGGTGAAGCAAGCTGGATCTCTGATCGACCTGGACGCATAATGCGGTGGGATTAGATCGTGGTTGACGATAACGGTCGAAAAGACCAGCAAGCAAGATGGTTGTTAATAGCATGGTTTAAAAAACGGCCTTTATAACAAATATAATGGTCGTTATAACGGATTCGGACCTCACCCGTTACGTTATATACCGTTTTAACGCCCATAAAATAATGGCCATTATAACGAAAATACCTGTCCGTTACAATCCGTTATAACAGAAAAGGCAACACCCTAGTCCGTTATACCGTTATAACGGTCCCTTTTAAACCTTGCTTAATAGTATTAGACTCTTTATTGTTGCCTTATGAGTTCTATCTTACAATCACACTGATGTTTGCTAAAACCTACGGGCTGGTGCGCAACAATGGCAGTAGCGAACACTGTTACTAAAGAAGGGAGAGGGGGAGCCTCTACTGCAGTTAGGTCCTCTCGCTACTCTAGTTTTTGCTTAATGTGTTCCAGGAGTATCCAATTCTTTTGAATTGTCCCATCGCTTGTCCCACCGGGAGGGAGGTTGTGTATTGCCAGTCTCTGGAAACTTGGTCTAATGTCTCCATGGGAACTCCGGGTTTTGCAGCAAAGGATAAAGTAAATCAAACACACAAGGATGAATTAACATATGACGGTGCAATTTCTCTAAATTCATTAATCTCTTACTCATGTCAGGCTGTAATGGATTTTTACTGGACCTAATCTCTCTCAGCTCTGTTTAGCTGTGGTAAAACTTCCTATAACCCCATCTAAGAACTGCTGGTGCAACAATGCAGATACTCGCTGAATGTTATGGCAACTTGAAGGAGCTAACAGACATTCAAGATGCAGAACTCATTTGATTTTTATTTAAATGAACACCATTTGTTTGTGTTTCGTACACAAGAACTCATTTCTTACACATCATGACATTTTTGTGCATATGCAGAAATTGCCTGAGCTTGAGAAGCGTCTGATAGATTTAAACTCAGGTGATGAGCATGCAGTCAAATTAGTGATTGAGGAATTTTCTTTGGATGCTAAACCTGATGAAGAAAGTATTTTACACAAGTAATGGATCTGAACTAATAAAGCATATCTTTGCTATTTTTGAGGAAGAATCAAATGTCCTTGCAGTTGACACTGATATGCGTTGTTTTCTGCAGGCAAGCAGCAATTGACAAGTGCTTCTCGAAGGAGTCCGTGGAGGAGATAATAAAATCATTCGTGAGTTTAGTAAACTCCACCACATTGCCACTTAATCTTACCTTGTTGACCTTATCCTGAAAATGTGTCAAAGACATGCTTACTTTCTCTTACACAATTTTCTGATCTGTTTAAGTTACTTCTGTGCAAGTGTTTGTATTCATAAGGAATCTTTATTTTGGTTTAACTCGTTTCATGCTTAATAAGTCATGGGAACTTGTGTAAATATGCTTTGCAAATGATATAATGGGACTCCAGCTTCAAATGCAATAAAAATAGTTCCCTCAAATTGGCTAAAGAGAGAACTCCATTTGCTTCTTTGCTTAACAGCTTGTACCACAACTAGAACCTTATTTCGGGAAGTTAGTTTTGTTAGTCTTTAGGTTCATCTCTAATGTTTACATGAAACACCACGTTTTTGTGTATCTATGCAAGAACAAATCAGTGTATCTTCTCCAAGTATGGTGTATATGCAATACACTGAGACGACAGAAATGTCAGATAAATCGACGTTGTAAAAAGAAAAGAGATTTAAACCGAGTTTTTGGGTTGAAGCCCATATTCTTAACCAAATTCAAATACATGAACCACTTGTATCAACAAAGTAATTTAAAATGATGCTGTGCAAATAAAATGAATTTGGAATAATACCTACACATCACAGTGTAATCTCACTTTGGTAAGTTGAGAGGATTGTTGAGGAAGTATCTGCTGATTCAATTTTCTAATGCCTTGCATCTTTTCCTTGTGTTAACAACCTTTTAACTGGTTTGTACTTAAAGATTTGCTATTGCAACACCATATGTTTAGATTGGCATGCTTGTGTAATTAGCAGCAATATCTGTAGAATTGTACAACTGTACCCTTCTGTGAACCAAATATATTTTGCTGTTTAGGAAGCTGAGGCAGGCAACGAGGGAAATGGATGGATAGGGGCAGTGCTCAAGGGTTTGAAAAGATCATCTCCAACAGGATTGAAGATAACATTTAGATCGGTATGCTCTCAAATCTCACTACATTATAGTTGCTGCTATTGTAGGCTAAATTCCTGTTATAATTTTCACATTTAATTCTTTTTATAAGAACCTAAGGAAATTCTGGACTGTCTTGGGAAATATGCATGAACATGGATAAAAATGCAGTGAAGCAGATGGAAATTTCTTGAAAGACCTTTGGTGGGGAAATCACATCCTGTCTTCAGTTTTCTTATCTTTATAACCTATCATCTTCAGAAAATTCCCATATCTCCGATTTGGTCTCCCAATCCCCATCCAGTGTTGCATGAAATATGAGATTCTGTAGGGAGCTTAGAGAGGTTGATATCGAGATAGTAGCTTCCCTTTTATGGAAATTGAAAGTTTTTTTTATTTTATCTTTTTCTGGGGCCAACACTAGAATTTGGACTGTTGAATCAAACGAGTGTATGCTTCAAAATTGTTTTATAGAGCTATCTTTTCTCCATTTGTATTTCCCCTGTAAGAATATTTAAAAACTGTTTTACTCCCAAGATCAAAGGTTATGTCAGCCCTTAGAAAGGTCAACACTTGTGCTATGTTCCAAAAGAGAAGGGAAAACAAGTCCCGCCCTTACAGTTGTATGATGTGTAAGAAGAACGGTGCATCAGTCAATCATCTTTTCATCCATTGTGAGGTGTCCAAATGAACTTGGAATAATTTCCTCAAGCTTGCCAATCTTTATTGGGTGTTTCCTTTCGATGTATTTGACCTTATCTCTCAATGGATTGCAGGTCCTCTATGGAGATGTTACTTGCATGCTATTTTGTACGGCATTTGAGAGGAAAGGAACATGAGGATTTTTATAATAGATTCTCTAATCATATGGTCCTTTTCGATATGATTATGGCAATGGTTTCTCTTTGGGCTTTACCTTGAGAGAAATTTGTAGGTGCAAGTACTAGCGATATTTTGGGAGATTGGAGGGAGGTAGATTGGTTCTATCCCTCATAAAGAATGTGAGATTAAGCTTAATTTTGATGCGTGCTCTCTTGGTAACCTCCATCCTTAGGACATTAGTGGGTTGTTTCACGAGTTTTGGGAAGGATCATTTATTATTTCTGAAGTCTGTTTGGTGTTTGTGATTCAAACAAGGCCAAAGCCTCAGCTCTTCTTTTGGTTTAAGAATAGCTAAAAGGCATAACTTTGCCAAAAATTGTGGGTAAAGGTGACTTCAGAAACTCTTCTCTCTTGGTGTTTCCAGAAAAAAAAGTGTTTGTAGAGAATCTTCCATATTATTAAAGAGACTTGAGTCTGGCCACATCTTCGAATATCTCGTTCCCTTGTGTGCCAAGGATGGCTAAATAGACACCAATGATGGTGTTCAAAGGGATGTATTGCATAGTGACGTGACTTGGCCTTAGTAATTTCTCTAGGTTTTTTTCCTCCTCTTCCCACTCTTTCTTATATCTTCTCCTTTATCATTTCAATTCAATTTTCATTGTTCACTGTCCCAAAAAAAAGATTAAAAGAAAGAAAGAAACTATTGAAGATCCTGCATCCATTGTCTTCAATCTCACTTCTTAATCTCTTCCAGATTAGAGAAGGAAGGAAGCAATCACTACCTGAATGTCTGAAGAAGGAATTCAGACTCACAATGAACATACTACGAACCACAATATCTGGCGATGTCTACGAGGTATTTAATAAATTATAATCTTCTTCCACTTATGAAAAAAGAACAATACTACATATTTTGTTTTGGCAATACATATTTTGCTTTTCAATCAATCCAACGAATATTTCTCTTCTGCTTGTTAAGGGTATTAGAGCTCTAACTATCGATAAAGACAATGCTCCAAAGGTATGCCTTCTCTGTCCCCCTCTTCTCTGTTCTTTCCCCCCTACTCTTTCTCAATTTACAAGGTATGACAGTGGGACCCAGCGACTCTAGAGGAAGTGAACAGTGAGAAAGTGGACCTGGTTTTCCAGCCATTCAAAGAGGAATTGGAGCTGCACATTCCGACCGAGGAAGAAAGCAGGTCAGTCTTACTATGCTCCATTTTTGTACCCACCCAAGTTCTATTTCCTTTACTTCGTCTGCTAATTTCTCTAGTTTTGGATCCAAACCAATTTACAGGTGGGATGGGAAGTATGAGAATTCGGCCTATCCGAACTTAAAGCCAACCACCAACCCAAATAATTAACTAATCAGCAGCTGGTGGCATTTTCTTTTATATTCCCCTGCATGGACACACTGTGTTTATTGTGTTCATGCTATTCCTCTGGTTAGTTTAAGTATCTTTTCTGATCAAGGCTTCATTGTTACTAATAAAGATACTTCATTGCTGTAAGCTTTGCAATTATCAAAGAAACTGCCTGTTTTGGATTTCTTTATTGTCTATTTCCTAACCAGATTATTGGGTGGGTGAAAAAGTAGTTGAATCATAAACTAGGAACAACTGAGTGCATGAAGAAACTAAAAAACCAGCCTTGCAAGCTGCAAGGATGGATCAATAGGTTCCAACCCAGTTTTTGGTGTTGCAAATCAAATCCACAAGGAAATGAATTCTAGGAATATTTATTAGAAAAAAAATATATATTGTTGAAACTAATTCAGAATTTACAAGAAAAGACTGGAGTCCCAGTGGTGGGGCCAACATAGAGATCATGTTGGACAATCCAACCCTACATTGAGTTGTCATTGCCATGGTGATCCTCATCACCAAAAATCAGTCCATGTCGATGGATCGTCCAACATGATCTCTATGTGGACCCACACTGGGTATAAGAATTGGATGTAAGAAATGCGTGTAGCTCTAGACGGACTCTTTCGGAAAAATGATAAATTGCATCTCTTAGATGCCATTTTCTTATTTGAAACAGGGAAATTTTACCCCACAAAATGCTTGACCCTAGGGGCATCACCCAAATCAAGGGCTGTCCATCAATACATTGGGAGGTGGGGCCTAGATGATTTGATAAGAGAATATTTAAAAAAAAATGCTGTGGGCCCACCTCCCCATGTATTCCTTGGGTTTGTATGATGCCTATGCAAAGGCCCATTACATATTAACATTTGATATGAGCGGATGTTTCATATTTCGCACAGGATGTGATGTTGAAATCATCCTCACCAAAAATAACCCGGAATTTCTAGCCCTATCAAATGTGAACATAAAAAGTAATTTTTTTGACGTTTTCAGCTTGTAATCAACTTTTCAGAAGACTAGAAATGTTGGAATGAGTTGATTTTTGTGAGGATGATCTCCATGGTGAGAAGTTCATCCTCTACTTTGTGATTCATCTCCATGTAAGCCCCATGCCATGCAAAATTCATGTTAAAAGTAAAATGTTAACATCCGTTGCATTATTTGCCAAAAAATTAAACTCTGCTTAAAGTAAAATTCGTTACTTTCAGTACTGTACTTCCAATCAGAGTTTAAAAAATGTTAACATCCGATACATTATTTGCTAAAAATTAAACAAAAACCAAAAAAACGGAATGTTATAACAGCCACTATTTTGTCCGTTATTTCGCCATTATCAAATATTATTTGGAAAAATGCTAAAAATAAGTAAAATAATATATTTGTGACCATTTTTTTTTTTTTACTTAGAACACCCATATTTAAAACTTGGAAGTATAACTTTATAACAGTCAGATTTATACCTTGCTTCCAAGTTTACAGCAAGACATAATAAAGCAACAAAATTTATTTCGGTCAAGGGTTGTGGTCCTCTGGTTCGCACCATTGTATCCAAAATCTCGACTGTTGGACATCTTTTGCCACCTCATCCAAAAGAATGCAATAAATCCAATGGTTCAGATGATTTCTCTTCGGTGGGACCCATTGAATGTGGCTTCCTAAATATAACTAAAAGGAATTCGATCTTTCTGCCACCAAGCTGAAGAAATGGGTGTCACGAATCACGATTCATGAATGGTTCTAGAGTAAACATATTAAGATTTGTATGGGAAAAACAAAAAAACACATTTGGTTACAATGTTAAATTCAACAATGATGGGGAACATTTCTTTGTGCTAAAAATTCTCACACAGAATAGACTGAATTAGTTATAACTATAAGAAGAATTTCATCAGGCCATAGGTAGGTCCAAATCGCTCGCGGCAAGATTTATCAGGTTACAAGCAAACGACATGAGCCTGAAAATAGATGGCAAGCTAGTCATAGTAGCTTCAGCAATTTCAGCTGCATGTCCAGGCTGTTGTCCCAAAAGGAGACTGTTGGACTTTCCACGCAACCCGCACGTGCACACATATACATTTATGGAAAAAACAGAAACAAAAACGAAACTGGAAAAACTTTGGAGAAGAACTAAGAAACTCCCTGGAAGGACAGTCTGTCGCGCAAGGTGTCGAAAATTGATGAAGCAGATGCATTTTGAGCGAAGGTTAGCTTCAATCGGCCAAGTAACTCGCCATCTTTCGCTTGAGATGCAGCATCCGCAGCTTCCTTGGCCATGCCAATACGGGCATAAGACTGTTTTCAAAACCCACATGGATGTAAGCAAAGGGTACATAGTGAGGACATAAATTTCTTGGCTTTTTTTCTTCCAGCAGGTACAATGATCAAACAATTAAGCATATTCTCACCACTGACAACTATAAAAGCTGATTGGCATGGTCAATCAGAAGGGGAAACCAAAGTCCTTGAAATAATAAATACATCCATGTGGCTGATGGATATTAAACTGAAAATAACATATCAGGCAATGAGGAACAAGGGATAAGATTACCTCAGCTCTTTCTCTGGGGTCTGTGAGTTTTGGGATGTATTTGAGAGCTTCAGCTTTCTCATCTGCATCAATGCATGCCTCCACAAATGGTCTATAACCTATTTGATTTCACATGCACATGGGTACTGATCTTATAAATTCATTCTTATAAAGAACATACACAACTGGAATTCTTCTGTAAACAGATACGTAGTGACATTGGAATAGGACAGATGCTTGGTGTTAAATCCTTACAGTGTTAGGCATCTAATATCATGAACAATCAACACTAACTAGAATTAATCATAATCATTTTCGTATTATGAACCCCAATCCTAAATAAACTGGTAATTTCAGATTTCTCAATATTTAATCCGAAACGGGGTATTAGGGATTTACACTGAAGGCAAGAATTTTTACAAGCATGACTAATGCATAGCCCTTTAAATTGCACTCAAAATAAACCAGAAAATCGGAAATTTACCGCTTGGCGGTCTCTTCTCCTTGGAGAATTTTTCTAGGGCATCCCAATCTCTGATTGTAGCCAAAGCGAATACTTTGAGCCAATACCATCTCTTCTCAGAAACCTGCAAAAGAAATTGAAATTTGAGAACAATTATTATAACAATTTGTTACTAATAACAATAAAGATGAAAGACCTACCGAATGTTAAAACAAAAAGGAATAAAATAAACTAGCAGTCAATAGAAAATCTTCATTTATAAAGACGCTATTCTAATAAGGTTTACTTATTCATAAAATGAAGGAACAAATGGTGTAGGTTACACTTGTTCATAGGTTACAAACCTTAAATTCTGATCTGACTTTCATTGCAGCTCGATGGTTGCCCAGTACAATACAGGTTCGTATTGTATCGCTGATACTTGAATCAACAAATATGGCCTGCTTTGTGGTCACTTCTAATTCGTGTTGCATTCTGTAAAATCGCATAGCAAGAGATCAGAAGCACAAAAGAGATCTACATATCTAGAAAACAGAGGATACTAGTACATGTCAGGACCCTCAAAAGAAAAAGTAACTTGGGCTTCTTGGAGTTGAAGCTCAAAGGTTTTAGACATAAGGAGCTAACACTTGGTCGGTAATCATGTTTGTTTCTCTATGAACTTAATTGCTTGTATGCAGAGTTATTAAAAATTTATTTGAATCTTAGGATTCAAATTAAATCTTAACCTAAACGATTTGAATTTTATGTATGAAACCCTCTTAGATAAAAATCCTAAGATTTAAATGTAAATCTTATGATTCGAGTATGATTTACGACTTGGACGATACACTTCTTTCAAATCTTACCATTTGAAGAGCACATTTTCAAGTGAAAACAATGACTACAATATTTATACTTTTGTATTTACCTAAGCATTAAACACTACAAAAAAGAAAACCAGCAGTGTTTTTACTAATTAAAGAAATTTATTATATGTTCCTTGCTCTGTCATTCCACACAAAAATAATTTATCATAGTTCCACCATCAACCATGGGTCATTTAGTTTTTTGACTTTTGTGTTCCTGTTTAATATTACAACTTATAAGGGCCCTTAATTAAAAAGAAGTTAATAAAGCCATTAACAAAGAATTCGTAAGTGATTAGGGTTAGGGACAAGAAAACGAACAAGTTTTTCTGTACAATTACTCTACAGATAGGGGATCATTTGTTGTCCATTTTCTCTATCATTGCTTGCTCCTTTTTAAGTTATTAAGTGGATTATATTCCAAGTAAGAATCATAAACTTACAATAAGTAATTCTTGCTATACAATTCTTATAGAAAACAGTTTCTTGGTGTAGCGTGTTTTGCATGAAACACCAACCAACATGGATAAAAAGAAATGAATGTCCATACACGCAATTTGAAAGATTGAGAATTGAGACTGTCGATGGGAGATGGAAACTTGTTTAATTTGATGATGAATTGACGATACATGATTTTGATTTTGATTTTTCTTTTTGTGAAAGGATATTTTGTTTGTATAAATAATAATAATAAGAAGATACAAAAGTGTCTCTATAGTGTATATCGGATCGGGCTGATTGCCGAAGAAGAAGGGGGGAATCGTGAATAGTGTCCACGATTCTACAGTAATGTTTTATTTCACAAACAAAGGTAAAATTTCAGGAATACCCCAAATCGTGAATAGTGTCCACAATTCTACAGTAATGTTTTATTTCACAAACAAAGGTAAAATTTCAGGAATACCCCAAATCGTGAATAGTGTCCACAATTCTACAGTAATGTTTTATTTCACAAACAAAGGTAAAATTTCAGGAATACCCCAAATCGTGAATAGTGTCCACAATTCTACAGTAATGTTTTATTTCAGTAACAAAGGTAAAATTTTAGAAATACCCCTAACTACATATGAAGACATAAAGAAATAAAATGGCGAAACATATATAAAATCCATAAAGTCATAACAAATACATATGTGAACAATTATATAATGGGTCATGGAGTAAAAAGGCATATTATATATTCTTTTAATTTGTTGGATATTATTTCATATTTTTTTAACTATAAAGAAAATTCTTTATGAATCTTGTGACCCAACGATTGAGTCCTACTAATGATTTTATGATCAACACAAATTGTAAATTAGTAAGGCACGCACCTCAAACCAGGCTCTCGGCGCATCAGGCGCGCGCCTCACTAAAATACATGTTTTTTTATAAAAATTTTGTACTTTGGCCTATTATATTAAGCATCGGTATGATAGGAGAAATATAATTGAACCTATTTCATTGAAAGATATTGATGAAAGCAATGAATGACTACTTGGGGAGATGGATACAGAAGGTGGAGAAGCAGAAGATGAATTGGTGTTTGAGGATGATGAATTGGTGTTTGACATGGAGTGTTGTTGCGAGCGATGTTGGAGTTGGTGAATCAACATCAATACTAGATCACAATCAAGGTCAAGAGTAAGAGCAAGGGCTTTAATATTATAAATGACGGCGATGCTAGCTAGAATAATTGTAGATTATTTGAAATTTTGAACATTTGCTATCGTTTATGTTTTATGGCTTTTTGATTACTTGTTTTGTATTTAGATAATGACAATGTTAACTAGACTACTTTTGGGTTACTTGAGATTTTCGACATTTGCTATCTTTTATGTTTTATGGCCTAATGATTACCTATTTTGTTATTTTATGATGTTATTTTTCTAAATTTTTTTTATATATTTCTTATAAATTTTAATATTGCGCCATGTTTTAGTCAGGCGCGTGCTTCGCCCTGCGCCTCAACGCTAGAACTATCTATATATATTTTGTTGAAGTTACTTCTATGAAGAAAATTTAATCAATATCTGAGTTGAGAAAAGGAAAGGAAAAAGGAAGGGAGAACTGAATCCCCAATACACGATGACAGGAAAACTCCTTGACTAGCAGATTCAGGAATCATTTGTCTCTTTATGGGCATGATATAATGGAATATATCCAAGAGGGCCTATCTCATTCTCCAGAAACTATTAGAAATCTCACTTGTATCAAGTCACAAAGCTCATTCATGGACAACTCAAATCTGTCAAGATATTCTAAATTTTCGTTTTCTTGGAATCAATAAAATTTGCAGATTGCACAAATCAATGTGAATTTACACATATATATTCAAGAGGAGGAACATGAAAATTAGAACTTCGAAACACATTAAATCTTGTCCAAAGACCTTGAAAAAATAATCAATATTTTCCTAAAATTAGAATCTGCCAGAAGATGCTCGAAAACCACACAATTGATGCCAGACATGGTTGCAGATTATCAGCCATGCGACCCATGTGTTAAAGTTCAACATAAAATGCTAGAAATCTGGAACTTCTTGAACTATAAATTATATCCTAGAATTTTGTAAAAATTGCCTTTGGCCTCTGTAGATGGACAAAGTCTCAGAAATTCCAAAACCCTAAGGAATATTTGGTAAAAGGGGTAGCTCTGTCCTCGAAGAGAATAAGAGCTTACCCACTGTTGGTATATTTTTGTCCTTGAGTGCGTTTGCCATTGCCACATATACTCAGGCACAGACATGCTCATCTACACCAATCCCTCCCTGGGCATGTTTGTCTGCAGGGATTGTTCTGTCCAGGTCCAGGGTAAGAGCTTATCTGACTGTTTAGCTGCCGAGGAATACACAGTGAGGGATACGCTACCCCACAAAACAGAACATTTTCACACACACTGGAAAATTGCACTTGGAGGAAAAGACATAAGTAATATAACAGGAGAAGACACTCGTCCACCGTAATCCCAGCAACCAAACACATCCTAAAGGACTCCGATAAACATGTGAAAATCTTGAATAGATAAAAATTACAATAAATAAATAAACAAATAAATAAGGAGCAATGTAATAGCTACAATTCAAGTAATAGTGACTACAAAAACTGTGACCAACAGAAAACCCAATACTGCATTAAGTGACTAATAAAGCATGCAAAGAATTCCCAGTAGTTATGTATTTCTAACAAGAAAATGGGCGCTCTTTTTTTTTACTCTCTCAACCCAAGTAATCACCCAATCTCTTCCATTAAGGTAAATTTCTTAAAATCTCCTCTCAGAATCTCACTCCACGTCCGTTTTGCCTTTTCCCTCACCATTTTAGGCCCTTCGACTTGCACATTCCTCCTCACTGGTGCTGTCATTGGTCTTTGTTGTATATGACCAAACCATCTTAATCGAATTTCCCTTGTTTGTCACTTATTGGGGCTACTCCTATATTTTCACAAATACGTTCATTCCTAATTTTGTCTTTCCTTGGGTTACCACACATCCATCTCGGTTATACTCATTTCATGAACATGTTGTTTCTTGATTGCCTAACATTCTGCTCCACAAAGCATCATCGGTCTCATTGTCGTCTTATATAATATTTCTTTTAGTCTGATTGGCGCACCTCAATCACATAGTACTTCAAAAGCACATCTCCACTTTAGCCACCCCACTCTAATTCCTTAATCTTTCCTTCCTTACAAATAAAAGGACCAAGGAAACGAAATTGGGCACTTCGAGGTATCTCTTGGTTGTCAATTTTAATTGGCGGATCATATCTATGTGCATCCTTACTAAAATTACATTTCAAAGGGTCCTTGTGAAAACCAAATATTGAGACCACCAAGCATGAGAAGTCTAAATTCTTCAAGATAACAACTTGGACTACTTACATTTTATTTAACTCTTAATTCCTAAACTATATGGAAAACATAATAGACTAAAATCTCTGCTTTTTCTTATATATAGATTTTGAATTAGTTCCAACAGGTTTAAATATTTTAAGGGATAAGGTATCTATGATTCAATGCCTAAAAATCTAGGTGTAGGTCCATGATAATTGAAGGCAGGTTAAGTGTTAAATATTCTGTAAAAAACCTTGTATGCTTAAAATCTTTGAAGTTGTGAGAAATGACCTTAAGGCCTGATAAATCACAATAAACATGGTTGTGAGCTGTAACTGGATTTGAAGACTGTCAATAATTGGTGTATCCATGTGTGCAACCCAAGTAATAATATGTTTTACCTTAACAGCTTCGCATGCTCTTCAGCAGCCTTTGACTCAAAGGTGTGTTCTTTGGTCTCTGAGAAAAGACTCTGAGCCTTCTCAATAAGTTTTATGCGTGGGCCATGAAGTGGAGATCCCTTGCTTGCCATTGGATTCTTTCCTAGTTCCCATGATTCTTTCCACAAGAGGAATGCCACATCCTACAAAACCAGATAACATTCAGTGAAAACATCATTTACGCCATAGACAAAAGAACTACTGATAAGAAATTCATCAGAGTTTCCAAATATTAACTTGTGCATGACTGCTATTAAGTGGTTAAGCTTGAAAAGCATAAAGCAGCTTTACAAGGCATAAAGGAACCAAAACAAAAAGGATTCCATAGTTTTTGTTTGGACTTGATCTAGCCATGCACAAAAATTACTAGTATGCATGAAATTATCCAAAAAATTAAGCAATCTTGGAAATGAAAGTCATGCCAAATTTAATTTATATTAGTAAAAGAGAACTTTATAAAAAGTACACCTCAAAAGTAAAATCTGCATCCTATCATAGAAAAGGATCTGGGAAAAAGAATGCCTATTAATAATGTGCATCACATGATCCCTCTCCTTTCATAATTATAATGATTGAAATAAACTCAAGTAATAAATTGTCACTTTTATGGAGAACCTAAGAATTAGCATTTGCATTGGGCACAATTAGTTCAAAGATCATTTGTTGGTTATTCTGTCACAGACCACAAGCTAAGTTTTCCAGTATATCATTGCCAAACAAAATAAACCATTAGAGTATGATCAATGGAGCTCTGTCAAACAAATCAAACCTACTTGAAGCTGTCCAGTCGAAAGAAAAAAGTCCTTCAGGAATTCGTGCTTATAACACCTGAAAACAGACAAGCAATGAATGAAACATGCACTGCATAACTTGTGTCCTGGAGACAGGAAGGCCTAAATCTAGCAATCATTTTTAAATTTAATTGAATCATACAATGGAGTACACATTACCGTGCATATGTTATGAACAAATCACGAGCCAGAGGTCTTGCCTGTATCATTCCGAAAAACTCCAGTGCGGGGCTCTGAATGCAAGAAAAGTAATATGAACATCACACTGATAGATAATAACTGAAATAAATAACATCATTATGCTGTATATATGATAACCTGATTCAATATGTAGCATATAAAATGAAGTATGAAAAGAGAAAGAGAAGTTTGCTGAAAGTAATACCTTCTGCCAGATATGGAAGAGAGCAAGATAAACAAGGTCAGTATCACCACTTTCAGTTGCCTTCATCAAGGCTGTGTCTTCCTCTCCTATGCTTAACAAGAGAGGAATCTGATGCCAAAAGATTACAGTTACTACATTTTTTTTTTATAAATACAGCAGTATCATCTTTTATCAAAGGTAACAATAAGTTAACCAGGATTCAACAAAGAAAGAAGGACGAAGAAAAGACATTTTTTCATTCAACCATTTACTAAACAAACCTGTTTGGATGAACGGGGTTCATATTCGACAAGCATTGCAGCTAACTTCCGGCGGCCACTGTTATCTGCATGAGCAGCAACTGCTGCATAAGATATGCCTTTGCATAATTTCAGCTGAAACTCAGAAAGCGTCACTTCAGAGATTGTGCGATGTAGTTTGAAACAAAAACCTAATGTTTTTTTTCCAGCTACTAGGTAAGGAGTCCCAAACCTTATCAAGCAGGATTTCAAGCAGAGCAGCATCATGAATGGCTAATGAAGCTGTTATCTTTGCACATGCCCAGTGCATTATCACCACCTCCTGTACAAAACCAACTAAAGACTTATGCAAATGTATAAATGGAGGTTCTTGTTCCAACATAAACGGAAACAATTAAGTGCAAGTTATCTAATGCATGCATTTCTGACTGTATCTCGTATCGAACTACCAATGTTCACAAATCAGTATGGCAGGGAAGGGGTCTTGAACAGTAATATGCATGCACAATAGTGAACATTTATTAAGTAAAGGAGTTCCCTTCAGACTTGCCAGGAATATATCATCACTTGGCTTTTTCAGAGATCCAAGGACAGAAAGCTTTAGTATTACTAATACAAGTAGTCTTCCACTTTTAAGTTTCTTTAACCAGTAATAAGTATTAAGTACAGATTAAAGAGAAGGTGAAAATCCTTGATGTACAAAAGATACCTCTATACACCACTTACAGCTAATGAGTAGCAATACCATGGGAATTATGGCATCCCAACTAGTAAATTAACTATATGGATCCCTTCTATTTCAGTATTTCTTGGCCAAAACATCTCGGTCTCATGGGTGATTGGCATGACACTTTCAGGGTTTGTCTTCTATATATGAGTCAAAGTACTGTTCTATTTCATTATGTCTTGGCCAAGACATCTCAGTATCGTAAGTGATCAATAGGATGCATTTGGGTTCGTCTTGCTTTGTCTACCTATATCATATTGTCTCAATTGAGACGACTTTTTTTTTCAATTGACCAAGATGTACTAATGCAGGGGCATTTTCACACCGGGCTCGAGTGGGGCAGCCTGCGTAATATGGGGCACACTTGGGGTGGGGTGGCTTGTGTGATATGGGCCCACGAGGGGTCGTGTCGACCGAGAACTTAGATAGACCCTATGAGATAAAGGAATTTAATCTCACGCTACCAACAGTCGCGGCTTTTGGGGAGTATTGGTTAAATGTCTTGCATCAAAGTGGTATCAGAGCGGGAGGTCTCGTGTTCAAGTCTCCTCACCGGGGGTGATTAATGCAGGGGCATTTTCACACCGGGCTCGAGTGGGGCAGCCTGCGTAATATGGGGCACACTCGGGGTGGGGTGGCCTATGTGATATGGCCCACGAGGGGTCGTGTCGACCGAGAACCTAGATAGATCCTATGAGATAAAGGAATTTAATCTCACACTACCAGCAGTCGCGGCTTTTGGGGAGTATTGGTTAAATGTCCTGCATCATGCAGGGCCGTCTTAATACAAGTTGAGGCCTAAGGCGAAAACTCTAAATGGGGCCTTTTTATTTCATGGCTCAGGCTCCAGTCACCGGCCCAAAATGACAGGCTCCTATTAAATATGAGCCACGTGGCACAATCTTAGAGGACTCTGACCGTATGGATGTTTGGCAAATCCCTAAGTAAACCTACAAACCAAAAATCAGCCTGATTAGTGATTTATAGGTGTTGGATTGGACTTATTTTCATGGGTTAATCTCAATTGTGGGAATTTGAGCAGTATTTGAGGTACAAAGTTCCAACGCTTAGAAATTACTAATCAGGCTGATTTTTGGTTTTCAGGTCCACCTAGGGATTGGCCAAACATCCATATGGTCAAAGTCCTCTAATAGTGCGCCACGTGGCTCATATTGTGTCCTGTAGTCGGAGCATGTCATTTTAGGATGATAACTGGAGCCAGACCCTTATTTCATATTGCCTCTTTGCTTAAACAATTTTTTTTTTTTACAAAAATACCCTATTGCCCATACAGTTAAGTTAAAAGACCTTTTGGGTAGGTTGTACTGTAATAAGAAAAAAAGGACGTTTTGCCTTTTGGTAGTAAAACTTCTATCACACGAAATTGTAAATCACCCAAAACACAGCCAATGAGTTCTCGGCACGTAAACAAGTGCTTTTGCAACGTACCCATGTGCATTTGCTTTTTAGGTGTACGTGCCGAGAACTCATTGGCTGTGTTTTGTGTGATTTGCAATCCCATTGTGACAGAAGTTTTACTCGCTGTTGTATTGTAGCATACACAAAGAAGGCCCTTTTTGGTAGGCTATAGCCTGTAGCATACAGAAACTTTTTGGTGGACTATAGCCTATAGCATACATAGAAAAAAAGAAGTGATTGGAGGGCCTGACGCCTGTGGAAAGGTTGGGGGCCTTTTCAAAAAATAATTTAATAAAAGTATGTACAAAATTTCTGAAATTTGGGGGCCTTCCATGTGGGGGGCCTTAGGCAACCGCCTCACTTGCCTAGCGGTCGAGCCAGGCCTGACATCATGTACCTTGAGACTGAGACTTTAAATCATGTATATAACCGAAACATTTCAGATTATTGAAGCTTACTTTTGGATATAACCTTATATAGACACTTTCCACTAAACTAATTGGTTGGAAAACCTATAGTTCTTCTGCTTTTTTTTTATGAATAAAGGCAGTAAAATTAGTGTTAGCAATTATATTCTAATATGCTTTTTCATGAAATCTCGAATAACTTTCATGACATAATCTCAAAACCCATCTGAGCTGGGAGCTGAATCACCACTCTACTCACCTAAGGACTAGCGAACAATCTCTTCAAAGTTGCAAGATTTGAAGAAACACGATCAAAGGCCAGTCAATCAAGATTAGGCTGGAACAAGATATATTCGGAGTAAAGTTTTGTGCAATAATCCACTCTGACCCGACTTATCTTTTCATCCTCCTGAACAGCCACATAACCAACTCAGACCCAACAGATGGTATTGCATTTTCTGCTGACATTGGCACTAAGATGAGAATGCCATGATTCTCTTCCTTTTGAACCATGTTATTTTGAACTTTTGGGACCAACTCGTCTTCTCCATTCAGGTAATGTTTAGGAACTTTTCCTTCACACAGCTCTTTTCCACTTAAAGTACTAGGGTGGTACAAGAAGATAACTAAGGTTAAAGTCGTGTAGATGGTAAACAATACTAAGTAAGGAACAATTTAAAGACTAGCCGATTCAAAACAATCGGAAAGACTAGTTTTACAGCATTAAGATTCGATGAGTATTTCCCTAGGGCTCAACTTGTCAGGTTTATGCTCCCAAAGGAGGCCTAGGAAAAGATTCTAAAATCACAAGAGTAATAGCTAAAAGAAGATGCATAGTTGGGGAAGAAATAAAAGACTAAAAATTGTTCTTCACCAACAACAGACAGTGCATGATATTGGTGAGTTACAAATTTATAAAGTTCAATCAAAGAAAACTTACCTGGTTCAAGCCAAGGTACTCTGATACCCGCAGTGCAACAAGGTGTTGGTGGGCATTAATCAGACGCCCAATCAGAACTGATGCTGTAAGCAACTGAAATGGACAAGCATATACGGTATAGTAATAGAAAACAAGAAAATGAATCCAGTTATGAACAATAGACATTTAAATTCATCTAGTATTATAGACCTTGTATTGCTGAATGCTAAGAGGAATACCGATCTCATGGTTGCGCACAACATTTAACACTCGTAGTGTTTTGCACATCTCTTGAAACCGATCACGTTGAATATGGCTGCCAAAGCCAACTGGATATCAATACCGAGAACACAAATCAGAAAAAGGTTTTTTCTATTAAGACCTTAAATACCGCAAAGGTACTACAAGGGACATAATTTGGATATAAACATAGCACTTATACCACATTGATGTCAAAACATGAAGAACAATAGCAAATATAATCATAGATATATGATTAAAACTGAATACCATGTGATCTTCACAAGATGATGCAACTTTGGTAATATTAGGGAAACAAATCTTGTCACTATAATATCATAGGAATAATAAAGCAAGGATAATGAAAACCATGGATAAACAACATAAATTGTAGGTCACACAAGTATTGGAAGACCAATGTTTAAAATCTCAGTCATGGGTACGTCTCGAGAAACTGAAAAACTAAGTTGTACCGACGGATATGGTACAATAAACGGCCGAAGTTTGAGTCCTTAATATGGTCATATTTCTTAAACGGCCGAAGTTTGAGTCCTTAATATGGTCATATTTCTTCGAGAAATATTTATGGTTATATTTCTCGAAGTTTGAGTCCTTAATATGTTCTGCTGACTAAATCAAGTAGAAGTCTCTAGTTAATTCCCAATTTTTAAGTATAGTTTTTGTTTCTAATTCAAAAGGTAATGCGGTGTTCCAAATTCTAAATGGTAAAGAGAGTTACTAATTTCTAAGGAAAGCCAGGTTCTAAAGTACTTCGCAAGTTTTCTAATTCATGTTTACTAGTAGTTTGAGTACAATTAGGAGAGTTCTACGGCTACCTCCAAGCCCATCTACAAATACCCCAAAGTACACAATTCACATAGTTGTATGTTTTCTATTGTAGCATTGCTACTACCCTATTGCGCTAGAGTGTGAATGACATGTCTTTTTTTTCCTAAAATGAATTGTCATCCCAATGTTTTCAATAGTTTTGGGCATTCCAAGTGTTTATTTATCTGCCGTGGAGATTCTTTTCGACATGACTACCATAAACAAGGGTGAGGAAGATTGATTTTGCTTAAATACTTATCTGAATAATAGATAGTGGCTTAGGTTCCGTGTAACCCAGATAATAAACAGCAGATAATGTCATACCACTAGACCGAAATCCTCAGCCAGAAATCTTTTAGTAAATTGAAGTTCACCAAAAGAGGCTAAATTTACAATGGCAGGGTAAGTTTAAAAGTTACAATAAACCACAACAGATTAATATTATATATCACATTCATGTAAGGAAATATTTCATAATACATACGACAAAAGCTTCTTTTATTTTCCATAACTAAAATTTCTGATTTTGTTAAACACCACCATAACACTCCCCAAACAAAAAAATACAAAAAAAACCAACTCCCCAAACACCAACCTGCAAAAAGCTTGGCCATAGCAGGCAGCTCTTAGAAGTGTCCGTTGGCGTGAAACATCAAATTCATGGCCCGCAGCGTCGATACAAGCTTCAACTGCTTCAGGCAGGGAGGAGCGAATTAATCGCAAATTTTCATCTGCCTGTCATAGATGGTAGGATTTCAGAGTTGTTCTCATATAATAGCACAAATGTTTCATCAATCCCATTAGCAATTGCCTCATTTTGAAAGAAAAGACGATACATTTAGAAGTTGCTCACAAGACACATGAAACTTGTAGAGTACAATCTTCAACAATTGAATGAATAAGATTTCAATGAGAAACAAAATGCAAAACCAAGAAAACACATGATGGCACATATTTACTTTTTGCTAAAAAAGTTATCCAACACAATTTCCTGCATTTCTCCACAGTGGTTCCTGTATAAAACAATTAAGATTTTCCCAAAAAGAAGGTTGTGGATGGTGAGTTTTGAATGCCCTCCATTTGGTCCTATGCTCACTGCCACATCATGAGAATGCAGTGGCCCGAGTGACCTGGATAGAACATCAAATGGCCTACTTGCGACCTCACTTCAGCACCATCACTAGCAACCCATGCTATAGTGCCATTGCTAATGGCCTAGACCCATCATCATCATATAACATCCACGTCCATATCATTATTGTCCACCCCAGGGGGGTTCCAAGAGGGGGCCGACACCAAATCGGTGAAGAGAATCTAAGACAGTGGACCCCACAAGAGTAGCTTAAGATCTATTCTATTTTAGTTAAGAATTTATTTTTTAGAAAGTTAATTATGATAGTTTAACTTGGTTAGAAATTTATGTTAGTTTCTAAAATTGGATTAGGAAGTTTGTTTATTTTTTTTAAGTAGAATTAGGAAAGTTAGGATTTCAATTTTCTATATATATATATAGTTAATGGGAGAACCCTAGGGATGGAGATTATTTAGTTGAATAAAGATTTATTTTCTTTTGGGAGTGATTTCCAATTTTGCTGGGTGAGATGCCTGGAACGAAATATTGATTTTTCCCGAAGGAGTGATTCCTTCAAACCTGGTGGAGCAATTGCACCAAAACCCCTATCCGATTGTAGAACACATGCCCATCATGCATCAAATTTGGTCTGTGATTTCCGATTTTGCTGGATGAGATGCCTGGAATGAAAGAGTGATTCTTCCCGAATGAGTGATTCCTTCAAACCCGGTGGAGCAATTTCACCAAAACCCCTATCCGATTGCAGAACCTGTGCCCATTCTTTATCAAAATTGCTATCAAAATCAAATTTTCTATCCCTGAGTACACATCGTCAACGTTTATTATTGTCGATCACCATTGGAACATATTGCAAAAAAAAATGCAGCCACGATTATAGCCCCATTACAGCCATTTGTAGCCGCCATTGATGATCGTGTGAGAAAGCAACCTTTCGAGCATGTTCTTCTTGCTAGAGTTTCGTCGACCACCGATTTTATTTCCCAGATTAATGCAGGGGCATTTTCACACCGGACTCGAGTGGGGCAGCCTGCGTAATATGGAGCACACTCGAGGTGGGGTGGCCTGTGTGATATGGGCCACGAGGGGTCGTGTCAACCGAGAACCTAAATAGATCTTATGAGATAAATGAATTTAATCTCACGCTATTAACAGTCGCGGCTTTTGGGGAGTATTGGTTAAATGTCCTGCATCAAAGTGGTATCAGAGCAGGAGGTCTCGTGTTCGAGTCTCCTCACCGAGGGTGATTAATGCAGGGGCATTTTCACATCGGGCTCGAGTGGGGTAGCCTGCGCAATATGGAGCACACTCGAGGTGGGGTGGCCTGTGTGATATAGGCCCACGAGGGGTCGTGTCGACCGAGAACCTAGATAGATCCTATGAGATAAAGGAATTTAATCTCACACTACCAACAGTCACGGCTTTTGGGGAGTATTGGTTAAATGTCCTGCATCACAGATGATGGTTAAATTTGAGGCCGAATTTTTTTCAACCAGGAGGGTTTGATGCAGGAGCGTCATGTCACAGTGGTCCCGAGCTACATCGAATCAGTGAAGAGAATCTAAGCCATTGGACCCCACAAGAGTAGCTTAAGATCTATTTTATTTTAATCAGGAATTTCTTTTTTAGGAAATTAATTATGATTGTTTAACTTGGTTAAAAATTTATGTTAGTTTCAAAAATTAAATTAGGAAATTTGTTTTTTTTTTTTATAAGAATAGATAGATTTATAGACAAGGGAAATACACGGGAACGGCAAGAGAGGTCGAGGAGACCTACCTTTTATAAGTATAATTTTAGGAGAATTAGAAAAGTTAGGATTTCAGAATTCTCTCTCTCTGTTAAATTTATTCAAGGAGAAAGGGAGATACAAAAAAAGGGGGAAGGAGGTCGAGATGACCTCCATACTAAAGAAGAATTCTATAAATATATGTATGGGAGAACCTCAAAGATGGAGATTATTTAGTTGAATGAAGATTTATTTTCTTTTGGGAGTGGTTTCCAATTTTGATGGGTAAGATGCCTGGAATGGAAGAGTGACTCTTCCTAAATGAGTGATTCCTTCAATCCCAGTGGAATGATTTCACAATTTTCACCAAAACCCCTATCCGATCGTAGAACCCGTGCCCATCATGCATCAAATTTGGTATGCGATTTCTAATTTTGCTGAGTGACATGCCTAGAACGGAAGAGTGATTCTTCCCGAAGGAGTGATTCCTTCAAACCCGGAAGAGTGATTCTTCCCAAAGGAATCACACTTCTGACTTCAACCTCAAAAGTATAATTCTTCCCGAAGGAGTGATTCCTTCAAATCTAGTAGAGCGATTTCACCAAAACCCCTATCCGATCGCAGAACCTGTGCCCATCATGCATCATAAACCCTTGCCAAAGGGTTGAATCCACTCGCATGAAGATTTGCACACTCACCACAAGGGCATAATTCTCGTAGTCCCTCATGGTCCTTGAGTCACTCTCACCACCATAGCATCTTAGAGAGAGTGCGTGGGAATATCTCCATCACATAACCATAGGTCTTCTCTCCCTCCAAATCTCATTTTCTTTTATTAGGACACTCAACAAGTGAAGAGCATCTCATGGTTGTCATCTCCTCAACAAACTCTACATGATATGTATCGCACTCTTGTACACATGGTGTATTTTATGCACGACAGCAATAGGATACTATTTTAGTGTATCTCATTGTACTCTTGTAGAAGTTGAGAACAAAACAACATATTTCCATACCGTTGCCTTGTCCACACTATGGAGGAACTTAAGTTACCACTTGACAAATTCGTGACTACTAGGGTACTAAAGTTCAACATCACCCTAAACTTATATGGAGAATTCTGTAGAAATTCACCAACTTAGAGAAGTTTGAAGATTTGATGCATTTACACATTTGTAATACTAATGTAGCTTAAATAGTGAAAAAATCAGAAAAATAGTTTTTACCAAAGAACTACGAAGTACGCAAATTTAGGAGAGTTTATTCATATCAGCCCTTACAAATCATTATCATCCATGCCTTATCCCAAATGTTTGGGATCAGCAATATGAATCCTATTTTTTTTTTTTTTTGATCGATAATATGAATTCTATTTCTCCATTCGACTTTGTATAGAGCTATATCTTCTGTCGAAGCATTAAGTCTTCAGATCTTTTCTTACTACCTCTATCCATGTCAATCTCGGTATTTCATTCTCCCTTTTAAGGCCTTCAACTTGCACCAAAGTGCTCTTTCTCACCAGTGTTAATCTTTGTTGCACATGCCCAAACCATCTCAATTGACTTTCTCTTATCTTATCTCCTATTGGGGCTATTCCTTGGTTTCCTCAAATATGCTAATTTTTGATTTTTTCCTAGTTTTTCCACTCACCCATCTCAACATCCTCATCTCCGCTACACTTATTCTATGAACATATTGGGGCTATTCTACCCAACATTTACCTCCATATCACATAGTTGGTCTCAAGGTTGCCTTAGAGTATTTTCCTTTTGGTTTGATAGGTAACCGTCGATCACATAATAATCCAAAAGCTCGTCTCTGCTTTAGCCATCCAACACTAATTATATGGGTCACATCATCACTGATCTCTCCATCCTTGTGAATAATTAAACCTAAATAACGAAATTTGTCGCTTTGGGGTATTTGTTGTCTACCAATTATAACTAATGGTTCATTCCTACCAGTATCTATACTAAAGTTACACTTTATGTATTCAGGCTTTAAAACCCATAGTTTCTAAAATCTCCCTCCATAGTTCTAATTTTGCATTTATAGCCTCCATAGTCTCATCGATCAACACTAAATCGTCTGAAAATAGCATACACCATTATATGCGGTTAATCAATCCATAACTAGTACAAAAGGAACAGGCTTAGGGCCAATCCCATTGTAACTAGGAACTCGCTTGTCTCACTACCTACATTTTTTTGTCTCACTATGAACATTCCTCACCCTAGTTACTGCTTCCGCATTCATGCCTTTAATAATATCATTATTATCACTTGCGACTCTTTTTTCTTAATACCACCAAATTAACTCTCTAGGAACCCTATCATATACTTTTTCTAAGTCAATAAGAATCAAGTATAGATTATTCATCTTTTCTCGAAACTTTTCCATTAACTGTCTAAGTATGAAGATGGCTTCAAGTGTTGATCTAGCATGAAACCAAATTGGTTTTCTGATATTGTTGTTTCTTGTCATAATCTTTTCTCTATTACTCTCTCCTATAATTTCATACTATGACTCGTAAGTTTTATCTCGCAATAGTTACTGCAATTTTGTACATCTCTGTGATTTCTGTAGATAGGTACCATAAGACTTCCCCTCCACTCATTTGACATTTTCTTAGTCCCCAAAATTTTATTGAATAACCATGTTAACCAACATAATCCAATTTCTTCCATGTACTTGCGAATCTCTATTGGAATAACATCAGGTCCTAGAGCCTTTCTTATTTTCATCTTATTCAAATCTTCTTTCAATTCTATAAATCTAATCATACAAGAGTTTATATGCCTTCTAGTCATTCTAGACTCCATGCAACTCTCATTTAGTATTTCTATACTTTTCAAAGTTTTCTTCGTTCCTAGTTTGTTGCCAATTCTTGAAACATGACCTCTTCTCTTTAATCGCTTTCTGGACTTTTTCACTTCACCACCAAGTTTCTTTTTGTGGGTGACTTTTCCCCTTAGATTCTTTGAAAACTTCTTTCGCTACTCTTTTGATACAACTAGTCATTTCATCCCACATCATCGTAACATCTGCATATAAATTCCATTTCCACTCTCCTTTTTGGTTCCACCATCTAATTTTTAGGCACCTACTTTCAATCCTTCTTTTCATTTCTTAATGCAAATATTTGTAACTACTAGCGTATGTTGTGTAGTCAAACTCTCCTGGGATTACCTAACAATCTTTGTATATCGTACGATCCCTCTTTCAACGAACAAAAGAAAAGTCTATTTGACTTCTATTTGATCCAACATTAAAAGTTACTAAATGTTCATCTCCCTTAAAGTACGTGTTTGCTACTATTAGATTATAAGCCATGGCAAACGCAAGAATTGTGACCCCCATCTCATTTCTTCCTCCAAACTCCTGTCCTCCGTGTACTCTCTCATATCTTCAACTTTCTTTCCCTACATGCTCATTTAGGTCTCGTCCTATAAATAATGCGTGTATTATATTGTTTTCATTTTTCTCTTATAAATAACATGTAATTTTGTAAGTTTGAATGTGTTTAGAGTAATCATTGATGTTGTGTATGCATTTTTTTATTTTTTCAATATTTGTGTCTCGCCTTCATCTCACTGCATCTCGCCTTCAGATTGTGCGACAAGTCACGGTCTCGTCATCAAATGATCCCAAACCGAGACCAAGACTTTGTCGCGCTATTTGCATCCTTATTGAAGCTACACTCCATATATTCTATCTTGGTCCAGTTTATTTTAAATCTCTTGGACAATAGCGCATTCCTGTAGAATTCTAATTTGGTATTATTTCTATCTTTAGACTCATCAGCTAACACTATGTCATTTGCAAATAACATACACCAAGTGAGCCCCTCTTAGATATGAGAAGCTACTTCATCTATACTAAAGCCAGAAGATATACGCATAAAGCCAAGCCCTAGCATAACCCAAAGTAACTAGAAACTCATTATGTTTCTCACCAATCGTGTTCACACTAGTCATCACATGATATCGACATATCCATTTGGGACACATTTCCTTCCCCATACCCACCATATTAACTATCTAAGAACTCTACCACATGCTTTCTTTTAAGTTAATAAAGACCAAATAAAGATTCTTCCTCTTTTATCTATACTTATTCATCATTTGTCTAAATAAGATGATTGCCTCGAAAGTTGACTTCCCTAGAATAAAACCAACGTGTTCTCTGATTTCCCTGTCGTTTGTCTTAATCTTGGCCCCATCACTATCTTCAGTAGTTTCATAGTGTGGCTCATAAGTTTGATGCCAGATGGCAATAAGACTAGCTATGTTTTATGGAGCAGAATGTTGAGCAATCAAGATATAGCATGTCATAGAATGAGGTAGCCGAGATGAAGATGTTGAAAGGGATGAGTGGAAAGACTATAAAAGATAAATTCAGAAGATAAAGCATCTCAGAAAATCAAAGAGTAGTCCCACTAAATGATGCAAATGAAAAAAATTAGATTGAGATAGTATGATCATGCACAACAAAGACCAATGACAACATTTGTGATAAGGAATATGCAAGTTGAAGGCTCCAAAAGGGCAAGGGGAAAGCTTGAAAGGATGTGGATGGAGTTAGTGAGAAACTATTTGAAGACACATGCATTAACAAAACATATGGCTCCAGATATAATTGAATAGAAGAACTTATAAATATATATATATATATATATATATATATATAGGGCTGGGATAGAATGACTAATAGAATTCTTACTAATGGACGTGAGGCCCATATGCGGATGAGTTAAGAGATGATTTTTGGTGATAATATTCTTCTCAATGTGGATATCAACCACACAAAAAATCAGCCCATTCCAACATTTGTAGCCTTGTAATAAGTAGATTGCAAATTGAAATATTTTGGACCATCCATTTTCACCGTTAAATTTAGGTCCGTATTTGGTAGGGTTAGAAGTTTTAAAAATTACTGATTTTTGGTGAGGGTGATCTCCTCACCATGGAGATCACCCTCACCAAAAATCATCCCTTAACTCATCCGCATGTGGGCCCCACGTCCATTAGTAAGAATTCCATTAGTCATTCTATCCCAGCCCATATATATATAGGGTCAGGATCGGGGTACAACAATTTCAATACATTTTTTACAACAATTTTGGTGTACCCACATAGAAGATGAATCAATGGCTGATTTGGAGTGAGGATGATCTCCTCACCATATAGATGACCCCTTCAAAAAATCAGCCCATTCTGAAATTTCTAACCCCATCAAGTGTGGTCTTCAAGTTAACGGTAAAAATAGACGGTCCATAATTCTTCAACTTCTAAACCAGTCTACGAATGTCGGAATGATTTTAATTTTTGTGAGGATGATCTCCTCACCACAGAGACCATCCTCGCCAAAAATCATACAACCCAAATCCTATAATTTATATATTGGCCCGCGCCAATTTTTTGTTGTAAAAAATGTTGTGAAAATTGTTGTCTCCCGATCCTCACCTATATAAATAGAAGAACAGGATTCATGTTGCCAATCCTAAATAGTTAGGAGATAAGGCTCTGACGATGACGATGAACCAATACTGATTTTTAATTTCGATAAGAGAGGAATATATTATCCAGTGAAACACTATTTATTTTCTTATTTTCCATCTAAAATTCTTAGCATATATTTCTTCAATAAAGATTTTTCTCTCATTCATGCAAGGTAGTTAAAGGCACACTTAAGGCGCTAGGACCTCTAGCGCCTGAGGTGAAAGGCGAGGCACGCGCCTGATTGAAGCGATGCGCAATATTAAAAATTATAAAGAATTTTAAAAAGAAAGAAAAATAACATCATAAAATAACAAAATAAGTAATCATTAGGCCATAAAACATAAAAGATAGCAAATGTTGAAAATCTCAAGTAACCCAAAAAGCAGTTCTAGTTAACATTGTCATTATCTAAATACAAAACAAGTAATCAAAAAGCCATAAAACATAAAATATAGTAAATGCTCAAAATTTCAAACAGCCCACAATTAGTTTTAGTTAACATCGCTATCATTTAAAATATAATCATTAGCTTCATCCCATCATCATCAGATGTGTTAGCCTCTTCAATATATTATTTTTCTTCTATCTCCTCCGAATTAGCATATTCCTCTTCTAGCTCCCTTATTAAAGCCCCTTGCTCTTACTCTTGACTTTGATTGTGATCTAGTATTTGATGTTGATTCACCAACTCCAGTAGCTATCGCAACAACACTCCATGTCAAGCTATCATCCTCAAACACCAATTCATCTTTTGCTACTCCACCTTCTGTTTCCATCTCCCCAAGTAGTCATCCATTGCTTTCATCAATGCCTTTCAATAAAATAGGTTCAATTGTATCTCTCCTATTATACCGATGTTTAATATAATAGGCCAAAGAACAAAAATTTTACAAAAAAACATGTATTTTAGTGAAACACGCCCCTGATGCGCCTGGAGCCTAGTTTGAGGCGCGCGCCTTGAACATAAGGCGAGCGCCTTACTAAACGCGCCTCGCTTTGATCCTTCTAAGGTGCTTTAGGTGTGCCTTGCGCCTAAGGCGCGCGCCTGGACTACAGAGCATTCATGTATCATAAATGAACCAGCAGTGATATTTTCATGCCTTGGACAGTCTATCCAGTATATTCTGTACGCAGCCATTAGGAATAGAGAATCTATATCAAAGAAAGGTCTGACTGTTGGAACAATGGTATATATCTATCACTGAGATGCTTGAATTTTCCATTGTAATTAGATTTGATACAATGTGGCCAATACCATTCGGGAATTAGGTAAACGCCATCGTAAGGCGGAAAAAAAGCAGGTACCAGAAGTGTATCGCCCTAGAAGAAATTAATCCTAGCTTGCAACCAATTGTTTAAATTAGAATATAACACCAATTTGCGTCTATTTATGGTAGGATACGGTTTACGTGCTCGTCCAACAATCATCGAGCTATAAATTAGAGGAGCATACAAAATCAATTTCCAAAGTTTGCAAATTAACATGGACACTTGTTCTGAGTTCCCCCTGCATTCAGGTGACAGATACATTCTTCTGAACTTTGAAAAGCAAGAGATTACATCTAAGACAACAAATAATGTAGAACTAGAATGCCAGACATTTTCGGTGCAAATTAGATGAAACCAATCTATAAGGGTTTAAACTTTTAAATAGGAAACATGTACAAATCAAATGAATAGAATACATAATGAGTTTTTGTTCGGTTCGCAACAAGAAGCATACCTTTGCACTCCGCCTGTCAAAGTGATCCAAGGCATCATACAATAAGGCTGCAGGTTCTGTACTTCCAATCTTAAAGATAGACACAGTAGAATCAGGGACTAACTGTAGGAATTCCATACTAGTATTCGAAAGTATCCTTACTCCGTCACACTCCGGAATAAGAATAAGTGGTTCGTCATACAGATAACGCACTGGATCTCCATAAGGACCCACCATCAAAAGCATATCATCCCAATAGAGTAACACACTGTGCAGTCCACACCAAGCAAGCTGTTCTGGAGGTAAGGCTGACTGCACGCAAAAATGAAATTCAAAACCACTAACAAACAGGGAGTGATACTTTTTTAGATAGAAATAATCCTTAACCCACACGAAAGAAAAGAGAAGCTTGAAATACACTAGATTGGGAAAAAAATTGAAGGATAGATAGAATGGAAGTTGAACTTTGGGAATGAAAAGTAATATAGCATTCCATTATCTAGAAAAGAAATAATCAATTCATATCATCAGATACAGAGATTCATTATTTTGTTTAATGCTTTCGAGCATCTCAGTAATATCTAGTTTCAACTTTCAACAAATCAGTATGGCGCTAATTAGTTTATTTTGTTGAGTGATAGGGGGTTACAACTACAATAATAATAAAAATATCAGTTTGGTAACAAATTGAAATCGAAATAGAAATCGAAATCTTACCTCACAGTTGTATTCAAATAAGATCTTCGAGAAATCCGTGGAGATGACGAGAAGACGGCCATCGTGTGTGAAGGAGGCAAGTAACTTCCCGTTCTGGGTCACCACCATCTTCTGCAGCGGACCCACTCCGGCCCCTAGCTGCTGAACCCCTTCCTCATCGACAAGTAAAACATAATCGTTCACCCCAATAAGAACCTCCACATTCCCTGACATTGTGTACTGAGGGTCGATCACCGCAACACAGAGCGGAAACTCTTCTAAAAGCGGGTCAGCGAGCTTGCACGGATTTGGGTTCTTGAAATCAGGGATGCAGAAAATCTGATATGCCTCCGTTACGCAAACCATCCCGTTCCCCCAGAACACGCACTCCACCACAGTCTGCTCGAAACACTCTTTGCCCAAAGATATATTGGGTTCTTGGAGCTCGCCACGGACGTCGTAGCGGTACACGGTGCCGTCCTGGACGACGCAGATCAGAATTTGATCGTCGGTCCAGGCCATGCCAACGAGGCGTCCCCCGGGGCGGTCCCACCTGGTGGACGAGAGAAGGATGCCAGCAGAGTTGTAGATGTTGAGCTTGCGAAGGGCCGACTCCGCGAGGAGCTGGACGATCTTGGCATCATCACGGATAACGGCGATCGGGCCACCGAAGGGGGCGCATGCGACCTTGTTGCGCGCGAGATCGACGGACCATTGCATTCTGTAGATCTCGGGCTTTCGGTAGTAGCGGTTGTAGAGGAGCTGCCATTCCGCAGCTACCGATACGGCCGCCATTGAAGAATTTTCTAGGGTTAGGGTTTCAGGTAAAAACTTAAAATGTGAGAGAATTCTCCATTTGCAGAGAAGAGAAACACTAGAAGTCTTTGAATCACTTGATTACAGAATCCACCATTTGAGGTTTTTGTTCTCGATTTTAGGGTTTTCAAGCTTCCATCGAAGTCTCAATCCACTGATATCTCTCTGAAATCCTAGGAAATTTAGAACGAGTGAGAGAGATGATGAAGTTAGCGAAGAGAAAGGAGCATCCACATTAACTTGCGCCTGCAGACGCTAAATTACGCCTATAGAAGCTAAGTTACGCTGTGGACGCTAAATTGCGCCTTGAGTACAGTCTAACGTACGCTTATATATAAAGAAGCTATTTTTGCCTCTTGCACGTGGTAGCGCTGAGCCTAAGGGATCCACATGTTTCGTCACCTCACCATTATTTTTTTTTTTTGCGGGACTTACCAAAAGGTCAATAGTGTACGCACGACTCGACTATTCAAGCCGTAATTGATATGCTTTATCAAATGATGGACCGATAAGTCTTCTTTGGTTATTTTCTTTCAGCTTTAAGGCAAGACATTGGTAAGCTCTTACTAGGTAATAAGTACGCCTAAGTCTATTTAAAATTAGAATGAAAAGATAATAATACCATTATCCTTGATTGACAATGTCACAATTCCTTGTGTACGACGCTTGAAGACTTAATCCCTTTGAAATACTCTTGGCATCCGTTTCACTATTTCTACTGGCTATCATTATTACTGGGTCACTGAAAATGGTGTTGGTTCAACCAGTTTGAGTTCAATACTCAAACTTGAAATAAAATACCGACTTAACATGCCCCCCATGAAGGTGCCAACTTGCTCAATTGGTAAAGTTTGTGGGTGATGATACTACAGACCCAACCTTCACCGAGTTACTGATCTCTTTAAAAACATACTTAACTACCAAAAAAAAAAAAAAATGCCCCCATGTTATCCTTGAAATTTGACATACCCCCCTACAAATTGTAAAGTTGACATACTCCCCTATGACCTGGTCTGCCCTCTATGACCGTCAGTTTGCTCATTATTGACTAAATATTTTTAAAAGGATGAAAATGTCCATTTCTTCAACCTTAGAACATGTGGGTTTGGGCCAAAACCTAACACTGCCAATTGCCTCCAGTTCTCGTAACACTCCTTGATTCAATTCCTAAACCTGATGTCTTCTCTTTCTCCACCCTTTATTTGACACCATTATAGGATGTCAAGAAACATGACGTACAATTGCCCAACTAAAATAAATGTATGGAAGTTCAGCCCAATAATTTTCAATGTTAATATAAAGGAACCTTTATAAAGACGAATTTGAATCTTGTGTTTTACCGTATTGTGATTACTTTTCAAGGCACACCCTCCATTTGATTACTTTATAAAGATTGAGTTGTTTTCCAAACATTTTCCTTGCCTAATCTTGTTGATTATAGGGTTCTATTTAATTTCTTAACTTCAGTAAGGGTGGAAAAGTAGCTCCCGTTGCCATGTCCATTATCGTTGAGCTAATTAACGGAGCTAGATCGACTTTTGGCTTTTCTTACATTTTTCCATGAGTTTTTGGAGTTGGAGGGATGAGAAGCTGTCAAGTACGATAATTCGATAGGTTTTTTATTTTAGTCTTTGTAGGAGATTTGAGAGGACGGTGGTGATTTGGCTTAGAATGCCATCGACTTTGTTGCGGAGTGGCCATTGTTTTTGGTGGAGATAATGGTGGGAGGCTAGGAGATTACTTCAAGTTTCTAAGTGAGAAAGCATCAGTCCTTTATATTGCTTTTGTTTTGTTGATGTCGATGGTGAAGCATTCGCAGTTGTTTGGGGCTGTTTAGTCGTCCACCATAATTATTTCAATTGGGGTTAGGGTTTTTGGCCAGGTTGAAGAAGGGGACATTTTCGTCCTTTTAAAAAATTTGTTAGTGAATATTTAGTCAAGGGTCGCTCTATGGGCACCCACGCCTTTCGGTTGGGCACCCCACTTGGACCAAAATACCCCCTATCCCCTTCTCCTTCGACTGGGCACCCACACAACCTAACCCCTTCTCCTTCGTTTTCTCCCCCTCGCTCTCTCTCTCTCTACTGTATCTCCCTCTCTCCTCTCCCTCTCTACTATTGATAATGTCAATTTTGTGCGTATTATTCATTTTAACCTTAGGACATTATCGGATTTAATAAGCTTATTGATATTCGCTCAAAAGTGCTTATTTAAGCCACTATCCTTTTAGCGGTGTCGTATTCTCCTCCTTAAAACTTCTCTTTATGTCGACTTTTCAATGTAAGAGTTTCTTCCATTACATAGAATATATTTTTTAGATGAAAATCGACTATTCATATGAAATATACACATTTCTAATAGTCTAATATAACATCATTTTGATTAAATCTCATTACGCGTTTCTGTTATCATAGGGACACCATTTGGACAATTTTGATGGATGGCAGGCCCACAACTGACCTCTAGAGCCTATGACCAAAGCTAAAGAGCCAACAAGCTAAGGATAAGAAGCTATAGGTCGAATGCGGGAAGAGTCAGAGGATCGAAGAACTAGAGAGACGACTAAGAGAGTAGGAAAGTCAAGTCACGAGATAAGATACTAAGAAGATTAAAGCCTAAACAACTAACACAAGATGAATGATTGTTTAGTTGGTGAAGCTTGCAAAAGACCAAGTCAGATACCAGGGTTCAAGACCCTTTGCCAGCATTTTTCTCTCATTTATCTCTATTTTCTCTCTCCCCTCTCTAAACCATCTCTCCTTTCAATGTCAACCATCCGATCCTCTCTCCCACCACCATCACTTTATCCCATAGTCCACATTGACCGATCATCACCACCCATCTCTCACCAACATCTTCACCATCCGATCATCTACCCACTCATCCATCCAATCAACCATTAAATTCCCATCATGACACCCATTCACCATGCGATCGCCACACGATCTACAAGATAAACATTTGTCCAAGGGAAGGTGATTTTAGCATGCATGGGTGGTGTGTCCATCAAGGGCCTGGTAAAATGGATGGTCTAGATCGCAAATACATTAGAAATGTTGATTTTTCAAAACATAAAGATTTCTCTCGGATTTAAAAAGATTTTGAAAATATATAATTGGTTTTGATTTTAAAAGAAATTTTCTTTCATAAAAGAATGTTTACTTTTACATGAGAGAGTTGACATGTGGTTTTGGAAACTCACAAGCTTGAAACATGTTAAAAATATTTTATTTACAAGAAAAGTCCAAAACTTCGAAGAAAAAAAGAAATTTCTTATAAAAAAAGAATTTTGTCTCTAAAGAAACTTTCCAAAAAACAATAAAAGGTGATCTTAAAATTGCAAAGATATTTTTGAAATAAAAACATTTCTGAAAAGATGGATGGGCATTAACCCACAAATGGTACTTTCTCCCTATAAAAGGCCACTCATGGCTTATTCCCCTTAGGTTCCCCCCTCTAATTCTCATCTTTTTCTTACCTTCCCCCTAGCACAAAAGAAAAATAAAAAAAATAAAAAAAATCGACGTCTTTATCTTCCATTCTAATCGAACGGCTCCATCATCTTCTTCTCAAGATAATCCAAGAACCATGGTTGCTCTCCTTTTCTCATTCTCTATCTCTATCTCTTTCTCTTTCTAATATATTCTTTTATCGCTTTCTAGTTAAGTTTTTATTTGCTTTATTTCTTTAAGTATTTTTAATTCAAGTATTATAAGTTATAGTTTTTTTTTTTAATAAATGAAGTTTATTTTGGCATTTTATTTTCTATTATTGTATATTTATTTTCTTTTATTAATGTTGTAGGTAATTCCCCTCTTATAAAAAAAATTATTTAAAAAATTATTTTTCACCATTCTTATCTCTGCGCTATTTTTTTTGCTTGCTTTCTTTAATGTTACTTCTCTAACCCGAGTGTGGATTCGACATCTGACTTACCCTGTTCGATCAAGAAATAATTTTTTTGCAGGATTAAAGAATCGAAAAAGATAAAAATGTGTTGATTTAAGGGCTATCTATGCCGATGACCAAAAAAATCGTGTTTCACTTATAACTCCGCATTTATGCCTAAAACGTATCCTAAATGTCTCATGCATAGCCTATCCGATTTAGACCCTCATTACGCGCACATTGAATAATTGTAGGACAATGGTGGATTGCCAGTAGATTATTATGGATGCGTAGGATCATCGAGGAAGATCCAACTCCCCATAGACCATCTCCAAATGTGTGTGCATGGGAGTTGGAGGATCAAGTGTGCCACATGGAGCATCATAGCCATGCAAGCCACAGCTAAGTGGTTGATGAAGCCATGAAAGCCATGAGAGCCATTGAAGCCATAAGGACCAAGATGATGGGATGGGCCAAATATTAATGCCCAAACTCTTATCTCTTGGTTTTCCTTCAAATATTTTACTTGTCTTGTTATTTTATAGCACAATACCTACTCCTTTAACTTTCTCGCATTCACTCACTGATATTCGCTCAAAAGTGCTTATTTTAAGCAATTATCCTGTTAGCGTTATTGCATTCTCCTACGTTAAAATGCTCTATTTATCTACTTTTCTACGTAAGAGTCTTTTCTGTTGCGTAGAACACACTTTTCTGGACGAAATGGTATATTTGCATGCATTAAACGCATTTCTGAAAGTCTAGATATGAAGCCGTTTTGATCAAGTCTCATTACGTGCTTTTCTCTCGCAGGAAATCCGATTAGGCGATTCTCGAGACTTACGGGCCCACAATCAACCATAGAATCCCATTATCAAAGCTTAAAGAGCCAACAGGCTATGTTTAGAAGATATGGGACAAGTACAGGTCGAGCCAGATAATCAAAGCGCCAGACCAAGAACCAAGAGAGAGAATGAGCCAGTGGACCATGTTACTGGACTCACTAATGAGATGAGGGAAATCTTTTATAGGCAAGCAAGCATAGTAGAAGAGGGCATATACTTAACATATCCAGTATATGATGAAGATGAGGAACCCTACCCAGACAATTCTCGAGATCGGAGATGTGTTGCCCAAGAGAGAGCTCGAACCCAAAATCCAAGCAAGGTTGGCGGTGACATGCGAGAGTTTGTTCGGGGGTTCACAACATGCATAGATGTTGAGACAGAATGCCCCACAAAGGTTGGAATTTGCTGGCCAATCGTATGGTTTTGGAAATTTGGAGGTGGCTTTGGGAATATATATACTATTGAGGGCTACACAAAGAGATACATGGGATAATTTCCCATATGTAGAAGATGAATTCAGCAAGGGAGTCGTTGATATTTGGCAAAAAGGCTGATCCGATGGCTAAAATCAAGGGTGAAGGAAAACGTAGGGAGGTATTGGGGAGATTAGAGTTGTGGACCCCACTTTAAAGGGGCAAAACCGTCGAAGAAGAAGGAAAGAGGGGACCAAACCCTAAAGTCCCCCCTTTATAAGAGAAAAGAAAGGAGTAAAAGGCTCTCTCTCCTCTCCCCCATGTTCCACGACTTCCAGCCCCACTTTTGACAACTCTTCTCTCTCTCTCTTTACCTTTCTTCCAACTCCAAGAAGAGGAGCCGTCAGCCACCACCGTCCTCCATTGGAAGCCTGCAACCACAACTTCTTGGGCCGCCACCATCACCAACGTTCCTCCCCATAACCGCCTGGTTCCACTTCAAGGGCTGCTGCACGCCACAAGCAACCGCCCTCTCCTTCATCTCCAAAGGTTGCTGGAGTTGCAACCTGCAACTCCAGCCCGTCAAACTGCCTCCCACACCGTTGTCATCCCTCTCCATCAGCCCAAGCCATGGGATTTCTCCCCATTGGACTGTTGATCGTCCTCTCTCTTCACTCTCAGCCTCTGTCATAGTCTTGCAACTCACGGAATCTTCTCCCAAAGATCATTTCTCACTCTAGCAGCAACAAGACGTCTCTTCATCATTCACGGTTTTGCAATCTTGGGATCCCAAAGTCAGGCCGTTGTTGTCCTCCACAGCAACGTCTCCTTCTCCTCCTCACCACGTTCTCCACTCCCTCATCTCCTACACCACCGTTCTAGATCAGAAAAAGAATAAAAAAAAAGAAAAAAAAATTTTCAAGATCACCGGAGTTGCAACCTGCAACTCCGGCGAGCACCATTAAAACCGGCGACCTCCTTCTTTCTCTGTCCTTCTCTCCATCCCACAAGCAAACCCAGCCACCGCCCTCTCCTCTGCAACCTTGCTGCTCCAAAACAGCAAGGCTGCACCACCGTGTAGCCAGACTGCAGCACCATCACCGGAGTTGCAGACCTGCAACTCCGGTCAGCCTCTCCTCCACTATCGTTTGGTGCATCTGCACTTCCCATTCCCTCCAACGGCCAAGAGCAAGACTCCCTTCTCCAAAAACGGTAGCAACCCATTGCTTATTGGTGCCAACGATCATACCTCTACAACTCACGATCAGATTTGGACCACCTTCGGCCGGTTTCCTCCATGAAAACCGTCCTCTCCTCCATCTCTTCTACCAAAACTGACCTGCAACGATGATTTGCAGGTCTGTCTTTCCATCACCTCCCTAGTCAACCCTTAAAACCATCTACACCTGCTTGCCAAACCAGCAACACAACCAGGTCCTTCTCTTCTCGGGGATGCAACTTCTTCAACATGTTGAGAACTAGCTACACCTCCGACCAACTTGCAACGGTGATGTCCACCTCATCTCGCATACAGTCCATACACCACAGTGCATCACACACAGCCACCCTCACCGAGTCATGGTAAGGGATATCTTCCCACGGTAAGAAATCTCACCTCATCTCCATTCTTAGTTTTCTCTCACCTTTCCACTTTCTCTCTCTAGAATAGACCTCCTCCTTCTCTATCTTTCTCTCTCTATCTCCCTTCTATTTCATGCTTTCTAGTTAATTTTTGAAAGTTATTTATGCACCAATCAGATTCAAGATTATTGTAAGTTACTTTTCATTTTAATAAAGAAGGTTAATTTCTTTAGTTTTGCTTATTATATTATGTTCTTCCTATTTTCTCTCTCATCATTTTAGCAGATAATGGTTCCCTCTAAAATTTATAAAATCAATCATATTTTAATCCCGTGACCATCATTCTCACCCCTCCATGTTTTCTTGATAAAAATCCGTCATTGCATGTTCATGAGTCGCGCTAACTAACCCCGAGTGCGGATCGACATCCGACACGAGCCACTGTACAACCCTGTGATTTTTGCAGGATTTGAGTGAAAAAGAATCGGATAATTACAAATATTGTTGAGATCTAGGATTTCCGTAACCAACGACGCGGAAAAATCCTACTTTCACTCACACACTTCATCTCTTGGCACACACCACTCTCATTCCATTTCTCTACCCCACCATGCATGTAGTAACCTAATTTTAGAACACTACACCCCAATCCTTGTGGTTCGACCTTGGGGCTTCCCTTATGTTTTTAAACTTGTTGCATTTACTACCCTTCACACCCTAGTTACAATACCTTCTTTGCTGCATTAGATACTTTAATGATCTAGGGTTTGATTTGGTGCATTTTTATTTCATGTTACTTAAGGATTACATTTTTGTAATTCCTTAGTGTTCTAAGTGTGCACATTAAAATAGGCAACAACTCTCTCTCTCTAGGGCACCCACACAACCCAACCCCTTCTCTCTCTACTCTATCTTCCTCTCTCTCTCTCTCTCCTCTCTGTCACACTCTCTCCCTCTCCGTTTCTCTCTCTCTCCTGTGCTCTCTCCCCACTCTCTCAATCTCTCTATCTTTCTCTCAATCTCTCTCTCTAGGGCTTTTAGCCCCCATGACGCTGAACTGCCGTGGGAACTATGTAGCCCACGGCTAGCCGTGGTCCCCACGGTAGCACAACACTGTGGAGGCTAAATGCCCTAGAAAAAGAGTAGTAGTAGAGAGGGAGAGGAGAGATGGAGATACAGTAGAAAGAGTGAGAGAGGGAGAAAACGAAGGAGAAGGGGTTGGGGGTATTTTGGTCCGAGTGGGGTGCCCAGCTGAAAGGCATGGGTGCCCATAGAGCGACCCTTTAGTCAATTGACAATCATAGAGGGTGGACCCAGTCATAAGGGGGGGGGGGTATGTCAGCTTTTTCAAATTGTAGGGGGCTATGTCAAAAATTCCATTTTTTATAAGTCCAAATAGATTCATTAAAAAGATACCGAGAAGATCTCAAAAGCAGAAGAAAGAGAAAGATAAACAGAAACACTTGAGGAATATTACACCATCAAACCCATCTCTCACAAGGGCTGCAACTCAGGCGGGTTGGGTCGGGTTGGGACTCAACCTGAGCCCAACCCGAGATTCAACACCTCGAGCCCGAGCCCAAACCCAACCCGAGGTCAGGCTTACATTTCCTAACCCGAGCCCAACCCACTCGGATTCCTCGGGTTCATCGGGTTGGTCAATTAGTATTTTTTTTGGGTACTGAGGGTAAAGGTGGGGGGTAAATGATCTTCAAAGGTGGGGCCATGCAGAGCCTATCTTTTCACATCATTTGAAGGGTCATCAACATGGCAAAAGAGAGGAGAAAAGTTCAGTTAGTTGATCTATCCATTGTTGAGTGATATTATCTCAAAAGTGCTTATTTTAAGCAATTATCCTCTTAGCGTTGTCACAGTCTCCTACGTAAAACTTTGATTTTTATCAACAATTCTACGTAAGAGTTTTTACCATTGCGTAGAGCATACTTTTTAGATGAAAATTGACTATTCGCATGAATTAAACACATTTTCGGAGGTCTACATGCAAAGCCGTCTTGATTAAGCCTCATTATGTGCTTTTTTCTATCGCAGGAAACCTGAGTGGACAATTTTAATAGAATGTGGGCCCACAATCAACCTCCAGAACCTATGATCAAAGCTCAAGAGCTAATAGGCTGAGGATAAGAAGATGTAGGCCAAGTGTGGGAAGAGCTAGAGAATCGAAAAAGCCTGAGAGAAGATCAAGAGAGAAGAAGAGCCAAGCACATCGAGAAGAGATTAAGGAGAATAAAGCTCAATCAACTGATCAAGATGAAGACTTAACCAGTTGGTAAAGCTTGTAGAAGACCAAGTCAAAGACTAGGTTCAAGACCCTCTGCTAGCATTTTCTCTTTATTTTTTGTAAATAATTTCTCTCTCCACTCTCTAAAATCTCATTCTCTCTCTACTCTCAAATCTCAATCATCTGACCCTCTCTCCTTCCGCAATCACTCGATCCTACGGCCTACCATAGCCGACCTCCATCATCCGATGATCCATCCGATCATCGCCATCCTAGTCTACCGTCTGATCGCTAGTAGATCACCAGGCTAATCACACGTGATCCATCCGATTGGCATCCAATCTCATCCTACTGCCCAAGTTAAAGAGAGTTCTTTTTGTTAAAATGGAAAGAATCTTTTAATCAAAATTTGGAACGTTTTTAAGAAAAAGATCTACTCTCGATTTCAAAATAACATCTTTTTGAAAATGATTTTTGAAGATATTGTGGAGAAAAAAATGCCATTTTTAGGTGTGAAATATTTTTTTGCAAAATGAATGGTTGAGATATTTTTCATTAAAAAAATTATTATTGATACGAGATGGCAAGTGATAGCCTTACAAAAGGCATGAACGTTGGAAGTTTCCATGGCAACATGGAAAGTCTTTGGAGTCAACCCCCTAACAAGGAAAGTGTTGGGCATTTTAGCAATATATCTAGGCATAGAAGAAGGGCCCCACCTCCCATTCATGAAAAAGTTAACTTGCTGATTTGGGCGAACCTTATTTAAGCCTCTTTACATGTTTTGGGAAGAGATAGCTCCATTCTTGCATTCCTAAAGGCTCCACCACGTTTTGGAAGAAAGGAGAACCCTAATCTCTTTCAAAAAAAGGCCGGCCTCATCTCTTGCATTGCCAAACTCAAACCGAGTTGTCCTCATCTTTGTTTCCTTTCTTCTTCGTTTCTCCCAAAAGAAAGAAAAACCAAACAAAAAAAAAGAAGAAAAGGAGAAGAAAGAAGAAGAAAAAGAAGAGATCATTGAAGATGCACCTTGCTCCTCTAGCCGCCTCCTCCTCCTTTCTTTCCATCAACGTTTGCTGCCAGGTGCTACAAGACGCCAACAGACCACGTAAGGTGCTACCCACCACCCTCTCCATTACCACCTCTTGCCGTAGTAGTGCATCACCGGTCTGCAACTCCTCCAACGCTCGTCCACAAGCTCTCCATCCACACCAGTCTGCCATCTCTAAGCCAAATGGTGCTGTTCATCCTCACTCTCCATTGTAAAAAAAGAGAAATAGAAAACAAAAAAAAAGAGGGAGAAGAAGAGAAGCGGAGGCCGTGAGATTCCTAGACTGGGTTCCTCTTCCACCTTTCACACCACCGATCACCACCACGCCTGCAAGTCCTCACGTTTCTAGTCTGCTGCCTCCTTTCCAGGGTTCCCCATCTCATGGTGCACACCGTCCAGCAAAGAAAGAAAAGAAGAAGGAAAATCGTGTCTATCCATCTCTTCCATCACGTAATCATCCCGCCGATGCTACAAGTCCTGGCCATCCAACATCATCAAGCTGCACACCCCGCGATCCATCTCCATCCTCATCACCATCACCAGCCATGTCATCATAGCATCACGTGCTAACTTGCAACTATTCTCCAAGGTTGCAAATCAGCAACCCATCCTTCTATTGGTAGAGATCCCCCATGGATTAACCTTCACATTCAAGGTAAAATCCTCTCTTATTTCTCTTATTCTCAAAGATTCTCTCTCTTGTTTCTCTCTCTATCTCTCTCGTTTATTGCTTTCTAGAGTAGTTGTTTTATGTTTGTTTTAAATTTTTTACTAGTTGTATCCCACTTTGATTTGAATAATAAAGTTAAATTTTGTTTCATTATTTTTTGATATGGTTGTAGTTTTTCTCACTCTAAAATCAATCAAGTTTTAATTCCCAATCTCTCCACCACTCTTACCTCTCCATAATTCTGAGAAAAATCCATCATTTCATGTTCTTTAATGCTCTAATCCGACTAATCCTGAGTGTGGATCGACATCCGATACTTCCACTGTGCAAAGAATTGTTTAATCTTGCAAGATAAAATTCGGATCTAATAAATGATGTTGATCTAAGAGTTTCCGTCCAACGACAGGAAAAACCTTAAATCATTGAGGAATAGCATGAGAAGAAGAATGACAGTGAAGATGAAGAACGACTGATAAAAGGATGGTGGCGTGCGGCGTTCGGGTTGGCAAGGGAAACTGTGGGGGGGAAATATCTGATCTAACCCACACAATCTTCAAGGTCAGACGATTCGTATCTTGATGATGATCGGATGATTCCGGTGCTTCAGGATAAAACTGCTTTCTCCTCCGCGAAGGATAGGATGATCTCCAGATGAGATGTGGTTGTACCTGTTGACAATACTCCGACGTTCAAGTCAGTTTAGGATTTGTAACAGGGTTCATAAAAATAGTAAATTATTTCAGAGTTCAGGCTATCTAGATCTGGAGAGCAAGATCATTTTCTCAGTCCTAAGGGTCCTGTATTTATACCCCTAAAACTGGTGTGACTTACCTTCCACGTGTCCATTCATCATCAATCAGTTATGATCTAGGAAGATTTTGTTATGAAACAGAATTTTCTTGTTAGATCCTAACTTCCCCTATTCAGTTATATCTTAGAAAACTGAGGTGGCACTCTTCATGTCAGATATTCGAATAAGGGGACGTCGAAGCTGTAACAATTCACCTAACTGCCATGTGGCCAATTCTCATTGGTTAAAAAACTAACTGTATTTAGAATACTTAACTCACTTGCTGAATCCTGTATATTTCTCGGGATTGATAGAAATTCAATCCCGCCAAGTAAGATGCTGAACTTGTCAGGATGAGAGGAACGTTACTCCCGTTGAATAGGTTGTATGATCTTGTCAGGATGAGATGAAAGTCGATCCCGTCAAGTAGGCCATCTACCCTTGTCGGGATGTATAGAACATCACTCCCGTTAAGGACAATAACCAAACCTGTTAGGATGAATGAAATGTTGATCCCATCATGTGTTGTTGAGCTTGTCGGGGTGAATTGAATATCAATCCCGTTAAGAACGTTGTATGAACTTAGCAGGATGAGATAATCGTCACTTGCACCATGTGGGCCGCTGGACCTTGGCGGGGTGAGATAATTGTCATTCTCGTCAAATGGGTCAATCATTAATATGTCGGGCAAGTTTGAATGCTTCCCGACATATTAAAGGCTGAAGATTTATGTGTTCTGTTAACAACTTTGCCTCGAGATGCTCTCTTCTGATCCTTCCAATCTGACACGTGTTTCTTCCATTAATGGAAGACGTGTGACAGTGATGGAATAATTATGGCTTCTGATGATGTCTTCGGCACATTTACTCACGCATGAAGGATGACACCACACGTCGTTGTTTTGATACTGCACGTGTGTAGCCAATACACGTGTCACCATATCATTTGCCAGAAAATACGGTACCTACAGAAATCCCAACCCTAAGAATCTTGCAATCAATGATTTATCTTGTATTGTTCTCGCCATCGCATCACATTGAAATTACAATACAGGAAAAATCAATAGTGGAATATGTAAAGGGCATAAATGGAGGAAGAGAAAAACATTAATCTATATAACAAAAGAGGATGAGAGATTTAGAGACTCCAACACACTTCACTGTAGAGAAGGAACCCCAGGAAGTGTAATGCGTACAAAACCCAAACCCTAGCTTATGAATAATTTATATATATATATATATATGAAGATTTACTATTGTGTATAACATATATAAAATGTATATATATATAAAATATGTGTTGTGTTAATCGGGCTCGGGTTGGTCGAGGCCTCAACCAGAGCCCAATCCGATTTTGATCGGGTTTTCAAAAAACTATCCTGAGCCCGAGCCCGAGTACTGAACAAGTCAACCCAACTTGAGCACACCATTGGGTTCAGCCCGTCGGGCTCGGGTTGAGCACGCTCAAGTTGCAACCCTATCTCTCATGTCAAAACCTCATCAAACATGAACACCAAATCGCCAAAGAATGGACTTCTCAGCTCCGATATGTTACCCGACTGAAGAGGAATGGCTTGATGCTAATAAGTATTTCCTGAAGGGATCTTTCCTCTCCTACAAAAGTTCTCCTATTCCTTTCTAGCCATATACACTACAAGAAAATTGATTTATAGCGGCGGACTATTAGCGGCGGCCGGCAAAAAACCGCCACTATAAAGGGTTTTAGCGGCGGCCAGAGGCTAAACCGCCACTAAAGGCACGAAAATAAAATGGCGGGAAAAATCTGACTACTTTTAGCGGCGCTCAGATCTATGATCGCCACTATAGGTGTACCATTACCGGCGGTCATAGATCTGACTGCAGCTAAAAGTATCCTTTAGCGGCGGTTTCTGGCTGCCGCTAAAGGTAAGCGGCAGTTACTGGCCGCCGCTAATACCCTGTACTTAATAAAAAAAAAAAAAAAACCGAACACTTTACTCTTTCCCCTATTTTCTCTCTTTCCCCTTTGTTCTCTTGCCTTTCTCCATTTCTGAGGCCGAAACCCCATCACCTCTTCCATCCCTCCGTCAACTCGCCGCTGCCTCGTTGCTGTCTACACCTGACGTCGTCGCACCGTTCGCCGGTAAGTTAGTTTTTCTATTTTTTTTACCATCCCTTTGAAACCCTTATTTTTAATTTCTTCTCAAATATTGTTGATATTCCATGAAATCAACCCATGAAATTGATTTCCATGGATGGAATCGTGCCAGTGGACATATTTTCAGACACAATTTCACACAAAAATCGTCTTGGTTCAATATATAAAGGCTCAGCCTCCAGTTACCGCCCTAAAATAAGAGGCTTCGGTTACAGGACACTATATGAGCCACGTGGGACACCCTTAGAGGACTCTGACCATATGGATGTTAAGCCAATCCCTAAGCGGACCTACAAACTAAAAATCAGCTTGATTATTATTTTTTAGGCGTTGGATTGGACTTATTTTCATGGGTTGATGTTTAACCGTTGAATCTGAGCATTATTGACCATTATTTGGGGAACAAAGATCCAAAGGTTGGAAATCAGTAATCAGTCTGATTTTTGGGTCTTTGTAGCCCAAGTTATACTCCAATCCAACGCTTATGTTGGGTAATTTTTTGGTCTGTAGGTTCACATAGGTTGGGCCAAACATCCTTACGGTAAGTGATCTCTAAACGTGTGCCATGTCACTCATACTGAGGTTTGTCATCAATGTTGATGACGACCATCTGTCAACAAAGTTCCTACTCTTTTGGATCCACTGACTTCATGGATATGTAACTCATCCTTCGTGGATATATACAGCAAAAATCCACCTTGATTGGTGATTTCTATTATTGGATTTAAGCACGAAGATCCAAAGTTTTGAAATTAGTGATTACAAACCTTTCGATCTTGTCCCCCAAATAATGCTCAAGTTCCCACGGTTAAAATTAACCCATGAAAATGACTCTAATCCAAAGCTTAGAAATCACTAATTAGGTTGATTTTAGGTTTTTAGCGCACTCTTTTGGACCCATTGACAGCATGGATATTTCATAGCATAGTCTTACTTAAAACCTGTAATTAGGTCACAATAATTTAAAACTTTAAGGCAATAATGTATGTATTGCATAGGATGTTGAATGAGGTATGTTATCATTGAATTAATTTTTTCTAATATCGTCCATTGTGTATGTATTTTTAGTATATAAGATGACAAATTTTCGGAATACTTATGTAGTTAGACTGAGATATTTGATGTCATATGTCTCTTGGAGACTCTTGATTTCCTTTTCACTTGTTAGTTTATTCCGAACTCGAGTGCTTTTGTTAGTTCTTTATCATCTTGCCTAGCCTAAAAACCATCATCACTAATGCCTTATCACAATTATTAGGGTAAAAATTCGATTCACTGTTTGAGGTATACCTTCTCTTCTTGTATTTTAAAACATCACAACTCCTGATCTACAGAAACACTGCAGTGGTGAGGAAGTGAGTGAAGAGACAAGAAAAAGATAGAAATGTGGTTTGCCGCTTCACACGATAAAGTATGTCATTGTTTCTACGGTTTTCTAATTGGATTTTTACATCAACATTGAGGGTTTATAAGTGAAACCCTTCCCATTAGAGTTGTGATTAGGGTTTATAAGTGAAACCCTTCCCACATTTTTCAGTCAAGTGGCTTATTCTTAGAGATTTTTGGGTGTATGGATGAAACCCACATTTGATGGTGTTAGGAATTTCAGAATGGGTTGATTTGCTGTAGGTGTGGTCTATATGGTGAGGAGATCACCCTGACAAAAATTCAAATCATTCTTATATTCATAAGTTGCTTTACAAGTTGAAGAATTATGGACTGTCTATTTTTATTGTTAACTTGAAACCCACATTTGATGGTGTTAGAAATTTTAGAATGGGTTGATTTTTTGTAGGTGTGGTCTATATGTTGAGGAGATCACCCTCAAAAAAAATTAAAATCATTCTTATATTCATAGGCTGGTTTACAAGTTGAAGAATTATGGATTGTCTATTTTTTACTGTTAACTTGAAACCAACATTTGATGGTAGTTGAAATTCTGATATTCATAGCACGGTTTACAAGTTGAAGAAGTATGGATTTTTTTACCATTAACTTAAACCCACATTTGATGGGGTTAGAAATTTCAGAATATGTTGATTTATAGTCAAGTAATTGCATTCATTATGTGATTCATCAACCGGTAACAGCCCTGACCCCGCTCTGCTATACCCATGGTATAGTGAATGACAGGTCCTCGTGGTCTATGTTATATGGCTTAGATTGACTCTAGGTTGTGTATATTTTTTAAAATTTCTTAACTGTAGGGTTGGCAATAGAATACATCATCCAATAATAATGTTTCAGATGTAACATTCGAATGGAAAATAAAGAAGGATGTCAGGAATACAAGGAAGATGTGAAGAAGTTGGGAATGAGTGGAATGGAGAAAAAAGTTTTTGTCATTAAATCAGCTGCAGATAGGCTGTTGCATGCAAATTGGGAAATGGGATGCCATACAAAGAAAAGTCTTCTGTTAGCTATTATAATTGGGATGCCATACAGAGTCCCAAAATCAGTTTGAAAGTCATCTGGTATAAATACCTCTTACTTTCTACACCTATTGAATTTTTTCACTACCCGGCATCGATCCACCAAGTTGATTTCTTTGCCGCATTACATCGATCCACCAAGTTGATTTCTTCGCCGCATTGCATCGATCAACTAAGTTTATTTCTTCGCCCCACAAACTGAATTCCATAACCAGCAATAGTGATAACACACAACCTATGGATGTTCAGACGTAGTCCCAAAATCAGTTTCATTTATGATTTCTGAACGTATGTATGTTTGGCCGATTCGTAAATGGAGATATAGACCCAAGATCATTGTGCTTAGCAATTTCTGACCGTATGGATGTTTGGCTAAATCGTAGATGAACATACTGATCGAAGATTAGTCTAGTTAGTGATTTTTGACCGTTGGTACTTCGTTTGTAGTTGCAGGTATGGTTCTTAATTAGGACATCTTGATATTAAAATATCAGATTTGTTCTTCATGTCTACTATATGCATGTGTTTTTGTTAAATTTTTTATGACATGTTATTCTATCTAATTTTATATTCAATTGCTTATGATAATGTATATTTCATGATTTGTTATTCTATCTAATTTTATATTCAATTGCTTATGATAATGCTTATTTTATTATTTTACCACCGAATTCTTCATTGTATGCTGGTAGTACTGTATGTAATATAAGGCTAGTATTGAAGTGCAAACATTTTAATTTACTTAACGTTTTAAAGTTTCAATCATTTCTCACTTCATGTTGTATATCATGTAAATAGTTGACACACACACATCATGCATATACATGCATTGAACCTTAGATCTCTTATTCAATTATCATTGTGTGACAATTGTGCCTTATCACCTACATGTGACATATTAGTTGTACAGTGAATAACTTTTTTGTCTTGTTTGTAGTGAGGAGTAATTGTCTGCTGTTGATCCTTAAATTGTCCAGTTTGGACATGTTTGGGAATGCATAATCTCTAGTACAGTCAGTAGTTAAAGTGGTTATTTTTATTTGAATGACAGTTTCAGCAAGCATTCCTTTTGTTCTCTGGGTACATATTTAGACAAGGTGACATGTTTGTCCCTAGTCTAAATTGTGTACTTGGAGAACTATAGGGAAATGTTGTCAAAATTTTCCTTCAGATAGAAATAACCACTTGGCTATTGAGTGTAACAGAGATTATGCATTTCTGAATGAGATAGGAACCACCCACCCGTTAGAGAGCAGATAGGAAGCATGATGCATGCATGCCCCCTTGAGTCGTGTGTGACAATGTGCTTTCCGGTGAAGGTGACGTCGCTCTAAAGGGATATGCCGATGGATAAAAGTTGGATTAAGAAGCCAAGAAATACCTGTGAGTATCTAGTTGGAGTCGAGCAATTCTTGAATTTTGCATTTGCTAATACAAGGTTTGGGGACAAGATTTGGTGTCCTTGTCTTGAATGCAAGAATGTGATCGTAAAAGATAGAAAAGATGCGCATGGTGACTTATTATGATATGGAATAATGACGGATTACACCATCTGGATTCACCATGGGGAGGTTCTAAATGCGGGTGAATATATGAGGAATGAGATTGATGAACGTGGTGAGAATGAGGTTGAAGGTGAGGCCGATGATATGCAAGGAATGTTACAAGATGCATTTGGAATATCCCCTCCTAATCATGAAGAGGAGAATGAATCAACTGAGACTGGACCAGTTGAGCCAAATCAGGAAGCGAATAAATTTTAAGAGATGTTGAAGGATGCCGAGACTGAACTGTATCCAGGTTGCACAAAATTTTTGAAACTATCTTTCCTTGTACAGCTATTACTCCTGAAGTGTCTAAACGGATGGAGTAATAAATTGTTCGACATGTTACTTGAATTATTAAAAGAGGCACTGCTAGCTGGTGAAAAGTTGCCAAAGAATCATTACGAATAAAAAAAAATCCTTCGAGATCTTGGTCTGCATTACACGAAGATAGATGCATGTCCGAATGACTGCATGCTATACTGGAAGGAGCACGAGAATGCAAATGAATGTGTCGTATGTGGTGCGTCCAGGTGGAAATCAGTTACAGGTTAGTCTGTTGAAGAAGCTTCCAGTTCGTTTGCAGAGGGTACCAAAATACCTGCAAAGATTTTGCATTATTTTCCATTGAAACCGTGACTTCAGAGGTTGTTAATGTGTTCAAAAACAGCCGAGCAAATGAGATGGCATGATGAGGGTCGTACGAAAGATGTTGTGTTGAGACATCCTGCAGACTCTAAGTCATTGGAAACTTTGGACATGCAATACCCAGCGTTCGGTTCTGAACCGAGGAATGTTCGACTTGGAGTAGGGAGTGATGGTTTCACCCCATTTCGTTATAAGAGCACTCTGCACAACACGTGGCCTGTAGTTCTTATTCCATACAATTTGCCACCGTGGATGTGTATGAAGCCAACGTCTTTCATGTTGACGTTGCTTATTCCTGGTCCCAAAGCTCCTGGGAACGACATTGATGTGTACTTGCAACCATTAATAGAAGACTTGAAAGAATTGTTGATAGATGGATTTGAGGCATACGACGCTTCTTTAAAGCAAAATTTTTGATGCCGTGCAGGAGTTATATGGACTATTAATGACTTCCCTGCATTAGCGAACTTGTTAAGATGGAGCACTAAAGGAAAACTTGCTTGTCCCTCTTGCCACATAGAGACATGTTCGGTAAGATTGACAGAAGGACACAAAGAATGCTACATGTGACATCGTCGATTTCTTCCACATGATCATAAATTTCGACAGAATAAAAGGTCGTTTGATGGCAAAATAGAAACAAGGAACGCGCCCAAACCGTTGACTGGCAGGGATGTGCTCGATCAATTATATGATTATGAGCAGATCACATTTGGCAAGGCAGATACGGATATCAGTGGGAGGAAGAGAAAGAGGGATGACTGCAATTTACCAAAGAATTGGAAGAAGATGAGCATTTTCTTCGAATTGCCATATTGGAAAGATCTTTTGTTGCGGCACAATCTGGATGTTATGCACATTGAAGGCTCGTCTAGATATGAAGAGAATGCGTATAAGGAAAGAACTTCACCCAAAATTGGACGGGAGAAAATATTTACTACCTCCGGCATGCCACACGATGTCGACTATTGAAAAATAAAGTTTTGTCAAGTGTTAAAAGAGGTCAAGGTTCCAGATAATTATTTGTCGAACTTTTCACGATGCGTGCAAGTCAAACAGTGCAAGATCTCAGGGCTGAAGAGTCACGATTGCCATGTTCTTTTGCAACAATTTCTACCTCTTGCAGTACATGATATCTTACCTAAGAACGTTTGTTCAGCGTTGATTGAGTTGTCCATGTTCTTCAGGCAGTTATGTTCGAAAGTTTTGAAGGTGGGAAAATTGGAACAACTTGAAGCGCAGATTGCAGTAACACTTTGTAAATTAGAGATAATTTTTTCACCGGCTTTTTTTGATATTATGGTGCACTTGCCCATTCATCTAGCTGGTGAGGCCAAGATAGCCGGACCAGTGCAATACCGGTGGATGTATCCAATAAAGAGGTACTTGCACAGGTTGAAGACATATGTCCGAAATAAAAACTATCCTGAGGGTTCAATAGCGGAAGGGTATATATGCGAAGAATCTTTGAGACAAACGGCCGGAGTTGCAAACCCTGCAACTCCGGCGAAGAATGGGGGAAGAAGACGACGAATAAAGGAGCGGGAAGAGGAGAAGAAAATCGGGGAAAGGATAGGGAGAAGGTTTTGGGAAAGGAGAGAAAGAGATAGGAGGGGGATTAGGGTTCAAACGAACCCTTCTCCTTCCCCTTTTGAAGCTCCCTATTTCCTTTAATGGAAATAGAGTATTTTTCAAAAATAAAAAAATAAGAAAAATATATATATATATATATATTTTTTAAGTAAAACCCTACTTTTCTTTGGGGAATTTCCCCATTTAGTGGACCCCCCATTTTTTAAAATTTAATTGAAATTATTTTAAAATTCACGGGGTCCACTAAATGGTCGGACAGCGGGTCGATGATGATGGGCCCAGCTACTGGCCCACATGGATTGATGATGTCCATCGTCTCACAAGATGATGTGACGGACAATCTGATGGCGATCGGATGGATGATGACTTGATTGGGACCCAGATTGGTAGATCGACGGATCTAGAGAGATCCAACGGTCCGGTGGAAGATCCAATGGTCCGATTAAAGATCCAACGGTCAGAAAGCTAAGGGAGATGAGACAGAGCCAATGGGTAGGAGTTCTGGAGTTAGGTCAGTAGATTCGAGGACCGAGAGATGAAGAGAGAGAGAATAAGGAGAGATGAGAGAGAAAATATCAGAAAATGGAGATAAAAGTATTGGCAGAGTGTCTGGAACCCTGGTCTTCACTGTGACCATCCTCACGCTTCTCCAGTAGAGTAGACTATCATTCCTTGCTGACTCATGTGGCTTTAAATGCTTTGGTCCGTCTCTTGGTCATTGGCTCTCCTGCTCTCTTCGTTCTTTGGGCCGGCTTTTTGGTCCTCTTATTCAGCCCATATTTGGCCCATATCTTCTAGTCATAGCATGTTGGCTCTTTAAGGTTTGATAATGGGCTTTCCTGATCGATGTGGGCTCGCAAGTCTCAAGAATTGTCCCATCGGGGTTTCCTACGACAGAAGAAGCGCGTAATGAGACTTTATCAGAACAATTTAATGTCTAGACTTTCGAAAATGTGTTTAATGCATGCAAATATACCATTTCGTCCAGAAAAGTGTGTTCTACGCAACAAAAGAGACTCTTACGTAGAAAAGTAGATAAATAGAGTATTTTAACGTAGGAGAGTGAAAATGCTTAGAAGATAACAGTGGAAAATACGCACTTTTAAGCGAATATCAGTACCCTCTCATCCAGTTGGCTCGATTCTCTCATCCTTACGATGCCATATCAATAGCCCAATGTTGGACTATTTCTTGCACCATCCTAAACGAAAGATTTCCTCCAACATTTATTGCAAGTCCAACCCAATTCTTACGTCTTGGCTTGTTATATTCACTAATGGGTTAGGTTCGGGCCTAATATGTTGAGTCCATAACGGGTTAGGCTAGACTTGGGCCTAGCTAGCTATCTATAAACCAGGCTGTTATGGAATGTTAGAAATTTGGGGTGTAGGGACATTAGGGTGGTTGTGAAGGATTTGATTAAATCCTGTAAGGTGAATATGATTGTTCTTTAAGAGACTAAATAGGAGAAGATGGATGAGCGTACTATTAAAGACTTATGGATCGTATTAGGGATTAAGGATGGTGTGATATCTTGGCCATGGGGTAGGTGGGTGGTATCGTTGTGCTGTGTGAGATAAGAAGATGATTGATGTTAATTATTGACATTTTAGTAGGAGCCTTTTGTTTATCAATCTTGTGCGAAAGAGTAGAAGATCAGTTCCTTTAGGTTCTTATGGGGTATGGTCCTATACATAGTAGCTTGCGGGATTATTTGTGGTGCCTCAGTGTAATGCTATTAGATTCTTGGATGAGAAGAGTGATAGATGCATGGAGTGACTAGCAGCATGCAAAAGTTTGAAGAGCTTGTTAATAAGCATCTCCTTATGGACCTTCAACTTGTTGGCGGAAGGTTCACTTGGTCTAACAACCATTATTCTCCTACCTTGTGTAGGCTTGATCGCTTTCTATACATTTTGGTAGTTGGGAAGATAATTTTTTGAATGTCACGCAGGTGGCGTTGTCTTTGTATCCATCCTCTAATCACACCATTTTGCTTCTTGATTGTGGCGGTATTGCTTATCGGCTCTCTATTTTTTTGTTTCAAGAATATATGGCTTTTTTTATCCAAAATTTAAAGAGAAGGCAAAGGAATGGTGGGGTACTCCTTGAGATTTAATGGTAGGGCTGGGGATTTTTTCAAGAAGAAGCTAAAGACATTGAAAGGTAAAATCTTTGAGAGAATTGATATTAAGAAGATAGCTCTTCTAGAAGAAATATCTTTGTTGGATAGGAAGGAGAATGCGGGTCTATTAACTATGGAGGATGAGACAGGAGGATCAATTTAAAGGCAGAGTTTTATAAAATCATTTTCATGGTAGAGGTTAATTTGAGGCAGAAATCAAGAGTCAAATAGCTTATGGAGAGTGATATATAATAACACTCGATACTTTCACCGAAATGCCTGTTCATGAAGGAGGTGGAATGAAATTAGGTTTTTCCGGTCGTTGGATTCGGAAACCCTTGGCTCAACAAAATTTTTAATGATCCGAGATTTTTATCCTGTAAAAATTAGCAAAATTGCATAGTGGCTTCGTGTCGGATGTCGATCCGCGCTCAAATTAGTCACGTTAGCGCAATTAAGAACATGAAATAACGGATTTTTCCACATAAATTGCTAAAGGTGAGAATGGTGATGTCGATCTTTAAACATGCTTTTGAGCATGATTTCATGAGCTTAATCGAGAGAAAGCATTAGTGAAAGCCAGTTAAAACACAAGAATTAAAACAAAGCCAAATAAGAACCCATTTTATTAAATCAATTAGTAGGTAAGTTATAATGAAAATTAAACAAACTTGAAACGATCTATCTAGAAAGCATTAAATAAAAGGAACTTTTAGAGAGAGAAATAAAAGAGAACTAACCTAGAGAGAGAAAGTAGAGATAGAAGAGAAGGATAGTTAGAGAGAGAAAAAAAGACTAAGAGAGATCTAGAGAGAGAAAGAAGATGAGAGAGAGACAATCACCTCAACTTACCAATGGAGATGAGTCGATCACTTGGAGGAGATCGGCCATGGTGATGGTTGCCCGGAGTGACGAAGATTGGCCTTGGGAGTTAGAGTAGAGATCCACCATGAGAATTGTGGTAAGTGGAGAGGGCGGTTCACTTGAATGCTTGCTGTCATGTGGAACATGTGCGACATGGTGGTTGTGATGGATGGGGAGGACTGAGCATGGCTTAGTGGTGGACCAAACATCAAGGAGTTGCTGGTGCGCTCCTTTTTAGAGTTGCAAGTTGAACTTGCAGATCAGACCAATGAGTGAAGAAGAAGAGGAGTAGTGCCTGATAAGGAGAGTTGCTAGTTTTTGATGACGAGGAGAAGATGGATATGGAGGTGGATCAGTCCGGCAAGGCTGAGGAGAGGGTGGCGGCTTTTGTGAAGGGTGGTATAGCAGCAGGTGGGGAACTTGCTGGTTGCTCCGACAAGATGGATCTTGGGAGAACACCGGAGTTGTGGAGGCAGCGGTAGCAAGCACAAGTGGAGAGAGGCGGTGGTGGAGTGCGCAGGCGGCCGGAGAAGTTGAGGCATACCCTTGGCTCTAACAGTGGTGAATGGAGACCGCAACGCAAGGGAGTTGACGGCCTGCTGGTGGACGGTTGCAACACTGTGAGGAGCTTTGAGCAACAGTTGGTGAGAGAGAACTTTTGTGAGGAACACACTTGCAGGGGTGGCAGGAAACACGGCTTGGAGGAGAGAAGTCAGCAATGGCGGTGGTGGTTACAGGCGGCAACACCAGCAACGCTTTGGAGAGAGGGGAGAAAAGATAAGGTGTGGACGGCTTGCTATTTTTTTTTAGAGAGACGACTTAGGGGAGAAGAGAATGAGACGGCTAGGGGGATTAGGGTTTTGGGGTGAGAGGGAAAGAGGTTCCAAAGAGAGAGAGAGAGAGAGAGAGAGAGAGAGAACGTGGAGAGCTGCTTTTTATAAGGCTGGGATATCTCAGCCCTATCTCTTTGTTCCCCAAGATCCTAGCTGTCCACGATTTGCCTTCCATTCCATCAACTTAATACCGTATGTTCCCTTTTTGAAACCATAAGATTCAACAGCTTAACGATCAAAACCCAATGAGCTTCACCAAGCCATTGGATTTCTTTGTCCAAACAAGTGTGCTCCAAGCCATTCGATTCGACGGTTGTCCTTGTGATGGTCCATATTTGCAAGCACTGTTATATGCACATGGGTCCCACACTCTTTTGTGCATCTTTTTCAACGATCCTTGTACATGCATGACAGTTCATGCTCATTAGTTGTTCCAATCAATGCAGCACTCCATTTGTCATCTTTGTTTCCATCGCCACCGTTAATCTTAGTCCACCATGCACGCTGGCCTACCATGTGATACTTCGTCATGGCTCATCAATATTGTGGTCCTATCTTGGTTCACTATATTGACTCATTCTTAGGTCTATATATCGACCTTTTAATCTCCATTTTCAATAGGTAAGCATTGGTCCATGATTCGGGTCTACAATGTAGTTCCAACCTCGTCTCTTTTTATCATGCACCATCATTTTTCTGATCATTCGTTTGATCCTCTCAGATCTCGAGAACAAAATCAGGACTTCCTTTTTAGGAAGCTATTGCCTCATGCTTTGCTTGGGACTAGTCTAGCTCGTTCATATGCATACACCGTTCACCTTGGTCAAACATCATGTCCTGCAGTCCATCATTCTTATAAAAATCCCTTGCATCGGTCAACCCATGCACCTTCCAAATAAATGTCACATGACTAGCTCATTGTGAAACAATTCGGCCCATATGTAGCTTCTCGACGGCTGCCAACGAGGTCACATCCCCATAACCAGCTTGGCCTACTACATGGCCCAAGATTGTGATCCACTGGCCTTTAGGGTTAAATTTGGGCTTTAGTGATTGATCATGAGACGATCAACACCACTCGGGTTTTGAGAATTGTTCCGATAAGGTTCCCTTCGCTTAAGTGTGGAGAGAGTGTTGCTGGCGCACCATTGAACAAGAGAAGAATTCTCATATGGGCCCCACCTTGGATCACTGGCCCATTTTATCACCTTCAGATTGATCGTAGATTTGATTAAAGCTCTTGTGGTCAATTATAGGGTCTAGATCTCTAGAATCATTCGATCGGGCTTTCTGCAATAGAAAAATCACGTAACGAGACTTCTACAAAACGGCTTCGCATATGGGTCAAATAAATACGTATGAGTGCATGTGAATATACCATTTTGTGCAGAAAAGTGTGTTCTACTCAATGAGAGAAACTTTTACGTAGAAAAGTTGATAAAATAAGAAATTTTACGTAGAAGAGTGTGACAACGCTAGAAGGATAATGGCTTAAAATAAGCACTTTTCAAGCAAATATCATGGAACACTATCTTCTAGTATCGGATAAATGGGCGTGTCTTGCATTCAATTGATGATATTAGGAAGGGGGTAGTTAACTTCTACGCAAGGTTCAAAGTCTCGGCCGATCCTGGTCTAGATCGGGCAATTTGGATCGGGATCAGAGCCCACCGATCTGATCCAAACCATGTCTGTCTCGCCTGAGTTCTTTGTTTTTTGAAGGATTTTCACACCATCTCGAGGCGATTTGGCCGATCCCACCGATCTAGCCTCCGATTTGGATCGGGTTCGGAGCCCACCGATCTAGCCTTCGATCCTGAGACTTTCATCCTTGCTTCTACGCTAAGCTCTATTCTGAGCCCTAGGTTGTCAGACCTTCGTTAGATGGTCTCGAATTCGATAGCATTAGTAGAGATCAGAGTAGTTGGTTAAAGAGGCCATTGGGGGAAGAGAAGATTTTTAGAGCGATTTGGGGGACAATGCCCCCAGCCCATATGACCTTTTTCTTGTTTTCCTTAGGCATTGTTGGGATATCAATGGGGGCGACTTCATGTTAGTGATCCGGTGCCTTTAGGAGAATGCTTATCTGTATTTTTATTTAAATTAATACCACTACTTCTATTTCTTTGATCTCCAAAAGTAAGTGGTGGATGATATTTTAGATTATAGGCCTATTAGCTTGGTTTGGAATGTGTACAAGATCATGGACAAAGTGCTTGTTACCAAGCTTAATGACGTGATCTTGTCATCAAGTTGTCTCAAGCGGCCTTTTTAAGGGGAGACAAATTTTGGATGGCATCTTGATATGCATTTCGGTATATGATTTGTGTTGAAGGATATCTTATCAATGCCGCGTATAATACTTGAATTGTGCTATTTTGTTAGAAAATATTTTATACGGTTGTAAACATCTGAAACATACTAAATTTAGGATTTATAAGGAAAAATTTTCTAAATGCATTTTTGACGTATATTTGAAAATAGAGATAAAAATTCGATTGATCAAAAGAGCTAAAAAATAAAAAACTAAACCCTAACACTCACATCGCCTTTCCCTTCCCCTTCATCTCCTTAGTTCCCCACTCTCCTTAATGCCTCATCCCATGGTCTTTGCCCCAACTTGCCGCCATTGCATGATTTTCTCCTCTCTCTTTGTAAATCTGGCCACCACATATGCAATCCTCTTAGCTTTCTCTCTTGAGATTGTAAGCTGATGTGTTTACAGTAGCCAAGGTCGCCCGATGCTATCTTCAATGGTGAGATCACCACGGGCAATGCTGTTGGTGGATTTGGGGTTTGTGGAAAGAGAAAAAATGAGTGTTCGAAGGATTAATTGGAGAGGAAGAGCTACATGCTAGTATCACTAATATATATCAAGGACCCACGTCCATTAGTCATTCTATTAGTAAGAATGGCATGAATCATTCTATCTATCCCAGCCCTAAGTGGATTACAAGCTGAAATGTTTTGAAGCATCCATTTTTTTTACCATTAACTTTAGCTCCGACGCCTTTGATAGGGTTAGAAGTTTCAGAATGTGCTGGTTTTTTCTGTGAGCATGATCGCCATGATGACAAGTTCATCCTCACCAAAAATCAGCTTTTAACTCTTATATGTGTGTGTGCTTCACAGCCATTAGTCATTTTATTAGTCACAAAAGCATTAGACAAATATATATATCGATCGCTAGTACTAATAGCTAGGTTCTTAATACCTTGCTACCATGTAATTAAATCCTCGAACCCACTTTCCATATCAGAATCATTGATTAGATAGACATTCAAAAATAAAAACTTTCGAAAATACATTTTAAAAAAATAACTCATAAAATAATATCATGTTTAACAGTTTAATTTTCGTGTTCTCCCATTCTTATCTCCCTAACCCAAGTAGCAATTCTAAACTTCCCAAAAATAAATCCAAGGAGCACAAAGAGAGGTGTCTCAATTCCCTCTATTTCGTATGATATTATTTTTTAGAAAATAATAAATACTTATATGAAAGGCATATTATATGGAAAATTGCTAAGATGGGTTGTAGTTCTACGCTTTGCGCTTCCCATCGAACTTGATGGGATGTTAAAGTGGTCGTTTTCAATGAGCAGACCCAAAACCCATGGGTTGTAGTTCTACGCTTTGCGCTTCCCATCGAACTTGATGGGATGTTAAAGTTGTCGTTTTCAATGAGCAGACCCAAAACCCATGGAGGGAAATAAAATAAAATTTTAAAGCTTTAGCATAGATTAAAGTATCGTCATGTATACCTTAAAGTCTCATTAAGTAAGCCAACTTTTTTACATGGGTGTGAGATTTGCATGGTGCATCATGTGAAAACTTCTTAGAGTCTCCAATGCGAAAGCTTACACATAATTTTTTTCTCTCTTATGAGGGTAATGTGTACAAGGACACTATTTGCCTACTAATCTGAACCACATGACTAATACAATTTAGGGTTAGCTACCATCTAAATGATAGTCAAGATTGACCAAATTAGCACTACTTACCATGCTTTAAGAAGTGATTAATGATCACAATGCAGCTTTTCTTATATGGGCGTGAGGCCTGCTTGGTGCACATGACAACTTTTTAAAGCCTTTAATGTGAAGGCGTACATCAAAAACATTCTTGTTATAGGCATAATGTGTACAAGAGCTCTATCCGCGTGCCAATCTAAGATCCATGTGACCAATACAAATTAGGGTCGGCTACCAACCGGACGACAGTCTGGATTGGCCAAATTCGCATTCCATTATTAAAGAAAACCCTACTATGCCAAGAAGAGGCCTGGTTGGTATATCATAAAAACTTTTAGCATTACTTACGATGCGTTAAATGTGATTAATGATCACAACCCAATTTCCTTACATGAGTGTGGGGCCCGCATGGTGCACATGACAACTTTTTAAAGCCTTTAATACGAAGCGCAAACATCAAAATATTTTTTCTGTTATAGGCATACTGTGTACAAGGCACTATCCGTGTGCTAATCCAGACCCACATGACCAATGCAAATTCGAGTCGTCTACCAAACAATGACAGTTTGGACTAGCCAAATAAGCACCCCAACATTAACGAATGTAGAGAACAGTTCTAGTGTGTTGCTCGAGAAAAAAACTTTTAGCACTACTCATGGGTGTGAGGCCTACTCGGTGCACATGACAACTTTTTAAAGCCTTTAATGCGAAGGCGCACATCACAAATATTCTTGTTATAGGCATAATTTGTACAAGAGCATTATCCGCGTGCCAATCTAAGATCCACGTGACCAATACAAATTAGGGTTGGCTACCAGCGAGACGACAGTCTGGATTGACCAAATTAGCACTCCATTATTAAAGAAAACCCTATTATGCCGAGAAGTGGTCTGGTTGGTAGCTCGTAAAAACTTTTAGCATTACTGACGATGCGTTAAATGTGATTAATGATCACAACGCAATTTCCTTACATGAGTGTGGGGCCCGCATGGCTCACGTGACAACTTTTTAAAGCCTTTAATACGAAGCGCAAACATCAAAATATTTTTTCCATTATAGGCATACTGTGTAAAATGGCACTATCCGTGTGCCAATCCAAACCCACATGACCAATGCAAATTCGAGTCGTCTACCAAACAATGACAGTTTGGACTAGCCAAATAAGCACCCCAACATTAACGAATGTAGAGAACAGTTCTAGTGTGTCGCTCGAGAAAAAAACTTTTAGCACTACTCATGGGTGTGAGGCCTACTCGGTGCACATGACAACTTTTTAAAGCCTTTAATGCGAAGGCGCACATCACAAATATTCTTGTTATAGGCATAATGTGTACAAGAGCATTATCCGTGTGCCAATCTAAGATCCACGTGACCAATACAAATTAGGGTTGGCTACCAGCGAGACGACAGTCTGGATTGGCCAAATTAGCACTCCATTATTAAAGAAAACCCGACTATGCCGAGAAGTGGTCTGGTTGGTAGCTCGTAAAAAAATTTAGCATTACTTACGATGCGTTAAATGTGATTAATGATCAGCTCCCAATTTCCTTACATGAGTGTGGGGCCCGCATGGCTCACATGACAACTTTTTAAAGCCTTTAATACGAAGCGCAAACATCAAAATATTTTTTCCGTTATAGGCATACTGTGTAAAATATTGGCACTATCAGCGTGCCAATCCAGACCCACATGACCAATGCAAATTCGAGTCGTCTACCAAACAATGACAGTTTGGACTAGCCAAATAAGCACCCCAACATTAAAGAATGTAGAGAACAGTTCTAGAGTGTCGCTCGAGAAAAAAACTTTTATAGCACTACTAATTACCGTGCGCCAAAATGTGATTGATGATCACAATCAATATCTACAATTTGCCTACTAGATGGATGGCTGTAACCATCCGATTATGTTGACTTATGATGCCTAGGACCACAGTAGGATCCATGCGACATTGTGGGGCCCCATCCGCATTGATTAATAAAAAAAATAGGGCCTTTTATGGGGCCGATTTAAATCATACGATTAGCCTGATTTCGAACCAAAGCCGCTTGATTGAATGCGCCATTTGAGCTATATAAATCACACATTATAACACCTGCTACACTAGCTTATTGCTCCTAACAGTCACAATATTTATTACACAAGATAAACATTCCAATGTACAGTCACAATATTTATTACAGAAGATAAACATTCGCAACATTTCCAAATTTGTCTAGTAAGATATCTCAATTTTGTACATTTGTAGCTTGTCCCTCGTAGGACTTCTTCGTAAACGTCGGGAATTATAGGGTTGGTTTAGATAATTTATGTGAAGGGATCATATTTTTTTTCTTTTCTTTTTCTACAAGAGGGAGAGAAAGAGAGAGAGAGAGAGAGGGAGATGGCTTTGATGAAGGAAGAAGAAGAAGGAGGAGGAGGAGGAGGAGGTCATGATCTGATCAGCAATATGCCAGACATAGCTCTCTCTGCTATCATTGGATTGCTGCCCATCAAAGAAGCTGTAAGAACAAGCATCTTATCACACAGATGGAGACCATTATGGAAGTCGATCCCATGCCTTGATTTCGATCCACATTTGACAAAGAAGAAAGTATGCGAATTGCCCATATCTCAGAACCTTATGATCCCAGAAAAGTATAGAAATAATGACTTCCATAATGCTATTATACTTGAAGCGGCAATGCGGCGAGAGATCGAACAAGCGGTTCATATTATCGACTACGTCCTCTCATATCACTCAGGGATCATAAATAGTACTCGAATTACCCATTATCTAAGACACTTGAAATGCGGCTACGTACTAAGATGGATCGAGCACCTAGAAGAGAACGTTCGAAGCATTCAGAAGCTAGCTCTCACTTGTGCTGATGGTTTAAGTATCCCATGGAGTCATGGTCGACTTAAAAAATGTGAGTTTCCATTGGGAATCTTCAGCTGTAGATCCTTGCATGTACTGGAGTTGAACAAGTACTCCTTGGCGAACTCGTCTCCTTTCGAGGGTTGTCTTAATCTCAGAACCCTAATTCTCAATAATGTGCATATAAATGATAACACACTCACTAGAATAATATACAACTGTGTGTTATTAGAGAAGTTGATACTTAGTTGGTGTTCTGGTTTAGAGAAACTCAAGATCTGTGATCACAATCTTAAGTGCTTGGAGCTCGAGGTGTTGTCCGTGGCGGAGATCAATATTGTATCTGACAGTCTTAGGACTATGGTGATTGATACTGTAACTTGTCCTAAGGGCATCAAAATTGCCACCCCAAACCTTCTCAATTTTTTTACTTATCGGATTCGTGATCATCAAAAGGCCGCCGAGAAAAAAGAAAATCGGATTGTTGGGAAATGTATGAAGAGTGTGGAGGTTCTTGAACTTTGTAGCAGTCTCTATGAGGTAAGTTTCTTTGATGCACCATTTTCATTATTTGACTGATTGGTTGTTTTCTCTTCGTAGACCACATTTTCTTTTGTTTCATCATGTGTTCATGTGTTGTTCTAATAACCCATATTTAGGGGTTGGACCTTCGACCTCCAAGTCGTCCTACCCTTGCTGCAAATCGACTTCGACTCCGCTAGCTCCAAGCTTCAGATTGGTTGTGACGCCTTCTCGGATACCATAAAACGACACTAGTAGGAGAAGTGTTTGAGTTTTGGGTTAATCACCTTGAGTGAATCCCTTGAAAATAATTCTATTTGATAGATTTTGCATTTAGTTATATGGAAACCAATACAAGAGAGACGTAGCTTTTTTTTTTTTTGTAAGCAAGTGTTTCATTCCTCAAGTAGAGAGGAAATGGTTCCAGCATCCGCCATTAGAGCTCTAGAAAGCCATCTTGGGGGATGGGAAGACCATTCCTGGTTCACAAAAAGAGAGTAGGCCTTGCTGGCAATAGTATGAGCAAGAGTATTAGATCCCCTCGGGGTATACAAGAGAGATGTAGCAGCTAGCTTTACATAAATAGAAATTATTGAGCAATAGAAATCTCTCTTATTTCAATCTAGGGGGTGGCACCTGCAGCGTTGTACATGAGTGATTATAAAGGCTTCATCAATGTTGATGACGGACTATAGTATGGGCCATGTGGCACATTCTTAGAGACCACTGACTGAATGGATGTTTGTCCCCTTGCTGGCTAGATTTACAACGTTAACCAAAATTGAACCTGATTAGTAACTTCTATCCATTGAATTAGAGTCTTTTACATGGTTTATTTTTAACTGTGGATTTCGAGTATTATTTGGGGTTGCTGAGCGTGGTGTTAAAGTGTGAAGCGCGGGGCTGAAAATAAGAATGATGGCATTGAAAAGTAATTAAACGGTAGTAAGGAGCTGAAAATGTAATAATGGCTTGAGAATAGATAAGTTCACAAATAAAGGGAATTCAAAGAACTTTTTAATTTTCTTGGCATAGAGAGGCGCATTTAAGCCCGCATGGATGGCTACCCCGGTTTTGGTTTATAATAGTATAGATTATTACTAAAGTTGATAAGAGAGCAGATTCTAGATTCTCTATTTAAACCTCCTTCCAAGTTGATGGACTTTCCATTATTAGCAGTGGAGATTAAATCTTGGGGATTTGCTTCTTTTGATTATGAGATGAGATCTTGAGGATTTGCAGCATGGGTAGGACGACTTGGGTTAGGGACCAGTACTTGGGTCCTCGTCCAACCCCTGGATATGGGTCTGGATCAGGTACAGCTATATTATGTGCCAAGGCTGTCCATTGCTTGATGGAGCCTGGCTTTGGTTTGTAACACATATATCCCTATCTTGCAGAAATCATCCAGCAAAGATTACCAATCCTTCGGATACACAAATTCGTTTGAGAATCTGCGAACATTATTCATCAATGTGAACCTGAAGGATATAAGGCAGGCCAATGTAGTTTCTTACATGTTTAGAGTATGCTTGTGCCTACAAGAAATCAATATCGAGGTAGCTCTACTACCTAACAACTGACCTTCTATATCTCTTAAGCATTTGAGACAAAATTCTCATACTGTCTAGTTCTGTCCTTCAGATTGAAGATGGGTTTATATCTGATTCAACCCATGACTGCCTACCGTATCCGGTGTCCGAATTCTGGGAGAAACGAGAGGTGTTCGACAGCGTCGCTCGTCACTTGAGTAGGGTGAAGATTAAGGGATTCAGTGGAGATGTGCTTGAATTTGAGTTTGCGAAGCACCTCATAACCAAAGCTTCGATGATGAAGATGATGGTTATCCAGTGCCATGATAAGTGTTCGAAAGAAGGGGCTGCTGCTGCAATGCTTCTACCATCTTTGCCGAGGGCTTCGATCGATGTCTCCATAGTCTTAAAACCAGGGCGTGATTATTTGGTTGCGGTTGGTGGGCAGTTCGAAACATGGGTATCAACTCTTGAGTAATTCGTGTTAATCAATATAGGATTTCTGCTTAATTATACAAGTTGAATCTGATTATGGCCATGGAGGTGGTGATATGCCTCAAATAATAATAAGAGCTGAACTATTGGTTACTATTGCTATCTTGTTAATAATCACCTGATTGTTGATTTCTAGTCTTTGGGTTTGAGCAAATTTTTTTTTAAATTGTGGGCTTCATGAACAGGCCCATGGGTGGTTTCCAATCCCATGATGAAAATACACTTGAATCCAATGGCAGGAAATCACCTATCATGCTATTTTTGATGTAGGTCCACCAACGTTAGTTTGCTAAACATTGTGGGTTTAGCACCCTTTCAACCCAAGAAAGATGAGTGGGTAGGCAGTTGCCTGGCCTGGCCTACATTGGTTCGGGCTTGAGCCGAAGCTTTACGTTATTCACTTCTTGGACTTAGCTTAGGTTACAGGCCCATTATCTAAATGGGCCAAGCTTCAGTCGAATATGTTGAACCCAATGGGGTATATATGTAGTGCAAATGGGCCGATACAAAAGGTCCAATAAGTTAGCAATTGGTGATTTGAGTCGTGATATGGTTGAGGCCGTTGACTGTTGGATTCAAGAGATCCACCATCCACGAGGCAACAAATATTTTACCCTTTGAAGTTGTTGCCTCGTGAACCATGGATCTCTTGAATCCGATGGTCAATGGCATCAACCATATAATATTTCTTTAATTGACAATAATGATCCAATCATCCATGTTTAAATCCAAAGATTTAAATTGGACCATTAACGTTATAACGGAAAGATATGGTTACCGTTATGTCCATTATAACATATCACATCATAGTAAAAAATGATCTAAAATATTTTATTTTATTATTTTTTGAATTTTTTTCAAAAGAACATTAGTGAAATAACAAATAACAGACATTATAACGGCCACTATTTTCATAGCGTTAAGTCCGTTTTTTGGTCAACTTAGACAGTTACCGTTATAACGGGTGTTAAACCATGGTTGAATCTATAGTCACAACCATATATTATGAATAATGAAACAACTTTAAAATCTAAACAAACTTATAAAACTTTAGAGAGAGAGAGAGAGAGAGAGTTAGCTTAACAATTATAAGATTGGCATTAAATTAAGAGTTCGGGTCCTCCATATCTTTATGTGCCAATAAGGGTAGTGCATGTAGGCCATTTTTTGTTCTATGTGAAATGGACATGTGGCAACCAGATGTCATCACGTGTAGGTGGTGGATGATTAGTGGACCAAAGGCCTAGTTTGGATCAAAGAAATTGAGACGAGGAAGGGCCTTGGTGAAGATGTATGCCACCTATTTAGAGGAGGAAATGAAACGTGTGATTAAGGAGCCCAATGCCACTTTTGTGCTCGCAAAATGATAATCAATCTCGATGTGTTTGGTGCAAACATGAAACACCAAATTGATGGTGAGATGAAGAGCATAAATATTGTCACAAAATAATGTTGGCGGTTGATCAAGGTAAAGACCAATATCATGAAAAAGAAACGTGAACCATGTGATCTCTGCAGTGATAGATGCCATTGCATGATATTTGGCTTTGAAAATTGATCGTGTGATGGTAGAATGATTTTTGGCACTCCAAGAGATACAATTCCCAACCAAATAGGTGCTAAAGCCCCATTGAGCAACGAGTAATCAAACAACCAGCCCAATCACATCTGAAAATCTATATAATACCAGTGAATTATTGGCAAGTAATTGGGTGTCATGATTGGCACACATAACAGAGAATATGTTTGACAAGTTTAAAATGAAAGACAGCTGGCTTGTGCATGTATTGGCACACATGATTGACTCGGGCCTGGTGAAGGTTAGATATTGGAGCCCACCAACGATGCTACGATAAAAACTTGGGTTAGAGAGAGAGAGAGAGTTTTTAATTTTTTGTAAAATAAAAAATAATTTTTAAATTTCTAAAAGGTGTTTAAATATGGGTGATCAAAAATCTATAAAATAGGTTCAGTTTGGTCAAAATTGAGCACAAGGACCTAGGATACCATATGGGCTCTATTCTAGATTATTTTTAGGCCCCAAAAATCTTAAAGTTAGTTTTAAAAGCCCAATGAATAAAATAAGATAAATAATACTCAACCATGCATTATTATTAAACTAGTAGGTGGCCCATGCCCACGGCACTCTCCAACGGAGCGTTTGTCAAAATCGGGTGTGAGTGGCTTAGATCCACCATCCATTTGGGGTGATAAGATCCCGGCCATCCTTTGTGAAGCCGATAAGAGAGGGGATAAGTGACTTCTCTGTTTTGTTATATAGATGTATAGTGGGTGGCCCGTGCCCTCGGCAGTCCACTACAAAGCATTTCTCAAAATTGGGTGTGAGTGGTTGAGATCCATACTCCATTTGGGGGATAAGATCTCGGCCATCCTTTGTGAAGCCGATAAGAGGGGTATAAGTGGGGAGATAATTTTCCTGTTAAATTAATCCAACCGTCTAGATTTTATTTTATGTTAGGGTTGATATGGGCCCTTAGATATATGAAGCCTATAACAGCTGTGTTTTGTTATATAGATACAAGAAATAATTATTAACTATGATAATAATTCAAGACTCTATAATATTATCCAAGATAACATTAGTTAACTAATTACAATAATTAATTATTAACCACAATAATTAATAAAATAATTCAGGCCATTACACTCTTGTACTCTATTCTATTATCATAATGGAAGCTCTCGATCATCATCGCCCATAGACGTAGTCCTTAGTGGCGAAACAAGTAAAAATCTGAGTTCTTGGGTTTTTTCTATTATCTCTATTTTATCTTTATTTTGTATTGCTATTGTACGGTTAGATCCTTGAGGATTCCCAAATTTAAATATCAATCATCATCGCCCGTGGACATAGCCCTTAATGATGAAGCACGTAAAACTCTGTGAGCGTGTTTGCTGATTTCTCTATCTTATCTTTATTTTGTATGGTCATCGCCTTGTTAGATCCAAGGTTTAAAGGGGACCGTTATAATTAGTGGCGGATCCAGGAAGGGCCCGGGGGGCAGTTGCCCCCCCCCCCCCCCCCCCCAAAGAACCCAAACCACCGCAAAAGGAAGAAGACTACCATGGTTCGAATTCTCGTCCGATCCCATTTTGAATCGGGTGATTCGGATCAGGATCGACAGGCACCAATCCATTTCATTTCGAGATTGTCTCGCCCGAGATGCACTGTTCCATGAAGAAACCTAATGTCGTCTCGAGCGAGATAGTGTTGGATCAGACCAATCCGGATCGGGATTAGTACCCACTAATCCAGTCTCCGATCTCATGACTTCGAACCATGGTCTCTACATGCCAACTGATTATTGGGGCTATGATATGGTGTAGAACACTATCTTGCTTAACCTTCTTAGTACCCATCTACACACGCCAATAAATCTAGATCGTCCGATTGATGAGCTATCAAAAAAATTTCCTTGTATTTAAATTCTTATCTTATAAAATTGAATTAAGGCTTGCGATACAACAGGGTCATATTAATTTAGTAACAAAACTATGATCCGTGATTTAAGATAACAACAAAGTGATTATAATGAATGCCAAATTGAAAAACATGAACAAGAAGCTCAATCAACGTAAAATTAATCATAGCTCAGATTCTTGAACGATGAACGAGATTAAAACGACACCCGTCTATCAATTCGTGAAGACGTGGACTTGTAAATTACAAAGACAAACCCTATTTCGTCCGTGAAAAACAATGTCATCAACATAGAAAACAAGAATAATGTATCGAGTGGACTCAACACCCGCAATCAAGATAGCTCCTTTTTTTTTTTCAAATTGGAGGTGGTTAGGGAGCATCTAACCATTTTTTTAAAACACCCACTTGATTATTCTTCAAAAAGAATTCCTCACTTTGACTAGTGAATGTCAATTTTCATTAAAGGGAGGTTGTTCTTGCTCTGCTTTCTTTAACTTTGTTTTCCTTTTCTAGGGGAGGGAAGAAAAGGAGAGGACTTTTCACCTTCTCATCTCTCTCTTTCAACATAATATTTCAACTGGATTGAAATACGTAGGTTCGTTCATTCAAGCTCATGATTTCAGGGTGGTCATAGCTGTTGGAATTGCATGTGAAATGTCAACATAACATCTCAAATGTTATTATTGGTAATGTGTTACGCGACGATGACATGGACCCATCAGAAAGCGATTTTCCTACCTCGAATATTTTATAGTTTTAGCTGTTAGCCGTCCGATTGGTGCTAAAACCCGTTAATCCGAACCATCCAATGGGGTGTTAATTTACTTTTGAAATGGATATCATCTTATGCTTATCAGGCTGTCCTAACCATAATTAGCAATTTGACTAAGTATTCGTGAACTATTAGCGCATTTTACTAACTTTTCGAGAAACGAATTTTTGGGTTTGACCCAATTATTCTTGAATTATCAATGTATGCTCAAAAAATTCATTGTATAAGACTAAGGGGGTGTTTGGATTGCCATTTTTAGACTTGAAACATATTTTTTTCCACGAAAAAGATTTTTTCCAAAATAATAGACTGTTTGGATGACCATTTAAAAAAAATATTTATTCCATAAAAATATATTTTTTAGGAAAGTTATAAAAAAAAAAAGATGAAAGCTGTTTTTTCAAGCAAAAAAAGACTTTAAAATTTTGCTAGCTCATCGAACATAAACAAACAAAGAAAATTATTTGGTAGAAGTCCCCTTACGAAAAAATAAAGATATTTTATTGGTGGGGCCAACTAAAAGAAGATAAAGACATTTTGCATTAATGATGATCCAAAGGACCTTTTTAAGAATAACACATTTTCAAAAATATATTTTCATAAAAGTCATTTTTTTAGATAAATATTATTTGAAAAATGGCAATCCAAACACCCCCTAAAGTTTTTATTTTTGCGTTTTTTTTTTCTTCATTTTTGTTGAATTTTTGATAAACTATCCAATGACAAACCCGAATTATAAAAACTTTGGGTATTTTTGCAACACCCCCATGAAAATTGAAAGTATATAGTAATACCCCCTTACACTTCCAAACTTTAGGATTACTCCCCTAGACCTAGTTTAACAGTGGTTGATTTAAGTTAAAACGGACTTGTATAACATGTCGTTAACATGTCACGTTTTAACATTAGTCAAATGATGGTTAAACTAGGTCAAGAGGGGTTTTCCTAAAGTTTGAAAGTGTAAGGGGGTTTCAAATTTCAGAGGGGTGTTACAAAATACCCTAAAACTTTTCCCATATCAATTTTTGCTGGACACCAAATTGCTAACTATGATATTAACTGTTACTATCCTAGAGGTTAAGACTTAAACTTTTCATACGTCTATCACCTAGGTGCTTTTGGTGTATTGCTTTGGGTCTTAACATTTGGTACCAGATCTAGCCCCACGTCATGGGTTCAAGTCATGAGAGGGGCTACTTGAGGAAAGGGCTACCTGGAGGCTCACTCAAAAAAGAGAAAATAGGGGTACCGGAAAAAATGCCAGGGGCTCTCTCATAAAAAGTGAGAAAATAGGGGTACTGGAATGAAAGTCGTCTTAGAGTAGGCCACCGGGGACGTTGGCCTTCAAAGAGTGGTGGAATGTTACGATCCTAGAGGTTAAGACTTAAACTTTCCACACCTCTATCACCTAGGTGCTTTTGGTGTATTGGTTTGGGTCTTAACACTAACCATGCAATAAAAATTTGTTCGCTCATTGCTAACATTAATTAATAACCATTCAAGCTTTAGTTCTCGATCGATCAGTACAAATGTTCCAGAGCTAGGCAGCTGATCCAGTGGTCCAGATCAATGCACAGGTGGACAACCTGTGCGTACACAATAGCCATCTCTTTCTCTCTCTCTTTTCCAAATCATAATCATGAATTTCAAGAAATCAAGTGCATTGTTAGATTACAGTGGGACCACAGGCAGCTTTCTTGAATCACTGAAAGATTTTTCATCACGAAAAGTTGCAAGAGCTACTTTGTCTTGGTCCATCTGTCTCTTGTATTATTCTGAAATGTACTATTCTCAACTTTTTATTCTTTCAATCTGTCTGCACTTGTTCATGAGAAACGATTTCATGGATCTATGCTTGCCTTTGATCCAACAGTGACTAAACAATGGGTCCTACCACCGATGCGAAATACTTTTGATCCAATGTCAATGGTATGGATTTCCTTTGGATCATCGGCATGTTAGTTACATTCAATTGATATTGATCACCCATTGTCGACGATGGCTTGATTTGGAATCTGGAGATAGGGAAAGCTGCAGGAGATCTGCTTCATCTTTAGATGGAATTAATGGTGGATGATCAACTACACACCAATTAACAGTCTCTAGTTGATTAGATCAAGCTTTGTTCAACTTCAAAAGTTGGCAAATAACACTGTATGTTGTTGAACTATTCATCCATGACATGACCATCCAAAAGAAAGTGTTTGATAAAAAAAAGTTATATTTTCCCTACACTGTATTGCTTTATTTGTGAAGATGGACTCAAAAGTTAGGCCCGACTATTGGATCGGCCATAGTTGGAAATTCACTATCATTGAAAAAATCTAACCATCTGATCAATAATTTGCCCATCATCTTTTGACTGCTGACATTTTTTCGACTAGGACCCATCAGAGGGATAATCTTACAACTGGAAAGTCTGGATTGATGACCATGTGTGCCATGCGTATGGCATCTACATCAAGGATACAGTTCTACATTCTTCCCTCACACACACACAAGCATTGACACACTTATGGTGCACTGCCATCCCAAGTCCCACTAGTAAAAGTAGTGGAAATGCAGCAGATAGTGTCTACTTCCATACCCCACTATGCCTCCACTTTACATTCTTTTTCAAATCTCTCCCTCAATTAAACTCTGTCCTTCTGCTCTGCAACTCCACATTCCCCTCCCATAAAAACAAAAAGCTTAAAAGTGAACCCCATATATATGTTGAAATTCATACAATGCCCACAACTTCTTATCATATTCAAGACTGCTCACCAACCATAGGATCAACCACCATTCAAGACCCACTGTTGGTAATCCAAAACTATTATAAAATTCACAAATGAACCCACTTGGTCTTCTTAAAACCAAGAAAGAAGATGCAGATTGTGGAGCAGTGGATATGAAGACATTTTCTCTAATTTACCTCAAATGGGTCCTGCTTGCTTTCCAAAGTGAAAATATTCAAATGGGTCTCTCTTTATAGTGTCAAGGAAAGATTAAATGCTGAAACTTTGTTCTTAGAGAGAGAGAGAGAGAGAGAGAGAGAGAGAGAGATTTCATCAATGGGTCTGTTCATTTATTGAAGAAAATCATCAGTTGAGGCTGTCCGTCTCTCAATTGTTGTGGTGGTGAATTAACATTTCCTGTTATTCACATTTCTCTAACACCTTGCATCCATCACTCTATAGTGGAATTTAAAAGCTTCACCAGCAGAAAAGAAGTTGGCTAGTAATTGGAGTTGGGTTGGATTGTCCTTGTTTTGCTAGGAGATCAAAGAGAATGCAAGTTTTTCAGAAGCTATTATCTCTCATACTTTCTGCAAGTTTTGTTGTTCTTGTTATTCTTCCACTTGTGCACTCATCTCATGAACCAACAAAACCAGTTACCAATCACACTCACAGGAGCAACAAACACCATATTCAGAAGGTACTTCATTTTTTTTCTTCTTCTTCTTCTTCTTTTTTTCTTCTTCTTTTTGTATATTTAGAAGTAATATGGGAGAAATTATATCCCTTCATGCTATTAAAGTATTAATTGTGTTACCACTTTTGTTGAACATGAATAAATATTGCTTAATTTGGCAAATTTAGCAACTTATGTGTGTGACTAATAGCTACTGAATTTAACTGTTTATGGTTGTATTTACAGTTGAGCCATCGACATTTATTTGAAATTACTCTCCATGGGTTTCTCCTTTGGGCATCAATAGGATTCTTAATGCCTGTTGGGATACTTATAATTAGAATGTCCAATAGAGTGCAATGTGGGAGAAGGCTTAAGGTTCTCTTCTATTTCCATATCATTTTACAGGTGAGCTCATCTCTGTTCCTCTATATATCCATGTCTTTACATTATCGAAAACTAAAAACGCGTTCATCAATTTTTACTTTTATTTTTTTAACGACCGAAAGTGATCCTTCAGAGTCACAAAAAGTAATCATTCAAGGCTTGAACTCTGTTAGATTTTGATACCCATTTTTTAACTTTTAATGAGAATGAAGAAAAGTGTTTGCTGGTTTAGAAATAGTTTATTTCGCCCATAGTTTGCCAATAGCTAATTAAGGCCCAAGTAACCTTTTTCCCTTTAAGTTGGTTACTGAGATCATCATAAACATATACTTGAATAGCAAGAAAAGGTATTTGTCGGGTATGGGCATGGGTATGGATATGGGTTTAGGTGTCGGACTTGCTCGAACCCCAAATCTCAGGGCGTAGGGAAATGGTAACAAGTAGATGATATTAAAATGATCTTTAGTATTAAAAATGTTCCTATTATTTTTCTTTTGTTCTAATTTAATTAATGTTTTTACCACTTTTATATAAAATAGTATGAGTATGGCTTTGCTATATCTGACATGGATCCCATATCCATATACTAGTGTGTCAAGTGGATATGTATGGCCCATGGGGATTTGAAGATCCAGTTACCATAGTTTTCCATGATTAAAGTGAAGGAAAGAAATGAAAAGTGAAAATCCTTGTGTTTTTTTTTCAACTGTTTTCTACTTTATCAAAAAGGTCCCTAGACTTTAGGGCTATGATACCCGGATACTTCAAAATGGGTGCCATATTCATATTGGGTATTTCAACTTTAAGCGTAAATGCGGTATCCATAACATATCGATCCCCTGTCCTGCCATATATGGGTAACATAGCTTATGGTTGTCCTGGCATTACACTAAACAAATTATCGGATAAGCTACAATGATATTGTTGTTTTTGTAATTATTTCTACTCGATCGGTCTGATCAACTTTTTCAGTTTAACTAACCATTACTAGTCGGTAAAATTTTAGTTTTATTATGGTCCTGAAACTGATGGATTTTCACCATTAGATGGTTATGATTTATTCATTTTCTACCCAAGTTTGAGGTGAATAATTTCCTATAAAACATGCCACAAATTGTAAGTAGCATACATTACACTGGGATTTTATCACTTGTCCAAAATGTTTTTGAGGCATTTGGGGCTTTCGAAATTTTAATGGTTTGATTGTGTGCTACTAGTGGCCATATTTCCATTTTTTTATGTACTGAAATGAGTATTTTTTCATTTTACAGATACTTTCAGTTCTCCTTGCTACAGTTGGAGCAATAATGTCCATCAAGAACTTTGAAAACGCGTTCAATAATGACCATCAAAGGATCGGGCTGGTCCTTTATTGCATCATATGGGTGCAAGCATTGATTGGTTTATACAGACCTCAAAGGTAAATCATCTGATTTCCTAAAAGTTGGAAAACCTTGTGGGTTTCCATTTTCCAGGCCTAGTGAATCAAAAAGTCATTTGAGTAGACAGGATTGAAAAATAACCAAATTCCGACTGGTTTTCCCGCATTTTTTTGCATGACTCAGCAACTTAATCAAGTTACTGACTTGCCAATTTTTTCGAAGTAGGAAGTATAAGCACAAACTTTCTTTCGCTTATCTTTTGTTTTTCTAATGTATTAGTTTTTCTTACATCTACTAAAGTTTGTGACTCGTCCTAGTCATCAAATCGACTACTCAAGTCAGGAGTTTTACGGCCGTGGTTTCTCTTAATTTTCTAAAATTCATTGAAATTTCAGGAAAAAACATTGAATTAGCCTTGTATGGGCTGTATTAATTTGATTAACTGTCCAACTAGGCCAAATTGCTCGAGAAGCCCAAACTATCTATAGTTAAGAGTTGTGGAGAGTGAAGCAAAGTGACTCCAGGATAGGGACGACCGAGCACAACAGCTTAGAGTTTCTATCCCGAAAGCTCTAGCCCCCCTATAACCAGTCTAGAATGACTTTCTTTATACAAAAAGGAGCTGAATTGTTTCACCAACAGTTCTGACTTCATGATCTGATATTATGTGTTTCCTTGTGGGAGAAAAAGAGAGAGTCTTGAGGTCTATGTTGGCTGAAGTTTTTGAATTTTTTTTTTTCCTTTTTCTCTACAGAGGGACTAAAGGAAGAAGTATGTGGTTTTTTGTGCACTGGATGATGGGAACTGGAGTATCCCTATTGGGAATCATCAACATTTATACTGGATTACAAGCCTATCATACAAAGACATCTAGAAGTGTAACGCTTTGGACCCTACTTTTCACTGTTGAGGTTTGTTTCATTGCTTTTCTCTATCTCTTCCAAGACAAATGGGACTATCTGCAGAAACAAGGAGTGATCTTAGGGAATGAAACAGTCACACCCACCAATCAAGTAAACTTTCCAAGGGAGAACCAGAAGGAGTTGACTTTGCCTTCTTGAAAAGTTATGGACAGAGGACTTAATATTAACTAACATGGTATTCTTATAAACCTCCTTCCTTCAGTTTTCTTTCTCAAATATGAGAGTTTGGATTTCTTAGATTTAATGAGACCAAGGAAGTATTGGCATTGGAGAATGAAGTTTTCTTCTAATAAGATGAACCAGCTTGGGGATGCGTTAGTAACTTTGCATTGGATTTGGAATCAAGTTTTGTAATTAAACTCTAAGAGTCTTTGTATAACACTAACCATGATTACTAGAAGTTTGTAATTTGTATTGGGTTTCTGGTAATATTAATAGAAGTTCATATACGCGTCAGAGTTCTGGATTGTTAGTACTGAAAATCAGCATTTCCTGAAATCCCTGGACAATTCAAAGTAATCCTATGACTGTAACTCATGCGCAAATTAGTTTTAGCCGATATAAGGCTATTTCTTGCTTGGTTTAGAGGGATTCATGGGAGTGCCTATGCAGATGACTCAGAAAGACGCACAGCCCAGATTATGGGGAAATCGTATTCCCCGAAAACTACATCACTTTGTTTGTTGCTACGTTGGTTAAATTAATTGGCTGAGTTAGGTGCAACCAAACACACCTTATGAGTAAATCTCTAGCTATAGAAGCCAAACACTAATCAATACCAGATTGACAACCACGTTGCCATGTCTACAGATTTGGATGACTCGCATAGGAAGCGAATCCTACGTGACTTGACTTCGAAACCAATCTGCATACTTCGAAAAAATTTGTAATGTTCTAATGCAACTAGAAACTTTTTATCTGCTTGGTTTGTTTAGTGGCTTTAGCCATCAACATATGCATCTTTCAAGGAGATTCTCTTTCTCAGTCACCTCTTAACCCCAGTGAAGAAAAGAAAACTTCAAATCATAATTATTCTTTTTTTGGTAGATCTGATTATTCTCTTTCAACTACTGGTTATCATTATGTAGGCTATTATTTCATGGTAGACATAAGGGCTGAACCACAAGAAACATTTTTTTAACAACAAGAGAATGATAAGGTTCCATCACCTCAGGACAACGATGATTTTAGCATTATGTTACACATTCTTATCTAGAGCCTAATCATTTGTCATAGGAATTCAGTAGCGGCACGAATGCGTATACAATTACCCAACATATCTGAACCTGATTATTTGGATTTGAGTTTGAGTTTTTAAAGCTGATTAACAATCACATCAGGACTGAGATGGTTGAGCTGTTATTTTTAAACCTGCTAGCAATTCAACCAATGGTTGAGCTCTTATATCCAAAATCACATAAAAAATGAACACCATAACTCTGAGGATCATTACAATCAAATGATTAATCGAATGTTGTTATTTTTTAGGTTCTGGTGCAGTAAGCAGTGACCCATCTAGACCATGATATGAAGGGGGTCAGATCCAATTATGTGAACCATCCATATCCTTTTAGTCTGGCATCCTTTTTAAAAACAGGTATAAGATATAGATTTATTGCTTTTGTTCTTACTAATCAAACATGGACTATAATTAGCACAAAATGAAGCAATGTTTTAAAAGGCGATTGAGGTTTACGCTTCAAGGTTCACCTCAAGGCAAGGCTTCCCCAAAACATCCTTAGACTTTTGAAGAAGTGTAAAAGCTTGAGAGGTACGCCTCATCTACTAAGGCTTCAAAAAAGGCTTACAAGCCTATATACGTTTTTCAAAAGCGTGCCCATGAGGTTTGTGCCCCATGCCAATGGTTTACACTTATGCACTTAAGGCTATTGAAGTGCCTCGCCCCATGCCTCTGCATTTTAAAACATTGACACGAAGAATAAACTTCTTCAAGCTAGGAGTGTTTACCTCCTTTGTCTTGAAAGTTCGTCACGTCAGCTTGCGAATTTCAAAGAAATCGAGTGTTTGTGCAAGTGTGTGAGCACAAACATTTGTGTGTATTAGCCATCTCGTGTGGGTTTAAGTAATATCAACCCTCATATTAATTGAGGTATATACCTTATTTGTATAGAGTGCAAGTGAATTTGAAGGGTTATTGGAAACATAACAACACAGGCAAGTATGAATTTTTTTTTTTTTTGACAAATATATTGACAAAAAGGAGAAAAGGGGAAGTACCCCTATAAACAGAAGGAGCCAAAAGAGAGACCAAAGTTAGGAGCCCCCCACCCACACACACACACACACACACCACCACCACCAACAACAACAAACAAAAATACTGTCCAAGGCCAAGAATGATTTCCTCCCACCAAAAACACAGTCTTCAAATGGCAATTTCCTATGTCAAACGGCTTCCAGTTTTCATGCTATTCATTATGAGAGACGATAGTAACTTGACGTAACAAAACATTAGTTGTTGCCAAATCCACTGAAACAACCATTGCATCACAAATTGATTGCACATTGGTTTGCAATTCAGGGTGAATCAAGCAAATCAATTCCATGAATTTTTATGAACTGATTCATAACAAGAGCATTCACATTTGGGATCGAATTAAGAAAATCAAGACCACAATCCAATACAAATGATTTGAATATTCACAACGACAAAACAAGCCTAATGAGAACATGGATGATGCAAACAAGGACTGAAAGGAATGTGAAAAAGTAACAAGTTGAGTCATGTATCAATGATATAAGATTAAGGCATTGAGGCACGAAACGTGCCCAACAAATTGGATACACTGGGCAAAACTCACTGAGCAACCCAAATCACGAACCCTGAAGTGAGACCAAATCATAGTGAATTAAGAACCTGATGACAATGGTTATACATCTGAATGGTAGTATAATTCTTTGCTTCCTATGATTGAATTGTTTCAATGTAATCAAATTTGGAAGATTTTACAATGAGCAGTGTGAGACTATGGAGAAATTCTAGTAGCAAAGAACTTTCAACTGTTTCATAATTGTCCATCCACACATGCTTCTCTCATGCCCAAAGTTCCCATTTTGTGCTTCTGGCGTTGGCATCCCACCATGTTCCCAGATTGAAGAGTAAAGCCACACATTGTCTATAAATGTAATCCATATTGTATAGGATGCGCAAATAATTGTAAGAAGAAATCCACAGCTTTAACTCCTGACAGTTCATGCCTATTCTGCAATGTAATGTTCCCAAGAAACTTGATGAAGGTCGATTTGGCCATGGTCACCATATTTTCTAAGGCTAGTAGGACCTCTTCTGTTTTCTGGCTTTTCAAACAAACCAAAGTTCCCAAGAAACTTGACAAAGGTCAAATTGGAAGGTCATCATATTTTCTAAAGCTAATATAACCCTATTTTTTGCTTTATCAAGGACATCAAAGATCAAAGCATGGTTCGTCAGAATGTCATGACTGCAGAGTATGCCCATATTGTTATGGCTACAAGGCCTAACTTCTTTCAAAACTTCATATTTTGAGTATGGACCGAATGACTCCACATTGTCAACCATGTCACAATCGGTGCAGGATCTCAATGCATTTGAAGAAGGCAAGCAGATCCACATTTTCATTGCACAAAAGCAGTTAGTGAATGATGCCATGGCAAGGGTTTTCAATCAGATGCCAGAGAAAATTGGAAGTTAATGGAATGCTCTTATAATGGGCTACAGGTTGACTGGACTTTAGCCTCTTCACTGATTTGATTGGTGCAAGTGAGAAACTGAGCAACTGCATCCTATCAAGTCTACTGAATGGATGTTTCTCCTCTAGATAAGAAAATTGGAAAGAAATTCCATGGGCATGTGGTAAAGTGTGATTCAGACTGTCACTTTGATAAGGAATTCTGCTGTAACACATGAGTACAGAAAATCATCGTGGACTTGAAGTCCTGCCTTTTAAATATGACACGGTCATGTTACAGTCATGCTTCTGCACACATAACAATGTAAAGAACAGATGAAGCTTGTTGAATCTTTTATGAAGATCCTGAGAAGAACCTAATTACTTGGAATGCGAAAATCTCTGGACAGCTGGACAAATTCCTGTAAGAGATATATGGTATAAATTCATGGAAAAAGCTCCACATAGCCAGTTGATACAGCCACCCCTAGTATAAGAAGAGGCGGAAGGATTACAAATGCTCCAATTGTGGCAAAGAAAACTGTATCGTTCCTCCGAGACACATTGTCCAAGTAAGCCTGTCTTTTGATGTTTCTCTTCTGCGAAATGGTTAAGAAATTCGCGCTGAACTTCTTTAAATTTTTACCTAGTGGAATGCTGAACTCCTCACCCTCTCTGTCACCAACCAATTGAGAAAGCTGATCGCGGATCGTAGGCCTACGAGAGTCCGCATCAGTCACATAACCTGGTCATGAAGTAAGTAATCAGGGCTTTATTTACATGAAATGACAGAATGTATAAACTGGTTCTTTTCTCATATAGGGAAGAATAAGATATATATACCATCGCTAGAAGAGCTGGTTGAATTCAATTGTTCCAAGAGATCCAGCTGAGTGCGTGCAGAAGACAAAGACCCTACTCCACAAAAGGAAGCAAAGGTGTCTTAATACAAGAAAAAAAAATCTTTATACAACACATATAACATGAGGGGAAGCTTGATAAAAAAGAAATGAAAAGAGAATTCCATTCCGCGAAGTAAATAATTCAATTACTTGCTTTCACATGAGGAGCAGCTTGCATCAATGGGAAATGAGAAGATAATTTCCACGAGAAATGAAAAGAGAATTTCCATTGCACTAACTAATATATTCAATTAATTGCTGTCATGGAAGAACGAAAAAGAGAAGGCTTACCCCAGTTTGAGTTTGTTAAAACTCACAAATGGAAGAACTGTAAATTATGAAGCAGGAAACCAGGCAGTTCGCAAAAGTGTTGCAAAACTTATTTCAGCTCTTCAGGGGGTGCATATGTACAAAGTATCTGGGAGACCAATGTACCCCAGAAAAAAAGTGATATAGGAATTAGGCATCAAGCTGGAAGTGGTGAAATCTATCTTTCCAAGCTTGCTCACGAATAGATGATATTTATCCATGCCAAGTGCCAAGGTGAGAATATCACCATGTTGTTCTTTTCTCCTTATTTCATCTGTGCTATTGGGGCAGTTCGAGTCATGTCCTCAAAAAAGTTGGAGTTGGCCTCAAAATGTATTTCCAACAAAGGTGGGGGTTCTTCAAATCTTTATAGTGGATGTACAGGATGCCATACTGGGTGTGCTACAATGATGAATGCAATTTGACTTTGCAAACAGAACTTCTAAAGCATAATCTAAGAGCCTAGCACATGTACATTTCATGAGATGCTCACTTGGGAATTTGGCAAGCGTCATCAAGGCACTCCTACACTTGATGGCTTGAGAAGGTTTCTGAATGTTTGTACGGCTGTGAGCTACTGGTCCAGTGTTTCTGAGCAACAATCTGGTGAAGAACCACACAGAAAGAGGACCATGTATCTAGTGGTTGCTCTTTAAGCATCTCTATAAGTTCTTCCAGTGATGATGCTGGTGCTTACTAGTAACTGATAGGTAAGACTAAAGTATTTCCCTGTAATTGCAATCTTCAGGGAATTATTCTACGTTTCAAGTAAGCACTCTTAGAATCTGTTGCAAGATTCTAGATATGCTGAATAATCACAATTTTCTGGTTTTCGAGGTCTGGGTTTTACATGCGTATCGCTCAGCTAACGGAAGCTTGAAAGCCGGAGCACGCGCAAGTGCACTTCCATTTTTGGAGCTGGAAAAACCAAAAGTGCTTCTATATCTGATGTAAGAAAGAACACTGAAGCCACACAGATGAAAATAAATTACAATCTTGCCTATTGACATCCTCTTCGACAATACAAGCGAGGAAGAAAATAAATAGTAATTGGGCCGACTCTGCTTAGACCAGTGCTAATCCATGTCCTACCACTGTTTAAAACTGCACTTCTTCCCACTATCCTTTGATACAATTCCCCCTTGTTTTCTAAAAAATAAAGAAAAAAACAAAATGAGCTATCATAGATTTGGTGATCTTTTGGTCTTTGAGTTATGATATATGGATTGGAAAGAAAACAACTATTAGTCAAAAGAAGCATTTGCTTTAAGTTCTGCAACAGGTAGCTATGTAAAGTGTAAACACAATTCAGCCAATTCCCATGTCTATAAGAGAACAATTAAGAGAAAGGAAAACAATTTGGGGTTTAGGCATAGTTCATCAGAACCATCAGATAAAGAGAAAGAAAAACCAAAACCCCACAAGATCACATCGTTTCGGTTCGAAAACAATTATCAGTGTTTTATTTAGCCTAAAAAGCAAATGGGGTTTCGTTGTTTTGATAATTCACAGTGGAAAGACACATCGTTACATCATATGATTTAAAGAGAGAAAGATAAGCAAAAGAAGAATCTAACAAAAATAACTCCTTTCATCTCTTTAGATTCTAACTGTAGAAATGGAACATAAATTTTTTTACAGTCATACTAAGTAACCCATATGGATCATTAAACAAACAAACAAAAAATGCATAAATATTACCAAAGAAATCAGGAGGTTCCTCCTCTGTTACTCCTTCTGTTCCTTCTGATTGAGCAGCTGCTCTAATTGAAGAAGAGAGCTGGTTTGCAACTAGTGGGCTTGTGGAGTAGAGCTTAAAGAAGAGATGGTTCTGTTTTGGAACCAGAAATATAGGAAGAGAAGGCTTTGGGTGGATGGAAGCAGCACCAAAATTCAAGGCCATGGAAGGATTATTTCAATTCCTCTCCTAACTTTGTAAAAGAAGTTTTTGTAATTCAGTTAATTTGTATCCAACCCCAAATATCTTCTCACCCCCAAAAAATAACAAAAATTGTATCCACCCCAAATACTTGAAAAAGAGCTCCACCACATATATTTGAATGAGCCATGTTAGTGTATATATGAGGTTCACAATAGCTAGTGTAGACCTTATGTCAAATCCATCAGATTGGAAATTTGGGCATCATCGAGATACACGTCTAAAAGGACAAAATTGGGACTGACATTTACAATGGAAATGGTTATGGTTGAGTAAAACTTCTCAAAACACACAATACGAGCCACGTGGCACACTATTAGTGGCCTCGGACCGTCTGGATGTTTGGCCAGTCCTTCAGTGGACCTCTAAACCAAAAATCAGCCTGATTAGTGATTTCTAAGCGATTCGATTGAAGTTATTTTATTTATTTTAACTGTAGGAATTTGAGCATTATTTGGATGCAAATATCCATAGGATGTAAATCACTAATCAGGCTATTTTTGGTTTGTAGGTCCACCGAGGGACTGGCCAAACATCCATACGGTCAGTGTCAACTAAGAGTGTGCCACGTGGCTCATATTTTGCATTGTGCCAAGTTTTACTCGTTATGGTTATGGGGCCCTGTCTTGGAGCGGTCTCATCTGTAGCAAACGTTTGATACAGAAATCCCTCAAAATGCCACGTGGTACACTTTTGGGGCCACTAATCTGCTCAAACCTTGGTGGACCTACACAACAACAATCAGGCTGATTGACGATTTCTAACCAGTGTATTCGAGTACTTTTTCATCTTGGGCTTTGTACACAGGCCTGTGGATGGGGATGGTTCCACGCCCATGATTGGAAAAAGTACTCCAATTAGGGTCTGTTTGGTATGTGAGAAAAAGAGTTCCAACGGCGAATATTTAGCCAGGCAAATGTTATCTTGGCTAAATATTTGCTCATATCAATATTTAACAATGTTTGGTACAACGACGAAAAAAAAAAAAAATGTTAGGTATGTGTATGAGCTAGCTCACTTAGGCTTACATCATTTTCTTTCAATTTGAGTGGGTCCCACATATCAAAGTAAGTCAAAAATAGGTTGGGCGAGTGCCGGAGCCACATATTATGTCAAAGGATAAAAAAAAATTCATTTTTATCTTTTTTATATATTAAAAAACTAATTTTTATTGAAAATAGTGATTTTCCAGCGAGAAAATAAAATTTTCTCAGCAGGCATAAATGGCGTGAAAATATTTACACAAGGGGGGAGGTGATCAAATGTTTTCCCGCCACGGAGGGCAAATATGTGGGCCCGGCTAAATATTCGCCGAGGGCAAGTGGCTGCCAAACGCACCCGGGCGAATATTAGCGCACACATATTTTATTTTCCCGCCGCGGTGCGTTACCAAACAGGCCCTTAGAGTAGAACTTTGCTGACCGTCCACAACATGAGCCATGTGGCATTCTATTAGAGGAAGCTGACTGTATGGATGTTTGGCCAATCGCTAGGTGGACCTACAGACCAAAATCAGCCTGATTAGTGATTTCAAACCTTTGGATATTTGTACTCCAAATACTGGTCAACAATGCTCAAATTACACGGTTAAAATCAACTCATGAAAACGACTCAAATTCAACGCTTAGAAATCACTAATCAGGCAAATTCTTGGTCTATAGGTCCATATAGGGTTGGGCTAAACATCCATAAGGTCGTAAATCTCTAAGAATGTGCCACGAGGCTCACATTGTGGGCGGTAAGTAACTTTGCTGACCGGTTCAATAACACTTTCTAAATCCCGGACTAACAATCTGATAACACTCCGAGTCCTACACCCGACCCAATCTGATCCAAAATCTGATAACACTGTAAGGTTTGATGTAAGGTGGCCAAAAAATAAAAATGAAATAAACACACACATATATATACTAGTGGGTGGCCCGTGCCCACAGCACTCCTGACAGAGCATTTGCCAAAATCGGGTGTGAGTGGTGGAGGTCCACCGTCTATTGGGGGATAAGATCTTGGCCATCCTTTATGAAGCCTGGGGAGACAACCAATGTGTTTTGTTATATACAGTAAATGGCCTGTGCCCACGGCACTCTCCGACAAAAGTGTTTGAAAAAATTGTGTGCCTTCGGCACTCAAACAGTATAACGGACTGGGGTATTATCATTTTTTCCATTATAACGGCTGTTATAATGGATTGTAACGCACATAGGGAGAAATGGAAAAATAACATAAATAACAAAAAATAACAGTGTTGAAATTCAAATTTTGAATAAATTGAGGTCAAATGAGGTGGATTGAGTGGCTGAAATCTAACCGTCTACATTAAATCGATGGATTTGATCTCAACCACTCTTTATCTAACCGTCCACATTAGATGGATGGATAAGATAAGAGAATACAACTGAGTTGTTTTGTTATATGTGTGGGTGGCCCATGCCCATGGCACTCTCCGAAAAAGTGTTTGTCAAAATCGGGTGGGAGTTAATGTCAGTCATTGATATGAAGCATAGTGGATCTCGGCCACTCATTATTAAAACCATATAAGATAAGATGGGGTATACGACAATCACTGTCACTTGTTATATAGATAGTGGGTGGCCCATGCCCACGCCACTCTCCAACAAAGCGTTTGCCAAAATCGGGTGTGAGTGGCTGAGATCTACCGTCTATTTTGGGGATAAGATCTTGGCCCTTCTTTGTTGAAACATATAAGAGTAACAAAACAGGGAAGTTGTCTCCCCCTCTGATACCCCCACTTGTATGTTTCAACAAAGAAGGGCCAAGATCCAATCTCCAAAATAGACAGTGGATCTCAATGTGGATATCAACCACACAAAAAATCCTATCTCCAAAATAGACAGTGGATATCAACCACATAATTTCTCCCTTTGTGCGTTACAATCCGTTATAACAGCCGTTATAATGGAAAAAAACGGTAATACCCCAGTCCGTTATACAGTTCGAGTGCCGAAGCTACCCAATTTTTGCAAACGCTTTTGTCGGAGAGTGCCGTGGGCACGGGCCATTTACTAGTATATATATATATATATATATCATATTACAAAAAGGCGTATATATAAACATATATTAATTCGGATCATGTCCTTAATGGATTCGATCTAAAACTGATCCGATATCATACCTTATATAGGTCTAGAACCAATCTGATAACACATATGTTAGATCCAGATCTGATGATATTATTGGATAGGAACCGGGTTATCGAATAAATCTGATCCATTGACAACCTTAGTAGGGAGGTCTCGGGTTCAACATTTTTTTTTTTTGAAGTATAGATTTTATTGAAGGAGACCTTCAAGGCTAAAGAAGCCTACCCGAAAAGCCTAAAAAATTGCAAAAGAGAATAAGAATAATTACAACAAAAAGAGAAAAGCCACAACAAGCCACCCAAACCCAAGTCCTTCCCTCTACTAACCAAATCTACCTATTTAAGAACGATATCTTCAAAAGAGATACATTTACCTTCCTCGTACAACTTGACCCAATAGTATACCAAAACTTTAATCTCCCAGATAATTTGTTCCAGGTGAGAATACATTTGCTCTCAAAAACCCTGTTAGTCCTCTCCCTCCACAATCTCCATATAACCAACAACGGAATCAAGGCCCATATCCTTCTCCCGAGCTTCCTAACCCTTTTTCCTTCCAAGCAAAAAAAAAATAATAATGACTTCAAAGCAACCCAAAATATCCTAAACGCCCTTAGTAGCCATGTCCATGTGAGTCGTGCGTATCTACAATATAATGACAAGGTTTAAAATTTCGTTTTGGAGGAATGCCTAGGTTGAGACAAACTCCAAAATGAAATGAAACATTCACGAAATATTGAAAAAATGACAAAACAACGAAATATTTCTAAAATCATGAAATTACATTTTCATTTTTTTATTGTATATGATTAGATTGTAAAATATTGGTTTGTCTCATTAAAACAAACCGAAACATTATGAAACAATAATGTTTCGTTTCAGTTTTCATAAGAAATGAAACGAAACGAAACATATGAAACATTCCAAAATTTTAAACCATGTTGATTCCCCACTTTGTAAGCACATGTGACAGTGATCCAACACTCTAACCCCTCTCTTCCAAAGAAAGTCCATAGTTTGTAGTCTTCCTCAAACCACACAACAAGAAACTCTTCTGTCTCCCTCCATTCCAAAGCCCCGTAAAAGGATTGAACGAAAAATTTACCTTTACTATCAAAGTTCTGCCACCTAGAATCATTAGTCGAGCTTAGAGAAGGAGTCTCGCCCATCTTAATCATGAGATTTGCCACCATTGGCACCTCCCAATCATAGAGCTGACGATAGAAGTCAGCTCCCAAGCCAATTGACCGTCAATAATAACCCGCATATCGCTAACAAAAATAGATTTCTTATCTGAAATAAGAAATAGATCATGAAACTTAGACTTGAAGTTTCCCTACATACACCATCTATCCTCTCAAAAAAAACTTCATTCCTTCTCCCCACTTTGAACATAACCCCCTCTTCAAATTTTTGAATCTCATTCATAATGCCCCTTCACACTCCACAACTTTACGCCCCTTGGTCAACCACCTCCACCCCATAACACCTTTCTCATACTTTCCCACAATAGTTTTGCACCATAAACTATCCCTCTCAACCCCAAATCTCTATAACTATTTTTCTTTCAATACCTCATTCATCTCTCATAACTCTCTCTCACATAATCTACTTCTCTCTCTTGATCTCGTTACCACCCTCCACTTTATCAAACTTATCTTCATCACTTTCCCTTTACCACTCCAAAGAAAGTTTTGCATTAGTGTAATCATTCTCTTCTCCTCACTTATCGTCATCGTATAAAGAGATAAATAATAAAGTGGTAAGCCGGAGAGGGTACTTTTGATGAATACAAGCCTACCTCCTTTCAATAAAAATATAGCCTTCAATCTAACTAATCGACTCTCCAAATGCTCAATCACAGAATCCCAAATCACTTTACTTCTATTACTCACCTAAAGGCAAACTTAGATGCTTTGTGGAAAGAGTACCAATCTTGCAACCTAAAATGGACGATACATCACTAATGTCCTCGACGTCACCTACAACGAAAACCTTCAATTTGGCTAAATTGATATGCAACTCAAATATGGCCTCAAAACAACATAACACTCTCTTAAGAAATAAGGAATTGACCCTTCCACCTTAGAGAAAAAAATGGTATCATCTGTGAATTGACGGTGAGATATCAACAGATCGACTAATCTTACCCACTTTAAAACCTTCTCACTCCTTGTGCTCCTAAAAAAACTTATTAGGGAACCATTGATACTCATTGAGAAAGATGTTGTCGCAATGCACTTCTGAATCTAATTAACCTCTCCATTTGACCCCAAAACCCATGCGCTCCAGATAAAAATCTAAGAATGTCCAACTCACATGATCATATGTTTCCTGTATATCCAATTTAAACACTAACTCAAGCCTGCCCTCTTTCATTCTTGAGTCGATGTATTCCTTAGCTACCAAGACACTATCTAAAATCTGCCTACCTGGAACGAATGCCCCTTGTTCCTCAGACACAACGTCAGCAATCACTTCCTGAATCCTCAAAGCAAGAATCTGAGCTAAAATAATTTTATACACACTACCCACAAGGCCGATGGATCTAAAATCCCCATATTTTTCGCCCCTTGCTTCTTCAAGATAATGGAGATACTAGCAATTTAGTTCATATAATAATTAGTGTGTCTTTTGGAACCGTAGCTCCTGTCAAGGAAATTACACTTATACAACTAGCTACCACGAAAATGGCAGTTGTTATTGTAGTAGCTGCATGAATCGAAACTGATACCAAAGTGAGAACCTTTATAATAACATCGGGTGCTTAGGAGCGGTTTGTGAGTGTAATGCATAATGAAGGTGGCTCGGTTGGCATGCGAAGGTAGCGACTCCTCGAGTGGATCGCATGTATCAGTTGATCGAGTACCCCATTGACACCCCTAATTTTCAGTTCCACCTTAACCGGTATGTAGTCCCTAGTTTTTATCAAGACTGAATTAGTGGGCCACCACTTGAGTAGATGGTAATCCAGAGTCACACAAAAGACTGAATTAGTGGGCCACCACTTGAGTAGATGGTAATCCAGAGTCACACAAAAATGGGCAATTTGAGACTCTAGAAGTTGAAAATTGGCTATCCATCACTTTCTGGTTATTTTTTCCTATTGAGATTATGGCTGATATGATTGATTCTTAGGCTATGGCCCACCTAACAGGTGACTCGTCAATATAGCAGGTTGATTCAGTTCATATATATAGGTGGGCCACATACAAGTTATTTGGCTTGATGTACATTATTGGTGGGCTACCGACTCGTGATCATGGATCGAGATAGGTGGGCGATTGGATGAGGCATGGCCTAAGAATTGGATGTATGAAACGGGTGTAGCTCTAGATGGACTCTGTTTTTTTAATAAATCTTCAATGATAAGTGGCTTGCAAGAAGACAGAGGACAAACTTTTCCTCTTCCCCAACAACCCACACCTCTCTGCCCAACCAAGGTTTGAAAATCCCCGTTATAACGAAAACAGCGGCCGTTATAACGGATTCGGACCTACCCCGTTACATTACGTACTGTTAAAATGCCCAGAAAATAATGGCCGTTATAACAAAAATAACGGCCGTTATTTTCTGAAAAATTTTGTGAAAAAAAATGGCCGTTTTTTCTATTTATTTTTTTTCGTTTTTCTCCGTTATATTCATTTTTTCTGTTATTTTCCGTTTTTGAAATTTGAATTTCAGTGCTCTTTTTTCCATTATTTTCCATTATGTCCAATTTTTTTTCCGTTTTTTCCCATTATTTTTCGTTATTTTCATTATTTTTCATTTTTTCCATTTTTTCCTTTTTTGCCCCTGAGTGTTTTTTTGTTGTTGTTGTTATAATGGAAAAAAACGGTAATGCCCCAAGACCGTTATACCGTTATAATGGTCCCATTTAAACCTTGTGCCCAACCACTCATATCTCTCTCTCTCTCCAATAATTAGTTTTTTTTATTTTTTATTTTTGAAAACACATAACTTTCAATTTATGTGTTAGTTTAGCTAGGGTAACATTAGAACCATTAGAAAGTTAGTTGTTGATGAGAGCTTCATAGTGATATCCAATTCTAACTATTATTATTCAATTTCAAAGTTGTTATTTATTTTATTTAAAAATACTACATACCCTTGAAAGCATGCAATCTATATTTGTTCTAAATTGGGTGTTTTAGTCTTTTAAATTTTAAAAATATCTTAAAAATACCGCTACAACCTTTACACACAACCCCGACACCTCACCTCACCTCTCCTCTTTAGTCATGTGCATCGCACGTACTCCGCAAGTGTACATAAAAGCAAAAAGTATCATACATGATTTTTATATCTTCAACTATAGATAAGGAAACTAGATTTTTTGTAAGGAGGCTTCTTCCTTCAAGGTGGTTGAAGTGTATCTTTAATGGATAGGAGACTAGGAGAAAGTGACAATTAGTGAGTCTAGGAATTGAGGGACGGTTTGTTTACAAGGAATTGAGCCAAGATTTGGATTTGTAATTCTTGCTCTGTGTTTGTGAGAACTCATTTCCAAGAATTTCATGTCCAAGTCCTTCGTTTTCATGGGGGAAAATAAACTTCCAAATCATGGACTATTGTTTCCGTGTTGAAAGATTTTTTATCAGACAATATTCATTTTTCAAGGTATTGGTTTTGATGACCTCTTGATACAGCCAAAAACCGTGTAACATGGTACAAGGCGTTCCAACCAATTAAAATTTTTATAAAATTTATTAATTCATAAAAATTACTATAAACTAAAAACTTATAAAATTCTATAAAATTGATAAAAGCTATTGAAAATGAGAAATGCTTTATTTATTCCTTAATATTTATAAAAAAAGAAAAAGTAAAACTCAATTCATAGAAAATTTTAGAAGTTTTGTATTATGATGTTTAAATAAAACATATGTATAAAACCCCAATATGATCAGCTGATCTGACTAATATTGTCTAAAAAATCGTGTAATATGGAACGAGATGTTCACCATCAATTAAAAATATTATTAAATTATTAAATTCATAAAGATTAATAAAAATTATTATAAATTGATAAAAAACATAAAAATGTTATAAAAAATATTTAAAATTATAAAAAATACTATAAGATTGATAAAAATAATTAAAATGGAAAATGCGTTATCTATTCATTAAAATTTATTAAAAAGTTAAAAAACTAATCAAAAGCCATTAAAATTCATAAAAATTAGAAAAATAAGAAAATAAGAAAAATATAAAAAACTTTATATTATACTTAAATAAAACATATGTATATAATTAAAAGACCATAAATTATATATATATATATATATAGATTCTTATTTAAAAAAAATCAGAATGAACAAGATCAATAAAATAGATGACCTACACAAATTTGTATAAGCTGTGTATGAAAAAAATTTGTAATATTTTTATTTTATCAAAAGTATAATTTAAAAAAAAATTAAGAAAGAAAATTTAAATTATAACACTAATAAAATTAGTAGCATGAATAACGTACATGTCTACACATTTGCATATGCATATATGAAAATTATAAAAAAAATATTTTATGGAAACATCTCTCTATCAAGAAGAGGACTATCTCTCTTATATTCTGTACAACTTATATAAAATACTCTGCTATTCTATTATCATAATAAACATTATAATATTTATGTATTATATTTTCATAATTTAATTAGGACATTTGTATATAATATCGTAAGTCTTTAGTGTGGCTTATTTAAAGTTAAATTAGGAGATCATTTGCTAATGTTTATGTCACACAAATGCCCTTTTGTCCATATTCATTATGCGGTGAGTGTTTAACAAACTATTTGGATGCATAGGATATTTCTCCTATATATAAGTTACTATTTCAGCAATAGATAAAAATTTATTGGGAATTCTAAGCAAATCCATGGTGCAACCAAACACAAGAAATTTCAATTCTTAAAAAAATCACAAGTTATGAAATTCTATTTCCAATTCCAAATCCATGTTTGGTAACCAAATCTATCTATACTATTATAAAGCAACAACCGGGGTTGCCGCACATGTGACACAATTAGAGGCTTACTAGTCAGCCTCCACTCAATAGAAATGAACCAAAAATATCCGTTTGAATGGCCAAAGTGAGCCTAAACTAGCAGAGAAGATTGAGTCAAAACGATATACAAAAATGGGGGAGTCGACCGTATATTTTGGTCGGTCGACCGCATATTTTAGTTAGTCGCCCGCTCAGATCAGAACCTGAAAGATCCGATATAGAGAGGTTCGGTCGCCTGCACCTTTTGACCCGTCGACCAGTCAGAGTCAAAAGACTCCGGTCGGCCGCTCAAAATGGTCGGTTGGCCAGCCCTCTTAGACTTTCTCCAAACAATACTTATTTAAGTATTTGTTCACCCAAATGAAACCAAACTAGCAAAGAAATATCTAGAGTAAATTTTGATCCACTGTCATACGCGTGGTGTACTCTTAGATGTACGTAAATATCTGCAACACGAGATTCTTGATAGTTGAACGTTCGTAGAGTGAGAACGTGCTTTCGATCTTTTGCTTTAAATCTTCATAACTTTGACTATGTCTTTAGTGCGGCTTGAATTCTTTGTTGTTGTTCTTCATCTTTAAGTCTTCTTTGAGTTGATGAAGTCCACTTGATCTTCAATGCTTCAAACTTCAACAAACTTGTAACTTAACAATATAATTTATACAGAAGAGCTAAAAGTACCTGGGATTGACAATCAAGACTTTTTAGAAAAAGAGAAAACCTAACTCCTTAGTTGTTTTCGATAGTGTTGGTCGAGGTGGACGTATGTGGTGGTGGACGAGGTAGTGATAGTTGTAGTGGTGATAGAGGAGACCGGGACTTAGGGAGAGGTCATGGATGAGGTCATGCTAGATCCAAAGTGTACTCATTATGGTATGGAGGGTCATACTATGGATTATTGCTAGGACCTCTCTAGAAAACCAACAACTTAATTTAAGTATCAGAAACTTTGAGCTACACGTGCAATAGACAACACATCAGATAGCATTAGTCATTGCGTAGGTGCATGTTTGCCAAATCGATAAGTAACTCGCGACACCTATCAGCAGATTGCCGTGCTACATCCAACTCAGCCATAAGTGTAGTAGCAACAACATCTTTGATTCATCAATTGTTGTATAGACTTCAACCTTATCGATGTTAGTCTCGCAAAAGTCAAATGTAGCTGGGACAATTTCAGCTTTATCAGTTTGGCCATCTGAGTGGTCTTTCTTGACCCAACGGAAGTAGCCGCAGCTCCATGTTGAAATCTGTAGAGTATAAAATGTTAATATAAGAAAATAATCAACTTTTTTGACATGAGAACTTAGGGATAACCTGTTTAACAATCGATTTTAGACAGACACAATACTTTCTTCTAGTGTTCTGTCCCTGTTTAACAAACAAATTTTTGCACGGGCCTTCACCACACGGACATAACATGTATTCATCAACCCAGAGAAAGAATTCATACGGCCGTCTAATTGAGCTTCTTTTTTGTTGTGCAGACATTAAAAATATGTTTAGGTAAGTGTAACTGAAATATATGTTACTATTTACTTAAATGAATTCAACATACTGAGATATCAAAATGATATTGTTTTAACCTAAAGCCATAAATCACTTAAATAGAAGTCACTGAAATATAACATTAGGCCATAAATCTGATCACAAAAAACCTAATTTCTTATCAATCTTTATCCACAGGTCGAATTTACCCTCTTTTGGTTGAATGTCGGTTCGTCATTCAATTTCTTTACACTCTATAAGACAAAGATCTTTGTGTGGACTAATGGAGAAGTTGAAAAAACCCTAACGAGCACAGCTTCCGTTTGCTAGGTACATGTGGCATGCAAAAGATGGATGGCCTGTCCAAGCGCACAAGATCCAACTCACAATTGGCGGGGTGGCAAGAGATGAACAAGGAAAGTTTGCCAAGTCATTACAAATTGTCAGTTAATAGAACCTTACGAATTATTAAACAAATGAACTGAACAACGTCATATTTAAAGGTTTGGAAAAATTCGCGAGAATTTACTAACTATCCTTTGAAGTAGGGCATGAAATGGGTCGGACCCGACCAGATCTAGGTAGATCCATGTTTAAATTTGACTTTGAAGAAGCTGACCCAAATCCAAATGTGAATCCGATTTGGAATATCCATCCCTTGATCCAAACCCAAACCAAGATCTACATCAAGGGATCCATATCCTACCTACATATCTATATAACAAAACAGGGAAGTTGTCTCCCCACTTATATCCCCTCTCATATGTTTCAACAAAGAAGGGCCAAGATCTCATCCCCAAAATAGACGGCGGATCTCAGCCACTCACAACCGATTTTGGCAAATGCTTTGTTGGAGAGTACTGTGGGCACGGGCCACCCACTATCTATATAACAAGTGATAGTGGTTGTCTTATACCCCATCTTATCTTATATGATTTCAATAATGAGTGGCCGAGATCCACTATGCTTCACATCAATGGCTGAGATTAACTCCCACCTGATTTTGACAAACACTTTGCCGGAGAGTGCCATGGGCCACCCACACATATAACAAAAAAACTCAGTTGTATTCTCTTATCGTATTTTGCTTCATAAGATATATAAAGAGTGGTTGAGATTAAATCCATCCATCTAATGTGGACGGTTAGATTTCAGCCACTTAATCCCCTCATTTATTCAATCACTCTCACTCATTTGACCTCGATATATTTATTAAAAATGTGAAATTCAGAATTTGAATTTTAACACCGTTATTTTTTGTTATTTATGTTATTTTTTCATTTTTCCCTCTGTGCGTATAATGGAAAAAATGGTAACTCCCCCAGTCCGTTATACCGTTTGAGTGTCGAAGGCACCCAATTTTTTCAAACACTTTTGTCGGAGAGTGCCGTGGGCACGGGCCATTTACTATTCTATATAACAAAACACATTGGTTGTCTCCCTACTTATACCTCTTATAAGCATCAACAAAGAAGGGCCGAGATCTAATCCTCCCCCAAATGGACGGTGGATCTCTGCCACTCACCTGATTTTGTCAAATTCTTTGTTGAGGAGTGCCAATGGCACGGGGCACCCACTAGTCTATATAACAAAATAGGGAAGTTGTCTCCCCACTTATACCCCCTCTTATCTGTTTCAACAAAGAAGGGTCGAGATCTTATCCCCCAAATGGACGGTGGATCTCAGCCACTCACACCTGATTTTGGCAAATGCTTTGACGGGGAGTACCGAGGGCACGGGCCACCCACTATCAATATAACAAGTGACTGGTTTTATCTTATATAGCTTCAATAATGAGTGGCTGAGATCCACTATCCTTCATATCGATGGCTGAGATTAACTCCCACCCGATTTTGACAAACACTTTGTTGGAAAGTGCTGCAGGCACAGCCACTCACGCATATAATAAGACAACTCAGTTGTATTCTCTTATCTTATCCATCCATCTAATGTGGACGGTTAGATAAAGAGTGGTTGAGATCAAATCCATCGATCTAATGTGGACAGTTAGATTGCACCCACTCAATCCGCCTCATTTGACCTCAATTTATTCAAAATTTGAATTTCAACACCATTATTTTTTGTTATTCTCTCATTTCTCGCTCTGTGTGTTACAATCCGTTATAACAGCCGTTATAGTGGAAAAAACGGTAACGCCCCAGTCCGTTATACCGTTTGAGTGCCGAAGGCACCCAATTTTTCAAACGCTTTTGTCGGAGAGTGCCGTAGGCACGGGCCGTTTACTAGTCTATATAACAAAACAGGGAAGTTGTCTCCCCACTTATACCCCCTCTTATATGTTTCAACAAAGAAGGGCCGAGATCTTATCCCCCAAATTAGATGATGGATCTCACCCACTCACACCTGATTTTAGCAAATGCTTTGTTGGAGAGTGCGGTGGGCACGGGCCACCCACTAGTGTATATACATATCATGGATCCACTGCAAAATACTATTTTATTATAAAGATCCCTAATATGGCCACGTGGCGTAGAATTTCTGACCGTATAGATGTTTGGCCCACCCAACCCTAGATGGACATATAGGTCAAAAATTTGCTGATTAGTGGTTTCTAAGCATTAGATTGTAGTCGTTTTCATGGGTTGATTTTTAACCGTGGAATTTGGGCATTTTTTACTATTATTGGGTACAAAGATCCAAAGGTTTGAAATCACTAATCAGGCTGATTTTTGGTTTGTAGGTCCAGCTAGGTCAGCGTCCTCTAAGAGTGTGCCACGTGGTTCACACTGTGGTCGGTTAGCAAAGTTCTACTCGCACTAAACTGCTCTCACCTGTCTTATCAAAAGTAAGATATAAGTGATAGGGGCATTTTTGTCAAATGTGGGTGCCCATCTTAAAGGGGTAGGTGCCCGCAGAGGCACCCTTTAGGAACTCGGAAAACAAAGAAGAGGAAAAGGAATTCAGGACTTAACAAAGACGAGTAAGATGTGAGCGAAGGCGATCACAGCACACAATACGAGCCACGTGGCACACTCTTAGATATCTCTGACCGTATGGATGTTTGTTCCATCCCTCGGTGGACCTGAAAATCAAAAATCAGCCTGATTAGTGATTTACAACCTTTGGATCTTTACTCCCAAACAACGCTCAATAATGCTCAAATTCCTACAGTTAAAATGAACCCATGAAAATAACTCCAATCCAACGTTTAGAAATGACTGATCAGGTTTATTTTCGGTTTGTAGGTCCACCTAGTGATTTTCCAAACATCCATACAGTCAGCTTTCTCTAAGAGTGTGCCACGTGGCTCATATTGTGTGCTGTGATCGCCTTCGCTCACATCATGCAGTGAGCGAAGGTTTACTCATCAAAGACTACCTGATGATCGAATTACGACCGTTAGGTACGCTACAACCGTACAACGTCCATCGAATACGAATATCTAAGCAAACCTCTCTCTCTCTCTCTCTCTCTCTCTCTGCTTCTCTTCAGTAAGAAGAGAGAAAAGAAGGGAGAGGTGGTGGTTTCATGGCAAAGCTCTCAGTAGAGGAGATATCAGAGGAAGAGGAGGGTTATCATCCATATGCTTTCCATGTCTCTGGACCTCGCAACGTTTCCACTCCCACTTGGAGAGATCTCATCAGTTCAAGCTGGTAAAAACAAACCCATAAAAATTCTTTTTATTCCCTGGATTTTCTGAGAAATCTAGTTTTTAGGCTCTTGCATGGCTTATTATGTCTAAAAATCCTTCTGACTTTCAAGAATGCTTAAAGGCCCACTAAGGATATAGTGTTTGAACCCCAATTTAAAAAATCCCACAAATTGCAAATCGATTTAGTGAAGTAATTGGCCAGATTAGACTTATTTCTTTCTGAATTCCTACAAAAATGTCGACAATCATATTGAACCCTCTGTTGCAATTTTGCAATTCTAGGATTTGAACTCTTATGTATGTTTGGGGTGGGTTTTTATTGTAAAGGGGGATCATGTAAACTTCTAGGCTTTTCAGAGAATAAATGTTATTTCTTATTTTTACAGTCTGTGAAATTTGAGGCTTGAACACTTTCGTTTGAGGGGGCATCCGGTATTTTAGTGTGTTGTTGGTTTGGCAACTGTTAACAAAACCTAATGAGAACCCCTCTTCTATTTATTTTTTAAAAAATATGTTTTGAACCATTTTCCATACATTTTCTGGAGGGTTTGGATGGTCATGATCTCCCCAATTGGGTTGATTTTTGGAGTAGTAAATCTAGAACCATTGGATGGTGGGCGCATTCACCACTAGATCATGTTCCATCCATGCATGGGAAGTAGGTGGCATGATTGCTTTTGTGAGGAGGACTTGTGGAGAAGATAGAGAATACTCAGGACATAATGGTTATTAGGGATATTTATAATAATACAATATCACTTTTGATACATAATCCTATGGGTACATGAGGGAGATTTATTCCAGCAGGCTCTGTGACTTTTCAAGCAATTGACTCGGGGATCTAAGGTGTCTATCCTTCAACCAACACGATGCTCGTGATTCTAGTTTCGATTCTTGAGGATCCAAAAATTTAAATACCAAAACGAGGCGTCATGGCATGCTGAAATGCTACAAAAGGTTGTAGACCTTAAATTTCCTTGAATAAATTTGTGGTTTATTGGGATTGGTTTAACTGGTTGTGGAGATCATTAGTGATCATGTTAGTTGAAGCGTCCTTAAACAGGTACCTTAGATTTCTGAGATCTAATTGAATAAATTTATCATCATCGTCATCAACATGAATTTTATATCATCATTCGACTCTATTAAGAGCCATATCTTCTGTCAGGGAACGTCTTCAAATCTTTTCTTACTGCCTCACTCCATGTCATTTTCAACCTTCCTCACTCTTTTTTATGGCTTTCAACTTGTACCAAAGCACTCCTTTTCATTGGTCCCATTGTTGGTCTTCATTGTATGTGTCTGAACCATCTCAATCAACTTTCCCTGATTTTATCTTTCTTAGTTTTTCACTCATCCATCTCAACATCGTCATCGTTGCTACACATTCTTTCAACATGATATTTCTTAATTGCCCACTAGCTCCATAAAGCATAGTTGGTCTCACTGTTGTCTTGTAAAATTTTCCTTTTAGTTTGAACTGTTTATGGAGATCGCTGATGATTATTGTGAAATAGTTCTTATCTGTTATTTTTTCGTAAATGATGATTTCTAATTTTTAGGATCACGGTATTTATTTAATTTGTCACATGTCCCATAATTTTTATTCTGTCCAATTGTATGGAAAATGAGCTGGACTTCTACTGAAGTTTGCAAGAAAACCAAGGGGCAGTTTAGATCACCATTTTCGCGCCTGGGAAATGATATTTCTCAAAACGTTTTCATGCATAATATCATTTTTTTACGTAAAAATTACGATCCAAACTGCCCTTAAGTCTTTGTCCAGTTTTCTTTATGTGTAAGTTCATTCATTCATTGATCTGAGATGTCTATTACTGCAACAATATTAATTAATCTATTCGGTTTACACTTTACAGGAAGGACAGCAATTACAGAAGAACAGTAATAGCCTGTTTCATTCAAGCAGTGTACCTACTTGAACTTGACAGACAAGCAAACAGAACAGAAGAAACTGCTCTTGCACCAAAATGGTGGAGGCCCTTCAAATACAAGTTGGCCCAAACATTAGTGGACAAAAGAGACGGGTCTATCTTCGGTGCATTACTAGAATGGGACCGACCCGCTGCTATGGCTAACTTCATACTGATGAGACCCAGTGGTGCACCGATGGCTGTTCTAGCACTCAGAGGGACATTAATGAATAGCCCAACAATTAGGAGGGATCTTGAGGATGATCTCCGCTTTCTAGCATGGGAAAGCTTGCAGGGGTCCGTTAGATTTAGTGGAGTTCTGGAGGCACTGAAATCAGCAGTGGACAGATATGGGAGTTGCAATGTATGTATTGCAGGTCATTCCTTAGGTGCTGGTTTTGCTCTCCAAGTGGGTAAAGCACTAGCCAAACAAGGAGTATTTGTGGAGACACATTTGTTCAACCCCCCTTCTGTTTCACTAGCTATGAGTTTGAGAAATTTTGGAGAGAAAGCTGGGTTTGTTTGGAAGAGATTTAAATCAATGCTTCCTTCAAGTGGTGAGACTCAGACTACTAGCAATGAGGCAGAGAAGACTGCTAGTGGAGTTAAGTTGTGGGGAAAATGGATCCCTCATCTATATGTGAACAGCAGTGACTACATATGTTGCTACTACAGTGATTCACCCGGGACTGCTGAGAGCTGCATCAACATCACTGATGCCTCAGGCAAGGCAAACACCGATGCGTCTCATGGGCAAGTGGCTGCAAAGATGTTTGTGATGTCCAAGGACAAGCAAAAGTTTCTTGAGGCTCATGGGTTGCAGCAGTGGTGGTCTGATGACTTGGAGCTCCAACTAGCTATTCACAACAGCAAGCTCATAAGCAAGCAGCTGAAGTCCTTGTACAGCCTCCCCCCACCAGAAACTTTATTCGCTAAGTAACTCATCTTGAGTGCGTTTATTTTAATACTGTACCAATGAATTGGACATAGTTTCTGTAATGACTGTCGTCTTCTTTGTAGATACCATATATCTTATATCATGTATCTTGATTCGAGCTCTGGTCTGACACCAAGGTTTTAAATTTCGGCGTTTCGGCTGAAATTTCGGTCCGAAATTTCGGTTTCGGGGGAGACCGAAATCCCCGAAATATGGGTTTTTAAGCCGAAATTTGCTGAAATCCCGAAATATCGGGCGAAATTTCGGTTTCGGGCCACACCGAAATGACTACCGAAACCGAAATTTTAAACCTTGTCTGACACAGATCTTGAGGTCTGACTTTGCACTCATTTTGAGTTGCGCGTTTCTCGTTATTAATCCCCATAGAATATTATCCCTATCATGTAAACTGGTTACATCGTATCGATGCCTGCAATGCACTGAATGATTTATTTATCTCTACATTAACAAGCATTCTTATTTAGCAAGTATTCTAATTCGTATTATTTCTCACATTCAGGAAACTTTTTATTTCCTTGTTTCCTTATTTTTAGTAGAATTAGGACTTTATTTTTATTTTTTTATTAGAACCCCTGCACTGATGGGGATGGGGATGGGGAGATAGAAGAAGATTCAATAGTCAGCTACTCTTCCAAAAAGAAGAACATTATAACTCAAGAAATATCACAGTAGATTGCCTCCATCGATTGGACCAAAGACGTAGTCGACCAGATTCCAGTGACGAACCTTGTTAAAATGGGTTGCAGTAGTGGTGGTCGGATGACTTGGAACTCCAACTGGTTACTCACAACAGCAAACTCATAAGCACCAGCGGAGGTCCTTGTATATCCCACCGCCAGCACCACCTCACCGAAACCCTCAATAATGAGTGTTTGCTCCCTTTATTTGCTAAATCATCTTGAGTGCAATTGTTTTAACGGAAAAATTTTAAAATAAATATCAAGTTTAATATTTTATATAAACAGATAAAAGTTATCAAAAATTATAGAAAAGATAACTAAACGCCCTTTCAAAGGGCGTTTGCTCAAACAGACCAAAATACCCTTGACCTGATAGACGCCCTTTAAAAGGCTTCTGTCAGGTCCAGAAGCCTTTTCAAAGGGCGTCTGCGTGCCTGGGTTATAAAGCCTAATGGATGCCCATTGAAAGGGCGCACTCTCCTCTGATCATCGCTGGCGACGAACTCTCCCTCTTCTCCCTCCGATCATCAATGTTGCGCCCTCCAATCCTCGATCAGGTATGTTGATTTTATATTTTTTCTTTTTCTTTGTTTTGAGTAAATCTTTGATGACACTGCTCATTGGTCCAAATATGAGCCACGTGGCACACTCTTAGAGGACTCTGACTGTATGGATGTTTGACCAATCCCTAGGTGTATCTACAAACCAAAAAATCAGCCTAATCAGTGATTTCTAGGCGTTAGATTGGAACTAGTTTCATGGGTTAATTTTTTTTTTTTGTTTGAAATCAATTTCATTGGTTGAATTTAACCGTGAGAATTTGAGCATTACTGACCATTATTTGACGTACAAAGATCCAATGGTTTCATCCTGATCAGTGATTTCTAGGCGTTGGATTGGAATTAGTTTAATTGGTTGATTTTTTTTTTTTAAAATCATTTCAGACACCTTTTGAAAGGACGTCTGTCTTTGCTCCAAACTCCTTTTAAAAGGGCGTTTGAACATGACAGACACCCTTTTAAAAGGCACTTAGTTATCTTTTTTTACAATTTTTGAAAACTTGTATCTGTTTTTATAAATATATTAAATTTGATTTTTTTTTTTTTAAATTATCCATTGTTTTAATACTGTACCAATGAATTGATGCTGTTTCTGAAATGGTCGTCTTCTTCTTGTTTTCAAAATGTTTTGACGGAGTGTTGACGTAGAGGTTCTTGCTTCCGGTTTGTCCATGCATCCAGGCCCGGCTTGACTATTAGGCAGATGAGGCGGTCACCTAAGGCCCCCGCCAAGTAAGGCCCCCAAATTTCAGAAAATTTCAAGTATTTTAAATATTTTTTTTTATGAAAAGGCCCTCACCTGTCCATTTGCGTCAGGCCCCTCCAATCACACAAGACTATGCTACAGCCGGAAAAATCTAGTATGCAATTGTTTGACTTAAAAGTATGCAAAAACATTGAAATGCATCACATCCACTGTTGAATTTTCCAGAATACATCGCATCCACCATTGAATTTTCCAGAATACATCGCATCCACCATTGAATTTTCCTTGAAAAATATGTTTTTAAAAACATTGAACTAATACATTTTTCAAGAGACATTTTGCAGACTTAAAAGTATGCAACCATTGTATCCATCATTGAATTCTCCTTGAAAATCGTGTTTTTAATTTATAAATTTTTATTTTTCGAAAACATTGAAAGAACACATTTTTCAGGGGACATCTTTTCATTGAGGTTTAGGGGTATTTCTAAAAAAAAAGAGACCTCATTTAGAGTTTTCGCCTAAGGCCTCAACTTGTATTAAGAGGGCCCTGCATGCATCACCTTTGATCGGGTTGTCTTTGTGCTTACTTCTTTCCCCTCTCTGTTTTGGCAAGATATACCAAAAAATAAGAGAAAATTTTCAAATCAAGATAGATTTTTGTTGTTGTTGTTGTTGTAATCAAATCAAGATAGTTCAACCAAAGTTTAGAAGGGACCGCTAAAAAAAAGCTCAGGGGCAAAAACGAAAAAAAAGGGCGCTGAAATTCAAATTTTGAATTTCAAAATTTCAAAAACAGAATATAACAGAAAAAACAGCCTTTTTCACAATTTTTTCCAGAAAATAACGGTCGTTATTTTCGTTATAACGGAAAATAACGGCCGTTATTTTTGGTTTAACGGCCATTATTTTCTTGGCGTTTTAACGGTACATAACGTAACGGGGTAGGTCCGAATCCCTCATAACGGCCGTTTTTGTTATAACGGCCGATTTTTAAACCTTGAGTTTAACAACAATGATGTTCTTAAATTTACAATAGTCAAATTTGTCTCTTCCCCTGGGTATGGCTTTAGATCAAGGTATTCTACATCTCTAGGTAGCTTACTGATTAATGGCAACTGAGTGGTTTGAATTTAAGCGCCATTTTTTTCGTTTCTGACCATGAGCGTTACATTTTATAATGGAAAAAACGGTAACGCCCCCAGTCCGTTATACCATTATAACGGCTCGAGTAGACTACTAGAGAGTTCTTTTTCAATCGTACTCAGGAAAAATGGAAAGTCGTGACAAAAACATTTATTCGACTCCGCTGGGGATCGAACCCAGAATCTCTGGTTCCGTAGACCAGCGCCTTATCCATTGGGCCACGGAGTCCTTGATGTTAAGATGTAAGTTATATTAATATACATTCAATAGACATTGGCCTACATATATTTCATCTACGAAATGGATGATTCGGTCGGTGGGCCATCTCTCCTCACGTTGCTCCCTGAAGCACAAGCTAAAAGGTGGGACCACCATTGAATAGGTCCTTTCTAGATCTATATGAAAGGCATCTGATTGGATGCGCGTAACCATCCGATTTAAAGAGGCAACTTTGGGAGTGTCAACTATTCTTCATCCTGACCTAAAGACAGCATTGATCAAATGTTCCTAACCGTGCAATCAATGGGTTTCTATACTAGAGAAGATGGCAAACGTGAACATGTGAATACAATTGTTTTAACATTTGCCTACTCAGAAACATGGTTTAAAAAATGGCCGTTATAACAGATTCGAACCTACCCCATTACGTTATGAACCGTTTTGACGCTTAAAATAACTTTTAACGGCCGTTATTTTAGTTATAACGGCCACTATAACAAAAACAGCAACTGTTATTTTCTGAGAAAATTTGTGAATTTTTTTTAATTTTATCATCATTTTGTTTTCATTTTTTCCGTACGTTCCGATATTCCCAATTTTTTTTTTCCGTTTCTTGCTCAAGCATTACAATTCGTTATAATGGAAAAATGGTAACACCCAGTCCGTTATACCATTATAACGGCCCCTTTTAAACCTTGCTCAAAAGTGAGTATGAGACACGACTTAAGAGATCAGCAGGGACTGAACCATAGAATCTTGGGGTTGTCTCGCCCATGACAAGCTATTTGCTATAAGGGGCTCACATCATCTCAAGTGAGACAACCCAAGACCGAGTTGGATCAGGCTGATCTGGATTGGGATCGGCACCGACCAATTCAGCCCCCAATCCAGAGATCTTCATCCATGATATGAGATAGCTCCTGGCAGGACCCATCAAGCACCCATATGACATGTGCAGCCATAAGGTCCCCATCCCTTCTACAGACAAATTGGAGCTGAAGTAGATGAGAATGGTGCTAACAACAGAGTCTACCATCTACCTACAAACAATGAAGGATACCTCATCTCTTCACATCAAAATTTGAGAAACAGGACCTGAATGCCACAAAAACTATCAAATGAAAATGGGGAAAACAAAAAGAAAACAAGATCTTATGCCACAAAGATAAGTTTATTTCCATAACAAAACATTTATAAATTATTATTTCTTACAACATAGTAAAGAATGTGGGGGTTTCGAATCAGGGTTCTTTGTTTATTCTAAATTTGAAGGTTAACCATTAAAGACTATCACAAGTTCAAAAGTTCTTATGATAATCTACCTGTAACCGTTGTTGCTCAATAAATTAACCACGCTTCCTCAGTCACACAGAGAGCAGCTCACAAGCATCTCGGCAACTATTTTTCTTTTTCCTTGATGGCCAACCTCTGGTAAAGGATGATGAACCCACAACCCCACAAGCCATGCAAAGCACAGATGGTTTTACAACTACTGCTTCTGAATTTGGGGATGTTGCTTGGAAGGAGATGGAGATCTATCTTTTCTTTTACCTGTCATGGCTGTGGTTTTATTATTGGAATGCTTAAAAGAGGTTGGGATGCTTTTTAAACCGTTCTCTGTTGTAACAGTCTCTGTTTCGCACACATTGGGGGATTTCTGGTTGTTGGAGGCGGGCTCATCAATTTCAGGAGTGTTCAAGTTCATCAAAACTTCATCAGAATCTTCACAAGGTCTTGGCCTGGTAATGCAAAGCCAAGTCCTTGATACCTCATCGCTGCATTCGCCTTCTATCGGCACATGCCATGAACCCTTTTCTGATTCCTGAAAACACACGGCACAGATGAAGAGTATTTCAACTGACTGAAATCTAGTTATCTCTAATTATACCAGTAGAAAGACAACATACTAAGTTTTTAACCAACACGCTACATAAACATTACGAGGACATTTCGGGTCTCCGTAATATAGACCCATAGGAAAGATTGTCATCCTTGTATAGGCAAGTGTGGCTCACATCATGGGGAATGGAGCCTACAATTCAATGTCCCACCTATAGAAGATCACCCATGCTAAAAGCCTACCTGATTCCAGGACAATAACCAACCGTTTTATAGACTTCTTTGCCCACCATCCATGTGAAAGATATAATTCTGAACTTTCCCGAGCACGAAAACCAAACTCCTACTTTAATTTGTGAAGAACTTCTTTCGACAAGTCTGCTTGATTTGCAGTTTTAGGGAGTGTTAACTGAAGTTGAATGCCTAATGTAATTGAAATAAGGCTAGTTTTATCATTTGTTCTTATGATCATTGTAACCAAAACTGTTCTAGCGTCCACCCACGCACAAAAGGCAGCATGACAATCCCAAGTGCCTATAGGAGGGCCCAAGTCAACTGCAAGAATGTAGGACTGGCTTGTCAACCACCAAACAGATAAAAGGACTCTAGTTTTAAGGACTAAATAAAAACAATATATTATGTGGCTGAAAAAAAAATTTGTGACGGTGCATTAGTCCTTGGTTTTTACAGGGATGACCACAACTCCATTAGGTAGGAGGACTTTGTGTTTGTGTATGCATAATACAGGTAAACAACGCCCATGTTGGAGTATGAGCCCCTATGTGTGTTATAAGGACAAAAGAAGTATTAGCATCCATAAGGACCACGGTCTTAATCCAAAAGCACAAAGCATGGATACCTTGTATTTAATCAAGGAAGCCAAAGGGAATGGAAATCTCATTTGTGTTAACTGAACACTATCATAGAAGTACATGAAACCAAAATACCAATATTAGAATTTTACCTGAATGATTAAAGAATATGAAGGTGGCATCTGAAGCCTCAAATTACATTTCTGGAAAGTAAACCGAACCTGAAAAACAAGTTGGAACAAAGTTTGTTGAGAAAATGAAAATATACACTACATAGATACAGCATGGATGCCAATGTCAGAAATGAACAAATTTTTTGACACGAGGACCCCAGACAATCCATAACGGATGTGCCCAAACCCATTGCGATGTAATAGAAAAGAAATGCTTAGTTTACATAAATACTAATCCATAGAAGCATTCTCTGTACAAAAACATGATTAGATAAACTGAACTACATATAATAGTTTGTATGCAAAGAGAACCAAAAATAAAGAATACAGTCACAGAGGCATCTGCTTTGAAAGCTAGGGTGTGGGTATGTGTGTGTATATAAGATTATGCTTTTTCTCTCTCCACATTGCTCTCTTAAATATATTGAAGGATTCATCATTCAACTCTATCTAAAACGATTATTTTACATGAATATTAATCCATAGAAGTATAGACAGTACCCAGGAGAAATTTGTAGGGGGCCTTCTCTCTAAGGTGTGTAGAGGGGATAGAGTGCGATTCTAGGAGGATCTGTGGTGTGGGGATGAGCCGCTCCTAACCATGCTCCCTACTATGTATAGTCTATTTGATCAGCAAGGGGCGACAGTCCAAGATTGTGTAGAGAGTAGTGAAGGTTTGGTTTCTTGGAATTTTGGCTTTCATAGAAAAGTTAATGACTGGGAGTTGGATTGTCTTGCTTCTCTTTTACTTCGGGTTGGTGAGACTTCTGCTCTGAACATGGAGGCAGATACGAGAGTTTGGAGGTGGGATTCCAAGGGCATTTTTTCTGTGACCTCTTTCTATGAACATTGCTCTTTGGTAGGCCAGGAGTTCCCTTCAAGATCTATAGTTTGGACAGTCATCTTGATAAGATTTTCACAGTACGTCATTTGATCAAGAGGGGGATGATGTTGCCAAATAGGTGTGCCTTGTGCAAGTCTTGTGCTGAATCAGTTGATCATGTGCCGATTCATTGTCAGTATACAATTGAGGTGTGGCAAGACTTCTTCTCCCTTTTCAGTGTTGATTTTGTGGTCCCAAAGCATGTGGGTGATTTATTGCTAGGCAGCTTGTTGGTTTTCCTTACTGGGAAAGGACAGTTCCTATGGGGAATTCTCCCGTTCGCTATGTTGTGGGCAGTTTGGAAGGAAATGAACATGTGGATATTTGAGGGGATAGAAGCTTCTGTACCTGAGTTGGTCCTGAAAGTCAAAGCCTTGTTGTTTCTTTGGTCCTCCGTCTCCCCAGAGTTCAAAGGCTGTTTGTTTTGAGTCTTTTGTATTTAGATGAAATGATTTGTTAAGGTATTCCTCTCTTACTGTTTAAAGAGTGGGATCTACCTCCTTTAGTGTTTTCCTTGGGATTCATCCCTTTTTAATGATACTTATTTAAAAAGAAACATATTTTGATAAACTACATAAAATAGTTTGTGTAAACAGAACCAGAAAAATAAAGAATAGAATATTTCCTCTCAAGACTAATAATCTTGGTGGACCAAATATCTATAGGTTTTGGGAGGAGAACTGTTTTCAAAGTTTAGTTATATTTAAAAATCTCTTCACATTGCTCTCACTAAAAAAAGACAAAACCCTAATTCTCTTCATCAAGTCCAAGTTGAAGTTACAAGATGAACATGAGGGGGAAAGTGCAAAAAATAACTTCATAATTGGGTAGTGTCATGGAAATTTTGGCCATCTATTATACATGTTATTAAATGAAATAATGGATCAGAATTAATGATAGGATACATAGCAAAACTTTACACCAGCTACCAACCTAATGTAATCCTCCTTCATCCAGGCTTGGTGTATGAAATATCTATTCAACCTACTTTGGGGTGTGCTAGACAGTTCCGAATAGTGTTTCCGGGCATATCTCCAGTTGGTGTGTTGGTGGCCCCAAATCTTAAGAGTCATTCTCTTTGGAGATTGCTCCCTTTCGCCATTATGTGCTCTAGAAAGAGAGAAATAGGCGTATATTTGAAGACAAGGTGGAGGGGATTGAAGCTATGGTCTTGCGAGTCAAAGCACTTCTTTTTTATTGGTCTTCTTTGATTGACTGTTGTAAGGGCCTCAAGTTTGAGGATTTTGTTTTTAAATGGAACGAAGCCTCTCTTAGTCTTAGTTATGAGTCTTAAGACTATTTTTGTTTGAGAAGGTTTCTTTCCTCATTTTGTGCTTCCCTTCCTGTATAGTGCGTATTCGTACCTTTCTTTTCGTTTTGTTCTTTATACAATATTCTTTACCGATAAAAATAAATAAATAAATAAATATTCTTATCCAATAGGATGTAAATGCAAAACTAGAACTTTAGAAGGATGCTTTGAAGTCAAGTCAGACCAAGACAAAGAATATAGACTACAACTTTAATAAGTAGAGATGATCTGCTATTTAAAATAGATGACCAGGAGATACTCCAAAGCAACCACCTCTGTGATCTTGATTCTATTATCCATGAGGAGGGAGAGATCAAGGAGGATGTTACCCATAAAATTGAAATTTAGAACTCAGTGGCTAAAGTAGAGATGTGCTTTCAAAGTGATACGTGGGCAACGGATACCAATCAAACTAAGAAGAAAATTTAATAAGACTGAAATAAGATCAACTATACTAATGTTAGGCAATCAAAAATAACATTGTTCATATAATAAGTGACGCAGAGATGAGGATGTTGAAATGGATAAGTGGAAAGACTAGGAAGATAAAATTAAAAAGTGAACACATCCGTAACATATAGTAGTAGCCCCAATAGGTGATAAAATAAGGGAGAGTCGGTTGAAATAGTTTGGTCATGTACAACGAAGAACGATGACAGCATTAGTGAGAAAGAATTGAAGGTCCTAAAAGAGAGGGAAAGGCCACAAAGCCATGAATTGATGTCTGAGAGAAAATTTGAAGAAACTTGCCTTACGAAAGACGTGCATTGAGATAAAATTGAATGGAGGAACAGGATTAAGGCAGCTGACTCCATAAAGTTGGAATAAGGCCTATGAAGATGAAGATGATGATGATGATGATGAAGGTTTTGTCCTGATAACCATGTTGACAAATCTTTGAACATGTAACCAACACATTAGCATTTCAAAAAATGAAGTGTTCTTGTTACATTGATAAACGAGAAAAAAAAAGACATGGAAGTTGAAATGACAGCAATAGTTCCCTACGGATTCATCATTCTATGCAAATTTCAAAATTCAACTAGCCTTTTAATTATAAACAAAAGCATTAAAGCATAATTATGAGACAAGCAAAAACTAATTAATGGAGCATTGGAAATGAAAGGTGCAAATCTTTTGCAAAACCCATAATCAGACCAGTGGTAAGGTTTTTAAGTAGTACATACTTGATGTCGCTCTTTCCACTTGAAAAAGAAGTTGCTGCCTAAGAGTTCAAAAATGTGATCTCGCATTTCATCATTCGTCACAAGCAAACACTTAAGTTTGACAGATGCATACAGCCAATACCTGTATCATATATAAATACTATCAGATTCCAAAATTTAATGGGAGTAATCCATCAAAACAATGCTGCTAAGCCTAAAACATAAGAACTGCCAGACATGGAAAAACATGTATTCCACATGGTTATGGTTAATACATGTCATCAACACAATGAAGAGTTTTCATACGATTATTTTAAAAGCATGCTATCAACACAATGGCAGGGAATTTAGAAGTGTGAATTTGTTTTATAGACTAGGTGAAGGGGAGAGCACCACAATGAGTAAAGGTTTTCAAATGTTTGAACTTTTAATATTAATAATGAAGTTAACCAAAAAAGGAAATCATCACAAGCACAGGTTAGAGAGCCATACCAATCATCATTTGATCCATTTGGCGTTATGTATAATGCACCTTGAGCTTCCCACATCTCAAACAACTTTCGATTGGAAGGATTTTCCATAAGTTCCCGAACACGTTTATTGTGAAGGATAACAAGTGGCCATTTCTTCTGGTTTCTCTCATACAGTTCTTTCACAACAGCATCAAGCTGCTCTTTTGCAATTTTGAGAATATTGACAAAGAAATTTATATGTAGTAAATGTTTGAGCTGCAGAGGCTATGTATATAAATAGAGAAAACAAACCACCAGCTTGAGATGTATAACCTGAGAAACGCTAAATCCACCATCTACAAAGTTTTGTTGGTAAAGTCCAACATTTGCTCCGTCCACTATAGCTTCATATTCAGCATGTTTATCCAGCCATTCCTAAACAAACAGTATCTACAACATCATTAATACATTATACATGGTCAAGGTTAATATCATCATGGTTGTTGAAAACCTTTCTTTTCTTTATTGAATGAAAATGAATGTTATATAATACTTGTGTATCATAAATTTATAATATACCAGACCTAGGTTACATTCCTTCCCAGAAACCATCAACTTCTTTGCATAGTTGGATGAATCAACTTGCAACGAGAAATTTTGAGTTTTCCCACCAGTTCGGTTTTGACTTGACTCAGCCGAAATTCAGACAACTCTATCACAAACTCTAAATAACATAGTTAAGAACTTGAATCTCAACAATCAGGAGAAGACTTTCCAGAAATTTTCATGAAATAAATTCAGGGTTCAAAAAATTGGTAGGTTCAAGCATTCATTTATTTGGCAGGGTAAACTTCCATGAAATAAATCAAGGGTTCAAAAAGTTGGTAGGTTCGAGCATTCATTTACTTGGCTGGGTAAAGGTGCAACTAAAAACTAGTTTTGACCTGACACAAGTCGATAGTTTTCAAAACTTGATGCACATTGCCTTGCAGTCAACAAATGAATAAAAACTTTAGAAGAGTGTATCAGATGTTACTCATCACAATTCACAAAAGGCAAATGCTTAATAAGTTCTAAACAGTAGCTATCTGAAGCTATAAATGGGGAAAAAACTATATTTTACGTGTACTTATACCCAAATCCAAATGAAGGAATTAACCTAAACTATTTGAATAAGAAAAAGAATGAGAACGGCACAAAGATGAAGAACAGGACTGCATCCCTATGTATATTCTTAAGGCATATAAGTCTAGAAAGAACCAAATGAATCATTATAATGACTAGCTTCCTAAGGTTAGAACTCACAAATGTTGATTAGTTATCTTAGCGGATCAAGATTGAACAAGCATCAACATCTTAGAGCTGTAAAGTCAGAACCTAGTGATTATATGGACTAAGACCTTACAAGACTTAACAGGACTTCTTCTTACTTAAACTTCAACTTCAACTCTCTTACTTGCTTAAAGCATACACGGGGTAGTCTTTTATAGGCACCGGACTTCAAATATTACAAATTGAAATACGTAAAGGTAGACATCCACCGACAAAACATAAAAAGCGCTACAATACCAAATAGTAACAAATAGTGGTGGATAGTGACTTCTTGAACAGTACTTGAGATTCGGTTGCGGATATCGTGCCGAAAGTTTAGGATGCGCCGAATATTTTTTGTCATCATTATTACTTTAGTTATCCATTTGATTATTAAGATTGGTTAAATTAATATCGTCGAAATTGTTATCCGAATCTTGACTGATTAGGGATCCAATATATCGATATTTAGCATTGTTGTCGCTTTCGTAAGTATCTTCATCTGTGTTCCAAGGGCTATTAACTGGGCCATGAGAATGGCGGAGGAGCCGGGCTGTTGTTCAATTATGCTTAGGCATAACGAAAGATATCATCTGCCGAAATAGTTGATGAAAGATCAGAAATGGATTGGGCAACGTGTCATCAGGATGGGGAGTGTAGGAAGAGGTGATCACGACTTTATTCTGGGGAGAATCTTGTTAAAGGCGGACATTGATTTTGAGAACTTTCTTGGATGATGGAGGGGTGTCTTTTAGCCAAAATCGTCATGCTGCTTCGGTAGGCGGGAGCCAAGGTTCTGGTTGAAATAGGCAAAAGAATTTGGCGATGAATTTTGTCCATGGAGAGCTTAAGGAGGATGCTTTTGTTTAGGATGATTACCATATAGTATTGGGAGCAGAAGTACCAAAGCCAAACGTAACCTCTTTCAGAAAGGTCAAGAATGGTGAACTCTATCGGAGTGAGCCAATCATGGTCGTGCTTGGCCAGTAGTGAAGGAGTGTGTGATCATAAAACACATAAAACATATGGTCAGTCAATGTTTTCTTTGTGTGTTTCGAAAATCATCTGCGAAAAATTTATGATTGGAGTACGGATGGGAGCCGTTGGATTTGTTGTTTTAGTTCTTCAGAATAGTTGAGTGGATTGAATGTAGATCTGTTTCAGATTGACATTGTCGATTCTATTAAAAACATAATATCGCTTGGATATACATTTATAATGTTTTTGCAGATCTTTGCGCTCGAAAGAACAAACTTTCATTTTGACATTCTTGCCGAGCCATACTTACATGATTATCGGGCGATCCCAAGAATTCATGGTAAAGTTGGGTGATGAAATTGTCAAATGTTTAGACTTGGACTGCTTGCATTTGTCTGTAAGCTTGGAGACTATTCAACCAATCAAGTAGTCTACGACAAACCACCTTGTCAAAACCACAAACCACTACCCCATCACACCCATCATATGTCACATGTCTCGTCCCTCCCAAAAGAAGAAAAAACAACAAACACAAAAGACAAAAAACATCCAATCCTCCTTTTTGCCACCCATGCTTTGTTGTCCCACTCACGATCTTTCCCATATCCAAACCACTATTCTTTTTCCTCCCAAATGGACACATGCACTACATATCTTAAAAAAACATGATAGAATCTCTCCTCAATCACACTTGTAGATTCACCCTCAAATCACCATAGCAAAGATCATTGCCTCCATCACATTTTATGCTGACTCCCTTTCATTCATTTCACAATAAAATGTCTCACAAATCACTTCACAAATTTCCAAGCAAATTTCACCTATAAATTTCCAACAACGAGCCCATCTAATTCACAACCAACATTTCCTCATGATCTAGGAAAAACCACCTCCCATGCTGTAAAAATGTCCTCACAAAATTCATGTTCTTCTCCCTCTTCAGCAGAAAAGCTCACCGCCAGTTTCATCAATTGAAATAAGATCGAGAATCACATCCCATGGCATCCCTATCGCATACTCTTCAATCCACTCAACTATTCTGAAGAACTAGAGCAACAAATCCAGCGGCTCCCATCCGAACTCCAAGCAGAAATCTTCCACAGATGGTTCTCCAAACGCACAAAGAAAACATTGACTGACCATATGTTTGATGCGTTTTATGATCACACACTTCTTCTCCACCACTGGCCAATGCACGACCATAATTGGCTCACTCCGATAGACTTCGCTATTCCTGACCTTTCTAAAAGAGGTTACGTTTGGCTTTAGTACCTCTACTCCCAATACTACATGGCAATCATCCTAAACAAAAGCATCCTCCTTAACTCTCCATGGACAAAATTCCTCGTCAAATTTCTCTACCTATTTCAACCAGAACCTTAGCTCCAGCCTACCGAAACAGCATGACAATTTTGGCTAAAAGGCACTCCTCCATCATCCATAAAAGTCCTCAAAATCAATGTCTACCTCCAGCAAGATTCTCCCCAGAACAAAGTCGTGATCATCTCTTTCTACTACTCCCCATCCTGATGGCACGTTACCCAATCCATGCAAGATTTACCATCAACCATTTTGGCAAACCGATATCTTTCAGTATACCGAAGCAAAATTTAACAACAGCCTAGCTCCTCCGCCATTCTCATGGCCGAGTTATTCTGGGAACAACCCTTGGAACATAGATGAAGATGCCTACGAAAACGACGAAAATGTTGAACACCGATATATTAGATCATCAATCAGTTAAGATAACAATTTCGATAATACTGATTTAACCAATCTTGATAATCAAATGGATGACTACAATAATGATGATAAAAAAGGTTCGGCGCATCCTCAACTTTCAGCGCGATATTCGCAAGCGAATCTGAAATACTGTTCGAGAGGTCACTATTAGTCACTGTCCACCACTATTTGGTACTGTAGCATTTTTTATGTTTTGTCGGTGAATGTATATCTTTATGTATTTCAGTTTGTAATATTTGAAGTCCGGTGCCTATAAAAGGACACCACATGTAAGCTTTAGATAAGAGTTGAAGTTTAATTAAAAAGAAGTCATGTTAGTTGAAGTTTAAGTAAGAAGAAGTCATGTTAAGTCTTGTAAGGTCTTAGTCCAATATAAGCGAATAAGACTTGGCCCAGCCAAGTAAGTGTCTGAGTGTCATAAGTCCTGTAAGATCACTCTTTATTTATATACCAGCGTGTTTATGTGTGTTGTTAACATTTATCTTCCGCATCAGCCGCATATCATCTGCATTGCGCATGTTTAAGATCATTCTGTTATTATCCTCCTGTATTCTTAGTGTTATCATCTATTAGCCGTGTTATATATATATATATATATACGCCCCTGACGGATCGGAATGAAATAAGAAGGCGAAGGGAAGAAACCTCCACAAGAGGCGCCCACGAGAGGAAAATGCCCTGACATGCCAACTGCATTGACCAAGTATGTGGAGCTTGTTCCAGATGTGGAAGAGGCAAAATGAAAGACAATCGATTGTCTACCCAAGAAGATAGAGAGTCACACATATGAGAAAATGTCACAAATGAAGACGGGATATATATATATATACTAGTGGGTGCCCCGTGCCATCGGCACTCCTCGACAAAGAATTTGCCAAAATCAGGTGAGTGGCGAAGATCCACCGTCCATTTGGGGGAGGATTAGATCTCAGCCCTTCTTTGTTGATGCTTATAAGAGGAGGTATAAGTAGGGAGACAACCAATGTGTTTTGTTATATAGAATAGTAAATGGTCCATGCCCACGGCACTCTCCGACAAAAGCGTTTGCAAAAATTGGGTGCCTTTGGCACTCAAACGGTATAACGGACTGGGGCGTTACCGTTTTTTCCATTATAACGACTGTTATAACGGATTGTAATGCACAGAGGGAGAAATGAGAAAATAACAAAAATAACAAAAAATAACGGTGTTGAAATTTAAATTTTGAATAAATTGAGGTCAAATGAGGTGGATTGAGTGGCTGAAATCTAACCGTCCACTTTAGATCGATGGATTTGATCTCAACCACTCTTTATCTAACCATCCACATTAGATGGATGGATAAGATAAGAGAATACAACTGAGTTGTCTTGATATATGTGTGGGTGGCCTATGCCCACGGCACTTTCCGACAAAGTGTTTGTCAAAAGCAGGTGGGAGTTAATCTCAGCCATCGATGTGAATCATAGTGGATCTCAGCCACTCATTATTGAAGCCATATAAGATAAAGAGGGGTATAAGAAAATTATTAAAATTTTGTTAAATTCTATTTTTTTTTTTAATTTTAAATTTTCAAATTTTGAATTTTGAATTTCAACACCACTTTTTTCCCTTAGAATCATTCAAATCCGTTAAAATCCATTTTTTCTATTTTTGCCCCTGGCCGTTTCAATCCGTTTTAACGGTAATACCCCTCTCAAGGCATAAAAAGTGGGGCTCCTGAGCTTGACCCTTGGGCTATATGTAAATCCAACTCATTTCATTCCTTATATGTAGGTAAATAGTAGGTGACCGTGCCCACGGCACTCATCAACAAAGCGTTTGTCAAAATTGGGTGTGAGTGGCTGAGATCCACTGTCCATTTGGTGTGATAAGCTATGTTACCCAGACACGGCAAGAATACGGGGCTGATACGGTGTGGATACGGTATTTACACTTAAAATGGGAGTATCCGATACGGATACGGCACCCATTTTGAAGTATCCGGGTATCATAGGTGATAAGATCTCGGCCATCCTTTATGAAGCCGGATAAGAGGGGGAGACAACCGTCCTGTTTTATTATATAGATATAACCTAAGAGCATTAAACCAGAAGTTAAAGAAACAACAACAGAAAATAGAGATCAGCCAATTGATGTCAAAAGTGAAATTTCTCAATCTCAGTGTCTCAATCTTTTTAAGTTTGAATATTTACAATATAAAGTTGCAGAAAAGCAAATTAGAAAGATCGCTAAGACTATATGAGGTGTGGTGTTTCTTTTTTTGATATGCGAGGTGGTGTTCAAACACATAAATATCCCAAAGTGAAATAAATACAGAAAGAAACCCTCACCTGAAAATACCAGAAATTTGACTCATTTTCCCTTTCCATAGCTAGCGAAGCTATCGATTCTGCAAACTTTTCAGTCTCCACCTGATCAATATCGACACAAAACAGACGCTCACCACAAGAGAAACAACACCCCTCTGAACTGATATTCGATCTACAGACGGTCCACTTCCCCTTCCCCAACCACCCCTGCCCATGCCAACCTCCTCCATTCTTCAAAATTGCATCTTTAACTCGACCTTCATCCCAATCCGAACTACCCACCTCCGAAGCCAATCCACTGCAAAACCAACCTTCCATTATCTCTGCAGTTGAGGAGCTCACACGTCTCACACAGTTTCTTAGTTTCTGCAAATACGTATAAACCTTCTCTTCTCTCCCAGCTTCAGCGCTCACCTTCAATAGCGCAGCCAACTCTTGTTCCTCAAGATGAACCCCCATCGAAACCATGTGTTCTTCAACAGAATACGCCTTCTCAGCCTCTAGCTTCTGACAGAAAGCAAACAATGCCGGATCATACGACCTCAATCTCGGCAAAATCTTGTATTTTCCCATAGTTTTCACCAAATCGAAAGCGAGGTCACCGTCCTCTTTAGCAGCAGCAAGCCTCGCCACAGACGTGATCGTTGCTTCGGTTGGATTGATATTACTGGCTAACATTCGATCAAAGATGCAAAAGCCTTTTTCGATGGCAGAAGCTTTAGATGGATCTAAGGTTCCGGACAAAGATGAATCGGTGAGAGAATTCGAGCAGAGGTAGAGGAGAGTATTGAAATGGTGATGATTTAGACGAAGATTTTGCGAAACTGCGTTTTCGTAGAGTGAAAGCGCACCAGAGAGGTCATTGTTCTTCGAGCAGGTACCGAGCTCGAACCGAAACTGGCCTTCCGGGTTATAGTTTTCCTTCTTTTTCTTCGACTGATTCGACTGTTTTGCAGTCCCCATGGCTAAATTTTTGGAGAAGAATAAACTGGAACCCTAGATTTGAAACCCTAACTGTTCCAATAAAACATACAATTAGGTTTCAATGGAAGTAACAATAAATCATTCAAACCCTAACTTAACTTAAGTCTGAAGAAGATTGAAATTGAACTATAAACCCTAAACCCTAGGATAGGGATCCTAAAAAGCTGGAAAACTGATAAAATCCCTAAACCTCGATGTTTATCACAAGGTTTAAAAGGGACCGTTATAACGGCCGTTATTACTGAGTCACTGACCATGGATGTTGGGTCCCCCTATTGGCCGAAGGTGTCCACTTATAGTAACTTGCTTTACTGACACACGATAACCTTGGCAAGATTGTTCGAAAAAACAAAGGGTCAGGCTCTGCCGACACATATTTTCACACACAATTTGGTGTACCCACATGGAAGATAAATCAACGGCTGATTTTTGGTGAGGATGATCTCCTCACCGTATAGATCACACCCCTACAAAAAAAATCACCCCATTCCGAAATTTCCAACACCATCAAATGTGGGTTTCAAGTCAACGGTAAAAAAATGGACGGTCCGTAATTCTTCAACTTGTAAACCATGCTATGAATATCAGAATGATTTGAAATTTTGTGAGGGTGATCTCCTCACCTTAGAGACCATGCTCACCTAAATTTCATCCCATTCCAAAACTTCTAATTTATATATTGGCCCTGGCGATTTTTTTGTGTGAAAATATGTGTTCGCTGAGCCTGACCCAAAAACAAATGGGTTGTCATAAGGATCTAGTGAACAGGCTTTAGTGATTGAGATGGGTCACTAAAGCAAGTGACCAAAAAAGACACTGCTGGAAGTTTCTAAATACCAATCAGAAAAATCCGACAACAATTATGGTTTGTTTGGTAACAATTATGGTGAAATGGATTCTTTATCCAGAATCAATTATATCAAAAACTTTTCTAATAGACGCATTTCTGAAATGAAATTTATCAAACATCTCTACAACTCTATGTTTAATATCATAATCATATTCAGATTCAGATCGACTCAAATCTAGGTAGATCTGAATTTAAATTCGACTTTAAATATCATGATCAATATCTAAGTCTGGGTCAGATCCATATTCAAATTCGACTTTTAATATCATGATATGTATTCGGATTTAGATCCAACTTGGATCTAGGTAATTCCGAATTCAAATGTGACTTTAAATATCATGATCCATATTCATATTTGGATCCAAGTAGGTCTTTTAATATCATAATACATATCCGCAATCAGATTCAACTATGGGTTCTTCTTGGCTTGTTGGTCAGGATTTTGAGAACTTTCATTCGAGGTCTGAGTACTCTTTTATGACAGTAGCGTAGCATCTCTTCGAGGCCATCTGATCTCCATGAAGCTTCATGGTTTCTTGCTCAATGGGGAACCATAATAACTGATGATAAGATAAGGGGATTACTTTTCATCTCATGGATCCATCCCTGGCCTATAATGGAATTGTATGGGGGAAGAAGTGTCTATCACCATGAACTCGGTCGTGGTGGTCTTTGGGCCTTTACAAGGGCATGTTGACCATTAAAATCAATTAAAAGAGTCAGGGCTAGCTTTGAGATTCTCTTTTGGTATCTGAAGAGATGTTGTCGAATGAAGTCTTAAAATCGATCAAGATCCTTAGACATTAAAGTTGCTTGCCTCAAAACTGATTGCTAAAGCAACATTATGTGGATGATTTACTCCCTCGAGATCTCCGTTAGTGAAGATGATGGTTATAGAAGCACGGAACTGTTCTCCCCAAATCTCAGCCAAGATTCCTCATCAATAGGAATTCTTGGTTGAATTAATTTGAATTTTGAATTGCCAAACTTGAATTCGAATTTGAATTGAATCTGTAATTCTTTCCTTTAGAAGAGGAAACAGAAATTCTATTGTATATCTTTTCCTAGTTTAGAGGAAACAAGCTATATGTATATATATTGCATTGAACCCATCGATGAGATGAGTTAAGGAGAATTGCAAATAGAAAACATTATATATCTTTGATTCACATGGTAGCAGCCTAACGATCTCCCAAGCCATACTAGGAGCTGACATCGACGATCCTTCTATCTCATCCCTTAGATTTCCCATGGCATCCAATGCTGCTACTAACTAAAGTGCTCCACCACCTTCCGCATTACCCATTTCGTCAACCACACTACAAACTGCACCAATTCACCACCTAATCAAGCTCGATCGCCAAAACTACCTTTTATGGCGCACCCAATTCATGCCGAGGCATACAATGCTTGGCGGAGGCAAGTCCAAGTCCAAGTCTTATGAGGCTGGCTGCTCTCCACGATTTCTGAAACGGTTATCTCTCAAGTCGTCGGACTATCGACATTGCATGCCGTATGGGCAGCATTAGAGAACTAGTTCTCCTCATGATCGCGTGCTCGTCTCATGCTTATTCGTTGAGAACTACAAACAATGAGCAAAGGCGCACTCTCCATGGTTGACTACCTTCAAAAAGCAAAGCAACTCGCGGACAATCTAACTGCTTCCGATAACTCTATGCCGGAACCCGACCTTCAACAACTTGTTCTTAATGGCCTTGACTCGACGTATGATGTGATTGTCACAACACTTACAGCAACGTTGGAGGATACACCCATGGATGACTTTAACGCACATCTTCTAGCATTTGATATGTGCATTGAAGGACAACAAGTTGCACTCGCAGCGATTCCTGTGGCAAACATGGCAGCAAAGAATCACTCTATGCCCCACTCGGCTAATACATATCGGAGCAACTATACTCCAGGAAATAACAACCGCTATCATGGGAACACAAGGCCAGGACATCATCCATCACACTCTAATTTTTCACCTGGCAATCAAGTGGGCCCCTGCCAATTATGTGGCCGCAAAAATCACACGACACATACGTGTTGGTTTCGTTATGAACAGAATAATCAAGTGGGAGCTACTCAATCAAATACACAACAACCATCAGCCTTTGTAGCAACATCCCACATGTCTCATGACCCCAATTGGTATCAAGATAGTGGTGCAAGCAATCATGTCACAGCCGACCTCGCCAATCTTCATCTAAGGTCTAAATATACGGGTAATGATCAAGTACAAATTGGTAATGGGACTGGACTCTCTATCTCACATGTTGATAAGTCTACCCTCTCTACCCCGCATCATACATTTATCCTCAATGATTTACTACATGTCCCTAACATCTCTGCTAATCTCTTGACAGTTTCTAAATTCACTCGTAATAATTGTGCATATTTTGAATTTCATCCTGACTTTTTTATTGTAAAGGATTGCCTTACGGGGAAGGTACTTCTGCGCAACCCGAATAAAAAGGACTTTATTGCCTGCCTCAACATCGTGATACATCAATACGTACTACTCCTCTCTCTGCTTTTCTTGGTGAGCGTGCAGCTATGGATGTTTGGTATCGTGGTTGGGTCACCCTATGCAACGCACTGTGCGAACAGTTGTAGCCGCCAACTCTCTTCTAGTACACAATAAAGAGTTAAGTTTTTGTCGTCCGCGTCAACTTAGCAAGAGTCATCAGTTGCCTTTTTCTTATAATTCAACCACTTATAAAAATCATCTTGAGTTAATTGTGGCCGATGTGTGGGGACCAACTCCTGTTATTTCCAAAGATGGGTTTCGTTATTATCTTATATTAATGGATGCTTTTAGTTGTTATTCTTGGGTATACCCCCTTGTTCATCGCTCCGAAGTGCTTCCAATCTTTATTTCATTTAAATCAAAAGTGGAGAATTTACTTGACAAAAGAATCAATATTTTTCAATCGGATAATGGAGGTGATTTCAAGAAAGTTAAAACGTTCTTAGACTCGCACGGAATCATTCAAAGATTTTCTTGCCCACATACCGCCCAACAAAATGGTCTAGCGGAGCGTCGTCATAAGCACGTGGTTGAGATTGGTCTTGCACTACTATCAAGTGCATCGGTACCTCTCATTCATTGGGTTGATGCCTTTGCAACTTTAACATACTTGGTCAATCAACTACCTACCATAGTCCTCCATAATAAGAACTTTGGTTGTGAGTGTTTTCTTTATTTACGTCCATACAACTCGCACAAGCTCCAACCTCGTTCTCTATCATGTGTTTTTCTTGGCTATAGTCCATCCCACAAATGGTACAAGTGTTTCCATATTTCAACTAGTCGTATTTATGTATCACGACATGTGGCATTCAATGAAGGTTCATTTTCGTTTGCTACAACGCAGAATACTGAAACTACGGGTTCCATCGCCACACAAATTACCATTCCATCACCTTCACCTGGGCCATCTTTATCACCCCATTCCATTGCCACCAATCCAATGTCTTGCTCAATCCCACAAACCAAACATCGATCCTCCCACCTTGACAACACATATATACCCACCACTTTCCAAAATACTCAAACAAATCATGATACTATACCAAGAACCGATAATCAAATTATTTCCAATACCCCACCACTTCCAATCACCAAATGATAACCCAGTCAAAACATGATATTTTCAAATTAAAAGCTTTTAATGCCACAAAGCACCCACTATCAATTGAGGATATAGATGAACCAACATGTTTTTATCAAGCACATACCAATCCTAATTGGAGACATGCCATAGATAATGAAGTTAATGTCTTACTGAAGAATAACAAGTGGACATTGGTACCTCCAGCATCTCAGATGAATGTAGTGGGTTGTAAGTGGATATCTAAATTGAAAAAGAAAGTTGATGGCACAATTGATCGGTACAAAGCTCGTCTTGTAGCCAAGGGGTTTAACCAACGAGAAGGCATTGACTATGGAGAAACATTTAGCCCAGTGGTCAAACCATGTACCATTAGGACCGTTCTAAGTATTGCCATCTCTAATGGTTGGCCGCTACATCAATTAGTCGTACAGAATGCATTTTTGCATGGGGTCCTTGAAGAAGAAGTGTATATGAAGCAACCCCCTGATTTTGTTGACAAACGGTTTCCAAATCATGTTTGCCGCCTTCACAAATCACTATATGGCCTAAAACAAGCACCAAGGGCATGGTATCATCGGCTTAGTTCTTTCCTCACTGATTCAGGTTTTCTGAGTTCCAAAGCCGACACATCACTTTTTATCAAAATAACAACCACTTTTACTATATTCATACTTATCTATGTGGACGACATTATCATCACAGGTACTTCAGTTGATTGCATCCAAGATCTTATTCATCAACTCCAATCTCATTTTGCTATCAGGGATCTTGGTGAGCTACACTATTTCCTAGGAATCGAGGCTCACTGACATTGTGATGGCCTTTATTTATCTCAAAGAAAGTACACTATTGATATTCTCAAGAAGACTAAAATGGATGGAGCTAAGCCCATACACACTCCTATGTGCAGTCAAGACAAGCTTTTCAAGGTTAAAGGTTCACCTTTTCATGACCCGACACTATATCGGAGTGTAGTTGGAGCACTTCAATACCTTACATTGACTCGCCCAGACATTGCATTTGCAGTCAACAAGGTTGCCAGTTCATGCAAGATCCTTTAGATGATCATTGGAATGCTGTCTAACGCATCCTACGGTATCTTAAGGGCACAATCTCTCATGGACTTCATTTAAAGCCCTCCAAATCGTTCACATTGAGTGCATTTTCTGACTCAGATTGGGCAGGTTGTACTGATGATCAAAGATCGACAAGTGGTTATTGTATCTTTCTCGGACCGAATCTCATATCATGGAGCACTAGAAAGCAAAAGACAGCTTCACATTCTAGCACTGAGGCTGAATACCAGGGTGTCGCCATTGCAACTACTGAACTTATTTGGATTCGTTCACTTCTTTGGGAAATGGGTTTTCTTCCTAAACCATCACCTATATTATGGTGTGATAATCTTGGGGCTACGTATCTCACGGTCAATCCGGTGTTCCACGCCCGTACCAAACATATTGAGATCGATTATCACTTCGTTAGAGAACAAGTTGCAAGCAAAAATCTAGATGTCCGTTTTATTTTTTCAAAGGATCAGCTGGCCGACATCTTCACAAAAGCTCTCAGTTCATCAGGATTTATCTTTCTACGAAACAAGTTGACCATCCAAGAAAGACCGCCCAACTTGAGGGGGCGTATAGAAGCACGGAACTGTTCTCCCCAAATCTCGGACAAGATTCCTCATCAATAGGAATTCTTGGTTGAATTAATTTGAATTTTAAATTGCCCAACTTGAATTCGAATTTGAATTGAATTGTAACTCTTTCCTTTAGAAGAGGAAACAAAAATTCTATTGTATATCTTTTCCTAGTTTAGAGGAAACAAGCTATATGTATATATATATTGCCTTGAACCCAACGATGAGATGAGTTAAGGAGAATTGCAAATAGAAAACATTATGTATCTTTGATTCACAATGGGCACATCCTCTATCATCTTCGCTAAGTCGACCGACGTTGTTAACTACTATTTCGGGGATATCTGGAAGATTCTTCTAGTGCTCTATCTTCCTTGTTTTGTTTCTTTCTACTCTTTTCCCTCTTGGTGACTTCTCGGGGTCTTCCATGGACCACATGGATGACTAGCCCTATTTGTTGTTAGAGTTGCTCTTGCAAATTATCATTGTTTGGTGTGGTGCCCAATACCCCTAAGGTCCCCTATTCTCTATTTGGTTGATAGATCGCCTCAAGTACTTGCAAACAATTAGGTCCTAGATCATTACTGTAGTTACTGACATGTTCCCATCTCATGTTCATATCTATGGAAAATACAGAACTTCGAAAGATCTTGGGTCCCTTCGGCCATTGATTGTGGGCTTATTTTGGATCCTACTAAGGATCTGTTCGATGCACAGAAGTGAATTCTCTCTTCTTTTGAACCATTTGTTGGTTTGCTGTAAAAATGGTACCATTAGAAACTCTCACCAATATCTTTCCATTGTTTCCAATGATATCCATTTACTATATATTTTTATTTAATTATAAATTTATATTTTTATTAAATTAAGATTCTTATAAGGGTTGGGATCCGCGGACTCACCTTTTTGCACTAATAATTTCACTAATGTTCTCAAGCGTCGATTGCGAGAATCCAACTGTTGTTGTAAGTGCTGAGTTGACATTCACCGGATTCACTTTTTGCCAAAGCACAACCACCGTTGGATAATCGAGTCAGGTCTTGGTAGCATTAGCTCTAAAAATCCCATTTGGAGCGGTTGCAAGTTGCAACTTGGCAGGTTGGGTCGATTTAGGAGGCCAACCCAAGCCCAACCTAAAAAGAGAGATAAGGGAGGCAAGTCAAAACTTTTAGAATCTAAGGAGGCATCAGCCATGTCTATTTTACTCACGAGCAAGGTAAGTCAAAAACAACCCTTTCTATATCTACGGCGGAGATCGTTAGTAAACTTATTAGTTCACTTTTGTTGGTCCCCTGAGCCCAACCCATATATAAAATGTAAAATAAACATACCCTTTGTTTTTTTTTTTTTAAACATACCCTTTTCGCTTTATAGAAGGGGCCTATAGATCCATTTTTGGTCACTTACGTTAGTGACCTATCTCAATCACTACCACCTCTTTAGTTGACAAGTACCCTGTTTTAAATTTGTAAATTTTAATTTTTTTAGAAATAATTGTTGTCGGGGGTACTTGCCAAGTGTACACGTGGTAGTGACTGAGATGGGTCACTAACTTAAGTGACCAAAAATGGATACGAGACATATCTTGAGATCAATACTTTAAACCATGATTTCAATATTCATGGCTTGTGATTTGCTACAAAATTATTTACAAATGTGATCTCTTTTTATCTTTTTGGTAGGCAAGCCAAGCGGGTTAGTGGCTAGATGCAAGTGGGTCACTAAAAGTCGAACACATCAACTAGGTGGGCCACAGCCCAAACATAAATCGGCCCACCGTGAATGACCACCTCTTTGGTGAGCTACAGCCCAAAATCAAACTGATACGAGAATGCTTACCTTCTGATCTAGAGCTAAAACTGAAAAGAAAAAACAACCGGTTGGATGGTTAGAACCATCACCATTTGGATTGATTCATGGTCTAGGCAATCCGGGATACACGATGTCTCAGGGGAGACACGGGCATCGGCATTTCCTCATGTTTTACCCACTGAACTGTTTTGTGTCCCTTCCCTTTTTTGGATCTGCTAAGGATGGACCGGATTGATAGGAATGTCCATGGTAAAGATGGAACGAATTTTGGCTGCAGGTGCTCTCTCGCTTTAGCCAATGATCCAATCAAAGGAATAACTGGGACTATGGTATCGAATTTTTTTTCTTTTCGAAACCATGGGTATCCGGGCCTCTTAGAGCACCCAACTAGTCCCTCGGGGCACAATAGCCCCACCCCTTCCACACGTGCCGGAGTGTACTGGGAGAGTTAATGTGGACTGAAGGGGGTGGCTCCAAGGAGAGTTGAACTCAGAACCTCCTACTTTTTGGAGTGGAGTCCTGGAACCCTGGCCACCCACACTCCCAATATCCATTATAAATGAATTTCTAGCATTTGACTCCTTATTACTGAAGGATTTAGTCGTACACTTGAAAGATAGCGCGCACAAACTTTGATCCTATCCGGTTGAGACCATAAGTAAAAAAGTTTTGATACAGCCCCCTTCGTGGACCTACACACTTAAAATCAGCCTGATTGGTGATTTCTAACCATTGGATTTCAGCATTTTTCATAATGGCTTTATGAACAGGCAGATAGATAAATCCAAACCCATGAAAATTGCTCAATTTCAATGGCTATAAATCACCAATCAGGCCGATTTTGGTTTGTAGGTCCAAGGCGTGAGCCATACATTCATAGGGTCAGTAGGCTCGCAAGATTGTCACAGGCCATTTTGGGGGGAAACCATGTATCAAACTTCTGAAGGTTGCAAAGGATTGATACAGCCATTGTCCAACACGTCCCTAGCCAGCCCAACCCACTTTTGCATTAATTCGAGTCCACCTTCACTCCGGCTGGTGTTACGATCCTAAAGGACTTAAAATTTTCCGCATCCCGATGACCCAAGTGCTTTTGGTGTATTGGTTTGGATCTTAACAATTGGTATAGCCAACCCCACATCAAGGGTTCAAGTCATGAGAGGGGTGGCCTGGAAAAAGGCTACCTGGGGGCTCGCTCAAAAAGAGAAAATAGGGGTACCGAAAAAATACCAGGGTCCGCTCACAAAAAAGTGAGAAAATAGGGTACCGGAGTGAAAGCCACCATGGAAGTCAACCTTGGAAGCGTGATGGAATGTTAGGATCCTAAAGGTTAAGACTTAAAACTTTCCGCACCGCTATCACCTAGGTCCGTTTGGTGTATTGGTTTGGGTCTTAACAGCTGGCCGCTGCAAAGGGTTGCTCCAACCCTAGGAAGACACTTACCCTGCTAAAACTGCTCTAACACACCTTGAACCCAATCCTTGTTACTTGTACAAAGTTGAGACAGCTTTAAGGGTACCGGGTACGTGCCGTACCAAGGGGAGGTCGGACCAAGTACGGAACGGACCAAGACTTTGCAACGACCCTGGCTAGGAATTTCCTGTTCATTTTGATCTTTTTTGAAAAAATTGAATCTCTCTCATAATTCTGGCAATCATCCTATATATTAAGATCTACTGGATCACAACAGACAATGCCTTTATTTAAAGAAATTTATGGACGGCCTGTCCAGATTTCTTTGCTGAACAGAACACCCTTTTTCTTGCCATGTGGATGGCTGACATGGACAATCCAGACCATCCATCTGATAGACAAACCTCTAAACAGTGACCTTGTCAACATAATTCTAATATCCTCTTATGCATTACATTCCTGTGAATGACAGAGAAAAGACTGAAAAGAATCACCTCTTTTTGCCACATGGTGAGGGCTATTGTGCTGAAACTTTCAGCAAGGGAGCCCCATGGACCTGTCACCTTAGCTGCCACATGCAAGAAACCTGCCCATCCAGACTTCTTCACTGAACGGACGCTCCAGGAAACTCGTGCCCCCTATTTAATAGTGAACATTACCTGGATTCTATTCATGATAAAACAATAAAATACCAGCATCTCCTTTTTAATGACACCTGTGAATCTGCTAAGCTGTATCACCCTACCAAGATATTGACTAGCATCTGGTTGCAACACTGAGAGTCCAGCCTGCTTCTCAGATGGTGAAGATTAAGAAATGTAAAATATATTGAAAAACCCCCCCTCCTCAAATGATTTTGTTTGTGGTTACACCAACAGGGAGCTGGCAGATTCTTCTTCCTCACTCCACAAACTCACCTATAAAAACATCCAGACCCGTCTTTACTTCTCAAACTCAAACCAACTTCTGCTACACAGAACTGATCCTCTGCACAAATACATTTTTTATATAGTCCGTCGAGAACCTAGTGAGAAATGGAGAGTTGCAAGTTGGCCATGGTTTTCACCATCTACATTATGGTTATGCTGTCTTTCACTACTTTTGGAGCTACGGTTGCACTTGAAGATGTGGGAGAGATTGCCCCATCACCAGCCATGGAGAATGCCGGGGTGGCTCTGTGTGTGCCGGCCACTTTTGCAGCCATGGCTTCTCTTGTTGTTTGGTTCTTTTCAAATTAATAATTCGATGTTCTTGATCATCTGTGAATGTTTATTGGGTTTCAGATTCTTTTTCTAAAGTGGGTTGTTTTTTCTTTGAATATTTGGTCTTTGTAGGATGTGAAATTCATGGTTCTTGGAGCATGACTTTATTTTTTATTCAAATGATGGTCACTATGCATCTGATTTTATTCAATTGATGCAAATAATAATTCTGAGTTCCTTCCCATAACATTATGAACACTGTTGTTTAAGGTATGAGACCTACAGTACTGCATCAACAGGTGACAGAGACACTATGTAAATGGCCTGTCTTACCTATATCAATCTTTTACCAAAGCCAGTGCTTGAGAGCTACTCTCACCTCAGCTATGTTACTTTTAAGTCCTGGTTTAAAATACTATCAATTGTACAAGTTACCTGCCAATCTATGTGACAACGACACGACACTTCTTATATTATTTTGCTGTGTTGACGCATCCTAAGACCTACGACGGTATCCTCTATTTTAATGACTTATTATAAGAAAATTGGCTTTTAAAAAAGAGCTGGGGGTATTCCTTCCTCCATACACTACTTTATTAAGTTGTTAAAAACAACCATAGTTGTTTGATAGTGATAGTCTTCTCTCTTGTAAATATACTTATATTTATTAAGTTATTGGACAAATATGGAAATGTTTTCGTTAACTTTTCATACATTGTTTTCCTTAGTTTTATTTACGAAAACAAATCTTCTAATTTAAATATAACTAAAATATGCCGTTTCAAGCATAGTCACAGAGCCGGGATTCGACAATAACTCGGCAAGGGTTCAAATCAGGAAAATTCGGTAAAAATCGAAAAATTTTGACAAAATTATAAAAAAAGATTATCATGGTATATTTCAAGTTAGAATTTTTTTTTTTTTTTTTAACAAAATGCATTTCTATGATAAAAACACATCTATAATTCCATAATGATAAGTCATAACTCCTAAGCATGATTCATCATTCATAATCAAAATTCCAAAATCGGCAAAATTAAAATCAAAAGGGGAATTTTAAAAAAAAAAAATGGTCTTAGCCAATTAATCAGCAAAATCGGCGATTGATTTGTGAATTCGAAAAATCAGAGATTTTTGGCGATTTTTTTGAAAAAATAGAATATTTTTGTGACTAGGGTTTCAAGCTTCTCAAAGGCCCATTTCAGACACCTCGTATCTACATTGGAAACCAACACACATGTCAGTGTCATTGTTATACAGCTGCAAAACTGCCAATACAGTACATTTGAACCTATCGGTGATCTATAGCATCAATGTAATCGTTTTTATAAGTCTAAACAATATTAAGAAATAAAAGAGAAATGAAAATAACCCTTAAACTCAAAAATAAATTAAGGGTCGGGCTCCCAGGACTTGTCTTCTCGGGTGCGGATTTTGAGAATCCAACAGTGGTGGTAGCACTGAGCTGGCATTCACTTTTTGCCAAAGCAAACCACCGTTGGATTCTCGGAATCCACGCCCAAGGAGACAAGTCTCGGGAGCCTGTTCAATAAAGTAAAGCCTGTTTGGATCACATTTTTACGCCAAAAAAAGGTTATTTCTGCATGAAAAACTTTCAAATATATCGATTCTTGGCACAAAAACGGTGATCCAAACAGGCCTTACTAAACATCTACATTGAAAACCAAGAAAGAAAAAATAACACATTGACATGGGGGTTTGAGCAAAATTAGAAAGGTAAGGTTAAGGTATAAAATTATAGAAATAGGAAAAGCAATATGGAGTGTATAGAATGTGAAAATTAAGGAAGACAATCATGAGAGAAAGCAGGGAAGAGGGTCTTGGGAATTTTAAGAAATTGGGAACAAAATAAGAGGAGAATTTAATTCATACGAAAATTTGGGAGAAAATTAAAGAGATTATAGATTGAAAGAAAACAACAAGATAAATCAATTCTTAAAATGAATATCATATCATACGAACGTAAAAGTAATCATTACGATCGAAAAAATAAATAATGAAATTATCTAAAAATGACAGTAGTGTGCATTATTATTTCAACAGGCCTTGCAAAAAACCAGTAAAATCAACCGCTTTATCTCCTATGTCGAATCTTGTTTCAAACCATGACTATGAGCAATAGTTAATTTTCAGTTTCCATGTCAATTTTAACATGGGAATGGGACGATAAGTGATTAGAATATGAATTTCTGGTTAATGCAATTACTAAGCATATCTTTTCCCTCTTTTCTTTGTCTCTAAGCATGGTCTCACTGACCTGTCCAAAAATCAGTTGTACTTCCTCGGAGAACTGTCCCTGCTGCATAATGAAGACCTAATCTACCATTCTACCTACTTTGTCTCCTTTATTTCCATTGTGCGCGTTAGGAGTCAAGACTGCCTGGGAAAAATCCTGGGTGTCCTATACGGGCGCATTTGAGATGGTGAATTCACATTCAATGATAAGTTCTTTTATACAATGAAAGCACTGAACAGATTTAACGAAGTAGGTTCTAATAATCATAAAGTGTTCTTCTAACGAATATGGCATTTGAGCTTGATGTATGCATATGAATTTTATCACAAAGATTATGATCCAATTCAGGGTGCTCTCCCTTATTTCATTGTCTTTCCCAACTAAGACCCTCCTGTCCATCACCGTGAATTGTTTATTTATCCCACTAGTATGGACTAAGTTACCACGGCATTCTCATATGTAACACATTTCAGCTTATCCATTCTCATTTTATGGGATAATGGAATTACACATCAATGAACAAAAGTACATAGGACTATCATTGGAAAGAAAGAAGAAACCAGAAATATTACATCACTTACCATATCAGGTCTTCTATGTCATACTCAAAATCAGCGTTGATTTATAGAACCAAAAAGATCCTCAAATGAGCGTTTAGGAGCTTCAGCACGAGAAACTATCTCCACAACCTTGTAAGAAGATTCTGGGTGGATCAATGCCTCAACAGCCACTTCTGCAACCAGATCTCTGGATATAGAACCTTCATAAAGAGTATCCTGCAAAGGAAGGCCAATGAAGCAAACAAAACGGCAACTAACTTTGTAGTATATAAGAGGGTATAGAAACAAACTTGAACAGGCAAGGATGAGCATTGTTACCTCAGGCTCCATTACTATATTTCCACTTGGTGGGTCATTTCTCAACCCACCAGGCCTTATAATGGTATAGTTTATACCAGATTTTCTTATATATTGCTCTGCCTGTAGCTTTGCTATCAATGTAAGTCCAAATATATTGAGAAAGATGTAAGCTGGATTAAGTATTTGCCCCATTGCAGCTCCATTAACTAAAATGGAACTGATAAGAATGAATTTATTCACACCAACTTTGCGGCATGCTTCAACAAGGTTTACGGTGCCAAAATTATCAACCTGCAACAACAGAAAACTAGACATTGAACCAAGAATAATATGTATTTTTTTTCACAATATAAAACTTAAGTTGATTTGGAATTTATTGTCAGGGAGCCAAGTCGCATATGATGAGAAGATTGTAATGCCAAGGGTCGGTCTGGATGTCAGTCATAGCATTGTGATTATCAAGTCCATACTTTTAAATATTCTGTATCTTTCAGAACTTGAATTTATAAAACTATAAATGATTAATTGTTTGGCTGACGGTCATATGACACCTACCAGTGAGTCTCCACCAACCGTGGGGGACACACCAATATGAGTTCTTATTGCACGAAGGAACCCACCTTCATTTGGGCTCTGGTGATCAATCACCGCCAACGATGGAATCCACTACACCGATCAAAAAAAAAAATGATGGGATCCACTACTGTTAGATGTAAAGGTGGGTGGGTTGTCATCCTCACCATCAATGAAAGATGATGGTCGTAGGTCAATATCTGGTTTAAGGTTTCCAAGATGTAAGAGTTTAGGATGAGCAAATAAAAAGAAGTAAGGAAGGCAACACCTCGCTCTTTGAATTCGTAAATCATGTTTATTTTAAAAAATTAAAAATCAAGGTCTTGATCAAGATTAAGATTTTCAAAATCTTTGATTTTTCTACCTAAACACCATGTTACCTGGATATTGGTACAGGTCTCAGATACGGGTATGCATCCAAGTGTTGGACTTGCTAAACCCACAAATTTTCAGGTACTTGGACACAGCTAGATAGTTAATATTTTTAGTATTACAGCATTTTCATTGTTTACGAATTAGTTGTTAGGATTGTCACTTAAGTTTAACACTTTACTCTCTTCTCTCTCAAAGCCCTCAGTTAGACAATGTCTTCTTCTCTTGGCAACAGAAGGCCTATCAAAAAAATTGAGCCTGGAAAATTGAATATGTACTTGGTGGATCCAACACAAATCCTGTAACCGTACTTTGTCGTGTCATGTCAAACACAGGTATGGTGGAGTTAATAGAAGGGTTCAATATTCACAGTCAAAACATTACGTTTTGGAAGTTCATGACTTCTTTTGTTTCAAAATCACATAAAATCACGCCTAATTGGGCTATCACATGACGTCTAAACAAGCCCTAAATTTTTATTTTTACTTTTTTTGATAAGTAACATCCCTAAAACCATTGACCAACACCAAAAAGAAGTTCAAGTTATTGAACCAAAATAATGGATAAATCATGAATTTCTTTTGCACGAGTATGATAATTATAGAATTTGTGTCACAAAAAGATTAAACTACAGAGATGAGCAGGTTAGAAATTAGGAAAACGTTTACCAAAGAAATATGAGCATCCATCACTAATCTATTCTTGCCTTTGACTAGGAGAACATATCTCATTCATGTGTTTTTGAGGTCTCAAAGACTCGGAGAAAAAATGGTCGACCAATGTAAGTTTCAAGGTAAAAGTAATGTACTTGGACTACAGAAAAAAAAAAGTCAATTGATATTTATTTCGCTAAGATGTGTTTGATATTTCGGTGACAACTAAGGAAAACATTTTAATTTTGAAGAGAGAAAAAGGTAAAATATAAGACGGAATCTTAGATCACAATTAAACCCTGTCCAACTGAAAACTTTGTTGGAAGTAAAATCAGGCCTAAAAAGTCTTTTTTATGGTTTTATCTCCAATATAAGCTTATTGGCTTGTCCAGGCTTTTTTATTCTAGATTAAATTTCAGTCAATAAACCGAAATTGTGTGCTTATATTTTTTCATATTTTCTTGTATATTTCGTGTAGGATTATGGGTGTCAGTTATTAGAATTAGCTTTTTACCCATGTTCAAATATGCATGCCTCAAGGATAGGTGCGGGGTTTGGGCCTCCAGGCATAAATCTCGATTGGCTTTTCAAGAGGTTTATGCCTCACCCAGCTAAGGTGTACGCCTTGAGGCTTGAGGTGTGAAATGCACCTAAGGCTTAAGCCTTGACTATGTAGACCGTACGGCCTAACCTCAACATTTTTATTTTTTTATTTTTCCTATTCTTTCTCCAAACTACCCTTCGCATTTATTTTATACCTATTAGAGATGGTTTAAATCATCTTCTTCCTTAGAAAAAACTTAAAAGTTCCTTCTCTTGACCTATTTTTCCTAATTAAGAATCATTAATTGCAATGGCGGAATGTTGCGGGTTGTTTTTTGAGGATTTTGTGTTCCGTCAGGATCTTGTTTGTTCTAGAGATAGTTCTTAGGCTTCCCCCTTTCCGGGTTTTGTTTTTGGTTCATTGGTCTTGCCTTTAGTTGGTCGTCTCTACCGTAATCTCTTTTGTCTTGCAATAAATTCTACACTTATCAACCAAAAAAAAAAATTCAGTTGCGCTTCTCGTTAGATTTCGACTTTGTAGCTTCCTACGGACTCCTTGCAACAAGGCGGTGCAACTAAGTATAAATATTTGAAACATAACTCCAATTTCAATGTACACATGCAAACTCATTCTTTCCCCTTTTTTTCTTGACAAGGGCATTCAATTTCTCATTTTCTCCTCCCTTTCCTTGGTTTGTTCTTTCTATAGTCTTGCGTGGTTGTAATAAGTGGTCAGTTGAAGCAATTGGCAAGTAAGCAGAGGTAATCGGGAAGACCACGCATGGAAACATGCTTTTGAGGTTGAAGGCCCTAATATAGAGAAGGGATACATATTAGAACTTGGTTTGCTCTGCACACCTATGGGAGGTAGACACGTTATCTACATTATTCACACACACTAAAATCATGGCATACCCAATTGCAAACTGCAATAGTAATAGGCGCTGTGCAACTAAAGCTTCATTACCAAATATCCCCCAGAGGGTATTAGACTATTCTTTCCAAGCAGCGCGATCCTTGCTAACAAGAAGAAGCATGTCCCCATCTTTCTCAGACTAGTTCTAGCTCTCGAGATTTCCCCAGATTAGGTTCCAGTCTCTTCCTAATCTTACATTACATTAACATTTATGATTCAAATCGAACGAACAAACAAAAGCACATGGAAATGCAAATCAAAGAAAGAAGAATTCACATATTATAACATAGATCCATTTTGTATTGTTAACAAGAGAAGGGGGTGCACCAAGATTGCGTTTTGAATCGCTAACACGAACAATTGGATCTCTAAAGACCACATTCATAAAGAAAAATGAAAAAGGGTCAATATAAGAGGTGTTTTTATTTTAGTTTTCCTGATAAGCTTTAAAATATAAGAGATTTAACTACATTTCAAAGTTACTGATTCACCTTCCATGGCGCCAACAAATCCCATGAAGGTCGAAACCCGGTGGCGCATACAACAGCTTCAGCATCATCACCTATGGCTTCCGCTAGCTTATCTGGACCCTCTGTTACATCAGCCTTCACCTGCAAATACAACCTTAAGAGACATTCAAAACTAGATAAAAATAACAAAAAAAAATAACTCCCAGAATCCCAATTTAATGTTTGAAATACTAAATTGAACTGAAAATACACACAATTTGAAGTGCCGGATTGTCCGAAAAACTACTTTTGGCTGTCGCTGCGTCGCGAACCCCTGCCTTCACAGCAAAACCCTTGGCCAGCAGCTGCTCAACGATCCTTTTGCCGGTGTTTCCAGTGGCACCGGCAACAAAAATTTTCTTCCTCTCATTTACATTTAATTCCTCTTTTTCTGTAACCGCCATCTGAAAGTAGCAAAATGAGAGAGAGAGAGAGAGAGAGAGAGAGAGAGAGAGAGAGAGAGAGAGAGAGAGAGAGAGAGAAACCCTAGAGAAAGAAAGAGATGGCTTACTCTTGGTGAAGCTTTGATGATGGAAGAAGAATGGGAGTTGGGGAGAGGGGATGCAGAGGAGAAAGACTTGGTGGTGAAGGCGTGAATTTGTTGAACATGAAGAAGAGAGTTTCTGAGGAACAGAGTAGTTGCCATGGTTGCATTACTACTTTGATTTTCAAATACAAAAACAAGCAACATCAGCCTCAAAATTAATAAAGCTAGAACACTGCCACGTGGTAGTTTTTTATATGGCCAGAGTGCCAATAACCAGAAAATTCCTAATGACACGTGGCACACATTTGAGCCGGTGATTCTATGAATGTTTGCCCCTTCACTAGGTGGACCTACGCACCAAAAATCAGGCTGATTTGTGATTTCTATCCGTTGGATTTGAGTATTTTCATCCATAGGCATGTTCAAAAAGCCCATTATGAAAAATGTTCAATCGAAATGGCTGGAAATTACCAACTAGTCTGATTTTTAGTGTGTAGGTCCACCAATGGATGGGCAAAACGGCCAGTGGGCCCAAAAGAGTGTGCCATGGGTTGTATTATGGGGACGTTGGCAGACCATATTTTCTGAAAATTCGTAGTGTCCACGGAGTAAAACTTCGCTGACACTGCAATCAGCGAATCCGGTGACAACCCACAATATGAGCCACGTGGTACATTCTTAGAGGACACTTACCGTATGGATGTTTGGCCAATCCTTAGGTTGACCTACAAACCAAAAATCAACTTGATTAGTGATTTCTAAGTGTTGGATTGGAGTCATTTTCATTGGCAGATTTTAACCATGTGAATTTCGAGCATTATTTAGGGCACTAGGATCCAAAGGTCTGAAATTACTAAGAGCAACTCCAATCGGCATCTTTAAATTTTGGCTTCAAAAAAGAATCTTCTTCAAATTTGAAGATGAAGACACCCAAGGACGCCCATCCATTTTCAGAGCTCCAAGATGCATTTGTATTAAGTTCTAAAATATCCTTAGGAGGGGGCTACTATCTAGCTTGAGACGAATATTGTTTCCTTTGAGAAGGACTGGGCATATAGGATGGGATTGGAGTAAAACCGGTGTCACAAGATGTTGTGATGGAACACGGTCACAGCACTCAATACAAGCCACGTGGCACACTATCAGAGGTCTTTGACCGTATGGATGTTTGACCAGTCCCTCGGTGGACCTACAAACCAAAAATCAGCCTGATTAGTAATTTACAACCTTTGGTTTTATGCACCCAAATAACGCTTAATAATGCTCAAATTTCTACCGTTAAAATCAACCCATGAAAATAACTTCAATAGAATCAGTTAGAAATCACTAATCAATTTGATTTTTTGTGTACCAGTCCATCGAGGGACTGCCCAAACATCCATACAGTCATTGTCCTCTAATAGTATACCACGTGGCTCGTATTGAGTGCTGTGACCGTGTTCCGTCACAACTTCTTGTGACACAAGTTTTACTCATGGGATTGATTGAAGAATATTCAGAGGATTTCTCTTCTTATGACCATGACTAGAATCATTCACAGCTGCCATAACAAAATGCAAACATAATCTGTTGTATATTGAACCGTCTAATCTGTAGGTTCTTGAGGATTGAGAAGGTTAAGGAGCCAGTCACAAATAGCCTGAGGCGACCAATCCATCTTCAAAAAAGCATCTTAGGAGTCAAAAGGTATTTAAAAAGGGACACAAAAGGCATTTAATTTTTTTCGAAAGGTTACTAAAATGATAGAGATGGAAATTTAGAAAATCAAAAAGTAGATCTCTATATTTTTGAAGTCAAAGAATAGACATCTCTACATTTGGAATCATAAATAGAGACATAGGAGTTGACTTCAAATTTGGAGTAGGATAGAGATTGGTTGGAGTTGGATTTCAAGAAAAACATCTCTATATTTGAAGATATAGAGAGCGAGTTGCTCTAATCAAGCTGATTTTTGGTTTTGCAGATCCACCTAGGGATTAGCAAAACATCCATACTGTCAGCATCCTCTAAGAGTGTGCCACGTGGCTCCTATTGCGGGTTGTTATTGACTTTGCTAACTACAGGCTGACAGTGAAGTTTTACTCGAGTCCACAGTACCTGAAGCAACATTTGACAATTTCTAAGAAAAAATTCGTTGTCCCCCCTCTTCAAATTTACACGTACCCCTTGTTAACTCTCCCTTAACCAACTAACCAAGGGCCTTGTGTGAGTTGGGTTAAGGCCTTGGGTTAGGGGAGTTAAAATGCTCGTACATGTCAATGTTTTGGGAGGGGGATTTCAAATTCGAAGTCCCGAGGGGACAACGAATGTTTCCTGACATCTTCCCTTTGGATCTCGATGTAACAAGCTGTAGCTCACACTTTTGGCGTTAGCTAGCACCATTTTTGTTAGGGTCGCTCTACGGGCACCCACGTCTTTCGGCTGGGCACCCCACTTGGACCCAAATACCCCTCCCTTCAACCGGGCACCCACCCTGTCCCTTCTCCTTCCTCTCTTTCTCTCTCTCTCTCTATTGTAACTCTCCCCCCTCTCTCTACTGTAACTCTCTCTCACTCTCACCCCGCTCTCTCTCTCTCACCCCTTTCTCTCTCTCTACTGTAACTCTCTCTCTCTCTCTCCCCCCTCTCTCTCTACTGTAACTCTCTCTCTCTCTGGATTTTAGCTCCCACGGTACTGAACTACTATGGGGACTATGTATTCCATGACTAGGCTAGCCATGGGATACATAGTCCCCACGGCAATTCAGTGTCATGGGAGCTAAAATCTAGAGAGAGAGAGGGAGAGCGGGGAGAGATTGAGAGAGAAACGAAGAGGGAGAGTGTTTAGGGTTTAGAGAGAGGGGGGAGGGAGTTACAGTAGAGAGAGAAGGGACAAGGACGGGGACGGGGTGGTGCCCGGCTGAAGGGACGGATATTTGGGTCCAAGTGGGGTGCCCAGCCGAAAGACGTGGGTGCCCGTAGAGCGACAGAAATGTTAAGGAGACTAAATTACTAAAAGGGTCGCTCTACGGGCACCCACGTCTTTCGGCTGGGCACCCCACTTAGACCCAAATACCCCTCCCTTCAGCCGGGCACCCACCCCGTCCCTTCTCCTTCTCTCTCCCTTCTCCCTTCTCTCTCTACTGTAACTCTCTCCCCCCTCTCTCTCTTTCTCTCACTCTCCCCCCTCTCTCTACTGTAACTCTCTCTCACTCTCTCTCTCTCTCTCTCTGGATTTTAGCTCCCATGACACTGAACTGCCGTGGGGACTATGTATTCCACGGCTAGGCTAGCCGTTGGATACATAGTCCCCACGGCAGTTCAGCGCCGTGGGAGCTAAAATCCGGAGAGAGAGAGAGAGAGAGAGAGAGAGAGAGAGAGTGTTTAGGGTTTAGGGTTTAGAGAGGGGGGAGAGTGAGAGAGAGATAGGGGGGTAGAGTGAGAGAGAGGGGGGGAGGGAGGTACAACAGAGAGAGAAGGAGAAGGGACGGGGACGGGGTGGGTGCCCGGCTGAAGGGAGGGGTATTTGGGTCCAAGTGGGGTGCGCAGCCGAAAGACGTGGGTGCCCGTAGAGCGACCCTTTTTGTTATTCACCATTGTCATCTGGGGCCACTGACCACATGGATAGTTAGCCCACCCTTTGGTAAACATTCATACCAAAAATCAGCTTGTTTGATGATTTTAGCCGTTGGTTTTAGTACTCCAAAAATGGTTGAATCCAACAGCTAAAATTGCGCCTTAAAAAGTAGTAAAATCTAATGGTTAGATTATCAATCATGGTAATTTTTGGTGTGTATATCCAACAAGGGGTGGGCTAAACATCCATGCAGTCAGTGTGCCCGGATGGGAGCACTGAGTAACAAAGATGGTGCTAGCTGACGCCAAAAGCGTGAGCTACTGCTTGTTACATCGCGACCCTTTCCCTTTTGTAGGACATGCACTTAAAAGGAATAAAAAAAAAACTCATGTTAAAGATATAACCCAAGTTGAGTTTAAATTGTGTTATTGCAGTCTTAGAGGTTCATGTTGTACATGCCAAAAACTTTTAGGTGTCTTTTAAGTGTTACATCCAAAATGGATGATGCAGCCTTCAAATCATCAAATCATGAGAGGTGGCTTTTTGGAATATTCTCATCAAATCATGTGGGCCCAACTCTCTGGTGACTCGTGAAGTATTTCAGATGTAGCATTCAGACATCTAAAATTTACTCCACAAAAGCAATACTATTTTCTGCTTTTCTTGATTAGAAGAATTATCTCATGGTCAGTCGACTAAGAAATGGGAGCGGAGTAAATTGTGAACCCTTTTTCGATCAACAATGTGGTTCCAGTCCGAAGCACCACGTCTCTGCATCCAACACGTACCCCCGACAACAATGTTTCTCATTTTTGAAATTTAAACTTTTATTTATAAGTGTTGTCAGGGTAGCAGAGGTGCTACGATACGCTTCTGGCTTAAAACGAGATCGCTGTTGAACAAAAATGAACTTGTACAATGCAATTTCATGCACCTTCACTGCACCACAATAATAATGTTTGGTAACGCTGGTTTGGTTAGTGTGCGTCAAGGACATTAGTGATTTAGCCTCCTTATATGAATTGCTGCAAGGTATACCTGATCTATTGGCATGACATAATGTGAAAGTAATGACTTTTGATAATTAACATGTCACCAAACCATAGAGCATTTGACAATTTCTGCAAACTGATCTTTGCAACCATTTTGTGAATTTTTTTTTTTTTTTCGGCAATTTAGCATCACCCCCATAAAAATTTGCTGAACTAATAATTCCCCCCTATGCTTCTTTAAATTAGGATCACCCCTCTTAATGGCAAGTCAATGTTGATTGACACCTAAACAAGCATATCAACCCCCTTCACAGTTTAATTGATGAGAAAACCTAGAAAGATCGAAAGCCAACGCAGAAAAAAGCAATGATCTCAAACAACACAATCAAGAGCTTGAAATATCATAAAAATCAACTTTCTCAGCCAACAACATTAACATGCACATGTTACATTTGGGTGTTAGTCGAGGGGGGGTGACCGTAATTTAAATAAGTACAGGGGTGTCCTAATTCAAACTAATTTTTTGGGGGGCATAGTGCTGAAATACACCCTGTTTTTACATGTAATGCGAATATACCACCTTGTCACACTGAACAACAAAAAAACATGCATCTGAAATCCAGTTTTGAAAGTTCGGATTATTGATCAAACTCCGAAAGTTTAGATTAAGTTAAAAAAATCTATTTATCTGGAATCCAGTTTTGCTCTTATAATAATCTAAACAAGGCCTCGGAATGTTTGAAAAATAAGACTTGAAACTTTAGTTTGAAAATATGCAAGTACAGGGCATGTATATAACCGACTTTTCTCATAGAGTGGCAATGGAGAAGGTAATACAAACAAGTTCTGCTGCGCCAGCAAACACAATCATGGACAAGCTGATTGAATGGCATTGCTCCATGCAGGGCTTATAAGGCTTTTGCTTTGTCGTACCAGCAATCTACACAAGCAATTTAAGAGCTCTATGGAACACAAACAGACATGCCTTCTTTCTCCAGAACTGGTGTCTGCAACTACTTTGGCATTTCTTGCACTCCCTGAAAGCCATTGATGCAAGTCAGCTTAATAACTTAACAACAGAGACCACAACATACAACTGTGATACCTATGTAGATAAATAACTAACATAGGAACAATTATAATAGATCTTGAGCATAAGTTTCGTCTTCAAAACTTGATGAATATGCTACTAACTCAGCCAGTTAAATTGCACTTGCCTTTTTTTCCCTAGTATTTGCAGATCAAATAAAAAGAGTCACTTGGCAAATCACTCCAATTAATTCAGCCAGGTATTTGGTAACTAGGGCTCAAGGACAAGTTTTCCTAAGGGATATTGATGACTCCTGCATGTTGGTTTTAAATTCCTATAGATAAGCCCATGCCAAAACATTAATGCGGTGACCACCAATATGCTGTAAGTGCACGTCGTACACAAATATGCACATTTACAGGCAAAAATGGAATTAAGAAACGTGTATTTCTGTCTCTTCCACGCCTTTCAACCATTGAAAGATTAAAAATGAGTGACACAAGAGGATTGGGGTGGAGGAAAGGTAAGCATGAGAACAATGGAAGCAGTTTTTGTAATTTCACAAAAAGAAAAAAAAATACTCTTCCACGTACCTTGCCATAGGGAGATGCTCTTCTTGCAAGTATTCACATCATATGCACCATTTCGTCAACTATCATCAATCTATTATCTTCTTGCAATCTCTGAAAAAATATGTGAATACAAAACGCTTTTATTTATTTTTCTCTTTTGGCAAGTAAGCTGAGATAAACTTGTAACCTCAGAGTTTCAATAATATGGTTTTTACTTTATCTACAGATTATAAAAATTCTAAGATCATTTTGCTTTTTTTTCCTGAAGGAATTCATCGATCATCAATATCACTTACCTCCAATAAGGATATTATCTCTGGCCTCGTGTAAAGTACAGCTGCCCCAATGTTGACAACTTTCTCAATCTCTGCAATAGATATGAGTTCCAAGTGATTCGCCCGCATATGCTGACCGAATACAGAACCAAAAGCTTCTATTCTGCAAGCCATTATAAAAAAGAAAGGGCTTAAAACTAACAAAAGGAATAAGACTGAAGTGTAATTGATTAGTAAGCGAAAAAAGGTCTCGTATGTGATGCTATTTGCCTGCAAGCAGACCTTTCTGGAGAAATATCGGAACTGGATTGGGCCGCAGGAGGGTCATCAACTTCCATCGCATCTGATGTTGCACTAATCAAAGCAAGAAACAAAAGAAAATTGTAATCAGAAAAAGATGGAAATTAGCGACACTTATTATATTTTATAGAGAAAAAAGTTCAACACCTATTAAGGACCTAACCCACCAACAAGATAATAAAAGATTGAGTAGAAAGGAAAATCCATCGATAATATCATATTTGTTCATGATTTGAAATGAGTGAGCTATCCAACTGATGGAAACATGTAAGCACGGGGTGCCGGAGTCAACTAGAGTATAATAAGTTTTCAATTTATAACTTGGACAAGTTGTATCCAACTTTACCTCGCCATCATCAGCTTTAAAAAAGTTGTGATCAACACTCAGATTTTACATCTTGGGGATTTTAAGATATTTTGCAAATATATTGAAGACTTCCTTTATACCTGGATCCTTTGATGATGGACAGTTTTGGTATTTAGCTGTTGAAAATCTAGCACGGCTTCCCTTATTCATCTAACGAAAAGACGGTCATCGGTCAAAGTCTCATCCATCTCGGCTGAGACATATCGTTCCGATAAGTTACCAAGACAATACATTGGAGTATGCAGTGTCTCATAACAAAACTTTTTTTTACGTCCTTTTATAACAAATTCAACAAGTCCATTCTAATGAGATCTAAAATAAGATGGAACTAATAACACATAAGAGCGTTAACTCCTGCGCAGACTGCAGACAGCTAATTTGCTGATAAGCATGAAATTTAAAAAAAGTATCGAGGTTGACAACATAAATGACTCCTGAACAAGAAACAGTAACTGAAAATGAGTTAACTTTCACAATGTTATGGATACAACAGACTTCAAAGGATATCAACTTCTGAAAGACCTTCTGATCAATTTGTAACCATGTTGATATGCCTAGATAAACATTTAGTTGAATGCAAGCCAGAAAATGTTCCTCTCCAAGTACTTGTTCTGTTGAATGTACAATTGGTAAAAGAAAATATTCTTTAGGGAGCGACCCATGGTGCACTTTTTGCCACACATCAACCATAAGTTTATCATAATCCACCCAAAAGGACCAACTAGGAGCTGGTTGATTACACAAGGAATCTAGAACCAAACCTAACTACATATATCATGCGCATATACATGGCATTTATTAGTGCACCGTCATACTTAAAATTCAAACCTTCCAACCCAACACAAAAGAACTTATCAAAACCTAATAACCCAGACCTAAGAGTAGTGGTTACTTAACTGCCAATGTATCCACAAGGCAATAAAGCAAAAAAACAAAGTTTTCTGAACAAAGATATCATCCTAGAATTAACTTGTCTCAGCTCTTGAACACTCACCCGCCCGTTGTAGCAGTGCCACCATGATCAGCTCTATCATTGTTGCGACCAGCATGGTCAGCATTCCGTTTCCTCTCCAGCTCCTTTTCCCTTTCTTGCTCACGGTCCTCCATCTCTGTCAACTCTTTATGATAGATGGCAAAGTTTAGAATTTTAAGAGCAGCGTCAACATCAGTCTTTGTAACCTACACCAACACAAATGAATCATCAAAAATTGAGTGATGGACAAGCATCAAATGGTGTGATATAGATTACAAACACTTTGGAAAGCTGCCTGTACATGCAGGATATAAAAGGTTGACATTTATTATTTATTAGAGAATCAGGTATATGGCCATAACATACATTCCTTTCCACATCTTGGTTACATTCCAGAAGACTATATCAACTTCTGAGAACGGGAAATATCTAGACACAACATTCCACAATGCAGTATCTCATTAGAGCAAGATTACATCTAGGGATCAATTGAAACCAAGTACCTTTTTGCTCAACTTCAATTTGGCATGAGCAGTTGAGAGACGTATTATGGTCTCTAAGGTCCTGGCAGTGATTGGAAGCGTTCCTCCTCCAGACTACAGAAAGAATGACCACACTCAGAATCAAAGAGAAAAGAAAAGAGGTATTCTATGCATCCTAGTAATTTCAGTTCAAATTTGTTTTGTTCTCAAATTATCAACACCAACCTTTGCATTTGAACTGGCATTCCTAAGCTCTGCATATGCAGTTGCAATTTGATCAGATGCCTATCAAAGAAAATTGAATGAGAATTGATTCCAAAAATACCACATAAAATTATGTTGGCTGATGCTTCATAGTTCTAAGACAAGTAAATGCAGCTTATGAGAGCAGAATACATTTGGTAATATCGTTTTACATGAAAAACGATATGGCAATTTACAGGTGGACCAAATGAAAAAACATCAACACCTCATCTGTCAACTCTGGCTGGATCCTATGCTTCGAATAATGAATATACTTTTTAAGAAACTTGATGGTGAGGGTATCACGCTTGCGCCCCCTTTCAGTTTTCTTCCCGTGTAGCATGCGGTTATACTTGACAAACACAGATGAATTGGCATCAGCATCATCTTCTCTTCCATACCTTGAACTCCCATCAAGTGCTGGCCCGCCTACAAAAAATTTAGTTTCTTCAAGCCAGCATTTTCAAATAGATTGGAAAAATTACAAAGCTTTTTTGGGGGGTACAAAGCCTATAATTTCTTTAAGGTATACTTGCCACTTACCACCATCTACTGCCGAACGATATCGATGCATGCGTAAGACATGCTCCGAGATTTGACGGTCAATCTCAGGATCCATTTGATCCAACACGATAAATAGCAAATCGAAACGAGAAAGCAAAGAGTCTGGGAGTCCAATATTTTTTGTTGGAGTAATTGAACGATCATACTGCACATTCATTCAACAGAACATATAATCAGGTCGACCACATGAAGCAGCTATTTAAGGTGCTCTTCAAAAAGCTTTGTTTGCGTACCACCACCAAGGCTTGTTATAGATGAATAACTATGGGACAACATATTTGTGTTAGCAAATAAGTATACAACTTACAGTCCCATAAATAGGATTTGCAGCAGCAACTACACTGCAACGAGCATTTAGTGAAGCATGAATACCAGCTTTAGCAATAGTTACAGTCTGCTGCTCCATAACTTCGTGGATGGCAACACGATCTTGATCATTCATCTTGTCAAACTCATCAATGCAAACAACACCTCGATCGGCAAGAACCATTGCACCAGCCTCTAGCCTTCTTTCTCCTGATCACACAAGTCCATTAAGTTTTGTCCTGAAATGATAATGAGCAATGGTATAATGCAAGAACCCAATAAGATGCATTACCCGTTTCCTGGTCAGAAGTAACAGCTGCTGTCAAGCCAACACCAGAAGAACCACGCCCTGTTGTTGATATGGCCAAAGGGGCAATATTCATGATTGCTCTTAAGAGTTGAGACTTGGCAACAGAAGGATCGCCCACCATCATCATGTTTATGTCACTGCAAATAAAGACAATTAGATGATGATAAGGTTTTGATGAACTTCCCTGATCAGTAACAGATAAAACAAAGAGGAAAAAACATAACTCACCCTCTTAAGTGGGTCCCATTTTTTAAGTTCTTCTCGATTCCACCAAGCATCAGCAAAATCACTGCTTTCTTTACCCATGAATGCCCATATATAGACGGTGCAAGTGAATTACCAAGTAAATCAAATGTATCATCTCTCTCAGCTATCTTTCTTATGTTTTTTAAGTCTTCGGTAGTGTAGATTGGCGCATTTGCCTCTTTGTTGAGTAGAGAAACATTGTTAGCTATGAGGACAGTCCTACATAAAAAGGTTATTGGATCAGGATTTTAAATCAAAAAATATTATAAGCTTGCTATAAAATACAAGGAAAGAGTGGATGAAGTAGTAAACCCAATGACATTGGAGCAACCTGAATACTCCATTCACACTGCCCTTGCTTTTTCCAGAAATAGCTTTATATGTCCCTACAATTGCTACACGGTCTCCTGGCTTGCACGAATCCACCAGGTCATCCTCCACTATAATATCCACGGTTCGTGGAAGCTGACCAGGGGCTGAATTCTCAGGCACCTCTTGCATGGACAATGTTTGATGATCTTTGTACTTGCACAATCCGAACTCGGTCACCAACAAGTTTCCACTGTCATCCTGGAACATTATTTAATTATTAACATGCACTCTCTTGTAAATAAATATAAAATATTACAACAACAAAAGACTCAAGATTACCCGTGTAGGATACACGGACCCCGTTGGCAAGCCCATATTGGATGTAATGTCTCGATACTCACGGGTTGTGAAAGCACCAGTTACAGAGCAGAAATGAACACTTTTAACAACCTTTGGCCGTACAAGAGAGCCTTCAACAGGAAAAAGAAAATAGGTTAGATATACATAAAACATCTCTTTCACTAGTGAAACACTGTTGAAACCCAATGTACGAGGCCATTCAAGTAATCCAACTTCTCCTTAAATATGTCATAATTTCCCTGCGATGGATAGTGCAGCAGAAGCTCCACGGCTAATTTTTGTATTCAAAATAAATGGAGAGAACACATGGGATCCATCAACCATTCAAAACTTAATCCACACAGTGGTTCCGGTAGAAGCAACTCCCTGAAAGTGAATTGCAACCGAAAAGGGTCTGTTTGGATTGCCCTCTTGTGATTTTTTTTTTGCTTTTAAGGGCTCTTGAAATATATCGCAAAAAGGCGATTCTATGCGCTACTGTTTCAATGACCAGTTTGATATAGCCAATTTCAGTCACTGACCAGACAACTGATACATCCGTATGAATTGAAAGAAATCCAGGCTTTTTAAAAATAACTATTTTTGTGACAAAAATTGGGATCCAAACAGGCCTGTAATCTTGAAAATGTGCCATATGCTTTATAGGCCCTGCATGGTATTATGACTGTAGTTTGCAGGAAAATGTTTATAGGCAAATATGTGATAATCAAATGTTTGCAATGACAAACATTTTTTTGGGTAAATATTCGTATGCTTGGGGAGGGGAGAGCTGTTGGGAAAAACCAAGGGGGATGACAGAGTCATTTGCCTATTGTTTGCAGCTGTTTGCAGCAGCGTTTTGACAGCTAACATTAGACCACTATTTGGCAAAAAATGATTGTATCTAATGCAAATATTAGTTGTCTGTTGCGCCACCAAGCACATGCAATTGCCGCAAACATTTGTAATGCTACCAAGCAAGGCCATAGTTTGTTTTCTGTTTCAAGCTCCGACGTCCATAGACTCTTCAAGTGATCACACTACTGGACCTTAGAGATATAACAAATTCAAACACCTTTTATAATGTCTTAAAACTCCGAAAACAAACTGAGAAGAAAAAAAAAAGAGTGATTGTTGGACAAGAGAGCGAGTGTACATTTGGTAACGATGCCCTCGACGCAGACCATGGAGCCAATGAAGGAAGATAGAAGATCTCTTGGTGTGACTCTTCTGGAAACAAAGGGACCTTCAAAGCCGACGAGGACTTGCTCTCCTTCTTTTAGGTACTTTGGATCGATGTTGCGAGTCACTTCTGTAAGCGCATCGGAGAACGGCTGCATGTATTCGCTAGGGTTCTTAAGGAGCCTGAGGGAAAAAGGGAATTAGAATGAGATGGTGCAAAAAAGAGGGAAATTGAACGGAACTACAAGCTGACCTTCGAGTTAAGTCGGTGTTGAAGTCATGGAGATCAGAGAGGTCGATGATGAGACGACGACGCTTTAGACCTATCATGTCTCTAATGGCTTGCATGTAGATGCCCTTCCCTACCTGTTATTGTGAATTCAACGAAACCCAGATCAGACAACATTTAACAAATACAGAGAGGTAGATAGAGATTGGAGAGGGAGGGATGAAATGAGATTGAAGATTTGGCTCACATCTTGATCCAAGAACTCCATAAAAGTTCGCCTGTGAGCTGCCATGGCTTCTTCGCTGATATCCATTCTGCACTTTGTTTCTGGTTTCTGAGAGTGAGAGACGGAGAGAGAAAGGGAGAGGTTGGTTCCTTCGTTGCCCTTTTTTCACCTTATTAGGGATTTTGGCGGGAATTGGGATCGTTTTGGCGGGAAAGGATGATAAGTTTGCTCCACTGTGGATGACCAAAATTTGGTCCTCCAGGCTTTAATATGCTCCACGTGCCCCTTGTGGGTCCCATCAGTCTGTTTCTAAAATAGTTGATGATATACGCTCCCAAATAAATCTGTGGAGACAGACCAAAGTACGAAATTTTTTAAGCAGCGAAGCAGTGCCAATCACATGGTGCCACAATCTCATGTTCAAAAAGCGTTGTAGGAAAGTAACAGGAGATTGTGGCACCATGTGAATGGCCATTGCTTCGCTGCTTAAAAAATCCATTGCTTCAAAAATTTTCTCACCAAAGTATGAACCATGTCGCACACTTTTAGAGAACGCTTACCCTATGGATGTTTGGCCCATCGGTAGGTGGATTTACATACCAAGAATCAGCTTGATTAGTGCTTTCTGACCTTTGGATCTGTACCCCAAATAATACTCGAATCCCACGGTTTAAAATAAACCCATAAAAAAATCCAATACAACTATAAAAAATCAATAGTGAGGCTGATTTTTGGTTTTGCAAGTCGGTGCGAGATGGTCAGACCAAGGTTTAAAGAAGGCTGTTTTAACGGTTAAATGGACTGGGGCGTTACCGTTAAAACGGATTGAAACAGCCAGGGTTAAATATGGGAAAAAAAATGAATTAAACGGAATTTAACGGTTTTAACGGAAAAAAAAAACTGAAATTCAAATTTTGAAATTTGAAAATTAGAAAAAAAATGGAATTTAACGGAAATTAAACGGATTTAACGGCCGTTTTTTCACAAAATTTTTCGGAATTAAACGGCTGTTTAAACGATTTTAACGGCCGTTAAAACAAAAAAAATGACAATTTTTTTCAGAACCGATAAAACGTGTTTAAATGGTTTTAACGGAAACGGGCTTGGGGCATTGCCGTTAAAACTGTTTAAACGGCCGTTTTAAAACCATGGGTCAAACATCCATACGATCAGTGGATTGTGCCATGTGGGTCATACTGTGGTCCGTCATCAAAGATTCACTCATAGGGCCGATATGTGACAAGGTATACTCAGCGATTTTTGTTACCGCTGCCATCTGGGTCCATTGATGGCATGGATATTAAGCATAACCCTTGGTAGACATTCATAACAAAAATCAGCTTGTTTGGTGATTTTTTGCTCGTAGGATTTGGTATTAAAAAATGGTTGAATCCAACGGCTAGAATGACGCCTTAAAAGTATTAAAATCCAATGACTATCTATACAACAAAACAAGGAAGTTGTCTCCCCCTCTTATAGGCTTCATATATCCAAGGGCCCATATCAACCCTTACATAAAATAAAATTTAGACGGTTGGATTAATTTAACAGGGAAATTGTCTCCCCACTTATACCCCTCTCATCGGATTCACAAAGGATGGCCAAGATCTTATCCCCCAAATGAACTATGGAGCTCAACCACTCACACCAGGTTTTGAAAAATGCTTTGTAAGAGAGTGCCGTGGGCACAGCCCACCCACTATACATCTATATAACAAAGCAGAGTCACTTATCCCCCCTCTTATCGGCTTCACAAAGGATGGCTGAGAACTTATCACCCCAAATGGATGGTGGATCTAAGCCACTCACACCTGATTTTGGCAACTCTCTGTCGGAGAGTGTCATAGGCAGGGTAGGCAGGGCCACCTACTAGTATATTACAAATAAAGGTGATTTTTGGTGTGTATGGTGTGGGTGGGGTAAACAGTCATGCGGTCAGCGGGCCGAAAGGGCATCGGTGAGTAACAAAAATTGTTATACCTGACGCCTTTCCTTGTTACATCTTTTCCTTACTCATATCCTCCCTTATGGCCTTATGGCTGTCTATAAAAACCCAAACATAACCATTTGGTCCGTCATTTGGTGAGCTAAATATTGTGGATTTAACCAAGGTTTAAAGGGGTCTGTTATAACGGAATAACGGACTGGGGGCGTTACCGTTTTTTCCGTTATAACGAGAGAAAAAAAACATTCAGGGGCAAAAATGGAAAAAAAGGGGGAAATAACGGAAAGGCGTTACCGTTTTTTCCATTATAACGAAAAAAAAAAGCTCGGGCAAAAACGGAAAAAAAGAGAAAATAAAGGAAAAGCGTTACCGTTTTTCCGTTATAACGAAAAAAAAAGGCTCAGGGGCAAAAACAGAAAAAAGGGAAAATAACGGAAAAAATAAATTTTGAATTTCAAAATTTGAATTTCAAAATTTCAAAAATAGAAAATAACAGAAAAAAACGAAAATAACAGCTGTGTTTTTCCATAAAATAACGGCCGTTATTTTCTGGGCGTTTTAACGGTCCATAACGTAACGGGGTAGGTCCGAATCCGTTATAACGGCCATTATTTTCGTTATAACAGCCATTATTTTTGTTATAACGGCCGTTTTTTAAACCTTGGATTTAACCACGCTTTACAAATCGCCTCACAATCAAATAAGTATTTTATCTAAAAACACATGAAAAGAGTTTTTTAGTCATTCAAGAGAACTCTTGTTAGCAAATTGAGAATGACATTTAGGTCAATATTTGGGATGACCCAAGGATCCCTTTGATCCATAATCATCAAGTTAACATAATCCCCTCCCCTCCTAGTGCCCAATCAACAAAGTTTGGCAATTGATGAGTAAAACTTCTGTCACGCATTGCAAATCACACAATCACAAGCCAGTGAGTTCTTTTTGCAACGTACCCAAGTCCTTTTGCTTTCAGGTGTACGTGCTGAGAACTCATTGGCTTGTGATTGCGTGATTTGCAATCCGTTGGAACAGAAGTTTTACTTTAGGACAGGCTTTAATGGGGCCACAACAAGATCGGCCAACTCACTGTTAAATCCGCTGACAAAGTCCTAGCCTACCGACACATCTCAATGCTTCTTGGCATAGATTATGGTCTCTTAATCTAATCCGGAGTAGAAAATTGTTTGTGTTGAAGGGTGTGTTTGATTCCCAATTTTCCCGACGAAGCATCGCATTTCTTGGGAAAACGTAATTTTCCATTGTTTGATACCTATTTTCAAATGGAAATTTTCTCTCGAGAAAATGAGATTTTCTTGTCCAAATCCGGAATTCATTTCCTTGCCACATAGGTGAGAATTCGTTTCCACCTGAAAATATGCCCTTATTTTCACATATATTTTGACCATTTTCCCAAACCCTCGCGAGCTTCCTTCAAAGCTTTATTCGCGTCTTTAAACCCTGATCACCTTCCAGAAAGGTTCGTTATGTCGGGTGAGAAACCCATATCATCTCAGCGGATCAGAATACCTAAATCTTGCGACTCCATTGAAGATATCAAAATTTGCCCTAACATCCCTTCCTTCTCCTTCAATTACCAACTCCCTGAATCGGACAGTGACGATGTGCCTCGTCGATCATGCACTGGACGATGATCGACAAGTACAATAAGCTGGAATTGGATGGGATTCCTACGCAGCTCTGGGTCTTTTACTGCAGTGGGGCAGCCAAGATTTTGTTGAAGGTTGGGCAAAGTATGTGGCGAGCCACAGTCAATCGACAATGCCGATGACAACTGAAGACATTTTTAATTAACAGAATTACCTCTTATAAAAAATACCCAATTAAGCCCATTAACTTCTTAATTATTCTTTCGGGGAGCCAATTTTTTATGTAAAGCTATGATGATGGGAATCGGTAATCAACGATGGACCATAGTATAGGCCACGTGGCACACTCTTAGAGACCAATAACTGCATGGATGTTTGGCCCATCCCTCGGTGGACCGACAGACCAAAAACCAGTCTTGTTAATGATTTCCAACCATTGAATTTGACTCATTTTCATGGAAATATTTTTAACCGTTGGATTCATACATAATTTGGAATAATTAGATCCAAGGGTAAAACACTAATGATGCTCATTTTTGGTATATAGGTCCACCTAGGGATGGGTCAAACATCCTAAGAGTGTTGCACTGGCTCAAACTGTCGACCAGATAGGGATGTGCAAAAGTTCGAAGTTGAGGGTGGGCCTGGCTCCGCCACTGTTTGTTTGCACTAATAACCGATACGTTAGATCCAACCCATATTCTTCTATTAATGGGTTTTGTCTTGAACTTGCAAATTCAAATTCCCATGTAGCCGGAATTCAAAATTCTGGTAATCTCATTCCGGAATCCAAAACTATGACGACTGGGCAACGCATGCAGCTGGATTTCAAAATTCTCGTGGTTTTGTCACATTAAAATCTTCAGAAGCCAAAGTTCAATCTGCAAGTTCTGCCAGAATCCAAAACCCTGATAATCCGTTCAAAGAATTAACCCGTGAGCCACAAGTTCCAACAAAGTAGAAATCCCAAATTCGCTTTTCAAAGCCCTGAAAAATGCATATTCATGCACGTGCAATCAAACAACCATTTAAGGCATTTCCCAATTGAATTTTCTCTGGAACATTTTTTGAGGAAAAAAAGGCTTTTCCCAAGAAAATTCTCCGTGCAATCAAACATGCCCGGAGTGTTCCATGACTTATCCTCACTAGGTAAAAATTAATATTTTTGTTCATAGTTATATCCCCTATGCGGTATAGCCAATGAATGACTTCATCATTTGATGTTACAATGTGACTTCATAAGAAGCATCTATATAACAAAACAGGGAAGTTGTCTCCCCCTCTTATAGGCTTCATAAAGAAGGGCCGAGATCTTATCCTGCAACTGCACGGTGGATCTCAACCACTCACACCCAATTTTGACAAACATTTTGTCGAGGAGTGCCATGGGCACGGGACACCTACTAGTCTATATAACAAAACAGGGAAGTTGTCTCCCCCTCTTATAGGCTTCATATATCCAAGGGCTCATATCAACCCTTACATAAAATAAAATTTAGACGGTCAGATTATTTAACTGGGAAATTGTCTCCCCACTTATACCCCTCTTATCGGCCTCACAAAGGGTGACCGAGATCTTTTCCCCCAAATGGACTATGGATCTCAACCACTCACATCTGATTTTGGAAAATGCTTTGTAGGGGAGTGCTTGGCTTCACAGAGGATGGCCGAGATCTTATCACCCCAAATGGATGGTGGATCTAAGCCACTCAAACCGGATTTTGGCAAACGCTTTGTTGGAGAGTGCCGTGGGCATGGGCCACCTACTAGTTTGGTACAAAACACATTCAATTGGATTCCTTTCTACACCTTAGGGTCCAACAAAGGATAAAATTGTGGCTTGACCCACCTCGCACTGTACAAATTCATTGCCTCACCTTGGGGGGAAAACATATATGCTATATAGCATGGATGGTTTGGAAATAAGATGCCAAAGCATCTTTGAAGGTAAATGACCATGCCCTACAATTGCTTTGGACATGCTAACCACTATGAAAAATAATGGTGTAGCTCCAAAAAATCATAAACCACAGAAAACCACAACGAAAGAGTAATTAATGGATGAAAATGAACACATATGCATCATTTGATCCCTCTACAATGTATGCTAGGGCGGGCTTGCTTGCTCATAATCATCTCTATCTCTTTATTGTAGCACGAGCCACCCCAATCATAGCAGCCATTAGCAAAGAAGTCGAAGCTCTCACCCCATGTGAAGGCTCAACTTCACGATCCAATTGAACTTAAATCAAATGAAGTTCAAAGGGGATGTGAAAGGAATTGCCGACTTCCTAACTCATCACTTGAACCCTACGACATAGAGCACAACGACGATCTTGAGCGACCTAGCTACAACATCTGTATTTACTTCTCAAAGTAACAACTCAGGTGCACACTTTTTGGCTGCCAGCGCAAGAACAAAACTCCCGGCGGAGGAGTGAATTCTAACTCACACATTTTACACATTTTACAACACTTGCACTTTTGAAACACTTCATTTCTACAACATAATGGAAATTGTGCAAGTGGAATTTTGCATTCTAGATAGTTACAAAAAAGTGCTTACTAAGAATGGAAACTTCATTTTTGTAACCCTGTTATTCTTGTCCAGCTCATGATGAAACTTGAACTAGAACAAATACAATTTGATGAATGAATCAGAAAAGTACAAGAACCACTGAAATGGATGGTTCAAGCACTTAAGCTAATTAAGGACTCTTTCAAACCCAAAAAACCCAAGCAAACAAGCTTTCTGCTAAAAAGACGAAATAATCTTTGAGAGAGAGAGAGAGAGCAGCAGCATTGCAAGGAAACTGATATATTTTTGGAAAAAGATATAACAAGGTAGACCTGACGCAAAGGCATATATATACTACAAGAAAAAAGGAGATTTGGAACGGCTCAAAACCGTTCCTAAGCTAATTTGGAACGGTTTTGAGCCATCGCCAGATACGGCGTGCCAAAGGATTTGGAACGGTTTAATACTGTTCCAAATTTTACTGGGCCATTCCAAAATTTGGAACGGTTTTGAACCGCGGTAAACAAAATAAATTAAAAACAGTTCTCTTATATTAGGTAACAGTTCTTTTAGATTAGGTACGGATCTGGCCATTCCAAAGGTTTGAAAATCTTCTTTTTGGAACGGTTCCGGTGTTTTGGGAAGGATTCTGGGCCGTTCCAAATTTTGTAAGAAATAAAAAAAAATATTTTGCATTTTGAAATTTCTGTAATTCTTCCTGGTACCTGATCATACCAAACCTATCAAGAGCTTTCATAAAAAAAATAATTCAACTTAAATCAAAATTATTGGCAATAATCTGCTTTAACAGTAGTCGGATTATAGAAATGGTAAGAGTTTCCATGAATACAAGCTCAACAGCTCTTGTTGGAATTGGAAGCTGGAGGCCCTTCTAAACGAATATAGTTATACGTTATCTCTTGGAAAGGGCTGATGCTTCTTTGTTGAGTCAGAAAGATGGTGTGTTGTCTCCTTCCACAAGTCGAGCAGCCGCCAGAATATCAACATTATATAAGCAGTACAGCCCATGAATGCGATGCCTTGTGATCGAGCTGTTGTTACGTATTAGTCCAGATATAAAGTGAGGGGGATTCGCTTTTGCGTCGTTGACTTGAACCTTAGTCCAAAGGAACAAAATTCAGTTATTCTAGCATAAGTGAATTTGAGAGAAGATGGGAAATTTTGAAGGCAAAGATAATAAAAGGCCTAAAAAATGACTGTCATCATAGAGGGCCTACAATAGAAAAGGCCAATAGTTTTGCATTACCTTCTAAAAAAATTGCTCTAGTGAGTAAATTGGATGGGCATGGGAAGTTCAGTTATGATCAGATTATTACTTTTTGTAGAAGCCTAATAATTTGTTTCATTTCTTCCTCAAAGTTTGCTTCCAATATTCGGTCAGCTTCATCAATCATGAGGCACTACTGCAACACTTACCTCATCAGCCTCTTGGTCGGTATATCAATTCCTTTGCTGTTTTTCATGGCACCTGTGATGTCACTTACTGCAACAATCTTCCCACCATTTTCTTTGATGAGTTTATAGTTTTTGAGTATTAATAATAACTCGTAAAATTTCAAAAACAACATAGGCATATTGGAAATCAGATTATGGATCTTTTTTTGAGGTCTACCAGCAATGTGAGTACACAAGCAAAGAACCCATTTAGAGTCTCACCATAACCTTAGCGTTACAAGTACTCATAAACTTGACTCAGCAATGTGATTGTTATTGTTTATTTGATCCCCATGTAAAATTGTTGAAACAGAAAGCAGGATTTGTTAGTATTGCAAATCAATTAAATTGCAAGGGAAGAAAGTTTGCTATTTTTATTTGATCCCCATGTCAAATTGTTAAAATATAAGCAGTGTTCTATTCAGTTTTGCAAATAATAGGAAATGGAAGGATGATTATTCTAAAGCAGAGTTAAACCACAATTGAAATTGGAAACTATTACAAATTTATGTTTATAAGTTGGAAACTAAAAGTTATTTACTCCAACAAATTTCCAGAAATGGATATTGAGATGTCTTAAATGCATTTTGAATTTTCTAATTGTTCTTTGCACCTCAAAGTATTTGTGATTGTATAACGGGAAAACTTTCATTGATATATGACTGTTCATAGTTTTCATTGGTATTTCTCAATAGTATTGTTGGGAGTTCTGAATTATCAGTTTTTTTCAGACTTAACAGATTGTTCTCATAAGAGCTTTATCTATTATCAAAGTCTGTCACTTACACTTATACAGGAAAATGAATAAGCATGTCTAGAACCAGTTAAATGTCTCATTAAGGTTCCCATCTAACAAAACTTCTCCTGTAAACAATAATTGTCTAGGTAAAGTAACAAAAATGAATATACACAAAGATAAGAAATTTCTTGGAACTATATGTCTGGCACTAAAATGCTTCTGCTGATCATGTTACAGCAAAGGTGAAAGGGAATTCATAGCTTTCTGATCGCACTATTGTCAATATATATCTAGACACTCTTAACACATTCAGCTTTATTATAAAAATGAAAAACCCGCGCAGCTTACACTAATCTATCTCAAGTGTCGAGAGAAGGTAGATAAAGATTGGGACAAGGACAGTTCGTCACCAGTTTCAGCAAAAACAGAATCAAACCAGGGTATTCGGATAGGTTCAGAGGGTAAGACGTAAAGGCCTGCAATGAGTTCTGAGTTAACTACCAGCGGATGTCTGATGTGGAACTAATGATGCGTAAAATATATATGTTAACTACTAGGCAGAGTCCAGACCATCGACATTCTATGTGGGAGAGTCATTGGCGTGATCAATCATTGCTCCATGTGTTTGGAGCGTGGGGAGTCTTGTGACCATTTGTTCCTGCATTGCAAAGTGACTTGGGCGATTTGGTCTGAGTTCTGTAGAGAATTCAGCTTCAGATGGGCAATCCCTATATCATTTAGAGACTTACTTCTAGCCTGGAGCTGCAAAGCATTTGGGGGCCTCGGGAATAAGCTATGGATCCTTGTCCCATTAGCTATCATCTGGGGTCTTTGGAGAGAACGAAACAGTAGAGTCTTCAAGGGTAAAAGCTCCTCTCTTGAAGCTATCTCCATGAAGATCAGGAGCCTCATATATATATATGGGTCAGACTATATGAGGAGGGGAGGGGTGTTAGATTTGAGGAAGTTGTGTTTAGTTGGTTGTCGCTTATTGGTAGGGCTTGAGTAGCCTAAGGGGCTCGTTCCCTTTGTAGCCCTTTGCCTTCTGCTTTTTTTTCCTTGTTCCTTTTTGCTTTGCCTGGGCAGGCTTTCTCAGCCTCCATGCTAATAAATTTTATCCTTTACCTTTCTAAAAAAAAAAAAAAACTATTTAACATAGTCTAAACCATCTAGTATATTTTCAACCTGTAGAAAGCGATTATTATTTCCCATTCTCATTGGTAGTGTGCGCGCGCGCACACACAAAAACAAACATGAAGACACTTACCTCAAGAGAATTTACAGCGAACTCAAGGGCAGCATTAGTTTCCGAGGGCCCATTCTGCAAAAATAGAGAAGAATGCAAATTGAGAATGTCAAAGCATATGGTCATTTCAACCACATTTGTCAAAGTAACAGCATCTAGGTATAAACTAGATAAGAAAGCAAGAAGAAATGCACCATAACCATTTGAGTTATTCAAATTCATGTAGATTTATTTATCTTTTTAGAAAAGAAAATGGATTCTACAGATTTCTAATAAACAGCTAGAAACAGAGCAAGACTTGCCTGTAGCTACCTGACCACCCACAATATAAGCCACGTGGCAATTTTTTAGAGGACACTGACCGTATAGATGTTTGACCAATCTGTAAGTGGACCTACAACCAAAAATCAGCCTGATTAGTGATTTCAAACTGTTGGATCTTTATACGGAAATAATGCTCAAAATTCCTACGGTTAAAATCAACCAACGAAAATGACTTCAACTAATGCTTAGAAATCACTGATCAGGTTTGGGTTTGTAGGTCCACCTAGGGATTGGCCAAACATCTATACGGTCAGTGTCCTCTAATAAATTTCCATGTGGCTCATATTGTGGGTGGTCAGGCAAGTCTAATCATACCACACAACGACTACTATGTACTTGCTTGTCATTGTTGACTATGCAAATTTTTTTTGTTTGAAAAGGTAAAAGAGCTTTATTAAGAGTTTCGAGGCTGAGAAAGCCTACCAAGACAAAAGGGAGGAAAACACAACAAGAAGAAGAACAAAAGAAACACCAAGCACTACAACTTCTTCCTAACAAGGACGAACACCCAAACACCAAATCCTCAAATCCAATGCCCCTCCCTTCGTCATTCAGTTTGACCCAAGATAAGACAAGCCCTCGAATCTCCAACAAGAGAGCTTCAATGGAAGTTTTCCTCCCTTCGAAGACCTACAGTTGCGTTCGCTCCAAATACCCCATGAGATAGCCAGCGGGGTGCCCACAACTTCTTTCCTAGCCCATCAAACTCTTTACATTGCCAGGCTAAAAACAAATCCTTGACTGTCATAGGAGCAGCCCAGCTGTAATCAAAATCTCTTCCAAACTCTGACCAAATCGTCTATCTGCCACTCTACAATGCAAGAAAAGGTGACTCTCTAAACACATGGGACAGTGATCTACCACCCCAATGCCTCTCCTCCATTAGTAGTCCACAACAACTACTATGTACTTGCTTGTCATTGTTGACTATGCGAAATCATCACCATAACCACAAGCCCACACACGAAAACCCCCTCCCCGTAGCGAAGTATGAACCTCAGTTGCCTCAAGCCTGTAATAGAAGAGAAACAGAGGGGTAAAATCAAAGTAATCAGACTGAAAAACAGAGAAACAGTGGATGCATTCTTAAGTTAATGTCCTAATGCTAGAATTATTGCCATTGCTGAATGAATTTTCAGAAAATTCTCATCTAATCTAACCAAAGTTCTGCCCAAAGTACAAGCAAGCCATAAATAACAGGTACTCAAACACCAAAACATTAAAATTCCAATGAAAAAGAGCTACCCCGACTTCCAAAAAATGTGTCAAAGAATACCAAGCAAAGCAAACAAGAATCCACGCTGCCCTCTGGACCCACTGACCGCATGGATGTTAAGACCATCACTTGGTGTGTACACAACAAAATCGCCCTGATTGGTAATCTCTAATCGTAAGATTGGACGTTTTGTTGGATACTAAATCCAACAGCTAAAGATTGTATGAATGTCTACCAAGGGGTGTGCTAAACAACTATGCATTCAGTGGGCCCAGATGGCAGCTGTGAGTAACAAAAATCTCGCTCCCTAACGCTTTTCTTGTTACATCAGGTCTACCTCGTTACATCGTTTGAGTGTGCACAGAGGTGTACCTTTTTTTTAAAAAAACTAAAATTGATTGGACGTAGGACTGGGGGTAAAATTGGAATGAAATTGTTAAAAGCAAGGGCACAGTGTGTTTTTTTGGGGGTGTAGGACTGGGGGTTCCGTTATTACGAATTGTGACGCTCAGGGGCAAGGACGGAAAAAAAATGGTGCTGAAATACAAAATTCCAAAAATGGAATATAAAGGAAAGGAACGGAAAATTAAAGGAAAGTAACGAAAAAAAAAAGGGTGGTTTTTTCACAATTTTCCAGAAAATAACAGTCGTTATTTTTATTATAACAGAAAAATAACGAAAAATAATGGCCATTATTTGTGTTTTTTAACAATACATAACGTGAAGGGGACGTACGAATCCATTATAACGGCCGTTCTTTAAACCATGATCTATACTACTTTAAAGCCAAAACTGGAGTTAGGGCACGCCCCTCACACTGGCTTCATAGGACTTTTACCTTCACAGATTGTCCAGCGCACGCCACTGACATCCTCATCAATGATGATGATGGACTATAGTATGAGCCGCGTGGTATACTCTTAGAGACCACTGACCGCATGGATGTTTGGCTCATCCCTAAGTTGGACCTACATACCAAATATCAGCCTGATTAGTGATTTCAAACATTTGGATCTAAATTCTATATGTCCAATTGTTAAGATCATTCAATATCGATAGCCTTTAATGCATCCTTGAGCCCATACGATACCACTAACTCATCAATTTATACCAAGTTAACAGAAAAAAAAAAAAAAAAAACTCTCATCAATGGATATCAATCATGAATACTGGCATCTATTGGAAATGATCAATCAACCAATAAAGGAGAAAATATCAGATAACTTTGTGAACGTAAGCCACTAATTATCAAGTAAAACGTGCATAAGAAAACTTGGATACAGATGTGCGTGAAGTTCATGGCCGGTAAAAAAAACGAGTACTCAAATTGAAGGGCTGCAAATCAGGTTCACCAAGGCAAGGGATGTGCATGCATGATACAGACGACTGAACTCTGTATTGAATACGAGAAGTGTACAGTATAAGTGGTTCCCACCTCTTGAATTAAACAACCTTTGATATGCAGCAGCTTCTTCTGAATTCATATCTCACTCGCAGGCCTATATCAATCAAACCCAATGGATCATATAAGGAATATATTAAGGAAGTCTATGGAATAAAAACATAAGAATTTATTCATAATACTAACCCTGTAATCAAACATAGATATGAAGAAGGGTTGAAGGAGGGCTTTGTGGTTGTGATGGTCCCACTCCAGCGAATCCCACCACTCGTCCCTTCCTAAGATTTGTGGTGGTGGTGGTCGTCTATCTTCCATTTCCATAGTGAGAGGGAGCCTTTTCAGCTCTTTACAATCATTTACACAAATAGTTTCTAGAGACTCACAAATCATTAACCCCTTCCAAATGCTCTTTAATTTCGGTAGGTCCTCCAAATACAACTCCTTTAACCTTGGAAGTGTGATGGTTTTGTTGTTCCCTTCCTCCATCTCTTCTTCTGCTATTATCTCCTCCATTTCCCAACAACATTGAACCTCAATTTTTTCAAGGTTTTGGAGGTGCTGCAACAGCCCAGGCGAGAGTAGATTCTTTATATGATTACAAAGACCACAATACAGTTGCTGTAAACTAGAAAGGGTGCCGCATGGCACAACTCCCTTACAGAGTGCACTTAAATTGTCCAAACCTTAAATTGGTAAGAGACTGTGGGCTTTAACCCCACTAGCTATCTTATGGGGAATTTGGAGAGAGCGTAACTGTAGGGTCTTTGAGGGTAGAAAATCTTCCCCTGAAGTGATTTTGCTAGAAATTCGAGGGCTTGTTTTTTCTTGGGTCAGATTGTACGATGAAGGGAGGGGTGTTAGATTTGAGGATTTGGTGTTTGGGTGGTCGTCTTTGTTGGGGAGAAATTGAGTTGCCTTGTGGTTGGTGTTTCTTTCTTTCTTTTTTTCGTATTTCTTTTTAGCTTTTTGTTGTTGTAAGTTCTCTTCTCTTTGCTTTGGTAGGCTTACTCAGCCTCCAAGCTTTTAATAAAGCTCTTTACATTTTCAAAAAAAACAAAAAAAAACACAAATAGTTGAGGCTTGGTAAAAATGATGGGCACACTTCTTCATCGTCAACCAACAAGATGCACTTTATTCCTTTGCAACCACGGAGGTTACAAATTTTCAAATCCCTCATATTCTTTAAGCAATACAATTCCGATAAGCTAGTGATATCGTTGCAATTAGAAATATAGAAATCTTGGGTGTTGTGAGGGAGCGCAAGGGAGTTATTTTCGTCAATGAGATTGACTCTGTGTACTGATACAAATTTCTCCTCCGTCGCTGAATGCTCACAAGTGTAGCAGCCATCATTCCCTACGGACAAACGAAATGTCTTCAACTGTTGCACATGCTCAGACCTGGCATACTTATTAAATGTATGTATGTCGGAGAACCTAGCAGACAAAATTTCTAAATGTGTCAAGTTCATGAGTTTCTCGAGGTCTTCGAGAAAGGAAAGCATGGATAGTAACCCACTCGGAAGCATTCTTGGGCAGTGAGTGTAAGAGAGAGCAAGGCGTCTGAGGTTGACCAACCTTCCCATGCCTTGAGGAAATTCTGTGATGCCAGTGTTGCGGAGATCTAACACCCTCAATTCTACAAGATTTTCAAGCGAAGGCACATCAGTTAATTCTCTACAATCACGCAAGAGAAGTGCACGGAGATTCTTCAAGTCAGAGATAGAATGTGGCAGGTGCTTGATTTTAGTTTTAGATAGGTCGAGAACCCTGAGGCTTGGCATGTGCTCAAAGAAGGAATCTGAGATCCCTTTCGATAAAGGGTTCTTTTGCAGTAGCAAAGTAGTGAGTATGGGGCACCTGGGTGTATAAGAAATCTCCATTATATCATTTCTCATTAAAGAAACCCTCTCAAGATCTTCTCTCCATTTCTCCTCTTTTGGTGGTTTTGTTATTAACTGATCACCCGCTTGCACCATGAATCGGGGGCTCACACTTGTGATGTCGAGCGCCATATCCCTAACTGAATCATGTATCTTTACACATTCAATATTCCTATAGCCATAGTCACCAAAAGAGAATGCCCTTTCTAACATGCCATTGTTTCTTAGTATATTCAATATAACGTGACTCTTACAAACCCTCGCTTGCTTATTCCTTTCATCATCATCTATTAACTGCTCAGCAATCCAAAACTCTATCAACTCTTCCACCGGGATTGCATAATCTTCAGGATACAATGCACAATATAAGAAACAATTCTTGAGATTTTTATCTCTCAACCAATTATAACTGAACTTCAAACGTTCGATGACCTTGTCTTTCAACTTCCTCACCCCCTTTGTCGAACTTTTCAATTCATCCAAAGCATTGCTCCATTCGCAAATGTCTTCCTTTCCACTCATGGTTCCACCTACCATGACGAGTGTAAGAGGTAAACCAGCACATTCCTGGGCAACGAGCCTTGCAATTTCTTCTGCTTCAGGAGCAAGCACCATGTCATCACGCCTAACTTTATCTATGAATAAGTTCCATGACTCCTCCTCTGAGAGAACCTCCACTTTAATTTCTTTTTGGCATTTCATCCCTTGACATACTTCAAATGATCTACTAGTTAATACTAACTTGCATCCATTTTCTCTACAAGGTATGGGAATACCTACCTCTTCCAGAGGAAACACTTCCCACATATCATCCAAGATGAGCACAAACCTCTTCCTTCTTTTAAGATTTTCTTGTAATTTGGCTGCCCTTATTATTTGATCTTGGTCCTTCGACAAATCAATTTTTATTGCTTGTGCAATGTCCTTTTGGAATCTCTCAATATCCAATGCTTTTGACACAGTAACCCAAATTACATCATCAAAATAATTATTTTGTTTGAGTAGATTATTGATATGGGTCATGATGGTTGTCTTGCCAACTCCTCCCATTCCATAAATACCAATCTTGTTTATCTCATCATTTAACATCCACTCCCAAATTATTTCCAGGTTTCTTTGTGCCGCTTCACCCACTAATGTTGTTGTTGTTAATGTCAGTCCACAACTAGCGAGAGTGTCAACTACCAAGTCATCAGAAAACCGGCTCCTGTCTAAAAGTTCACTAACTTCTTTAATCTTCTTTGCAACACGCTTTCCCAACTTCAACCTTGAAAAATATCCGCTTTCAAAAATTTCCTGTTTTATGCCATCCACTTCAGTGGTAAGCTTCTGCTTCTTTGCAAGCCAAACTTCAACTTCTCTCTTTCGCTTCTTCCCTTTCTGAACCTCTAATCCCTTTAGTTTTGTGTTTATGTCATCCTCAATACTATTCAACTCTTCCATTTTGCTGTCTAGATTTTTCAGATTTTCTTCAATGTTGATGGCATTATGTAAATGCTCACCAATGTATGCCCCAACAGTCGTCACAATTTCCATTATTGACTTCACAATTTCAATCTTTGCACACCCAAGAATCAATGGTCCAAACACTACACAATTACAAAAGAAGTCTGTGATAAATCAATCCTTGGAACATTAAAATTAAAACAAACTAAAAATGGAATAAAAATCCAAACATAGAGATGAAAACAAGAGTCCTTAAAGAATAGAATTTTGACAAGGAAAAAGATAATTAGAGGGAGTAGTTGCAAAAGCTGAACTTGATCTATTTGTTACATCTATATAACAAAACAATGAAGTTGTCTTATCTCTTATCTTATCTGGCTTCATAAGATAAAGAGTGGTTGAGATCAAATCCATCCATCTAATGTTGGACGGTCGGATCTCAACCGCTCACTCACACTCATTTATTCACCTCATGTTATGATTTTTGGAAAAATCTGAAATTTCACTATACAGATTTGGGTTTGGTGTACATCCACCAAGTATGTGTCGAACATATGTAGGGTTCATGCCCAAAAGTAAAGAGATTTGGTGTACGCTATGAATAGCAATTGTTCTAACAGGTTTAGACCTCCCTCATTATGTTATGTACCGTTTTAACGCCCAGAAAATAACGGCCGTTATTGTCTATTATTTTTCCATTATAACGAAAATAATACCGTTGATTTTTGAAAAAATATTGTCAAATAATATCTATTTTTCAGTAATTTTCTGTTATAAATTTTAGTAAATATTTAAAAATCAAAATTTTAATTTTAGCACCATTATTTCCATTCCTTTCCATTATTTTCCCTTTTTTGCCCATGTGCGTTACAATATGTTATAATGGAAATAATGGTAACGCCCTCAATCTGTTATACCGTTTGAGTGCCGAATGCACCCAATTTTTGCAAATGTATTTTTTGGGGAGTACCGTGGGCACGGGCCATTTACTATTCTATATAACAAAACACAAAGGTTGTCTCCCGACTTATACCTCCTCTTATAGGCAACAACAAAGAAGGGCCGAGATCTAATCCTCCGATCCCCTAAATGGACGGTGGATCTCAGCCACTCATCTGATTTTGGCAAATTCTTTGTCGAGGAGTGCAGATGGCATGGGGCACCCACTAGTCTTAACAAATGTGTGAAAAAAGATAATTGACAATTAAACAAAAAAAAAGAATATTTAATCTAACAAGATCTTGGTGAATTGGAAAAATTGAACATGAGCTGCACCAAAGAAAAATTAACTTGGGATCTTAAGGGTTTCAATTGGCAATTTAAGTGAAACCCACCTCATAACGAAGAAGAATCAGCAAAAGTAGTTTTGAAGTTGTTGCTTTGAAATTTTAAGGCAAGAGTCAAGACTCAAGAAGGTTGCTAGAGGATACTTGAGAAAATAAGGTCAGTGATGTCCTCAGTTAACCCAAGTTCTTACGTGCCAACTTTTGATAATGCGAGCATCAACTTTCGATGCTTCCCTTGAACATATATAAAAATTTTTTCCATTGGAAACTTGAGTATTTCTCACTCGGCCGATCTTGTTCTGGTCTAGCAATCCGGATTGGGATCAGAGCCCACCAATCCAATCCAAAAATGGTTTGTCTCGTCCCGAGATCACTATTTCGCAAAGGAGTGTCACTTTGTCTTAGGCAAGATGGGCCGATATGGATCGGAATCAAAGCCTACTGATCTGGCCTTTGATCCCGAGATTTCCAACTATGCTTCTCATGGAGAGATTTAGGTTGCAGTTTTTGTTTTTTTTTTTTTTTTCACGTGTGTTTTTGTATGTGTACACTTCGAATTCGTGCACATTCAATGCACCCATATTCGAATGTATGATGTTTAGACGAATTCAACAAATTACGCGCGAAAATCGAATGTATGAGTTGTTCACAATAGCGCCAATGCGCGCACATTTGTAAAAAACAAACGCAGCCTTAGTCTTTGATTACTTTTTGGTATGTAGGTCCACTAAGGGGTAGGGCAAACCATGATTTAAAAAAAAGCTGTCACAACGAAAATAATGGCCTTTATAATTAAAACGCTGACAAATAATTGCTGTTATTTTCTTTATAACAGCCGTTATTTTTCCGTTATAGCAAAAATAATGACCATTATTTTATGAAAATTTTTGTGAAAAGGTCGTTATTTTTCATTTTTTTGAAAATTTGATAAGCGCCATTTTTTTCATTTTTTTCCCGTTCTTTCCGTTATTTTCCCATTATTTTCTATTTTTACCCCTAGCGTTACAATTCGTTATAACGGATGTTGGTGAGCGTCCATGACCAAATACGTTTGTGAGCAAAACTGGACTCCACTGGTTTAGACTTTTAAATCTTTTATATCTACTTATTTATCTACTTGTGAAGTGACACGGTTGATGTGGGTAGATCACGGACATCAAAGTTTGATGTTTCACCCTAAAAGTTACACGTGGCATACTCTTTCTGACCCATTGACCCCTGAAATTTTGGACCACCACTCGGTTGACCCAAAATTAGTATATTAATGATATATGGGCGTTATACTTCAAGCATTTTTCTTCAAGTAATTTCTAGCCGTTGAATTCTAAGCATTTTTCAAAGTATACAAATCTTATGGTTAGAAATCACGGTAAGGATGACTTATGGTGTAGAGGTGTACTAAGGGATGAGACAAGCATCCATCGATGAGTAGGCCCAAAAGAGTATGCCACATGGAATCGTTATAACGGATTGTAACGAACAGGGGCAAAATCAGAAAAAAAAACCGAGAATAAATGGGAAAAATAACGGGAAATAATGGAAAAAATAGATTTAAAATTCAAAATAAAAAATTTGAATTTCAAAATTTCAGTAAAATTTATAACAAAAATAATAGGCTTTTTAAACCAATTTTTTGCATATTATTTCATAAAAAAAGACAGTAATAACGTAACGAGGGAAGTCCGTTTCCGCTATAATGGTCATTATTTCATTATAACGGCCGTTTATTATAGTGTTATTTAATTAGATCAAAAGAGGTATTTAAATATTAACTAGATGAAATGTGTCCTGGACCAATCATCCATCAGGATATAAGGATCCAGTTTTAACAGGACGTGTCCAAAATACGGGTTCTTGCATGATGACATATACATAGCATGACGCTTCATGATAGAGTACTGACATTGTATTTGAAAATTTTAGTCTATGGCATGGTTCAAGGTCTCGGCCTATCCCGGTCTGGATCGGGATTGGGGCCCACCGATCCTATCCAAACCATGCTCTGTCTCACCCGAGTTCTTGGTTTTCCAAAATATTTTCACACCGTCTCGGGGCGAGATGGCCGATCCAGATATATTTTTGAAAATGTATTTTTCTTAAAACAGTCGTTAATTTGGATCATCATTAATGCAAAATGTCTTTATCTTCTCTTAGTGGACCCCAACACCGCTATAATGTCTTTTTTTTTGGAACGGGACTTCTACCAAAAACTGTTTCTTTGTTTATTATGTTCATTCAGCTAGCAAATTTTTAAAAAGTATTTTTTTTAGTTGAAAAATACCTTTCGGCTATTTTTTTTATAAAAGGATTTTTGGCTTGAAAAATATTTTTATGGAAGAAATACTTTTTAAAAAATGACAATCCAAACAATCTATTATTTTGAAAAAGTCTTTTTGTGAAAAAAAAAAAACTTTTCCAAATCTAAAAATGACGATCCAAACACCCCCCTAGTTTCTTTTTTGTAAACAAATAAATAATCACTAGTTATTAGTGCTGTGTGAAAATAAATAAATGTCAGTGTTTCTTAAGTGGTAGCTTAAAATGCTCAAATCCTACAGTTAGAAGCGACCCATGAGTGACTACAATCTAACGGTTAGAAATTCACAAATCAGGCTGCATTTTTGGTACGCTGGTCCATCCGGGTATGGGCCAAGCATCGACACGTACGCCACCTAGTTGGGTCAAGCATCCATACGGTAATCTCCATCAACCAGGCTGATTTTAGGTACATTGGTCCACTTGGGTGTGTGACAAACGTCCATACGGTTTGATTTCACTAACCATACTGATTTTGGTTCATTAGTCCACCTAGAATTGGGTCCATCATCCATTCGGTCCTTTGTTTCAGATAGGGTGCCCTGCCCTGTCCATATAATGCTCAACATCCCACGTTTGACATCAACCCATATATCGGATCCCAAATCCAATGGCTAAAATCAATCCATGAAAATGGGTCCAAATCCAATATATGCTTAGAATCAACCCACGATAGCGACTCCCATCCAAACGGGTGGATATCACCAATCAGGTTGAGTTTTGGTTCGTAGGTCCATCTAGGAATTTGATCAAGCAACCATACGGTTAGTGTCCTAGGGTAGTGTGTCACCTTGCTCAATTGTGGGATTGATCCCACCAAATAGGACCCACCATTAAATGGTTAGCATTCATGGGACGGAGCCCATGTTTCCATCAAAGAAGATGAGTTGGTTGTAAAACAAAAGAAAGAAATAATAGCATAAGATATACATACCTTTTATATAGGAAATATATTTAGGGAATTTTTGACATACCCCCCCATGTTATCTTTAAAATTTGACATATATACCCCCCACGATTTGAAAAAGCTGACATACCCCCTATGACTCGGTCCACTGTCATTTGACCAGTGTTGACTATCAAATTTTGTATTAAATGGCAAAAATGCCCTTGTCTTCAACCTTAGAACAAGGGTGTGAGCCAAAACCCAAACCCCAAATCAAACGGCTGTGGTGGACGGCTGGCCCAGAGATTTCAACGGGTTGGCCACCCATCACCGGCGACCAACCCACCGGAGTCTCGTGGCTGGCTGGCCACCACTTCGGCAATAATTTAAAACCCAAGGTTAAAAAAAAATAAATACAAAGCATACAATTTTAGTTTTAAATTTTTCATTAACAAAAATGAAAAATAAGACAAAACAATTTATATTTTAAGCTTTTGAGATGTGGATTTTGGAAAGATGGGTTCTCCCAATTTTAAAATTCTATTCTACAATAAAGTTCATAAAAAAATCCCATTCATTCATGAGTTTTATTTATTTATTTTTTGGTTTTTTTCTTCTCAATATTTGTTTAATTCATCAAAAAATCAAAAAAAAATCTCAAGTTTACCAACATGGGTTTTAATTTTTATTTTTAATCTCCTCTTTTCATGCTTGATTTGAGGTGTGGGTTTTGGCCTAAACCCAAACCCTTGATCTAATGTTGAAGACAATGGCACTTTCACCCTCTAATACAAAATTAGGTAGTCAACTCGGGTCAACAATGGTCAAATGACAGTGGACTGAGTCATAAGGGGGTATGTCAGCTTTTTCAAATTGTAGGGGGGGGGGGGAGTCACCAATCAGCTTTTTTCAGTTTTTGGGCTGCACTTCCTTGCATCTATTTTGTTAATGACTCTGCAAGGGCTTGTCAACCACTTGCACGACAGTTCATAGGAAACCTCCAACTGATCACTTTCAATCCTAAAATTGTGACAAGTGAGTGCATTGCACTCAATTTGCTGTGAACCAAGCAGGGAGAGACCATTGACCATATAGATATTTGACCCATCTCTAGGTGGAGCTACAGATAAAAAATGAACCTAATTGATGACTTCTATTCTTTGGATTGTAGTCTTTTTCATGGGCTGATTTTCATCTATGTGATTCGAGCATTATTTGGGTACTCAGATCAATGGATAGAATCACCAAAAATCATCCCGATTGATCTCCATCTGTTTGATATGAGCACCCCCCAAAGAAATTAAGTGAATGAAATTTAAATACCCATGAAAAATGCACACATACAATGGAAATAGATCACCAATCAAGCTGAGTTTTGGTATGTAGGTCCATCAAGGGTGGGCCAGTCACTCATGGGTCAGTGAACCCGAAATCACATGGTGTATTTTTGTGTTCCCCACAGTACCACAGGAAAATTTTGGCTCAAGCTAAAATTTTCGGATGTTTGGCCTGCCCGCCGATTGGTGATTTTTAGCTGTTGGGACTGAGTACCGAAATAAAGCTCGATTCCAAAAACTGACATCTCTCCATGATAAGTGCTCGAATCACCCGAAAATTTTAAATTCCGTTGGACATCAAACTTGTGCTCAAATCCCTGATGATAAATTCGTTTATGTTGGAGAGAAGGACTTCACCACTGACCTTATTTTCTCAAGTACCCTCTAGCAAGCTTTAAAACTACTTTTGTTGATTCTTCCTCGCTATCAGACGGGTTTTGCTTAAATTCCCGATTGAAGTCCATAGGAACAACTAAATCCGAAGCTCCTTTTTTCTTTGGTACAGTTCTTGTTCAACTTTTCCAATCCACCAAGATCTGGTCAGATTTTTTTATTATTTAATTGTCAATTATCTATTTTCCACACTTCAATTTTATCACTTATTGAAGTCTTTAAGGGCTGCTGTAAGATGTAACCAATAGATCAAGTTCAGCTTTTGCAACAACTCCCTCTAATTTATCTTCTCCTAGTCAAAATTCTATTTTTTGTTTTCATCTATATGTTTGGATTTTTATTGCACATTTAGTATTTTTTCAAACCTGGTTTAGTACTATTTATGTTCCAAGGATTGATTTGTCATAGACTTCTCTGTAATTTTGTAGTGTCTGGACCATGGATTCTTGGGTGTCAAAGATTGAAATTGTGAAGTCAATAATGGAAATTGTGATGACTGTAGGCACACACATTGGTGAACAGTCATATCATGTCATCAACCTTGAAAAAAATATGAAAAATCAAGAAAGAAAAATGGAAGAGCTAAAGGGTAGAGAAGATGACTTAAATACAGAACTAAATCAATTAGATGTTCAAAAAGGGAAGAAGCAGAAGAGAGAAGTTGAAGTTTGGCTTGAAAAGAAGTAGAAGGTTACCACTGAAGTGGATGACATAAAACATGAAGTTGGTGAAAGGAGATATTTATCAAGGTTAATTAAGGTTTAATTTGGAAAGCTTGTTGAAAAAAAGATGGAAGAAGTTAATGAACTTCTAGACAAAGGCTGCTTTTCTGATGGATTGGTAATTAACACTCTTCTTAAGGGCCCGTTTGGAACCATGGAAATAAGTTACTTTTTTGCTTCCAAAAGCAAAAAAGTTGAAAAGTTTGTTTGGGTATCTATTTTGGAATTGCTTCTCGAAAGTCAAAAACTTGCTTTTTGTTGAAGCAAAATTTTTTTACTTCTTGCTTTTGGTGGAAGGAAAAGTCAAAAAAAATAAATGCAGAACTGACACTTCTAATTTTGAGTGAATTTTTCCAAATGTCAATTTTACTCTTGTAAACTTCACATTATAAAGTGTAGATAGAAAATATTTTATGAATGAGAAAAAATAGGGATGGTTTGCTGAGGAGTAGGTCAATAGACCATCTTTTTTTTTTTTTTTTTTTAAATAATTACTCATAAAATGACTCATTTGGTGCGTCGTTTATTATTGGCCATTTATAATTAAATTTTTTTGAAATAAACAACATATGTGATATTAGTTTATGATCTTTATTAATGGTTTATTAGAATATAATATGTATATAAACTTATAAGAAAATGACATTTTGACTTAATTCATGCTAAACTAATTTTTTTTACTTTTTGACTTATAAGTCGGTGTTTCACCAAACAAACTTTTGCTTCCAAATGACAACTTTTAAATTCAGCAACTTAATTTAGAAGTTACTTTTTTGCTTCCACTAGTTTGCCAAACGGGCCCTTAGTTTTGGAGAGACATTAGCAACAACATTAGTGGGTGAAACGGCTCAAAGAAACATGGGAAAAATTTGGCAGTGCATGTTAAATGACGAGATAAACAAGATTGGTATTTATGGAATGAGAGGAGTTGGCAAGACAACCATCATGACCTATATCAATAATCGACTAAAACAAAATAATTATTTTGATGATGTAATTTTGGTCACTGTATAAAAAGCACTGAATATTTGTTAGAATATATATTATAATAAGTTGTGTGAGATACACCATATCTTATCACAAGATTAGGATAATATATTAGAATTAGATTTGATTGAGAGATTATAGGATTAATTTTCTTTTTGTTGGACTCTTGTAATGCTCTATACCAGGTAGAAACTTGAGTTTATTGAATAGCTTTTGATAATTATATAGACCAACTCAAAGCTCTTATATAGAGCATTACAAGAGTCTAACAACCTATAAGTTGTAAGATCACTGGATTCAAAACTTGCAGGACCAAAATCCACGTACCGTATGGATGCTTCAAACCATGGTTTAAAAGGGACTGTTATAACGGTATAACGGTCTGGGGGAGCTACCGTTTTTTCCGTTATAACAAAAAAAACACTCAGGGGCAAAAATGACTTTTTTCTCACGAAATTTTTCAGAAAATAAAGGCTGTTATTTTCGTTACAACGACCGTTATTTTTTGGGCGTTTTAACGGTACGTAATGTAACAGGGTAGGTCCGAATCCGTTATAACGGCCGTTATTTTTGTTAGAACAGCCGATTTTTAAACCTTGCTTCAAACATCCCTAGCTGGACCGACAAACCAAAAATCAGCCTAAATTAGTTTTTTCTAATCGTTGGATTATAGTCTTCTGCATGGGATGATTTTCACCCATTAGATTTGAGCATTATTTTGGAGTTCTCATATCCAGCAGCTAGAAATATCCAATCAGGCTGATTTTTGTTCTGTAGGTCCACCTAATGGACTTTTCGAATATCCATACGGTAGTTGGTCTTTTAAGAGTGCCACATGGCATAAAAAATTTATTCGTTTTCAAACCCCTTTTCTCTCAAATTGACCCTCTTTAAATGTTTATTCCTGATTGGGTCATGATATAACAAGATATATATACCTCACACTTTTTGGCGTGGGGAAGCTTCCCGACGATTTTTGTTACTCACCGCTGCCATCGGGGTCCACTGACCGCATGGATATTCAGCCCAGGTAGTAGACATTCATTCCAAAAATTTGATTGAACACTTTTCTTGGATAAACGAACAGATGAAAAAAAAATGGTTGAATCGAACGGCTATAATCATTAAAAAGTACTAAAATCTAATGGTTATAAATTTCTAATCAGGGTATTTTTGGTGTGTAACCCACTAAGAGTGGGCTAAACATCCATGCGGTCAGTGGGCCCAGATGGCAGTGGTAAGTAACAAAAATTGTGCTTCCCCGTACCAAAAAGCGTGAGGTATACATTGTTACATCTTTTTCCTTAGTGATTTCCAGGAAATTCGATGTTATTGGCCCTTCTAATTTGCTGCATTTGTGCAACAGCAATTTTCTTGTTTTTTTTTTTTTTTTCAAAGATATGATTGCTAAGCAACATGTGAGGACCCACATGAATTTGAGAAAACTTTCGCAACATGACTTCAAGGGTGAGGTCAAATTAAACAAGACCACACGTTGAGGTGAGGTCCATACATCTTAGGCATATGTCCTTTTAAAACATGTGGACCTCACTTCAACATGTGGTCTAGCCACATTTCCATCAATTTTGAGTAAAACTTCTGTCACAACACACAATACGAGCCACACCGCACACTCTTAGGGGACGCTGACCATATGGATGTTTGGCCAGTACCCTCGGTGGACCTGTAAACCGAGAGTAAAACTTCTATCACAGCAGACTGCAAATCACACAATCACAAGCCAATGAGTTCTCGGCACTTGCCCAGTGGTTTTGCTTTGAGGTATATGTGCCGAGCACTCATTGGCCTGTGATTGTGTGATTTGCAGTCTGCTGTGATAGAAGTTTACTCGTAAACCAAAAATGAGCTTGATTAGTGACCTTTAAGCAATTCGATTGAAGTTATTTTCATGGGTTGATTTTAACGGTAGGAATTTGAGCATTATTGAGCAGTATTTGGGTGCAAAAGATCCAAACGTTGTCAATCACTAATCAGGTTGTATTTTGGTTTGCAGGTCCACCAAGGGACTGGCCAAACATCCATACGGTCAGCGCCCTCTAATAGTGTGCCACGTGGCTGGTATATATTGTGAGTTGTGACAGGCTTCGGTCACAACATCTTGTGATATAAGTTTTACTCAACATCCATAGGGTCGTTGGTCTTTAAGAGTGTGCCCCGTGACATTTTTAGTGCGCGCGGCCCGCACTTAAAAACACTAGGAGCAAAATTTTTCTCCTCATTTAAACCTCTTTGTTCTCTGTTATTCCTGATTTCTAGGAATGAAAAAGATGTAAAAATGTATACCTCACGCTTTTTGGCGTGAGGAAGCACCATTTTTGTTACTCACCACTGCCATATGGGCCCATTGACCGCATGGATGTTTAGTCCACCCATTGGTGGATACACACACCAAAAATAACCCTGATTGCTAATCTCTAGCCGTTGGATTTTAGTACTTTGTAAGGCATGATTATTGCCGTTAGATTGAACCATTTTTTTCGAGTACCAAACCAACAGCTAAAATCATCAATCATCCATGTGGTCAGTAGGCCCACCGTGTCCGCAGGCCCTAATTGATTTAATTGAAGTGGCAATCGTCCATTCGATTCTCCACCCAATGTGACACCAGGACGAAGGATTCAATGCTGATCTCCAGCTTGTGGATGTAAAAACTGTTTCCATCCCTCTCTGCTATACTCTTTTTGTCTACTGTCTTCATATTGAACACGTGGCTACTATATGAGTGGGACCAGCCATACAACGTCCATGACCATTGATTAATAGAATTTTGGTAACGGTCCAAAAGATGTGAAGGATTTCTGACCATCTAGAAGAATCGTTATGGTTGTTCGTTGGTGAGGGACAAATCTAGTCTGCAACCATTTGCCGACTTAAAAGTATGCAAATGTCGGTACTGTTGGATGTCCCTTGAAAAATGTGTTATTGTGATGCTTTCAAAATTAATATTTTATAAATTAAAAACATGTTTTTCAATGTGAATTCAATGGCTGACACATTGTTTGCATACTTTTAAGTCTGCAAACTAGGGCCCCGTTTGGTTCGCTGCACTTGGAGTGCATTTTGCACTGTGGTGCAAATGTAGCGACTTGCATTGTAATCAGGCCCTGCTTGGTTCACAGCAAATTGAATGCAATGCACTTACTTGCCACAATCTTGGGATTGCAAGTGATTGGTTGGAACTCGGAGGGTGCCAATGAACTGCCGTGTGAGTGGGTTTCCAAGCCCTTGCAAACTCCTTAACAAAATAGATGCAAGCAAGTGCAGCCCAAAAACAGATGCAAGTGGGTGTATTGTATTAGCTCAACTTTTTTTCTTCCGAAAAATATTAATAATAGTAATATTGATTAATTTTTTATTTTTTACTTTTTATTTTATTTTATCTTATTTTAAATTTTTATTTTCAGTTTAGTTTTCTATTTTTTTGATATAGTTGGTTGGGGCCGCTTAACACCAAGCTTTCCCCTCCAAAAAATGATAATAATAAAAATAATAAAAACAACATGATAACAATAATAATTTTACTGTGCATTTTTTTTTTAAATCAAGAAATAAAATAATCCATTGCATTCTTTTGCAATGCACTACCAACCAATCAGCTAAACTTCGTTTGCATCTATTTATAGGGCATGCACCAAACAGTTGTAAGTGACTTGCATTGTAACTGATTACAGTGCAAGTCACTACATTTGCACTATACTGTAAAATGCACCCAAGTGTAGCGAACCAAGCAGGGCCTGAATGAAATAATTCACATAACAAGAGGGTTGAGGGTTTTAGAAATTACAAAATTCCCATCAAAACCGCTTCCAAGAGCATAAGATATATCCATCACTATAATTCATCACAAAGGATCCTCAACAATGATTAGAGAAAAATAGAGGCGAAGGAACATCGAAAACATGAAAAAAACGAAATCAAAACGAGCAAGAAAACTCACAAGCAGGATCGACAACAGAATCATAGTTAAAGCAAGAATAACAGCCAACCCACAAAGATTAACTAATTAGGTCAAAACGACAAAAACTAATAACACATTCGCAGAACTACTAACAAGAAATCAAACCTTGCAAGCAAGCACAGTTCTCAGCCTCTTTCTAACAACGTCACAGGTTGAACTAGTCGACCCGGCGGTTGAACCACTAACCCGGTGAACCAGTCCCTTGACCAGATTGATGTCGATGACCAGTACAGGTATGAAAACATTATTGGAACACGGCGACTTCTTCTGAATTCATAAATCTTTCGTAGGCCTACATCAAACCGAATGGATGATATAAGGAATTATAAAATACATAATGCAATTTGCAAAGAAACAAGTCCTACACACAACATAAGAATTCATTGGTAATACTACCATTATACGTACCTAATAATTTATTTCTTTGAAGAAGGGTTGAAGGAGGGTTTTGTCGTTGGGATGTTCCCACTCTAGCGAATCCCACCACTCTTTGCTTCCGATGATTTCTTTGAGAGCTGGTAGTGGTGGTGGTTGTCCTCTATTTTCCATTTCCATGGAGAGAGGGAGCTTTTTCAGCTTTTTACAATAGCAAACTGAAATAGTGTGTAAAGAATCACAAACCATTAACCCCTTCCAAATGCTCTTTAATTTTGGTAGATCACCCAAATACAAATCCTTTAACCTTGGAAGTGTGATGGTATTGTTGTTCCCTTCACCCATCTCTTCTTCTTCTTCTTCTGCTATTATCTCCTCCATTTCCCAACAACATTCAACCTCAATCTTTTCAAGGTCTTGGAGATGCTGCAACAACCCAGGCGAGAACAGATTCTTTATATGCTTACACATATACATTTCCAATTCCTTTAAACTAGAAAGGGTGCCGCATGGAACAACTCCCTGATAGAGTGCACTTAACTTTTCCACAAACCGAAGAGACAAATGCTCCAGGCTTGGTAATAATAATGGGCCCACTTCTTCATTTTCTAATGACAAGATGCACTCTATCCCATCACAATTACTTATCACACAACTTTTCAAATCCCTCACATTCTTTAAGCAATACAATTCTGATAACCTAGTGAGATCGTTGCAATCAAAAATAAACAATTGTTGGGTGGTGTTAGGGAGCACAAGGGAGTTATTTCTGTCAATGAGATTGACTCCGTTTACTGATACAAGTTTCAGCATCGGTGCAAACATATAAGTTATGACATCACCCCGTACGGAGAAATGGAATTTCTTCAACTCTTGTACATGCTCAGACTTGACATATTTATTAAATGTATGCAAGTTAGGGAACTTAGCATACAAAATTTCTAAATTTGTCAAGTTCATGAGCTCCTCTACCCATGCATCCTCTACCATGGAAGAGAGATCAAGGCGTCTAAGGTTGACCAACCTTGCCATGCCTTGAGGAAATTCTCTGATGCCAGTTTCGTAGAGGTCCAACACCCTCAATTCTGTAAGATTTTCAAGCGAAGGCGCACCAGTTAAGTTTCTACATCTACGTAAGAGAAGTGCACGGAGATTCTTCAATTCAAAGATAGAATGTGGCAGGTGCTTGATTTTAGTATCAGATAGGTCGAGAATCCTGAGGCTAGGCATCTGCTCAAAGAAAGAATCTGATATCCTTTCCAATGAATAGTTTCCTTGCAGTAGCAAAGTCGTGAGTTTGGCACACCTGGGTGTGTACGAAAGCTCCATTATATCGTTTCTCATTAAAGAGACCCTCTCAAGATCTTCTCTCCATTTCTCCTCCTTTGGTGGTTTAGTTATTAATTTGTCACCAGTTTTGATCAAGAATCGAGGTCTCACACTTGTGATGTCAAGAGCCATATCCCTAACCGAATCATGCATCTTTACACATTCAATTTTACCTTCAGGCCCAAATTCGATTGCTCTTTCTAACATGCCATTGTTTATTAGTATATTCAATATAACGTGACCCTCATCAACCCTTGCTTGCCTATTCCTTTCATCATCATCTATTAACCCCTCAACAGTCCAAAATTCTATCAACTCTTCCACTGGGATCTTATAATCTTCAGGATACAATGCACAATATAAGAAACAAGTCTTGTACTGTTCATCTCTCAAGCGATCATAACTGGATTTCAAACATTTAATGACCTTGTTTTTCATCTTCCTCACCCCCTTTGTCGAACTTTTCAATTCATACAATGCATTTCTCCATTCGTGAATGTCTTTCACTCCACTCATGGTTCCGCCTACCGTGATGATTGTAAAAGGCAATTGAGCACATTCTTGGGCAACGAGCCCTGCAATTTCTTCTACTTCAGGAGCAAGCACCATGTCATCACGCCTCACTTTATCCATGAATAAGTTCCAAGCTTCCTCCTTTGAGAGAACCTCTATTTTGATGTTTCTTTGGCAATTCATCCCTTGACATACTTCAAATGATCTACTAGTTAATACTAACTTGCATCCATTTTCTCTGCAAGGTGTGGGAATACCTATCTCCTCTAGAGGAAACACTTTCCACAAATCATCTAAGATGAGCACAAACCTCTTCTCTCGTTTTAATCCTTCCTGTAATTTTTCTGCTCTTCTTTTTGGATCGCTATCCTTTGACAAATCTAAATTTATTGCTTGTGCAATGTCATTTTGTAATCTCTTAACATTCAATGCTTTCGATACAGTAACCCAAATTAAATCATCAAACTGACCACCATGTTTCAATTCATTTTTGAAATGGGTAATGATGGTTGTCTTCCCAACTCCCCCCATTCCATAAACACCGATGTTGTTTATCTCATCATTTGACATGCACTCCCAAATTATTTCCAAGTTTCTTTGAGCCGCTTCACCCACTAATTTTGTTGTGTAAGAAAATGGGCCTTTTTCAAGAAGTTTATCAACTTCTTCAATCTTTTTTGCAACAAGCTTTCCCATCCTTGACCTTGAAAAATATTTCCTTTCACCAACATCCTGTCTTATGCCATCCACTTCAGACGTAACCTTTCGCTTCTTTTCAAGCCAAACTTCAACTTCTCTCTTTCGCTTCTTCCCTTGCTGAAGTTGTGTGTTTATGCCATCTTCTCTACTCTTCAGCTCTTCCATTTTGTGTTCTAGGTTTTTCATATTTTCTCCAAGGTTGAAGGCATGATAAAACGGTTCACCAATGTGTGCCCGTACCATCGTCACAATTTCTCTTGTTGACGTTCCAATTTCCGTTATTGACTTCACAATTTCCATTATTGACTTTCCAATTCCAAATATTGACGCCCAAAAAGCCATGGTCCATACACTACACAATTACAAAAGAAGTCTGACAAATCAATCCTTTGAACATAAATAGTACTAAACCAGGTCTGAAAAAAATTAAGAAGACACTAAAAATGGAATAAAAATCCAAACAATATAGATGAAAACTAGTAAGAGCCCTTAAAGAATAGAATTTTGACAAGGAAAAAGATAATTAGTTACATCTTACAACAACTCTTGATGACTTCAATAAGTGAGGAAATTTAAGTGTGGAAAAGAGAAAAGCAAAAAAAGAAGAAGATTATTTAATCTAAGCAGATCTTGGTGAAATGGAAAAGTTGAACAAGAACTACACCAAAGGAAAATGAGCTTGGGATTCAGCGAAACCCAATTGATAATAAAGAAGAATCGGCAAAAGTAGTTTTGAAGCTATTGCTTTGAATTTCTAGGCAAGAGGGCACTTGAGGAAATAAGGTCAGTGAAGTCCTCAATTAACCCAAGTTCTTACATGGTAACTTTTGGAAATGCGAGCATCGACTTTCGAACATAAATTTTTTTCTCATCCGTGATTCGATCACTACTCAAGGAGAGATTTATTCTTTGGAATCGAGCTTTATTAAAATGAGTCTCAGACCCAATGGTGAGAAATCACCAATTGGGTTGCTTTTTGGTGGGTAGGTCCACTAAGGGGTGGGCCAAACATCCAAAAAATTTGGCATGAGGCGAATTTTTCCTGTTGTCCTGTGGGGAACACAAAAATACACCATGTGGCACACTCTTTTCAGGCTCACTGACCTATGAGTGATTGGCCTACCTTGATGGACCTACATATCAAATCTTTGCTTGATTGATGATCTATTTCCATTGGATTAGATCATTTTTCATGGGGTATTTGTGATTGATTCAAGTAATTATTTTTGGTGCTTAAATCAACATATGGAAATCACCAATCAGAATGGTGATTTCTAGTCGTTGATCTGAGTACCCAAATAATGCTTGAATCACACAGATGAAAATCGACCCATGAAAAAGACTAAAATCCAATGGATAAAAGTCAACAGACGCTGATTTTTGATATATAGATCCACTTGGGGATGGGGCAAATATATATGGTCAGTGTTCTCTAAGAGGTGGCTCATATGGACGTTGGTGAGCGTCCGTGAGCAAAGACGTTTGTGATCGAAACTGGACTCCACTTGTATTGCCATTATATGATAGGATGGTTGACAAGAAGGTTCCAAAAATATCCCTGCACTTTCACTAATTTATATGATCACGAGTAATTTAGACTTTTAAGTTTTAAATATTTATATCTACTTCTTATTTATCTACTAGAGGAGTGGCACGTGTTCATATGGGTAGATCATGGACATCAAAGTTCGATGTTTCACCCTAAAAAATGTCATGTGGCATACTCTTTCGGACCCATTGACCCATGAATTTTCCCTGTATGTGACTTGACACATACAGCGTTGTGGGGTTTTAAATTTTTCTGAATTTACCTATACCCTATATACACTTAGGGTGAGGCCCATAAAATATCCCCATTTCATATGTGGGTCCCACCTAATTTTATAGGAGGCAACTCGTGGAAAAGCCAAACATAGTTTTTGGGTTCTCGGTAGATATCTAAATTTTTGGTTACGTACAGCTCTATGGCTAATGAGTAGTTAACCAAACACACACTTGGAGAAAACCAAAGATTGCAGAAAAGGAAGAAGAAGAAGAAACGATAGCAGAACCTGATCTCTTAAAGCAACTACACCGCAAGACTTCAATCAGTGAAAGAATACAAGCCCAGATGTATAATCTTAAAAGCTTCTAAATTGATTTGTATCGCTCGATCATGAGAAAGGATATTTAGGACAAATCAATAATGAAGATTAAACATAAAACAACTATATATCAGAGTATATGTATGAAAATAGAAAACAACCAAAATAAATTTCTCAGGGGATGTGCAATCAGTTCACAAAGTGATCAGAAAGAAATGGAAGATCGACATTGAAATTTGTTTCGAAAGATGAAAGAAACATGTCTTCGCTCCATAAGAAAAGAAAAAGTAAGGCGTTTTTAGCTACTTTATTATCACCACCAACCATTCCACTTTTTAACATGTTTGTTCACTTGTTGGTTCCAATATCCGCACCCTACACGTGGATAGCTGAGATGGTGACACGTGGATTAGTGGCATGTGCTCGGTATATGCCAAGAAGCATGCGCTCCATATGCCTCTTTGATAACGTAGTTGATGAAAGATCCAGAGGGCTGAGATAGGGAGTTCTCGGCTACTGTTAAAGTGATAACATCTGAGAACCTAACCTGGCCGAGAAGACTAATACCTGGCCCAGTCAAGTAAAGATTGGTTTTCAAGAGCGTTGGTGTGAATATGGTTAAAATAAGGAGAGCCGGGATTTTAATCTAAGATCTCTACCAAGAGCTCATCAATCTATGTACAACGTTGGTGAATCTAAAAAAGGTTTTTCTCGGATTCAAATAGTAAGACCATGAGATACGTCCCTGAATCACGTCAGACGATAAGAGAAACATGGGTAACACACATGTTAAGGGGAGTGAATATCAGTTTATTATGTAATTATTTCTTCCATTGGTTTATTTGACTTTTGCATCAAAGGCTCTTCCCGTGGTCACACTCTATTGGTTCATTTGTGTCTATTGTGTGGAGTCTATGCAGGGATCTCTCGTCCATGATCTCTGATTTTTCATTATTCATCTCAGACTTGCTTCAGATCTCTAGGGGTGTTGGAATTTTTACCCACATACTTTTGGCATCATCTATGGGAATTCCATTTTCTAGAGAATTAGGGTCTGAAACATGTCGTCTAAGAATAACGGTGGAATTGGGACGTCCAGAACATCTCGGGGAGAAAATATATGTAAGGATTATATTCATATTCTGTTTGTCATAATTCTCTGTGTCATAAAAGTTTGGCATAATTCTTTGTGTCATAAAACACTATGTAACCGATGCTACGTGTGTTAGGGATGCCTTGAGTATGTCGTAGTACGCATCACTCATTGATTGCCTGAAGACTAAAAGATAAAGACTAAAGACTAAGAACATTAAAGATTGATTCATCTGAAGAATCGTGGTTTGTCCGTTTATGAACGTACCCACATGTTAGAATGGTAAGTGACTTCGTAGCCGTAGATATAGGAGATTTAATTTATCAATTTGCCAAAAATCTAAATCATGGAGCAAGACTTCAGTTCAGGGCTCAAAGCCACTTTAGAAACTGAACTCGGAGAAGTCCAATCGATTGGACAAGACCGCATAATCTATTGGACCATGTTACCAATCGATTGGACATCGATGGATAGAACTCCCGAGAAAGTCCAAATGATTGGACCGTATGTACAATCGATTGGACATCAAAAGATAAAACTTCTGAGAAGTCCAATCGATTGGACTGATGAAGGAATGAGTCTTTTCAGATCTGGAAATTTAGTTCTCCACTCTTGCACCTCTTGCTAACTCCAGGCTATTAGCTCTCATTATATAAGGCCATCCCATGGCTATTACTAGATACATATTTACTGAGACAAAACTTAAAAATCTATAAAATTTTTATTATATGAGAGTTGAGCCTCTATAGAGAAAAACCCAAGTTAGCCATTTTAATCCCTTTTAGGTTTTTTCTCTCTATGATCATAGCTTGAAGTTCTCACTTCATTACTAAGCTTGATGGAACATCTGCCTAGGTTATCATTTAAAAAACCAACCTAGTAAGTTAGAGAGTATCACGTGTGACTCAATCACTATTGAGCAACATTTGAGGAGTCGGGGTGTATAGAATCCTTCACTCTCAAGACTAGACTGAGAAGTGTAAATAAAACTGGGGTGTATAGGTCAAAGGGTAGGTTTGGGGTGTACCAAACTGAACAATTAACAACAAGGGGATCAGGATCGGAAGGGCGCTTGTGGACGTGACGCATGGACCTAGAGAAGGTGGACGCATCGACAGTTAGCTAAGGGTTGTATGCTGTAGGTAACGGTGCTGCGTAAGTAACTTCTGCAAGCTTCAACAATGGGTATCTCGTCTTAACTGTCGAGATCAATTAGAATTATCTTAACTTTAAAGATTGCCACTGGTAGGGTGAGGATCAAGGCGTCTACATGAGGGTGATCCACCCCCTCCAAGTCTCTATCAGTGAAGGAGAATGTTGTCTCTTTAATAATATCAATGGGATCCGTAAGCTTTGGACCAAGTGATATCTGTAGCACTTCTTTCAAGTGCTCAATCTTTCACATTTTCCTCATTCTACCTCTTGGACTCTTTCTATGAGAGACTACGGGCATTTCTATAAATGACATGAATAACCATCCCAGGCTTCGGGGGTGAGGTCGCTACTCTGTTCTCTGGGGCCTGCTCTCCTGCTGCGTTCTATCTAAATCTACATCGACGAATGCTTTCAGATGGCCTTAACCGATCAAATCTTCTATTCTATGCTTCTAGGCCCAACACTTGTCAGTGACATGCCCATGATATTTATCAAATGCACAGTACTTCAAATTGTCCCCCTCTTTTATCATTAGGCGATACAGGTCTCGACCACCTTAAGAACTTTTTGTCATTGATCCTATCGAGGATTTGCCTAGCTGTTGTGTTGAGGGGAGTAAAATCTCTCATCTCTCTGAGAGAATGGCCCCCAGTCATCATCCTATCAGGCTTTTTTCTTCCCTTTCTTCTTTAATTTGTTGGTGTCTACCAAACTATCCACTTTGTGGACTGTGGTTGCTCACTTACGCCTATGCTAGAATACATCATCCTCCAGTTTTGCATACTTCTCTGTTCTTTCATATAGGATCTCCACGTTGCCTGGCCGGTTCTTCATTAGGGAGTATTAGAGCCCTGAAACGATGGGTAGTGCCTTATGAATTAGGCTATGACCATGTGCTTGTCATCATAGTCTTCTACGGGGAGCACTATTGATTAGAATCTTTTAATAAGTTCTCGCAATGTCTCCCTTTGCTCCTTTCTGATGTCAAACATCACATCGACATCCTTCTTAGGTAGCCGATTCTAGGAGTACTATCCGTTGAACAGTGTGCTCAGCTCCTTGAAGTCTAGAATGGATCACGGTGGAAGCTGGTTAAACTAGATGAGTACTTCGTCACTTAGAGTTGATGAAAAATCCTACACATCAATCGATCATCGAACTCCCACATGGTCATGACCTTTCTGAAATATAGCAGGTGATTCATGGCAGCGTCAACTTCATTGCGGTACATGGATTATATTTGAGGATTTCGAGCGACTTCTGACATGTATGAATCCATGCACTTATTTTTTGGGTTCCTGAGGTCAGATTCTTTTGAATATGAACTAACATGTCTGCTAGTCCATGCACTTATTCTTCAAGTTCCTGAGGTCAGATTCTTTTGAATCTGAACTAACATGTCTGTTAGACGAATGGTAGTTCGGTTCTGCCCCCTCTTGTCGCCCTATGTCATTGTTAACTGATATATGATCCACTTCCATGGGTCATTTTTCTAATTGATATTTTAGTTGGTCATTCTCCTCTTGGAGGCAGATGATGATGGTCTACTGTTTTTATTTTTCTTCTTTGATTTTCTTCCTCTCCATTAGAGTGTCCTCAAGTCATCGTGAGGGTCTTGTATATGGAATATTTTCATATTCAATTTGGCAAAGATTTCGTTTGACATAAAAATATTCTTGTAACCGTTCCTACAAGCACTAGTGTAGTGTGAAGATGTCGTGGTATGCATACTTCGCCAACTACGTGAAGACTAAAAGACAGAGACAACAATAATCAGATGGTTGATGGCATGGGGCATTTGAGTAATTGCTGATTTGTTAGTTACTGATCGTGTACGCTCGATTAGGAAGGTAAGTGACTTAATGGCCATAGGAGTTGATTAAAATGAACAAAATATAATGGTCAAACTTAGTCATTGGATAGACCCATGTCTACGTCAATTATATTGACTAATGGGATAGTCCAATCGATTGGACATGTATTCCCAATCGATTGGACATAGCCCAATCGATTGGAGACACTGTGTAATCGATTGGAGACTACAAGGCAGAAACTTATTTGAGTCCAATCGATTGGAGACACTGTGTAATCGATTAGAGACTACAAGGCAGAAACTTATTTGAGCACAATCGATTGGAGACTCTGTGAAATCGATTGGAGCCTTCGGGACAGAAATCTATCTGAGCACAATCGATTGGAGACTCTGTGAAATCGATTAGAGCTTTCGGGACAGAAAGTTATATGAGTCAAATCGATTGAAGAACTATGTGCAATTGATTGGTGCCTTCGGAACAGAAATCTTATTGAGTCCAATCGATTGGACACTTATCCCCAATCGATTGGACATGGCCCAATCGATTGGACCAAGTATACAATCGATTGGACCTCGAACAAAATTGGTCTTTCTCAGATCCAAAATTCTTGGTTCCATTATCCTATGTTTCACACGACTCAGGGTCTTGGAATTCTATAAATAGAACCCTTCTATGCCTTCTCTATACACACACAGAGACACAGAGTGACTCAATATTCAAGAGAGAGAAGTAAATGTTATATTTATTAGAGTGTCCATTCGAAGAGCAAGAAGCTTATTTTCCATTCACATCTTGTGAGCATGTTCTCTTATTGATCAAAGCTAAGAGCTTGATCTTTTCATCAGCTTAGGTTTTCCACTTCTATATTCAACCTAGTAGCCTGAGTGTACAAGTGTGACTCAACACCATTTGAGCAACTTAGGGTTTAGGGTGTACTGAATCCTTCACCTTCTGCAAAGACGGGAGTGTTGAGAATTAAGATCGGAGGAACCGATCGACGGTAGGTTTGGGGTGTACCAAAATGAACAAGCGGATAAGGCTTCTTGACTAGAAGGGCGCGCGTGGATTCGTAGCATTGATTCAGATGTCGTGGACTCATCGACAGTAGGCCTTGGCTAAGGTTGGAAGCTGTATTTTCAACGGTGCTGCGTAGGTAACCTTTGTTTCGTTTTACTTTTCAGTTAGTGATACTTTCCGTCTCGACGTGGTCCCGTGGTTTTTCTTTGGCTAAGGTTTCCACGTAAAAATCTCTTGCCTTGTGTGATTGTTTGTTTGTATTCCGCAATCTATCCTGATTAGATCAAACGATGAAAAGAAAATATACCGCGGAGGTATATTCAATTTGAGTCGGTTGTGATAATCTTTTATCAAACAACTAACGCATGCGATTTTGATTCCCTTACTATCGTCCAGTAAAACTGTGTAGGTATAATTAATTTTAAATACATAATCAACCCCCCCTTCTAGGTATATTGAGTTAAAGAGAACGGACCGGTGAAATTTTAATTGGTATTAGAGCGGGTATTTCTGGTTAAGGTTTAATCACCTGAATTTAGATTCCTGAGAAACAAGTCAATTTTCATTAATTTGTCAAAATGCAAAGGGAAGGTGAAAATACATCCAGACCTCTATTGTTTGATGGGGAAGACTATGCTTATTGGAAGGCTAAGATGATGACTTTTCTAAAGTCCATTGATGAAAGAGTCTGGATGTCTGTAGTGGATGGTTGGTCACCACCCACAATGGAAGTAGGAGATAAAATCATTCTTAAACCTAAAAACGACTGGACTAAAGAGGACATAGACTATTGTTGTCTTAATAGCAAATGGTTAAATGCTATTTTTAATGCTGTTGATAAGAATGAGTTTAGAAGAATCTCTACTTGTTCCCTAGCTAAAGAAGCATTGGACATACTTAGAGTCACACATGAAGGAACGTCAGCCGTTAAGATCTCCAAACTTCAAATGCTGACTTCTAAGTTCGAATCCATGAGAATGGATGAGAATGATACTTTCACTGAGTTCTATGCTCAACTCAGTGATATTGTGAACTCTGCACACAACTTGGGTGAGGTCATTCCTGAATCAAAAGTTGCTCGAAAAATTTTAAGATCCTTACCTGATAGATTTCAGGCTAAGGTCACTGCTATTGAGGAGAGCAAAGATGTTGACTCTCTCAAAGTTGATGAGCTGGTTGGGTCTCTACAAACTTATGAGATGAATTTGAGACAGCCAAAGAAATCAAAAGGAATTGCCCTTAAAGTTTCTGAAGCTCAAGATTCTGAGTCAGATGTTGACTCTGAAGTAGAAATGACATTATTCGTGAAAAAATTCAAAAAGTTTTTTTGTTCTAAAAACGATAGATTCAAGAACAATAAACAGTTTGATAAAACTATGGAACATGCCAGACCTCATGAGAGAGGCAACAGAAGTGATAGGAACCCTAAGGAAAGTCGCTCAAGCGAATCCCAATATTTTAAATGTAAGGGTTTTGGTCACTTTGCTAATGTATGCCTAAACAAAGAAGAATATAAGGGCAAGGCAAAAGCATTCAATGCCACATGGGATGAAGAATCAGAAGATCATTCTAATAATTCAGATAGCAATGAAAAGACTGATAAGTATACAGCTTTTGTTGCTCGTTTCAATAGTCCCTATGGATTTCATGGAGAGTCCAAGAAAAGTGATGATGAGAGTTCGGAAGACTCTTACGATGGGGACTCGGATGACTCGGCTGTTCGTGTGAAAGAACTGTTTGAGGAATAGATAAAATTCATCAAGGCTAACAAAGTTTTATCTGATAGGGTTAAATGTCTTGACTCTGAAAATGAAGTCTTAGTGATTGACACTGAAAAATTAAAAGTGTTGATAACTAATTTAGAGTAAGAGAATGAGTCTCTGCTAAAGAGGAATAAGTCACTAGAATGTGAATTCCAAACTTGTATGACACGTAAGGAATCCCTGGAGAATGAGATTCTTAAATCAAAGAGGGATGTGTCAGGATTCTCATCCAGTTCTGCAAAGCTTAATGAGATTCTTCGTATGAAAAAAGTCTATGGAGACAAACAGGATTTGGGTTACAAAAACAATCAAGAAAAATGGTCTTCCTCAAAGGCGATTTTTGTTAAAGCCCAAGCTATTCCCACTCAGATCAATGACCCAATCAAAATGGTCAAAAGCAGTAGTCAGTGCAAGTACTACAAAAACATTGGTCATGTGATTAGAGACTGTCACAAGTTGAGATGAGGACATCCAAATCCTCTAGAAAAAATGGTGAATACCACTCAGAGTATGAAAAGTCAGAGAATTCTTATGAAGACACATTATGAGATAAATTATTTGGATGTGTTATCTAGGAAGATGAAAGACCTACTGGAAAGGTCTAGAGAATTAATCAAGGAGATTGAGTCCCTTGAGAAATTCATACAACCTCAGAGTTATGTAACTGAAAAGAGGAAAGATCCTAAGAGAATTGATTTATCTACCAAACTCACATCTGTGTGGGTTAGGAAAGATTCTCTAAAGGAAAAATGTTCGTCAATGTCATATTTTTAAGCAATGTGCTCTCTATCCCCTCGTGTTTTCCATTCTTATTTTTTAAGGATATTTTTTTTCGTTTTGATTTTACTTCGTTTTTTAAAGAATAAAAATTGATAATATTTCAGAAAATCAAAAGATCAAGTGTTCAGAAGAATGTTAAAATTATTATTTGATTATACGATTTTGATGAGCAGTAATTTCTGAGACTTCCAAGAAAAATGACTTAACTGTTAGTAAAATTTTTGCCAATCTGTGTATTATATCTTTTAATTATTATGATTGGTCAATTTTTACTAGTGTGCATTAGAAGATTATTGAAACAGTATATCTCACATTCATATGCACACTGATTATTTCTGTGGGAATGGATTTGATAGAGGTGTGAAATCTTGTATTATTGGAATTGGGAATAAACCTTTACTGATTATAACTTCAAATTAATAGTGTTTCTGCCTTCAGTTGATTTCGAAACTGCACTATAGTCGACTGTTGGCTTCCCAATGAGAGTTACTTTTTTAAGAAAATAGCTACCTCCACAAAAGTTAGAGTGAATGCCATCTGTATGGCCTTGTTTGAAATTGAAATCTGATTCTCATTGCTGCAGAAAAGGGCTACCTACATGGAGAGTGAAAGCTACCTATATTCAAAGTGAATAAAAATGGTGTAAAAGACAGCCAATTTGCTAGAAAAATTCTTATCCATCAGCAAATACCCATATACATGAGCGTATGTGAGATCCCTTAATAACTCTAATGAGAATTTTATGATCGGATACAGGTTACCTCCAGATTCTGATACTTATTAAAAATTATTACTGAAATCTTATCCGGTACCATAGATGGACTTAGATCACTTACACATGATGATATTATTGTTGATATTTGAGTTTTTGATTACTAGTGATTTGTAACTTGCGATGATATTATGTCTAAAAGAATTATTATTTTTGATGAAGCAAAAGAGTGAACTAACGTGTTAGTTAATTCTCTTTAATAAAAATCTATGTTTATTGCTTATCAAGAGAGACTTCATGGAGTGAATTTTTTTTTGACATTTTATCTTTTCTCGAGCAGATTAAAAATGATTTTTGACTTGAAAAGATTTACTTGGGGGTCTTGGAAAATGATAATATTCATTGCATACTTATATTTCTGCACCTTTGTCAATCTGTGACAAAAATGGGGAGAGAAAATCATAGCGGTAAAAATAAGTAGATGCATGAGAATTTTTAAAGGGGGAGATTGTAAGGAATATTTTCATATTCAATTTGACAAAGATTCTGTTTGAAATAAAAATATTCTTGTAACCGTTCCTACGAGCACTAGTGTAGTGTGAAGATGTCGTGGTACACATACTTCGCCAACTACGTGAAGACTAAGGTTTCCACGTAAAAATCTCTTACGTTGTGTGATTGTTTGCTTGTATTCCGTAATCTATCATGATTAGATCAAACGACGAAAAGAAAATATACCATGGAGGTATATTCGATTTGAGTCGGTTGTGATAATCTTTTATCAAACAACTAAGGCATGCGATTTTGATTCCCTTATCATCGTCCAGTAAAACTGTATAGGTATAATTAATTTTAAATACCTAATCAACCCCCCTTTCTAGGTATATTGAGTTAAAGAGAACGGAACAGTGAAATTTCATCTTGTTGTTTGTCACTTTGAATAGTCATCTACCTCATGTTCACCATTGTAACTTATTAGTCGATTCCACTTGAAAGATGGAAAACTTATAGTCATTTCCCACAGAAGACACCAGAAGATGTCGGGGAAAATATTAGATCTCACCCACACAATCCCCAAGGAAACGACCATTGTATTAAGCTTGGTGAGTGAGATGTGAAATCTGGCCGATGAACCTTTATCACTCGATCTTGGGCACAACTCTTCACAAGAAATGTTGAGCTCCACATAGAGATGGCATACCTGCTAAAAGCACTCATATGCTCAAGTTAGCCAGTCTGCATAAATGCAAATAACACAGTTCGCGAGATCGAAACGTTTCCCAAATCTAGGTCCCAAGAGGAGAAGAATTCCCCCAAGAACCAAATCCAGAAGAAAAAGAACTAGAAGTAAGCTTGAGTTCGTAAAGAAGAATTTCTCTTGTGTTCAGCGGCATGCCCCTTTTCTAGAGGCATCTATTTCCTTTTATAGTAACTTTTCCATTGGATACGATTATGTTAGGGTTTTTCTCCCACGTGCTCATCCCCCATTGGCTTGGCTTTTTGGACCACCTGGTGCCCCATATTCTATCCTTTTTGAGCTAGTATTCGATTAGGATCTACGATTATTCATGATCGATCAGTACCAACTCTTGCCAGTTGTACGTGCCCGCCTCCTAAGGCATTTGGGACGAGGTACCTTCGAGGTACCTTAAGCTTACTGTGGACTTACGTTTTTTAAAATGCAGGATGCCATTTGCTAGTTCAACAACCGAATATGAGCTCCTGTCGGCCGGCTACTGACCTACTAAGGGATGTAGTAGTATGGCAGTTGTGGAGTCAGACGAATAACGTTGCAGGTTCTCGTCTACTTGTCCTCTAGCTAATAGTGAGCTTCCGCGAGCCGGCTGGTTAACTGTTGAAGTTTGAAGTCATGGACCCAATGCGCTGCCTATTGATCTGTTGGGAGAAACTTGGGTAAAATCCACTGAGAATTCTTCCCAAAAGAGAGACTAGCTGTAGATCCCCGCAAGTTGGACGATCTCTCGGATATATTGTACGTGATCTCCCGAACGATTTGATCGCATCGATGCCTATTCATGCCACGTGTTGGCTGCTGAGTGGCCCAAAAAATATGGTACCCACACCAACTGATAGTTAACCAAGTCAATGGAGGATTCTCGGCCAAGAATGACATGATGGCAAAGTATCTCAAATTGATATTTCGAGAACTGGTAAAGTTCAAAAAGACTGTTATTTCATATCAACAAAGAAGATAATATGCATGTGGATGCCTTAGCTTACGTAGTCACTATGCTGGGAAATACTGAGAAAAGAACCATTTCTGACTTCTCTTCTTAGCTGAGCATCAAGGCCAAGGACGGAGTCAACGTGACACTAGAATCTATGAAGCTTCTTGGATGACCTCTATCATTGCCTTCCTAAGAGATGGACAGACAAATTTGGACAAAAAAATAGCCCGGAAGATTAGCTAGAAGTACCAAATGCTTGGGGACGAGTTATACCGAAAGTTGGTTGTTGGACATTTGTTGAGATGTTTCACAACTCAGCAAACACATTTACTCTTGCAGATTTTCCATTTTTCTAAAACCAACCTATTTTATGAAATTGAGTTTTAACCATCGATCTGGTTTTTGGATCTTTAACCCGAATCCTGATGCGGGTCACATGGCGTGATTTAGTATGGATATGGAGTTATTTTGGAAATACTTAGTTACTTATTTTGGAATACCTGACATTGTTTGAGAACTTAGATATCCTATCTCTATTTTATTTACATTATTTCCCTAACCTCACTCTTGTGTCCTTTGACCTTTATCGCAGACTTTGGATCGGAGTAATCGTGTCGCGGGTCGGGTCTTGTAGACCCACAGGACTGAGCGTGACACTAAGCGCCCACAATATGAGAGCCACATGGCACACTCTTATAGGACGATGACCGTAAGGATGTTTGGGCAATCCCTAGGTGGACCTACAAACCAAAACTCAGCCTGATTAGTGATTTCAAACCTTTGGATCCTTGTACCCCAAAGAATGGTCAATAATCTCAAATTCCCACGGTGGATCGGAGTAATCGTGTCGCTGGTCGGGTCTTGTAGACCCACAGGACTGAGCGTGACACTAAGCGCCCACAATATGAGAGCCACATGGCACACTCTTATAGGACGATGACCGTAAGGATGTTTGGGCAATCCCTAGGTGGACCTACAAACCAAAACTCAGCCTGATTAGTGATTTCAAACCTTTGGATCCTTGTACCCCAAATAATGGTCAATAATCTCAAATTCCCACGGTTAAAATTAACCAATGAAAATGACTTTAATCCAACGCTTTGAAATCACTAATCAGGTTAATTTTTGGTTTGTAAGTCCACCTCGGGATTGGCCAAACATCCATACGGTCAGTGTCCTCTAAAAATGTGCCATGTGGTTCATATTGTGGATGGTCAGCAGGTTCGCTGAATGTCAACGATCAACGAAGTTTTACTCCAGTTGCACTGTATGGCCTGCCATATCTCTGTAGGCCATTGTTGCGCTGTAACACTCAGTATTGGAAAATTTTAGCCTATGGAGCATATAAAAACGTGCCATTTGGCACACTCTTAATTTCAGGCGCACCGAACCATGAATGATTGGCCCACCACTTGATGGACCTACACACCAAAAACAACCTGATTAGTGATATCTAGCCATTGGATTTGATTATTTTTATAGGGTAAATTCTGGCCGTTGGATTATAACATTTTTGGATATTCAGATTTAAGATAACTATCAGGCTGATGCTTTGTAAGGCTGAAAATGTACATCATTTACTGATTCTTCTAGCATGCATATTCCTTTTCATGATCAGCTCTTCTAGAACAGTGTAGAAGTATTTGGTTGAGCCAATACTATAGTTCGACTCCGACCAATAACTATTGATCCAAACACAAACCAAGATCCATAATCCAAATCACACCAAGAGATAGTTTGACCGGTCAGATCCATTATAAAAGAAATCTATTCATAGTAAGAGGGTCAGGTTATCACCATTTGCAGTTTTGCACTCCCCTGTGGGGCCATATGAAGATGAATTAAGGACTGATTTTTGGTGATGAGGATGATCTAATCATGTAGATTATATTCCCAAAAAATCAGCCCATTCTGAACCAATTGCCTACTTAGAGAAAATCAGAGAGAGCATAAAAGAAAGAAGAAGATGGTCTCTTACGCAGCAACGATCTCAAGATTCTAGTCAACGAGAGAAGACTAGCCCAGATGTAAAATTCGAAAAGCTTCAAAATCCGATCCAGTTGGGTGCGGCTGCATCAAGCAAAAGCATATAGATATATTAAGCAAAATATAAGAAGGAAGCAAAAGCATATATGAAATATAGCAACTTAAGAAGACATGGCTGGCGCGCACCTTCAGGCAAATCCCAAATCTAGAACCAGTAGAACTCAAAAATAAACCTCTCAGCCTAAAGTGAGAAACATATGGAAGATCATATTCTATATTATCATCACCGACCACCCCAATCAATGGACTTTGACCCATTTTAGAAAATATTTTTTTACTCCTTGCGGCTTTCTTAGGTGTGGGCGTCACTAGCAGCACCTAAAAAGCCACGTCGTCGCACACCAACAGTTAGTGATTAAAAGAGCAAAAGGGAGTTGTTTAACAACTCAGCCCAAACATCACGACTATAAACTGAATAAAGAGCAAAAAGGGAACTACAACATTGAAGGTGCCTTTGAAGTATTCAACACACCTGGGTCTGGATATCATTTTCTCCTACAGTGGGAAGGGCAGGAATAAGCACCGAAGGTGAACAAGCAAATCAAAATTAAATGCAGTACTCACAACAGGAGCTCCACAAGATGGGGGCAAACACCCGCTTCAATTACAGCTTGGATTTTGTCATTTGTCCCTCTTAGAAATGCTCAAATTTTGCTAAAAAATATTAAATATGCATTATACACATAATACGCATATGTACATGCTAGTGACCAGAAATGTAATCAACTGAAGTTGCAATCTCTCTGAGCTTGGAAAGACTCCTTCCACTTTCACAATTTCCAGACCTAAGTTTTAGGTACAAATGATCGAATTTGACTTCAATTGACTACATACTCTCAAACATTTCCAGCAAATTAAGGCACTGCAATAGTTTATAATTTTATATCAATTGGTAATACTAGTGGAGGGGCACATGATGATCAAGTAAATATAGTGTTTTAAGTTACTTTAAACTTAGTGCTGGTCACCAATATATATGTTGCGTGTCGGCCATGCCAAAAATTCGCACATTGGATCTACTAACAGCAGGTATGTAGTTTGGCACTCATGTTGCGGTCCCCAGACGGAAAAAAATCAAATAAAATCTGCCTGATAGGCAATTCCTAGCCATTGGTTGGAGCACTTTAGAACATGGGCTTCAAATTCAGATTTTGATTTCAAGACATGGGAAGAGCCAAAAAAATGGGCTCCACTAAATAATTCAACAACCAAATCAAAATTCAATGTGGTACTCAGAGTAGGAGTTCCATAAGATGGGGGCTAACATATGCTTCAATTACAGCTTAGATTTGTAATTTGTACCATTGGAGAGAGAAGAAAGTTCCCATACGAAAGTCGCCCATGCCCCCCTCCTCCCAGTGATTAATTTATCGGAGTCTCGTAGCCGGTCAATTATCACTCTAGCTATTGGTGAAATTATCTTTTAATTACCAAGTTAAGTCCTAAAGGGGGGTGAATAGGACAATTTTTTAATTTCTTTGCGGATACTATATGGATTAAAAATTAATGATCACATAAGGTGAAAAATGATCAAACGATCAAAATACAAACATCCACAGAACATAGATATGAAAAAATCTGAGACAAAAATATGCAAACATTCACAATCACACAAGACTCAGATTTATAGTGGTTCGGTGACTCCGCACCTACATCCACTGTTCAATACTCATAACGAGTAGTATTATATTATTTCAATCATGCATTATAACATTTTCAATCAAAATATATAATCAATCAACTAAGGTTCCACTTAATCTCAATCTAACGAGAATCGCTTCTCGCTCACTTAGAGAGTCAACATAGGCTAGTAGTCTATTTAGAGAAGCCCTCTTCTAATGAATCTACAGTCCTCAACTCAGTTCGATGAGTCCTCACTCATCCACCAATCGCAAATAATCAATGTTTGTAAACTTTGAATTTTATCTAAAAGAATTTGATAAACTTACATTTAGATGAATACGATCAAATAGAGAATCGTTGGAGAATAATTCGCTTCAGAGACACTGTACAAAGAGTAATCCTCTTTTTGAAGGAGGATGTTTGTTGAAGAACAATGACTAATTGCCTCTACAAACACTTAGAGTCTTCACAAGGAATTCACAGCTTTACTAGGGTGAAACTCTCAAAAATTTCAAATCTCTAGACTCAAAAAGTGATAATGGAAGGATGAGAGCTAAGAGAATTTTTGATTGAAACTTTTTATGAGAGCGGAAGGCTCTAATTTATAGACCATCCTCCACTCATAAAAAGTGAACCAAAAATAGCCGTTTGAGAAGCCAAAAAGCGCCCAAACTCGCAGAAAAGATCAAGTCAAAATCGAGATCCTAAAAGGGTGGGGTCGACCACACTTTTTGGCCGGTCGATCGGACTTCGGTCGACTGGACCTTTTGGTCGATCGTCTGCTCAGGTTAGAACCATAATTTTATGGTACCGAGAGGTCCGATCGACCACACCTTTTGACCGGTCGACCGATCAGAGTCAGTAGACTCCGGTTGGCCGCTCAAAGTGGTCAGTCGGTCGATCCTCGCAGACCTTCTCTGAAAAATATCCAAACAATTATAATAAATATCCTATGTCTTTAGGATAGCTTCCAAACCGATACCAAAAGAACAGTAAGACATCTAGGGTTAAATTGATCCACTGGCAACGAGCAGTATACCCTTAGATGTAGGCAAATAACCGTAATACAAGTTTCTTGATAGTTGAACGTTCGTTGAGTGAGAACGTACTTTGATCATTCATATCTTCATGCTTAAGCTTGACTTTGTCTTCAGTTGAGCTTCAACATTTGGGTTGGTTTTCTTCAGCTTTAATTCTTCTTTGATTTGTTGATGAAGTCCACTTGATCTTTTGACACTTCATTTTTCAACGAACTCCTAACTCAACGATTTCTATTTACAGAAGAACTAAGTATTCTCGAGATTGACAACTGAGACTTTTCAATCTCCCCCTTTGTCAATGCCAGGACAAAAACAAATAACTACCCAATTATATTATAATTTTTGCCTAATCAAAAATAAATCAATAAAGCTCCTCCTAAGTACAATAACGACCCAAATAAATGATCTTGAAGAAGCAAGGGGCATGGGAGCAAAATAACACAGTGGTTGCGATTAGTACCAAACTTCTTGTATCAACCTGTTGGTACAAAATAATCAACTTAACAAAATAATCTTTGACAAAAGCTTTTCATTAGTACATTAGTCTAATAATACCAAAAACATCTTCTCAGTACATTCGTCCAATAAAACCAAAAGATAGTAATAATCACAGATTTTATGACAAGTAGATCAATCAATAGAATAGATAGCAACAAGTGTATCATAATCTAATAAATATTTCTATACAACAGATATTTCCAAATATAATTGCGAAATATAATTGATTTCTCCCACTTTTTGTTATACATTAACAAAGGAAAAAAACTATTAATGATAGTGCAATATATCATCATATCCACCACAAGTATATAAGAACAAAATACCATCCAAATAAATAGATATGGTCAACAGATTGTCCCAAATATACCACAATGTTGAACATCTCATAACCACACAATCACCAAGGTATCTCAGTAGCAAATAGTACAGACCAAAAGTATAAAATAATACATCTCAAAAGAAAACATACTACTGATCTAAAAAGAGAGCAATCGTGCTCTAATCATAGTCCTCATCCTCATCATCATCTTTATCTGCATCATCTTCTTCCTCTTCTTCTTCATTTTCTTCATCTTCATCTTCATCTTCATCTTCATCTTCAGCCGCAGAGGGTACTATGATCTCCTCAGGGGATGACTCTAGATAGTCAGGATGCTAAGACCTAAGAAATGAAGTCATAAGCTATTGTTGTCGAGAAAATTTGTCAATTGACCCGCAAAGATTGTCCAACTTGGACGAAAGACCTGCAATGGATGTAGATACGGAGGGACAATGAGATACAGAGCTCGAGGCAGAAGCAGAAGCAGAAGAGTCACCTACTAGCATCTTACTAAAAGTGGATTGATTAATATGTAAGATTTGATGTAGTGTTTCATCTGAGTCAAGAATGAGAACTTTGAAGTTACTCAGAATTTTTGAAACCAAAATGCCAAATGACAAAGAACGCTTGCAATTTTCAATCGACAATTTTTCAACCATCAGATGAAAAATAACAGAAGGACCACAGATACGAGTGCCTTGAGAGCACAATACAAAATGTATTGAATATAGGGTCCAATCTCACTACGATATCCTGCCTTTGGGATCAAATTATAGGAGAAAATAAGCTCTAACAAATGATACATAGGAAGTAAGTCTCGAGTAGCCAAATCAGAGTTCCACTGAACTACCATCCTACAAATGGCTTTAGAGATAGCCTTTTTGTTCTTTAGGGGTAGGGAATGGGGAAAATTTCTCAATTAAATACACGATGAAAACTAGTAATTTTAGAGATCAGAGAAAGGGTGATCTTCATCCTAACTCCCCTGACCTCAGAATAGAGGTAGGGACCTTCTGTATCATGATTATTTAGATTGCAATAAAACATTCTAACTAATTCAGGATATGCAACTCCAGAAATAGAAAAGAGTTTAGATCAACCTACCGAGTTTAGAAGATTAGGGATTCTAGTCATTGTCACTTCCTTCTCGATTACCCCACGTTCCACAGCAACATCTCTTTTAATATAGGTTTTCATGAAACTAGCCATGGCTATGGGATTGATGAAGAGACTAAGAGGATAGGGATTACTAGAGGATGATTCACCTCTTGCTCTTTTCCCTTGAGATGCCATTGAAAGAAAATCAAAGAAATTTCACTAAAAAATGGGTAATGGTGAGAGTAGAAATCTCTAGAAAAGAGATTAGATTTGGGGGGCAAGAAGTTTCTCAATTGGAATGGATGGTCACCAAATTTTTAAGGTTCCAAATGGTTTACAAATGGCCCAAAAATGATTTGAGAGACTTCATAAACAAAGGCGGCGGACTGGACATGGGTTGACCCGCCCGCAAAACCGATTATAGGTTCGAGTGCGAGGCACGGTCGACCGGTCATAATGATCGGTCGACCGGACATGTTTGGCCGACTAGACCTTTTGTTTGGTCGGCCCGACCCTGCAATTGCAAAAATGAAAAACCCAAAAGATTTGTTTGGTCGACCGGACGTTTTGTTCGGTTGACCCGACCTCGTAAACTTTATTTTCAAAACCCAATCGCCTTGACAATTTATTCTTCGGTCGACCGGATATTTTGTTAAGTCGACCCAACTCCGTAAATGCCAAATCCAGAAACCCAATCATCTCAAAATATCACCAATTTTCCAAATAATCATATATTCAATAATATCACCAAAGAAATTATATACCCAAATATGATATGGTACCAAATATCATCACACAAAAGAATTCAACCAACAATAGCAATTCCAAATTTACAAAAATAATTAACTAACCATCAATTTGGATGATTAGATGATTTAACTGAAAAAATGAAGATAAGATATTCAATATGACTTCAATAATTTCAGTTAGACCCAAATAAAATCAATTAATAAGACAAATTCCTATAGATTTCTCCAGATATTCATATTTGAGTGAATCTAAAGGTTTGGTCAAAATATCAACAAGTTGAATTTCTGTGTTCACATACTCTAATAAAATTATCTATTTTTTAACCAACTCTCTAATAAAGTGATGTCTAATATCTATGTGCTTGGTTATAGAGTGTTTTATAGAATTTTTAGAAGTACAAATAACACTCGTGTTATCACTGAATAAATTCATAGATCCCTGATCAATTCCATAATCCAACAACATTTGTTTCATCCAAATTAACTGGCATAATAACTACCAGTGACAATATATTCCGCTTCAGCGATAGACAAAGATATAATATTATGTTTCTTGCTGTGCCAAGCAACCAAATAATTTCCAATATAAAAACACCCTCCATTGGTGCTTTTTTGATCATCGACATTTTTTGCCTAGTCAGCATCCGAATAACCTGCGATTTCACTGTTAATCTCAAGAGGATATCAGAAATCGAATTCAATGGTACCATTGACATATTTGATGATTCTTTTAACAGCTATGCGAGGAGATTCTTTCGGGTCAAATTGATATCTAGCGCGAGCTCCTACACTAAAGGCAATATCGAATCTACTAGCTGTGAGATAAAGAAGACTACCAATCATGCTCTTATATAAAGTCTGATCAACCGATTTACTAGACAAATCCTTGGTAAGTTTAATGCTAGTGCTCATGGGAGTTTGTGAAGATTTAGATGATTCTAAATCAAATTTTTTAATCAATTCTTTGGAATATTTAGATTGGGAAAGAAAGATTTCATTTTCTAATTATTTAATTTGAAGTCCTAGAAAGAAATTCAGTTCACCTTCTATGCTCATTTCAAATTCAAATTTCATAGTTTGAGCAAATTCTAAAACATACTTTTCAGTAGTTGAACCAAAGACAATATCATCAACATATATCTGAGATATTAACATTCAATTACCTTTCTTCTTAATAAATAATGTTTTATCAATAGTTCCCACTGTGAATCCATTTTTCAATAAAAATTGAGTTAATCTTTCATATCAAGCTCTTGGTACTTGTTTTAACCCATATAAGGCTTTCTTAAGCCTATAAACATAATTACTTTTATGAGGGTCTTCAAATCCTTTAGGCTGTTCTACATACACTTCTTCTTCTAGAATCTCATTTAGGAACGCACTCTTAACATCTATTTGATAGAGTTTATATTTTAAGATACAGGCTAATGCTAAGAGAATCCTAATAGATTCTAGTCTAGCCACTGGAGCAAAAGTCTGATCAAAATCAATCCCTTCAACTCGAGAGTATCCTTGAGCCACTAATCTGGTATTGTTTCTAGTTATTAAACCGTTCTCATCAAGTTTATTCTTATATATTCACTTAGTTCCTACGACATTTTTATTTGAAGGTCTAGAAGTTCAAACCCAAACATCATTTCTCTTAAATTGATTTAACTCTTTTGCATAGCATTTATCCAGTGTTCATCTAGAAGAGCTTTTTTAATATTTATTGGTTCAATTTTAGAGGTAAAACATAAATGGCTGGATGTATTTTCTAATTGACTTCTCGTACGCACACTACTATCCTTGTTACCAATAATATCTGAACTGGGATGATCTTAAATGTATTTGAATTCTTTAAGTTTCTTTGAATTGTGGATACATGATTCACCTTTTTCAAAATTAATAGGTTCTTCAATCTCATCTGACTCATTATCCATTTCTAAAGATTCATCATTTATGACTACATTTACTGATTTTTCTATGGTTAAAGTTCTTTTATTAAAGATCCCATAAGCTCTACTCCTAATGGAATAACCTAAAAAAATACCTTCATCACATTTAGAATCAAACTTTCCAAGATTTTCTCTGTCTCTAAGCATGTAGCATGTACTCTTAAAGATCTTAAAATATTTTACATTTGGTTTGATTTCATTCCAAATTTCATAGGCTGTCTTCAAGGTTCCAGATCTCAAATAGACACGATTGATCGTATAGCATGCAGTATTAACTGCTTCAGCCCACAAATTTCCTGTAAGATTTTTACTAGTAAGCATAACTCTTCCCATTTCCTTAAGAGTCCTATTTTTTCTTTCAGCAATATCATTTTGCTGGGGTGTTTTAGCTGCAGAGAATTAATGTTTAATTTCACTTTCCTCACAATATTCATCAAACTTGTGATTATCAAATTCTCTCCCATTGTCACTTCTAATCCTTATAATAGACAAGCTTTTCTCATTCTGTATTCTTTTACAAATTTTCATAAGTTCTTCAAAAGTTTTAGATTTTTCTCTAAAAAAAGTTACCCAAGTAAATCTGGTGAAGTCATTAATAATAGTTAAGAAATATCTTTTTCCACAAAGACTTTTTATTCTATTTGGTCAAACTAAGTCCATGTGTAATAATTCTAAAATTCTAGAAGAGCCAATATTTTTAATCTTTTTGTGTGAATTTCTAACTTTTTTTCCTTTTAGGCAAGACCCACAAATAGTTTGATAATTCTTATTAAGTTTGAGAATTCCTCTAATTAATTCATTTCTACTGATTTTGGCTAAGTCTTTAAAGTTTATGTGTTCCAGACGTTGGTGCCAAAGTTCGATTTCATTTGTTTGTGCCATGTTGCACTTAATCGAACCACCAGTCTCAATGACATAACAATTATCAGTATTTCTATTCCCTTGAATTATTACTCTGATAATTCTTATTAAGTTAGTATTTCTATGATTTCACATTTTTCTTTAAAGAACTTGCATATAAATCTGACTAATACTAAGAAGATTATGTTTTAGACCTTTCACATACAAAACATTTTCAATCTTAGGTATTCCTGGACCTTGAATAGTCCATCTCCCAATTATTTTATCACTACTACCATCACCAAATATAACCTCACCATCATGAGATTTATCAAAGGAACAGAAAAGAGATCTTTCTCCAGTCATGTGTCTGGAGCATCCACTATCCAAATACCACTTCGAAGTTTTATTTGCAATTAAAGCAATATGAACAACCAAATATTTTTCAACAAATTTTTTATTCCATCTTTTTATGGGAATAGCCTCATTGCTCTTTTTGTTGATCTGAGAGTTATTAATATTTTCTTTTATGTTTTTAGCTTTAGCATTTAAGTCAACTATCTTCTTAAATAATTCATTTTATTTGTTTTGTTTTCTAGTTTCTTCCAAAAAATTTAGATTTTAAATTTTAGAATTTTCATTTTTTCATTTTCTTTTTTTTTTCTTAAAAATTCTGTCTTCCTTTTAAGAACATGACAATTATATTTTGTATGACCAAAATGTCTATAATAATGACAAATAATATTCAAATTTTGAGTTTGTTCATTTTGAGTAGAATCCAAAGTAGCTTTTACAAACACAGTTTCGGAATTAATACTTTTTTTTTATTTTCTAATATAGCCAAGTCCTCTCTTGTTATGATTTGCCTTTTTTATGGTTAAAAGACTTTCAAGTCTAGAATTTCCTATAGTAATGTTTCTGATTAAGGTTGCATTCTTGATTTTAAGTTCATTTCTTTTAAGACTTAATTTTTCAATTTCATCTTCAAGTTCTTGTTCTCTGTTCAAGATTTGTGTCACTTCATCTTCTTTGTCCTTCACAGTTTGATATAAATTCTCTAATTCAATTTTTAGTGAAGCATTTTCATAACACAATAATGTATTTTTCTTTTTCAAGGTGTCACAAGATTTAGTCAAAGTTAGGCTTTCTTTATATAACTTGTTAAAAGCATTCTGAATATATTCTTTACCTTCATTATCACTTAAGTCACTTTCATTATCAATTTGTGCATTTTTAGAGTGACAATTTTCATTAATATTATCAATAGTCATTAAAGCTCTAACATTAGATGATTCTCCGCTATCACTGGATGTGTTTGTTTCCATATCAGATTCATGATTATTTATATCCCAAGCAACAACTTCCATAGCTTTAGTTTTTCCTTTCTTAACATTGTTAGGACAGTCAGTAGAGATATGATCGAACTCCCTGCATTTATAATATTGTATTTCATCTTTATTGTTCTCTCATTTTTTATGTTTATCAAATTTTTCAAAAGATTTTCTATTCATTTGTGTAAAAATTTTCTTATCTTTGTTTCTAAAAAATTTTCTGAATTTTTAGCAAAAAGGGCAACTTCATTATCAGTATTATTAGACTCGTCAGAGTCAGTTTCTTTTATTAATTACTTCTGGGAGGTTTTTAGAGCTAACCCTTTTTTCTTAGGAGTATGAAGTTTAAGTTCAAATGTTTGTATTGATCCTATTAATTCTTCTAGTCTTATTAAATCAACATTTTTACTTTCTTCAATAGCCATTATTTTAGTGTGAAACCTATCAAGCAAAGATCTTAGAATTTTTCTAACAATTTTTGGTTCAAGGATAGCTTCACCAAGACCCCACATAGAATTAATTATTTCACTCAATTTAGTGTAGTAGTCTGTGGAACTTTCATCCTCATTCATTCTTATGATTTCAAATTGAGTTGTGAGCATTTGAAGTTTTGACAATTTAACAGAGTTTGTTCCTTCATGGGTCATATCCAAAATGTCTCATGCTTGTTTTGAGGTCTCACAAGCAATAATTCTCTTAAATTCATCCGGAGATAAGGCACAGTGTATTGCATTCAATGCTCGATTATTATGTTGATATGCTTCTTTATCTCCCACACTCTATTCTCTTTTAGGTTTATAAGTAATGGTTGTTGACTCACCTACAGTAGTTGTTACAATAGGGGATATCCATCCCATTTCCACTGATTCTCAAATTCGTTCATTAAGAGATTTAAAAAAAATCATCATTCTAACATTTCAGTAGGCATAATTAGTACCATTGAATAGGGGATGTCCAGACACAGAGAATCCCTCTTGACTCATGGTTATTCCAAGGGAACTAAGGATCACACTTGGGTTGTTAAGTCCTTTAACAAAGTGACATTGGTTTGATACCAAGTTAAGTCCTAGAGGGGGGAGAATAGGATAATTTTTTAATTTCTTTGCAGATACTATATGGATTAAAAATTAATGATCACACAATGCGGAAAAGGATCAAACAATCAAAATATAAATCATCCACAAAATATAGATATGAAAAAACCTTAGACAAAAATATGCGAACATTCACAATCATACGAGACTCAGATTTATAGTAGTTCGGTGACTCTGCACCTACGTCTACTATCCAATACTCACAATGAGTAGTATTATATTATGTCAATCATGCATTATAACATTTCCAATCAAAATAAATAATCAATCAACTAAGGTTCCACTTAATCTTAAGCTAACAAGAATTGCTTCTCGCTTACTTATAGAGTTAGCCTAGGCCAGTACTCTATTTAGAGAAGCCCTCTTCTGATGGATCTACAGTCCTCAACTCAGTTAGACGAGCCATCACTCATCCGCCAATCACAAATAATCAATGCTTATAAACTTCAAATTTTATCTAAAAGAATTTGATAAACTTACATTTAGATGAATACGATCAAATAAAGAATCCTTGGAGAAGAATTCGCCTTAGACACACTGTACTAAGAGTAATCCTCTTTTTGATGGAGGATGCTTGTTGAAGAACAATGGCTAATTGCCTTTACAAACACTTAGAGCCTTCATAAAAAATTAACAGCTTTGTTAGGGTGAAGCTCTCACAAATTTCAAATCTCTAGACTCAAAGAGTGATAACGGAAGGATTGGAGTTAAGAGATTTCTTGATTGACACTTTTTATGAGAAGGGAAAGCTCTAATTTATAGACCAGTCTCCACTCATAAAAAATGAACCGAAAATAGCCGTTTGAAAAGCCAGAAAGTGTTCAAACTTGTAGAAAAGATCGAGTCAAAATCGAGATCCTAAAAGGGTGGGGTCGATCGCAGTTTTTGGCCAGTCAACTGGACCTTTTGCTTAGTTGCCCGCTTAGGTCAGAACCATAATTTTATGGTACCGAGAGGTCTGGTCGACCTGTCAGAGTCAGTAGACTCTGATTGGCCGCTCAAAGTGGTCGGTCGGCCGGTCCTCGCAGACCTTCTCCGAAAAATATCTAAACAATTATAATAACTAGCCTATGCCTTTAGGATAGCTTCCAAACGATACCAAAAGAACCGTAAGACATCTAGGGTTAAATTGATCCGCTGGCAACGCGTAGTGTACCCTTAGATGTATACAAATAACTGCAACACGAGCTTCTTGATATTTGACGTTCATTGAGTGAGAACGTACTTTGATCATTCATATCTTCATGCTTGAGCTTGATTTTGTTTTCAGTTGAGCTTGAACACTTGAGTTGGTTATCTTCAGCTTTAATTCTTCTTTGATTTGTTGATGAAGTCCACTTGATCTTTTAACACTTCAGTCTTCAGCGAACTCCTAACTCAACGATTTCTATTTACAGAAGAACTATGTGTTCCTAGGATTGACAACCAAGACTTTTCAATTGGTTTGAATTTTATGTTACTGTCGACGATTAGTGATTGGATCAGAAAAATGAATTATATTATAATTTGGTTTTTGTTTGTATCCTTTCGGAATTCTTAAGGACGATCTGTAGATTTGATTCAACAGTTAATTCGGAGTTCTCCTAAAGGTCTCCGTTGTAGTGGATTTCATTTTTAGGCGCCTTGTTCTAGATTGACGATAATATTACGAGCCACAATCATTTTTGCTTTGGAAGTAATGACTGCCTCAAATTCTATTTCAGACCCTTCAAAATCACTTCTGGCGTTCTCCAATGGATCCTGTGCTGTTGTACATGGGAACACCAGAAAATTTCGGAATTCTACCCATTAAGCTGCTTTGCTACAACAATTTCGACTTTGCTAGAACCCAAAGCATAGGGAATGCCATGTGATCACATGCATGTCAGAGTGCCTACTTTATTACGGAGGATCATGGTTTAAAAAACGACCGTTATAACGGATTCGAACCTCCCCTGTTACACAATTCTTGACACGCACCCGAGTGCTTTTTGCCACTTACCGGAGTGCCTTTGTATTTTGTAATAAAAAATTAAAAAAATGCTGATAGGTGGCAAAAAGCACTGGGTACGTGTCGAGAATTGTGTGGTTGTGACCGTCTTTGGTCACAGTGGGCTTTGACCCAATTTTACTCCAATTTTCATTAACAAAAACTTCTAAGTGTTTGCGTAACCCCATCTTAATTACAAAGAACCAAGAAAAGTCTTAGTGGCCGTGCATAGACCAAAATGCGCTGCCGAGAGAATCGAATCATCTTTGTAAATTGGTTATTTTTTTAACAAATCTTCAGCTTCTTCTAGGAGCCTAGCTTGGCCAAGAAGTTATGCAATTACAATGCCACAATAATAGGGCTGCAACTTGGGCGGGCTAAACCTAAGCCCAACGGGTTGAACCCGACATTAGGGTTGGGTTGGGTTAGCCTTTTCAAAACTTGGGTTGGGCTCGGGCTGAATTTTTGGTAACCCGATCAAATTGGGTTGGGCTAGGGTTGACGCTCAACCCAACCTGACCCAATCTAAGCTCGACATACAAACTACATATATGTATCAGTATATCAAAAAACATCCACACTATACATTTTGGCAAATGCAACACCCTATGGATGTCCTTAGCAAACCACAAACCTTGTGTTAGCTTACAAAATGTCCTTGAAACTACATTTTGACATTTTATGTGATCGGTTGATATTGAAAATATCATGTTTTCTTTAACGATTTTTTTTATTAATTCTTAAGAACGATTATCATGCATTTGAGTTAATGAACTTTTACCTTATTATGAAAATATCAATGAAGCTAATGTTTAATGGTTATAGCATCAAGGTTTAAAAGGGACCGTTATAACGGTCTGTGGGCGTTACCGTTTTTTCCGTTATAACGAAAAAAACGCTCAGGGTCAAAAATGGAAAAAATGAAAAATAATGGAAATAACGTAAAAAACAGGAAAAATGGGGAAAAAAGGGCGCTGAAATTCTAATTTTGAAGTTTGAAATTTGAATTTCAAAATTTCAAAAACGGAATATAACAGAAAAAATGGCCATTTTTTTCACATTTTTTTTCCAGAAAATAACGGTTGTTATTTTCGTTATAACGACCGTTATTTTCTGGGTATTTTAACGGTGCGTAACGTAACGGGGTAGGTCTGAATCAGTTATAACGGCCAATTTTTAAACCTCGGTTAGCATAACGATTGTTGTATTGACCAATAAATTATGGGTCGTGATGTAACAAGGTATACCTGAGATCTTTTCCTTTGCGGAAGCGGCATTTTTGGTGGTCAGCGCTGCAATCTGGGCCCACTGATCGCATGGATGTTTAGCGCACCCCTTAATAGACATTCATTCCAAAAATCAGCTTGTTTAATGATTTTTAGCAATTGGTTTTAGTACGATTGAACGGCTATAAGAACGCCTTAAAAAGTGCTAAAAAGTGTTAAAATCTAATGGTTATGGATTACCAATCAGGGTGATTTTTGGTCTGTATATCCACCAAGGGGTGTTATAAACATCCATGCGGTCAGTGGGCCCAAATGACAGTGGTGAGCAACAAAATAGTGCTTCCGCATTTGAAACAATTTCAGGCATACCTAGTTACATCTTTTTCAAAAATTATTTTAATATGAAAACATTTAACAATCTTTCCAACCAAGAAAAAAAATTAAGAAATTGACCAACCCGATCAACCCGACTAACCTGACCAACCCGATAGGGTTGGGTTAGGGTTGAAAAATCCAGGCCCAACCTACGGTTAGTTTGGGTTAGGGTTCACATCCTTTAAGGTTGGGTGGGGCTAGGGTTGACCTCCAACCTGACCCAACCCGCCCGAGTTGCAGCCCTTGTGACAATAATATCTCTCTAACCTCCGTTAGATACTGGCAGTGGACCCCTCTTCGTTCTTTCACAATAACATCTGTATGAGCCATGTGGACATTCTTAGAGACCACTGACCGTATGGATTTTTGGTCCATCCATACATGGAAATACATGCCAAAAACCAGATTGACTGGTGATCTAAAACCATGGGATCTGAGTCTCCCAAATAATGCTCCAATCACACGGTTAAAAATCAGCTCATTAAAAAGACTGAAATCCAAATGCTAGAAATCTCCATGTAAGGTTGGCCAAATATAAATAAGATCAGTACTCTCTGAGAATGTGCCACGTAGCTTATGCAGATGTGCGTGAGCGTCTGTGGTCAAAGACGTCCATGAGCAAAAATGGATTTATATAGAACTAAAAGAAATAAAAATTTGATGACGGACATCCGCCATCAACATTGATGACGAAACATAGTGTAGGGGAAAGACCCACACCCCCTCGAGATAAGCTAAAAAACAGAGTCAATTATCAAGCATCGCGTCGATGTCCTCCTTGCCGAGGTAAAGAAATACTGTTTCCCAACTGAGCTGACAATAGATCATGTTAGGATCTTTACTAGACCTCAAGCCGCCATTCATCCAGAAAAGATATCTTGTCAGGAGAAGGCAAACTTTAGCCTATATACCAGGATCGACGTCACACCCTGTGGGGCTCCATGATTTGAGGATGCTTGGTGTGTAGTACCAAACATCGATCTTAACCTTAAAGGTATGCACCTTGAAGACGTAGACTTTCAAGACGCACTTCTTCGGCTGAAGACGCACTACCAAACGCATCCTAATTGCGCTGCTTTTTGGTGTGTAGGCCCACTAAGGGCTGGGACAAACATCTGAAAAAATTGGCGTGAGGTGAATATCTCGTGTGGCTAGGGGTGTCAACGGGTCGGTTCAGGTTCTGGTTCAGGTTTGGTTCCTAAGGTAATCAGAACCAGAACCGATATTGACAGTTCTTATCGGTTCCAGTTCATGTCGATTCCGGTTCTCAAAATGATGGATCCAGAACCGGAACCGATTATTTGGTTTTTATCGGTTTCGATTCATGTTCAGGGTATATTGGTACAAATCTTGATAATATTACAATTTTAATACTATCTTTAAGTATTGGTTCTGGTTCTTATTGGTTCGGTTCCGTTTCCTATCAGTTTCGGGTCCACATCTAACTACCCAGAACCGGAACCATTATTTTCTGTTCGGTTTCTGGTTTCAGTTCTTTTTTAGTCGGTTCCCAAAAATGTGGAACCACTACCGGTGTTCTGGTTCCGGTTCGGTTAAATCGGGTAAAATTGACACCCTTACCTGTGGCCCTTTGGGAAACACAAAAATACACCATGTGGCGCACTCTTTTCAGGTTCACTGACTTATGAGTGACTGGCCTACCTTTGATGGACCTAATACCAAATCTCCCCCTTGATTGGTGATCTTTCAGTCCCATCGAACCATGAATGATTGGCCCACCCCTTGATGGACCTACACACCAAAAACAGCCTGATTAATGATCTCTAGCCATTGGATTTCAATGTTTTCATAGGGTGATTTCTGGCCGTTGGATTATAAATTTTTTTTTGGATATTCAGATTTAAATCACTAATCAGGCTGAAGATATACATCATTTGCTGATTAAGAGATGAATAGATGAATTAAGAAGTGATTGTTGGTGAGGATGGATCTCCTCATCATGTTGGGTGGCTGAATCAAGGAAAAGCATATAGATATATTAAGCAATAAAATGATGTCAATGGAAGATCAAATCCTTTACTATCATCACCGATCACTCCAATCAATGGACTTTGACCATTCTGGATATATATTTTTTTAATCCTGGCGACTTTCTTAGGTGCTGGCATCACAGCCGAGATTTTTTTTTTCTTTTTTGATCCAGCAACCTATAATTAATTAAGTCCCACTTGTTGCTTCTTGTAAATTTTCAATAGGCCTGAACGAAAACCCAATCCAATTCAATTAAATTAAAATTCAGGCCCCAAACCTCAATACTCCCAGGTTTGGGGCCTAATTTGACCTAACAATCATCCATTCAACTCTCAACTCTCCAGCATGTGGATGTAAAAACTGTTTGCAACGCTGTTGGGATGATTATAGCAATTGGATTCAAGCATGTTTTTTTGCGTCTTCTAATGATTAGAAATTATCAATCAAGCTGATTTTTGGTATGTATATCCACCCAGGGGTGGGGTAAACATCCATATGGTTAGTGGGCTCAAAAAATGAGCCATGTAGGGCTACGGGAGCCCTCTGCATAGAAAACATGTAAAAGTTTTACGTTGGGCCTTTGTTGAATATTATCTATTACTATCTTAAAGACAAAATTTGAGGCTTCACCCCTTTGTTGAATATTTTCTATTACTATTTTAAAGAGAAAATTTGAGGCTTCACCCAACGCTGCGTGTGGCTTCAGTTACCCTATAAAAAAGATGGTTTAAGCTTAAATGCAATAACACTATTTTCAATAGAAAGAACGATCATTTTCTTTTTTATATAAACGGGTATCACGTGATACATATAAAATCATGAATGATAATTTAATGCAAGATCGAGAACATTAGCTTAAACATTCCCAAACATTTTAAATTTTATAATAGTAGGTATAAACTGCAAACAATCTCTTGGAGATAGAGAAATTAAAAGGCAGTGGTTGCCCAATATTAGAGAATATATTGTAATAAAATGTGTGAGATACACCATATCATCTTTGGTATATCTCATCACATATTCTTCAGATCTTAACGATCTGGATAAATCAATTAGGATTAGATTTGATCCTAAGAGATTAGGATTTCCTACCTTATTGGACTCTTGTAATGCTCTATATAAGAGCTTTGAGTTGGCCAATATAATTACTCAAGTTTATCAATAAACTCAAACTTCTTTGTGGTATCAGAGCAGGAATCCAATAACTTGTGCTCTTCTAATCTCTTCTTTTGGTTCATCATTCTTCCCACCGGGCTTCACTCCTCGAGGAGAAGTGAGTATAAATTGATGGAAAACATATAGTCTTAAATAATCAAATGGTTGTTCTTAATGATTGTTGAATCTCTCTTATTTGTTCGATAAATAATATTGTCGTTCTAATTTCAATGTTACATTGGATACTTTTGTTATAATTTTATTTGCTTTAATTTTAATATTGTTGGAGATCTTGCCTCCAATACCACGTTGGATTATTTAGAGCACTAACTAAAATTAGCCAAACAAGAAGGGTACCCACCTTCATGCAGAAGAACCTAAATGAATATCGAAGGAGAGTAATCGTTAATGCATTAGTTGTCATCAATCTGAAGGTATGCTTGCCTAGACTTTAAATATTTACAATTCTTGAATTACCCAATTTCCCCACCTACATCAATTTTGACTTTTTTGCTTCATAGTGGTAATGATGCATTTAGTTTGTTATTTTAGTATTAAAATATTAGACATTGGTATCTGTTTGTCAAACCCAAAGTTGGAAATGTTGGAAACTTATGCCAATAGGCCCAGAAATGTTTGTTGTTTTCCAATTTAATGTAAGAGTCATTGGATTGGAACCAATTTTCTTAGGGAAAAGTAGGAAGTGGCATGGGTTTGAGAGTTGAAAGCACGCTTTGTCAGGGAGTGCCAATAGCACATGTCATTTTCTATTGGTCAACTCTTTTGGTTAATTAATCAATTACATGCTTGTACATAGTGCCTGAAATAAAATAATTAAAATCGTGCAGATTTTTGCGATGAGACACATGAGAGACCCCATTTCCGATCCTAGTGAAACAATTGTGACAAAGGTAAGGCATTTTTCTCGGGAATTTGTTATCTTTAATAAATAAAAATCACTTTATAACTCTATATATTCCTTTTTATTAGTTTAATAATTTGAAAATGAAAGACCAGTACACCCTCGATAAGCTCGCTGATTATAGAGTATAATGGATTGTGGATTGATCTCCTCAAAGAATATTAGGATAGTAATAATATCATTTTTTTTTCTTTTTTCCTCTAAGAAGACGTTCCAACTTCAATATTCTACAACTGATGCTCTTTTATAAATTTGCAGATTGATATGTCTTTTCTGGCTCTTGTAACTCTGCCTTTGAGCGTTCTCACTTATTTTCTCTGTCTTAGATTAATTAGAGAAAATTTTGAACAGTAGTGGAATAATTATCTAAATTTAATGGGCAATAGAAAGGTTTAGGTATATAGATCAGTCATTTATTACAATTACTTAATTTCTCTCTCTATCTTAGATTAGTAAAAGAAAATTTTGAGCAGTAGTGAAATAATTTGCTAAATTTAATTGGCAATAGAAAAGATTAAGAGTAAAGCTTGGGTACTAGGTATATAGATTAGTCATTTATTATAATCATTTTGTCTTTATTTTTTAGGTTTTAAGTAGTTTCTGTTTGAATAACAACTCTTTTAAGTAATGAAGAGACATGTGATGATAATTAGGAGGCCAAGGTCTTTGAGCATGCATTGAGCTTGAGAGAGGGTAATAACTGAGATATTTGGCATGAGGAAGAGTTATTGGAAGCAACTGAAGCAGTGTGAGCACTAAGGGAATGAGAATAGATTTTTTTTAATTTAAAGGGGGTGAATTGTTGGTTTTCTTATAGTAAGTTGAAGCCTATTGCGTTTCTACCTTTACATTAAGAAGATTGATTTGAGAGTAGTTTGGATGCTATTTGTATAATTTGATGAATCTTTACTTTGCTTCGAGTATATAAAATTTCATTCATGAATCTCTACTCTGAGTACTCTGGTATTTCTAATTTTATGTAGGCAATGAAGGAGTATAATTAGATGAATCTTAAGCTTTACTTTTGAATATATATACTGATAATTTGATGTAGGCAAGAAAACGGGTATTCAATAAGAGAATAAAATAACATAAAAGATGATGCACCAAAATAGTCATTTTTTGGATCAAATATGTCAATTTTCAATATATGACGTCGGTTTGAAAAAAACTGATGCCTTTTGTCTGAGCAATGGTGTCAGTTATTCAAAAGCCGTTGCCAAAAGTGATTGAAGGCATCAATTTTTGACAAACCGATGCCATTTCTCTATGTTATTCAAAGCATTGACGCCTTTACTCTCTTTTGGCATCTTAAGTAAATCAATGCCGTTTCTCTCAAACAAGTAGGACCCATATATTCAGTGAAATCCAAATATCCTCCTCCGACCTCCCTCTATATTTCTAATTGCAACTAGGGGTGTAAATGGGTTGGGCTTGGGCCTGAGCCTTGCTTTTGGTAAATTTTGAATAGGCTCGAACTCAAAGCCAATCTAATTCATTCAATTAAAATTTAGGCCCCAAACCTCTAATGGTCCAGCCTGTTTACACCCTGGCCTAATTGCAACATCCACCATTGTCGTCATTGTTACAACTATTCCTAGCCCATTTCCTGGTGTACCCACACACAAAATATAGCTTGATTGCTGATATTCTAGCCTTTGGATTTTAGTATTTTTTAACGTAGGCTTGGAACTCACACATGGGTCTATGCATGAAGCTCATGGTATAAAGAGTGTGGCAAGGGATGGACCAAACATTCAGTGAGTCTTCCCGAAAGAGTGTTGAAAATAGTTAGCAATCAGGCATCATCATAAAACTAATAAATTGCTCTCAAGAGTTGCTACAATATAAGTGGTAGCAGTAGTTCCCACCTTGAATTAAACAACCTTTTAAGAAAGATTTACAGAAGGATCTGAGAATTGATAATAAATGTCAGATTTGGTATGCGACAACTTCTTCTGAAATTCATAAATCTTTTGCAGGTCAACATCAAACCCAACTGATCATATAAAGAATTAAGGAAGTTTGTGGAAGGAAAATAAAACACATAATGCAATGTGTAAAGAAACAAGAGTCCTACACACGACATAAGAATTCCTTTGTGGGTAGTTGTTTGTGAGGTGTGTTTTTGTGGGCCTCTTTTTCATGCTTTTATTTCGTTGTTTTCCTTCTTTGCCTTGGTAGGATTTCTCAGCCTCCAAGCCATTAATAAAACTTCTTTACTTCCAAAAAAAAATAATTTGAGAAGGAGGGTTTTGTCGTTGGGATGGTCCCACTCTAGCGAATCCCACCAGTGTTTGCTTCCGATGATTTCTTTGAGAGTAGGAAGTGATGTTCGTCGTTGTCTATTTTCCATTTCCATAGAGAGAGGGAGCCTTTTCATTTGTTCACATTTATACACACGAATAGTGTGTAGAGAATCACAAAGCATTAACCCATTCCAAATACTCTTTAATTTTGGTAGACGATCCAACTCCAGCTTTTGTAACCTTGAGAGTGTGATGGAATTGTTGTTCCCTTCACCCATCTCTTCTCCTTCTGCTGCTGCTATTATCTCCTCCATTTTTTCACAATCACAGATGTAAACATCTTCAAGGTTTTGGAGAGGCTGCAACAATCCAGGCAAGAATAGAATCTTTATATGATTACACTTATACGTATTCAGTTTCTTTAAACTAGAAAGGGTGCCACGTGGCACATTGCAGTGCTAAAGGTCTTTGGACATCTGTCTCCCAGGATACAACGATCTCAACGTATGAAAATAGCACTTAATCCACACGTCTGCGAACCGAAACTGTGCTTGTACTATCACAAAAGAAAACTTATAAAATCCAGAGAAATTTTGTGCGTATTTTGAAAGAGGAGACGAAATAAGATTAAATAGAGAAGGATGTGGTTACATAACCGCATGTTCGATGAATCAGAACAAGTATTCCCATATTCGCGCACCCACGTGAAGCTTAAAGCTAGGATTTGCACCCCCCTGCGGGCGGGCATTAAGGAATTTCGGATCCCAAGATCCAAATCCTTTTATTCCTCATGGGCCCTCGTGTGCGCACGAGCCCATCAACTATTCACTTTGTGCTTACAAGTCTCTATGGAACAACTTCTATATATAGTTGCATTCCAATCTTGTTGTTTTCCAATATGAGACTAAAGTTTTTTACAAACTTTATTCACTTACAAACATTACAAGTAGGGTAGTTTGGAGTCAATTTTTCATTCACCCATAAAGGGTCTTAGGTGGCGTTTGGTAAAACTTTTTTTCAGCCCTTAAGTCTGAATCAGCTAAAATTAAGTGATTTTGGTGATTAAGTTGTGTTTGGTAAACGACCTAATTTCAGCACTTATCACCAAACTCAAGGAAAAAAAGACAAAAGTGACCCAGCCTTCACTTTTTGCCGTAAGTGAATGAATCTTTAAAAAAGATTGTTTGATTCTTTTTTAATACCAACAATGCCCTTTTTTCAAACCTTTCTCTTTTAAAAACTTACGAAAGTATCCTAATAAATATTTAAAAATACCCACAATGCCCTTGACTTAATTTTAAGACTTAAGACCTTAGCCAAACAACCTAATTCAGACATAAGTCATTAAGCTACTAGATCTTAAGCACTTTAAGCTTTTAGATCTGATAACTTAATTTACCAAACGCCACCTTAGTTAAATAATTTAACCACATTATTCTCTATATCAAGAAGATGAAAAATCAACATGGACCCGCCTCAAAAGATAAGTGGGCCCCACTTTTATTTATGCCCAAAGTGACCCCGTTAGTCACTTTTTCAGGTTTTTCAACTCTGATTTTTTCCAACAACAAATACTCTAGGCTTGGTAATAAGCTTGCTAGATGGTACTTGAGAAAATAAGGTCAGTGGGGAAGTCCTTCTCTCGAACATAAAAGAATTTATCATCAGGGATTTGAGCGCAAGTTTGATGTCCAACGGACTTTAAAATTTTTGGGTGATTCGAGCACTTATCATGGAGAGATTTCAGTTTTTGGAATCGAGCTTTATTTGGGTACTCAGTCCCAAGAGCTAAAAATCACCAATCGGGCTGCTTTTTGGTGTGTAAGTCGGCTAAACATCCAAAAAATTTAGCTTGAGGCGAATTTTTCCTGTGGTCCTGTGGGGAACACAAAAATACACCATGTGATTTCGAGTTCACTGACCCATGAGTGACTGGCCCACCCTTGATGGACCTACATATACCAAAACTCAGCTTGATTGGTGATCTATTTCCATTGTATTTGAGCATTTTTCATTGGTACGTATTTTAATTTCATTCACATAAATTTTTTTGGGGTGCTCATATCAAACAGATGGAGATCAATCAGGATGATTTTTGGTGATTCTATCCGTTGATCTGAGTACCCAAATTAATAATGCTCGAATCACATGGATGAAAATCAGCCCATGAAAAAGACTACAATCCAAAGAATAGAAGTCATCAATTAGGTTGATTTTTGATCTGTAGCTCCACCTAGTGATGGGTCAAATATCTATATGGTCGATGGTCTCTAAGGCCCTGCTTGGTTCACGGCAAATTGAGTGCAATGCACCCCCACTAGCCACAATTTTGGGATTGAAAGTGATTAGTTGGAGGTGTGCAATGAATTGCCGTGCAAGTGGTTGACAAACCCTTGCAGAGTCCTTAACAAAATAGATGCAAGGAAGTGCAGCCCAAAAACTGCAGCAAGCAAGTGCATTGTGTTAGATCAACATTTTTTTGTCCAAAAAACAACAACCATAATAATAATAATAATAATAATAATAACAACAACAACCACCGTGATTCTTTTTTATTATTATTATCTTTTTATTTTTTATTTCTTTATTTTTTAGTTTTCTATTTTTCACGTAGAAGATGAATCAATGGCTGATTTTTGGTGAGGATGATCTCTTTGGCGAGGAGATCATCCTCACAAAAATTCAAATCATTCCGATATTCATAGACTGGCTTAGAAGTCGAAGAATTATGGACTGTCTATTTTTACCGTTTAACTTGAAAACCACATTTGAGGGGATTAGAAATTTCAGAATGTGCTGCTTTTTGTGGGGGTGATCTATATGGTGAGGAGAGGAGATCATCCTCACCAAAAATCAGCCATTGATTCATCTTCTATGTGGGTACACCAAAACATTGTCCCCAGATCTCGACCCTTTTTTATATAGCTGGTCGGGGTCCTCTAACCCCAAGCTTTCCCCTCCAAAACAACAACAACAACAACAACAACAACAACAACAAGAATAATAATAATAATAATAATAATAATAATAACAACAACAACGAAAAATTTCTAAAAAGAAAACAAACTTTAATCTATTTACAAAAACAAAATTAAATGTCTGAAAGGGCGTTTCTCCCTGACAGATATAAAAGGTGAAAAGACTGAATGTACAAAAGCTGAAAAGGCTGACAAACGCCCTTTTAAAGGGCATCTGTGACAGACGCCCTTTAAAAGGGCGTTTGCCCATAGAGGAGTAAAACTTTTGTCCATATACGAGCCACATGGCACACTCTTATCGGACGATGACCGTATGTATGTTTGGCAAATCACTAGGTGGACCTACACACCAAAAAAGAAACATGATTAGTGGTTTATAAGTGTTGGATTGAAGTTATTTTCATGGGTTGATTTTAATTGTAGGAATTTGAGCATTATTTGAGTGCAAAGATCCAAAGGTTGTAAATTACTAATCAGCCTGATTTTTGGATTCCGGGTCCATCAAGGGACTGATCAAACATCCATACGGTCAGCGTCCACTAAGAATGTGCCACGTGGCTCGTATTGGGACAAAAGTTTTACTCCTCTATGGGAAACGCCCTTTTAAAGGGCGTTTGTCAGCCTTTTCAGCTTTTTCCTACTTTTGTCAGGAGATTTATTTCTGTCAGGGAGAAATGCCCTTTCAAAGGGCGTTTAGTTACTTTTTTTGAAATTGTTAGAATTTTATTTTTGTTTTTGTAATAGATTAAAGTTTTTTTTCTTTTTAGAAAATTTCTGTAATAATAATAATAATAAGGGAATTTTTGACATACCCCCTCAACTTATGTTTAAAATTTGACATACCCCCCATGATTTGAAAAAGCTGACATACCCCCCTATGACTCGGTCCACTGTTATTTGACCAATGTTGACCCAAGTTGACTACCAAATTTTGTATTAATGGACAAAAGTGCACTTGTCTTCAACCTTAGAACAAGGGTTTGGGTTTGGGCCAAAACCCAAACCCCAAATCAAACATGGAAAGAGGAGATTAAAAATAAAAATAAAAATCATTGTTGGTAAACTTAAGATATATCTTTTTTTTTTATGAATTAAACAAAGATTGAAAATAAAAAACCATAAAAATAGATAAAATTCATGAGGGATAGTGATTTCTTTTTAAAATTGAGAGAACCCATCTTTCCAAAATCCATATATCAAAAGCTTAAAATCTAAATTGCTCTTATTCTTGTTTTTCATTTTTATTCTCGACTCACCATTCTCATCCTTCCACATTTCTCTTGTATATTATCCGTCATTTTATGTTCTTATTCGCACTAATCCGACTAATCCCGAGTGCGGATCGACATCCGACACGAATCCCTATACAAAGTTCATATTTTTGCAAGATAAAAACTTAGATAAAATTATAAATGTGTTGAGATTAGGGTTTTCGTAACCAACGGTGCGAAAAAAAAACCCTACTTTCACTACACTTGGTGCGTTTTGCACTGTAGTGCAAATGTAGCGACTTGCGTTGTATTCACTCACAATGCAAGTCACAACTGTTTGGTTCACGCCATGTAAATAGATGGAAACGAAGTTTAGCTGATTGGTTGGTAGTGTATTGCAAAAGAATGCAATGGATTATTTTATTTTTTGATTTTATAAAAAAAATGCACAATAAAATTATTATTGTTATCATGTTATTTTTATTATTATTATTATTATTATTATTTGGAGGGGAAAGCTTGGGGTTAGGAGGCCCCGACCAACTATATCATAAAAAATATGGGTCATTGTAGCAATAACGTGGAAGCATTTTACACAAGATCGGGGGGTTTAGCCAATCCCTAGGTGGACCTACAAACCAACACTCTTGAGCGGGAATTTAGAGGAGGTTTAGGTTTGGCTGTTCAGATGTAACCCATAACATGTCCTCAGTTTCTTGATTGGTAGGATAGGGTTTCAAGAGTTGGGTAATATTGAATCCAAGAAGGTGACAATGGGGGAATGGGATCTGTGTATAATTTCATGCCACTATCTCTATTTGAAATTTTGAATAGGCTTATTATTAAGGGATGTTTGGTTGCAGCTGTAAGTCTATTTGACAGAGAGATACATCTGCTCCACCCCAAGGGTTGAGTGCAGCTGGCCAGGACTCCACTCCAAAAAGTAGGAGGTTCTGAGTTCAACTCTCCGAAAGAGTGGAGGGTAATAAGTGACTTTGTCCACATTAACTCTTCCAGTGTGCTCCAGCATGTGAGGAAGGGGTGATGGGCCACTTCCTGGAAAGAGTAGAGGGCAATAAGCTGCTCTGTCCACATTAACTCTTCCAGTATACTCCGGCATGTGTGGAAGCAGGCCCGGCTCGACCGCTAGGCAAGTGAGGCGGTTGCCTAAGGCCCCCCACATGGAAGGCCCCCAAATTTCAGAAATTTTGTACATACTTTTATTAAATTATTTTTTGAAAAGGCCCCCAACCTTTCCATAGGCGTCAGGCCCTCCAATCACTTTTTTTTTTCTATGTATGCTATAGGCTATAGTCCACCAAAAAGTTTCTGTATGCTACAGGCTATATAGCCTACCAAAAAGGGCCTTCTTTGTGTATGCTACAATACAGCGAGTAAAACTTCTGTCACAATGGGATTGCAAATCACACAAAACACAGCCAATGAGTTCTGGCACGTACACCTAAAAAGCAAATGCACATGGGTACGTTGCAAAGCACTTGTTTACGCGCCGAGAACTCATTGGCTGTGTTTTGTGTGATTTACAATTTCGTGTGATAGAAGTTTTACCAATACAGCCTACCAAGAAGGCAAAACGTCCTTTTTTCTTATTACAGTACAACCTACCCAAAAGGTCTTTTAACTTAACTGTATGGGCAGTAGGGTATTTTTGTAAAAAAAAAAAAATTGTTTAAGCAAAGAGGCAATATGAAATAAGGGTCTGGCTCCAGTTACCATCCTAAAATGACATGCTCCGACTACAGGACACATCGAGCCACGTGGCGCACTATTAGAGGACTCTGACCATATGGATGTTTGGCCAATCCCTAGGTGGACCTGAAAACCAAAAATCAGCCTGATTAGTAATTTCTAAGCGTTGGAACTTTGTACCTCAAATACTGCTCAAATTCCCACAATTGAGATTAACCCATGAAAATAAGTCCAATCCAACACCTATACATAAATCACTAATCAGGCTGATTTTTGTTTTGTAGGTCTACTTAGGGATTTGCCAAACATCCATACGGTCAGAGTCCTCTAAGATTGTGCCACGTGGCTCATATTTAACAGGAGCCTGTCATTTTAGGCCAGTGACTGGAGCTTGAGCCATGAAATAAAAAGGCCCCATTTAGAGTTTTCGCCTTAGGCCTCAACTTGTATTAAGACGGCCCTGTGTGGAAGGGGTGACTATTATGCCCCAGTGGACTAGTCGGGTGATTTAAGAGGCCAGGATACCCACGGTTTCAAAAAAATACATCTGCTCCACTAATTCATCAATGTATATTAATCAATAGTGGCATCTATTGGAAATGATCAATCAACCAATAAAGAGGAAAATATCAAATAATTTTGTGAACGTAAGTCACTAATTATCAAATAAAACGTGCATAAGAAAACATGGATACAGATGTCGATATCAAAAGTCCCCATCGACCTATGAATGTTTGGCCCACTTCCTGGTGTACCCACACGCAAAAATAGCTGGATTGGTGATGATATTCTAGACTTTGGATTTGAGTATTTTCAGACATCTGTAACTCTGTATTCAAAACGAGAAGTCTGCTTATAGATGGTGTTCAAACAAGTTAGTAATCAGGCATGATGGTAAAACTAATAAATATGGCTCTCAAGAGTTGGTACAGTATAAGTGGTAGTAGTAGTTCCCACCTTGAATTAAACAACCTTTTAAGAAAGATTTGAAGAAAGATCTGATAATTGATAAGTATCTAACCAAATTGACATATATATTCATCTGATTTGGTATGTGATAGCTTCTTCTGAATTCATAAATCACTCGCAGGCCTACATCAATCAAACCCAATGGATCATATAAGGAATATATTAAGGAAGCCTCTGGAATAGAAATATAAGAATTCATTCGTAATATTCACATTATACCGACCTTTTGAAGAAGGGTTGAAGGAGGGTTTTGTCATTGGGATGGTCCCACTCTAGCGAATCCCACCACTCTTTGCTTCCTTCGATTTCTTTGAGAGCAGGTAGTGGTGGTGGTGGTCGTCGTCTATTTTTCATTTCCATAGAGAGAGGGAGCCTTTTCATCTCTTCACATTTAAATACATGAATAATTTGTAGAGAATCACAAACCATTAACCCCTTCCAAATGCTCTTTAATTTCCGTAGATCCTCCAACTTCAACTTCTTTAACCTTGGGAGTGTGATGGTATTGTTGCTCCCTTCACCCATCTCTTCTTCTTCTGCTATTATCTCCTCCATCTGCTCACAATGTCGGACATGAACATATTCAAGGCTTTGGAGGTGCTGCAACAGCCCAGGTGAGAACAGATTCTCTATATGATTACACTTGTACATGTCCAGTTCCTTTAAACTAGAAAGGATGTCGCATGACACAACTCCCTTATAGAGTGCACTTAACTTGTCCAAGCTATAAAGAGACAAATTCTCCAGGCTTGGTAATAATAATGTGCCCGCTTCTTTATCTTCTAACGACAAGATGCACTCTATCCCATTGCAACTAATGATCTTACAATGCTTCAAATCCCTCGCATTCTTTAAGCAATACAATTCCGATAACCTAGTGAGATCGTTGCAATTAGCAATACACAATTCTTGGATGTTGTGAGGGAGCACAAGGGACATATTTCCATCAATGAGATTGACTCCGAGTACAGATACAAATTTCTCGTGCATCAATGTATCTATATACTCGATGGGATTAGCGCCTACAGATAAATGGAATTCTTTCAACTGTTGCACATGCTCAGACCTGACATATTTATTAAATGTATGCAAATCGGAGAACCCAGCATACAAAATTTCTAAATGTGTCAAGTTCATCATGAGTTCCTCCACGCATGCTCCTTCCACCATGATCGTTCCCATTTCATACGACAAACCAGGATCAGCTATTTTGAGGTCCTCGAGAAAGGAAAGCATGGATAGTAACCCACTCGGAAACATTCTTGGGCCGTCAATGGAAGAGAGATCAAGGCGTCTGAGATTGACCAACCTTCTCATGCCTTGAGGAAATTCTTTGATGCAAGTACTGTGGAGGTCCAACACCCTCAATTCTGCAAGATTTTGAAGCGAAGGCACATAAGTTAAGTAATGACAATTGCGTAAGAGAAGTGCACGGAGATTCTTCAAGTCAGAGATAGAATGTGGCAGGTGCTTGATTTTAGTTTTGGATAGGTCGAGAACCCTGAGGTTTGGCATGTGCTCAAAGAAAGAATCTGAGATCCCTTTCGATAAAGGGTTTCCTTGCAGTAGCAAAGTAGTGAGTATGGGGCACCTGGGTGTATACGAAAGCTCCATTATATCATTTCTCATTAAAGAGACCCTCTCAAGATCTTCTCCCCATTTCTCCTCCTTTGGTGGTTTTTTTATTAATTTGTCACCAGCTTCCACCATGAATCGAGGGCTCGCACTTGTGATGTCGAGGGCCATATCCCTAATTGAATCATGCATCTTTACACATTCAATATTACGTCTATTCCAATCATCAATTATTCTTTCTAACATGCCATTGTTTATTAGTATATTCAATATAACATGGCCCTCATCAACTCTCGCTTGCCTATTCCTTTCATCATCATCTATTAACCGCTCAGCAATCCAAAACTCTATCAACTCTTGCACCAGGATCTTATAATCTTCAGGATACAATGCACAATATAAGAAACAAGTCCTGACCTTTTCACCTCTCAACCAATTATAACTAAACTTCAAACGTTCAATGACATTGTCTTTCATCCTCCTCACCCCCTTTGTCGAACTTTCCAATTCATACAATGCATTTCTCCATTCATGAATGTCTTCCACTCCTCTCATGGTTCTACCTACCGTGATAATTGTAAGAGGCAAACAAGCACATTCTTGGGCAACGAGTCTTGCAATTTCTTCTACTTCAGGAGCAAGCACCGTGTCATCACGCCTGACTTTATCCATGAATAAGTTCCAAGCTTCCTCCTCTGAGAGAACCTCCACTTTGATTTCTCTATGGCAATTCATCCTTCGACAAACTTCAAATGATCTACTAGTTAATACTAACTTGCATCCATTTTCTCTACAAGGTGTGGGAATACCTATCTCCTCCAGAGAAAACACTTCCCACATATCATCTAAAATGAGCACAAACCTCTTCTTTCGTTTTAATTCTTCCTGTAATTTGTTTGCTCTTCTTTTTGGATCGCTATAGTTCGACAAATTTAAATCTATTGCATGTGCAATGTCATTTTGTAATCCCTGAAGATTCCGTGCTTTCGATACAATGACCCAAATTATAGCATCGAAATGACCATTGTGTTTCAATTTATTATTGATATGGGTCATGGTGGTTGTCTTGCCAACTCCTCCCATTCCATAAACACCAATCTTGTTTATATCATCATTTAACATGTACTCCCAAATTATTTTCAAATTTCTTCGAGCCGCTTCACCCACTAATGTTGTAGTTGCTAATGTCAATCCATCAGCAAAAGGGTATTTGTCTAGAAGTTCATTAACTTCTTCGATCTTTTTCGCAACAAGCTTTCCCCACCATAACCCTGAAAAATATCTCCTTTTACCAACTTTCTCTTTCATGTCTTTCACGTCGGTGGTAACCTTCTGCTTCTTTTCAAGCCAAACTTCAACTTCTCTCTTTTGCTTCTTCCCTTGCTGAAGTTCTATGTTTATGCCATCCTCTCTACTCTTCAGCTCTTCCATTTTTCTTTCTAGATTTTTCATATTTTCTCCAAGGCTTAAGGCATGGTGTTCTTGTACCATCGTCACAATTTTCCTTGTTGCCATCACAATTTCCATTATTGACTTCACAATTTCAATTATTGACGCCCAAGAAGCCATGGTCCAGACACTACACAATTACGAAGAAAGTCTGTGACAAATCAATCCTTGGAACATAAATAGTACTAAAGCAGTTTAGAAAAAAACAATTTAAAAAAATAAACTAAATATGGAATAAAAATCTGAACATATAGAAGAAAACAAGAATCCTTACATAATAGAATTTCGACAAGGAAAAAAAGATAATTACACCGAGTAGTTGCAAACGCTTAACTTGATCTATTTGTTACATCTTATAACCAGTGGCAGAGCCAGGATTTTGTGTGTGTTTGGCACACTCTTTTCAGGCTCACTGACCTATGAGTGATTGGCCTACCCTTGATGGACCTAAATAACAAATCTTCGCTTGATTTATGATCTATTTCCATTGGATTTGATCATTTTTCATGGGGTATTTTTAATTGATTCAAGTAATTATTTTTGGGTGATCAAATCAATGGATGGAGATCACCAATCAGGATGTGATTTCCAGTCGTTGATCTGAGTACACAAATAATTGTTCAATCACAGAGATGAAAATCAACCCATGAAGACTACAATCCAATGGATAAAGTCATCAGTTACGCTGATTTTTTATATACAAGTCCACTTGGGGATGGGGCAAATATCTATATGGTCTCTCTAACAGTGTGCCACATGGCTCATATGGACGTTGGTAAGCATCGCTGAGCAAAGACTTTTGTGAGCGAAGCTAGACTCCACTGGTATTGCCACTATATTATAGTTGGTGAGCGTCCTGCACTCTCACTATTTATTCTTTTTTTTTCCTATCACGAGCATTTTAGACTTTTAAATCTTTTATAACTACTTCTTACTTATGTGGAGTGGCACATGATATGGGTTGTTATGTAGAGTGGAATGTGTTTATGTCGACTGAGGAATATCTCCCACGCACTAGGATCATGACGATAGATGGAGTTCTTTTGATTCGTACTCTATATGGTGTTGAGTTTGACTAAGTCTATGACATTTCGGTCTATAGTCTTCTCGCAGACTATCGGTTGTTGCACCTAATTTGTGGGTACAATATCGATCCTCCACGTCATGGAGCCCAGGTTAGTTTTGATCGTGTCTAGCTCTTGTACCACCTTGGCTCTGGCTCTACTATTGACCTACCTCATTTCATGTTTAGGGCCATGGGTAGAGCTAGTGAACATTTGATTCGTCATCCATGTCTACCATACCCTCTTCTCGTTAGTGCCATTATTCTTCACTTCTTGATTTATTGATTTATGTGTTGCAGAGAATGGGTTTTGGTCTGATATGGCAGAAATGGATTTATCAGCGCATTTCTTCGGCATTTTTCTCTATCCTTATCAACGGTTCGCCAGCCGGGTATTTCAGGAGCTCCAGGGGTTTAAGGCAGAGCGACTCTTTATCGCCATTTCTCTTTAATATGGTAGCTGAGGCCCTTAGCAGATTGATTACCAAGGCAGTAGACAGAGGGCTGATGTCTGGTTTCCAGGTAGGGGATTCGGGACCTATGATTTCCCATCTTCAGTTTGCGGGCGATACCTTAGTCTTTTTGGGAGCAGATCAAGATCAGTGTGTAGCATTGAGAGGGACCCTAGCCTGCTTCAAGGCCGTCTCGGGCCTTAAGGTGAACTTTCGTTAAAGCAAGTTATACCCAGTAGGTGAGGTCGAGAACATTGAGGACCTAGCTTCTTCCCTTGGCATTCCAGTTGCTTCCCTCCCTGCATCCTATCTCGGCTTGCCCCTTGGTGCGCCTTATAGATCCACGGCGGTTTGGGACCTGGCCATTGCTAGAGTGGAAAGTAGACTAGCAATTTGGAAGGCTAAATACTTGTCCAAAGGTGGTAGATTGTGCTTGATTAAAAGTACTTTATCCAACCTTCCAATATACTATCTTTCCTTACTCTCTCTACCGGCAAGGGTGGCCAAGAGGGTAGAATGTTTCTTCCGGAGATTTCTGTGGGTCGGTAGGATTGAGGGGAAGGGTTATCCCCTGGTTGACTGGAGTCTCATTTGTTCCCCTAAATCGATGGGAGTCCTCGGCATCAAGTTAAGATTGATGAACCAAGCGCTCTTGAGGAAATGGCTATGGCGCTTTGCGGTTGAGGTGGATAGCCTTTGGAGACAAGTCATTGCAGCTAGGCACGGTTGTGAACCATTGGAGTGGTTTTGTAAGGAGGTAAAGCTCCCGTTCGGATGTGGAGTTTGGAAGGGGATCATGAAATTACACCCCTCTTTCTCTGCAGGAATCAGGTTCCAAGTGGGCAGAGGTAACAGGATTCGCTTTTGGCTCGACTTCTGGAGTGGTGACAGGACCCTCAGATCGGATTTTCCCCAACTCTTCACAATCACAGGAAAGAAATTGGGCATGGTCTAGCAGTTGTTGGAGGGGGAGGATAGCGTTCTTTCTTGGGATTTCGGGTTTAGACGACATTTGAATGATTGGGAAATCCTAGGTTTGGCTTCGCTTCTTCTTAGGCTGGAGGGAGAAAGGATATATAGACAGAATTAGAGAGGATGCCATTATGTGGACAGGCAGATCCGACGGGCGCTTCTCGGTTCACTCCCTCTATGAGATGTTGGATCGCCTGTGGAGAGATTCTCCAACGTACGCTAATACGTTGTGGAGACCTAGCTTCCCTAAAGCCATTGTTTGGGGATCTAAGTTCCCTTCTTTTCTTTGTGTGGTGTGCAACCTTGGGCAAAATTCTGACTATGGATAATCTAATCAAGAGGAAATGGGTGATGCCTAACTATTGCTTCATGTGTAAAGAAGCCGGGGAGTCAACCATCTTCTTTTACACTGCAGACTCACTAAGGAGATTTGGAGTATTTTCTTCGTCTCTTTTTGGATCAGATGGGTTCTTCCTGAATCAGTCTTAGACACACTGAGTAGCTGGTCATGTGGATGCTTTCGGCCTTGCGGTTGTAGACTGTGGAGCTTGTTGCCCTTTGCGATTTGGTGGGGCATTTGGAAGGAGCGGAATAGGAGAATTTTTGAGGGGAAGGAGGCCTCCATCTACGGCATCTCCATGTCTATTAAGGCCCTTCTCCTCCTTTGGTCTAAGCTTTTCGAAGAATGTAAAGGTCTATCATTTGAGGACCAAGTCTTTAGATGGGATTCTATTTTGTCTAGGGACTCTTAGGAGTTTCCCTTCCCTTTCTTTGCTCGAGGAGGTTTCCTCGACCTCCTCTTTCCTTTGACGTGTTCAGGGTTGACCTCTTTCCTTTCCCTTCCAAGTTCCTTTTGATGATGATGAGCCAGAGGCATGACCTGTGGGTGCCATTGGGAGTTATACTATATCTGCATAAGAGCCAATTCCAGGTATGACGTGATCAAGGTCGACCTCATGAGTCAGATGAGGAGGAGAACGATGACCTTGCATATATTCTGGTAAGTTATGATTATGACGGACCACCTACACTAGGATTATGTTTATGCGACCACCTGTTACCCTTGACTCTTGACATGCATTTTGTGAAAAAAAAGGGGGAGAAAAAAGTTAAAGACATAAACAGGTAGATATCACTACACAAAATGTTAGTTTTAGTGGCAACGTTATGGTTTATGGCTAATTGTTAGTTTTAGCCGCGTGTATTTTTGCCGAAGCTAATTGCAAACTTTTTGTGGCAACTATAATCGCCACTAATGCTTTTTCTCATCTATTTTTATTTTCTGACTTTACATTAGAAAAAGATGTAACAAGATATACCCAATTTGTTTTGGCATACTCAATGCTACAATCTAGGCCCATTGACTGCATGGATGTTCCGCCCACCTCTTCATGGATATAAACATCAAAAATCACCCTAATTGGTAATCTCTCGCCATTAGATTTTAGAACTTTTTATTGTGATTCTGGCCGTTGGATTCAACCGTTATTCTTGGGTGCTAAAACCAAATGGTTAAGAATCATCAAACATTCTGATTTTTGGTATGAATGTATACCAAGGGGTGGGCTAAACATCCATGCAGTCAATGGGCCCATATGGCAGTGGTGAGTAACAAAAATTGTGCTTCGGCACACCAAAAAGGAGTAAAACTCTTATGACCGCCCCTATGACCACTTATAATACGAGCCATGTGGCACACTTTTAGAGGACTCTGACTGTATGGATGTTGGCCCAATCCCTATATGTGCCTACATAGAGACTCTGACTATATGCAGTTTCAATCTATCATTCATATATATATATATATATATATATATATATATATATATATATATATATATATATATATATATTGCTTATAACATCATGGTTCTTAAATGCAAAAGATGAGCAACAGAAACAAAGAGAACTAGAAAAAACAAAATATTAGACACATTGCTGGGACGAATGCCTTTTCTAGGATCAGATAGAATAGAGTAAGCTTCATTTAAAATGTTTATGGCACTTATGTTATCAAATATATAATTATATATCTTAACTTGTGTAATGACAGCGTGATCCTGAGACAGAAGATGAATCCTCTCGGACTAACATGTGGTTCACTACCCAGTTTATTAAGACGAAGAACACTTGGGTTGATTCGAGATCTCAAAGGAAATCTACGTAAGTTATCATGCCATTATCTATTTCCCTATCAATTTTCTTATATATTACTAAATTGATTGATAATATCATTAATGTCATTTGTTTCCGAATATAGGAGGAGCTTCAGAAGCTAGAGTCTCAGCCATTGGAGGAGGGTGATGCCCCCATGACCGACGATCAAAGGTTTGAGGCAGTGCTTGGACCGGAGCGGTTAGGATATATGCATGGTCGTGGGGCTAGACCGAAACATCAATAGTTGGGCAGCGGATCCATGCTCATCTAAAAAGGGAAAATGAAGAGTTTAGGAGACAGGCTGAGGTGGATATGAGTCGGTTGGAGTCGTTGGAGAAAGAGAATGAGGAGTTTAAGACACACTTGGAGTCCCTAGAGTCCAAGGTGGTGTCGCAACAGACACAGGTGCATGATCAGGTGCAGGTCATGTTCCAGTCCCAGCTTGCCATCCTCTAATAGTTCAAAGAATCAAGGCATATTCCTACAACTACTCATTCTGACAGGGTAAGATCTCTTTAATTATAAAGTTAACTATGAAATTTAAAGCATTATTGGTCTAATTGGCTTAAAACTGACACAAACACCTTATTACATTTATGTTTTAATTATTGTTTCTTCTTGTAGATTACCGACACAAGCACCTCATTGTTTCTACTAGTCGAAGTGCTAAGACTAGTAGATATGAATGGTTAGTCGACATTAGAGATTGTATCGATCTTTAATTCAACTTATCAATTGTCTATTGTAAGGAATATTTTCATATTTAAGTTTGGCAAAGATTCTGTATGACATAAAAATTATTCTTGTAACCGTTCCTACGAGCACTAGTGTAGTGTGAAGAAGTCGTGGTACACATACTTCGTCGACTACGTGAAGACAAGAAGACAAAGATAGCAAGAATCAGACAGTTGACGACAGGAGTCATCTGAGTAACTACCCATTTGTCGATTATAGATCGTGTACGCTCGCTTAGGAAGGTAAGTGACTTAGTGGCCATAGGAATAGGTTTAAATGAATAAAATATAATGATAAAACTTAGTCATTGGACTGACCCGAGTCTAAGTCAATATAATTGACTTCAGGGAAAGCCCAATTGATTGGAGACCTCTGTAAAATCGAGTGGAGTCTACGAAACAGAACATGATCAAAGCCCAATCGATTGGAGACCTCTGTAAAATCGATTGGAGCCTACGAAACAAAACATGATCAGAGCCCAATCGATTGGAGACCTCTGTAAAATTGATTGGAGTCTACAAGACAGAACATGATCAGAGCCCAATCGATTAGAGTCTACGAGACAAAACATGATCAAAGCCCAATCGATTGGAGACCTCTGTAAAATCGATTGGAGCCTACATGACAGAAACTTATTTAAGTTCGATCGATTGGACTATGAACAATCGATTGTATTTACGAAGGAAAAAACCCATCTGTACAAGACCAATCGATTGAACCCAAAACCCAATCGATTCGACCTAGCCCAATCGATTGGACCCAGAGTACAATCGATTGGACTTCACACGGATTGAGTCTTTCTCAGATCGAAAATTCTAGTTTCCACTCTCCCACACTCTACAAGGACTCAGGGTTACGAATTCTATAAATATAACCCTTCTATACATTCTCTAAACACACTTCTTAACAATTGAATAGAGAAGAAAGGTTTATTTATTAGAGCGTCCATTCGAAGAGAAAGAAGCTTTTTTTATTCTCATAAACATCTTATGAGCTTCTTCCTCTTCTAGATCAAAGCTAAGAGCTTGATCCATTACTCAGCTTAGGTCTTCCACATAGATATTTGACCTAGTAGCCTGAGTGTACCAGTGTGACTCAACACCTATTGAGCAACCTAGGGTTCAAGGTGTATACAAACCTTCACCTTCGGCAAAGGCTGGAGTGTTGAGAATTAAGATCGGAGTGGCTGATCGACTGTAGATTTGGGGTGTACCAAATTGAACAAGCGGACAAGGCTTCTTGGCTGGGAGGAAGCGCATGGATTCGTAGAGTTGATTCAGAGGATGTGGACGCATCGACAGTAGGCCTTGGCTAAAGTTGGAAGTTGTATTTGCAACAATGCTACGTAGGTAACCTTTGTTTTGTTTAACTTTCCAGTTAGTGATACTTTCCGTCTGGACGTGGTCCCGCGGTTTTCCTTGGCTAAGGTTTCCACTTAAAAATCTCTTGTCTTGTGTGATTGTTTGTTTGTATTCCGCTATCTATATTGATTAGATCAAACGATGAAAAGATCGAAAATATATCACGAAAATATATTCGACTTGAGTTGGTTGTGATAATCATTTATCAAACAACTAAGACATACAATTTTGTTCCCCAACCATAGACCAGTAAAACTATTTAGGTATAATTAATTTTAAATACCTAATCAACCCCCCCTTCTAGGTATTTTTGATTAAAGATAATGGACCGGTGGTTTTTTCAATTGGTATCAGAACGGGTTATTCTATTAAAGGTTTAAATACCTGAATTTAATTTCCTGTAAAACTAGTCCATTTTTAATAATTTGTCAAAATACAAAGAGAATGTGGAAACACATCCAGATCTCCATTGTTTGATGGAGAAGACTATGCCTATTTGAAGGCTAAGATGAGGGCTTTTCTAAAGTCTATTGATGAAAGAGTCTGGATGGCTGTAATGGATGGTTGGTCACCACCTACAATGATTAGTAGGAGATAAAACTATTCTTAAACCAAAAGTTGACTTGAGCAAAGAAGACATAGACTATTGTTGTCTAAATAGCAAAGGACTTAATGCTATTTTTAATGCAGTTGATAAGAATGAGTTTCGATGAATCTCTACATGTTCTTTGGCTAAAGAAGCATAGGACATTCTCAAAGTCACCCATGAAGGAACGTCAGCAATTAAAATTTCTAAACTACAAATGCTGACCACTAAGTTCGAATCCATGAGAATGGAGGAGAATGACACATTCATTGAGTTCTATGCGCAACTCAGTGATATTGTGAACTCTGCACACAACTTGGGTGAAAGCATTCCTGAATTCAAAGTAGTTCAGAAAATTTTGAGATCCTTACCTGATAGGTTTCAGGCTAAGGTAACAGCTATTGAGGAGAGCAAGGATGTTGACTCTCAAGCGAACCCCAATGTTTCAAATGTCAGGGTTTTGGTCACTTTGCTAATATTTGCCCCAATAAAGAAGAATATAAAGGCAACGCCAAAGCCTTCAATACCACATGGGATGAAGAATCAGAAGATCATTCTAATGATTCTGATAGCAATGAAAAGATTGATAAGTATACAGCTTTTGTTGCTCGGTTTGATAGTTCCTATGGATCTCATGGAGAATCCAAGAAAAGTATTGATGAGAGTTCGGAAGACTCTTACAATAGGGACTCAGATGTCGGTAGTTGGTGTGAAAGAACTATACGATGAATCAATAAAATTCATTAAGACAAATAGAGTTTTATTTGACAGAGTTAAATGTCTTGACTCTAAAAATGCTGCCTTATTGATCGATACTGAAAAATTAAAAGTGTCGATTATGGGTTTAGAACAAGAGAATGAGTCTCTGTTAAAAAGGAACAGGTCACTGGAATGTGAATTCCAAACTTGTATAACACATAAAGAATCCCTAAAAAATGAGCTTCTTAAAACTAATAGGGATGTGTCAGGATTCTCATCTAGCTCTGCAAAGCTTGATGAGATTTTACGTGTGGGAAAAGTCTACGAAGACAAACATGATTTGGGCTACAAAACAAATCAAGAAAAAGGGTCTTCTTCCAAGACGACTTTTGTCAAAGCACAAGTTATTCCCACTCAGATCATTGATCAAATCAAAATTGTCAAAAGTAATCGCCCTTGTGTGTACTGCAAAAATTTGGGTCATGTGAATAGAAACTGTTATAAACTGAGATGAGGACATCAAAATTCTATTGAGAAAGAGGTGAACTCAACTCAGAATGTGAAGAGTAAAAAATTTTCTATGAAGACACATTATAAGCTAAATAAATTGGATGTGCTATCTAGGAAGATGAAAGACCTACTGGAAAGGTCTAGAGATTTATTGAGTCTCTTGAGAAATTCAGACATCCTCAGAGTTCTATAACTCAAAAGATGAGAGATCCTAAGAGAATTAGTCAATCCACTAAAATCACATCTGTGTGGGTTAGAAAAGATTCCCTAAAGGAGAACTGCTCTAAATTGTCCTATCTCTGAGCAATGAGTTCATTATCCCTTCTTGTTTTCCATTCTTATTATCTGTGGAGGGATTATTTTTTTATTTTGTTTTCTTTTGAGTTCTTCTTTTTATTTTACTTTATTTTCAAAGAATATAAATTAAAAAATTTTAGAAAATCTAAAGATCAAATGTTAAGAAGAATGTTAAAATTATTGTTTAATGTACAATTTTGATGAGCAATAATTTATGAGAACATTCATAGAACCAGAACTTAACTATGTTAGTAAAGTTTTGCTAATCTCCGTATCATATCTGTTAATTATTATGATTAGTCAACTTTACTAGTGTGCATCAGGGGATTATTGAAATAGTATATCTCATATTATTTCACATGCACACTGATTATTACTTTGGGAATGGATTTGGTAGAGGTGTGAGATCTTGCATTATCATAATTAGGAACAAACCTCTACTGACTATAACTTCAAATTAGTAGTGTTCCCGCTTTCAATTGATTTTGAAACTCCACTATAATCGACTATTGGCTTCCCAGTGTGAGAGTTCTTATAAGAAAGAGCTACCTCCAAAAACTAGTGTGAAAGCCATCTGTATGCCCTGTTTGAAATAGTAATCTGATTCTTATTGCTGTAGAAAAAGGCTACCCACGGGGAATATGAAAGTTATTAATATTTAAAATAAAAAAGGGTTGTAAAAGACAGCCAATTTGCTAGAAAAATTCTTATCCATTAGCAAATACCCCTATACAAAAGTGTATATGAGAGCCCTTAATAACTCTAATGAGGATTTTCTGATCGGATACAGGATACCTCCAGATTCTGATTTTTATAAGAAATTATTACTAAAATCTATCATGTACCATAGATAAAATCAGATCACTTATACTTGATGATATTACTGTTGATATTTGAATCTATGATTACTAGTGATTTATGACTTGCGCTAATATCTAAAAGAGTTGATATTTCTGATAAAGCAAAAATTGAACTAATGCGTTTGGTTAATTTTTTTTCTTAAATATGCTCAAAGTTTAGTGTCTATCAAGATTGTTTCATGAATTGAATTTCAACATTTTTTTTAACATTATCTTGATTTATTATCTTTTCTTGAGCTATTTAAAGAAATGGTATTTGATTTGAAAATGTTTGAATGGGGACTTGAAAAATGAGCCTATAGTTATACTCAGATAAACTCATAGACTTAGTGGTTATACTCTTTTTATCTTGCCGATGTGTCAGAGTATAAACATTTTTATCTTGTTATATGACATGGTACTGCTGTTATTATATTATATATTATTATGCACCTGTTTTCACGATAATATCCATTGCATGTTTATTTTCTGCTTATATTTCTGTACCTTTGTTATTCAATGACAAAAGGGAAGAGAGAAAATCATAACAGTAAAAACAAGTAGATGCATGAGATAGAGGGAAAGAAATTAAGGGGGAGAAAATTATTTATATTATTTTTTTAATTTCTCTGCTTTGATGTGCATAATTAACTCACTGCATTTTATTAGTTTATTGATTATTTTTATCGATGATATTACATGGTATGTGTTGTTGGCAGAATGTGCAGGGAACAGATCAAATGCTATTATTCTATTATCTATTCGATTATCTCCAAGAGATTGTGAGATAGTGAGTGAATCATGTAAGAGGGTGGGATTGTAATTATTTTTGTGTTTACCTTCAATATGATTAAATATTTTTTATCACGAAATTGTCAAAGGGAAAATTGTAAGAAATATTTTCATATTCAAGTTTGGCAAAGGTTCCGTATGACATATAAAATATTCTTGTAATTGTTCCTACGAGCACTAGTGTAGTGTGAAGAAGTCGTGGTACACATACTTCATCCGCGACTACGTGAAGATAATAAGACAGAGGCAGCAAGAATCAGACAGTTGACGACAGGAGTCATCTGAGTAACTGCCCATTTGTCGGTTATAGATCGTGTATGCTCGCTTAGGAAGGTAAGTGACTTAGTGGCCATAGGAATATGTTTAAATGAATAAAATATAATGGTCAAACTTAGTCATTGGACTAACCCGAGTCTAAGTCAATATAATTGACTTCAGGCAAAGTCCAATCGATTGGAGACCTTTATAAAATCGATTGGAGTCTACGAGACAGAACATGATCAGAGCCCAATCAATTTGAGACCCTTGTAAAATCGATTGGAGTCTACAAGACAGAACATGATAAAAGCCCAATCGATTGGAGACCTTTATAAAATCGATTGGAGTCTACGAGATAGAACATGATCAGAGCCCAATCGATTGAAAACCTCTGTAAAATCGATTGGAGCCTACAAGACAGAAACTTATTTAAGTTTGATCGATTGGACTATGAATAATTGATATTCGCTCAAAAGTGCTTATTTTAAGTAATTATCATTTTAGCGTTATCGCACTCTCCTACGTAAAATGCTCTATTTATCTACTTTTCTACATAAGAGTCTCTTCTGTTGTGTAGAACACACTTTTCTGGATGAAATGGTATATTTGCATGCATTAAACACATTTTCAGAAGTCTAGATATAAATTCGTTCTGATTAAGTCTCATTACGCGCTTTTTCTATCATAGAAAACCCTGATTGGATTATTCTCGAGACTTGCGGGCCAAAATCGATCACGAAAGCCCATTATCAAAGCTTAAAGAGCCCACAGGCTATGACTAGAAGATATGGGCCAAATATGGGTCGAATAAGAGGACCAAAGAGCCGGCCCAAAGAACGAAAAGAGTAGGAGAACCAATGACCAAGAAACGGACTAAAGCGTTTAAAGCCACATGAATCAGCAATGAATGATGGTCTACTCTATTGAAGAAGCGTGAGGATGGTCACAGTGAAGACCAGGGTTCCAAACCCTCTGCCAATACTTTTATCTCCATTTTCTGATATTTTCTCTCCTCCCCTAATTTTCTCTCTCATCTCTCCTTATTCTCTCTCTCTTCATCTCTCGGTCCTCAGATCTAGTGACCTAACCCCAGAACTCCTACCCGTTGGCTCTGGCCCATCTCCTTAAGCTATCGGACCGTTGGATCTTCCATCGGACAGTTGGATCGTCCATCAAACCGTCGAATCTCTCTAAATCCGTCGGCCTGCCAATCTGGATTCTAATCTAGTCATCTTCAGTCTGATAATCAGCAAATCGTCTGTCACATCATCTTATGAGACGATGGGCTTCATCAGTCCATGTGGGACAGCAGTCGGCCCATCATATCATCGACCCGCTGCCCGACCATTTAGTGGACCCCGTGAATTTCAAAAATAATAAAAATTGAATTTTAAAATTGACGGGGGGGTCCACCAAATGGGGAAATCCCCCAAAGAAAGAAAAGAAGTTTTCTTTTTAAAAAAAAAAATTTAATTTAAATTATTTTTTTTCAAAAAAAAAATCCCTAATTTCCATTAATGGAAACTAGGGAGCTTTAAAGGGGAAAAAGAGGGGTTTGTTGGAACCCTAATCCCCCTCCTTATTCTTCCTCTCCTTCCCCAAAACCTTCCCCCGATGTTTTCCTCTCCTTCTCCTTCTTCTCCTTCTCCTTCTTCTCCTTCTTTTTCTTCTTTCTCTTCTTCTTCTTCTTCTTCTTCATTCCGGCTGGAGCTGCAGAACTCCAGCTGCCTCCTTCTTCTCTTCTTCTTCTGATGTCTCCTTCTTCTTCTCCTTCATCTAAAGCTCCCCCCCCTCCGCCTGTGCGCAGCAGAGCTTGTTGCCACGGGCAGCACCACTTCTTGTTCACGTTTTGCCTACTGGAGTTGCAGCCTGCAACTCCGGTCACCACGTCACGAACCGCCCTCTCCTTCTCCTTCGCCACTGTTTCTTCCACCAGCAACTTAGTCCGCATCCCTCTCCTCTTCTCTCTTACGCTACTTACTGCCCAACGGACAACACAACCTCCTTTCTCCACCAGCGGTCATCTCCTTCTTTGATCAAACACCGGAGTTGCAGGTTTGCAACTCCGACGACCTACGGCTCCTTTTCTCTGCCACGTCTCTCTCTCCTTCCCATCTCTTCTCCACATTTGGAAGAACCCCAGCCGACTCTCTTCCATTCTCCACCTCTCTCCCAAGCAGTCACCAACTATTATTCTTTCTAGGCGAACTAGCAAGAGAACACAACCATCCTCACCTTGGCATTCTCCCTTGGATCAGAAATCTCCTCTCACCCAACGGCAATCTTCTTGTTGATGTAGCACACGTCACCAGCAGCCTGTTGCAGATCTACAACATCTTAAGTTGCCACAATAGCAAGCTAGAGCATCTCCAACATTCCATCAACAGGGAAGGGAGCCACCTTCATCATTGTGGATGCCAAGCTCCACCACTGGCCAACAAACATCACCACCTGCTGCATCTCAAGAACGCAGCAGGTCTGCAATCTACCTTCACTAGGTGTCAAACCAGCAACCCCATCTCAAAAGCCGTTGAGACCTCCTCTCTCTCAACCTCTCAAAGGTGCAGCCCTACACCTCCATCCCTTGCTCTGAAGTGCTCGTGCATCACCACCTCCACATGGCCGCTCTTGGCAAACTTCTCTCATTCCGAGCACCATGAGTCCATCATCATTGGCCAATGGCCATGCATGGCCGATGCAATTCCGGTGAGTCACCGAAGGTAATCTTCGCCCCTCTCCCTCTATTTCTCTCTCTAACTCTTCCTCTCTCTTTTTCTTCTAAAGCGTCTCATTCTCTCTCTAGTCTTCTCTTTCTAACTTTTTAAATCTTTCTCTCTCTAAAAACCTTTTCATTCTCTCCATTCGCATCTTTTCTCTCTCTAAAGTTATCTCTCTAGTTTATTCTTTCTTTTCAAATGCCTAATGATGTGGTTATTTTCATTGTAAGAGATATGTTCAATTAAATGAAGTTGATTTGAATAAAGTAGTGTTACATTCTCTGCAAGTTTTCCCGTCATTTTATGTGTTCTTTATTGTGCTAATCCGGCTAATCCCGGGTGCGGATCGATATCCGACACGAACCCCTATACAGAATCTCCATATTTTGCAGGATTAAAAATCTCGGATCAAAATTACAAACTGTGTTGAGATTAAGGTTTCTGTATCCATCGATGCGGAAAAACTTTACTTTCAATAATTGATTGTATTTACGAAGGAAAAAAACACATCCATACAAGACCAATCGATTGGACCCAAAACCCAATCGATTGGACCCAGAGTACAATCGATTGGACTTCACACGGATTGAGTCTTTCTCAGATCGAAAATTCTAGTTTCCACTCTCCCACACTCTACAAGGACTCAGGGTTACGAATTCTATAAATATAACCCTTCTATACATTCTCTAAACACACTTCTACACTTCTAAACTATTGAATAGAGAGAAGAAAGGTTTATTTATTAGAGTGTCCATTCGAAGAGCAAGAAGCTTTTTTTATTCTCATAAACATCTTGTGAGCTTCTTCCTCTTCTAGATCAAAGCTAAGAGCTTGATCCATTACTCAGCTTAGGTCTTCCACATAGATATTTGACCTAGTAGCCTGAATATACCAGTGTGACTCAACACCTATTGAGCAACCTAGGGTTCAGGGTGTACTGAATCCTTCACTTTCGGTAAAAGTTGGAGTGTTGAGAATTAAGATTAGAGTGGCTGATCGACGGTAGGTTTGGGGTGTACCAAACTGAGCAAGCGGACAAGGCTTCTTGGCTGGGAGGGTGCGCATGGACTCGTAGCGTTGATTCAGAGGACGTGGATGCATCGGTAGTAGGCCTTGGCTAAAGTTGAAAGCTGTATTTGCAACGATGCTGCGTAGGTAACCTTTGTTTCGTTTATCTTTCTAGTTAGTGATACTTTTCGTCTGGATGTGGTCCTGTGGTTTTCCTTTGCTAAGGTTTCCACGTAAAAATCTCGTCTTGTGTGATTATTTGTTTGTATTCCGTTATCTATATTGATTAGATCAAAAGACGAAAAGAAAATATACCACGGAAGTATATTCGACTTGAGTTGGTTATGATAATCATTTATCAAACAACTAAGGCATGCGATTTTGTTATCCTACCTTAGACCAGTAAAACTGTTTAGGTATAATTAATTTTAAATACATAATCAACCCCCCTTCTAGGTATTTTTGATTAAAGAGAATAGACCGGTGGTTATTTCATCTATTAGGTGATAATTTTTCAAACGTCAATAAAACAGAAGAGACTCTGCCGCATTTTTGTAATCATAGTCAATTCCAGATTTAAGTATCAACAAAAACTTGCCTCCCAACTTCTGAGGTACTTGGTGATTAAAAAGAGAAACCTGTTAGTAATGCTTTTGGACATAGGGTCAAATGGATCTCAGATTGTCTCACGGGGTTTATCTATTGTATGTTTTGGATAACATAAAAAATCAAAGTATTTTCAATTCTCCCAAAAATAAGTGGTGTAAAACTACCTAGTTCCTTTATGTAACCCATGTTATTTGTGGAATGAAATGAATGACTAGTCGACATTAGGGATTGTATAGATCTTGAATTCAATTTATAAACTGTTTCTATTAGGTGACAATTTTTTCAAGTATCAATAAAATAGACGAGACTGATGATATCTCTATAGGCATAATCAACTCCAAATATATGTCAAACATAGTTATTGAGTTGTTTTGATATGATATGGGTTTTAGAGTGTGACATTAAAATCTGGGGCTCTTTTTTTAAACTTAGAGCATATTAATTATTTTTAATTTATCACATATATCTCATATGTTATATTTTTAAATAATATCTAATCATATTTTATTTTTTATGCAGGCCAACAAAGACATGTGATACAGAGCTTCTCAAAAGCCCGATGACCGTGATCTTTTTATTTGTATTTTTGTTATGACGATGCACATATAGTTTAGTTGTATTTATGAATAAATATTTTACTTAAACAAATTAAATTTGAAATTATATTTCAATGGTTAGTGGTGATTGAATTTTTATATTTATATTTTATATATAAGTATGTTCATGAAAAAACATGTATATATAAAGAAAAAAATCCATTAAGAATAATATTTTCTCATTTTGTAGCGACATTTAGTTGTAGCTAAACATAAAAAATTTAACCACAACTAGAAGTTGCTACTAAAATTATGATACCGAACATTTTTGTGGCGATATGTAGTTGCAGCTAAACATAAAATTATTTTAACCGTGACTAAAAGTCGCCACTAAAACTACGATACCAAACACTTGACAATATGTGGTGTAGCTAAATGTACTTTTTTTGCCGCGAGTAGACGTCGCCACTAAAAAGTACTTTTAATTTTTTACTTTAATAGTGATTTATACCTTTAGTGACAATAATTAGTGATGATAAATTGCGTGGCTACATAGTTTATTTTAGCGACAACAATAATGTCGTAGCTGAAAAGTTCACTTTTAGTGGTGATATATATTTTATAAAGTTGCAGCTAAAACTTTTAGCCACAGCACTTTCCGCGGCATCCTAGTGACGATGAAAATGTCTTCCCTAAAAGATTTAGTGGCAACTTTAAGACATTTAGCCGAGAAAATTTTTACGGCTAAAAGGCAAATTTCTTGTAGTGTATGAAATAGGAAGGAAAAATTTAGGGGAAGTAGTGACTCCCATGATTTTCATTGAATTAATTTATCTTATTATGTCAACTAGTATATGTTTTACGATGTGTATATAGATTCTCACTCACTGCACATGCATTTCATTTATTTTATTTATTCCGACGATACTGTCAAGTATTAGTTGTTGGTGGATATGGAGGAAACAGACCAATCGAATTATTATTGTTTGTTTATTTTTTTTTCGAGTGATTGAGAAAGTGAGTGATTCATGTAAAGGGTTGGGATTGTATTTTATATTTTTGTTTACTCTTTATGTGAGTATTTTTGCCAAGAAATTGTCAAAGGGGAGATTGTAAGAAATATATTCATACTTTGTTTGGCATAATTTTGTATGACAAAAAATACATTGTGTACCTATCCTACGTGTACCAGTTGGGCCTTGAGAGTATGTCGTGGTATGCATCATTATTGATTGCCTGAAGACTAAAAGACGAAGACCGAAGACTTAGAAGATTGAAGACTGATTCATTTGAAGACTCATATTTGTCTGCAATTTTACGTGCTCACACGTTTAAGATGGTAAATGACTTAGTGGCCCTAAAGATATGAGGACTAGTTGTAAAATCAACTAAAACTAAGTCACGTGAGAAGATATCTGATTTATACTTAAAAAAAATCCTTTTAATATATATCTGAGAAGTCCAATCGATCGGATTTGTCCAATAAATTGGACATTGAATGTCATCGATTGGACTTTGGATAGAAGAAATTCTTTCTGTCCCAATCGATTGGACTTTGGATAGAAGAAACTCTTCTTGTCCCAATCGATTAGACCGATGAAGGACTTTTTCTTCGCATTCTAGAAAACTTGTTTTCCACTTCCCCACAACCTCTAAAGGCCCACACTCGAGCTTAACTCTATATAAACTCATTTAAGGCTTAGAGAAATACACATAAGTATAAATATTCAACATACTTAGACTCTCAAAGCCTCGGAGCTTTAGTGTCCCACTCATATCTTGAGAGTCGAGCCTTGCGGAGAGAAAAACCCAGGTAACCCTTGTTTATCCCATTTAGGTTTTTCTATATATCTCCATGATCATTACTTGAAGTATTCACTTCACCATAAACTTGATCTTATCTCTACCTAGGTTACCCACTAGAATCTAAACCTAGTCAGCCAGAGAGTACCATATGTGTCTCAAACCTTATTGAGCCATGTTCGAATAGTCAGGATGTACCGAACCCTTAACGTCTGGGGTAGGACCGGAGAGTGTCAATAATATCAGGGTGTACCGATCGAATGGTAGGTTTGAGGTGTACCAAACTAAACAGCTAAGGTGATCGTGATCAGAAGGGCGGTTGTGGACTCGAAGCGTGGTAGCTAGAGGATGTGAACACACCAACAGTTGGCCATGGGTTGTATGCTATAAGAAACAGTGATGCATAGATAACTTGTATAACTCATAACTTTTTGATTAGTGATACTTTGACGTCTAGTTGTGGTCCCTTTATTTTTTTTTAAAAAGGTTTACACGATGAACATTGCATGTATAGTAGTTTGATTATATTTATTCCGCACCTTGTTTAGATTATAACAAATGAACCAAAAATAATATATCACGGAGATATATTTGATCTAACTCGGTTGTGATAATCATTCTATTTATATAATCATCACTTACAAATTTATACAACTTTCACCTACTCGGACCAATAATTGAATTAGGTTGCATATAATAGTTAAAAAAAATTAATACCTATTCAACCCCGTATCGGTATAGTTTGAGAGAGAAAATTTCAGCTCGTGCAGAAAAAGATGATTGAGAGGAAAATATATGAAAGTAATACTCCAGAATATTGACCCAAGCCTAGGTGACTAGGTCAAATCTATGTAGATCTAGATTTGGATCCGATTTTTGAACATATTGATCCGACTCAGACCAATAAAGATGAATCCGAGGAAACCAAATGCAAAAACCACAGTTGGATTCTCAGAATCCATGCCCGAGAAAACAAGTCCCGGGAGCCGAGCCGGTCGAAAAAGGCAAGTCACAGGATCCTGTTCCTTTGGATAAACACCGAGGTTGTTTAAAGTGCATGAAAAACTAAGGACGTCCTCTATGAACTATAACTCTTCTAGCATATTCCTTTTCATCAGCTCTTTTAGACTAGATGTGTTTGGTTGAGCCAATACTATACTTACTAGATCTAATTAATCAGTTTGGTTAGGGAACATTTACAAAATCAGTGAAATTAAAGGAGTCCACCAGTTACCTTTCTTTAGAAGCTCAGGCAGAAAAGGGTGATCAGTGAAAGGAGTCCGGCTACCTTTCTCTTACGCAGCTATGATCTCAAGACTCGAGTCACCGAGAGAAGACTAGCCCAGATGTAAAGCTTCGAAATCCAGTTGGGTGGCTGCATCAAGCAAATGCATTTAGATTTATTAACCAAAACATAAGAAGGAATCAAAAGAATAGGAAATATACTTAAGAAGACATGGTTGGCACCTTCAGGCAAAATCCCAAATGATCTAGAACCAGTAGAACTCAAAAATAAACCTCTCGGCCCAACGTGAGAAATATACGGAAGATAAGATCCTTTAGTATCATCATCGACCACTCAAATTAATCGACTTTGACCCATTCTAGAGAATACTTTTCTCCTGGCGGCTTTCTTAGGTGTGGCGGCTGCGGGCATCAGGGCCGAGATTTTTTTTATCCTTCAACCTATAATTAAGTGCCATCTGGGTCCACTGAACGCATGGATGTTTAGCCCACCCCTTGGTAGACATTGGTACAAAAAATCAGCTTGTTCGATGATTTTTAGCCGTTGGTTTTAGTACTCAAAAAAAAGGTTTGAGTCAAGGGCAATAATCGCATAAAAAAGTACTAAATCTCATGGTTAGAGATTACCAATCAGGGTGATTTTTGGTATGAATGTCTACTAAGGGGTGGGCTAAACAGCCATGCGGTTAGTGGGCCCAGATGGCAGTGGTGAGTAACAAAAATCGTGCATCGATGCTCACACCAAATTGCTTGAGGAATACCTCGTTACATCTTTTTCCTTCGTGATTTCCAGGAAATTATATGTTATCGGCCCTTCTCTAGGTCACAATATCAAAGTTGATGCATTTCCGCAACTGCAATTTTCAAGTTTTTATTTCTCTTTTTTCAATAGACATGGTTCTAAGCAACATCTGAGTCACCCACATGAATTTGAGAGAACTTTCGCTGTCGCAACACGACTTCAAAAAAGTGGAGTCCACATCAAAAAAGTGGGACCATTTACGCTGGATCTGGGACAAGAAACAGGGCATAAGGATATTCACGCAGGAATGGCCTTTGATATATCTTCAGTAGAGAATGGAATGCTGCAACAATGAGATAAAACTTAACAAATCCATATCTTTTTGTAAGCTCCAGAAGCTTGTTAAATATCTTTTCGAGCTTACATTTTCAACCGGTGGTGGGGCCCACATGGAGATCATGTTGGACAATCCAATTGCTCAGTGAGTTTTTCATACTATGGTTACCCTCTCAAAAAAATATCAGGACATTTCGACATTCTTAACTTCATGAAAATATGACTTTAATTTGAAAAATCCAGACCATCCAAATAAACCACTATTTTGGGTCTATTTTTTATATACTTCGCAATGTCGAAATGAACTGATTCTTGGTGATGAACATCATGACAAGGACAACTCAATGTATGGTTGGATTGTCTAACTTGATTTCCATGTGGGCCCCACCAGGGGACAACATTTTCATACAACAATTTTGGGCGCACCCACTTGGAAGATGAATCAATAGCTGATTTTTGGTGAGGATGATCTCCTCGTCCTATAGATCATCCCTACAAAAAATAAGCAAATTCTGAAAGTTCTAACCCCATCAAATGTGGTTTTCAAGTTAACGATAAATATAGACGTTCCATAATTCTTCAACTTGTAAACCGGTCTACGAATATCAGAATGATTTGAATTTTTGTGAGGATGATCTCCTCACCATAGAGACCATCCTCGCCAAAAATCATCCATTCCAAAAATTTTAATTTATATATTGGGCCACACCAAATTTTTGTTGTCCAAAACGTTGTATGAAAATGTTGTCCCCCGATATATATATATGGGTCAAGATCGGGGGACAACAATTTCATACAACATTTTTTACAACAAAAATTGACTCGGGCCAATTTATAAATTAGAAGTGTTAGAATGGGATGATTCTTGGCGAGGATGGTCAAAGAATTATGGACCGTTTATCGTTAACTTTAAAACCACATTTGATGGGTTTAGAAGTGGCACTATAAATTATCACAAGCAACTCCAAGGAACTGGTCAGGCCATGCATAGTTTTGTATTGAACTCTAGCCATAAACATAAGCCTCCATCTAGTTAGCTTTTGCTTTGCCGCCTTTTTCCCAGAGACAAAGTGAGATTTCCCAGGGAAACAGTGATCTCGGCCCGAGACGATCCATTTTTGGATTGGTTCGGCCGAGACTTCGAACCATGCTTGAGTAGCAACGAAAGTATTTCAAAAGACTAGAGACTTTCGCTAGAGATGCATGAATATAAATGGATATATACACATTATCCGACTTTCAATTTACAACCACCACTTTGATACAAATCGACCGAACATTCTTTCCGGCAAAAAGAAAAAGATGCTTTGCAATCTCACAAGCCAAACAATCACTGTCAAGAAATAAATAATCCGCAAAAGAAAGGAACAGAAAATGGACTGTTCTACAATGGCAACAGGGAAATACAACACCAATGGGCAAATAAATCACAGGCCTTTTGTAGCTTCAGACAAATCATTCAACCTGGGAACCTGCATGTGTAACACAAGAATCCTGTGGTAATGCAAGGAGCTGTTTCAAGAGTACAGTATGAAAGAGAATGAATTAGCTTACAAGAATCTGTTTTCCAAGAATATGCAGGAACATGGTGTCAATACAGCAAAGGAAATTACACCAAGTACCATCCCACATATGAATGGGGTATATCAATTTAAGCCACTATGATAAAGTCTCATTTGGGTTCCTAAATCATGGGTCCTGTAATTTCGCAGGTGTTCGAACACAATGAGATATTCAACCAAAACAGTGTATTGCTTTTGGCACCATGGTTCAAGTGCAGGAGACGAAGAATTCATGGTGTTCAAACACACAGGACCAGATTAATATAGTGGCTCATGAGCTACCATTCTTGCACCAATAGAAAAAGGCATAGGCACTCTTTCCTCGGTATATAGAAAAATGCTTTCAATATATAAAATGTGTTGTAATCTTGGATCGTAACCAGGATAAGAGATTAGGGTTAGAGATGGAAGATAGGAGAGGTGAAGAGAATAGGGGAAAGAGGAGAAATCGTGTAGAGCTTAGAATAACCTACACGATTTCACCCAATATATAAATTAAGTAAAGTTTTACAATATTACAAGGGCCCCCTGTAGAATATAAGATATTACAAGTAGGTCCCTGACAACACTCCCCCTCAAGCTGGTGCGAAGATATCTATCATGCCCAGCTTGGATAACAGGTGCTCTAAGATCCCTTTAGTAACACATTTAGTTAACACATCTGCAACTTGATCAGCAGTATGGACATACGGTGTGCAAATAAGTCCTTGACCAAGCTTCTCTTTGATGAAGTGACGGTCTACCTCAATGTGCTTTGTCCTGTCGTGTTGAACTGGATTATGAGCAATGCTGATGGCTGCTTTATTGTCACGATACAGCTGCATAGACCCTTTGACAGGATATCCGAGCTCACTGAGCATAGTCTTCAACCATAGAAGCTCACATACACCATGAGCCATAGAACGGTACTCTGCTTCGGCACTGGAGCGAGCGACAACTGGTTGCTTTTTGTTGCGCCAAGACACTAGATTACCCCCCACATACGTACAGTACCCTGATGTGGAACGTCTGTCAGTGACTGAACCTGCCCAGTCAGCGTCTGTATAAGCTTCAACTCGCAGGTGTCCATTCTTACTAAACAGGATACCCTTCCCTGGAGCCCCCTTAAGATAGCGTAACACTCGGTGTGTTGCTTCAAGATGTGGAGAGCGAGGGGCATGCATGAACTGACTGATGACACTAACTGCATATGCAATATCTGGTCGTGTCAGCGAAAGGTAGATGAGACGCCCAACAAGTCTCTGGAACTGGCCTGTATCAGCAATGGGATCCCCATCAACAAGATTCAGCCGACGTTGCTGCTCTATAGGCGTATCGGCTGGTTTAACTCCCAAGTTTCCTGACTCTCAAAGGAGATCAAGTACATACTTTCTTTGTGAGATGAACACACCCTGCTTTGACCTAGCAACCTCAATGCCTAGAAAGTATCTCAAGGTTCCCAGATCCTTGATTTCGAACTCTGTACCGAGGTATTTTTTCAATTTACAAACCTCATCTGGGTCATCTCCTGTGACTACGATATCATCCACATACACAATAAGAGCAGTAAGACGACCTTGACTTCTCTTAATGAAAAGAGTGTGGTCCGCCTGACTCTGCGAGTAGCCAATCTTCTTGACTGCGGAACTGAACCTCTCGAACCAAGCCCTTGGTGACTGTTTAAGCCCATACAAGGCTTTCTTCAGTCTGCACACAAGTTCCTTACTCCCAGTTGGACTGAACCCCAGAGGACCTGTCATGTAGACCTCTTCCTCTAGATCACCATGGAGGAAGGCATTCTTGACATCCAACTGGTGGAGGGGCCAAGAAAAATTTGTCGCTAGAGATAACAGAACTCGAACTGAGTTCATCTTGGCCACAGGAGCAAACGTCTCTTGGTAGTCAATCCCATAAGTCTGTGTGTACCCTTTTGCAATGAGACGGGCCTTGTACCTGTCGATGCTTCCATCTGCTTTGTATTTCACTGTATATACCCACTTGCACCCCACGGGTTTCTTTCCTCTAGGCAATGGAACCAAATCCCAAGTACCATTCTTTTCTAGAGCTGTCATCTCCTCTAGCATGGCTGCTTTCCACTGAGGCTGGCTAAGGGCATCTGAGACACGGGATGGCAGAGCGACACTGGATAGGGAAGTAGCAAATGCCCTGTAGGATGGTGAGAGCTGCTGATAGGAAACAAAGTGAGAGATAGGGTGCTTGGTAACACAGTTCCGAACACCCTTCCGATGAGCAATAGGTACATCAATGTATATGGGAAGGATAGTAGAAGGAGCAACAGACATATCATCATGAGGATCACTGAGGACACGATTACCTGGATCGAGTTGGATTTCCTGGCAGTGAGCTTGGATGGTGGACTGTTTCTCTTTTTGACGTCGTCTGGCATATGTCTTCAGCTGCGGATCCTGTGGCACAGTGTCAGTAGGAGATAAGGACAAGGGTACAGGAGACTCATCAGGCAAATAAAGGGGTACTGGTTGAGGAATCTCCCCCTGTGGAGGTATCGGACTCTCGTCAATATTCCCAAGCTCCCCCTGAAGAGAAGTCCGATCAACTGAGAAGAAGGGAAGACTCTCAAAAAAGGTAACATCTAGAGAAACAAATCGACGACGGGTAGAGGGATGGAAACACCGATATCCCTTCTGAGTGGACGAATAGCCAAGGAACACACATCGAACGGCTTTCGGATCTAACTTGTCATTCCTGTGATGGGCGTGAACATAGCAAACACAACCAAAGACCTTAGGTGGAATGGAGAACACAAGACAGGAAGGAAACGGGAGTGAAAGGGGAGACTTCGACCCCAAGACACGAGAAGGCATCCGATTTATCAAGTAAGATGCCGTCAACACAGCGTCAGCCCAATAACCCTTGGGTACCCGAGTACCAAGAAGAAGTGCCCTAGCAACCTCCAGGACATGACGATGCTTTCGCTCAGCGGTCCCATTCTGTTGAGGTGTATCGGCACATGAAGTCTGATGAAGAATTCCATGCTCTTCAAAGTAGGAGGCAAGGCCACTGTACATGTATTCCCCCCCCATTGTCAGTGCCTAGGACTTTTAGGGTGGTGCCCAATTGATTGCACACCATTTTATGGAAGGTCTGAAAGATAGTATGCACCTCATTTTTTGATTTCATAAGGTAGATCCAAGTGTAACGACTATAGTCATCCACAAAAACCACAAAGTAGCGAAAACCAAAGATAGAAGTGGTGGGATTGGGTCCCCAAACATCAGAGTGCACAAGCTGTAAAGGAAACGTACTTTTTTTATTACTGGTCGGAAAAGACACCTGACATTGTTTTGCAAGTACACAAGTTTCACAGTTGAACTCAAAAAATGGAATAGACGCAAACTGAGGTAACAGACTCTTCATGACTGAAAGCGGTAAATGACCTAGCCTGTTATGCCATCGCATTAACAGGTCTTTATTAACGCTAGAACTACTGACATTGGCACTAGACTGATGTGCAACAGAATATGAAGTCGGCTGGCTATCGAGCAGGTACAATCCACCATCCTCACGACCACTGCCAATCATCCGCCTCGTCTCCAAGTCCTGAAAAACACAGTGAGTAGGAAAAAAAGTAACACCGCAGTTTAGGCTCTTAGTAAGATGGCTAACAGAAAGCAGGTTAGTGGTGAATTTAGGAACATGAAGTACAGAGGATAAAGACAAAGTAGGTGTGGCAGAGATAGTGCCCTTCCCTGAGATAGAGGAGAAGGTGCCATCGGCCACGCGGACCTTGTCCTTACCTGAGCAGATATTATAAGTGGAGAAAAGGGATGGCATACCAGTCATATGATCGGAGGCACCAGAGTCAATGATCCAGGAATGACCAATGGGTGCCGTAGACACATGGTGGGCTGAATGGGATGTACCTGTCTGAGCAAAGGATGATGTAGGTGGAGAAGGGCCATCAAGCTGAGTAAGTAATTGTCGAAGCCTGTCAATGTCCATGCTAGAGATGGTGTTGGACTGCCCAGAGGAAGGGGTCACATCAGAGGAATCTTGGCTGGTGGCATGAGCGGCTGAGGTTCCATGTTTGCTACCAGAGGGCTTCTTTGAGGAGCCTTGCTTCCCCCCAGAGAACTGTGTAGGACGACCATGAAGACTCCAGCAGGTCTCCCAAGTGTGGCGACGCTTGCCACAGTGATCACATCTGAGTCGATCACGATCATCAAGATCCCCATCCTTCTTGGATGTGGGTTTGCTCAATTTCTGAGTGGCCAAGGCAGACTTCTCAGATAAAGGAACATCGGCATCTGTCTTAGAGCTCATGGCTCTCCTCCTGCTGTCCTCGCTCTGGATGTAGGAGTAGACCTGTGCAATGGTCGACGGCGGTGGATCTCTGCCCAAGATGTTGGCTCGAACCTGCTCATAGCTCTGGTTCAAGCCGCCAAGAAACTCGAATATGCGTCCGCGTACAATCATCTTTCGGAACTCCGTAGCATCCTTGGTACATGCAGGGGTGTAGGTCTGGTAGTGATCTACCTCTTCCCACTTGCTGTGTAACGCAGCGTAGTATGATCCCAAAGGAAGATCGCCTTGCTTCAGCTGTGCTATCTCCTGCTGAAGTTCATACATCCTAGCAAAATTTCCATCTTGGGAGTAGGTCTGAGATGCCGTGTCCCATATATCCTTGGCAGTCGGGAGAAAGAGGAAGCCTGTGCTGATCGATGGATGCATGGAATGAAGCAGCCATGACATAACCATCGAGTTTTCCGCTTCCCACTTCTCAAACGTGGCATCGGAGGAATCAGGTGCAGTGATGCGTCCAGTGATATAGTCGGCTTTGCCTCATCCGGTGATGTACATCTTGGCAGATTAAGACCATGCGAGGTAGTTGGTCCCGTCAAGTTTCACCGTAGTGATCTGTAGGCCCGGGCTGTGATCACCATGACTTCCCAGACTGGGTGGGGCAACAATGATCTCTGACTTGACAGAAGATGACTCCTCAGATGTACTCACGGTAGTAGATAAGACTTTTCTGATAAGAAATCACCCAAACAGACTTTTCTGATAAGAAATCACCCAAACTGCTGTTGTGGAGGTGCAAATCACCTTTTTGGAACAACTCCTTTATAAATTTTCTATTGGAGAAAAAACCACTCGCGGGAAACTTGTGAATGGTTCCGATGACCTAAAAAGGTTCCTGGATAGGTGCGGTAGCACTAGGGAGAGGTTTCGGGCTCCTCTGAGACCTGCGGCTATGTCCAGGGGTCTTCTCTGACCTTTTGGAAGGGGCGGTTAGGCTTGGTGGCTCTTTTCCAGCCTTCTAGAGTGGGCGGCTATGCCTGATAGCTCTTCTCCAGGCTTCTGGAGTGGGCGGCTAGGCCTGGGAGAACTTCTCCAACCTTTTGGAGTGGGCGGCTAGGGTTTCAGACTCTTCTAAAGCCTGCGGCTATCCATGGGAGATGATCTCCTTCTTTGGAAAGCCCTTCGCATCGAATTTCGCAATCCCTAGGGTTCTTCAGACCTCTAGGATTGAGCCATGGTTACATAACCATGCTCTGATACCATGTTGTAATCTTGGATCGTAACCAGGATAAGAGATTAGGGTTAGAGATGGAAGAGAGGAGAGGTGAAGAGAATAGGGGAAAGAGGAGAAATCGTGTAGAGCTTAGAATAACCTACACGATTTCACCCAATATATATATTAAGTGAAGTTTTACAATATTACAAGGGCCCCCTGTAGAATATAAGATATTACAAGTAGGTCCCTGACAACAAAATGATCTTTACCTCAACTATCTTCGATCACCAAAACTTGATGGAAGACAAGTTTAAGACCGTCTCCAGTTATTATGCATAGGAGATCCAGATCCCAACGAAGCTGACAGACGCTTTTTAACAAATGAATGCTCCAAGAGCTGAGCAGCAGTGGGCCGGTTGTCTGGGTTAACTTGTAAGCATTGGAGGATGAAGTCCCGTGCATCTTTTGAAAGGGACTCGGGAACAAGTGGTTGTTCACCCTGGCCGATTTTATATAATGCTTGCATCTGTCATAGCAGAGAAAAACGAAAGAGAAATAGCTATTAAAACTTTGAAACCAACATTCGAAGTGGGACTGCACCATTTTTATGGATGATTGATTGGGCGATATATTTGCCTATAATACAAACATTAATTGGTTCAAAGATTTCGTGTATCAACACTTAACAAAAGATATCCAAGAGAAACAGAATGTGATGACTACTATTTACATATATACAATGAATAAGGTGAACCAAAATAGATTAAACCTTTAGGTGCCAACAATGTGTTCTCTATACCTCATTGCAAAGCACTGATAAAATAGCAGAAGGGAAAAGATCATTTGTTTCAACCCCACAAAGAGAGAATGGACCAACCTGCACTCAGATCGACTAATAGAGCAGTGATACTGGCATCCTATGATACCTGGATACCTGTACATGGCCATCGTATCCGTGTCAACACAACACCGGACTCTCCACCGACACGTATACTCCACCTACAGTTTAGGTAATCCAGCACACTGACATCCCTCATCAATGATGATGAGGGACCATAGTATATGCCACGTGGCACATTATTAGAGACCAATGACCGTATGGATGTTTGTCCCATTCTGTAGGTGGACCTATCTACCAAATATTAAGCTGATTAGTGATTTCAAAGCATTGGATCTGAGTACCCCCAAATAATGCTCGAAATATATGGTTAAAAATCAACCCATGAAACCGACTCCAATCAAATCCGTAAAAATACTAATCAGGCTGATTTTTTGGATGTTGGTCCACCTAGGGATGGGCCAAACATCCATACGGTCAATGATCTCTACAAGTGTGCCATGTGTAAGGTGTTGCCGCATGTAAGGTGCATGTGCATCGCACATGGCGTTCCCCTAGTATTATTATACAGCGAAAACCAGGGTTGGCAATGACGTAAGCTTCAAATGACATCCCAAACCCTAATATCCTGAAAATACCCCTACTTTTGCTTTAATTTATTTTCTCCAAACTTCAAAGTACAGGGCTTCTTCCGTCTTTTGGTAAGCTCATTAAATGAAGCCTCCCAAAAAAATAAAAATTCCTCTCACGTCACTCTGCCAAACTATTTGCAAAAAAAAAAAAATGAATTTTTATTATTGAAAGTAGGATTTTTCCGCGTCGTTGGTTACGGAAATCCTAGATCTCAACAATATTTGTAATTATCCGATTCTTTTTCACTCAAATCCTGTAAAATGAGCAATTTTGCACAGTGGCTCGTGTCGGATGTCGATCCACACTCGGGATTAATCACGTTAGTGCAATAAAGAGCATGAAATGATGAATTTTTGCTAGAAATTGGTGGAGAGGTGAGAATGGTGGATTCGGGATTTTAAAACATGATTTTGGGATTTTTAGAGAGGAACATTAACTAATACCATGAATGAAATGAACAACACCATACATCAAACCGTTAATCAAAGAAAACTAACTTAAGATTCTTCATAAAAACCATTATCTTTTACAATGCTAAAAATCAAAATACCACAAGAATTAAAACAAAATAAAATAAACTAGAGAAAGGATAGAATCTAGTGAGAGAGAAGGGAACTTGATGGAGAAGAAATTTAGAGAGAGAAGTGAGTTGTAGAAAGAGAAAGGAAAGGATGAGAGAGATTACCATCAAAACTTACTAGAGAATCGATCGGATGAGAACCAATGAAGGGGGTGTAGTGGTGGGCCATGAAAGAGGTGTTGTGGTGCGTGGAGTTGCTATTCATCCATACGGTGATGGCTGTTGGAGGAGATGGTGCATTAGCGTGGAGGATCAAGTGGTGAGGTTATGCATTGCAGATGGCGGTGTAGCAGGGAGGATCCACGGTGGTCAGTTGGGGGTGTTGGTGATGGCGGCCTAACGGTCTCCCTTTCTTCTTCTCTTCGTTTCTTTTATTTTTCTGGTTTTTTTTCTTTTTTTTTTTTTTCTTGAGGAGAGAATGGTTCGGAGGAATGAGAGGAGAAAGGAGAGAGAGGACGCTGTGAGAGAAGTCGGGCGTGGTAGAGGAGCTAGGTGATGGTCCAAACCATTGCTTTTGTAGGCGGGGTGGTAGGCGGAGGAGATTCTGATCGAGTTGCAGCGGTGGTTGGGAGCTGTTACAGGCGGTGGAGGGACTGCAGCAGCAGGCGGTGGCAGCACACGGTTCTTGCAAGAGTGGGGCAGTGCAGCAGCAGGCTGAAATGGAGAGGTGGCGGTAAAGAGGAGGAGAGGATGAGAACGTGGTTGAGAATGAAGATCGCCGGAGTTGCAGGTCTGCAACTCCGGTCAGTGGAGGAGAGGGCGCTGGAGAGGGCAGCAATAAGGGTTAGGCGGTGGTGGAGATCGTGGAGGAGCACTGACGGCCGGAGTTGCAGGTCTGCAACTCCGGCGTTAAAAAAAAAAAACGGTAATGACAAAAAAAACGAAAACGAAAACGAGAAAAAAAAGAAAAAGAAGAAGAAGAAGAAGAAGAAGAAGAAGAAGAAGAAGAAGAAGAAGGAGAAGGAGACTGATGCCTTACCAGACGGCCGGAGTTGCAGGCAACTCCGGCGAAGAAGAAGAAGAAGATGAAGAAAATGAGAAAGAGAAAAGAAGAAAAAGAAGAAGAATGGGGCCACGGGTGAATGCGGGATTGATAGGGGGAGAGAAAGGAGAAGATTTGAGGGGGATTAGGGTTCGAACGAACCCTTCTCCCTCATCTTATAAAGCTCCCTATTTCCATTAATGGAAATAGGGTATTTTTTGAAAATAAAAAATATTTTTTTTTTTTTTTTTTTTTTAAGTAAAAACCTACTTTTCTATGGGGAATCTCCCCAATTAGTGGACCCCCCATTTAATTAAAATTATTTTTGAAATTCGCGGGGTCCACTAACTGGTCGGACAGCGGGTCGATGCTGATGGGCCCGGCTACTGGCCCACATGGACTGATGATGTCCATCGTCTCACAAGATGATGTGACAGGCATTCTGAAGGCGATCGGATGGATGGTGACTTGATTGGGACCCAGATTGGTAGATCGACGGATCTAGAGAGATCCAACGGTCCGATTGAAGATCCAACGGTCAGAAAGCTAAGGGAGATGAGATAGAGCTGATAGGCAGGAGTTCTGGGGTTAGGTCAGTAGATTCGAGGATCGAGAGATGAAGATAGAGAGAGAATAAGGAGAGATGAGAGAAAAAGTATCAAAAAAATGGAAAAAAGCACTGGCGGAGGGTCTGGAACCCTGTTCTTCACTGTGACCATCCTCACGCTTCTCCAGTAGAGTCGACTATCATTCCTTGCTGACTCATGTGGCTTTAAACGCTTTGGTCCGTCTCTTGGTCATTGGCTCTCCTGCTCTCTTCGTTCTTTGGGCCGGCTTTTTGGTCCTCTTATTCAGCCCATATCTTCTAGTTATAGCATGTGGGCTTGTTAAGCTTTGATAATGGGCTTTCATGATCGATTTGGGCCCACAAGTCTCGAAAATCGTCCCATCGGGGTTTCCTGCGACAGAAGAAGCGCGTAATGAGACTTTATCAGAACGGCTTAATATTTAGACTTCCGAAAATGTGTTTAATGCATGCAAATATACCATTTCGTCCAGAAAAGTGTGTTTTACGCAATGAAATAGACTCTTACGTAGAAAAGTGGATAATTAGAGCAGTTTTACGTAGGAGAGTGCGATAACGCTAACAGGATAAGTGCTTAAAATAAGCACTTTTGAGCGAATATCACAACCCCCAACCAGCATATTGCCAATCCTTGGCAATTAGTGCGAAATAAATGAGCTTAAAAGGGCTCTGCACATGCTGCACACTTTTTCATATTAGCTCAGGGAAAACACCGTTCGTCAAATTATTGAATGGATGCAAAAACAGTTACATGCTAGCGAAGAGTTTGAAAGTTTTGGCAAGACTACAGACTGATAATCATGACCCAGAATAGTCAGACTCTGCGTGTGTGTGTGCTCAACATTCTCATCATCTGACAGTAAAGATTTCCAGATCACCTCTAAGTTTTTCTGCCTCGACCTCAAATCTCACATGTTTAGCACTCAGAATAGAATCACACAAGAAGGGTTTTCTTCTTTTTCTCTCAATTTATATGTGAGGAGATATATTTAATATAAAGAGGCAAAAGATCTCACATATGTTTTATTTGAAGGAAGGACATCTTTAACAGAAGAAGATCTCATGATTGGAATACCACTTCACTCGGGAACGTCAGATCAAACTCTATAGCTTCTCTTTCTCCAATCTCCACATTTTATGATCGTACTATCCTAGAATCAAGTAGGACTTTCCTAGGTTGTAATGAGGCTTAGGTCAGGTGTAGAGAGATAAAGGGATACAGGATTTCAAAGATCTTGAGAGGATATTGTCATTTTCTTGCATTTTTCCTGCGACGTAACACCATTATCTGGTTCTTTTTCCTTTTTTCATATTTTTCTCTTGTTCTTGATATTTTTGAGACTGCTCAATTTCTTTTCAGCACTTTTTCATACTTTCTTTCCATATTTTGTTTTCAGCTTGAACCACTTTCTTTTCCTTTTGATTTTTCTTCTTTACTTTTCTTTTCACGGTACACCCACATCAGTTATTTTTTTATCCTTCTCAAAAGTAGGGTAGCTAGTAACACTTCGTAGCTAAACTGGGTTTTTGGTTAATGGGCTTACAAAGAAAAGGCTTTTATAGAAGGGTTCAAGGGGTTTCTAGTGAAGTATAATTCAGGTGAGTAAAAAGGCTGAATGGTTCAGAAAAAATGGCCTAAATCATTTTCTAGGGTTTGCACTATCATGTATACTGTCTTGACTGGATACAAAGAAGGTTCTGTCGTAGTAATCCAATGTTGATGTCGTTCCGAGTTTTATGATCGAAGCAAAAGATAATGAGATCTCTCAACGAATATTGCGGGCATGAAGAATAGTGAGTCATCTTGTGACTCAGAATTGTTGTATAACACTCTGAATTGATTAAAGGCTCGAAAGCTCACTGGGTTAGGTCTCCACAATTATTCTCACAGGATCTCTAGAGTTTCAAAACTTAGGATGACTCTGATGTTGATAGTGTACAATTGTGCCAAATCTGAGTTTTTCTGAGTTTTCAAACCTGCTGTAGTCACGCCTGACTTGACTCGACGCTAACTTTAAACAAAAATTGACATCCTCAATACTGACTTAACGAAGGTTTTTAGCTAATCAAAGTCAGGGTATTTGACACATTTTTGAAATTCTAGAAAACTTTTGGAGAACATCGGAAATCACCCCAAAAATGAGTTTTTTTTTTTTTTTTTTTTTTTTTTTTTTTTTAAAGACATGAGTTTTGGTAAATACCCACCCCCAACCAAAATACAGCACCGTCCTCGGTGCTCATGACCGGGACATAAAATGATGAAAAATCGGTGATGATGATGCAAAGGATCAGGGAGGATGTTACCAAGTCAGCAGAAACTCGACAGTGAGTGATACCTGATGATCGGAAGAATGAATGTACCTGCATTTTCAAAGATATAACAATAATAACAAATGCATGAGACTCATGTACTCTAGGAATACCGGAATTGCCTTTCCGAAAGCGCTAAGTTTTATGTCTTCAGCCAGACATGACGGGGGTGACAGGCACCCCCAACCAAGTTAGAGCTCAGGAGACTGAGTGAATCATCAGTCGACATAGGCAGGATCGATGAGATCGATCTCAAAAGTCTGAATGAGCGACACCTCAAGTTCATGGAATTGCTTTAGACGCTGGCCATTTACCTGGAATGAGGAGTGATCCTTGGGATCCTCAATAGTGATTGCTCCGAAGGGTGTGGCTGCGGTGACCGTATAAGGACCTGTCCACCTAGATTTCAGTTTACCAGGGAAGAGATGAAGACGAGAATTATAAAGAAGGACCTTCTGTCCTGGATGGAACTCTTTCCTGAGGATGCTCTTGTCATGTATCCACTTCATTTTGGCTTTGTAATTCTTGGACAAGTTGTAGGCATCATTTCTGAGTTCTTCTAACTCATTCATTTGAAGTTTCCGCTCCTCCCCTGCGGAGTCTAGGTCGAAGTTGAGCTTCTTAATGGCCCACAGGGCACGATGTTCAATCTCTACCGGTAGATGACAGGGTTTCCCAAAGACGAGACGATAGGGAGACATATTGAGTGGGGTCTTGTAGGCGGTTCTGTATGCCCATAAAGCATCAGTGAGACGAGTAGACCAGTCTTTACGTGTGGTATTGACTGTCTTCTCCAAGATCTGCTTGATCTGACGATTAGAGACCTCTACTTGACCACTAGTCTGCGGATGATAAGCTAGGGCAACCTTGTGGGTTACCCCATACTTCTTCATTAAGTTCTCGAATATCTTATTGCAGAAATGGGTGCCCCCATCACTAATGATGGCCTTAGGGGCACCGAATCGAGCGAAGATGAACTCCTTTAGGAATTTGACCACCACTTTGTGGTCATTGGTCTTGGTGGGAATGGCTTCTATCCATTTGGATACATAGTCTACCGCAAGGAGAATGTACTCAAAACCATAGGAAATGGGAAAGGGGCCCATGAAGTCGATGCCCCAAATGTCAAATATTTCATCGACCTGGATGGGAGTGAGGGGCATCATGTTCCTCTGGGAGATGCGGCCTAGATGCTGGCAATTAGGACAGGTTTTGCTGTAGATGTGGGCATCTTTAAATAATGTGGGCCAGTAGAATCCGCATTGCAGTACTTTTTCTGCAGTCTTCTTAGTGCTGAAATGACCACCACAAGGTTGGTCATGACACGAGGATAAGATATTGAGTTGGTCCGACTCAGGGACACAGAGACGAATGATCTGGTCAGGACAGTATTTATACAAATAAGGGTCATCCCAAGAGTAGTACTTAACTCTTGCTAGGAATTGGCTTTTGTCCTGTTTTGACCAGTGTGACGGCATTTCTTCGGTGACAAGGTAGTTGACAATGTCAGCATACCAAGGATTAACAGAGATGGCGAACAGTTGTTCGTCTGGAAAGGTTTCAGGGATGGGCTGGGTGTCGAAGGATGACTCTAAAGTCAGTCTAGACAAGTGATCAGCCACTACATTCTCAGTTCCTTTCTTATCCTTAATCTCGAGGTCGAATTCCTGCAGTAAGAGAATCCATCGAATTAATCGAGGTTTGGTTTCCTTTTTCGACATGAGATAACGAAGGGCTGCATGATCAGTGTACACAACCACCTTAGTGGCTAAGAGGTACTGACGGAATTTATCAAGGGCGAAGACTACCGCCAGGAGTTCTTTCTCAGTGGTGGAGTAATTCATTTGGGCAGAGTTAAGAGTTTTGCTCGCGTAGTAGATCACGTGTGACCTTTTGTCAACTCTCTGCCCTAGAACAGCGCCTAACGCGTAGTCAGAAGCATCGCACATTACCTCGAAAGGTAGAGTCCAATCCGGGGGACGGATAATGGGCGCAGTAGTGAGCTCAGATTTGAGACGCTCAAATGCCTTGACACAGTCAGCATTAAAGTCGAAAGGACTATCTTTAGCTAGAAGATGGGACAGAGGTCGAGCGATTTGAGAGAAGTCCTTGATGAATCGCCTATAGAATCCTCCGTGTCCCAAAAAGGAACGGATGTCACGTACGGACTTAGGAATGGGCAAGGTCGAGATGATATCGATTTTAGCTTTGTCGACCTCAATGCCCTGATGGGAAATGACATGTCCCAGAACTATGCCTTTCTTCACCATGAAGTGGCATTTCTCCCAATTGAGGACAAGTCGCTTGTCCTGACAGCGTTGAAGTACCAGCCCTAGATGGGTCAGACAGTCATCAAAGGATGACCCAAAAACTGAGAAGTCGTCCATAAAGACTTCGAGGAATTTTTCCACCATGTCGGAGAATATGCTCATCATACACCTTTGAAAGGTCGCGGGTGCATTGCAGAGGCCAAAGGGCATGCGCTTGTAGGCAAAAGTGCCAAAGGGACAAGTGAAGGTTGTCTTCTCGTGATCCTCAGGGGCGATTGGTATTTGATTATACCCTGAGTAACCATCAAGGAAGCAATAATAGGAATGACCTGCTAGTCTCTCCAACATTTGGTCTATGAAGGGTAAAGGAAAATGGTCCTTCCTAGTGTTGGTGTTGAGTCGTCGGTAATCGATGCAGACTCTCCACCCTTTCTTCAGGCGCTGGGTTACCATTTCCTTGTTCTCATTTTCCACAACTGTGAATCCTGCCTTTTTAGGGACGACATGAATAGGACTCACCCATTTGCTATCGGAGATGGGATAAATGATACCCGCGTCTAACAGTTTAAGGACCTCATCCCGGACTACATCCTTCAAGACGGGGTTCAACCTCCTCTGGTGTTCTCGAGAGGTTTTGGATTCATCCTCGAGATAGATGTGATGTTGGCACACCGATGGGTCTATGCCACGAATATCATCTATAGTCCAACCTATCGCAGATTTGTGCTCGTTGAGTAGCTCGAGAAGTTTCTTACGTTCACTCTCAGACAAAGCGGAAGCAATAATGACAGGGTAGGTTTCCTTAGGACCAAGATAGGCATAGGAAAGATCTGTGGGAAGAGGCTTAAGCTCCAATTTTGGAGCAGATGGAGTAGAAATAGGTGTCACAGAAGACACGGATTGAAGAGGTTTGAATTCAGTAGGTAAAGGAAGGATGGGTTCTCTGGCCATGGTTATCAGAGGCTCGAACTCGATGAGAGGAGCGGGGATCTCTATCAGTGGAGCAGTCTCCAAAAGATCATTGAGATCAGAAATAGCTGATTCTGTTGCAAAGTCAGCTCCAAAGTGTTCTAGACACTGCTTAAGAATATCTTCGGTGGAGTCCGGGATTAGACTCTCAACGGCACACATTTCATCGGTCACTTCGCGATCGGCATCTTGTTGCATTAAACGAAAGATGTTGACCTCAGCTTTGAGGTTACCGAAAGCAATGGACATGTTTCCGTCCCGGCACCCGATGTGTGCGTTCGCGGTGGCAAGGAATGGACGGCCTAAGATGACCGGAATGCGGTTATCCTGACACGGCTCGGTGTCTAGAATGATAAAGTCCACAGGATAATAAAAGTCAGCAACTTTTACTAGGACATCCTCAATGATTCCTCTTGGAATCTTGATGGACTGATCAGCCAATTTCAGGGTGACATTGGTAGGCTTCATATCTTTCAGTCCTAACTGCTGATATACCGAGAATGGTATGAGGTTAACGCTAGCCCCTAAATCTAGCAAGGCAGTGCAGCTAAAGTTGTCACCAATTTCACATTGGACAGTTGGGCTACCTGGATCCTTGTGTTTGATCACACTGTTGCGTTGAATGAACGCGGTAGCTTTTTCGGCCAAGAAAGCAGCTTTGGGTACATGCGTACGCCGCTTAACTGTGCACAAGTCCTTGAGGAATTTGGCATAGGAAGGGATTTGCTTGATAGCAGAAAGGAATGGGATATTGATCTGGACGTCTTTAAAGACATCTAAGATCTCAGAGAATTGCTGATCCCGCTTATCTTGGACAAGTCTGTCCGGGAAGGGAGGCTTTACTCGACAAATGGATTTGTCTTTAGCCTTAGATTTCTGCACAGGGATATCTGATGTTGGTGCAGAGGTAGAAGAAGCAGAGGTAGGATTAGGACTAGTTTCCTCTGTGCGAGTGATGGGTGCCGGAGATGGCACCGGTGGTGGTTGGACTCCCATGTCCACAGTTTTTCCAGATCGTAGGGTGGTTACAGCTTGCACCTCCCCTTGACACTTCTCATTCTGGCTTTGAGATTGGGATCCGATCTCATATACTGCCCCTTTGGCATTTCCTTTAGGGTTGGCAATGGGTTGGCTAGGAAAGATCCCCTTAGCTTTCTCAGCTTCCAAGTTACCTAGACGTTGCTCTAGACGAAGCATGGATTGCTGTTGCTGTTGCTCTAGGCGTTGCATAGATTGTTGTTGCTGAGTAATGAGTTGAGCTAGAAGGTCTTCGATACCAGATTTGGGGACCGACTGTTGGGGGGCAGCTAATAGGAGCTGAGGCACCAATTCGCGACTCGAGCTCATTGGGGCATTATAGTTATAGGCTGGAGAATTAGTTGGAACAATCGGTTGGTTCTGAAAGGTCTGTGGGACTCTTTGCTGATTCTGAAATGTGCTTGATTGTCCAGAGTATTGACCCTGTTGGAATTGCTGGTTCTGAGTAGATGGGTACTGATTCTGCTGGTACTGACCCTGATTGAATTGCCTATTGGGTTGATTGAACCCAGGAGGATACATGCCCTGAGGTTGACGTGGAGGTTGAGCTTGTGGTTGAGTAGACTGAGGCCTCCAAGAAAAGTTAGGGTGGTTTCTCGTGTCCGGATGATAAGATTGACTATACGAGTTCTGAGTGGGTGGTTTGTATGTGCTGAAAGCACAAACTTCTTCCTGAAGAGGATTAGACCACCCTTCATTCAAAGGACAATGCTCAGTAGTATGGGAGGGTTGCAGACAGAGGGTGCACGATTCAATAAGGCTCTCGTGTCCCACATGCATGACTGGGGTAGATTGTTGAGTAGGCTTTTGTACAGACACAGCCAGTGCCGAGACTGACTTGCTCAACTCTTGAATGACTGATCGAAGCTCAGTATCAGCTGTAGCATCATGTCCCTTGGTTGTCCTTTGGACCGAAGTGGTTCGACTAAACTCTGAGTCAGTTGTCCAATGTTGAGAGTTTTCTCCTAACTCTCCCAAGAATTTGTATGCATCGGTCGGAGTTTGGTGCAGGAATTTTCCTTGGCACATTGACTCTACCATGGTCCGGGACTCATCAGTAAGCCCCTTGTAGAAGACATGGACAAGATTGCCCTTGTCGATGCTATGGTGGGGACACTTAGTCAGGTAGTCTTGGAATCTATCCCATGCTTCAAAAAATTTCTCATCGGACTTCTGTCTAAAGTCCTGAATGAGTTGCTTCATTTGGTTGGTCCGAGTCATGGGGTAGAATTTAGACATGAATTTGCCCACCAATTCTTTCCAACTGCTGATTGAATCAGCGGGTAAGGAGTAGAGCCAATCTGAGGCTCGATCTTTGAGCGAGAATGGGAAAACTCGCAGACGGACATTGTCATCATCGAAGTTCTGATTCTTGAAAAGGAGGATGACATGTTGGAATTCCCTAATATGGGAATATGGGTCTTCTCTTGGGAGACCACGAAAGGTTGGCAGCATTTGGATCGTCTGTGGCCTGATCTCAAACTGTACCGCCGTAGTAGGTGGGAGAACAATGCAAGTGGGCGGATTGGCAGAGATAGGAGCGAACGTCTCGATAAGAGGTCGTTCGACTGCCATGACTACAAAGGTAGTAGTACTGGGGGAGGCGGGTGGGGAAAGAGATGGGGAAGAATTTAGTGGAGGATCCACTGTAGGGACGTGATTCTCAGATCGAATCAAGCGCTTGTTCGGGCGAGTCCAACCGGACATACGCTAATGAGGCAAGCTCTATACGTGGCAAAAAGTTGCCAGAGAGGAACACTATCCTAAATGATGCACACCAAGCACAGATAATCCTATTCTAAGCAATCAAGATATATTTTAGGAATTATCTTTGTTAGTTTTGGGGCTAGAGTAGATTATGACAGTGGGCGGACCACTGGTTTATCTTTTAACCGCCGGACTAACTGTTTTGCACTCAGAGGTTCTCACCAGGCTACACTCTTCAAAGCGAATCCTTTAGTACTAACTCTAGTTAACAACAAGGCAATCCGAAGCCTAGACAGACGTGCGGCACAATGGCTGACTTAAGTACGTCCCAGACTAACCGGATATGTCAAGTGGATAAGAAGAGTGTTCCCTCGGGTTAAGCTAGGGTTGATGTGTGTTCCTAGTCCACACGTAACTAACCGCCGAATAGTCCAAGATGCCACGTCGAGCTCAGTGTACTTGAGTAGCAGGGACTTATGGGTGTGTTAGACAACAGGGACCCGCGCTCGTGGTCTTATTTCGATTGGATGTTAAGCGGGTTTGCTTTGCGTGGAATTTTCCTCGAACACCGAGCTAATTGGCTCTACTTCTTGATTCTTTTTATTATAGATGGATCCTGAGGATCAATATCAGCTGGAGTGATGAGGTGGGTGATGAAATCCCACCAGTTTCAATTTTGGAGCTGGGTTTGCTCTCTTAGAGTTGGTTGATTAACGGCCACACCACGCAAGTCGAATAAGTTGTTGCTAGAAAACAAATAGACAAGCGGCAATGATGCACCCAATATGCTCTGTATCGCACTCAAGGCGAGGATAGAGACTTACCTCCCGTGGGCCACGCCACGGGGTCTCCTCCGTGGGTTAGAGAGGGGTATCCTAATGGGCTTGGGCCCGACTCCACCTCTTTGAGCTTTTGCTCTCTACCCACACTGGATCGTGTTCCTGCAGAAAAGTTAGATCACACGGTCTAGGTAGTCGGGATTCTATTTGGAAGATCTTTGCCTTTTTAGGGTTCACAGAACAAGCACTGGATTTAGGCAAGTTTTTGAATTAATTTCCAAGTTCGAGATGGGTTAAAATTTAGGAATTCCCAGATTGGAAAATACCTAGATTGGAAAGTTTCCCGAACTGTGGAGATCTTCCAAGAAAGATTTGATTGCGAGATCCCTTATAATTTTGGGAAATTTCCCAAAATTGAAATTCTTGCTAGATTTGGGGTGTTTCCTTTTGCAGACTTTTCCAAATTCGGAAGATTTCTAAAGATAGAAATTCTTCTAAAGAGGAAACTTCTAAGAGGGGAAACCCTAATTTAGCAAAGTTTCAAGATTTTAGAATCTTTCCAAAAATCGCAAATCCTTGATTGGTGATTTCTAAAAATCTGCAGAATATGAAACCCTAATTTTTTTGAATTTTGAATTTATTATTTTTTTGGTATTTTTCACTTAATCTAGGGTTTCTAAAAAACCCTAGAACAAGATCTAGCAGTTATATGGAAAGCAGTAAAATTCCTAAATTATTACAAATTGCACTCGGCCTTCCGAGGCATTAAAAATAGTAATTTAAAAACTGCTAAAAATCAACAAAAACAAAAAATAGAAAGTTTCCCGAAAAGGTCGAGCTGTCCAAATTGAGCAGCTTTCCGATTTGGCAACTTTCCAATTCCGTCTTTACGTCCTTTTTCGCACTCCCAAACACCCGAGCGGCAGCGGCGCCATTTGAAAGTAGGATTTTTCCGCGTCGTTGGTTACGGAAATCCTAGATCTCAACAATATTTGTAATTATCCGATTCTTTTTCACTCAAATCCTGTAAAATGAGCAATTTTGCACAGTGGCTCGTGTCGGATGTCGATCCACACTCGGGATTAATCACGTTAGTGCAATAAAGAGCATGAAATGATGAATTTTTGCTAGAAATTGGTGGAGAGGTGAGAATGGTGGATTCGGGATTTTAAAACATGATTTTGGGATTTTTAGAGAGGAACATTAACTAATACCATGAATGAAATGAACAACACCATACATCAAACCGTTAATCAAAGAAAACTAACTTAAGATTCTTCATAAAAACCATTATCTTTTACAATGCTAAAAATCAAAATACCACAAGAATTAAAACAAAATAAAATAAACTAGAGAAAGGATAGAATCTAGTGAGAGAGAAGGGAACTTGATGGAGAAGAAATTTAGAGAGAGAAGTGAGTTGTAGAAAGAGAAAGGAAAGGATGAGAGAGATTACCATCAAAACTTACTGGAGAATCGATCGGATGAGAACCAATGAAGGGGGTGTAGTGGTGGGCCATGAAAGAGGTGTTGTGGTGCGTGGAGTTGCTATTCATCCATACGGTGATGGCTGTTGGAGGAGATGGTGCATTAGCGTGGAGGATCAAGTGGTGAGGTTATGCATTGCAGATGGCGGTGTAGCAGGGAGGATCCACGGTGGTCAGTTGGGGGTGTTGGTGATGGCGGCCTAACGGTCTCCCTTTCTTCTTCTCTTCGTTTCTTTTATTTTTCTGGTTTTTTTTCTTTTTTTTTTTTTCTTGAGGAGAGAATGGTTCGGAGGAATGAGAGGAGAAAGGAGAGAGAGGACGCTGTGAGAGAAGTCGGGCGTGGTAGAGGAGCTAGGTGATGGTCCAAACCATTGCTTTTGTAGGCGGGGTGGTAGGCGGAGGAGATTCTGATCGAGTTGCAGCGGTGGTTGGGAGCTGTTACAGGCGGTGGAGGGACTGCAGCAGCAGGCGGTGGCAGCACACGGTTCTTGCAAGAGTGGGGCAGTGCAGCAGCAGGCTGAAATGGAGAGGTGGCGGTAAAGAGGAGGAGAGGATGAGAACGTGGTTGAGAATGAAGATCGCCGGAGTTGCAGGTCTGCAACTCCGGTCAGTGGAGGAGAGGGCGCTGGAGAGGGCAGCAATAAGGGTTAGGCGGTGGTGGAGATCGTGGAGGAGCACTGACGGCCGGAGTTGCAGGTCTGCAACTCCGGCGTTAAAAAAAAAAAACGGTAATGACAAAAAAAACGAAAACGAAAACGAGAAAAAAAAAATGAGAAGAAAAAGAAAAAGAAGAAGAAGAAGAAGAAGAAGAAGAAGAAGAAGGAGAAGGAGACTGATGCCTTACCAGACGGCCGGAGTTGCAGGCAACTCCGGCGAAGAAGAAGAAGAAGATGAAGAAAATGAGAAAGAGAAAAGAAGAAAAAGAAGAAGAATGGGGCCACGGGTGAATGCGGGATTGATAGGGGGAGAGAAAGGAGAAGATTTGAGGGGGATTAGGGTTCGAACGAACCCTTCTCCCTCATCTTATAAAGCTCCCTATTTCCATTATTTTTTGAAAATAAAAAATATTTTTTTTTTTTTTTTTTTTTTAAGTAAAAACCTACTTTTCTATGGGGAATCTCCCCAATTAGTGGACCCCCCATTTAATTAAAATTATTTTTGAAATTCGCGGGGTCCACTAACTGGTCGGACAGCGGGTCGATGCTGATGGGCCCGGCTACTGGCCCACATGGACTGATGATGTCCATCGTCTCACAAGATGATGTGACAGGCATTCTGAAGGCGATCGGATGGATGGTGACTTGATTGGGACCCAGATTGGTAGATCGACGGATCTAGAGAGATCCAACGGTCCGATTGAAGATCCAACGGTCAGAAAGCTAAGGGAGATGAGATAGAGCTGATAGGCAGGAGTTCTGGGGTTAGGTCAGTAGATTCGAGGATCGAGAGATGAAGATAGAGAGAGAATAAGGAGAGATGAGAGAAAAAGTATCAAAAAAATGGAAAAAAGCACTGGCGGAGGGTCTGGAACCCTGTTCTTCACTGTGACCATCCTCACGCTTCTCCAGTAGAGTCGACTATCATTCCTTGCTGACTCATGTGGCTTTAAACGCTTTGGTCCGTCTCTTGGTCATTGGCTCTCCTGCTCTCTTCGTTCTTTGGGCCGGCTTTTTGGTCCTCTTATTCAGCCCATATCTTCTAGTTATAGCATGTGGGCTTGTTAAGCTTTGATAATGGGCTTTCATGATCGATTTGGGCCCACAAGTCTCGAAAATCGTCCCATCGGGGTTTCCTGCGACAGAAGAAGCGCGTAATGAGACTTTATCAGAACGGCTTAATATTTAGACTTCCGAAAATGTGTTTAATGCATGCAAATATACCATTTCGTCCAGAAAAGTGTGTTTTACGCAATGAGATAGACTCTTACGTAGAAAAGTGGATAATTAGAGCAGTTTTACGTAGGAGAGTGCGATAACGCTAACAGGATAAGTGCTTAAAATAAGCACTTTTGAGCGAATATCAATTATGGACCACAATGTGAGCCAGGTGGCACTTGCCTAGAGGAAACTGATCGTATAGATGTTCGGACAATCCCTAGGTAGACCTACAAACCAAAAACAGCCTGATTAGGGATTTTTAACCTTTAGATCTGAGTACCCCAAATTATGTTCAAAATCCACGGTTAAAAATAAATCATTAATACAACTCTAATCCAATGGATAAAAATTATTAATCAGGCTGAATTTTGGTAAGTAGATCCAACAAGGGATGGGACGTCATCTCCCTTTTCCTACCTGTCCTCAACATACTCAACTCAATTATGAGCTTTCGTAAACTTCAATACTACCCCTACATCACCTCCTAATTAATTCCCATGCCATTCAGTGATTTTAAACCTTTGGATCTTTGTACCCAAAATAATGCTCAAAAGCTACGGTGGAAAATCAACACATGAAAATGACTCCAATCCAATGCTTAGAAATCACTATTCATGCTGACTTTTTGCATGTAGGTCACCTAGGGATGGGACAAACATCCATACAGTCAGTAATCTTTAAGAGTGTGCCACGTGTATGGTGCACATGCAACGCACGTAGCATCCCCCTAGTTATATTAAAAATTAAAAGTTCAACATCCTTGAGGGGCCTCCTTTTTTATGCTCTAATTCATTCTATTCTTTTGTGCACTTTTTGTGATTTTTCCAAACAACCTTATACTAGTGTGGGGGAAAGTTGAGTCCTGGAGCAATCAAGTGTATCTTTTGTAGATTATTCTAGTTCTAAACAAGTTTAAAGTTCTACAACCCACTAAACAGAGAGAGATTTGTCATTCCATGCGTATCACATTCATTGAGGATGTTCCCTATTTCTCTAATGACAGGAAGTCACTTCATGTCCTGTTTTCTCCTCAAAAGTATAGAAGCAATATTGAGGAGAACGAGCTTCCTCCTTATAGTAGTAATGAGATGGTCCCTAAGGTTTGTGTTGGAACTATCAACGGGAGGGTACTAAAAGTCTCAACGAAAAAAAACATGAGTATCAGCCAATGAAGACATACGTTAGACAATAAAAGTAAAATCCGTGGACTCACCGGATTCTCAACAATCATTTTCTTCATATGCTAGAACCTTACAGGTACATGTTCCTTGCATTGTCCTGGTTCTTTATTTTCATCTACTCCTTCAGATTTTGTTCATTTGGATATTGACTTGACCCGTTGCACTGAGAAAGCTATGGTACCTGGATACTTCAACTTGCCAACTGTACCCATGTCCATGCAATACAATACCAATACTAGTACTATATACATTGCATGGGTACTTTTACCTAGGGATGTATATTTGGCCCGAGGCCCGAAGCCTGGACCAAGAACGAACTTTGGGCCGGCCCGGAGCCAATTTTTTCAAGCTGAGGGCTTCCCCCTAAGCCCAAAGGCAGCCAGGCCTGGAATCAGGCCCGACTCGAGGCCCATGCCCAAGCACTCTCTTTATGACTCCTTGCCTCCCTGGGCTTGGGAAAAGGGGGGATTCCCCATAAAGGAAACTAGGCTTGGCTCAAAGCCCAAACTAAAGTCCGGCCATAGGTCGAGCTGGGCCTCCCTGTTAGACTTCTGCCCTACTCGAAGAAAGCCCGAACTTTCGAGCCCAAGCCAGCCCAATTTATATCCCTAATCCTTCTAAGGCTACAACTTGAGTAGGCCCAACCCGAGCCCGACAGGCTCAACTGGCCTTTGGGTTGGGCTAGTGATGCAGGATGATGAGAACTAGCCTATATGAGGAGTAGAGATCAAAAATAAATTACCACAAGTAATAACAAAATATAAAACTACTCCAACAATTACCACAAATATGTCGATAAGCTAGAAAGTTTTTAACTTAGTTGTTTCAAAGGCCAAATCTCACAACAAAGCAGTGAAAACCCATCAATTACTGATTGAGAGACCCAATGGAAATAAGGACATCCACTAGCTAGGGTTCAACTAACACTTGTAGGTTCACTTTAATTTCCTTTTCTAAGAGATTATAAATTATTTGAAGTTCAGAAAGGTTTCTGACAAGTTTCGGGGCTTTCTGACAAATGTCATATTTTAGTCGAGTTTCGGGAGAAAAATGAAAGCTGTGGAAAATTAGGGTTTGAGAAGAGGTTAGGGATTTCTATGGCTACAGCAGGGGTCTGGGAGTGTTTGGGGGTTGTGGTAAGGGTTTTAGGAGGTTTTAGAGTGCTTTCGGGAGAACTAGAATAGGAAGGTTACTATTCACGTGGCATTATTCAGACAGCACTATTCACGCAGCACTATTCATAGTTGTGTTCAATGGTTGTGGTTTAGAGATGGAAGAGATATGGTTGGATTTTCTAAGTCAAACGTGATCCAAAAAGAAAATGCAGACGGAGAAAGAGAAGAAAATAAGATAGAAGAGATAGAGATAATACCTTTCGGATTCTCACCGAGTAGCTTGGGATTCGCAATAAGGAAGAAAAAAGCAATCGATGAGAGATTTTTCAAGAGCAAAAGTCAATATATTTCATCCTCAATCAAAGATTACAACTAAAAGAATTTATATTATAACTCAACACCCTAATCTAATCTCACCATCCATTTAATCTAATGGCTATAAAAAATACACCTTAAAATAACTAAACCAAAATTACAATGAGCCCCCTAACAGTGGGCTAATTGCAAAGACACTCAAAACTCTAAAAAACGTCAAAATAAGTCTAGAAAACTATAAAAACTCTCCACAAGCTCCCTACACAGCCCACATGCATCTTTGTAATATGGAGTCTTCATGTTGCACATGCATATGGGATCGTTTGCTCCCATAAATTAAGGACAAATAAAACTAGGGCACACATAGTCATCAAAATACAAAGATATCGGTGTGGGCTCAGTTTTCTTCCTCCACTGGTATACTCTAGAGAAGGACATGATGTCCTCATCAACTCTCCCCGTCTGAAAAGACTTCGCCACTGGCGAAATAAAACTGTGAAAATGCTCCAGTAAATCAAGATTGAGCTGCTACAACTCTGTCTCTGTAAGCCACGATCTGACACCAGTATATTCTTCAATTTGACAAGGTATTTTTGAAAACCTCATTGGAAACTACGTGCTCATCCAAGATATCCCCAATATCTTCCATTCTCTTAGGTAAAGGCGGTTGTGATGGCAAAGGCTAAGGGAGCTAATCAGGTGAATATATTGGGTGAGGTGTAAGATTGGCAGTTGAAGCGCTGGGACAAGATCCTCCACATTAAATGTTGAGTGCATATATTGACTAATCACACTCACTGCATATGCAATATTGGGTATGGTCAAGAAGAGATCAATCTCCCAACTAATCTCTGAAAGCTCCCGACATCCTGTAGTATCTCACCACTGACATCGGCCAACTGGTGGTTCTGTCTGGATCTTGAAACTTTGATAACTAGGAAGTACTTTAGAGGTCCTAGATCCTTGGTTTCAAACTCCTCTTCTAATTGTTTATTTATAATCATCTTTTTTATAAAATTAAAAAATTATAAAAAATTCATCATCATCATCATAAGCCTTTTTCCTAACAATATGAGGTCGACTGCACGTATCTTGTTCCTCCATTCAATCCTGTATAAAGCCATCTCTTTCACTAAAAGTTTCTTAAAATCTCCTCTCAAAACCTCATTCCACGTCAGTTTTGGCCTTCCCCTCGCCCTTTTAGGCCCCTTCGACTTGCACATTCATCCTCACTGGTGTTGTCATTGATCTTTCTTGTACATGACCAAACCATCCCAATCAACTTTTGCTCATTTTTTCACTTATTGGGGCTACTCCTATATTTTCACAAATGCAATCATTTCTATTTGTCTTTCCTTGTCCTACAAAACATCTATCTCAACATTTTCATCTAGGCTATACTCATCTTATAAACTTATTTCTTGATTGCCCAACATTCCACTCCATAAAGCATCGCCGGACTTATTGTCGTCTTATAGAATTTTCCTTAATCTGATTGGCACACTTCAATCACATAAGCACCCCGGAAGCATATCTCTACTTTAGCCACCGTGCTCTAATTCTATAGACAACATCCTCCTCAATCTTTCCTTATGAATAATAAAACAAAGGTAACGAAATTGGTCACTTCGAGGTATCTCCTGGTTGTCAATTTTAATTGGCAGATCTTTATGTGCATCCTTGCTAAAATTGCATTCCATATACTCTGTCTTGGTTCGACTTATTTTAAAACCTTTAGATTCTAAAGCATTCCTCCAGAGTTCTAGTTTTGCATTTACATTATTCCTAATCTCATCAACTAATAATATTTCATCTATAAGGACCTCATCTTGGATATGAGCAGTTACTTCATCTATAACTAAAGCAAATAGGTATGGACTTAGGGTTGATCCTTGGTGTAAGCCCACAGTTATTGGAAACTCATTTGTCTCACCACTAATTGTTCTAATACTAGTTATTGCTCCCTCATACATATCTTTAATAATGTTAATATATCCATTTGGGGCTCCCTTCTCTCCTAATGCTCACCAAATTAATTCTCTGGGGAATATCATATTTTTTTTCTAAGTAAAGACCATGTGGAGATTCTTTCTCCTTTCTCTGAACTTTTCCATCATTTGTCTAAGTAAGAAGATTACCTTGATGGTCAACCTTCCAAACATAAATTCAAATTGGTTTTCAAATATCCTTGTCTTTTACCTTAATCTTTGCTCCATCACTCTTTCCCATAGTTTCATAGTGTGGCTCATAAGTTTAATACCACAATAGTTTCTGCATCTCCATACATCTACTTTGTTCTTGTATATAGGCACTATAGTACTTACTTTCCGTTCATCCGGCAATTTTCTTGTTTTCAAGATATTATTTTAAATAACTTAGTAAGCTAGGACAACTCAATTCCTCCCATGCATTTCCACCCCTCCATTGGGATACCATCTGGTCCTATGGCCTCATTTGTTTTCCTCTTAGCTAAAGCTGCTTTCACCTCTGATACCCTCATTCTACAAAAGTATGTATGTTATATATTCTCCCTAGTATTTCCATCTAGTCCAATGCCCATTATATTATTCTCATTTAATAATTTATGGAAATAAGTCTTCCACATTTCCTTAATTTCTTCATCTTTCATTAAGAGACTCTGGTCGTCCCCCCTTAATGCATTTAACATTACTCTCTAGTCATCGCCCCTTAATGCATCTAACATTATCCATATCTCTAACTCTCCTATTCGTGCAAGCTTGTGGACATCTTTCTCACCCTCATCCCTAATTTATAATATAGACTATCATATGCTTTATGTTTGGCCTCACTTATCACATTCTTTGCTTCCTTCTTCATATTTTTATATCTTTATAAGTTCTCATTGTCTCTAGCCAATTGTAGTAGTTGCTCATAGCATCTGAGATTGCAATCTTCCCCGACAACCAACTAAAATAAAACCGGGTATAACATCTCCCAATGGAATAACAAATACTATACAGTAAAACGTGACAGAATATTAAGGCCAAAACTCAATCCAAAAAAGTATTTTTTATGGTGCAGGTGGATGCAAAAAAGGAAACCAAATACACAGTAAGATGTTTGCATGGAAGAGCATACTTGACCAGGCAAAGTAGAAACTAAATTCCAGAAAGCTGGTTTCTAAACATGGTTTGAGGAAGATATAAGACAAGATGCCCTTATTCAGTGATTCCAGATATGGCTATAAAGCCATAAAAACAATAAAAAGGTTGTTTGTTTAATCTTATTAGCCAGCTCAAAGATGGAAATTCAATGTGCCTTATAAACACTAGACTAATTCAAATTTTACAATAAAATGCCTCATGCTAATTTATGGTTAGAGATTTGGTTAGTTTAATAGAACCAACTACCAAGGTTTTGTTTTGACTTTGGTGCCTACTTCGGTCGGCTCGGAAATGGAAATGTTTCGTGCAAAGACCAGTGTGGAAATATTGTAGAACTGTGAAAATGATGAAAATTAGCTCTATATATCAAAATCAAATGCATTTACAACCCTAAAGCCTAATTCTAGCAACAATCTACAGAGAAAGAAAAAAAATGTATAGGTGAAAGGAAGAAACATACCTTCGAAGGGACAAAAACCCCACTTTTAAACTTCAATCTCCCCTATCTTACACTTGTTTGGTTTTTATCTTCCAAGACTCAAAAGCAGTCGTCGCATTGGAGGGTTCTATGAGGCTGGTGACCGAAATTTGGTATTGTTTATGTATAGTTTGTAACATTTTGGTGGAACATTCCGAAATATACTGAAATGTGTTGACAAAAAACAAAATAAAGGGTCAAAATTATGGAATTTCAACATTCCATTTGAATTTCCTGTAAGACCTGGTCAAAATCGAAATATGTTTTACCATTTTGGTCGAAATATGGAAAAATTTAATACGTTAACACAGAACAACATATTATGAAGTGACCATGTGAATCTAAGTGTTGAAGAGAAGCAACAGTTCAAGGGTCAACACAATGTGAAGATATAGTCTGGTTGTGGCTGTGTCTTGCTATTGGTAAATCGTATACTAGATTTATTATAATGGAAGATTCAGGCTCGAAGAAGCTAAATCACTTTCACAATCTAAATTTCATAGCTGTTTTACTAGAACACAAATACCCTATCTGCTAGTATGACACCAGACTATTCAAGAAATACACAGCAAAAGATCCAGACCACAGAAATAACACACAGCAAATCTACTATATTTTTTCTTACCAGGTTGAATCCATGCAACCAAAATTTACAGTTGGTTGATGAACAATCAAATCATAGAAATCTAGGAGGTTATTTCATAACCATGGTTTTAGCTCAGGACTGTCTTGGCCGAGATAAGAAGAATAAGATCATAATCCTTACGTGATCTGATGCACATAAGGATCATGACTCAGTCTTTGGCTGAGACTTAAAAACATGTCCATAACAGGTTTCGTAGAGAGAATAGCTATCACTACCAAAATATATGTAATAACATTTCTGACTAAGACACATTCCAGAAGTTGCATCAAAAGGAGAATGGTTGAAGTTAATATTTTTGCCTAGTATATGTGATACAAACCGTTGACTAAACCGAATATGCAACCAGATTCAAGGTAATTGAAACTCCGAATTATGAAAATTAGAGAAATTAACTTCTTACTAGCTCCTGTTGATAAATTACATCTACTGCGCTATGTACAGGAAGCCAGAATAAGCTTGTAGAACTTGTTACTTTGAATTGGTAACACAGAAAGCAGAGCAAAATACAAATCAACCAGAGCAAGAGCAGAGCTAAAAAAAAGAAAAAAAAATCAGATTACTTACCCATTCTGAAGGAAAGTATGGAATCTTATGAGTTAACATCTCTAAGACGGTGCAACCAAGGCTCCATATATAGGCTGCAAGCCCATAGCCTTGGCCCTTCTGATTGACAACCTGCAATTGCACAATGAGCTCAATAATCAGAACTCACTTCACATAAAGAGGGAGGCATAACAATGTATATCAAAGGGTCTACAGATCTAACAAAGGCAGAGAGTGCTGGCCAAATAGCCAAACAACACACTCCAACCCTCAAATAAATGAGGTTCCTTTTTGGTCTCAACTAATTTGTGAAGAATCTTTACAGTCATCGCCTTGTGTGATCCCTTTTGGACTCATGTGGGCCCTTTTTAAAGTCAGACCTCATTTGTGTGCCTTCAGAACTGCCTTCAAAACCTTGCAACACTTAAATCCTCCTAATCTGTGTTGCTAATTGTGAGCCTCGAGCTCTATGCATTTCGCAGTTCCGTGATATTTTTGTGTTTTATTCTTTTATTGATCTCCTTGAGATCTGCATGTATGAAAAACCCTTTGTGGGTTTTCCCTGGGGCCTTTGCCCAAGGTTCAACCAAGACTGTTCAATTAAGCTGTGGGACCTATACTCTTCACTACATCAAACTGGTTTCAGAGCTTTCAGATTTGAGCCTTTGATTGCATTGTAGATTTTCTCTCATTTTTTTCGAGATCCTCGCTGCGTCAATTAATTACATGCATATCATCTAATTTAAATAAAAAAAAATTATATTTTGATTAAATACTTAAAATAAGTTAAATATTGGAAGAAAAAATAAGAAACATGTAAATTGTAGGTATATGTGGTTATGACCTTGGGTCGCAAGGCAGAAGTTTTTTGCTATTCTGTACTTAAATGACATGATTATGAACATTTAGATGCGTTGACCTGACTCTTTAAGAGTCTGAGTCTCAACACCAGTGTCAACATATATCGATCACTTTTGCATTCTTATAAGTGTGCTCTTATGCTTCTTTTATCATTTCTAAAACATTGATGTGTGGTTCCTATGTTTTACCCTGATTTCCATAACTTCCGAAAATTATAACAACATTTCTAAGCTGACCGTAATATACACCATAATCAAAATGTAAAACCTTGCAATCAACTATCAAGCTTTCCATAAGAGGGTGTGCTCCACAACACTTGTCAAGCACCAAACTAGATTTGATGAAAATTAGATTTTGGCAAAGCGTGCCTAATTGATGTATTGAGATTTTCAACATTATAAATAACGATTGCTAATGCGCCATTCAAATCAGACAATTGTCAGGTTGACAGTTTTGTAGCTACTGGCTAAATAGGCATTTTCGCGCTCATTTTCCATTTTTCCTCAAGAAACCATAGACAAATGCAGCAAAGAAAAAAGAATTGGAACTTACATGACCATTTCTTTTCCTTCTTATTTTGGCTCCTAGGCCGAACTTTAGAAAAACACTTTTTACAAGCTTCTAACTTGATGCTTAGTTGCAGGAACCTTCTACCTAAGCGTTGTTCCTTCCCACTCCCACTTCGGAATCTTGTTCCTGCTCCCACTTTTGCTTCCAAACATAAGGCAATTCGAAACTTGTTCGCAACATCTGCTCCCGCACACAATCCATGCAACTAAGCCTACAAGAGAAGCCTGAGAAGCTTATATCTGCACAAGATTGTGGGCCCCATTACAAGTGTTTTTTAACTACTTCCAAGCTCAACTTCAAGAGAAACCTCGGAAGCTTTTACCTACACAAACTCGTGGAACCCACTAAAAGTGTTTTCAATAACTACTTAACATTTCGAAAGGAGCCAGAGAAACTTTTACTGACGAGCTCCACTCCAATTTGGGCTGGAAAGCTTCAACCAGAAGAAGATTTGTAGTCTCCAATCCAGTTGAGCATGGATAAAAAGCTTGTGGACAGTCCAAGCATGAGCTTTCCATAACCATGAGGTGTCACCTTGATGTAGGATAGATTTCTTACCAGCATGCAGGCCAAACAGAACAGTAAGAAACCAGAAAATAAAGTAGAAAACACACAAAATGAGAGAGAAAATGGATTGCATAGAAAAGAACTCATAAATTGATAGTACACGCCATAACTACATGGCAATTCTAAGTCTGTAAAAATTAGTGGCCATCCAACACTTCGAAATAACAACAAATTCTTAAAACACAAATCAGCTCAATTCACTATAATATCGAAGTCCCCATTACATACCATAAGTCCACCCCTTTTATAACTTCAGATGACTTGCTTAAATTTCCCAAGAGACCTGAACCCCAAGCAAGGAAATAAATTTCGGATTCAAGGTTTATTTCGACCACCAGCATGGAAATGGAAATATTTCGACCAGTGTGGAAATAATACATTTTTCATGGAAATGATGGAAATTTTTAGGAAATGATAAAACAAGCATAAAAACACTCATAAGCTCTCAAACAATAATATACAACCCAATGCAGTATCAAAATGAATGACCATAACGGTCTGTAATAGGCTGAGGTAGGTATCTGATAGTCAAAGCAATAATGGCAAATGGAAATGATTATAATCATCGAATAATCGCAAAGTAAATTCATTACATCCAAATATGTCTTCAAATAGACAAGTACACAAAATAGAAAGGTCACAACTACATAGATCTTCGGTCACCATCATCCCCATCATGGCTTGGACTTGATAGTACTGGAGCCTTTTTTTTTTTGTAAGTATAACTTTATTCATGAACGAGAAAGAACAAAACACCACAGCTGGAGCGGTCGAGATCACCTCAACAGCCGGGGAGGGCCTATACAAAGGAAACGGGAAACACTACAAGGAAAAACAGCTCCCATCAATCCCTAGAGCAGAAAAGGTCCATGCAGAAGACAAAATCCTCGAAAAAAAGACCCCTACAATCCGAGAACGCCTTGGACCACAAGAACAGGAGCCTTTTTGAACTATTTAAACCGATTAGAAAGAATTAATGCATCATATGTGAATGGAATTGATGAAGGATTTCCTTGATGTTTTACATTTTTTTAAAATTTTAATAATGTTTTAATTAAATTATTATTATTATTCATGAAAAACAGTCATAAATCAAGGTATTAATGAATCCTAATTCATTTATATAAATGTCCTAATATTATGTATAATTTTAGAAAACCTATCTACTGTCAACTTGTAGCATTTGCCTAAATTTTTAAATAAAATATATTTTAATGGAAAAAAATTTTAACCCAACGAAGTTGAAGATTGGACTAAGTTATACAACATATAATTAATTCATGCACAACCAGGGATGTTTATGGTGAAAACCAACGAAATTGGAGTTTTCTCCAAATTTTGAATTTTCACCCTAAATGATATTCAACCCATGCACAAATCTGGTGTAAATGAACCATAGATCCATAGCTTTGATGCATTTACACCTAATTTATCCGTATGTGGCAAAAAAATTACTTTAAAACAAGAATATCATATTTACATTTCGAATTTGAAAAAACCTCAAATGGACTTTAATTCATTCTTACGATCAATCCACGAGGTTTTTCACTAAGAAATCTTTAATGGAGTGGTCATTTCTTGACAAAGAATCGATGGGGAAGGGTTGAATCGGTTGATTTGAGCAATAATGGGATTTGGGATGATTTTGAGCAAAAATGGGAGGATTCCTAGGTTCAATAATCTAAATATTTCGCCCGACATAATCCATTTTTATACTACAGTCTGGTCGAAAACATTGTTCATGTGAAAATTAATCAAAATATTTCACTAAAGTTTGCATTATTTCCATGTATGTGATCTTTCCTGTCTGTAGCCCAAAAAAGGAAATATTTCATTTTTCGCGAAATTTATTTCTTTGCCCCTAAGTAAATATAATCGTACTACAAATCAAATAATGATAGAAGTTTCTTAACATTATAAACTAACTCCAACAAATTAACAAAACTAGTAAAAGCTTGATCCCTAATTCAACTCCACCCAAATAATCCTAAATCCAATACGAAACTATATCGGATCTTCTAATCTAAACATTGGTAACTATAGAAACCCTTAATTAATGACACGAGCTATCCTTAAGCCTCTTCTTGCTCACACTCGTTAAAAACCAAAAAAAGGGCCTCTTCTTGCTCATGCATCTAATGTAGACTTCCCTTCTCTTTTGTGGGGAAGGGATTCAGTGCAACAAGTTGTAATGGTGATTAAGGTTAGGGTTAGGGTTAGGTTTAGAGAATCAAAGAGAGAAGAGAGAGAAGATAGAAAAGAGAAAAGAGAAAGAAGGATGTCATGTGATTAGGTCACATGATTCCACCAAAATATATTATATATGGAGAACATTACAAAAGACAAATATACCCCTCAAAGGGAGAATTTACAGAACTACCCCTAATACATGGAAATACGTAGAAATACATATATGATAACACTCCATCTCAAGTTGGTGCATAGATATCTCTCATGCCCAACTTGCACATACACTTATGAAGTTACCAACTGGGAACCCACCCTCTTAGTGAAGACATTGGCAACCTGTTCATCAATCTTCACAAAAGGGGTACACACTTCCCCAGATACAATCTTCTCCCTAATGAAGTGGCGGTCCACCTCAATGTGCTTGGTTCGATCGTGCTGAACTGAATTGTGAGCAATGCTGATGGTGGCCTTGTTGTCACAGTACAAGCTCACAGACCCAGAGACCGAAAAACCAAGTTCAGCAACCAACATCTTTAACCAGAGCATCTCACACAAGCCATGGATCTGGCAACAACCAGATCATGCTTCTTGCTCCTCCAAGTAACCAGATTGCCCCCAACATAGGTGCAATACCCTGAGATAGATCTCCTGTCATCTTTGCATCTGCCCAGTATGCATCAGTGTATGCCTCTACTCACATGTGGCCATTCTTTTTTAACAGAAGACCACTACAAGAGGTCGACTTAAGGTACCTCAAGATCCTGTGAGCTACCTCTAAATCAATGTCTCTGGGTGAGTGCATGTACTGACTGATGACACTCACTGCATAGGCAATGTCTAGTCTAGTAAGGGAGAGATAGATCAATCTTCCAACTTGTCTCTCGAAGCTCCCTACGTCTTGTAGTAGCTCGCCACTAGCATTTGCTAACTGGTGATTCTGCTCTATAGGATTTTGCACTAGCTTGGCTCCCAACTTGCCCGAATCCCTTAACAGATCTAAGACATACTTCCTTTGAGAGATGAAGATCCCCTGGCTGGATCTTGCAACTTCGATACCCAGGAAGTACTTGAGAGGTCCTAGATTTTTGGTTTCAAAATCCCCAGCTAACAGACGCTTTACTTTAGCCACCTCTTTTGCATCATTCTCTGTAAGAATCATGTTGTCAACATAGATGATGAGGGCAGTGGTGTTCTTCCCTTGCTGCTTCACAAATAGGATGTGACCGGCTTGACTTTGAGTGTAACCCAGCTTCTTCACTGCTAAGGTGAATCTCTCGAACCATGCTCTCGGAGATTGCTTAAGCCCATAGAGGGCTTTCTTCAATCAACACACCATGCTATTGTCTCCTGATGGGGTGAATCCAGGAGGAGGCACCATGTATACTTCTTCATGTAGGTAACCATGAAGAAATGCATTCTTTACATCCAACTGATGCAAAGGCCATGCTTGGTTTGCTGCCAAGAACAACACCCTGATGGAGTTCGTCTTTGCCACAGGCGCAAAGGTCTCCCCGTAGTCAATCCCATAGGTCGGAGTGTACCCCTTGGCTACTAATCTCGCCTTGTACTTCTCAACTGACCCATCTACCTTGTACTTGATGGTGAACAGCCATCTGCAACCAATGGGCTTCTTGCCTCTTGGCAAGTCAACGAGCTCTCATGTTCTATTCTTGTCCAGGGCTCTCATTTCTTCTACCATAGTAGCTTTCCATCTAGGTTGTGCCAACCCTTCTGCCACGGAAGAAGGAATAGGAATAGTGGAAACAGATGTGACAAAGGCTTTGTACGAGGGAGACAAGACATCATAGGATACAAAGTTGCTCAAAAGATGTTGAGTACAACTCCCGGTGCCTTTTCTTAAAGCAATGGGAAGATCAGAAGCATCAATAGAATAAGAAAATACAGGTATAGAGAAAGAGGAAGGATTACCTGGATCCAACGATGGTACCACTAGTACTGGATCAGCTATGGCTTTCCTCCTTCTGCTATAATCTTTAAGCTCCTTCTGAGCTCCGGGGCACTGCCAGTCGCACTAGTAGGTTGAGTAGGCGGAGGCCTCTCAAACTCTAGAGGAGATAGGGATTGCAGGAAAAGGAACATTCCACTTCTCTTCACAACTACTATCCCTTTAAAGATAAGCGGAAAAGAAAAAGGACAATTCCTCACTAAAGGTGGCATCTATAGACACAAACTTCTTCTCAGTTGAAGGATGGTAACACTTCTACCCTTTATGGGTAGAAGAGTAACCAAGAAAGACGCACTTAAGCGCTTTAGGACCCATAATGTGTACATAGCATACACCCCCAAAGATACGAGGAGGAACCACAAATAAAGACAAGCTAGGAACAAGAACCTGAAGAGGGGACTTGAAGTTGAGCACACGAGAAGGCATTCTGTTAGTCAAATAGGCAGCAGTCAATACAGCATCAGACCAATAGGATTTGGCGACATGGGAGCCAATCAAAAGAGATCGAGCTACCTCAATCAGATGACGCATTTTCCTTTCAGCTACACCATTTTGTTGAGGGGTGTAGCTGCAAGAATTTTGGTAACAAATCTCATGGTCTAAAATATACTGTTGTAAAATATTCTCCACCCTGGTCAGAATAAAGGACCATGATGGAGGCACCATACTAGGTTTGGATCGTCTTATGAAAACCTATAAAGATGGAATGAACCTCATCTTTAGTTTTCATGAGATAAACCCAGGTACACCTAGTATAGTCATCTACAAAGTAACAAAATAGCAGAAGCCAAAAATAGAAGTAATAGGGGCAGGTTCCCACACATTAGAATGCACAAGATCAAAAGAAATAGAGATTTGATTACCTCTAGAGGGATAAGTAAAACAACAGTGCTTTGACAGCTCACAAGTCTCACAATCACAGTGCAAGTCAAACAATAAAACAAAAACAAATAAAACTACAAATAAAACAGAATCTATCCTACGACTACTACTACTACTAAAATAAGACTGAAGTGTTGTGGGCTCAGGAAGTCGTCTATCCAGAAGGTCGAGGCCATCAACCTCACGTCCCGTGCCAATCATCCTCCTCGTCTCTAGGTCCTAAAAGACACAAGTAGAAGGAAAGAATGTGACACTGCAGTTCAAGGTTTTAGTTAAGGCACTAACAGATAAACGATTGGAGGTAAATTTGGGCACATGCAAGACAGATAAAAGAGGAAGTTTAGGAGAGGGAAGGACATCCCCTTTCCCAGACACAGATGATAAGGTCTCATCTGCAATCTTCACCTTATCACGGCCAGAACAAATGGAATAGGTGGAAAATAAAGGAAGATATGCCCGTCATGTGCTCCGAAGCCCATGAATCAATGATCCAAGTGGGACAAGATAAAGAAGTGGACACATGATGAGTAGGTCTAATGTTACCTTTTTTTTTTATAAGTATAAATTCCATTATCAAAAGGCTTAAACAGAATAATTACAAAAAGAGCGGGTAAAAAGGTCGAGATGACCTTCTTTGCCTACATCTTGCCAACATACGCTAAAAATAAAAATTACAAAAGGAATCAAACATCTTTTGAGCACAAAAGTTCCCAATGAAAGACAAAATCCTCAAAGAAGAGCCTTTCACAGTCCCCAAACAATCGCTAGAGGTAGTATCCACCATAAGATCCGCCCTCGAGATGAAAACGCCTTTACTTTCTAGCTAATCAGAAGTTTCTACAAAGAATCTGGCATTACCCACTTCATCCCAAACTCCAGAAGAAAAGAAGACCATACCTCCCTAGCTACATCACAATATAACAGAAGATGATTAACTGATTCCCCATGACTCTTACACATCGAACAGTAATCGATAATCATGAATCCTCTAGATCTCAAGTGGTCCACTGTCAAAATTTTCTTCAACGATGCCTCCCATACAAAGAACGCAATCTTTGTAGGAATTTTAGATCTCCAAACCAATGAAACGGAGAAACTAGACCCATCGGAACTAAGTAACGCTTCATAAAAGATTGCACCGAAAACTTCCCTTCTTTGGTCTAAGTCCAAAGACGTTTATCCTGATTGTCTGACATCAATTGAACGTCCTGTAAACGATCAAGCATTCTGACAAGGGGCTCGATTTCCCAGTCATTAAGGTTTCGCCTAAATCCAAAATTCCACCCCATTAACATCCCTTCTCCGATAAAACAATCCTTGATAGACCAAAGTTTCCTCTCAGATGACATATATAGATCTGGATACTCCTTTAGAAAAACTTCACCGCACCAAGTGTCCTCCCAAAATCTCATTCTGTTGCGTGAACCGACACTAAACCGAATACCTCTAGAAAAAACTACAGCAACCTTCATAATGGCCCTCCACACGCTACAACCATAAATGCGCCGAACCATTCTACTCCACCCAAAAAGCATAGCGCCATACTTACCCTCTATTACTCTCCTCCATAGACTAGTAGCTCCTCCCCAAACCTCCAAAGCCATTTTCCCAAGAGCGCTTGATTCATAACTCTAATGCTTTTGATCCCCAACCCCCCTTTATCCTTTGTCTTACAAACATTTTTCCACTCCACCAAATGGATTTTATGGCATTCTGGCATGTCATTCCAGGGGAAGCCATGGTAGAAAAACTCGGCAATGACTGTCCCTGAGGAGGCAAAGGAACATCCATATTGGCAATATGAGCACCAGAAGACCCCATCTGGCTAGGGCAACTGTGTAACTTCTAGCATCGGTCTCTCACATGCCCAAGCTTACCGCAGTAGTCACACTTGGACCTCTCCCCAGTAGAGGGCTTCCTAGCAAGAGGACCAGTAGGAGCATATGACAAAGTGGAAGCAAGATGCTGATAAAGTCGGCCCTTCTAAGACTGCTGAGGTTGGTAAAGGAGAAGCAGAGGATGTGACCAGCGTTGATCGCTCGGAGACTGAATGCTCATCCTAAAGAGATATCCGTCGACTCTCCTCACTCTGAAGGCAGGCATACACCTCGCTGAGAGATGGAAGATCCACCCTGCTGCTAAAGATGTGGACCTGAGCTAGCTCATACGACGGACTGAGTCTAGAAAGGAACTTAAATATTCTGCCCTTCTCCACATGCCGCTGATATGAAAAGACATCCTCAGGGAGTGGAGGCTGATAAGCATAATAGTAATCGAGCTCCTACCACATGCTGCGGAGAGAAGTGTAGTACTCAGCAATGGACTTCTCCCCCTGTCGGAAAAGGGAGATACTCTGCTTCAACTGGAAGGCCCTGCCAATGTTCTGCGGCTGGGAATATGTCTTCCTAGTAGTCTCCCAAACCTCTTGAGCCGTGCGCATAAACAAAAAACTCCGACTGATATCATGCTGCATAGAGTTAAGGAGCCAAGACATAACTCTAAGGTCATCGGTCTCCCATTGTCGATACGTGGGACCAGTCTTAGCATGTTCAGCTGTATCCCCAGTAACATGGCCTAACTTCCCATGGCCGCCAATAAATAACCAGGCAGCCTAAGTCCACTCCAAATAATTTTTGCCGTCTAATTTCCCTGAAGTGATCTGCAATCCAGAGTTCTAGTAAGCCAACTGATGTACCATAGACCCTCCTACTCCACTGGAGGTGGCTTTGGTGCTCATATTGGACCCTGAGGGATTACCTGAGACAGGTGGCGGAGTATCCATAACTAATCAAGTCGATGGAGTGCCAAGGAAATCACAAGAGGGGCATCCGATGGTCGTTGTAAGCACAACAGATCCTTTATAAAGAATTAGAAGCACCTTGGGAAAGGCTATTCAATCCGAAACAACACAACAACAGCATATTGATGTCACAAAGCATCCAAGAACCAATCTAAACCATGAAACGAAGTCTGGAACGAAGATTGGGGAGGTTTGGGACCCAACCGACAGCCCAAAATGGGTACCGGCGATAACTTCTAGGGGTTGTAATCAACCCTACAACCTCAAATCAACACCAAATTGAATGGGGTTTGTTCCATTCAATTGCTAATATAGTAGGGGGTCAGATCGGAGCCACAAATAGAGGCAAGAAACCCCCAATAGATCGTACCAGGCTAAGGAGACTAAAAACAATTTTTTCAATTTTCAAGTGGAGAAGGGGTAAGAGTCCATGATAGAGAGCTCAAAAAATTCTCAAAAAATCACCAAAAATCCTAAAAAATAATGATCTACCAAACCTTCCTATAAAATTGTATTGAACCATCGTACAGCGTGCTATAAAATTGACTGCATCAGACTTTGCTAAAAGAAGATTTGAGGAGTCTCTTTAACATCGAGACCCCACACCCGCTGAAAAAAAGGATGCAACACTTGTCCACACACCGTGGTACATGATCTCCCTCTAAAATCCATGAGTACAAGTCCACCCAGAACCTAGATCTTTGGTCTCTCCCCACACATCAAAGTAAGCCTTGCTAACATTTCAATTTTAGGCTTACTTCATTTTCTTTTTGTATACTGAAAGAAATAAAGAACATTTTACACAGCTATATTGTACCAGTATTGACCAGTACCGATACAATATGGCTGAAAAGATATTGGCTGATATGTAACACCATATGTTTCCATCAGTGCGTGGACACTCAGAATTATTGATATTGATTCGAGTGAACTGAAACGGCTACTACCACATAATGCAGAATGCATCATTAGAAAAGAGAAAACACAAACCTCAGGGGCCATCCAGAACGCAGACCCTTTGCAGGAATTCAAATCGTTTAATTTGGTTACCTGACAAGGTGCACAACCAGCAATGTAAGGTGGAGAAATTTAATACCAATTTACAACCTATAAGAGACATGAAAGAGCAGATATGTGGAGGAAGAAAGAAACTTTTGCCAATCCAAAATCTGCAAGTTTCACAGATCCATTTGCATCCACCAATATATTGGCACATTTGATATCCCTTGAAGAAGACAAAAAGGAAACGTAAATGACTTAGAACAAAGCAAATAAAAGAAAACATCAATTGAAACAATGGGTATCAAATTTCTTTTATTTCGTGAAATAATTCCATGTCCACTTGAGTCAATAGGAAAGATATCATACAGGTCAAAATGTGCATTAATTTGTGAAATGAACAATAAATGTCGATGAACAGTAACATTTCGACCCAAACATAATATAAAACTGCATTATTATGGTCGAAACCAAATATTTTGACCTGAATATAGTACTCTTCTGAATTCGATTTTTTTTGGTAATGTTTTTAATCCTCAATCCATCTTAGACCAAAAACAACCATTCCACTTTGATTATTTGCGCGAAAAACTCTTTATATCAATTGGGAGTGGATCAAAGCGAAATTTGGGACTTTTTTTTATTTTCAAGGCAACAACAAATTCTTTTTAGTAAACGTAATTTTGTTATGATTTAATTTATTGTAAGAAATAGAGTTTAGAGGTGTAAAATGCATCAGATCTATGGCTCTACACCACATTTGTGCACATATCCAAGGATTTTTAGGGTGAAAAATTTTGGAATTTGGAAAATATTCAAATTTCCTGTGTTTCCACCCCAAATGTCCATGGTTGTGCATGAATTAATTATTTGTATATCTTGGCCCAATCTACAACTTGGTCCGATTTAAGTTTTTTCTTCAAAAATGGATATCGTAATGCATCAAATGCATGCATGTAAGATGCATCTTCAAATTGTTTATTTCTAATAACTTTAATGTATGATATTTTAATAGTTCTATTTTGTGACCTTATGAGTAATGTACATGATATAATGTACTTAATGTGATCTGATTTAATGATTATAAACTTTTTCATGTGTAATGATAGTTGTTTTTAACTGTCAGGCTCTTAGTATCTACATCAGCACGTTATAGAACGCTGTTGATATTCATTTTCAACACTCCATGTAGTTTTTATTACAATTTAATGGCTTATGACTATGTTTTTATGCTTGTTTATCATTTCCTGTAGTTTCACCAATAATTTCCACAATATTTCCATGAAATTTATACTATTTCCAGACTGGTCAAAATATTTCCACGACATTTCCAGGCTGGTTGAAATATACCTCGAAATCGAATTTATTACCTGGGCGTAACCATATAATCAGAACACTATGGAAAATTGGCAACATGCTTATACATTGGAAATCATCAGACAAACAATCCTGAATATTCGAAAAAGATTCATTAAAAAAAGGTTTGGTGTTGCCACTGGTAAGCCTGTATTTAATGAGATTAGTAACTCAAAGATGCAAACAGGTTTTGAACCCAAGACCTGTTACTCAACAATACAGGCCCTTACCAACTCAGACAAGTAGGCATTCGCTTAAAATGTTTACTGTTGCCACCAGGTAAGCCTGTTTCCAATGAGACAAGTTAATGGTGCAAACAGGTTTTGAAAATTTGAACCAAAGACCTGTCACTCAACAATACAAACCCTTACCAACTCAGACAGGTGGGCTCAACTGGTTAACATTCAGCACCACAACCACGAGGTCATGGGTTCAAGACCAGCTTACCCACCAAAATATAGAAAAAAAGATTCAATGAAAAGGTTAGGTAAAAAACTTGTGTAGTTATCAGCAAACCGCAGAATTAGATCGTCTGTTATGACGTGACATTACAAAATACCACTCTATATCGCCTCAATCTTTGTAATGAATTATGCTTTCAAAAGCCATATGCCTGGTGACGGATCTGAGTGGATGTAATCTGATCAAATTAGTAGCCACACAATTTTTAAGATGTTCACAAATTGGAAATGACAAAATGCATTTGCTGAAGGAACTTCAGACCCGCAACATGCACCCTGTACTGGTTAATCGTGCTAATGCTACACAAATGTCTGAGCAATGAATTACAAACTGAAAATAGGCCAGAGCATCTGCAAGTTGCAGATGCTAATACATTGTTCACTGTTGAAACTATAGAAACAAGCGCCGGGAACTACTTCCAGCAGGTAGCAGCTGTAAATCAAAGGATTCAAAGAGGGACATTATGCTGGAGTCTGAAGGAACACACTCTACCTATCACTAGTCTAGGATGGAACACAATGCTTTCAAAATTCATTTCAATATGACGAAGCATAGATATTACAGCAGTGATAGGCTCCAACTGATAACAAATGGTCTCCCGAACATTTTCAAATAGAAAAGCCTAGAGAAGGTACCGATTTTTTTCCTTAGGTAAGCAACCCTGTTACATGCAGCATTTTAGTTATGTAGATGATACAACAGTTGAATTGATGAATTAGGGTTAGAGTTAGGGTTAGGTTTAGGTTTGTGGCAAAGAGAAGAGAGGAGAGAAGAGAGAAGATGGATGTCTATTGTGCTTAGGTCACAATGACTCCATAAATCTTATTTATGTAAGTCCCAAATACAAAAGACAAATATACCCCTCAAGGGGGTATTTACAGAACTACCCCCCGATACATATAAAATACGTATTTCTACATATATGATAACACTCCCCCTCAAGTTGGTGCATAAATATCTCTCATGCCTAACTTGCACAAGCACTTATGGAGTTGCCAACTGGGAACTCCCTTCGTGAAAACATCTGCAACCTGTTCATCAGTCTTCACAAATGGGGTGCACACTGCCCCAGAGATAATCTTCTCTCTAATGAAGTGTCGGTCCACCTCAATGTGTTTGGCACGATCATGCTGAACGGGATTGTGAGCAATGCTGATGGCGGCCTTGTTGTCACAATATAAGCTCACAGATCCAGAAACTGGGAAACCAAGTTCAGCAACCAACACTTTCAACCAAAGCATCTCACACAAGCCATGAGCCATTGCTCTGAATTCGGCCTCTGCACTAGATCTGGCGACCACGGGTTGCTTCTTGCTTCTCCAAGTGACCAGATTGCCCCCAACAAAGGTGCAATATCCAGAAGTGGATCTCCGATCATCTTTGGCTCCTGCCCAATCTGCATCGGTATAAGCCTCTATACGCATGTGGCCATTCTTCTCAAACAGAAGACCTCTACCAGGGGCTGACTTAAGATACCTCAAGATCCGATGTGCTGCCTCTAAATGAACACCTCTGGGTGAGTGCATATACTGACTGATCACACTCACTGCATAGGCAATGTCAGGTCGAGTCAGGGAGAGATAGATCAATCGCCCAATTAGTCTCTGAAAGCTCCCTACATCCTGTAGGAGTTCACCACTGGCATCTACTAGCTGGTGATTCTGCTCTATAGGAGTTTCCACTGGTTTGGTACCCAACCTGCCTGAGTCTTGTAACAAGTCTAAGACATACTTCCTCTGAGAGATGAAGATCCCCTGACTGGATCTTGCAACTTCGATGCCTAGGAAGTATTTGAGAGGTCCTAGATCTTTGGTTTCAAACTCCTCCGCTAACTGAAGCTTCAGCTTGGCTACCTCTGCTGCATCATTCCCTGTGAGAATGATGTCATCAACATAAACAATGAGGGCAGTGGTGTTCTTCCCTTGATGCTTCACAAATAGGGTGTGATCAGCCTGACTTTGAGTGTAACCCAGCTTCTTCACGGCTAAGGTGAATCTCTCGAACCATGCCCTTGGAGATTGTTTAAGCCCATAGAGGGCTTTCTTCAGTCTACACACCTTGCTACTTTGTCCTGGTGGAGTGAATCCAGGAGGAGGCACCATGTAGACTTCTTCATGTAGGTCCCCATGAAGAAAAGCATTCTTTACATCTAGCTGATGCAAAGGCCACTCTTGATTTGCTGCCACTGACAACAACACCCTGATGGAGTTCATCTTTGCCACAGGTGCAAAGGTCTCCACATAGTCAATCCCATAGGTCTGGGTGTACCCCTTGGCTACTAATCTCGCCTTGTACTTCTCAACAGACCCGTCCGCCTTGTGTTTGACTTTGAACACCCATCTGCAACCCACAGGTTTCTTGCCTCTTGGCAGGTCAACAAGCTCCCATGTCCCATTCTTGTCTAAAGCTTTCATTTCCTCTATCATAGTAGCTTTCCATCTTGGTTGAACCAGCCCTTCTGCCACTGAAGAGGGTATAGGAATAGTAGAAAGGGAAGTGATAAAGGCTTTATAAGAGGGGGACAAGGCATCATAGGAGACAAAGTTACTCAGAGGATGCTGAGTGCAGCTTCTGACTCCTTTTCTTAGAGCAATAGGAAGATCAGAAGCATCAGTAGAAGGAGAAATGACAGGCATAGAAAGAGGTGCAGGATTACCTGGATCCAAGGTAGGAACCACTGGTATTGGATCGGCTGTAGCTTTCTCCCTTCTGCTATAGACTTTGAGCTCCTTCTGAGCTCCAGGAGCACTATCAATCCCACTAGTAATATGAGTAGGCGGAGAGCTCTCAAACTCTAAGGGAGGAGATAGGGATATAGCAGGAAGAGGAACAGTCCACCTCTCTTCACTACGACTCTCCCCCTGAAGAGAGGTGGGGGAGAAAAAAGACAGCTCCTCACGGAAGGTGACATCCATGCAGACAAACTTCTTCCCAGAAGACGGATGGTAACACTTGTATCCCTTGTGGGTAGAGGAGTAACCAAGAAAGACGTACTTGAGTGCTTTAGGATCGAGTTTGGTGCGATGGGGACCCAGGATATGTACATAGCATACACACCCAAAGATGCGAGGAGGAATAGTGAATAGAGGAGAGCCAGGAACAAGGACTTGAATAGGAGACTGGAAATTGAGCACTCGAGATGGTATTCTGTTAGTTAAGTAGGCAGCCGTCAACACAGCATCTGACCAATAAGATTTGGGGACCTGAGAGCCAATCAAGAGAGACCGAGCTATCTCAGTCAAGTGCCGCATTTTCCTTTCAGCTACACCATTCTGTTGAGGAGTGTAGCTGCAGGAATTTTGGTGACAAATCCCATGGTCAATGAGGTAATGTTGAAGACCCCCAAACATATATTCTCCACCCTGGTCAGTACGAAGAACCTTGATGGAGATACCATACTGGGTCTGGATCATCTTATGAAAACCCTTAAAGATGGAATGAACCTCATCTTTGGTTTTCATGAGATAGACCCATGTACACCTAGTATGATCATCAACAAAAGAAACAAAATAGCGAAAGCCAAAGATAGAAGTGGTGGGGGAAGGGCCCATACATCAGAATGCACAATGTCAAAACAAGTAGAACTTCTATTACCTCTGGAGGGATAATTCGATCTACAATGCTTAGAGAGCTCACAAGTCTCACAGTGTAAAGCCGAAAAAGAAACAGAAACAAACAAACTAGGAAATAAAAGTTTCAAATACTGAAAAGAGACATGCCCCAGACGGGCATGCCAGCTCAAAACAACATCTATCCTACTACTACTACTAGCAGACGACTGTAGTGCTGTGGGCTCAGGAAGGCATCCATCCAGAAGGTAGAGGCCATGAGCTTCATATCCAGTGCCAATCGTCCTCCTCGTCTCTAGGTCCTGAAAGACACAAGAAGTAGGAGAAAAAGTGACACTACAGTTTAGGGATTTAGTCAAAGCACTAACAGAAAGTAGGTTAGAAGTAAATCTGGGAACATGCAAAACTGATGAAAGAAGCAATTGGGGAGAGAGAAGGATATTCCCTTTCCCAGACACAGAAGATAAGGTGCCATCAGCTGTCTTCACCTTATCACGGCCAAAACATATGGAATAAGTAGAAAATAAAGAAGACAAGCCCGTCATGTGTTCCGAAGCCCCTGAATCAATGATCCAAGTGGGGCTGGATGATGAGAGGGACACATGATGAGCAAGTCTAGTGTTACCTGACTGTGCGAAGGAGGTGGATGATATGGCAGATGGACCATCAAGCTGCTGAAGGAGGCGTCGAAGGCCTGCATACTCGGTGGCTGAAAAACCACTAGGAGGAGCTGAAGGAAGAGGGCTCGCTAGGGCCTGTCCTGGGAAAGGAGCAGAAGAATCCACACTGACTGTATGAGCACTGGAGGAGGCTGGTTGGCTAGGACGCCCATGTAGCTTCCAACACTTGGCACGCACATGCCCTAACTTGCCGCAGAAATCACACTTGGGCCTCTCTCTAGGCAGAGACTTCCCAGGAGAAGATCCAGTAGGAGCATAAGATGGAGCTGAGGTAGGCTAATGAGATATACCCCTCGAAGGCTGTTGTAACTGCTGAGGCTGATAAGCAGGAGAAGCTGCTAGCGCTGATCACTCTAGAAGGGGATGCTCACTCTGAAGAGAGATCCTCCGACTCTCCTCACTCTGAAGATAGGCATACACCTCACTGAGAGAGGGAAGATCCATCCTACTACTCAAAATCTGAACACGGGCAAGCTCATAAGACGGATTGAGCCCAGCCAGGAAATCAAAGATCCGGCCCTTCTCTATATATCGACGAAAGGGCGCAACCTCTGATGGGTTGAGAGGCTGATAAGAGTAGTAATGATCAAGCTCCTGCCACAAGGTACGAAGAGCAATGTAATACTGGGAGAGAGACTTCTCCCCCTGCCGAAAGTGGGAGATAGTCTGTCGCAGCTGAAATGCCCGTCCTGTGTTCTGCTGCTGTGAGTAAGTCTTCTCAGTGATCTCCCAGACCTCTTGCGCTGTGCGCATAAATAAGAAACTCTCACTGATATCAGGCTCCATAGAGTTGAGCCATGACATGACAGTAAGATCATCTGTCTGCCACTGTCGATAAGATGGATCGGTCTTGGGAGGCTCAACTGTATCTCCCGTAGTGTGACCCAACTTCCCACGGCCTCCAATAAACAACCGTGCTGCCTGTGCCCAATGCAAATAATTCTTGCCGTCTAGCTTTACTGATGTGATCTGTAAGCTAGGGTTCTCATAGGCCAAGTGATGCACCATAGGGCCTCCAATACCAATGGAGGGAACATCAGTGCTCACATCTGACCCTGAAGGAGAAGGCAAGGAAGGCGGGGTAACCACGGGAGGTGAAGGGTCTGCCATGAAGGACTATGACTCAGAACAACCAAATAGGAGCGCCGGAATGTCACAAGCAAGCACCTGAGGGCCAGAACACTGCTAAAGGGCCACACCGAAGGCTATAAACACATCTGATAAAGTCCCAAAGAACACATAGACCTCAAGGATACAACACCCATCTAATATAAGTCATTAGAGGAGGTAACAGACCACCCGATAGGCCAAATAAGTCCAACTGAAAGCCCAAATTAGGTATAGATAGCAATAGGAAGAGTAAAACAACTCCCAATACCCTTCAATCAGCCATTGAGATACCTTAGGGGATAGATTAGTGAGTGTGGTACACTGCCAACAGCCCAAAGAAGGCAAAAAACCGTACCGGCGGTAATACCCGAAAACCTTCAATCCTTCTCAGATCCACTCGAAAGTAGTATCATCATGAAGGTAACATTGTAGGGGATTGAAACGAAGCAACAAATCCCCCCAAAAAACTCCTTAAGGGACTGATATTAAGGCTGGTATGAAAAACGAAATTTCTCGATTTTTTGAGAACGAGTAGCAAAAAACAGTCCAAATCAACCCAGAAAATTATCAAAAAATCACTAAAAAAGATGATAAATCATACTCTTTCAAGTGGTGAAGTTTCAGGTTGAATGGGGAACTCTGTCCGTACAGCTGTTGACGTCAGCCGTACGGCTTTGATGACGTCATCGTCTGCCTGGTTGATCTCCGGTCTGTCCTCTTGTAGAAAACACTAAGGTTGGCTCTGATACCAAGTTGAATTGATTAATTAGGGTTAGAGTTAGGGTTAGGTTTAGGTTTGTGGAAGAGAGAGAAGAGGAGAGAAGAGAGAAGATGGATGTCTATTGTGCTTAGGTCACAATGACTCCATAAATCTTATTTATGTAAGTCCCAAATACAAAAGACAAATATACCCCTCAAGGGGGTATTTACAGAACTACCCCCCAATACATATAAAATACGTATTTCTACATATATGATAACAACAATCACCTTGGTGGCAAAACTAAGATAAATATAAGCAACACATGATCCACACTAGAGCAACATAAGAATGTTAAGACATCGAAACAAAAAACTCAAGATCACAAATAAATATATAGCCAAAGCATTACTTTACAAGTTCAGTCGTATCACCTGTGAACAACATTTCGATTATGAAGATACTTCAACCCATGGAGAATCTGCCTTGTGTATGCAGAGACTTGGGAATCTTGTAAAAGATACTTTTGATAGAGTTGTGCAAGAGAACCTTTTGTGACAAGCTCAAGGAATATATAGAGCTTTGCTTCATCCTGAAAGATCAGTGTAATAAACAACGCTTTAACCACAATCACCATAATCAATTAGTTGCACAAGCAAGGTCAAAGAAACAAAAATCTGCAATAAAAATAGGGAATATAATGACACCAAACCACTTTAGAGAATAATTGTAAGACCAAAACAGAATTACATCTGGTGCTTTAGAAAAACTTTCTTGCTAATAATAGTTACGATATTTTTTTTTGATAAGACAATAGTTACGATATGATCAATGATAAATAGCAACAAGTACAAGCAGGTCCCAAGGCCATGAAGACATTCTAGACTTGTGACCAAAGGTAATTCGGAAGATTGCACATTCTTTATATTTATGTGAAGAATGGAAGTACCACATCGGAAATTTGGTATATACATTTTTGTTCAGTCTAGTCTTTAGCAAGGTTTAAAAGAGGTCATTATAACAGTATAACGGAATGGGGGCATTACCGTTTTTTCTGTTATAACAGATTGTAACGCACAGGGGCAAAAATGGAAAATAATAGGGAAAAATGGAGCTAAAATTCAAAATAAATTTTCAGTAAAATTTATAACGGAAAATAGCGGAAATAACGGACTTCTTTTAAGAAAAAAAAATCAGAAAACAACGGTCGTTATTTTCGTTATAGCGGAAAATAGCTGCCATTATAACGAAAATAACTGTCGTTATTTTCTGAACATTAAAACGGTACATAATGTAACGGGGGAGGTCCGAATCCTTTATAACGGACATTGTTTTCATTATAACGGGCATTTTTTAAACCATGGTCTTTAGTATAATGACCTGGTTCAAAGTTAGTGTGATCACATTGGTCCGCAGTTTGACACATTTTTGGTGGCATAATAAAAGGAAATAAAGGAATAGCATAATTGGCACGTGATTCCTATGCTAGTATGCAATTCAGGGGGGTTTTTTTTTTATAAGTGGAAACTTTATTAATAAACAAAAAACAAAGCATATAAAACAAGGCTAAAAGAGGTCGAGATAACCTACAAAAAGCCTTGGAGCCCCAAGAGGGAAACAACAACACAAGGGGAAATCATAACTACAATCCCTAGAACGAAGAAGGTCCATACGAAAAACAAAGTCTTCAAAGAATAAGCCCCGGCATTCCGTAAACACTCTGGACTACAAAAACAACAACCCCTTGATGTTGAGGATGATCGTCATCGTATCCACGCTCTTGCCTTCGAAAACCCTATGGTTCCTCTCCCTCTAGAGTCCCCACACAATAGCGAAAGGTAGCATCCTCCAAAGAATGCAACCTATAGAGGAGAACGCTGTAGAGCGCCAACTGGTAATGAGGTCCGAGAAGGAATCCGGCATCACCCAGCACATACAGAACTCATAAAAAAGAAGCCCAAACCTCCTTAGCCACATCGCAATGTAAAAGAAGATGATTGACTGATTCTCCAATGTGTCGGCACATCCAACAACAGTCAACAATAATTAATCATCTGATTCGTAAATGATCCACCGTCATAATCTTATTCAGAGAGGCTTCCCAAGTGAAGAAGGCAACTTTAGAGGGGACTTTAGAACTCCAAACCGCAGAAGCAGGGAAAATGGCCCCATTAGTCGAGTGTAAAACCTCAAAGAATGAACTTACCAAGAACAATTCTCCTTTATCCCAGATCCACACCCGCTTGTCCTGGCCCGATGGCGTGAGATGGACATCGTGCAGACGAAGAAGCAGTCTTGAAAGGGGCACGACCTCCTAGTCATTGAGATTTTTTCTGAAACCGAAGTCCCATCTTACAACCTCACCCGAGAGTGAGCACAATCCTGGATGGACCATTCTTTCCTCTCCGATAAAGAGTAAAGCTCTGGAAAATCAACTCTGAGAGGTGCCTCCCCATAGCAAAGGTTTTCCCAGAATCTTATCTTGTCTCCAGATCCAGCAGTATAACGAACGCTCATATCAAAATCTTTGGTATTCTTAGCAATGCCCCTCCACACACTGCATCCATACGCAATACGGATCGTTCTGCTCACCCAGCCAAAAGAAGAAACCCCATATTTGCCTACAATGACCTCCTGCCATTCAAAGGTTTTTATTAACTAGGTAATTAAGATTTTGGGGCTAGTTTAGTCCATAACTATCAGAGTTGGAAACAAAAGCGATAAGGGAAAAGTCAGGTTGAAGAAAAACATGAAAAGATAAAAGTGAACAAGAAACAATTAATCAATGATAAATGTCCAAGAAACAATTAGGAAAATATAAGATATGAATGAGAAACAATGTGAAAGGAAGCCTATAAACAAAGAGCAGCAAAGGGGCGAAAATCAGATAAGTATGTTTCAAATTTTTATCATAAATTAGAAACAACCTACCTTGCTTTTTAGTGTCTCTCTTGACATTTCTTCTCTTCCTTCAAGATGTGTCTCATCTAGTTTTTCCATTGCCTCAACTTCTTACCACAAAAAGGAAGCTGAGCTAGAACCTTTTCTTCTATCATTTTTTTTTGATAAATCGGATTTGATATTCAAGAGGGGCATCGGCCCAAAAACGACAAACACAGGGGATCTCAAGACGAGATACCCAAAAAACAAGAACAAAGATAAACATCACATTTGGAAGATCCTAACAAAATCTCTTCCCATCTAAACACAAAAGCATAAAAAAAGCACCCTCAAAACTCCGGTAAAATAGAGGACCACAAATACATATATGCTTTGATTCTCAAAATAACTTTTGGAATGTCTTCTTCTTCCCCTTCAAATATACGGCGATTCCTCTCTTTCCAAATGGCCCACATGACTGCAAAAGGCAAGATGAGCCAAAGGATACTCCCTCTAGCAGAAAAAACTACCACGACGGTGGAATCAAAGAAAGAGTCAATGGGCTCCGGACTCCGGAGCATCAAAGGCGATGCCAAAAAGAAAGAATCAAGCTTGCCATATGGAAAAGGTGAAAGGGCAGTGAAGCAACAGGTTATCCACAGTCTCGCCATTTTCTTTGCACAAAGGGCATCATCTATTAGGGATCATCATCCCCCTCTTGTTTAGGTGGTCCACTGTTAGGATCTTGTCCAAAAGAGCAGTCCATATGAAGAACATCACCTTCGTCAGGATTGGTGCCCCCCATACCCTAGAAGCAGGGAAGGAGCTCTGGCATGTACTACTGATATGGTGAAAAAAAGAACTAACTGAGAACAGACCCTTGCGATCCCATTTCCATATTCTTTTGGAGATAATGTCTTCAAAGACCAAAGGAGAATAAAAATTAGCCATGATGCATGAATCAGCAAAAAATATTAGATCTGTGCTTGCTAGACGACGATCCACTTCTTGAAGGCAAATATATAAAAATTGACGCATGCTAGTTTTAATATTGTCCAATTTATTTGTTTTATTTTAGAGTTAATACTTTGGTACATCACTAATTAGTTTTAGCCTTTAGGAGTATTTACATTTTATGCCATTAATGAAGGGTAGATTAGACATTTTACATTTTTTTGGTGTATAAAGGGACTATCTACAGTTGTGTTGAGGGGATTATTCACTACTTCAAGTTTTGAGAATTAAAAGAAACTCTAAAGGGATGTTTTGAGGGTTATTCTATGCTCTTGTTGAGTTCTTGCTTGGTAATCTCTATTTCTTTTTATTTTACTAGATTTAACTTAGTTTTGTTAGTGGCTTGCATCATTTTGGTCAAAGTGTGTTCAAAGATTGAAATACGCATATTTGATCAACAAGAAGAATGCCGCCAAGGAGAGGAAACAATCAAGGCCTCACCAAATTGCATATAACGATTGTAAAGCCAGATGGGAGGGATCAACACGGAACTAGAATCGGTTACAAAAGTTCTACTTAGGCTTCTACAACTGTTGGAATAACCAAGAAGCAAGTAGATGAGGATCAACCAAGCATAAAAGGGAATAACTCTTCTATGGAGGACATCCTACCTGGAACACCTCTGGTGCAATGGGAAGAGGATTGTAACCTCCTGATGGAGATCAGAAAAATGACGACCATGATGAAGATCGTGACCATGTTTTACATTGATTTTGTAGTGAGCAAAACACTTTAGAAACCGTGAGAATGATTATGAGTGTGATTTTCAACAAAAGGGGGATCATGATGGCGTCTGATTTCATAGGGCTTACGAAGATGGAGGTTCCAATGACTACGGCCGAAACTGCACATTTTTGAGAAATCATAAAAATCGTGAAAAATCATGGGTGAAATCAATTCGGTGGAGATCGAGAAGTTTACAAAGATCAAGGAGCTGTGGTTTATCAGAAAATCGCAGATTTGATTACGATTGCAAAACACTGAACAATTGCGGTTATCGTGGGAATAATATACAAAGATTATAAACATATTAGGGATTTTTTGAGAACTAATCGTTAAATTTTCCCATACCCATCGAATTGCAAATGGTGTGGCCGGTTTTGTAGCTAAAAATGTTGTAAATATGAATACTTTGTTTTCCGTCAACTTCTGTGTTTTTCTTTTGTGGCAAGGATGCCTTGTCCCTTCTTTATATTTTCTTAATAAAAATATATTCTTGCTACTGAATCAGGACAAAAAATGATACAAAGATGATATAACAAAAAAGCGGCACAACTTGTGTCAAATCTAAAATCCAATTATGCTCCCAAATGAAAAGATTCGATTGCCCAACTTTATGAAGAAGAATACCAGGCCAATAAAACGAGATTTTTTCATTTTCGAACCCTTCAATGTTACAATTTAGTCAACCCCTTCCTAATTGGGACAACATCACGAAGAACTTCCCAACTGCCATAGGACAATCCAAATGGAACACAACAGTCAACCAAAAGATATATGAATTTGGTTAAGCAAGTATCAAACTTTTTCCGTATATAGTAAATGAAAATTATATCTAGTTTAATGGTATTAAATATAGATAGTTCGATACATATCAAAATTTATCGCACAATATGTATTGTTTTGTTGAAGGGTATGATACACCGCAGGGAGAAATCCAATGTCATGCAACACATTATTTACCGTGACAATAAGAGAACCCATGTATGCCACAACAGAAGGGCACTAAGTTAATAATAGTTACAAAGTGCAAACTCTGTTTGTCATTCCAAATATCATCTTATTATAAACAGAACCAGAAAGTGCAGCACGCAAAAGCCAACTCAAGAAGTAAGAAGTGTACCTTGTCTGTGCCAAGATATTGAACTATGTTCTCGTGCTCAAACTGACTTAAAAGAGCAATTTCCTGAACCAATAAGCAGGAGTTAGAATGAGACAATATTAAGAAGCAAATATTATCTTTAGTATGATAATTTCTGGACCCTTAGTCTAAGAAGATGCCCAACAAGTATTTCTACGTACATGGTTTGATGTAAAAAAAAAATTGACAACAAATAAAATAATATACAACGAATACCTCATCAGGACAAGACTTTACATTGTCTCACCTGCTCAAGTTGATAAATGCTTTGCTTTCCCCGGTTTCCTTGATCAAGCAAAGAGACCTCTTTTACAGCAAAAAAGAATCCATCACTGCAGAGATATGCATCAATGTCAATGGAATCTATGTTAGAATATCCAATAAATGCTTTGTTGAGCAGAAAAGGAGTCTCTTTGAGGCAAAATGATTAACAAACAAATATCTTTGTTTTGCCAATCCTTCGTGATCATCTGAGGACACTTTAATATTTATAGAAAATCAAGAACAATGAAACAAAAAAAAAAATGTAAGAAGGTGCTAATAACAACTTCCACGCAAAATGCGGTACTGACTACTGCCTTACACTAATTACACAAACTGCGAAACAATGACATGATGTGTCCAAAGTAGATAGACATATAATCAACAAATGGCGTCGCATCAGAATGGTTTCTTTCCTAGCAAATCCAACTAATCTACTTTTAGAGACTATAAAGATTCAATCTTGAAGTTCTTGAAGTTCTTTGAGGTTCTATGGAATTAAGGACTCCAATGAAGTAGAAGGTCAGGAGCTATTTGAGGGTTTGAAGATAAGTAAAGCTTTGATACAGTTGGAATTCTTCTTTCTTTATATTTTCTTGTGACGCTTTATGTTTACTATGTGGGGGCCCACATCACTTATGTAAGTGGACCCACATAACCTTTGGCTGAATATATATATATATATATATATATATATATATATATAGATGGCTCAGGATCGGGGGACAAAAATTTTGACAACAAAAAATTGGCGGGGACAATATATAAATTAGAAGTTTTGAAATGAAATGATTTTTGGCGACGATGGTCTCTATGGTGAGGAGATCATCCTCACAAAAATTCAAATCATTCCAATATTCGTAGACTGGTTTAGAAGTTGCAGAATCATGGTCTGTCTATTTTTACTGTTAACTTCAAAACCACATTTGATGGGGTTAGACATTTCAGAATGGGCTGATACTTTGTACGGGTGATCTATATGGTGAGGAGATCATCCTCACCTATATATATAGGGTCAGGATCGGGGGACAACATCTTTTACAACAATTTTGGCGTACCCACATGGAAGATGAATCAATAGCTGATTTTTGGTGAGGATGATCTCCTCACCATATAGATCACCCCTACAAAAAATCAGCACATTACGAAATTTCTAACCCCATCAAATGTAGTTTTCAAGTTAATGATAAAAATAGACGGTCCATAATTCTTCAATTTGTAAACCGGTCTACGAATATCGGAATGATTTGAATTTTTGTGAGGATGATCTCCTCACCATAGAGACCATCCTCGCCAAAAATCATCCCGTTCCAAAACTTCTAATTTACATTGGGCCGCACCAAGTTTTTGTTGTCAAATTTGTTGTAAAAAATGTTGTCCCGATCCTGACCCATATATATATATTATCATAGAGGAGACCGAACCCATCTAAATTCGTCTCACTCTCTTCTCTTCTTTAACTTCTTCTCTTCTCTCTACTATTCATCTTCCATTTCTCAACTTGGTATCAGAGCATCTTTACCTTGTGAAACCCTAAATCCCATTCTATCCTTCTTTTCTTTTCCTTTCTCCTCTTCTTCAACTTTGGTGCTAGAATTCTAGGGTTTTGCCACAACCAAAACCCTAGAACGTGTAGTTTGAAGTTTGTTTAACCCTAGATGTGTATCTAGGGTGTGTTTGACTTTGATGTGATTGGTGTTTAGTTCGTGGTTGAGAACTCTTCGTATGTGCGGTTGAAGGCATCGGTGCAGTTTTTTTTCAGTTTGTTGGCCTCCGGGAGAGAAAAGTGGAGATTTCAGATTTTTCAAAAATCGAAGGGAGAATCAGTCTCCAACCCTAACCGCACCCTATCTTGTGCCGTTAGGGAGTGTTTAACATTTGTTTGGGATTGGTCTACCTTTCTGCACGAAAAGTTGACTTTTGTTACCACATCTCTCTCCCACATTTAGTGGTGTTTTTTAATTCCTTCACAAATCGGTAAGATAAGATTTCCCTTAGTCGCACTTCCTAAAGTGATTTTAGGGATTATTTGACGTTGTTTCTGGATTTCTTGCTTACCCATGTGCAAGTTGAAATTTTCGAGATCTTCCAATGGCCAGTTCTATTGTTTCGAGTAACTCTTCGAATGTAAAATCCTCTAATTGAGATATGTTGGTGCTCAGATTACATATGTGAAGTTGAATAGCACCAACTATCTCCAATGGTCTCACTCTGTCATGGTTTTCTTGTGTGCCAAGAAGAGATCCAAGTTTCTGGATGAGGATCATCCTTCCGTTGACGATAAAACATACAAAGATTGGAACAATGACAATTTCCTGGTTATGACTTGGTTGTGGAACAGCATGGAGACATCTATCTCCTCTAATGTCATGTTTCTTGACACTGCAAAACAGATTTGGGAAGCCGTCAAAGAGATGTATTCACAGGAAAGGAATGTCTCCCATATTTATGATATGTTTGAATCTCTATTTTCCACCAAGCAGGGAGACAAGACTCTTGGTGGGTATTATAGTTCGCTGCGAGGTATGTGGGAGGAGCTCCATCTCTATCAACTGTTGACGACCACCGATGGCTCAGAAACGCCAACGGGAGGAATTTGTTGAACTCTGAGTGTGGGGCTGTTAAAGGGCCGATTCTGGCTAGTGAGACCCTTCCTACAACTGCTAATGCATACTCCCGCCTTCAGCATGCTTCCCTTGGAAACGTACACTCTAATGTCTCTCCTAAAGAGTCCTCCGCTTTGGTTTCTAGTGCCCGTTCTGATTCCTTCCATGGTCGTGGTAACAATGGAGGTGGCTGTAGTGGTACTCGTGGTGGTAGTGGTCTCCGTGGTGGCCGTGGAGGCCGTGGTAGTGACCGAGGTAATGGCCGAGGTGATCTAAAGTGTACCTATTATGGGTTTACTAGACATTGAGGATTTTGTTGAGACAAGTGGGGAAAGCCAGCATGGGCTAATCAAGTGTTTGATGATTCATTTCAATCAGCTATAGAACATATCACTTTTGGGCATGCATCCAATAGTTCGGTTTCTCGCGATGATATTTCTACTCAACTTGGTCAACTTTTGTTGAATTGAATTCTCGTCCAGCCACCACTTCTCAACTTACAGCTACAATGGCCAATACAGGTAATCTGGCGTGTTTATCCACTCAGTCTCCATCCTCCTGGGTCATCGATTATGGAGCTAGTGCCCATATGTTTGGTACTTCTTCTTTGTTTTCTAATTTCCAGCACTCTAAATCTAACATTATTTTGGCAGATGGTTACACTCATAGCATTTTGGGTAAGGGATTCACCCTAATCCGTATATCTCTCTATCATCTGCCTTATATGTTCTTGATTTAAATTTTACAATGCTCAATAACCTTTTCTCCTTCTCGTGTATTTCACGACCTCGGGACGAAGAAGGTGATTGGTACGGGGCATGAACGGAATGGGCTGTATTATCTAGATTTTGGCTGAACTTCTTCTACGTTAAGTGCTAGTGTGTCGCCACTCCAATGGCATTATCGTTTGGGTCATCCGTCCTTGTCTGGGTTGCATCAAATCATACATAATTTAAGTACAGTTTCTGTATTAGAATGGGAGGCTTGTCAGTTAGGCAAGCATCACCGTAGTACATTTCCTAGTCGTTCGGAGAGTCGAAAATCGAGTCCTTTTGATGTAGTCCATACGGACTTTGGGGTCCTTCAAGGATTAAAAGCTTATCTGGTTATTCTTTTTCGTTGTGTTTCTGAATGATTTCTCTAGAATGACATGGTTATTTCTTCTTAATCATCACACCTGAATTTTTTTTTTTGATAAGTAAAGAAAACTTTATTAAAGGAAAAAACGGAAACTAATAGAAAGCAAAACTAGTGAGGTCGAGGTGACCTACACTTAGCAAAGCACCCAAACAGCACACCATAAAAAGAAAAACTCGCACCCATCAACTATCCCTGAAGCATAAGACATCCCATCTAACAACAAAGTCCTCGAAAAAGAGGGCCCTACAAGGAGATTTATGTAAAATTCGGCAAGTCAATTAAGACTGTTTGTTCTGACAATGCTAATGAGTACGTGCAATCTTATATCCAACAGTTTTGTTCTGACCATGGCACGATCCATCAGACCTCATGTGTTCACACCTCTCAACAGAATGGGGTTGCCGAACGAAAGCTTAGACATCTATTAGATGTAACCCATACCCTTCTATTTAACATGAATGTTCTTCAAAACCTTATTGTGCCAATGCCGCACTTACCACTTGCTACCTTATTAACCGTGTGGCATCGTCAATTCTAAAGGGTCAATCTACATTCTCCTTATTGTATCCTAGTGTGAATCCGTTTAATCTTCCTCGTGTGTTTGGATGTGTTTCGTTTGTTCATGTGCTTGGTCCAGGTCGCGATGAGTGTTATCATATACGTATTTTACATGTAAATGGTAGTTTTTGTAAATACCTCATTGTGAGGGGTATTTTAGTCCTTGTAATGTCCTTCATATATTAGTTTTGGGAGTCATGTGAGCTACACATGACACCTCTTTTCTCTCCTCTCTCTTCTCTTCTTCTTCCATCCTTGAAACCCTAACCCTAGGAAACTATTTCAACTTGGTATCAGAGCTTGAATCAACAATTCCTGAAGGTAAATCAACCAGGGGAGCACCAGCAAGCTTCAGTCCAGCTGATGACGTCATTAGAGTCGTATGGCTGTAGCTGTACGGACAGGTTGGGTTTCAGCTCAAGAACCCCACCTCTTGGTCAAAGGTGATTTTATAGAATTTTTGGTGATTTTTGCCAAATTTTTTGGGCCTTTTCTGATGCTGCTCTAGCCCGTCTGCATAGAATATTTTGAAAAATTATTTTCTGATCTATTGATGTTTCTGATCTGAAAAAGTTTTTTTGCCCTAGTTTATTGCTTCCTTCTAGGCTTCTAGTCCCCTATTATAGTAGCAATCTATTGCCACCAACCGCAATCCATTCTGTGACCAATTGAGGTTTCGGTGAAGATCTTTTTCTGATCTAAAGAAGTTTTTTGCCCTAGTTTGTTGCTTCCTTCTAGTCCCCTATTATAGTAGCAATCTATTGCCACCAACCGCAATCCATTTTGTGACCAATTGAGGTTCGGTGAAGATCTTTTCACCCAAAAAAGGTATCGCCAACCTCTTTTTTGCCTATTTTTGCGCTCTTCTTGCTACATCACCCTTGTTGATAGCTATGGGTGAATTCATAAGGGGTTTTCTATCCTCTTCTCCTTGGTTCTAGCCTGTGAGAGATGACTTCCCCTCTCAAGTGCCTTATTTCCCTATTTTTTGGTTTACTTTGGGCCTGTTTTGGGCTGTAAGATACTCGGATCTTCCTCAGAAAGTTTTTGGGTGTGTATCTAGCCTTCTTCAATTGTTATGTTCTGTACTTGTGTAGCTATGTCTACTAAAGAGAACCCTGGAGAATCCACAGTAGGTACGGAAGCCACCTCTAGCCGTGTCAGAGGGTCTATGGTACCTCCTATGGCCTTGGAAAATCTTGGATTGCAGATCACGACAGTGAAATTAGATGGGAAGAATTATTTGGCAACGAAGATGTTCATAGGCGGCCGTGGGAAGATGGATTATCTTACCGGACGGGCGACTGAACCTGCAACACCCGAAGATACTCTATATAATAAATGGGAGATGGAGAACCTCACTGTGATGTCTTGGCTTGTCAGCTCCTATGGCCAGTCGTGGCTTTCTTTTCTTGCGTACAGCTCACGAGATTTGGGAATCTGCAACGAAGACCTACTCACAACCGCAAAATATTGGTCGAGCCTTCCAACTTAAAGAGAGCATCTCTCGCCTTCAGCAGGATGAAAAGTCTCTTTCCGATTACTTTGCCACTCTTAGAAGCATGTGGGATGAATTGGATCATTACCACGCTTACCACCCAACTGGTTCAGAAAACATCATCAGTTATCAGAAGTATGTAGAAAAGAATCGGGTCTTTGAATTCCTCTCAGGGCTCAATCCTGAGTATGAGTTGGCTAGGGTTCAGATCCTGAGCAATCGAAGGGTTCTACCCTCTCTGGAGGAGGTGTATTCCTATGTGTAGAGTGATGAGAGTAGACGGAGTCCTATGGCGCCACATCCTTCTCCCGAGCGATCAGCACTTGTTACCTCTTCTCCTACTGGTTCCAGCTCACAGTCTCAACGCTTCCAGAAGCCAAAGACTCTTCCATCTTCTACGCCCAGCCTGCTGTATGCTTCTTCCACTACTGGGAAGCCCTCCAGGGAGAGGCCCAAGTGTGATCGTTGTGGCAAATTGGGTCATGTGAGGGACAAGTGTTGGGTCTTATATTGCAAGCCTCCGCGCTCTAGCCTCCCTAGTTTCTCTGGAGCTCATTCTGCGAGCATAGATAGTATTGAGACATCTTCTGGCTAACTTCTTCCGGATTCTGCTTCCGCTCGTGTGGCCTCACCTACTGCTCGTGTCTCTGCATCCAAGATTGAGACTCTTTGACGCTTGCTTGCACAGTTGGATGGTTCATCTGCCACCTCCTTCGCGCAGTCAGGTACAACTAGTACTGCTCTTCATGTGTCTACTCCTTCATCCAGTCCCACCTAGATTATCGATTCAGGTGCCTCGGAGAACATGACAGGTATGTCTTCTTTGTTTTCCACATCTTCTATTTGTTCTGGTAGGGATAAAGTCAAGATTGCTAATGGGACTTTATCTTCTGTATTAGAAAAGGGGAATGTCATCCTCTCTTCCCAACTTTCTTTGTCATCTGTTTTACATGTACCCAAATTTACTTCAAATCTTCTTTCTGTTAGTGCTTTCACTCGAAAATTGAACTGCAGCGTCACCTTCTTCCCTTCAACTTGTGTCTTTCAGGACTTGGAGACGAGGAGGACGATTGGCACTGGACATGAGGCAGATGGCCTCTACCTTCTGGATGGACGATTGTCTAAACCCACAGCACTGCAGTCACATAGTAGTAACCGTAGTAGTGTCCAATCAGCTTGTGTTGGCATGCCCGTTTGGGGCACGTCTCCTTTCAGTACTTGAAAATATCGTTTCCTGCTTTATTTCTTTCTGTTTCTTTATCCGAACTGCATTGTGAAACCTGCGAGCTTTCTAAACATTGTCGGAATAATTTCCCTTCCAGAGATAATAGATGTTCGGTTCTTTTTGATATTGTGCACTCTGATGTTTGAGGTCTTGCCCCTGTTACTTAACTTACTTCTATATTTAGATTTTGACATTTTGTTACCTTTGTCAATGATTACTCTCGTAGTACTTTGGTCTATCTTATGAAGACCAAATATGAAGTTCATTCCATCTTAAAAGGTTTCCATAAGATGATCCAGACTCAGTATGGGGCCTCCATCAAGGTCCTTCGTTCTGACCAAGGAGGAGAATATATGTATGGAGGCCTCCAACACTACTTTCTAGACCATGGGATTTGTCATCAGAACTCTTGCAGGCACCCCTCAGCAGAAGGGTGTCGCTGAGTGGAAGATGCGCCATCTATCTGAGGTAGCTCGTTCTCTTTTGATCGGCTCCCATATGCCCAAGTCCTATTGGTCTGATGCCATTCTGACTGCGGCTTACTTGACTAATCGGATGCCTTCCCGAGTTTTACACCTGAAGTCCCCCTATCAAGTTCTTTCCCGCAATTCTTCTCTATTTACTATTCCTCCTCGTATATTTGGGTGTATCTGCTATGTCTATATTTTAGGCCCCTATCGTACTAACTTGATCCCAAAGCACTTAAGTGTGTTTTTCTTAGCTACTCTTCTACTCACAAGGGGTATAGGTGTTACCATCCTCTGTCTGGAAAGAAGTTTGTGACAATGGATGTCACTTTCCGTGAAGATGTCTCTTTTTCTCCCCTACCTCTCTTCAAGTTAGAACGCCTACACCATTCTTTTTTTTTATGAGTGAAAATATATTAAAAGGGCCAAAGCCAAAAGATACAGCCAGCCAGAGAGAGGCAGGTCAAGATGACCTACTCAAAGCCCCGGCAAAGAAATAAAAAAAACCAAACCCCTATCAACTTACTTCCCTAGAACATATGCTCTCCCACCGGAACACAAAGTCTTCAAAGAATAAGTCCCTACATTCCAAGACCGCCTTTGACCACAAAAACATCAGCTCCTTAATGTTAAGGATTATAGAATGCAATTCCAATTCTTTGTCTTCAAAATCCCTCAGGTTCCTCTCCCTCCAAATGCCACAAATGATCGCTAGTGGGGTCATTCTTCATAGCACATTCCCTCTAGATGAGAACGCTTTAGACTTCCAACTAAGAAGGAGAGCCATAAGAGAAGCCGGCATAGCCCAACTCACCCCAAAGTCTAACATGAAGGCGCTCCAAATCTTCGTAGCCATCTCACAATGAAGAAAAAAATGATCCACTGATTCCCCGTTGGTTTTGCACATCCAGCAATAATGCACCAAGGTAAAACCTCTAGCCATCAAGTGGTCTATGGTTAGGATCTTGTCCAGAGAAGCTTCCCAAGCAAAGAAAGCTACTTTAAAGGGGGTCTTGGATTTCCAAACCGAGGATACTGGAAAGGTAGCTCCTTCAGATCTTTGTAATTCCACGTAAAAGGATTTCACCGTAAAGGACTTTCCTCTATTCCAAGACCACACTCTTCTATCCTGCACCAGCGGTCTAAGGGTGACATCCTGCAATCTCGATATTAGACTAGAAAACGGTTCTATCTCTCAATCATTCAAGTTCCTTCTGAAACCTAGGTTCCTCCCTCCCGTCTCCCCTTCATATCTGTAGCAAGCAAATATCGAGCCTCTTTTCCTCTCCGAAATAGAATACAACTCCGGATAATCCTCCCTCAACGACTTATCACCGCACCAGGTGTCTTCCCAAAGACTGATTCTATCACCAGCTCCTACCTCGAACCGAACCCCTTTATCGAAATCCTTAGTCACCTTCAAGATTCCTCTCCACACACTGCAGCCATAGGGGTTTCTGACTTCGAGACTTTTCCATCCATAAGGAGAAACACCGTATTTGCCCGCCAAGACAATCCTCCACCAGCTGGTCATCTCCTCCCCAAATCTCCATAACCACTTGCCCAGGAGAGCAAAGTTCATGGACTTGAGTTGCTTAATCCCCGGACCACCGATGTCCTTAGCTTTACACACTCTATCCCACCTTACCAAATGAATCTTGTGATTGTCCGAGCTCCCATCCCACAAGAAGTCTCTCATAATCTTATCCAAGGTGAGAAACACACTGTTCGGCATCAGGAACAGGGACATGTAATAGTTGGGTAAGCTCGAGAGACTACGGTTTCTTACTCCGACAAGTCCACAGTTTCTTCCTACTTGGCCAAGTAGACAATATCCCCTAAAATGCCATTCATCTTGTCGTCAATGCGTCCTAGCACCTCACGGTTTTACTAAATGAGCTTGCCTTTCAAGGCTTTTAAATTTCTTCCTAAGGACCGGACCCGCTCAACCCTAAAAAGAGAAAAAGCTCCACCAGCCCTTAACCAAATCCAAGAAATTGCTCTCCAGAAGCCACATATTCTCGAACTTGAAAGGTTTAGACCTGGATCGGATCCCTCCTATATCAAGAAGGATTGGTGCATGATCGGACGTAGGACGTGACAACATCTTCTGCAATACCAAAGGAAAATGCTCATCCGATTTGCTCAATATCAAAAAACAATCCAATCTGCACAAAGTCGGGTGTTGCTGGTTATTCAACCATGAGAAGGCTCCCCCATGCAACGGCAAATCAACAAGCTCAAAGGTTTGGATGAACTCCCCGAACTCCTTCAGGCTTTTATTCCTCCTTGCCACTTCCTTTTTTCTCCTCAGTAAATCGAATCACGTTAAAGTCGCCCCCAATACACCACGGTAAATCCCAGAAACTAACAATATCCTCCAGTTCTTCCCAGAATTGAGATCTTTGGCTGCTATCAGTGGGGCCATAGACACTCATAAGAACCCAACCGAAGCCATCAGCAATCGATCTACAAAACAGCGACACCGAAAAAGCTCCTACTAGATTTTCCACAATTTCCACAAACTCTGTGTCCCAAATAACTAGGATACCCCCCGAAGATCCTATAGCGGGAAGAGCACACCACCCGCACTGCTTATTACCCCAAAGGCTAGCAATGACACCCGTCTGAAGGCTGCCCAACTTGGTTTCTTCATTCTTGGAGTAAAACTATATTCGCCTTGCTATCTCTGATAGTGCGTTTGATAGAAGCCCTCTTGATAGGGTCTCCTAACCCCCTTATATTCCACGATAACAGAATGGGATTCAACATAGGACCATAACAACCACCCTCCAACCGAACCTGGCAATTATTAAAGGCTCCCTACACTGCCTCCCATGCGTGTCTTGGCTCCCAAGAGTCTCTCCACCCCTACTATCTCGAGACTTAGCCTTTGAAACTCCCTTCTGGTCTTGGGGGACCAGCTTACCTCAGACTCTGGCTCATCTAGACCTGGGCTACCAAGGATAGATCAGCATCTGCTACCCCCGGTAATTCCTGAACCACTGTCCCAGAACTATCACTAGCTACCTGAACAGAAATCTGTGACCTCACCTCACCAACCAAATCCCCTTTGGTTGTGGGCAAGTGTCCACGAGGGGACTACAGGGGTGGTCCCCATTGAAGGCGATAGGGTATTAGGATCGCCAATCGCGATGTTGATCAGAAGGTCAACTGCCTTGTCTCCGTATCTTCTGAAGGAGACCCCCAGAATTTCTCCCAAAGTCAGGATAGGGTGGTGTCGACCAACTTGGGGGCAAGGTCGAGGGAGAAAATCATCTCATGAGAAGCGCTGAGAGCCCTAACCTTCTTCCCGTTAATCCTGACATTGTCCCTGTTGGAGGAGGCAGAAAGATCACTCAATCTAGATCGCCAGTAGTATTGAAGCCAGCCTCCTCTATCTCTATCTTGAGCATTTCTCCATTCTCGATGTGACCCAGCGACCCCTGATGCAGTGGGGACATCGTCTGTAGTTAGTGAAGAGTCCTGAGCCAAATAATCAGAGGAGCTAACTCCACCTGAAATACGAAGGTCCTTGAAGAGGGAGCGGTAAGCACCTGCAACAGGCTGATACCAAAGCTCAACTCCTGAAGACCTACCTAGAGGGGAGGAGGGTCCCCTGTCTGATTCCGCCATAGAACTGGGAGGATCTCCAAAGCTCGCTCCGCATCCTGCCTGGGAGAAGAGATTTCCCTCTCTAGTTGCGTATCTGCAACCTGGCCTCCTACGATTCCTTCGCCCGAGTAAATCTCCTCCGACAACTGTGCGGGCTTAGATAAGAAAGAATCAGGCTACCCAGCAACTGGGTGGTTGATGTTTTAAGGAAATCTTTGAACAACGATACAACGATAGGGCCGTTGGTGGGCTTCTCAAGCGGCCCAGTCCACTTATCTGGGTTCTTCGAAATTTGTGCCAAGTGCGTATCCATATCCTTACCCTGGGCTTCGACAAAAGGGCCCACTACCCCGTCCTCAAAATAACGGGCTGCACCAGTCTCAACAAGATGTCTTTGGGCCTCCACGCTAGGCTTAGGAGCTACGTGTGTCGAGGGTAGCGGTAGCTGAAAGGCCGAATCTCCGCTAACCACGTCACCTCCATGCCTGCAATGTTTCCTATCGCGCTTTCTTCTATGAGCCTTCTTTTTTTTCATTTGAAAACCGCCAACCTCGAAAGCCCTAGTACGGTTCTGGTATCGCTCTGGACATCCAACTGGGGTCTCCCATCTGTCTCCCACTCGTACACCTACAGGTAGAGCCGTTGCGCTAACAAGCGCCTCACGAGGAAGGTTGGTAACATGCCCATCGTTAGACCGGATATCAGCCATGCGCGGCGAAGCACCACAAATCTCCGGCAAGTGAACTAGAACATCGATGTGAAGAGACTCTGAGTCGCCTCGCTGAAGACCAAGACCCTGATCCTCTGGAATTGCCACAATCTCCCCAAGGTATAGACCCACTTTGGGATCAAGAATCAAAATGATAACCTTAGGATTCCTCAATCTCTAATCGAAATCGATCAGGGCATATCCAGAGGACCTGTCTTGATACAAATTCTTGCTTCTTGAAGATCAAGGAGGTCCAGAGTTCTCCTATCTGCCTCAATGAAGCCTCCAAGGGAGTCGCCAATCGTACGAAGGAGGTTGATCTTCCACAGGTGGTGAGGGAGACCTCTCAGAAATCCATGACCGCCCGTCAAAAGGTGGAAGAAAGACATCGGGATTCCATTTGGAAAAGGAGACTCTACTTTCTCTGATGGCTACTAATCCCAACCCCAAGAGATGCAGTATTGGCAAGGCATCCAAACCCAGGAGACCCTGCAGCGCCTCTTGGACATCAGTCCAAATGAATCTCCAGAGAAGGGCAGGAGCAAATGATCGCGAGTTGCCACCTGCCGAAGGCCCCCCGCTGCGATCTTCCGTGATACCAAGTATCGACTGTAGGAATCGAGAGCCCTCCGATAATGTTTCCTTCAACGTTCAAAATAATGTTTCCTTCAACGTTCAAAAAAATAGGTATGGTTGTCAGAGTATCGGTCTCTCTGGGCTTATCCATACAGAGTACGAACCTACTGGCTACTGCCCACCGCTAACTTTCTCCACCCATTTCCTCTACGACACATAGGAACCATGAGCCTTCTGTTCTTCCCCTTCGTTGTGAACTCCATCAATCTGAATACCGCTCCCCTCTTGTTGCGAAGAATTTCCCCTATCAATGTATGCCCGTTCACTGTCCTTTTCCGACACGAGGTTCCTCCCCTCTCCTTGGCTGTTGCCTCTTCCAAAGAAGAGATAAGCCAAAGGCAATCTTCACTAGAGAAGAGTAACTCCACCTCCCATCTACGCCCAAGCCGGGAGAGGCGAACTCTTAATGGAAGAAGTTGGATTGTGGTTGGATAAAGCTCAATATTGACCATGACGCTCTACATTGTCAAAAATGCTGCCAATAGAGGTGTCTCCCAAAATAATTGTGGTGAAATTCTAAAGGCTTTTCTGAGGCAAATGGAGAGCTGGACTAGAGTGAAGTGAAGATCAAAGTTATTCTTCAAGGCCTTTGAATTTTCAAAGACAACCTTGAGGAGCCATTGGAGATCGACAATGGCTCTTTGAACATCACTGGATGGGTAGGAGGTCGAGGACAAGAAAATTCCTTGGCCCAATCCCTGTGATTCCATTTATACTAAATATAAATAACTTCTTATTATTTATAAAAAAGAAAATTAAAGAGAGAAAAATAAAATAAATTTTAAAGAATTTTTACTTGAATATCTTTTTAGTGGAGTTTCTATTTTCAGAAGTACTTATATCAAAGAAGTTATACTTCGATTTGTTTTCTGTTTTTGGTAAGTTCTACTTCCAAAAATTTGTGTACCACAAAAGTAACCCTTTCCTAAAAATTACTTCCAATAAAATTTTATCTCATAAAAGTCTTTATATTAAAGACAATCAAATAGACTGTGGAAGCATATGGGACAACAAAATCGTAATAAAGGACCTCGATTTGATGGCATTATCATGGAAATTAACACTGCCTCTCTAACTTAATGGTGACAAATCTCTTAAATCTGGCCTTAGGTTTTAGGGTCGGGTTTAGGGCTTGGAATTTTTTTGGATAAGTGAATTTGAGATTTAGATTTGGCAATACAAGAACAAGGAAAGAGAAAATGTTTTGACTTGGAAAAGAGAAGGTGGAAGGAATCTATAAGGGTCACTTAGTCACAGACAACAAAGAATAATATTTCATTTCCAAGATTTTAAGTAAAAAATCAACCTGGAGCCCCATGATTGGCTTATAAGGCTCACAAAGCCAACAAAATTTGACAAGTGCCCACAGACAAATACAGGGCTTCAACAGAAAATCTATCAGGTGAAGTGTCACTTCGTGGAGAACATGGAGATGATGTTAACCCAGATCTACATAGCAGACTAAAGACTGATATGCAGAGGTCTTTAGTAAGGGTAGGGTACAGGGAAAAAGAGAGATGAATGTATAGTTGACAAGCTAGAAAATGTTCAAGTGCATGGAGATAACAAAAACATCATATACTCTTTTACTTTCTGCTATAGTATAAATATGTAAGAGAAAGACAATTGACTTGAACTGCATGGAATTACACACAGGTTCCCAACCTCCACCCCACAACATAAACAAATTGACCTAATTCAAATAAAATCAAGTAAAATGATATAATTCCACAAGGCCCCCATTCTTTATTTACCACAATTCCAACGTTAGAACCTCCTATAGCATATAGCCTCCAATTGCCAGTTGCGAACAACTTCCATGAGCGACTATACTTGTAAAGCAGTGTATGTTCTCCAAGTAAGATTTCCCCAAAACTTCTCTCATTAGTTTTTCATTAAATTTCTTATTAAGTGTAATAAAGCCAAAGGAGGCGGTTTCGCATGCAGCGGGAAATCCAAATGGAAGATGGATATAGTATAGGTGCCAAACGATTAGTTCGCGTCAATGGTGGAGCATCATACCACAGAACAGCAACAAGTACTTAATATTTTTTCGGCAAACGAGGCTTACAGAAATTCACATGGTAAGGTAACAAAGTAAAAGAACTTCTGAAAAGCATTGTACTTACTCACTCAAGCCCTCGTACACTGTTCCGAACGACCCACTTCCCAGAACCTGGCCTTTTGTCCATGATTTGATGTTGCGTCTGAATCTAGCATCAGAAGAGCTTGTCTCGGCGCGAACTTGCGAATGAGAACCTTTATTATTATCTTCTGGTGCAAAAGCCCTCAAGCGATCCCAGGTTGAGCCTATATTATCAAGAATGGGAAGCATTATCGACGGGGGAGGAGCGAGAATCCGCGGTTGGACATCCTTAATTCCTCCTCCGCCACCACTAGAAGACCCCACAGTAAGTGAATTCCAATCATTACTATTCAATTGAGCATAAGCATTCTCATTCACCGGTACATAACTAACCCTAACCATAACCTTAACCCTAGCTCCAACCCTCGTTGATAGATCAAGGCGTCTGAGGTTGACCAACCTTCCCATGCCTTGAGGCAAGTCTTTGATGCATGTATCGTGGAGGTCCAACACCCTCAATTCTGTAAGATTTTCAAGCGAAGGCACATAAGTTAAGTTTCTACATCTGCGTAAGATTAGTGCACGGAGATTCTTCAAGTCAGAGATAGAATGTGGCAGATACACGATTCCAGTATGAGATAAGTCGAGAACCCTGAGGGTAGACGTGCTCAAAGAAAGAATCTGAGATCCCTCTCCATACAGGGTTTCCTTGCAGTAGAAAAGTAATAAGAATGAGGCACCAGAATGTATACGAAAGCTCCATTATATCATTTCTCATTAAAGAAGCTCTCTCAAGATCTTCCCATTTCTCCTCCTGTGGTTTTTTCATTAACCAATCACCAGTTTTCACTAGAGATCAGGGACTTACACTTGTGATGTTGAGGGCCATATCCCAAACTGAATCATGCATCTTTGCTCTTTCTCAATATCCTGATCATTTTTATAATCAATCCAACTGTTTATTAGCACTAGGGGACGCCATGTGCTATGCACGTGCACCTTACGCGGTGCACGCATTTAGAGATCACTGACCTTATAGATGTTTTTCCATCTCTAGGTGGACCTACCTATGAAAATTCATCCTGATTAGCAATTTCTATCCATTGGATTAGAGTCTTTTTCATGGTTTATTTTCAACCGTAGATTTTTAGCACTACTATTTAGCACGTAGTTTGAGGTGCATTTTGGCCAATAACACCACCATGCCCGTGCGACTGACCGTATAGATGTTCTGCCCATCTCTAGGTGAACCTATGGAAGTAGGATTTTTCCAGATCGTTGGGAATCCTAATCAACGATTTTTGTGTTTTATTAATTCATGCTAAATGAATCTGGACATATTGTGGACTAAATTCAGAATGAATCTGACCAACTTTCTTAACAAGGGGGGAACAGAATGCAACCCGTGGGAGATTCTTTAGAAATTTAGGTTCTTTAAATATTGCAATATACAAAGGTTTGCACAGTGGTACGTCGGATGTCGATTCTACACTCGGGATTAGTTGGGTTAGCACAATAAAGATTACAACAAACAATGAAAAGCTTAGAAATATGGTGGAGGGATGAGAATGACGAGTCAGGTTAAAACATTCTTTGGATTTTAGATAGAGATTATAAAAACCATAAACATGAAAAGAAATAAATTACAGTCTAAGAAATTAATATCCAAAAATGAAGACATTTAAACTTCTATTAATTGAAAAAAAAGTTTACACTTTTTGACATAAACTAATCTAAAGAAATCGAACATAAAAATAGGAATAAAAGAAAAGAATTAAATATTAAACTAGAGAGAGGAGATATAGGATTAGGGAGAGAATAATGGAGAGAAGATTTCGGCCATTGAAGAATGAACTAAGAAAACCTTACCGAGAGATGAAGATTGAGTTGTAGAATGAATCTAGATGCCCTTATGAACCAAATTCAGAATGAATCTGAACAGCTTTCTTAACAAGAGGGGAACAGAATGCAACCAGTGGGATAGGAAGTGAGGTTGAGAAGAGAGAATTGGGGAAAGAGAGCCACATTTTTTAGAGAGAGATGTGGTTTATATAGCCACCCTCCCCGATAAAAATTAGGGTTAGGTCGGGGGAATTGAAAGAGATAGAGAAACAAGAGGTGACGAAGAACAGGTCAAGTGTGACCTTTTCTCTCATGGGCCATGGGCTTAAGTTGAGTAGGACATAAAGGCCATGGACCGTGGGGTATGTAATAGTAGGCCTATAGGATCTATGGATGGATTGTGGGGTGGAGATCAAAGGAGATTGTGAGGATTGGGAGATAGCTAGCGGAATAATATGATGTATGGCGAGAAGTGGTTGGTGAAAAGTTAGGATTTATTGTGAGATGGATATGTGGTCGTTAAATCCCAAGATGGTGAGAATGGAGGCCAAGTATTGAGAGTTGATAATGATGATCAGATGATTGATTAGACGGTAGAAATGTACAGATTTAGGATCGTCGGATTTAGTTAAGGTTTTAGAGAGATGGGAGAGAAAAGAGAGATAAACGATCGATGGTGGAGGGTTTTGAACCCTAGTCTTTGACATTGTCTTCCATAAGCTTCACCAACTAAGCAAGCTTTCATCTTGTGTTAATTGTTGTAGCTTTCAACACCTTAGTCTCTTTTCTTGGAAATCAACTATTTTGCTCTCTTGGTCTTCGATTTAACTCTATGATCCTCTGGTTCAGCCCATCCTTGGCTGTTATCCTGCTAGCATAGCCTGTTGGCTTTTTAAGTTTTAACACTAAGCTTTGGTGGTTGATCGTAGTCCCACAGTTCTCAAAAATCATCCAATCCGGGTTCCTATGGCAGTTAAAACACGTAACGAGACTTTATCAAAATGGCTTTATATCTTGACTTTTGGGAATGTGTTTATTTCATGCAAATATACTATTTTGACCAGAAAAATGTGTTTTACGTAATGGAGGAAATTCTTACAGTTTATAAAGATGAAGTTTTACGTAGGAGAGTTCGATAATACTTAAAGGATAATAGTAAAAAATAAGTACTTTAAAGCGAATATCAACCTACTGACAAAAATTCATCTTGATTAACAATGTGTTCTGACACTATTAACGATGGGCCATATTATGAGCCACGTGGCACAATCCTAGAGATTATTGACAGTGTAGATGTTTTGCCCATCCCTAGTTGGACTTACATATCAAAATTCATCTTGATCAGTAATTTATAATCGAATCTTTTTCTTGATTTATTTGTAACCGTGGATTTTGATCATTATGATCCAAAGGTTAGAAATCACTAATCATGTTTATTTTGTTACATAAGTCCATCTAGGGATGGACTAAACATCCATACGGTCAGTAGCCTCTAATAAGGTGACATGTGTCTCATATTGTGAGTCCCTCATCATCTTTGATGATAGACTTCATCATCTAAATTTTTCTAGCCATAGAGTTTAAGTGCCACGTCAGGATGTAATACTTGCTTTCACAATTGAGTTGAAATGTTAAAGTATTGAATGACTAAAGCACTCTTGTAAATTAAAAAAATTAAAATAAATAATTTTTGCCAATTTAATTAAAGAACTTGATGGCATATTAGGAATAAGGGTTTATTTTACTTTTTTAACATTGGATGAGCTGCAAGGTAACGTGTTCTTTGGCACCAAAAATACTGAAAAGCCCCTGTCAAGTAAATAAAATGAAGAAAAGAAACGAAGCAAAAATAAGGGCATTTGTGGGATATTGGGGTTTAGCGTGAGGCACACAAGAAGGGCCTTCGCCTTTTAAATGGTAGAATATAAGAATAGATATCTATATCTATCTATACTATTATAAAGCAAAAAATCGGGGTTGGCGATTACAAGGGCTTCAAATGACATTTTTTATATTTACAGAATTGTCCCTATATTTGCTTCCTTTCTTTTCTTCAATTTATTCACTGGACAAGGGCTATTCAATCTTTTGGGTGCCAAGAACACGTCACCCCTGCAGCTCAATCAATGTTAAAAAAAATCTCAAAAAAGTCCAATTCCTAATATGGCCGTCAAGTTCCTTAAATTAACAAAAATTATTTTTTGAGTTTTTAAAATTTTTTAATTTGTATGGGTGCTTTGGTCATTCAACACTTGAACATTTCTGTCCCTTGAGAAAATTAGATGATGGTGTTCATCATCAAATTTGTGTTGGACCCACAATGTTAACCATGTGGCGCTATTAGAGGATACTGACCGTATGGATGTTTATCACATCCCTAGATAGACTTAAAGTGACAACAATCGGACTGATTAGTGATTTCAAACCTTTGGATCATAATGATCGAGATCCAAGGTTAAAAATAAATTAAGAAAAGATTGTAATCCAGTGGATATTAATTACGAATCAAGATGATGTTTGGTACGTAGATCCACCTAGGGATAGGTCAAACATCCATACGGTTAGTGATCTCTAAGAGCGTGCCACGTGGCTCATAATATGGGCCATCGTCAATGGTGTCAAAACTCAATGTTGACAAAAAAGTTAATTAGGAGCACCGTACATGATCACATGGTCCAAGGCCCATGGATATGCATGGTAGTGTCATTTTGTCATTGGCCAAAAATGCACCTCGAGCTGCATGCTAAATAGTTATGCAAAAAATCTATGGTTAAAAGCGAACGATGAATAAGATTAATCCAATGGATAGAAATTGCTAAACATGATGAATTTTTCTAGGTGGATCCACCCAGAGATCAGCAAAATATCTATACAATCAGTTGTCTCTAAAAGTGTGCCACGTGTAAGGTACTGCCACACGTAAGGTTCACGTGCATCACTCGTGGCGCCTCCTAGTTCAATATAACATGTTGGTTACAAAAAATAAAAAATAAAGGATCTTGGATGGTCTAGATTGCACAGTTGGATTGGATTCTTTCCCGAATTTCACATCCCGTGCACTTCACCACACCCCTCAACAAAACCCTCACTTTTTCCCCTTCTCATCTCTCTCACTTCATGGGCTGTAAGTTTGGAATTACGGCTCGAGACGGCCAGATGGTTGTTTGTTTGACTAAAAGGGGGTTCCTTTTTGGAACTTTAGCTCGGCACCCCCAATTCCACTGTTGAAAGTATCTTTTCTCTCCCTATTCTGAAAATACCCCTAGTTGCTCGTATGTTCGTCATCAACTTTTGTTTATAATCTTTTAAGCTTTTGTTTATTGTCTTAAAAAAGGGCATTTTTTTTGCTTTACCCCCTTACTTTATTAATGCAATTTGCATCTCAATCAATGTTTTCAAAATATTTGAGTCTCACCCTTTGATTGACCATAGACAGTCTCCGATGGACATTCCAATATTTTTTAAATGACTATAATGACCTTGGGTGAGACGCAAATTGTCACCCCCCGAATTCGGGCACCCAAATTGAACCGGAATGCCTATAGATCAATTAGTTTACCAAAGATCCTAGGTGCGATAAAAATAAAATACTCCAAAAATAAATAAATAAAAAAACAAGAATCACCGTTGTAATTGATGAATAACAACTCAACTTCAATAGTCAAAATAATGCGGAAGCGTAAACAAGTTATTACGGTGAAATAACCAAAGTCAATGTAACGCCCCGAATTCGGACCACACGAATCTCGAGGTGTTAGCCACGTGTCCTGAATCCAAGGCACGCAAAACAAACTCACTCTCACATCTAACCCAAGCTATAAATTTCAGGGGATTTTTTGTTAATACTAAATACGGAAGCACAAACCTACTCGGCATTATACAATAGAAATAATGTGTGAAGTTAATGATATATACTACTGCACAAGAATCTAAATATAAATACACACTCAATCATGAGTTCATAATTTGAAATCTGCTTCACTGCAACTAGACTTCACTTCAAAACAAGCTTGAATAAGTCCATAAGTTCTTCTCTACAAGAGAACTGGGGGGGTGTGAGCTTTTTTGAAAAAACTCGCAGGTAACTAAGTATTCTTAAAACAATCATCATAAATACAAAATAATATAATCAACAAAATACATTTCATTTTGAAATAAACAAAAATGCAAGAACGAAAATTCAAATTAACAATTTTATTTAGCAATAAATGACAGAATTTAAAACGTACTAATAAAATTATAAATCAAATAGCATTTAAACATTATATCAATAACATCTATATCTCATCCATCACCAACTAATAACAACACAAGGCGGGTAGTCTATTCATCTTAGAGTGAAGAGGTCACGACTAGTATCAGCCCTAGTCTAGCAATTATTTCTTTTGTCCCAATACTTAACCAGTGTGGAACCCCACCGTTGGTGGTCAGACAGATATTTGCCGCTGTGTGTGAGGAGCACACTACGAGCCCGTGAATTTAGGCTCAAGAGATGGCCTTTGACCACGACACTGAATACATAGGTCAAAAGAACAACGATGGTCAATCGTTCGATGTCTGCAGACATTTCAAGGATCCTTAAAACTATCCAGGGACCGGCGAACCGTACCCTTCACGTCTATCGCCTCATCGAGGCATACAATGTAAACCTCTATCAGATCTAGACTTCCAAGACGTACCACTGCAAAGATGATAATCTAAAAAAGAGAACCGGAACTTTCTGGATATGAATAATGAGAATATTCTAAAAGACGGGCCCATTCTACTTAAGAGAATAAGATCATTATTCGTATCTTAGAGAAATCCGTTGCCTCCGGAAAATAGCATCGAATCACTCCACAGTAGTTCAACTGATCCTTTTCCAGATCATCTAGTGATATATTATATAATATAAATAATAATTAATAATTTTTTATCCAAATAACTTTTTCTCTTCCTGAAAAACTTTTGCATACAAATATGTGTGCTGAATTCCCCAGTCACATCTTATATGTTCCGTCATCTTGGGACCAACCTCCCTCATACGGATTATTACGCGTTGAAGCTCATGTGACTCATCATCCAAAACATATATCTCAGGCGGTCTATCACCATCACCCGCTCTATCTATAATCAGGTTCTAAGTCCCGGGCGGTCTATCACCATCACCCGTTAACTAAGTTCTAAGTCTCAGGCAGTCTATCACCCTCACCCGCTAACTAAGTTCTAAGTCTCGGGCGGTCTATCACCATCACCCGCTAATTGGGGACTTCACGCACCACATACTTCAATCAACTGGGAACTCCCGTCCCATAACCACTCACAATCCATGTCAAACCACGTACAATCACTATTTTCTTTCATTAAATGAAATAGAGAGAGATGTTTCGATAAAAATCTTCCATAATATTTTTGACTTTCAAAAATTCCCCTTCCAAAAACTCAATAGTGAGAAATTCTAAGTTCTAGAAAATAATTAAATTTTCTAACTTAATTCATAAATCAGATCATAAAACAATATGCATAAATTTCAAAATAAATATGAGACGATTATTAAGAGGATAAGAAGCCACCCACCTTACAACGCTAATCCAAAAGGGTTAGTTTTCCAATGGCTACATGTCCGGCTTACTCTTTCGCTAGATCAGCTATAGCTTAAATGCTTTATATCTCAATTTACGCTTCCCTCCTTGTATAGCTCCATTTTCTTCACGATTGATGACAAAATACAAAGAGAAGAAGAAATTCAATTGAATTAGATGATTAGACCCTAAGTTCACTATAGATCTATTAAAATGAACAAAACTTAATATTTAAACTAAAATAGAACCCTAAAGTTAATCTAGTTGAGATTTACTTAATCTTACCCAGTTTTAAGGATTTATACCAAGTAAGATCTATTTTGGTCAACTAATATATAACAGTCAACACTAATCAAGTCTAGTCAACGTAGGTCAAGTCTATTCAGCTAGTCCGTTGGTTAACTAATTCATTTAGTTCCATCCTAATCCGATCAGTCAACTAATCAACATAGTCAACCTTAGTTATACTAGTTAACTAATCAGTCTGGTCCAACCTAGTCAAACTAGTCAACTACGAACTTTTGTTATTCTAGTAGATTGGTCAAACTAGCCATTATAGTCAGCCAAAGTCCAACTAGTCAACTTATCAATAGAGTTGGCCTAATCGAACTGGTAAAACTAATTGATCTAACATCCAAGCAAACTAGTCAAAATAGTCAACCCAGGTTAGATAGTTAAACTTATTTTGACTAACCCTAGTAAATTTGACTAAGTTAAATCTAGCTAGTCTATCTTTTTGGTCAACCTAAATCAAATGTGGTCAACTTGCCTATTCTGGTTAAGCCTAATCCATTTTAGTCAAGTCTGTTCCATCTGGGTCCAAAATAGTCAATTAAGGTTATGTTTGATTAATCCATATTAACATTAATCAACTGGGGGTCAAAAAGTGCCAATTGGTCAACATTATTAAATGACCCTAGGTGGACCTATACTTAGCTTCAGCCTAATTATTAATTTATATTCGTCGAAGTAGAATCTTTTTCATGGTTGTTATTAATCGTAGGTTTTAAGCATTGTTTGGAAGAACGATATTATTGCATTGTTTGGAAGAACGATATTATTGACAACCACTAACCGTATGATGTTTGGCCCATATACAAAAACTCAAATTTGTGGGTTTATGAACCCATGAAATGTTTGATATACTGATTTGGGCCCACTCACTAAAATCAGTCATGATTATGACTCCTAGGTGATCTATCACTTGATGGACCAAATATGGTCCACCATTTAATTGACCCAATCACTCCACAAATATGGCCGTTGGATTTGTTGGATTCTTAAAGTACAATTTTATTTTATCATATTACTATTTATTTATTTATTTATATATTTATTTATTTTATGGCAGAAGAAATGAGCTAGAAATATGGGCTGTCCATGGCGCTAATTTGGGCCTTCACTTAAAGAGGCCCATAACTCTATCTCTTTCTTTCTTTCTTTTTAACTTCATCTTCTTCACGTAAATTTTCTGGTTCAATTTCTGAACCATAACAGGGCGTCATCCATAACCTCCATTCACAGCCATCAATGGCCTACACTCAGCCTCAATGGCCCACCAAGACCTCCTTAACTCTCCTTTTAACTTTTATTTTCGTTTTGCTATATTTCCATGAGCATTATGCCCGGATTTTTAACCAAAAACGCAGCAGAAAATGCATAGAATAGTGCTGAGTTTCAGCACATAACCACGGCCATTAATGGCCTCTAATCCTTCCACCTATCTTCTCCAAAAACCCCCACAATTCCTCCCCAATGGCTGCCCTTGGTTAGGTTCAAGCTTGAGAGCGATTTCACTCTCTTATACCGCTCAAAACTGGGTAATAAACAGGGAGTTCGCCTCCCCTGTTTGAACGTCCATTGCAGTCTGGTTCGACCATGAAAAACCCCCCAACAACCTCCACCAAATACTTCAACCCTTTTATAATCTACCCCCAAACCTTCCTCTACAATTTTACCCATGTTTTAAGTAAAAATTTCTGGGTTTAACACCAAAATTTTCAACCCAAAAAGTTGCTGGAATTGCACAGACCTGTGCTGCGTTTCAGACCTGCACATGGCCATTAATGGCAGTCCGAAATTACTCTAAACCCTTCCATAAATCCCCTCTTTACTCCATCTAAAATGCACTCAAAAAGTCCCTAATTAAAGCTTCCAGATCAGTCCAAAAATGGACTGTTTTAAAAAAAAACATCATCAAATGAATAAAATGATCCTTAAAACAATTTATAGGAAGAAACACGAAGAAGAAAGGATAAAAATACCTTTTCTTGTTCAAAATTTGTTGTTTCTTGTACCCATTGGTAGCTCTTCTAACCTTCTTACACGTAACAGAAATTAGTTGCAGTTTGTAATGGAATCTCCTTCAAAATTGCTTCAATGGTGGCTGTACGGTGTTTAATACTTGAAAATGGAAAAATGTGGGTTTTATTTCAGTAAATTTAGTTTTAAATTGGATGAAGGACAAGATTGACATTTCCCATGAAAATTAACACATGTCTCCTGCATGCAGAAACTTCTTTGACAGGTCGCAACGAAGGTTACAAATGTCGTATTTAACAACAATACGGTGAAACAAAGAATATTGTATTATAATAAATCATGTAATTCTGGTCCGAAAAGTCGATCTTATGCATGTCGATCCTTTGATAAGGGCTTTATCGACCTCCGTTTTAAGCGTGCCAACGGTGTATGTTCATGTTTTTCAGTGCTCTATTCAACTATATGGTTGGATTTTCCAAAATATTATTTGAGTAAAATCTCAACGTTTTGACCAATTCTTGTATAGTTTTTGAAATTTTGTAACTTTTTATAGAACACTCTAATTTTAGTGTGCTCACGGTCTAAACTACGTTTTTCGATGCCTCTGACTCTAATGGCGGAGTCAATTTTCTCGTCAGGTCTCTTTGTGAGATTTTCAATTTTGCGTCCAACACCTTATCTTTTATATTTTGACAATTTTAACTAGAATCTCGGTCAAGTCAACACTTTTTCACCCATGAGACTTACCTTTACTAACTCGGGTCGTTACAGTCAAACTTTTTAATTTTTTTATCAAAATTACTAATTAGGATCTCTACAATTACCTAGAATGTATATCAAACATCTTTAGTGAAAGCACCTGAGCCAAAACGCTCACTTAAGGAAATTTTAAAATTTAATTTTTATGGTTCAAAGAAAATCGGTCAACTTTTGGTCAAAATTTAAAGTATGTCGAAAAATTAATTTTCTTCAAGGATTTTATTCGAAAGTTCATAAGAAACAACTTTAACAAATACATTTTGGCCAAAAATGACGTTTTATAGTTCTCTAAGTGGTTTTACAATTATTTGCAGCTTTATAAAAGTGACCGGCAAAACTCGGTCGATTAATTTTTTTTCTGACTTAGTCACATAATTTGGGGATCAATTTAAAATGAAATTTGGCAAGTGATATATGCATTTAATATTTCTCGAAATTTATAATTTTTCTATCAAGTAATATAATATAGGTTCTGTTTTACAAATCAAAGAAAAAGTTAAAATAAAATTAGAAATTATTAAAAATACGTAACTGATAGTCAGTCAGTAAAAATGGTCTACAAGATAGCTCTGATTGAATTTGGTGATCCAATATATATTTTTGGAAATCTATCTCGAAGACTCACATGTTTCGTGTTCGGTAAAAAGATAAATTTCTAATATAAGTTGGTCTAAAATGCAATCGAAGTTGACTATTATGTGCTGTTTGTATACTATGACAATCAATTTGAAGAGTTCCACAGGATAGAAAAATAATATATTAAATCCTCAAAAAATTTGATAAAATATTAAAACCAGTTTAGAAACAAACCGCTTTGAAATTATATTATGTTAATATCGAAAGAATATTTGACGAATATTCTTGTCAAAGATGTCGGGTAAATCCAAGTAACCCAAAAATTAACAAAATTGTCAAAATGTGAATTAAAATATTTCGATCAATTCCAACATAAACAAATCATCTATAACATCTATAAACCTTAAGAAAAAAAACTAAAAAATAATATTAATCATCAAACTCTGTCTCGTCCATAATGTTTTCCCCATCAATAGTTCATCTTCATCTTCTTTTATGAAATTTAAAAATTTGTTTGGTATAAACCGTGAGCTTTCGCCCAATACATTCTACAAAATAATCATTTGTTTGTAGTTCATTTAATTTAAACACATGCATAGATTAATAACACATTGAAAAAATATGATAATGATGATGATTCTATGGTATAAAATAAATCACATTCCTCACAATCTTTTCACAAAACTTTAACCCGTAGGTTCTTCTACAGGGGGTTTGGGGTCTTTTACCGTAGGGCTCCGGGCCCTTCTTAATTATTTACCATTCGAGCATTCGCCTAGAAGCACTCCCTTTAAAAGATCTGGCCTTCACCTAGAAGCACTCCCGCTAAAAGAAATTTGGCATTTGCATAGAAGCACTCCTGCTAAAAAATAATCGGGCCTTCACCTAGATGCACTCCCGCTAAATTCCCAACCCAATGAAAATGCTTCATGATGATGATGAACAACATAAAAATTTAACGAAAAGAATTAAAAGCATATATCACAAATATTTAAACTCATAAAATCGTATGACAAGAATTTAAACTAAATGAATCGAAAATAAAAATAGAATATCCATACCTATCTATGTCTAGAATTTTGAATTAGCACCTCCACCACCGAGAACTACAACTAAAACTAGAATAAGAACAATTCTATAGAGTTTAAAGAGCAAGAGAGAGATCAATAGAATTGGTGCATTGGTATGAGGGGGGTGGGAGGTCCTATTTATAAAACACTTTATGGGAGATAATTTTTAAATATGAGTTTTATTGATTTTATCAAATATATTTAAAACTTGTATTTTGTTTTAAAAATATTATTTCAAGAGATTTTATTTTTAATTAATTTTCGTCACTTTAAAAGAGGTAATTTTTATAACCCACAAAAATGCTTGTTTTAAGATGGGTATTGGCTAAAAATGGGCCTAAGGTCTATGGGTATCACGTAGGCTTTAAATAAGATTATTTTTAGCCTAAAAGATCTCTAAATTGGCCCGAAAGGCCTGCCCCAATAAATAAACTCAATCAACATGCAAACAAGAAATAATAACAAAACTTACCAACTATGATTCATTAAATTTATAAAAGACAATAAAAATTATTTAAAATATTTTTAATTTAAATTTCTTTTAGAATATTATATTTTTTTGTAAAATATCAAAATGTGATAAGAATCTCGAATGCTCAAATGGTGACAACGTGTTGATTAAAAATGCCAATGTGACATTCGTCATTTAAAAATATTATTATTTTTAAATTAATTCTTCATTTAAAATTATGATCTTAGTTAATTAAGTTAGTTATCCAGTACACAGAATGTCCCTATATTACTACAATATAAGTATAATTATATAAAAATCGATTCTAGTATTATTAAAATAAAATTCTCTACATGTCATGATATAAATGTTCTGACTAAGTTCTCGAATTTATTTCAACGTGATATGATAAAATATTTTAGATAAAAAATAAAGTTTAAAAAAAATTAAGGATGTCGATTTGTTACCATTTTATAGTTAATTTGTACTAATACCCCTGAATAAAAGTTCAGGGTATTATACAAATATTTTAAAAATATTGGGTGTGATGCAAATTGCACAATAAAGTAAGGGGGACAAACAAAAAATCTTTTTTTTTTTTTAGGATTGTGAGTTCAAAACCTTTCTTCATTTACTTTTGGCCCAACCATAGGTGGACCTAAAGAACAAAAATTAATCTCATTGTTAATTTTTAAGCATTGGATTTGAGTCATTTTCCTGGGTTAATTTTATCCGTAGAATTTGAACATTATTTGGGGTACAAAGATCTAATGGTTTGAAATCACTAATCAGGTTGATATTTGTTATGTAGCTCCACCTAGGGGTGGGCCCAACATCCGAATGGTTAGTGACCTCTGAGAGTGTGCCACATGGCTCATATTGTGGTCCCTCATCATCATCGATGAGGGACATTAGCGTGCTTCACAACCTGTGAAGGTGAGTTCCTTTTATAGTTCACAATCCTCAGAAAAAGGTTGAGCTCACAATCCTCAAAAAAAAAAAAGGATTTTTTGCTTTACCCCCTTACTTTATTGATGCAATTTGCATCTCACCCAATGTTTTTAAAATATTTGAGTCTCACCCTTTGATCATGCTCAATGTCGTTGACCATAGACAATCTCCGATGGACATCCCAATATTTTTTAAATGACTATAATGACCTTGGGTGAGATGCAAATATTTTAAAAACATTGGGTGCGATGCAAATTGTACAATAAAGTAAGGGGGACAAGCAAAAAATCTTTTTTTTTGAGGACTGTGAGCTCAAAACCTTTCTTCATTTACTTTTGGCCCAACCATAGGTGGACCTACAAAACAAAAATTAATCTGATTGTTAATTTTTAAGCATTGGATTAGAGTCATTTTCCTGGGTTGATTTTATACATAGAATTTGAGCATTATTTGGGGTATAAATATCCAATGGTTTGAAATCACTAATCATGATGACATTTGGTATGTAGCTCCACCTAGCGATGGGCCCAACATCCGTACGGTTAGTGACCTCTAAGAGTGTTTGATGAGGGATACTAGCATGCTTAACAACTTGTGAATGTGAGTTCCTTTTATAGTTCACAATCCTCAAAAAAAGGTTTTGAGCTCACAATTCTAAAAAAAAAAAAAAGAATTGAAAAAACCTTAAAAAAAGGATTTTTTGCTTGTCCTCCTTACTTTATTGATGCAATTTGCATCACATCCAATGTTTTTAAAATATTTGCGTCTCACCCCAGGTCATTATAGTCATTTAAAAAATATTGGGATGTCCATCCGGAGACTGTCTACTGTCAACGATGTTGACCATGGTTAAAGGGTGAGACGCAAATATTTTGAAAACATTGGGTGAGATGCAAATTTCATCAATAAAGGGGGTAAAGCAAAAAAGCCCTAAAAATAGAAGAAGAAAAAATATAACCAGAGTTCTCTTTTCCGTCTCCATCTCCATCTCTACACTTATCTTCAAGGAAACCAATTTCATATTCTCCAGTTTGAGCTCAAAATCTTTGGCATCCTTGCAGTCTGACTACCATCATCCCGATTGGAAAAATTTGATGTTAGGCCTTGACCCACAGAAAATTCACATAAATAAGGCGGGGTACCCATGACTCCAATGACTACATCTCTCGCCCTCTTGCGTAATGCCAAGCTTTTTCCATCTACAATCAACTTGTAAAGGGCACTCGAGTCTTTGATATCAGAGTCTAGGAGGATCGCAGGCTCTACCACGGGATTAGAGATGAAATGTAAAACAATGAACTCAAACAAAAGAAAAAAAATCCATACAATAAAAAAGAAAAGATGATAAGGAGCTTACATGAGTGAAGATCATGAGAAAAGTATATATTGTGATCAAATAAATCATAATCTAGAGTATCCAATTGAAAAATCTCCATTGATGCATTGAAAAATTGGATCCAATATGAAACCAAGAAACGAGATGAAAAAACCTCCACAAGTTGATTTTTGGGTACACTGATCGAATGGCCAAAGATCACCAATCAAGCTGATTTTTGGTATGTAAGTCCATCAGGCGTGGGCAATCATTCACGACTCAATGGACCAAAACAGTCAAATGTGTTTCATATCTAAATCTTTTGGGTTTTCTCTCAACAACAACTAGTATAAACAAAAACAAAAACAGAAATGCAACAACGGCACAAAAATACCAAAAGGTTATTTCTCATTCTGTTTATACTAAATTATATAAACTGGTAGAAAAAATATCAAAAAGCTAATTCTAGTTCTATATGTACCCGTTTGTTGCACTTGGGTCTCCTGAGCCTCATCTCTTAAGTTCGTTGAGGAGAAAATAAGGTGGGTTTTCCATATTAATTTCAAGATAATCTGGTTCCATTTTGTTCCAGTGATTGATTCATGAAACAACCCTATTTTATGCATTCTTGGATGTTGTTTTCATATGGATTTTTGAACTAGGGGTTGAAAAATCGAGTTAAGCTTTTTTATTTATTAAGTTGTATCTCATGCATGGTTTCTATGATCTGAGAGTGTCTTTAATGCATTCATGAAATTTTCTCATATGGGTATTCCATTTTTAGTGATTATCTTGGCTTTTTAATTTGAGTCTGAAAAATCATATTAATGCTTTTGTTTAATTGAGTTTTTGTTGATTTTTTTACTTTGATGTAACTGTTCTTTTGATCCATTCAATGGCTTTTCTCATCTGGGTTTTGGAATTTGTCTTGAAATTAGGTGGGTGGTTCTCTGGTTCCATGCATGGTTTCAATGGTCTTAACACTTAGGCCTTGCTTGGTTCATTGCAAATTGAGTGCAATGCACACACTTGCCACAATTTTGGGATTGAAAGTGATTGTTTGGAGGTGTGCAATGAACTGCCGTGCAAGTGGTTGACAAGCCCTTGCAAAGTCCTTAACAAAATAGATGCAAGGAAGTGCAGCCCAGAAACTGCTGCAAGCAAGTGCATTGTGTTAGCTCAGCATTTTTTTTTCAAATAAAATTAAAAATAATAATAACAACAACCACCGTGATTATTTTTAATTTATTATTATTATTATCTTTTTATTTTTTATTTCTTTCTTTTTTAGTTTTCTATTTTTCACATAGAAGATGAATCAATTGCTGATTTTTGGTGAGGATGATCTCTTTGGCGAGGAGATCATCCTCACAAAAATTCAAATCATTCCAATATTCATAGACTGGTTTGGAAGTCAAAGAATTATGGACTGCCTATTTTTACAGTGTAACTTGAAAACCACATTTGAGGGGGTTAGAAATTTCAGAATGTGCTGTGGGGGTGATCTATATGGTGAGGAGATCATCTTCACCAAAAATCTGCCATTGATTCATCTTCTAGGTGGGTATACCAAAATGGTTGTACCCCGATCTCGACCCTTTTTTATATAGCTGGTCGGGGTCCCCTAACCCTAAGCTTTCCCCTCCAAAACAATAATAATAATAACAATGATAATAAAATAATAACAATAATAATTATAATCAAGGTTTAAAAGGGGCTGTTATAACAGTATAACGGACTTGGGGCGTTATCATTTTTTTCGTTATAAGAGCCCTTATTACAAATTTTAACGCTCAGGGGCAAAAAGGGAAAATGATGGGAAAAATGGTGCTGAAATTCAAATTTTCAAATTTGAATAGATTAAAATAACGGTCATTATTTTTAAATTTTATAAAATTTTCCAGAAAATAATGGTCGTTATAACGGGAAAAAAATAGAAAATAACCTTAGTTATAACGAAAATAAAAAGTCATTATTTTTAAGTGTTTTAACTGTACAAACGTAACGAGGAGGTCTGAATCCGTTATAACGACAATTTTTTAAACAATGATTATAATGATAATAATTATAATTAATAATAAGGGCTTTTTTGCTTTACCCCCTTACTTTATTGATGCAATTTGCATCTCACCCAATGTTTTCAAAACGGAAAATTTCTTAAAAGAAAATAAATTTTAAAACATTTACAAAAAAGAAAAATACTTTTCTCAAATCCCAAAAAAGAAAACTAAACGTCAAGCTGTCAGTCGAATTAGTCGACGACTGACTAATGATTGACTGAGATTGACTTATGGCTGACACGTCTGACAGACGCCCTTTGAAAGAGCGTTTATTCCTGAAAATGGTTTTTTAAAAATCATTTTTATGGAATAAACGCCCTTTCAAAGGGCGTCTGTCAGGCGACGACTTAAATTCCTCTTAAGTTACTTTCATCTATTCTCCCGCCATCTCTCCTCTCTCTTTGCTTTCTCCGATGAACTCTCCCATCTCTTTCCGGCCGTCTCTTCACGCGCGGCCTCCTTTCTCAGATCGAGTCCTTCAACGCGGCCTCCTCTGATTAAAACTCAGGTATGTTATTATTATTATTTTTTTTTTTAGTTTTTTTTTTTTGTGGGGCTTGGGAGACCCCCATTTTGGCGTACACAGTAAAAATCGACGGCCCATAATTCCTCAACTTCTAAACCAATCTACGAATATCGGAATGATTTGAATTTTTGTGAGGATGATCCCCTCACCATAGAGATCATCCTCACCAAAAATCAGCCATTGATTCATCTTCTGGGTACGTCAAAATGGGCATAAAAATTGGAGTTCCCAAATTTTTTGGGCTCAGGCTCCGGTGTTACAGGACACAATATTAGCCACGTGGCACATTATTAGAGGACTCTGACCGTATGGATGTTTGGCGAATCCCTAAGTGGACCTACAAAGCAAAACTCAGCCGGATTAGTGATTTATAGGCGTTGGATTAGACTTATTTTCATGGGTTGATCTCAACTGTGAGAATTTGGGAGGTTTTAACAGGGTATACCTGAGATCTTTTCATTTGTCGAAGCGGCATTTTTGGTAGTAACGGTTCCCAACGGTCGAACGCCCTTTTAAAGGGCGTCTATCAGTGAGAAACGCCCTTTAAAAGAGCGTTTTTCACTGACAGACGCCCTTTAAAATAACGGCTGTCAGTTGTCCGACGGCAATCAAAACCTGACATATGTTTTTTAAAAAGGCATTTGTTTCTGAAAAACGCCATTTAAAAGGGCGTTTTTCACTGACAGATGCCCTTTAAAAGGGCATTTTCTAGATAAAGATGTGACAAGTAATGATACGCCCTTTTAAAGGGCGTTTAGTTATTTTTTTTGGGATTTGAGAAAAGTTGTATTCTTTTTTGTAAATTATTTAAAATTTATTTTCTTTTAAGTAATTTTCCGTTTTCAAAATATTTGCGTCTCACCCTTTGACCATGGTCAACATCATTGACCATAGACGATCTCCGGATGGACATCCCAATATTTTTTAAATGACTATAATGACCTTGGGTGAGACGCAAATATTTTGAAAACATTGGGTGCACTGCAAATTTCATCAATAAAGTAAGGAGGACAAACGAAAAATCAATTTTTTAGGTTTTTTTTTTTCTGAGATTTTGTTTTTTTCGAGGGTTAGGACCTATAAAAGGAACTCACCTTCACAGGTTGTTAAGCACGCTAATGTCCCTCATCAATGATGACGAGGGGCCACAATATGAGCCATGTGGTACACTGTTAGAGGTCACTAACCGTACGGATGTTGGGCTCATCACTAGGTGGCGCTACATACCAAATATCAGCCTGACTAGTGATTTCAAACCATTGGATCTTTGTACCCCAAATAATGATCAAATTCTACGGATAAAAATGACTCTAATCCAATGCTTAAAAATTATCAATTAGATTAATTTTTGGTCTGTAGCTCCACCTACGGTTCAATCAAAAGTAAATGAAGAAAGGTTTTGAGCTCACAATCCTCAAAAAAAAATTCTTAAAAAACAAAAATTGATTTTTTGCTTGTCCCCTTTACTTTATTGATGCATTTTACATCGCACCCAATGTTTTTAAAATATTTGCATCTCACCCAAGGTCATTATAGTCATTTAAAAAATATTGGGATGTCCATTCGGAGACCGTCTATGGTCAATGATGTTGACCATGGTCAAAGGGTGAGACACAAATATTTTGAAAACATTGGGTGAGATGCAAATTGCATCAATAAAGTAAGGGGGTAAAGCGAAAAAGCCCTAATAATAATGATGAAATCAACAATGATAACAATAATAATTTTATCGTGCACTTTTTTTTTGTAAAATCAAGAAATAAAATAATCCATTGCATTCATTTGCAATGCACTACCAACCAATCAGCTAAACTTCATTTGCATCTATTTACATGGCATGAACCAAACAATTGTAAGTGACTCACATCGCAAATGATTGGAACACAACTCATTGTATTTGCACTAAGGTGCAAAATGCACCCAAGTGCAATGAACCAAGCATGGCCTTAAGAGATTTTATTTGCATTTGTGGAGGTTTTTTCATCTCGTTTCTTGGTTTTATATTGGATCCAATTTTTCAATGCATCTATGGAGATTTTTCATTTGGATACTCTAAATTCTGATTTCTTTGATTACAATAAATTTTCTCATAATTTATTTGATAACAATACCCTGCTTCTATTGTTAGATTTATTTTGTTCTCCAACGCTTTGTTTCGATGATGATTCGACACTACCTATTTGAAACTACTTATGATCCTCCATTAAAGAATCATCTTCTTGACTTATTATCAATGTATCGGCTGGAGGACTTTCTTGCACTGGTTCTGGTTTGCTATGTTGCAGACTCAAGCGTTAAGACCGTTCCTTCCTATGACAATGTGGTATCCAGCAACTCTAGATAACAAAAAAGGTGGACCCACTTGAGAGAGGATAGCTGGATTTGGAGATTAGAATTGAGGAGTTGCAGAGGAGATATGGTAGATTAGGGTTTTTATGGAGAGATATTGTTAAAGGGAGGAGATGAGGAGACTACTCGACTTCTTTCTATGTTTTCCCGTTTAAATAAATAAAAAAGCTGAACCTACCTTGAACTTATCGTCAGTGTTCGAAAACTCGACTCGACTTGAAAGTCCGTCAAGTAGAGTTAACTCGGAAACTCGAATCGAATCGAAAAATCTCGACTCGGTATGTATGTATGTGTGTATAGTCTGAAATAATGATATGTTCTATGTAAATATAACCATAGAAATACTAATTAATTTGGTATACTAAATCAGCTTTCAGCATCTATCTACATGATTTCTAAAAAAATAGTCCATTTAGATTAAACTAACCATCTATAAGTTGTGTTTTATGGATGGTTAATTAGAAATAACAAATTTCATCAATTAGATTAATCATCTATGATTTGTATTTTATAGATGGTTAGAGATGACAAAATTCATCATCTAGGAGACGTAAATCCATTTTCATATGAGTAAGATTAATTAATAAGTTAATCTATTATTTAATTGATAAAATTAAATGATATGAAACTGAAGTAAAATAAATAGTATGGTACTTAAAACATTTAATATTTTCCTTTTATGTTTATCTTCTCGAAAAGATATTTCTATCCACGAATGAGAAAAAGAGATGGCTCTCTAATTTTGTAATGGAATGAAGGAGAGGAAGATACCAAAAAGTTGGAGAGCTTTTTGGTTATGCAATGGAATGAAGGAGAGGAAGAGGCCGAAAAGGGTGCAACAGCCAGTAAGAGGAGAGAAAGGAAATGGTTGCAAACAGCAGTGAAAGAAGGTTAAGAGATTGAACAAGGTGTAACCATCGGTTGAGAGAGATTAGTTGTAATACCTTGAACTTTTGTTTATGAATTTTTGAGTAAATTAATTATAAAAAGTTGAATTTGACTCCTTGATTTCTTTTTCTATAATTTATTTTCAATGATAATTAACTATATTTCTATTGTGATCTATAAGTGATATAGTCGTAATAAATAATTAATGAGTTATACTTGTTGGTTGGGCTCGTAGATCTAATTTAGAGGCATTTTGGACTTAATAATAATCTTAAATGAAGCCTACTTGATACCCATAGGCCTTAGGCCCATTTTTAGCTCATATCCATATTAAAATAAGTTTTTTAGTGAGTTATAAAATTCACCCATTTTAAAGTGACGAAAATCACTTAAAATTAGAAACTCTACTTTCCTAAGCCTATTTAATAAAGCATTGGGAGCTTGTGAACTCTTACAAACCCTAAACCATTACTCTAATATTTTTCTCATCTTTTTCTCCATCTTCCTCCATTGAAACACCTCTATTAAAGAAGAACTTGAAGAACCTTCGTAGCCCTAAAAACACCATAACGTGTCACCATTTAACATCATCCATTAAGAACAAAAATATTGATGAGACCTCGAAGCATAACATACTAGAAGAATGACTTCACCCGATAATAATCAAAGAAATATACTATACAGTTTCATCTCTCTCGAATCTAAAAGAAAGTAATAACAAGTAAGTACACTCTTCTATGATTTTTTGATTAATTAATTTGGGTTATACTCTTTGTATATATATTGCATTCAAATGTATTAAAATTTTTGGAGATCTATTGAATGGTTAGATATTGAATTACATACGTTTTTGAAATATGTGATTGATCCCAATGGTTAAAAAATTTTAAGCAGGAAAGGCCTGGAGCCTTTGGGTGCAAAGCCCTAAACCCCTGTAAAAGAGTTCTTGGTTGAACTGCTCCTGGTGTGGTAAGGAAAAGGAAACCCATGGTGGGTTATTGGTTGTATCCACATTTTAATTTTGGATCATAATTTATTTTGAAATACTTGTTATTCTTGTTCCATACCTATACTTTGCATATAAACTATTGATTGATAGAACTGTCATAGATATGATGTAGTGATTAAATCTTATTGGGCTTTCATAGGCTTATGGTTCAATCGATAATATAATTTTTAGATTATTTGGGGATAGAAGAAACGATGGACTAAAAGACGGTATACCAAATAATATTGAAGCGTTCATTGAAGATACATAGTTTTATTTATTTATTTTGGTTTTATAATTGTAATAACTTGAATCTTAACTTTATTGGTCTATTTTGAATCCGAATTGATTGATTTAGTACTTTTGTTTTATTATTTGTATTTTAATAAAATATATAATCTAACCCACATGTAGTGTTTATGCCATAAATCAAATTCTGTTCTTTTTCAACAAAACTCGATAAGGCCAGTTAAGAGTAAAAATTTGTTAAAATAAAATAGTAAATGATATTTTTGGGCAAAGCGCCTTTACAAAAGATGTTTAAATTTTTTAATAGTAGATAATTAATAAAATAATTTTTTATTAAAATTATATTTTAAAAAAATTTTACGTCTATCCGTTAAAATTCTGAAAAGTTAATTCAAAAAGCCTATCAAATAGAAGTTTTAGCCAAAAGATCTTTACATAATATTTTATTTTGATCTATTATGAATTATGGTCATTTTTAAAAATTATTTCAGAGTATTTTTTTTTATTACACCATGGATCTTAGGCAAACGAGTTGTTTTTCAAGCATTCGAGTCGGATCCGGGTGCCCGAGTCCAGGGCGTGACATTAGTGGCCATCTTACATGGCCGAGGTCGTCCGCAACTTGGACTTTGTTGCATGGTGAATCAAGGTCATCAACACCTCGGTTTGTGGTGGTCGAAACAAAGCCCTTTGCAAAAAAGAAATTTTACAAGAGCCCTTTGTTATCTGAGATTGAAACTTAAAAATGAAGAAAGACTCGATCGAGTTGAGTACATTCGATGTGTTTTCGAGAAACTCGACGAGTTGGCTCAGAACTCGATTGATTATTACAAAAATGAGTTTTTGATCGAGTCAACTCAAAATCCTGTCAATTCGAGTAAACTCAGCCGAGTTTCTAGTTGCTCAACAAGTTTTAAAACATTGCTTACTGTATCTATGAAGGGTAAAATTGGAAACGAATGCCGAGAAGTTACCTTCAACAATGGAATTGGGGGTGCCGGGCTAATGTTCCAAAAAGGCACCCCTTTTGCAATTGAACAAACCTCCAACTGGTTGTTTGGGGCTGTAATTGCAAACTTACAACCCCTAAAGTAATTTTTCCAAATTTTTTGAAGTAGCGGATTTTCGAAGCAGTCAAGCAATGGCCAATCACATGGCGCCACAACCCGCAGTTCAAAAAGCATTTATGGGTTTGTTCAAAGTGTGGCTCCATCTGATTGGCCACTACTTCACTGCTTCGAAAATCCGTTGCTTCAAAAATCTCCCTCCCACCCCCTCTCCCCTCACTCCCTCTCTTTCTCCGGTTCTCTCTCCCAATTTCTTCAAGCGGACCCATTTGAGGATGTCTTAGGGTTCCTGTGGTTGGACGTTTCCCCTCCCCCTCTAGGGTTTCTTTGATGGAATGTTTTGTTCTCTGTTTCTTGCAAACCTATGTCTGCAACTTTTATGGTTTTGAATGTCTCAACCAACTTGTTACGATCCTAGGTTAAGACCTTAACTTTTCGCTCTACTATCACCTAGGTGCTTTTGGCGTATTGGTTTGGTTCTTAACATTTGATATCAGAGCCAACCCCACCTCCAGGGTTCGAGTCCCGGGGAGAGGCAACTATGGTAAAAAAAAAAAAAAGGGGGAGCTCACCGTAGTATGGGATATAGAGGGCCCGCCATAGTGGTCTACCGTGATCAGTCTCGGAAGGGGCGACCTAGGGAAAGGGCTACCTGGGGGCTCGCTCAAAGAATGAGAAAATATATAGGGGTACCAAAAAAAAAAAAAAATGCCGGAGATCCGCTCACAAAAAAGTGAAAAAATAAGGGTACTGGAGTGAAAGTCACCTTAGAGTGGGCCACCGTGGACGTCGACTGCCTTAAAGGGTGGTGAAATATTACAATCCTAGGTTAAGACTTTATCTTTCTGCTCCACTATCACCTAGACGCTCTTGGTGTATTGGTTTGGGTCTTAACACAACCCCACTTGTAGCATCTGTAGTTTGTTTGTTCTCTTACTCGGTTTGGATCACCATTTTTGTCAGAATGACTTCCAGCTTTAGAAACCACTCACGACCATGTGGATGTTTGGTCTTTTCCTAGGTGGATTTCCAGACCAAAAATCAGGAAAAAATCATCCTGAATTGTGATTTCTAACCGTTGGATTGGAGTTTTTTCATGGGTTGGTGCTTAACCGTGGAGCATTTATTTGGGGACCTTAGATCCAAATGTCAGAAATTCCCTATGAGGATGTTTTTTGGTCCGAAAGTCCACCTGGGGATGGACCAAACATCCATACGATCAGTGGTCTGTCAAATTATGCCACGTGGCTCAAACTGTCTGTCATTCCTGAATCAGGCTGATTTTTGGTTTAGAGCAATGTTTAAAGGAGGCCGTTTTAACGGTTAACGGACTGGGGGCGTTACCATTAAACCGTTAAAACAGATGGAAACAGCCAGGGGCAAAAATGGAAAAATGGGATTTAACGGAAAAAACAGAAAAAGTGGTGCTGAAATTCAAAAAAAAAAAAAAAGGAATTTAACGGTCGTTTTTTTTCACAAAAAAATTTCAGAATTTAACAGCTGTTAAAACAATTTTAACGGTCGCTTAAACTATTTTAACGGCCGTTAAAACAAAAAAAAATGGCTGTTAAATTTAAAGAGTCAAAACGGGTTTAAACATTTTTAATGGAAACGGGTTTAGGGCGTTACCGTTTAAACGGCCGTTTAAACCGTTTAAACGGCCCTCTTTTAAACCATGGTTCAGAGATCCACCGAGGGACTGGTCAAACATCCATACAGTCAGCATCCACTCAGAGTGTGCCACGTGTGTCGTATTGTGAGTTGTGAGTCTTGTGACAGAAGTTTTACTCCTGGTTTCTAATCGTTGAACTGGTCTTTTTCATGGGATGATTTTCACCCGTGGGATTCAAGCATTGTCTTGGAGCACTCAGATCTAGCGGCTAGAAATATCCAATGAGGCTGATTTTTGTTCTGTAGGTCCATCCATGGTTTTAAAAACGGCCATTTAAACGGTTTTAATGGCCGTTTAAATGGTAACGCCCAAGCCCATTTCCGCTAAAACCGTTTAAACACGTTTTATCGGTTTTGAAAAAAACGGCCGTTAAAATTGTGTAAACGGCCGTTTAATTCTGAAAATTTTTGTGAAAAAAACGGCCATTAAATCCGTTTAATTTCCGTTAAATTCTATTTTTTATTTTTTTAAATTTCAAAATTTGAATTTCAGCGCCATTTTTTCCGTTTTTTTCCTTTAAAATCGTTAAAACCCGTTAAAATCCATTTAATTCCGTTAAATTCTATTTTTCCCATTTTTTTTCATTTTTACCCCTGACCGTTTCAATCCGTTTTAACGGCCGTTTAAATGGTAACGCCCCCAGTCCGTTTAACCGTTAAAACGGCCTCCTTTAAACCTTGGGTCCATCTAATGGAAGTGTCAATACGGTTGCTGGTATTTAAGAGTGTGCCACATGGCATCAAAAACTTTCTCCCACACAAACACAAACACAAACACACAGCCCACCCCACCCCACACAAGTAGACATTCATACCAAAAATCACCTTGTTTGATGATTTTTAGCAGTTGGTTTTAGGACTAAAAAATTAGTTGAATCCAACGGCTATAATCACATTTTAAAAAGTACTAAAATCTAATGGTTAAAGATTTTCAATCAGGGTGATTTTTGGTATGTATTCCACCAAGGGGCTGAGTTAAACTACGGTCAGTGGGCCCAGTTGGCAGCGGTGAGTAACAAAAATCGATTCCTCACGCCAATGAGGTATACCCAGGGCCGTCTCTACCTTAAAGCCATTAAAGCGACCCCAGCCCAGCTCCCACTACGAGGCTAGGCCTTACATAACACATTTTTTTCGGACCCACAAACCAAATGGATGTTTAGCCCAACCCTTGTTGGATATACAACCAAAAATCAACCCGATCGGTTTTCTTTAGCTTCAGATTTTATTACTTTTGATTCTAGCCATTGGATTCAAGCATGTTTTTAGTGTAGTAAATCTAGAAATCGTCAATCAAGCTGATTTTTAGTGTGTTTATCCACCAATAGGCAGAACTACGAGAATCCTTTGCATGGACTGCAAGGGGAGTCCTCTGCATCTCAATTTTTTTTCATAATTTTTTATTATCAAGAATAATTATTAAATAAAGATTTTCTATTATATAGAGAGTTACAGTTTTAATTAATACCATATATATTAATATATTAAATATAAAAAAGTCTGATATAAAGTTTTCGGGCTAATTTGACCTAACAATCATCCATTAAACTCTTAACCAGGGCCGTTTCGATATAAGTCAAGGCCTAAGGCGAAAAACTTTATATAAGAACTTTTTTTATATTTAATATATTGATATAAATTATATTAATTGAAAATTTTAACTCTCAATATTGTCTTAAAGACTAATTTTTGCTTTTTTTTTTTTAAAATAATTACATTCCAATAGATAGACACGTATAACCGACATGTGTTTAGAACCATCAGTTTTTGTCGTCGTATGAGTAACACAGTGTGTACGTGTTTGAGTCGTATAATTTTTGGATGTATTATATTTTGCTATAATTGTCCAATTTTATATTTTTGTAATGCAGAATATACATAGGAGAATAAAAAATTCTAAATGGGGGAACTTACTAAGGCCCTACTTGGTTCGCAGCAAATTGAGTGCAATGCACTCACTTACCACAATTTTTGGATTGCAAGTGATTGGTTGGAGGCGGCAAATGAATTGTCGTGCAAAGTGGGTTCCAAGCCCTTGCAAACTCCTTAACAAAATAGATGTAAGTGAGTGCAGCCCAAAAACTGATGCAAGTGGGTGCATTGTATTAGCTCAACATTTTTTCTTCACAAAAACATTAATAATAATAATAACTGTAATTTATTATTATTATTATCCTTCTATTTTATTTTTGTTTTTGTTTTTGTTTTTGTTTTTTATTTTTATTTTTTTTATCTTTGTATTCTTTTATTTTTATTTTAATTTAGTTTTCTATTTTTTTGAAATAGTTGGTCTGGGCCGCCTAACCCCAAGCTTTCCCCTCAAAAATAATAATAATAATAATAATAACAACATGATAACAATAATAATTTTATTGTGCACTTTTTTTTTTATAAAATCAAGAAATAAAATAATCCATTGCATTCTTTTGCAACGCACTACCAACCAGTTAAAATTTGTTTGCATCTATTTACAAGGTGTGAACCAAACAGTTCTCAGTGATTTGCATTGTAAGTGATTGCAACGCAAGTCACTACATTTGCACTATAGTGCAAAATGCACCCAAGTGTAGTGAACCAAGCAGGGCCTAAGTAGTATTAATTAACATCTCAAAATGAATGATTTATATAGAAATGAATACGATCATTGATAGAAGAAAACTGATCTAATATAAGATATTATCTTAATCTTCCGAATCTTGACAACAGGTGACAACTCATAGAATCTGGGATTAGATACACCAATAATAATATGGTCCATCTCACACAATGTATTACACCGTATTTCTCTAATATTTTTTCTCAAACTCATAGGGATTGAAGATCAACGATCGTTGTGAATTTGCCGAAATCTAGTACCTTGAAGATTGAATATCGTTGAAGAATGTTTTCGCAATTTTGAGTTGCCTTGATGTCTGTACTTGTCAATTAAAGAAGGTGGTTGCCAACCAAAATGGTGATCCATAATGGTCACGTGGGATCTTGTCCTAGAAATCTTCGATTAATGTTAGACCGGAACTCGTCGAATTTTAATCTGGATAAAGGGCCTCGTTGGGCCAAGATGTGTGTAGGCTGTGTAGGCATCTTTGTGCCTCATGGACTTGAGTTCTATGAGTACTCACACAGAATGATGTGGGCTTCTTTTGAACTTTAAGAGTACACAATCAAATCTTTCTCTTTTTTCTTTATTATTATTATTATTATTATTATTATGGATTCAGCCGATTTTGAGCTTGGATGTTTATCCCACCCCTCGATGAATATACAAGCCAAAAATCATCCTGATTGGTAATCTCTTGCCATTAGATTTTAGTACTTTTTAAGGCGTGATTCTAGACATTTTATTCAACCATATTTTGAGTACTAAATCAAACGGCTAAAAATCATCAAACAAGCTGATTTTTTGTATGAATCTCTACCAAGGGGTGTGCTAAACATCCACGTGGTCAGTGGGCCCAGAGGGCAGCGGCATGTATCGAAAATGGCGTTACCTCCGTTAAGGTGTGGGCCAAATATTTATGGGTCACTGGCCCCAAAGAATGTGCCAAGTGGCATCTTGGGGTATAAACTATAAACTTTTGAAACGACCACGAAAAATCTCTGATATAGAATTTTGTATCAAAAAGTCCCTCAAATTGCTACGTGGCACTCTTTCGGGCCCACTGACCCATGAACATATAGCCCACTACACTTTGGTAGACCTACTCACGAAAAATAGTGTGATTGGTGATTCCTAGCCATTGGATCTGAGTGCTTTCTCATCATGGGGATCGAATCAACACACAGTCCTGTTCATGAATCCCACGATAAAAAAAAAGTGTTTCAATCCAACGGATAGAAATCGCCAATCGGGCTGATTTTTGGCGTGTAGTCCACCAAAGTGTGGGCCAAATATTCAGTGGGCCCAAAAGAAGAATATACTACGTGGCAATTTGAGGGACTTCTGTATCAAAATTTGATAACACAATTCAATGTCACAGAACGGCTCCTATCAAAGTCTGGCTCAGAATTTGCATCTGACCAGGTCCACTGAGTAGTAGCCACGTGTACGATAAAAAAAGACTCGGGGGTCGTTTGGGGATGATACACCTTAGGCCTACCTTACATCCTCTCTGAACATCTAAACATCTGGGAAAATAAAAAATAATACTGTCAGCCTCACGAGGACATCTTCTATTAATCCAAACGCTAGATTTTCCTTCAGATTCGTGTAATGTGTATCACGAGATCATCTAACGATGCATACATAGGGAGAACGTTCTCCTGAGGCTGACGAAAGCCTCCCTCCCTGTCAAAACTCTCCGTTCGACCTCTGCTCTTAAGCGTCGGCCGACAAAGTCCAAAAGCTCCAAAAAAAACAAGAAAAACCATCGAGACGGAGAGAGAGAGAGAGAGAGAGAGAGAGAGATGGGAAAGAGAGCTCCGAAGCCGAAGAAGTCTCTCGCTGACTCTGCTTCTGCTGAAAAAACCACAAAAATGGCGGAGAAGTAATTCAAGTCTTCAAGCTTTTTTCTTGTTTTCTCTGTTTTTTTCTTCATGGGTTGTTTTCTTTACTTCGTTTCCTAACTTTTTTTCTTTCCAGGAAAAACTTGTTGAAGCCAAAATCACCAGAAAAGATGAAGAGGACAACAAGGCAAATCAGAGATAGTGAGAAAGAACAGAAACCCAAATCACCGAAGAAGCCCAAAGCCAAGCCAAAGAAGAAAACGAAGAGAGAGGACGCCAACAAGCCCAAGAAGCCCGCAACTGCTTTCTTCTTCTTCTTGTATGTCTTCATCTCTCCTTCCCTCTCTCTCTGCTTTGTTATAGTGCCTTTGTGTTCTCTAAAGTAGATTCAAAACTCCCGATTAACTAAACATTTAGGGTTGTTTGGATACAGCTCTTTAGTTGAACCAGGGCTGGGCAAATGTTGTTTTTTTAAGGAAGAGAAACTGAACTGAATAAGCATAGGATAACCCGAAAAGCGAGCTTTGTGCTGTGACCAAACATGGTTTTCAAGGCTGCCTTACTAGACAACTCCTTACTGTGTATCTACATGGAAAATTACTACTTGCTTTGGATTCGGAGATCTTGTTATATTCATCGGGCAGCTCTCCAAAAGGTTTGCTGGGAACTCGATGTCTTGCATGGTTGTGGTGAGGTAGAGGTTTCCATGCTCTTGTATATCCAATTTACTGACGGGAGGAACAAATGGCAACTTGCAATTCTCATCCTCTACTGCGATCAAGGATTTGAATTTCGATTTAGCTCAGGTTGACATCATATTTTAGAAAAAATCATAAATGGCGAGGAAATCTTAATTAATGGCTTTTGTGAATGAAAATAAAAATGTATATCTTTCTGTCTCTATAATATCCCAATGGTAAGAAAAATTTAATTAATGACCTTAATTAATTGTAAGAAAGTCTTAATTCGTTCTCTGTCTATCGGCTTTGAATAATGAAGATGAAATTTTGGGATTCCTTAGGTTTATATTTTGGCGTTTGTCGAAACTGAAATGCAATCCTGAGTTTTCGGGAATTTTGTTGAAATTTAAAACCATAATTGTGACCCATCTAGAAGCCTAATTTCCTAGGGAATCATGTTTGCTAGATCCTTGTGGGCAATGCATTCTAAAGGAACCATTAAGGTTTATATCTGGAGCTAAGGGGGATCATATCACCATATTGACGTACTACATTGGGGATGGGCAAAAATTTCTCATATTGAAATCTCTTGATGGGTCTGGAAGTCTACATAGGACTATCATTGGATGGACCTTCGGGGGTATACACGAAACGATGAGATTGTGTCTTGAAGAGTAATACTCTCAAATGACTTTATTTGTAAGAACACCCTTACAAGCTACAACTAATAAAACACGGTATATCCTCCCCTACTAGGAAAGTACATCTAAACAATGGTCAACTACTCCCAATCCATCTTAATTGAATTGATGAAAACCATTGAGAGCCACCACATTGTTTTGCCATCTAGAAAAATTTATTATTTGTTATCACCCACTTCGGAATTCTGTAACTCTATAAATTTTGTTTTCCATTCCCTCTAACTGGATTTGTCATCACTCTTCCAAACTCCTATTGCCTTCACTAAAGATTCCTCCTCTTCTTTTCTAGACTGAATGGAACACTTCTTCCTCAATTCTTCACAGCCTTCAAATATGTTGTCACCAATGGTCAAACAAGGCAATTCAGAAAATCCCATGTCACTTGGTTTTGCACACCTTCCATGCCTCCATATCAATCTTTTACATGTTTAACTACCCTAAGTAACTCATGTTGCATCTTTCCAGTTTCTGAGGATACAAACTCTTGTATCCTGGATAACTGCACTATGATGGCCATACTTTAACAAATTGATAATATAGTTATGCATGGAGAAGCTTGACGAAATGGATTAAATGGGTTTTGTATATCTACGGACATCCTCTATTGATAAGGCAGAAGAAGGGAGGCATGTCTAGTGAAGATAAGGAGAAGAGAAAGGAGTTAAATAGGAAAATGTTGTATTGTTTTGTAGATGACAAATTGTTGCCAGTTATACGGCTTAGATAGGGAGACAATAACACCAAGTTCTTCCAACAGCATGTTAATTCTAGAAAGCGGGTCAGTTGTGTCAAGCAGTAAAAGCCATTTGGAAAGAAAAGAGAAGTTAATGATGAAATATTTGACTTTTTTATAGTCCTATTTAAGGCTGAGAGGATTATTTGACCTAACTTGATGGTGTTCTTTTTGGAGGAGTGTCAAGGGAAAAGGAAAAATTACTTGAAAGAATATTTGAAGATTATGTTTCTAAAGTGGTGAAGAATTTAGGTGGGGATAGGTCTAGGGGCCTAAATGGATTCTGATGCAGATTTTGGGAAGAAATTTTCTCCTCTTTCCTAGGTGTTTTTTCAACTATCAGTACGGGTTGGGTATTGGACCCAAACCAATTACTAACTGGGCCTAAATGTTGGACTCAGTTCTGACCAAAGGGGTGTCAAATGTATCGGATTTTTTTTTTGAATTGGGTTGGATTGTAAACGATTTTTTTATTGCTAAAAATTTGTATACTAGGATACTAGAACCTGACACAATTATTAATTGGGTGTATAAACTTACTCATAAAATCACCTATATTGGGTACATGGTGTTGTAGAAACACCCAAGTACAAGGGTTGCTGCAGTGAATTGTAGATAAGCAATATGACTTCATAATTTAACTCATGGCCAGCAAAATAACACTAGAAACAGTGCTGGTTGGCATTACAGCACTTTAACAGAAATCCTTCTACATACTTATCAAACAACCGAAAAAAAAAAACAGAAATCCTTCTACTAAAAAAAGCTTTTTACTCAATTTGAAAATCTTAAATCACAAAAACCAATTCATAGTCACACAATCCCCTTCGTGTAAACCGACTATTTTTGCTCCAAATTTGACTTCAACTTCATAATTCATATACAACTCCAAGTTAAACATATTTGCTACTAACTTCTACTACAGATAAAACTCTAAATTAGAAACAATTAAACCTCCTAATATCAACATGAACCATGGCAAAAGTATGGTGGTGTTTTAAGTTTGTTATGCTTTTGAAAGATTATTTTTCTTGATTTAATCTTAGAGCAACTCCAAACTATCTCTATATCTTCAAATTTGATGGTGCTTTTGCAAAATCCAACTCTAGCCCATCTCTATGTCCAACATCAAATTTGATATATCTCTATTCTTGACATCAAATATAGAGGGGCTACTTTTCACTCTCTGAATTTTCATTTTTGTCATTTTCCTTCCATTCAACTTTTTTTAAATACCATTATTGTCCTTAAAAAGTTTTAAAAGAACACCCAACTTATTTTAAACACCTTTTGTGTCATTTTGAAAAAAATCTTTTTGAAGAAGAGGCTTTTTTGAAGGGGGCTTGGTTGGAGTTTCAACACTTTTTCCAACATCAAATTTGAAGAAGATGCTTTTCGATAGAGTTTTTTGAAGAAGCTGGTTGGAGATGCTCTTAGACTCTGTAATTACTTACTACTACATTTTACTCACTTTGATGACAAAATAAAAAGGAAAGAAAGAAAGAAAAAGAAGCTCAACTAAACAAACTTTCCTGATTAAAATAAAGACTCAATAACATATTTAATAGTTGGCTGATGATGTTAGCCTTTCCTTTGAATTGCTTGGATTCATATGTCATCTCTTATGTGGTGGCTGATATGAATATGGCACAGGTGGATTTTGACATGGTACTCTTTCATGCACCTTTGGGTGCATCGCATTCACACCTCTACTAATCTACTATTTTGCATCATATAAAGGGCAAGACGAAATGCTAGAGAAGAGGCGGTTGTTAGCCCCTATTGTCTTAATGGCGTCATAAAGACGCATATGATGGGTCCCATCTTCAGATTTTGTTCAAGGATCTATCAGGGCGTATGTTTTAAGTTTTTCGTTTGTTATTTTCTAGTTTTGGTAGGCAAGTGGGTTAATGATTAATTGAAGGAGATAGGTTAGTCAATATTGTGTTGTTTCAAGTTTTTATGTAGATTGTTTCCCTTCTTTTAAATTTGAATGGGTCATCCGTGTTCGATGAGTTTTAGGAAGTAGCATGTTTGACGAGATTTGAGACTTTTTTTTTTGTGTCTTGGGTTCATTTCTATTACTTATTTATCTATGTATTTTTAATATTTCAGCTGTTATTAATAGGGTTTTGTTGTTAATGTTTCAACTTGGGAAGCAAAACATACTATATTTCATTAAGATGTTGGGGATATTGTTCTAGGATACAAAGGAGGGATTTGAGATATATTTGTTGCAATAGAGCAAAGAGAGGGGTTCTGCAATAAAAAAAATAACTATGTGGATGAAGGGAAAGGTGATCCTGATTGGTGAAGGAGTTGAAGAAGTTTGGCATTAACTACAATAGGAGGCAAGGGCAGGACGTGTTGAGAACAATGGAATGAAGGGGATTGGGGAAAAGTAATTTCTCAAATGATAAAAATTGTATCTTGGAACATTTTTTGGGCTGGGGGTCAGAGGATAGAAGATTGGTAGTGAGGATCTTGGTGAAAGATCTGGAAGCTGATATTCTTATTACTCAAGAATTGAAATTAAATATGGTAGACTGAGAGACTCCCATCTATGTGGGGTAGGAGATGTGTGTGAGAGAAGGTGCTAGTTAGTAGACTAGCAACATGGTGGTCTTATTTTGGTGTGGAATGAGGATAATGTCAAATAGCTAGAGAGTTTAATTAGAGTCTTCTCGGTTTCAGCCCTTCTCAAAAACAAGGTGTATGGGCCAAACAACCTTTAGCTCTGAAGCCCTTTTTGGGAGGAACTTTAGAAAGTCAATGAGAAACGGAAGGCCCCTTGGTGTATGGGGTGATTTCAGTATCATATATTTTTGTTTTGAGATGATTGTGGTAGTAAGATTACTTCAAGTATGCGTAGCTTCTTGAACTTCATAGTGGAGTTAGAGCCATCGATCTCCTTCTTGCTAGTGTTTCATTCACATGATCGAATAATTTGGAATCTCCAACGTTGCACAAACTAGTTGATTCCTTATATTAGTTAGTTGGCAAGCGCAATTTCCCGAGGTTTTCCAAATGGTGCTCCCTAGACTGGTATCAGACTGTACTATATCTTTGCTTAATGAGAAAGGCATTCCGCATCACCCCTCTTTGTTTTTCTTGAAATTTTTTTCTGTGGAGACTCAGGTTTTTGTTGCATATGTTAAAGCTTGGTGAGAGGGGGTACAAAAAAGAAGGTATGCGATGGTGTATGTTTCTCGTATGATGATGAAAAATATAAAAATAAGTATTGTGGAGTGGAATAAGAATGATCTGGGGAGGGTTAATGACAAAAGATGGAGTCTATACCATGTTGGCTCCGTGACAAAAGCCATGCTAACATCCTTCCATGGTGCATCTCATTGGTAAAATGCAAATGAGAGACATGCAGACCATCTTCACCCACTCCAAAGCCTCCACCTTTCTAGTGAGCTTGCTAAGAGACTACATAGTAAGGACAAAAAAGGAAGTGGAGACAAGTGGTCCCTTTGCCTCAAGGGAATTCCAATTCCGTTGTCTAATGCCAAATTTCATTCTTTCCATTAGATAATCAAGGGAATTCCAATCTCTGTGGTCATATGCCTTTTCCACATCCAAATTATCTTACAACTCTCCTATGTCTAGAATCAATGAACTTGCTAGTAATTAAGACCCTGTCTATTATTTGCTTACCTTCCACTCATTCACCTAGGGGAGGACCAATATTGGAATGAATTTCTTATAATGGCATACTATGATCTTCTTCACAATCTTGTAAGATGACCCACTAAACTTATTGGTCTAAAGTCTCTTAGCTCCTTCACTCTTTTTTTTAAGATATGAGAGCAATGAATGTAACATTAGAATCTTTAACCCACCTAGCTCTTTTATATGATTCCCTCAAAACCTTTATGAGATCTCTTTGATTATGTCATCCAGCCCGGGAGCTTTGTCACCGCTTGGTGACTTATGGCTGCCACCACCTCTTTCTCTTTAACATCCTTTTTAACCAAGCATCTTTCTCCGAATCAACGACTTTAAAAGCCAAGCCATCAAGGGATGGTTTAACAAAATTGAACAAAGAATGTATATACTTGTAGAAGTTAACAATCAACTAAGGAATCCCCATGCTTAGCCTTCTTATGCCATTTGCCTTCTTTCTAGCGTTGGCACAAAAATGGAAGAACTTCAAGTTCTTGTCCCCAACCTTAAGCGAATGAATGGGGATTGTAGTGGCAACTAATTTTCTCCCTGTGGATTATGATAGAAAGGTCTTCTTTTGATGCACCTCTTCATTAGAGAGGATATTGGCCTCCTTATCTAATGATTCTAATCTAAACCATCAATTTCAAGAAAAAAAACTCGTTTTTATAATCTGCAACATTGCCAAAGACCCGGTTGTTTCCATAATTTTGAATTTCTGAACTTTCAACTTTGAAAGAAGGAGAAACTAGCTCAACTTTCAAAGTGAAAGGAAATTCAACAGTAATCTCTGTTCTTGGAACTTGGATCATCCAGTTACATGTTCTCAAAACGGAAAGGAGTCAACCTTCGAAAGACTTCTTTGGAAGTCAACAAAATGGGCACATTATCCTAGGCCAGTCTCAGAAGAGCTTATTGATGGACATTTGGAAATGTTTTTCCATTCCAAAGTAAAAAAGAAATGTCCAGTTTTCCCATGCCTTTTTACCTATAAAAAAAAAAAAATCTGTCCAGTTGACTAAGAACATCAGTCTCTTGACTGTTTGACTATATATCTAAATAGGAGGTCGATCAATTCCTGATTAGAAACAAAATCAGAGAACTTTCTCAGGCATGAAGTGATCCTACTCCCTCCTCTCATCTGATAAGAAAACCTAACGATAATGAGGTTTTATTTCTGTTTTAACATGGGATTTCTACAGGATGTAGTACATGACAAGTGGAGTATTTCTCTGGAGTGATGTAAGCCTTGAAATCTTTGTAAGGGTGCCCATTTGACTGAACCTTATTTTGATTTTGATGGTAAGATTTTTTGCAAAGGAAATTTTCTATTTAAACATGGAATTAGTACATGACAAATTGATGGGTATTTCTCTAGAGTGACTTAAGACATAAAATCTTCGTTAAGGGTATGCATTTTAACTGAACTTTATTGTAATTTTGAAGTGAAGATTTTCATAAGATATACCAAAAATGGAATGCAGATGTCAAATCCATGTATGACGTGTGCAGTGGATACTTCATCTTCGTTTTTTTTGTTCATTTTGATTTATGTGTTAACTTGGATGATTCGTTTTTTTCTTGTCTTATTTATAAAATATATGATACTTGTGGCCTGGTTTTTACCTTTGATCTTACTTGCTTGCTTGGGTGCATTTCGAATGCAGCCTTTGTATGTTTTCCTTCTTAATTGTAATAGAACACCTACCAAGAAAATAAATAAAGGACATTCTAATTGTAGTAGAACAGGACGATTGTAAACTATATTGACTTTCCTCCGGATGATTCATGAAGTGAAAGCTTCTCAAACTTGCTAATTAGTTTGTTCTGAAGTCATTTTTTATGGGTAAAGACCTTTTTCCTTACAGATGTTTCGTTTCTATTAAAATATGGAACTAGAGCATGATGATGATGTATTACACAACGAGTTGAGTATTTCTCTAGAGTTATGTAAGGCATAAAATCTTTGTAAGGGTATGCATTTAACTGAATCTTCTTGTGATTTTGTAGGGAGGATTTTCGTAAGGGATACCAAGAACAGAATCCAGATGTCAAATCAATGCGTGATGTATGAAGTGGATACTTCTTTTTTGTTTCATTTTGATTTATATCTGAACTCTGGTTATTCAAGTTTACTTACCTTATTATGAAATTTACGATACTTCTACTTTTCAGATTGGTAAGGCTTGTGGAGAAAAGTGGAAGACAATGACATATGAGGTTTGTAAAATACTCGAAATTTTGGATTTTCCATGTTTTTATAATTTTTAGTTTGGTCAATCTCAGCCTTTAGCATGGTGTCAAGATAGGTTGCTTATGGTTCTACCCGACCACGGCTCATTGGGTTGGCCAGTGGTCTATACCACAAATTGGGGCATATCCCTTTAGAATGTGGTATTGTGGTGTTATTTATTTGGTTTGAATTGGAACGAACTTAAATGCTTCCTTGGAAACGTGTAGTATGTTATAAATAACAACCAAATGTCTTCTTCATAAAGCCACATCATTTCTTTGAGAATCAACTTGTAGTCTCTCTCTCTCTCTCTCTCTCTCTATCTATCTATCTATCTGTCTCTATATATATAATATTCTTTCTTTGTTATTTAATTATTTAGTTTATTTGTTCCTTTTTTTTTTATAAGTGTGTATATTTTTCATTAACAAGGGAGAAAAATCCCAAAAAGACAAGAAAAGGCAGAACTACCTCCTAGAGGAGGGAGGAAGTTCCCCTAGTAACTCATTCCATCTATACACAAAGGAATCAAAAAAGCTTCCCCTAAAGAGAGGAGAGATAGAGGACCAAAGAGAAAGAGAGACTTTCATGTGCAGAATTACCTTTTGAAGGCTTTCCTCTTTACCCTCAAAGATCCTATGGTTTTTTGTTCCATTCTTTTTGAGCTCACTTAATATACACTTGGGCTTATGATGGATTTTATTTAAGTATAAGAAACAATTTATTTTGATAAGAAACATGGTTTTTAAGTCTTGGCCGAGACTGAGTTGACTCACCCAAGTCATCTCAGTCTCAATCAGCTGGTAATAACAGGCTAATGAGTCCCAAGAGATATTAAAGGCATAGTCCTTTGGAAAGCTCTTCCCTTAGCCTTCATATCGGACTCTGAGCATCATGGAACAAATATCAGCACAAGATTGGATTGATGTCTTGAGACCTACCTTATTAGAGAGGGGCGAAGGAAGATCTGATAACAACACGCATGGCCATACTATACGAATGGCTAAGGACTTAGTCATGATTTAGGTTTGATTTATAAATCACAATAGATCGATTTTGACTTGGATCTGACTCCGTAATGCATCCAATCATTTTGGCTGGTGCAATACAAAACTCATGAAACTTAAACCATATAAGGTAGTATTAGTATTTCCCTTGTATTTTGAATTGAAGCTTGTGAATGCATAAATGATACAGGTAGCATCAGTTTGTATTGGTCAACATTTTGAACCATGTGTGTAGTTAGTAATTGTGAAGTAAATTAGGGTTTTGAGATGAGAAGAGGAAGGAGAAGAATAGAGAGAGAGAAGAGGGAGTCGAACTAGTGTCTTGAAGTTACACTAGTCGACCCTCACAATTACTATATATATTAATGATGTAATAAAGGTAAAAGTGCAGAAATACTCGTGTTACATAAACCCTCCCTCTCAAGCTGGAGCATATATATCTTATATTCCCAGCTTGGAACATAATAAATCACTCCACGTGCGACTCAATGCCTTGGTAAATACACGCTAGACTGAGCCACCACACTCTGTTTCTTACTCTGCCACATTAATTTTTTGGTTAGGGGGTTGGACCCCATGTTTTTCCTATATGCTACCGAGTACAGACGATGTAGCAGACATTTGAATAGAGATTTTTCATACGTTGGGAGTTCTCTTTACGTATCTCTTCTACAATATTTAATTATATAAATACAATTAAATCCATACATGTCATCCCCAAAAAAAAAAAAAAAAAAATGGAACCAAAAATCTAATCTGACAAACACTGCTGCATCCTATCTCATACATCCCCGAATAACATGATGAACTCGTATCCACACTGAGTGTATGAAGTAACCAGGTAATTATGTTCCAAATTTGGGGACCACAAAATTTTTGTTTCTCTGAATGTCCTCCAAAAGTTTTTTTATGTATGTATAATTTCTTAGTTTTTTTAACAATTTTGTTTTCCTTTTGAAAAGTTTAATATATGTTTACTCATGTATATTACCATGACCTTTGCTGGCTATGCAACCTTGGGCATCAAGTTTTTATGTTCTATCCTCCATTTATCAATGCAAAACATTTAAAAACATTTGTAAGGAAAAGTTGTTCTCTTGTTTGAGAATCAATGTCTAGCTGATTAGCCTTTCCTTCTGGCTTTCACCAGGAAAAGGTTCAATACTATGATATAGCCACAGAAAAACGAGCAGAGTTTGATAAAGCCATGGCAGAATACATAAAGAGAAAGGTACGGTGTTTGCTAGTTCATTCTTTTGTATTTCTTTATGGTTTATGCTGGTTCTTTGGACATCTAATGTTAACATGGTTCGCATGGACTGAACTTATGAACAGGAAAGTGGTGAAGATAAAGGAAGTGACGTGGATTCAGAGTTTGATGAGTACTAATTGAATTGGAAAAGATGGTTGAGAGGAATGGAAATGACAGATGTATACTAACTGTATGAATCTCAAGTGAGATCTTTTCCATTGAAATCATCTTGTTCTTTATCATTTTTGTGATTAAAAAAAATGATCTAGGCTTGTTCTCAGTTGAATGTTAAGGACCATTTTGGATGTGAAATCTTACTCAGGATCATTTAAATGTAAATATGTTCCCTCGGGATCTCTTGCAGGTTAATTTGAATGTAAACAGCTTGTTCTCACTGTCACAGTGTTTTGCATGAAGATATTGGATGATCACAAAGTAAGGATTGGTTTTTATTGTAAAGCTGTGGGGGGATTTTTGAAGAGAACAGAGATGAAGGTATGAAATGGATTTTCAAATGGACTTGGAGGCACGTTAAAATGCCTATTCTTAGGTTCGTTTTAAAGTAGTAAATGCCTCAACTGTGGATGATCTCATCGCGATTAATCTGCTTTCTTCATGCATGTAGATGGTTGAAGATGCAATACCATTGTATATTTCTTTTATTCCAATTTGACTTTGGTCTTGTAAACCACTCTGTTGGTTGAGTTTTGCATTATAACATGGGTGAAAAGGCCCTTGCCGATGGATTAGCAATTATCAGCCAATATTGATTATGTAGCTTACTCAAATATGTTTTCTTCTCCGCGTTTGGATTCGAACATGGTTTTAGTGCATTGCTACCTCTGTTTGATGTTGAAGTAATCTATGTGATCACCCATTGACATCAAGATCATCACACAATAATAAAGGCTTCAACTGTCATCTCTAGACGAAAAAATTATTTCTCAAATCTTGTTTTTATACTAAATATTAATGATTTTTATTCAACTTATCCTCCAAAGAAGAAGAAAATAAAGGACTTTGGAGGTCAGAAGTGTTTTATCAAGGCATGAAGCTAAGAAGAAAGACCTTGTATTGTAGTTGATGGCAGTATTGATCTAATTGGCAATTGCAAGATATCGTGCTTATTTATTCATAGACTCACTAAGAGCATGTCCCCTAAAGCTCTGCATTGGTTTCTCATGTCCCAAAGTTCTCACCTAGTAGGGGCATTGTATTTCCTTTGCACGGACATCTTCACATTTTTTACTTCAATGCATAATAGGTTGGATCTGGTATTGTCTTTTGTTCTGGTATAGTCTGGGCAAGCGACGAATAAAAAAAAAGTTGCAGTTAGATCCAATCATCATCATTTATGCCTTGTCCCAAAAGTTTAGGTCGGCAACGTGAATCCTATATCACCATTTGACTCTGTTTAGAGGTCTTCTGTCAAAGCATGGCAGCTAGATCCAATGTGAAAGTAAATACAGAACAAGTTCTTTGTGATCTTTCAGGTCTTAAAGAGATGTACTATGAGGTTTGGCTGTGATAAAACATTAATCAAGTATTTCATGAGTACAGCAAGCATCTTGACAATCATTTTGTGTAGCCAAAGGTGACCTCTAAGGAGATTACTGCACCATCTGTCAGATTTGAAGATTAACTTCATTATGTTTTTAATTAACTTCATTATGTTTTTTACTGTCTCTTGATAGCGATGGTTTGCAAAATATTGTTTGCATGCTGCCTGGTTTTTGTGCTTCACACTAAGGGCTACGCCTATGGATGGTTTTTGTGCAAAATATCGTACCGCCTACGGATGATTGACAATTGAAAGCTTCAACCATATGCAAATCGTACCAAGTGCAAAATAAGCCTGTAAGAGTTGCTTATATGGGTTCTCTGACTCCTATTTGCAAAACAAGGAAAACCCAATACAGAAGTAAACCTAAAACAGGAAACTAAGTGGTATTCACAATCTGAAAATACCGAAGAAAACAACACCCACAAAAATTGGGGTTGGAATACAATCGGGTCTAAGAGTTAAGTGTAAAACCAATTGAATTCGAGACACCCATCAACATGTAACACTGCCAATGGTCCATATGTATATGCAACAATTTGAGGTGGAGTTTAAAAGAACTAGAATATCATGGAGTTGGGGTCAGAATTTTTGTACTGTTCAGTAAACAAGGGAATTATAAGCACAACTATGAAACAAGGGGCATGGGAAGATGATTTTACAGGAAACACTCTGCAATGAGTGCAGCAATACACTGTCCTGAATACAATATACAGATTTGTGGTTGTATCTTCAAATCTATGGTAATACTTTTGAAGCTGGGGTACAAAAGAATTTTAAGGTTAGAAGGGTGAGGGAGATATATCACAATCACCCATGGGCTTTGGTTGTCTCTGTTTGGATGATGGATCAAAGGCTATAAGATAGCTCTGACAGGCCATAGTCAGAAATGCAGACCTCATGCTCACTTTGAAAAGTATAACCATCATAGAACGGAAACGGGTCGATCTCAAAAGGCCAAGAATCAGGCTCTTGATACAGTAATGCATCTGTTTCTGTGGACACCCATGAATTCTGTAAAGCCGTAAAAGCAGCGAGTGGTGACAATGTCTGAATGCCTACTTCTGCCGAATCAACAGACAATTCCACACTACTTTCTGATTCTCCATGCTCTTCAATGTCAATAACTGGGATTTGATCATGTAGTTCTTGCTTAGGAGGGGATGAAGAGGATATGGGTTTGCTTTCATTGCCTGTTAACTCTTGAACAAGCCTCTTAAAGCTTGAAGAGTCTGTGATGTATACCTTAGGACGTAACACCTTCAACAAACTGTTCACTTGCTTCCTACCACTCTTACATATTTTCAGTGATGCTTGACTTACTCCCTTCCCCATAATTTTTTCAAATATCTTTGGAACTCTCTGCTTAAGCGGAGGATCCTAAGTGCTATTAATACCAAGATAAAGTGGGGACAAGATAATTTCATCAAACAAATCAAGAAGATTCTGAAAATGATTTTGGTTTCACAAATAGTTTGGGAATTAAGAGTCCTAGCAAACCCAACAACCAATTTTTTTTCTTACAACCCACCCAATCAAAAAAATGCTGTCACTTGTATTTTACCTCAAGAAGATGTACATGTTTGTCTGTTCATGAAGTTTGTAGGATGAATTGTGATTAAAAAATAATAAGATATGAATATGAGGTAGAGGGGCATTGAGGGCACGAAAAGAATATGTTAGTTAACTATTCATGGGGTTGTCTTATTGAATGTCCCTTGCACCAGTGGTGAGAGAGACAGAGAGAGAGAGAGAGACAGAGAGATGGGTTGGATTGAAAACAATTAGACTCATGACATGAATTTGAAAAGGATATCAAAATATTAAAAATATGAGAATTAGGTATTAACATGGTTAGCAAATCGGTATACGGCAAAAGTGCGGAACGGGATAAGTTCGAGTATAATTCAGGGTTTTCATTTGAAATTCGGATTAAAATTCGGCAACAAATAAAATAAAATAAAAATTAATAATAAACATTGATTTTTTATTTATTTTTTTTGCATTTTTTGTATCTCAATTAATATTCATGATCTTACTAACTATGCTCACGTGTACTTGCACCTGAGTCTCGATGCTCGATACGTGCAACAGCATGGTGTATCCTACTGAACTCCAAGTTTCTAGCGATGCTAATTGGATACATGGCAGGAATCGAGTCTATGGTGTAGGTATATACGAAAGTGTATTGCAATTAAATTCTAACTCAGTTGTGTTTAACTGCTGATCCCCATACTAAGTTGTATAGAACATAATACCATGGTTTTAAAAAACGGCTGTTATAACGAAAATAACGGCCTTTATAAAGGATTCGGACCTCCCCCATTACGTTATGTACCATTAAAACGCTCTAAAAATAACAGCCGTTATTTTCCGTTATAACATAAATAATGACCGTTATTATCTGAAAAAATTTGTGGAAAAACACAGCTGATCTCCTTTTTTTTTTTTTTTTTCCATTTTTTGAAAATTTTCAAATTTCAAAATTTGAATTTCAGCGTCATTTTTTCTGTTATTTTCTGTTTTTGCCCGAGCGTTACAATTCGTTATAACAGAAAAAACGGTAACGCCCCCAGCCCGTTATACCGGCCCTTTTAAACCTTGCATAATACCATAGCATGATAATTATATTAATCTTATGATCTTATTTGCTGAATCAATAGATTTTCTCTTGGATCCTGACTCCTAACGTTGTTGATTATTCAAGAAATGTTCATTAATAAAAAAATAAAAAAAAAAACAGTTCTTAAATTCATAATTAATTTTAAACATAAATTTGTAGGGACAGTGTGAACAAGATTGCCATCATTATAAGCATATTAACATAAATATTGGCTGTTTTATAACGACCATGATTTTAAAATAATTGGAAGGAAAACAAATATGTCCTTCTAAACAAGGTTTAAAAACCGGCCGTTATAACGAAAATAAAGGCTGTTATTTGCTGTTATAACAAAAATAACGATCGTTATTTTCCGGAAATAATTGTGAAAAGGCTATTTTTTCCGTTTTTGCCCCTGAACGTTTTTTTTTCCATTATAACGGAAAGAACGGTAACACCCCCAGTCCGTTATACCGTCATAACGGCCCGCTTTAAACCTTGCTTCAAAATACTTAACCCTTTAGGACCCCTTTGGCCATCGGATTTGGACCCAATTTCAATTGGATCTAAATGAGTACAGCCAAATTGCACCCAATTTTAATTAGTTCTATAAACATTGGACGTAGGTTCTACTAATTGGATCGGCCCGTAAGGTGACCGGTTAATCAGGTTCCCATTGACACCCTTAGTTGATAGTTTAAAAATCAATTAAACAAATAGAGATTTTTGCCTCAAATTTATGCAACAAGGGCAGATTATCGGATTCACACCATCCTCTGTGCCAAACATTAATAGTTGTTTTCAAGGTATTAAATTTTGCGAAATATTTCCCTTTCCCAAGAAACCAAAATGAAAATCAATTAAAATTTCAGTTTAGACGATTTCACACGAAATCATTATTTATTTCGACGAAATTTTGATAAAATATTGTTTCTTGTTCGAAATTTTAAAATCACAAGCATTATTTTAATATTTTGTCAAAAATCTCTAGAGAGAGAGAGAGAGAGAGTAACAAAATATGGGCCTTTTTGGATACTCAAATCAAATGGCTAGAAATAATCAATTAAGATGATTTTTGGAGTGTAGGTCTACAAAAAGGGTGGGCTAAACATTCTGGGTTAAGTCCATTAGTGCTACATGGCATTTTAGGGTAATCAAGTTCCTCCATTTAATCATGTTTAAAATCATCTCTTCCGTTTAGGCAAGTTTTTTAAAATTTCTTTTTAGAACTCGCTCCATATCCATTTTGGCCTTCCTCTCGCCCTTTTAGGCTCTTCGACTTGCACATTCCGCCTCACTGGTGTTGTCATTGGTCTTTATTGTACATGACCAAACTATCTCAATTGACCTCCCTAATTTTGTCACTTATTGTGGTTACTCATATACTTTTTGAACGCATTCATTTCTTAATTGTGCATTCCCTTGTCTTCACATACATCCATCTCAACATCCTCATCTCGAACATGTTATTTCTTGATTGCCCAACATTCCACTGGATAAAGCATCATCGGTCTTATTGTCATCTTTTCTGCTCCATAAATGTGCATTATTGTTGTTGGCATTTTAAGATCCACATTGTTAGATAGTTCTTGAGATTCACATTACACAAATCTTGATGATCATCCAAATGTATGGACTATGGATCTTAAAGATGCTAATATTGTATGCCTTTCTAATTGATATAATTGACTTTAAAAGAAGGTCTAACCCTACAATTTGCCCAACAAAGCTATTCAGTCATTAAACAATATATCTACTTGCATATGAGCTAACTTATAAAAAATTGTATGTATGAGCAAAGTTTGTATGGGGATAGGCCTCATAGAAAGTTTGGAGCGAACCCCATTAAAATACCACGTTGCGTGCACTTTCTCTGTGGTATTGACTTAATTTGTAACTTGTCATGTACTCTCTTAATTTGAACATAATAAATTTAATATGATGATTTAGTAATTATAATGATTTTCATGTGTAATTTCATTCGTCTTTCACTACGAGGCTTTCAAATACCTACTTCAGCATGTCACAAAACGCTAAGAACATTCATTTTTACATTCATATGGTTGATTATTGTAAATGATAGCTTATGAGTGTATTTTCATGTTGTTTAAACAGAGATTTCCACAATATTTCTATCATTTCCTTAAAAATGCGCATTTAGCACACTGCAGCGAAAATTTTCCTTTCCTCAAAGGGTTTGGTTGTTTTAATTATCATATTATTATTAATATGACATCCTCTTGTGCAAAGCCCGTGTAATTTGTTTACAAGTACCCATGGTACCATTCGCACAAATGTCCTTGAGAAGAAACTTGAATACAGTAGTCACAAGTTGCAATCCATTCTACACTGTCCAGGTTGTTCAAGCGGCGCTGATGTTATTACACAGTGCTAAGTTTATATGACACCACCTCATGGACACAGGATAATGACGTCGTACACACACACACACATCAAGATCTATTATAGGCCACTTTTAAAACACATTAGGAACAAGTACAATATGATCAGGAACCTTGTATTTGAGAAAGAAAAGAATTAATGATAATGATATCCATATGAATGTCTCGGAGTATATATAGAATAAGCCACGTAATGACATGATATGGCGCCAATCTTGGTAGCAAGGAATAGAAAAGGAAGTCTAACAAAACTCAATTCAGTGACCTGCAAGTCGGATCAACAATGTACCCAATGCTGCGTCCTCCACTGCGTTCATAGGGACCTAAGCATACTGAATAAGATAAATAATAAATATAATTTGGTTGGCCATATAGAACAAGATTGCAAGAAAGAAAGATGCAGGAAATACATACCTCTGGAACAGTTCCAACAACCAACATAGGCTGTATAGTTAATACGGTTCAATCGAAAACTGCTTCAAGAATACCATCTGCAACATCTTTCCCTAAAACAATACTTGGGACTGGCAAAGTAAATCTGGTTTGACGATCACTAGTTTCCAAAAGCTATAGCCTATACTGATCATCAAGACTTTTGAGACACCAGAGCATTTTCTGTTAACAATGATCCGAGTCGGAGCATAAGAGGATATACAGGGCTGAATTCCTTGTCTCCTCTAACCCTTACCTTTGCAGCATAATCATCAAGAGTTGCTTTGATGCCTTTCCAGATTTGATCCTCCCCTTGTGAATCCAGCCACAGTGAGTACTGCAAAGGTGTAAGCTTGTTCCTTTGCAGTGGTGACTGCAACTCTTCCGGACCTCGAGAATAAAGGTGATGGAGTATGACACTTGGTGGCAGATCTTGAAGAAGTGGAGATGCTCCAAGTTGAGATGTTTCCAAGAAAATAACAGGCCGAAATGCACGAAGGGCTCGATATGGTGCACCAAGCTGTTCTACTGGGAATAAGTTCTGGCCCACAGCTAACTCCAGCTCAGCCATGTCCCTCGCCATCCTCAGTTTGCCCGACTCTGAAAGAGGTCTTACAAGAGCAGCGTGCCTGATGAAGAATATCAGAACCCGCGAGGCCATTCTCCTAGCGAGTCTAGTGCATATTGTCTCCGTACCAGTGCTGAGGGCATGTGTTGAAGATGAAGGCAACAGCCTAGATAGGAACTCACTGCGGAAGTGAACTATACACTTCTGCAATTCCTCCATGTACGGCGATGAATTATTGTCCATAGCAGCATCCATGCCGTGCACACCAAAGTTCTGGTCATGAATTTGCAAGATGCAAACCTCAAGACGATCAAGCATTGCTTGGAATAAGGACGTCACAGAATCACAGGCAACCCCATATATGGCACCTAGAGAGGGAGATAAGACATCTGAGGCGACAGTAGGTAACCCCGACATTGTAGATGATATACGTGTATGAATTTCTTGCAGGTGTTGACAGAGAGTAAAGTTCTTGAGTTGTGATGGAGTTGCAGGACCTGTTACTTGACGAGCTTCAAGACCAGTAGATATCTGTCATTAGAAGCACAAGTCTTTTAATTGCCATATGGAAACAGTTTCAACGATAGCGATCACAAGCAATAAAGTTTGACAAATATGATGCTTACTGTGAGGTACACTGAATTATTCCACATTTCCTAGTCAGGATACAAGGGAATTTTATGCACTCTTATATTTTTTGAGTGGCACTCTTTGCTAGAAGGATATATATATGTAACTTTCCCCTTGTTGGTTGATCAAAACATATGCTCAACCAACACAATCATCACTACCTCTCCTTCAATTAATGTGTCATCCATATTAATGTACAGTTCTTTTTGTTTTACAGAAAACGGTCATAGGTCTTGAAAACGTGTTCCTCAGACAAGTGGACAATGGTTGCATTATCTTTTACATGTTGATATTAAATAAAATACAACTAAGCAATATATAGAACATGTTGCAACTTAAGAAGTCCAACAAAATAAAGTTTCGACAAGAAAATGAGACACATTCATGGTTGAGGAAAATTGTCACTTCCAAGGAACAAACAAAACACTCTATTTTTCTTAATATATTAATTAAAATATACCATGTGTATTCTATTAACAATAAAGTCTTTGGCACAATGCAAATGGTGAACAGGATTGGTTACAGGATCAATGGAGGATTTGGACCTGAATACAATGGAATGACTAAACAGGATTCACCTAATCTACTGCTTTGTAATTGAAGCCCAAAGATGATGGCTCAATTCAAATGGTAGAGCTTTTTGAGCGAAAAAGTTATGAAAGGCTTATAAAAAAAATTAATAATAATATAAAGTCACGAAAGATAAATTACAACCATAGATCATTATAAGGCCATTGGCAGTCAAGAGGACTTCGTTCTAACATATTAAATGCTCATGGCAAAAGTACATCAATCTAAATGAAACATCCAGTTATACATTACATTCTTGCCAATGAAGTTCATTACCTAAAAACCCAATGACATTTAACAAAATAATCAATATATTTGTTCTTTCGCTATTTTCATTATCTGTGATATCAAAGCGTACCAAAAGAAATGTGTTTCTTAAAATCATTGTTGTTTCCTCCAGAAAGCTTTACTTAGTCAGCATCTGAGTTCTAAGATATTAGATGTTCATGGGCCTTAAAGTACATCAATCTAACACGAAACAGATAGTAATAAATTACATTCTTGCTTGCCAATGTTCATTACCTAAAAGACCCACTGAAATAGTATCTGGCCAATGTTTATATTTTCAATAAAATACTCATGATATTGTCTTCCAAATAATATCATGAGTATTTGCTGATAATTATCAGCAAAAGGGTAAATATTGTCTTCCAAATTATATTATTGTCACAGAATGTGTTCCGATATTAATTACAGAAGAGTAAGCTATGATACCGTAATTTCCATCCAGAAATATATGTAGCTACTCAATTTTAGAACAAAATGTTAAAATAGATAATGACTGAAGAACACATTTAACTTTAAAGTCACCATAAATAAGAATTTTAATATAATCTAGCACCATAAAAATATTGAGTAAGAGAATCAGAAACACTAACTATTATATGGAACAGAATCTGGCTTAGGAAATCCTGCTTAAAGATTATTTACTTTTACATTTTTAAGAAGATAAATTAAGTTAAGAGATTTAATCATTAGGTCATACAGACAAACCCAAAAAAACAATCAATTGCCAATAAAAACAATGGTTGAGATGACATTCCAATAGAAAATCTAATCAATAACCATCTGATGTAATACTGGACATTCTAGTCCATTGTCAGATAACCATTTGTTTTGTTATGTGCTGTAGTCTACTATGCTCAACAGACGAGCTTTGCATACTCAGAATAAATTGTTAAATCTGTGTTATTTCCAGACTCTAAAGATAGGATCTCACAGGATACGGATACCTTTTGAAATATAACTTCAAAACATAAACAAGTAGATAGTCCTTGACTATCTCAGAATTAATACTCAGAAGAAATGTGAACAAGGTTCTAAACTTTGACTTCGCCCTAAACTTCGGTCAGTTAAAATTCGGAATTAATTCGGGGAATTTCAATTCGATTTAGAGAATTCCTGTAAAAAATCGCTAATTTAAAGAAGTTTAGAGAATTTTTGCCAAAATGAGTGAAATGATATTAATCTTGCTTATGTTGCTCTAAATGGTTGTTTTTATGATATAATGAGTTACAAGTGTTTTGTCATGCTTGTTTTATCACATATCCTTGAAAACAATATGTTTTACCAACATTTTAGTAACGATTCTTCAAACTTCTCTAAGTTTACTGTTTACTTCGAATTAAACGAATTAATTCGGCAATTTTTTACAATTTTGTACTAAAAAAGCAGAACTTCGAGAAATTAGCCGAATTTTTATTGTTTACTTCGAATTAAACGAATTAATTCGGCGAATTTTTGCACTAAAAAGGCTAAACTTCAAGAAATTAGCTGAATGTTTACTGTTTACTTCGAATTAAACGAATTAATTCGGCGAATGTTAGTCGAATTTTTGTAAAATTTTTAATACGTGTACACTTTAATTCGGTCATTCAAAATTTGGAATTAATTCGGCTAATTTCGTCGAATTTTAAAACCATGAATGTGAATGCAGTTAAAACAGTAATCTCTAAATGAGGAATGCTAGCATTAGTCGCATGATTACCAAAAAGGAGGCACTCACAACTCCTTGTTTGTTACATGTCCCATGTATGGGTGTTTTTTGAAATCTACAAGGGGCAAAGAAGTGTTCTAGATTACCAAAACACTGTACCTCCTTTTGACAATCGTCCGATTGATGCTATCATCCTCTTTGTAACTTAATGGGCCCATTGAAACTCTATGTTGCATGGTTTCTTCTAAACAGGCGAAGTACTCGTGTTGGACACGTATCAAAGTCCGACACGGCACATAATCTGGTGCGACACTTCAAAATTTTGTTTTGTTTTTTTCTTTCCTAGTAAGATACTAATTAACATCTGGTATAGGTTATGAGTTCTACCTTCTACAGTTAACGTTTTCTATGCAACAAATATAACATTACATACCTGTATTCACTTGTTTATAATAATACAAATCATAAAATATCCAATAACATTATCCAGTATTATCTTCATTATTATATAAAAAAATATTGCCGAGTGCGTGAATCCTATATCTCAAGGTTTGCCGATCAGACAATCCACAATCTGCACCCGTGTCAGACTCTGACACATGTACCCGTATCAATTCAACGTAGTTGAAACTGGTTAAGCATATTGATTAAGCAACACACTAATCACATTATCCACATAATCACATTATACACGTACATGTATTCTCTTGTTTATAAGTATATAATACAAATCATAAAATATCCAATCACATTATCCACTATTATCTTCATTATGATATAAAAAAATACTGCCGAGTGCGCGAATCCTATTTCTCAAGGTTTGCCGATCAAACATTTGTGTCAAACTCGAACACCCGTACCAGTGTCAATGCAACATAGTCGAAACTGGTTGAGCATATTGATTAAGCAACACACTAAATGCAGCATATTGAGTTATCGTATATTTACTTTAAAAGAAAAAAAAAAGAAAAAATTTGAGAGGGTTTGAACCTCATCCAAAAAGAAAAGAACGAGAAAACACGAAAAAGCAAGTACCAGCACTTAACCAACAGCATATGTTGAACAATAAATAAATAAATAAAACTTCAGAAGGAACCAGAAACAATAAAGATAGATACAAACACAAGTGGCCTCTTTTATAAAGTTATTATACCTGGTATTCAACTCTTTCTGCTAATAGAAGCAAGACTTTGCCAATTTCACGCAAGACGAGAAGAGTCAAGTGCCCATCCAATTTAACGGCTTCAATCTCCTCCTGAATGTGTAATATAATTCTTGAGATCTGATCTTTGGAGGGAACACTTCCCCGGCTGGAAACCGGAAGCACACTATTAACTAGATCTGACAGGCGACCCAAGCAGCGGGCCAAGAAATTTGTCTGGAATATATCAATGGCAGCAACCATTTGATTTTTTCCTTCTGAACTAATACCTGGTAGAACCCCTTTGACATCTGTGTCACGTGAAATTCTTTCGAGAAGATTCTCTATCATAGAGAAGAGTTTTGGGTATCCTACAGTAAATATTTCTTTGACAAAACTTGATGCGGTAAAAGTAGACTTCATTTGGCTTGCAAAAGATTTCACGAGTGCTTCCCAAACCCTATCTGTTAACATTGGATCACCCTCCTGAACAAGAATTTACTAGTTGAAGTTAGTAAAACCAAAGATGACCAATATCCTGGAGTGCAGCATCAGGAGTTGCAATGGTAACAAATGAAGTATATATATATATATATATTTTTATCAGTACCAAATGAAGTATATCTTCTATCATAAGCACAATTAAACAATGAATACAACAGCTTGAGCAACACAAATGCAGAATTAATGTAGAACAAGATTGATTCCACAATCAAGTTTTGACGATCAACGTTGGTCGAGTAAAATCTCAAATAAAGGTCTAACCAAAGAGAGAAAACTCTCTAACAAATAAACTCAAATTCTATTCATCAACATCCAAATATTACTTGTATCTATAAAACCCTACTAACCTACTTTTCTATTAATATTAAACTCTTATAGATAATCATAACTTATTCCTATCTTAATCTCTATTCAAAATAATGATTAAATACGATGTATGTAATATAATCTAGCCTAATGATGAACATAATAATTTAATCCTAATCTATCTTATTTGCTTAAGCCTCTTTGTAGAAGTCTTCTTCTTCCTCCCTTTGTAGGCCCATCTCTTTTGTTGAGAAGATTAATATGGTATAGTTTGTTGTATCGTGGCAGGGATTCTTCTGCAGCAAACCCTCGTAGGAACTCGACCTCGAGTTTAGGCAATCTTGGCTTTGTCTCCTTGGAATTATTGTACCCTTGATTTTATCGTAATATGACGGTTTTAGCATGAGGAACGATCGTTTAGAACAACGATTTACTTCCACCTTCTTGATCTGATGCACATTCTAGTGTCCGTGTAAGATGAAATTCTAACAATAGGATTTGTCTATGGCAACTGATGAATGTTCCAAACATACCTTCGTACTGTAGATTACAGTAGCCATAACTAACTTTGTAGAAGCAATAGTTGTCGCGTTGTGGTAGTTTGTTGGCTTACAGTTTCGTCCACCACAGTACTGGACCCATGAACATCAACAAATGGGCTTTTCCAATGTTCCTAGATCTGCTTTATTTGTCTATCCAAACTTTCCAAGATAATAATTTCAAAGGCATGCAATAGTTCTAGAATTGTGACTTTAAAAGCCTCAAGATCTTCTCTCCTCACTTTACCATCGTCATCATTCATTTTCCTTGCCTAATGGGCCTGGTTATGGGTTTTCACAAAAACCCACAGCTGAAATAAGAGTAAGGTCCGATTTTTGACCAATATACGAGGTTATCTTCAACCTCAAGACAGCCAAGAGTTTGGGTTGAAAGGAGACGCTAATCATACACATACTTCACACCAGAGCACAAATTATGGTGATTGACGGCCGGAGACAATCAGCTTTCCGATGATTTTCTGGGGTATGGTGCTGATTCTGACAATGGTACAATCCCTTGAAATTAAAAAGAAGGTAAGAACATGGGAAAAATACGCGATAACTCGACAAAACAACATTATCAGCAATGGCGGCATTCAGCTAGAATATTCACAACCCGGTACAACATGACAGAGATTCCGTCAACACTATAAAGTGGGCTAGTAGCGTAAACCAATATCCCTAGAGATTCACGAAGAATATAGATAACATCAGGGAATTAGTTAGAGGATGGACCATCATATTTTCCAATACACTCCATAGAGAAAATGAAGAGACATACTCTTTGGCCAAAAGTGGTGTGCAGATTTTGTATTTTTGTTTTATCAGGGACACTTTGTCCCTCTTGTAGACTTTTCTTCAATCAATGTATAAGTCTCATTACTTATTAAAAATAATAATTAAATCTCAAGCGTCTTAATTGAGCCAAGACACACCCACACACACCAACATACAAAAAATCTCCTACCTTTTCATAACAATCTACTATAGTACGACATATTTTGTGGGTACAAATCTACACAAAACCGAAAATGTAAGACAGAGCCATATCCCTATCCCAAAACTGGGTCCTAACCCATATCCACCTTATACCTAATATGGAAAAACCTTCTAGAAAAAATCTTTTTGAACCTTGCTAATGCCCATGCATACAACTTGAAACTACTAATCATATCATTTGTATTCGACCCTCCATTATGACTGCACAACTCAAATTATCCTTCTCCACAGACAGACACACACACACACACACACACACACACACCCCAAAACAAAAAAAAAACTTTCCACCTTGCAACCCAAATGAAACACCAACTCAAGGATATTATCAATGTCCACATCATTTACAATGTGCAAGGTAGGCACTATCCTGGAGAACTAGAAAATAAATCTCAAATACTTCAAATAGGAGTTGGAAGCTTTGCAAAAAATAGACATATCCGTAAACTCTAAGTGAGAGATTGAGACACCACCTTTACCTTCGGTTTGAATGAGGGACAGTCGGGGTTCCATCGAGAAAGATTTTAGCAAGCTCAAGCTCTTGACCTCGAGAGAAGCAGAGCAATGAAATTACTTGAAGGTTTGAAGATCTTCCATTACATCTTCACCCATTTGCTGAGAAGTGGAAGGACATTCATCTAATGTCATCTCATGTGTCTATGAAAGTATGGGCATGTGGTGGCATTAACGTGCTAGAAAAATGTCAATTGGTTTTGTGCTGGTATGGACATTTACCACATCCTTAGGAATGCTCACAATTTAGCTGACTTGTTGGCTAAGGAGGTTGTTGGGCGACAATCTTCCGACAATGGGATTCTACCTATTAGGTCCTATTTAGCCAACCCGTTCTCAAATTATTGAGGTTTTTTCTTAGGTGTCTAAATATAGAGAATTCTATCAACTTTGTCCAATTACAGGCAAGAATTTTGAAACAACGTAAATAATTCACTGAATACCAATACGAATAATTCTACTAACTCACCTGCATGACCTCATCGAGGAGCAACACATGCGTGAATGGATCCCGTTTCTTAGACAGAACTCTTTGCAAGTGCCAAACTGCTACCACAATAGAATGCATCTGATCCATACAATTATTCATCCTCTGCCAAAGCGCATCCTTGGCCTTCGCCCCACCACCAAGCTGAGGAGTCCCACTCCTCTGAATCCCACCAGGACCAAAATTACCCGATGAGGCCGATATAGCCTTCATATCCAGTGCAGCATTTACACTCTTCACACCCTGACTCTTATACTTGTTAATCAATGCATCCACAGTGGACCTCAATTCTCCAAGATTATAGAAAACCTGCAAACCACTCCCGACTTCAGACTGATTGAACCCCTCCATCCCCCTCTCCAAAACCTTCATCGCTTCTGATCGCAACCGGGTCCCTGTCTCAGAAAGCCAATTCAATTCCTCATCAATGAACGTAATCCCCGAAAGAGAATTCTCCTCACACAAGCTCTGAATTTCCCGGTGCAACTGCGCAGCCTTAGAAAGATCAACCTTCTCCGGTTCCGAACCCGCAATTGCCATCAAATCCCTCAATTTCTTCGACAAACGAAGAACCCTAATGGCGCATTGTAAGAGCTCAGCCGTCTGATGGATGTTGGAGAGCTGGACGGTTTTAAGACGGATCTGGCGGTGTGGATCCGCGATCTCTTGGCGAACCCGACGAACAGAGGATTGAAGGGTCGAGATCCCAGATCGGACGACAGAGAGAGCGGATTCGGCATCTTTGAGAGAGGATAATTGTGCGAGGAGATCATCATGACGAGAGAGGACTTCGGATCGGAGCTGTTTCTCGAGGAGACGGATGCCTTCTTCGAGCTTCTCAGCACGTGCGGCAGCGGAGCCGGAGCTTAGGGCTTGGGAGGAGAAGCGTGCGGAGTCGAAGTCGGGGGTGAGGAAGGCAGAGAAGATTGGATCGGAAGAGAAGGAGTCGAGAGGGGAAGAAGAGGGAGAAATAGCAGAAGTGGCAGTGGTTGTGGTAGTAGCAATGGAAGGAAGAGAGGTTCTGTCTTTGAATGTTGAGAGTCTCTGAAGAGGTGAAGATGGGATTGATGATCTCTGTATCACTGGAGAAGCCATCACACTGTGTTTTGCGACTTCTCTTGTTGTTTCTTTCGTTTCTGTTTAATTTCTTTGCTGGTCTTGGGAGAAATTTGTCATGTCGGGTTATGTATTGTTAATGGATCGGGTCGAATATAGGGTCCGGATTTAGCCATTTAGGTGCTAGGTCCAGGTCCATGATCTGGATCCGGGCGTAGTGATTCAATGAATTTTTGCAAGGTTTAAAAGGGACCGTTATAACGGTATAACGGACTGGGGGCGTTACCGTTTTTTCATTACAATGGCGTTATAACGAATTGTAATGATCAGAGGCGAAAACGGAAAATAACGGCAAGAATGGCGCTAGAATTCAAATTTTCAAAAACAAAAAAAAAAAAGACAAAAATAATAGCCATTTTTTGCCAAAAAATAACGGTTGTTATTTTCTGGGCATTTCAACGGTACATAACGTGACTGGAGAGGACCGAATCCATTATAACAACCGTTTTTTAAACCGGGTCAAGCTCAACGGACACATATTTTCACACACAATTTCACAGAAAGAAATCGTCGGGGGCCAATATATAAATTAGAAGTTTTGGAATGGGTTGATTTTTGGTGAAGATGGTCTCTATGGTGAGTAGATCACCCTCACAAAAATTCAAATCATTCTGACATTCATAGCATGGTTTACAAGTTGAGAAATTATGGACCGTCAATTTTTTTACCCTTAACTTGAAACCCACATTTGATGGGGTTAGAAATTTCAGAATGGGCTGATTTTTTGTAAGGGTGGTCTATATGGTGAGGAGATCATCCTCACCAAAAATCAGCCATTGATTTATCTTCCATGTGGGTACACCAAAATTGTGTGTGAAAATATGTGTCCGCTGAGCCTGAGCCTGACCCTTTTTAAACCATGGATTTTAGGAGTAAAACTGAAAATCTATGATACCTACTTATGTTTTTGATGCTGATGTCCCTCAATTTGCCATGTAATACTCTTTCAGGCCCACTGCCCCCCTGAATGTTAAGGCCATATATTGATGGGCCCACACACCAAAAATAGGTGTGATTAGTGATTCCTAGGCGTTGGATTTGAGCACTTTTTCATCATGGCTTGGAACCAACTCATAGGCCTGTTCATAAAGCCCATGATGAAAAAGTGCTCAAATCCTATGGCTAGAAATCACCAATCAGTCTGATTTTTTGGTGTGTAGCTCTATCATAGTGTAGGACAGACATGCAAGTGGGCCCGAACTAGTCTACTACGTTGTAATTTGATACAGAAGTCTGCATCAAAATTTTGATACAGAGGTCTGCATCAAAGAACAGCATCACAACAAGAGCTCATAAGTTTGCTATGATCCATCTTGAGAAACTCTAACACCATCATGATCCTGGTTTCTATTCCAAAAGAATTTTTGAAAGGGGGATCAGACCCACATTTGACAGGTCCCACCTTGTGATATGTTATGACAAAGTCAACCTGGTTGGTTGATAAAGACCATCTGATTCAAAGATTTTATTTTCCTTTTTGTTACTGCAAATCTGTAACTCCAATGCAAATCAGTGGTCGAACATTTTTGTTTCTTCTTTGCATTTTATCTCACATTCAAGCAATATACAAATAGAACAAAATTTTACAGTCCAATAAGATCAAATGGAACCTCTGAAGTTTGAGCCAAAAAGAAATGGTTTAACCCTCAATGGTCTGTTTGTCACAAGTCACAACACTCGAATGGGTTGGCAATATAGATCCATTTGATTCACCTGAAACATCATTTTTATCGGTATTTGACCTTGTATTATTGAACAAAGCCAATGGTTACTTGAATAGTAAAGAGTATACCGATGCAAATTGGGTATGTTCTTCATATAGACGATCCACTACAGGATATTGTACCTTTGTTGGTGGCAATTTATTCACTTGAAAGAGCAAGAACTAGATAGTTGTGGTCAGTTCTAGTGCAGAGGCTGAATAACATGCTATGACACATTTGGGTGCTCAATTTGTTGCGTGAATTGGATGTTCCTTTCATAGAGCCAATCAAACTTTAGTGTGATAATCAAGCCGCTATTCACATTGCTACTAATCCAGTCTTTCATGAGCGAACAGAAGTCATTAAGGTCGATTGTCACTTCATTCAAAAGAAAATAGCCAGTCGTGAGATCTCCACTTTATACGTGTCATGTCAACATCAACTTGTTGATATCTTCACAAAAGCATTGGCAAAACCGACTTTTAATTTGTTCCAAGGTGGGTTTAGATAATCTCTATACTCCAGCTTGAGGGAGAGTATTAGAACATGTCTTATTTTTCGGTTCATACAAAATTAGGGATGTCTTTGTAATTTCTCTAATAATTCAAGGACCTGGTTGAAAATACCTAAAATACCTATCAATAAAATATGAGACGTGTAGGCTAGAGAACATCTACCCACTCTCTCTTTGTTCTCTTTTATCTTCTCTTCTCCCTTCTCCCTTCCCTCTTCTTCTCTTCTTTCATCGAAACCCTAGAAAATTGACAATTTCCAATATGGAGAAGACACCCATTTAGAAGTATCCGGGTAATATGGGTAGAAACAATATTTAAAATTCAATCATGTAAAAAGTACTGTTGATTGAAGCATATTTTATTTGCGGATACATATCTAAGCCAAGTGGCCTATATACTATAAACTTTTATTGCATGAAACAGAAACGAGCGGAAGCGAGGAAGCGGGTGTTATAAGGAAGTCCTCTGGTAAACTACATTATCTTATAACTTATTGAGTTCTTCACAATAGAGGAGAGTCTTTGAGCTTTAGGGCCTGTTTGGTAAAGCACCGCGGCGGGCTAATAAAATATTTAGCCGCGCAAATATTTGCCCGGCTGCGTTTGGCAGCCATTCGCCCTCGGCGAATATTTAGCCGGGCCCACATATTTGCCCCCCCCCCCCCCCCCCCCCCCCTATGAAAATATTTTCACGCCTATTTTTCATAAAAATTAATTTTTTAATATATAAAAAAGATAAAAATGAATTTTTTTTTATTCTTTGACATAATATGTGGTTTCCGCACTCACCCAACCTATTTTTGACTTACTTTGATATGTGGGACCACTCAAATTGAAAGAAAATGAAGTAAGCTGAAGTGAGCTAGCTCATACACGTACCAAACATTGTTAAATATTGCTATGAGCAAATATTTAGCCAAGATAGTATTCGCCTGGCTAAATATTCGCCGTCGGAACTCTTTTTCTCACGTACCAAACAGGCCCTTATTTCCAAAAATTCTTGTCAAATGCTTCTTGTTTAGTGAATCAAGACTCAGGAGTCCGTCTCTAACAAGTTTAAGGTTTCTGTCAACTTAAAAGTACGAGTCCAAAGAACTCCCTAGCTAGAAGAGCGGCTCTAGAGCAAGAGCGTCACCCTACAAAGGAGTTTCCTGCAACTAAGCTATAAACAATTTCTTCTTTACTTTTACCGTTCAATACTTTCTGTTCTCTTTCACTGTAAAGATTTTGTAGTGTATGCTTGGATCTGAGATTTCTCGCAGGTGAAGCTATGTGCAATGGTAGACTCCAAGCGATGAATGGTGCAAGCTCAATACTAATGGCTATGCGAGGGGCAACCCAGGAATGTGTGCACCTGGCGGTCTTATACGCAATGCTTTGGGCCAATACTTATAATGGATTCTATTACAATATTGGTTACACCACCGTCAATGCTGCAGAATTCTGGGGGTTGAAGATTGGTTTGAGTATGAATTGAGAGATGGGCATTCTCCAGTTAGTGGTCCACCACGATTCCTCCAAAGCCACAGCCCTACCAAGGCAATGTTGGTTTAGGAATGTAAAAAACTTGTACAAGGAGAGTGGCAGTGTGTTTTGTGTCATTCCTACAAGGAATCCAATTTGTGTGCGAATCAAGCGCAGAGTCCGAGCCAGACAGAACAGACTCAAATCTAATGAAACGTTCTGAAAGTTTCAATGTCTTTTGCTTCCCCCATGGAATGAAAGTTTCCGCTTGTCCGATTACAGAGCTTGCTCAAATTTTGTATGATGTATTGGGTTGTTCAGTCCCGTCTTCTCACTCTGTTCCATGCACTCTCTTATGCTTCTTTACGGATTTCTTACAACTTATAATCTGCATAGCAAAATGTTTCTCTATATTAAACTACTCCAATAGTTTCCTCTTCTGTGATGTTTATCTGAAAGGAATGCTAGGAAGCAACATGCTGAAAGTGCAGCACCCCTTGTTGAAAGACACAACAGACGCCTTGCTGAAGGTGCAGCACCTGTGTTTGTGTGTCACCACAACCTAAGGAAACTTTTTTATAGGCTGACATCATAACAAAAGATGGAGCCCTTACATATCCTCTTCCTCACCGGTGGGGATCTCTCTATTCACTATTTCTTTCTTAGATACTAGTTTTTTCATTAGATGTGGATGGATTAAGATAGAAGACTATTGATTACAAAAAAAAAGAAAAAGAAAAGAAAAGAGATAGAAGAGTATCAATCAGCATATCACTGTTACCAATAATCTCAAGAGATGTTGGGGATCACTAGTGCTCAGACCGTGGTTTCCAACTACCAAAAGGGCAGAATGCCTGTTTTTGAGGTGCGTCCAGCTGGAATTGCCTTGGCAAGTTCTATATTCAAAGAATGTAATTGATTTTTCTTAATTTTTGTTTGGATGATTGATTATTTCTCGTACATACATCCAATTTAGAAGTTTGGGTTTTGGCTATAACATACATCCAATTTGGGAGTTTGGATTTTGGCCAAAACCCTTGACATGGTGTGACCCAACGTCGAAGAAAGGGATATTTTAGTCCTTTCAATGTTAGTCAAATGAGGTCAACAACAGTCAAATAACGGTGGACCAGGTCGTGGGGGGTGTGGGTGGGGGGGTATGTCAATAAAATTTAGTGTGATATTACTATGTTTCTTAAAAGAAGCTCTTTTATGGCAGGAGAGAGTAAGACTGTAACAGTTCTTGATGTATTACTGAAATCTGATGTGCTTTCATGGTTGCCGTTCTATTGCCAAGAAAATGCTAGAAAAAATTGCTCTTCTCACATGGGAATCTACATGGAGTTGAATGGGAAAGATCCGAGCTGCCAAACCCAAATATCTGGACAAAGCATAGTTAATGATGATGACTTTAGTGCACTGCTTAGGAAATTTGTCATTTCTGTTACACATGCTGCAGTTAGTAGGCGTGATTATTGGATTAATGGAGTTCCATTAGTTGATGAGCTGCAAAGATTCTCTTGTTATAGTTTGACCAAGTTGGACTGTAATCAAGGTTTTGAATTGTCTGCTGTAATGGAATAACAGTCCCTTAATGTTACTGTCATGGCCATTAAACTGTAACCAATAGGTCACATCAATCATGTCTGAGTAAAAAAAAGAGCCAGAATATTATTATTTCAACCATAGTCTAAATTCAAACCTTGCCCGTAATGTTATGCACCGTTTTAATGGCCGTTAATTTTTGGAAAATATTGTTAAAAGCCCATTATTTTCTGTTATAAATTTTATTGAAATTTTGAAATTCAAATTTTGAATTTTGAAATTTGAATTTTCGCACAATTTCTTTTTGTTATTTTCCAATTTTGCCCGTGCGTTACAATCTGTTGTCAACAGAAAAAATGGTAATCCCCGTCTGTTATACCATTATAACAGCCCAATTTAAATCTTGATTTCAATATTATTTTGTCAAAAGAAATATCTCAATAACAGTAAAAGACTTTTTTTTTTTTTAAATAACGGCAGTTATTTCCGTTGTAACAGATATCCCCTTACCCGTATAAGGGGAAACCCTTGTGGTAATTTTCCCAAAAGGTAATGGGGTTGGGTGTTACTCTGTATAACGGCTGTTATTTCCATTATAAAGGCCATTTTTAAACCATGGTTTAAAGAAATACCCAGTTAGATTAATATTTGAGCCTTGAGGGAAGCTTTTTTTTGATAAACACCATACTTGTGAAACTCTTGTAAACATACTTCCAAATGTTCTTGAAGGAAATCATTAGATCTACCAGATTTATCACATTTTATGTGGGAAGAGAACATTCTTCAAAGATGATTCAGGTGAATCAAATGGATCTAAATTGCCAAGCCATTCAAGTTAGGGTTAAACCATATCTCTTGGTTCAAACTTCAGAGGTTCTACTTGATCTTAGTGGAATGTAAAATGTTGTTCTCTTTGTGCATTTGCTAGAATGTGAGATAGAATGCAAAGAAGAAACAAAAATGTTGGATCACTGATTTGTCATAACAAATCACAAGGTGAGACCTATCAAATGTGGGTCTGATCCCCTTGCAAAATTTCTTATGGACTAGAGTCCAAGATCATAATGGTGTTAAGAGTTTCTCAGAGCAATGAAATCTACAAAATTTTATGAAATAGAAGTTGGAGATAATTGCAAAGCAATATATAAAATTTAATAAAACAAAATGACTTAGCATAAACATAACTTACAAATAAGCTAAGGTGATACAGTCAGGACTCGGGACTGAGAATCCAACCATGCAAAACCCAAATCAAATTTCCATGAGAGAGAGATGGTAGAGATAAAAACATTGATTTTCATCTGCCATTGATCCTCTCTATGACAGTAACAAGACCTTGAAGACCCATCTTTCCATCCCCATTAGCAACCATCCCTAAGAACAACTGCTTGGCCAATGCTGCCCCAGGCAACACCACTACCTTCTCCTCCTCCTCCTTTGCTTCCAAACCCATCCCCAAATCCTTCACAATATACTCTGCAAATCCACCTGGCTTAAAATCCCTCTCAACCATCCTCTCCCCAAACAACTCCATCACCATTGAATCTCCCCCTTTCAAAGCCTCCACAAAAATACCCAAATCAACCCCTGCTCGCTTTGCAAAAACCAAACTTTCGCTCAGCCCCACCAAATTCACACCCACCGTTATCTGATTCGCGATCTTACAACTCTGCCCGCACCCAGCCTCCCCCATATACGTCGCTCTCCCCATAATTTCAAACAATGGCGACAACCATCTCACCACATTGCAGTCCCCACCAGCAAAGATTGCTAATTTCCCCTCTCTTGCTCCAATATCCCCACCCGACACCGGAGCATCAATTGCCCAACGACCCCTCATTCGCGCTGCAGCTGCAATCTCCCGAGCGAGCACAGGGTGACTGCTCGTCATGTCGACGACAACCCCTTCTTCTGGTAGGCCCGATAGCACACCGTGCTCGCCAAACACGACAGATCGAACATCCGATGGGTTACCCACCATCGTGAACACCACATCGCTCACACAAGCGACATCAGCTGGGGAATTGGCGAGATGGGCACCTCGCTCTTGCAACCAAGAGGCTTTTGGAGGTGTCCGAGCGTAGACAGTAAGAGCGTACCCGGCTGAGAGGATACGGGAAGCCATGGCGCCACCCATGATTCCGATCCCGATCCAGCCCACACGGGTCTGGTTTGGGTTTATGGGTTTTGGGTGTGGAGTCTCCATGTGTGTGGAAGAACGAGAAGAAAGGAAGAGAGTGAGAGAGATCAGATGTTGCAACCGCAACAGAGGAAGAAGAAGCAGAAAGCGGAGACGAGAAGAATGGCTTCGAATGCAGAGAGGATCTGAAAAAGAATGTCGTCGACGATGGATAGCTGAAAGTCGAGGCGTTTCCATTGGAAGGCAGGCACGATGAATCGCCATGGATCCTTTTGGAAGAACCAGCTTTTGTACCCCATTTGAAAAGGGAAACAGAAGAAGCTCTGCTCTCTCGACTCTGCTCCCGGTTCTCGTTTTCTTCTTCGAGTCTATATAAAGGGGAGCTTTGGGGCCTCGGTTCCTTCGCCCTTACGGCTTTGCTGGCCGAACCTTCGATCAGGGTTCTGTAAGGGTGTTTTCGTCATTTTGATTAAGGGAAGAAAACAAAATCTTAGTCGGGGAGGGTATTTTGGTCACCGTTTCCGCGTTTTTCGGAATTAAAAGGGCGCAAAACGTGGACGGATGATTTCAAAAAAAAAAACCGTGGGAAGAAGGATTTAAATTTTTTTAAAAGTTCGGGGAATCTTGGAGGGAAATTTAAGATTGTCGTCCTTGGGCTCATACTGTTAGTCAGTCTTCCAGTTTTGGTGATGTGAATCTCGAGGACGATCAGCGGTCTGGATCTAGGAACAATAAATTTAGTGGCACCCCTTGAATTGTGAGGGCACCATATATGTCATTTTTTTAGAGTAGAGCAATATGAGCCACGTGGCACACTCTTAGAGGACTTTGACTGTATTGATGTTTTCCAATCGCTAGGTGGACTTACAAATCAAAAATGGCCTGATTAGTGATTTCAAATCTTTGGATCTTTGTACCTCAAATAATAGTCAATAATGCTCAAATTTCAACGGTTAAAATCAACCCATGCATATAACTCAAATCCAACGCCTAGAAATCACTAATCAGGCCGATTTTGGTTTGTAGAACCACCTAGGGATTTCTCAATCGTTTGTACGGTCAGAGTCCTCTAAGAGTGTGTCACGTGGGTCTTTGAACGCTTGCATGAAGTTGCACACGGTGATCTCCAATCTAACATGTGGAAGGCATTTTCATAAATTAAGCAAATTGAAGCACAATTTCCCTAAAAAATCAAATAAGTGAAAAGATTCAAAACTGTGGGACCAGAAGAGAGAGTTAGGTGGTAAATCATGTGGAGTATAGTATACTGTCATCTTGTGGAGGTCCTTAGGATTCAAAGCTCCAAACGATGGTTTTAAAAACGGCCGTTTAAACGGTAACGCCCCAAGCCCGTTTCTGTTTAAACCCGTTTTATCAGTTTTGAAAAAAACGGCCGTTTTATTGTTTTAATGGCCGTTAAAATCGTTTAAAAGCCGTTTAATTTCAAAAAAAATTGTGAAAAAAATGGCCGTTAAAACCGTTTAATTCCATTAAAATCCGTTTAAATCCCTTAAATTCTGTTTTTTTTTTTTTTTATTTTCAAATTTCAAAATTTGAATTTCAGCGCCACTTTTTCCGTGTTTTTTCCGTTAAAATCCGTTTAATTCCATTTTTTTCCATTTTTGCCCCTGACCGTTTCAATCCGTTTTAACAGCCGTTTAAACGGTAACGCCCCCAGTCCGTTTAACCGTTAAAACGGCCTCCTTTAAACCTTGCTCCAAACTATTAGATGATCTTTGGGATGTGCTGGTTTGAATCCCAAGGACCATCTTATGGACCTAAAGATGACGGCCAGCTAAGGATGATAGTAATAAAAAGAAGGAAAATCATTCCCACCAAATTCTAGAGCTCAAAATTGCTGTCTCCATATATTTCAAACTTTTAAAATTTGAAGTCTTCCCTCCAATGTGCCATGTGCCATACTCTTGGGCCGACCAACCCATGGATGTTTGGCCTACCTGTTGGCAGACCTACGGAGTAAACCTTCACTCACACTATCCGTGAGCAAAGCTGATCACAGCCGACAATACGAGCAACGTGGAACACTTTTAGAGCACTTTTTATTTAAATATAATATTTTTTGTCTCTAAAATAGAGACCTTGGTTGGAGATGCTCTTAGCCGTTGGATTTAAAAATATTATGGGCTACACTAGCATTCCTCTTGTTAACAACTTAATCTATATAGCAAGTGATAGTGGTTGTCTCTTCTCTCATATGCTTCAATAAAGAAGGGCCGAGATTTAATTCCCCAACTAGACGGTGGATCTCAGCCACTCACACTTGATTTTGGTAAATACTTTGTCAAGAACTGCTGTGGGAACAGGCCACCCATTAGTTTCCAACATGTGAAACTTTAGTCCTTAGCCCTGTATCATGGCGACAAAAAAGTTTTCTATAAAAAGGTTTCGTAAGTTAAAAACTTTTCTAGAAAAAGATTTGCATGTCACCCCCAAACTCGTCATGCGGAGCATCCGTTGCTTGATAACAGAGTGAGAGGGTTGCCGAGAAATAATAGAGAATCTTTTAAGGATTCAAACTAGCTAACTAAGTTCATAAAGTATGAGGCGATTTATGCTTGCCTTCATCTCTTTGATGGTTACAATTTATAGGCTAATGCTACTAACAAATCTCCTAATAAGCAGAACCAAACTAACAACTCTATAAAAAAAATAGAAATTGGTCTAACAACTCTCCTACAACACAAACCCAGTTCTTATCTAGGGCTCTTAGAGGGAGTTATACTCTAAAATTAATTAACTACTAACAACTACGTAATATGATAAGTTTCTTCTTGTTTCCTTTCTCAATAAAAGGTTACATTATATCTAATATAAGACTCTTTGTTATAAGAGGAAACTAATCCTAGGGCTTCGAATCAAAATGGGATTCGCGAGGGATCGGATTGGTCGCTGAGAGAGGAAAATGTGGGGAATAAGGGGATGTAGAGAGAGAGAAATGGGAAAGAGATGGGGAGAGTGTGTGTGTGTGTGTGAGAGAGAGAGAGAGAGAGAGAGAGAGAGAGTGTGGTGTTGGTGTAATCCAATGGAGAGAGGTTCATGTTTTTTATTGCAAATGTGGTGGATCGAGGACAATATTTCCTACACCTAACATGGCAGCTCAAATGGTTGGTGTGTATCCACCTCTTTCGGGAGGTCGTGGGGTCAAACCCACACAGGTAGATTTCGTCCTTTGAGCAGTGTGCCAAGAGTAGAAATCCCCTTTACCGGCTTGACCGGGTTCAGGTTTCACCTGACTTCATCCGTGGATGCCCTCCCACAATGGTAACTACAAAAAAAATAAAAAAAAAGAGGACAATATTTCCTTTTAACACTTTTCACAAGAGCACAACAAACGCTTGGAAATATATTTTTCCATGGAAAACTCTTCTCGATAACTTGTCCAGGCTCAACCATACAACGCTTAATACAGCGCCTTATAGGCAAGAATGGTTTCTAGAAAATTTTTCCAAGGGCAACCATACAGGGCTTTAAAGGCAAAATCGATATCTTTGAACGGCCGAAATTCCTTTGGCCGTTTGTAAGCGATGTTATATTATCATTATTTCAATGTTTTTAATGGTTAGTACAATTGTTATCCTCTTCATTATCATCTATGCCTTGTCTCAATTGTTTCAGGTCAACAACATAAGTTTTTCAGATCTTTTCTTACTACATTAATTCAAGTTTTTTCGGCCTTCCTCTAGTCCCTTAAGGCGGAAGGGTATTCAAGGCCGGCTCTACCTTAAGGCCATCAAGGCGGTGGCCTAAGGCCCCTAGCAAGATAAGGCCCCCAGACCAAGTCGCACTAACACATGGATTTTTAGCCCACCTTTTATTGGATATACAAACCAAAAATCAACTTGATTGATTATCTCGAGCCATAGATTTTAATACTTTTTAGAACATGATTCTAGCTGTTGGATTCAAGCATGTTTTTTTGGGTAATAAATCAAATGACTAGAAATCATCAATCAAGTTGATTTTTAGTGTGTTTACCACCAATAGGGGAGCTGAACATCCACACAATCGTTGGGCCCAAAAATTGATCAGTCTGCCATCTAAATTTTTTCCTTACCCGGTTTGTGTTTATCAATAATAGTTTTTATATCAGCCACCTGGAAAGCTGATGTGGCCAATTTTGACCATCCATCTAACAGAGAACCCTTTGGATTGGGCACGCGGATAGTACCCTGTGTAATGCCTATGCATTACTAGGTACAGCGCTTAATATGCAAAAAGAAAAAGTTCGTCTTTGCCACCGTACATTTGGCATGCCCACATAGAAGATGAATCAATGGCTGATTTTTGGTGGGGATGGGGTCCCCACCAAATTGGGGACCAATTATCTCTTTGTGGGTAAGCCAAATTGGGTGTCCCCCCCGAGCACATTATTTAAGAATCTAATTATCTCTTTCTTTGTTTGGTTGAATAAGAAGCCAATTTAGCTTAACCCATGATTACAAAAAATAAAAATAAAATTTTAACTCTAAGAGCCATGTGGCACATTCTTAGAGGGCGCTGACCATTTGGATGTTTGGCCCATGGTTTTAGAAATGGCCGTTTAAACAGTTTTAACGACCGTTTAAACGGTAACGCCCCATTCCCCAAGCCCATTTCCATTAAAACCGTTTAAACGCGTTTTTGAAAAAAATGGCCATTTTTTTGTTTTAACGGCCGTTAAAATCGTTTAAACAGCCGTTTAATTCTGAAATTTTGTGAAAAAAACGGCCGTTAAATCCATTTAATTCCGTTAAAATCCATTTTTTTTTTAATTTTTAAATTTCAAAATTTGAATTTCAGCACCATTTTTTTCCGTTAAAATCCGTTAAATTCCATTTTTCCCTTTTTTTCTATTTTTGCCCCTGGCCGTTTAAACTGTTTAAACAGCAACACCCCTATTGCGTTTAATCGTTAAAACGGCCTACTTTAAACCTTGGTTTGGCCAATCACTAAGTTGACCTACAAAACATGGTTTTAAAAACGGCCGTTTAAACGGTAACGCCCCAAGCCCGTTTCCGTTTAAACCCATTTTATCGGTTTTGAAAAAAAAGGCCATTTTTTGGTTTTAACGGCCGTTAAAATCGTTTAAACAGCCGTTTTTGAAAAATTTTGTGAAAAAAACGACTGTTAAAACCGTTTAATTTCCGTTAAAATACGTTAAATTCTGTTTGTTTTTTTTTATTTTGAAATTTCAAAATTTAAATTTCAGCGCCACTTTTTCCGTTTTTTTCCGTTAAAATCGTTAAAATCCATTTTTTTCCATTTTTGCCCCTGACCGTTTCAATCCGTTTTAAAGGCCGTTTAAACGGTAACGCCCCCAGTCCGTTTGACCGTTAAAACGGCCTCCTTTAAACCTTGCTACAAACCAAAAATAAATCGAACAGAGGGCGCTTACCATACCCCTGCCAAAATGTCAGACACGTACTTGAAGGCCTAAACCCAACCCACGTTAACCTCTTTGTTAGTTGGTTAAGAGTGGTTAACAAAAGGTACGTGCCAAACATTTGGAGGGGGGGGGAGGAAACTGGGAGGGACCGGGAAACTGGGTAGGACCTTCAAAGTTTGAAGGACCCCGGCACTGCACTCAATACGAGCCACGTGGCACACGATCAGCCTGATTAGTGATTTACAACCTTTGTATTTTTGCACCCATAACGCTTAATAATGCTTAAATTCCCACCGTTAAAATCAACCCCCGAAAATTACTTCAATCGAATCGGTTAGAAATCACTAATCAGACTAATTTTTTGTTAGAAATCACTAATCAGACTAATTTTTTGTGTATCGGTCGATCGAGGGACTGGCCAAACATCCATACGGTCATCGTCCTCTAATAGTATGCCCCGTGGACACAGGTTTTACTCTTATTTTCATTGGTTGATGTAACCACAGGAATTTGAACATTATTGAGCGTTATTTGGGTACAAAGATCCAAAGGTTGTAAATCACTAATCAGGCTGATTTTTGGTTGCAGGTCCACCGAGAGACTGGTTAAACATCCATATGGTAAGCACCCTCTAAGAGTGTGCCGCGTGGCTTGGATTGTGAGCTATGATCTGCTTCGCTCACACCCTTTGTTGGCCATGTTTACCTTCACAATGTCATACACTCGTAATATTCTACCATATAAGAAAACCCTAAATATTGCAGAAAAGTCCAAAAAAAATCAAATGGAGAAAAACGAAGAGATTTGGGGCAGTTCCCTGCATTAAAACATGATGAAAAACATGTAAAACCTTGAGGCAGCCACAGCAAATCTAGGCCGGGTGAAATTGAGTGGTCGCATATATTGTTTTTCCACGCGAGACCCATTGGATCGGCCATTAAAGAACAACACCTTCTGTCCTTCTAAGCAAAAAACTCCAAACAAACAAAGAAGACAAGGTTTTGATATGTAAGACCCTGTTCTTGCAAGAGAGAGAGGAAAACCTCTCTTGCAGGTACGAAGAAGAAAGGGTTTTAGAGTTTCTTTGTATGCCCGCAACGGAACCCCAGCGGCATAGGACGAACCGCACGCTTGGTTCTCTCATAGGCAATGAGAAACCCTAACTCAGCTTTTACCTTTATTTATAGAGCGATGTGGAGATTGTAAATGTCTAAAATGCCCTTACTCTTCTTCGACGTTTCTAATGGCATGGACCCATGGTGAATGAAATGGGTCGGGTCTGGACTCCGGGTTTGGAATTTGAAGATCCGATTCAACGTGTACCCAGATCCGGAAGCACAGTATAGGATCTCTAAGTGGGCCCTTTTCTTTTCCTCCCAAAATTATACGTGAAGCACTCTTTAGGGCACACTTACCTTATGGATGTTTGGTCCACATCTTGATGGATCAACACATCAAAAGTTTGTTTAATTGGTGATTTCTATCTGTTGGATTTAGGATCTTAATATTGTGATTTTTGGCCGTTGATTTTTAGCATTTTTTTTAGTCCCTCTAGAGCTACATAGAAGATGAATCAATGGCTGATTTTTGGTGAGGATGATCTCTTCACCATATAGATCACCCCAACAATAAGTTGAAGAAGGCTGCTTGATAGATTGATTAAAAGTATTTTGTTCAGGCTACTCTTGGGCTATGTCGGAGAAGATCGGGACACTGTGTGGTGGATGACCAAGGATTAAGCTCTCAGATAGAAGAAATGTCTTATGGAAGATGATTCCATATGCAGTTATATGGGGTCTTTGGCACGAAAGAAATGAAAGGATATTCAGGGGAGTAGAAAAAACTCCTCACGAAACTATTATTTGCACAAAGGCTCTCTTATATAGTTGGGGTGGTACCGAAAATGCGATGAGGGGATGTTTCTTTTCGGATATGGTGTGTAGTTTTGAAACCTTGATGGATAGAGTTAGTCGGGTTTTGCTCTTTTGTTTTTTATTTTATAGCCTGTTTTTTTTTTAACTTTGACATCTCCTCGATCTCCTTTTTTCAATATATTTCTTGCTGGATTTATCAAAAAAAAAAAATTGTTTAAATTAGTGAAATGAAATTATTAATTAGAAGTGAGACATTCAAACTTATTTTCACATGAGCCCATCTGGCTTAAGGCTGTAATTCAATACATCACATTAGGAAACAGCTTGACTAAGATAGTACACCAATGTGTGGCAGAGGGATTGAAGTATGAGTTTTGGTTTCCATTCATTAAGACTTCTCATAATGGGAGAAGAATTAATACAAGCTTTAGCTTGTATTTTACTTGCATTACCATCTAATCAATTCGTTCGAGGTTATACTTCACCATCCCCTCAAGTGAAGATCTGAAGTCACTCAGAGGAAGACATTGGAGGTTCTGTATCGCCATTTCGGCTTTCTCTTTTGCTAGATCTAGTGCTCTATCAATTCCGCCACATTTATTAATTAATTCAACAGCTTCACCTAAGGAACCAGCTTCACTGAACTCAGAGTCAATAATCTCTCTCAGTTTTGGCTCTTTTTCTAGAGAAAAAATGACGGGCGCTGTCAGGTTTCCTTTTGCTAGGTCACTGCCAGATGGCTTACCTAGCTGTTCTGTCGATTGTGTGAAATCTAAAATGTCATCAACAACTTGAAATGATAGGCCAAGGTTCTTTCCATATTCGAACATTTGCTCCCTTATGTTGCTATCAGCTCCACTAAAAATAGCAGCACCTTTGGTGCTTGCTGCAATTAAGGAGGCTGTTTTGTAGTAGCTCTTGATCAAATATTCCTCAAGAGTGAGATCACAGTTGAAGAGGCTCGATGCTTGCTTTATTTCACCGCTCGCAAAATCTTTAATGACCTGTACATAATGGCCAGGGACAATTGGAAGGATCAAAACTACGTTGATGCTACGGCTTGTTTGATATCAAGAAATGCAAGGCAGGTCGCCATATACCTGGCTGATGAGCTTTATGACTTCAATGTTTTCAAGATTCGCAAGGTACCACGATGACTGCGCAAACATGAAGTCTCCTGCTAGTACTGCCACCCTTGTACCATACAGTTGGTGAATGGTTTCCTTCCCTGATAAGTAAATTGGACTTGTATTCAAGTATTGAAGGATAGACATCAACTTTTATCGCAGTTAATGTAAATAAGTGAAGCATTCCCCTAAAACCTGGATATGTACCAATTTCATGTACCTATCATTTTATATGCAGAAGATTCACCTCTTCTTCCTTCATAAGAATGTTTTATAAGACAGCAATAAGACTAGCTATGCTTTATGGACCAGAATGTTGGGTAATCAAGAAACATGTTCATAGAATGTTACTAGCAAAGATAATCAGAAAAGACTAGGAAAAACAATTATAAATGAGCACATCTGAAGGATCCTGAGAAGCCCCAATAGGGGATAAAATAAAGGAAATTCAATTGAGATTGGTTTGGGAATGTACAAAGAATACCAATGACGGCACCAGTGAGAAGGAGCTCTTTGATGCAGATTCAAGGTTCTAAAAGGGCAAAAGGAAGGCTGGAAGTGACATGGATTGAGGTAGTAAGAAAAGATTTGAAGATACATGCCATAACAAAAGAAAAAACTCTAGCTAGAATTGAACGGCGAAATTGGATCCAGGTTGCCAAAAAGAAGGCATTGTCAATGACTATGATGATATTGCAACATAATATACGACCATAATCCTTCTTGTTGAATGACGATAAATTATTCTGTAAGCTATACTTTATCTAACCCGTTCTTTTTTAATACTGATGTCAGCATTACTTCGTTGATTAGATTCCTTGTTGCCTAAGCTTCACAACTAGAGGCCACCAACAGAATCCACACGTATATTGGAAACTTAAGTATAAACACACAGAGTAAAAAGACTACTGGCCTGCCCCAGTTCTGATTGAGCAGGCAGTGTTTCTTTCCCTATTCTTTTTAATGTTTGTGTTGTGTGTGGTGTTGGTGGGTGGGTGTGGATGTGTAGGGGCAATCTCCCCCGTGTGCATCCATGACAAAAGAGTAGGATATATGATAATCAACTGGATATTGACTGAATGCTGAAGCAGAAACACATCCACAGGGATTACCACCTTTGTGCTGTAGAACTCAACGCAAGTTCCATTTACCTCCCCTCAAATCAAGGCAAAAACATATAGAGATTTACCATAACCTTCATCAAAGGGACAACCTGAACAAGAAATCAAAGCAGCGAGTTTTCTAGAATCTCAGAGACACTCTTACATCTATTTAGAATTTGCCACTATTATTTCTACAACTAAGATTACAGTTTACCATTCTCAGTGATATGGGGAGGGAGCGTCATTTGCTAATCATTATCTTATTCCTTCATTTCTGATACTTACACTCGAGGTCATTTATGCAAAATTCTTGGCGTATTCTTGTACATCCTTGAGAAAGTTCATCGAGCAGTCCTCTTCTTCTTAAGAAGATTCAACAGTCAAATACAGGAGAGTTTGCCTATCATAATGTTCTCTTCATAATGGGAATTAGCCTGACATGTATGCCATCACCCTGGGTAACCAAATCACATAATTGACTAGTGTTGGCTTCTTAACAAAAATATTCTTCCATGGAATGTTGGTGTTTGTCGGCTAATGTTGCATTCAGTTCCATTGTGAATAAAAAAAAGTCAGAGTAGCCAATGATCTGTGTTTTAATACCAAAAGAGAGCATCCAATAACTTCTTTGAGCCCATTCCATTCTTAAGTTGCATTCCAAATTGCCACTAATCATATTTCTGGCTTGATACTGAATTCAGATCATCTCCATAGTTTTAGGTAATACTTAATTACGTATATTCCAGAGGTTATATCATCTGTATTAGCTGATGTATGCTTACTAGAAACAGGCCAACAGCATGTCTGATGTAGATCAGACCCAAAGGTTCCTCATCTCTGAATCCAAACATAGTCCCAGAGAGGAGACATGGGGCAATCAAAGGAAAGAATAAGGGTGTTTTGGGTTTTTTATGTTTTTTTGGGTACTTTCATAATTTTTCCAAAACGGATGGTTGGGATGCATTTGGAAAATCGAATGGCTAGGATTGACACAGGGTTTACGAGGATGAGGAAATTTTTATCAATTTGTTGAAAAAATTTAAATCCTTTAGAGAGAAGAGCTCGGAGCTCCCCTTCAATGGGTTTTTTACCATCGATCGGGAAAATTCATCGAGCTCTACGCTCCGGCCATGCTTCCGAGACCTTTCCGCTCAGTTTTTGCTCTCCTGCCAAGTTTAGTTTGCGTAGAGTCCTGCCAATTATTAGCAAATATCACCATTATCGTCGTCAATATTTTCTCTATTTTCCCTCCAGTTTCTCTCCCATCTTTCTTTCTCATCTCATTTTTCTCCTTTATGTTCTTCAACTTTTCTTGAGTATTTTGGTTAATTCGAGTCAGATTTCCCGTCTCCACCAATGTTAGTCCTGTTCGATCAAAATATCGTCATTATTGAAACATTACATTTTATCAAACTTGTACATGGGGTCTTTACATGTTTTGTTTCAAAATATTAGCAAAAAAAAAGTGGTTTTAAACCTGAAATTTCAATTGGATTCCCTTGCATGTTAATAGTGAAGTATGCTAGAAATTTATTTGGTATGTTACTTATATAAAAAATAAAAATAAAATATTGGTGGATTTATCATAAGAATGAAAGAACTTTTGTCATGTTGTGTTCTGGAGAAGGGCCTGACAATTATTAAGAGAGGGAGAAAAGTAGAGAAGAACATTGGGACAAAAAATTCCATAAATAAAATGAGGAACAGCTAACTCCTTTTATTGCCAGAGCACTGGTAATCTAATTGGCACAAATTAAGATGTGGTTAATTTAAATATTCAAATCAGTCTGGGTTTCCTCTATATGATCAAAATATACGCCATTTCAAATGACTCATCCCAACATTTTGTGCCCATCATATTTGAAGGGTTCCCCTCTATGCAAGAAACCAATGTGAATGACTAAATTTTAGCTCCTACAAAATGATCCCAACCTATGCTTAGTACAAGTCTTTGATGACATTACATGCATTAAATACTTTAAGATACTCACTAGATTATTGAATAAACTCCAATCAAAGTCCTCATTTCCAACCTTAATAAAACCACTGATAAGATGGACTCAGGATAGAGAAACACATTCAAATGTCATTCTCACCAAAATTCCTCATTTCTCATCCCATGAAACTCCATTGAACAAGAGAGCCAATACACAATTAGCCATTTATTGAGAAACACATCAGAGCAGTGGGAGATTTCTTGTCCCTAAACACATGTTTCTCTTTCCTTCCAAATGGTCCATCAAAAGTAAATGAAAGAATCTTCTAAAGAATTCCACCATTACCAAATATTAGTGTTCCATCCTTTAAAAAGACCAGTAAGGATTTTACGACGGTCTGACAAATCCCAATGGAAAAAGCAAATGATCAACCTTTTTTCACACTTCCTTGCAAAGGTGGCAGAAAATATGAACCATCCAATGTCTATGTATGAGCGAGCGATTGTCATTATTTTATCAAAAACTGTAGTGGTAGCAAAGAGACTCACACCTTGATGCAGGAGCATTCTACTACGATCGCCCGCGCTACACCGAATCAATGCCCAATCAAGTGGATCCTATTTACTATTGATAGCAATTCACGTTTTTACTATTTATAGTAAATCTCGAAATTATTATTTATAGTAAATCTCGTTTTTACTATTTATAGTAAATCCCGAATTTACTATTTATAGTAAATTCTGATTTTACTATTTTTAGTAGACCCCATGAAGATTTGTTATAATTTAACTAGGATTTTCAATTGAGATTTTGTTTCCAATTAAGATTTTATTATTGATTGCAATAGTTGACTTGTATTAGGAGTTTCTAAATACAATTAGATTAGAATTAGGAAAGTTCAAGTAGGAAGTCTTATAAAAGGTGATGTACCCTTTGATTTTAGAAAATGAAAAATTATGAATGAAGAAATAGAAATCTCTCTTATGGTGTCAAGCCATCATCTCTTGGTGCGAAGCCGAATGTATCTTTCTATCCCTATCTCTTTCTCTATCTTTTCTCTCTTATTCTCTTCTCTTTCTCCATCTCTATTTTCTTTTTAGTCAATTTCTTGCCTAAGAAAACCCAAATCATACCACAGCACTGTAAATAGTACCGTGTGAATAGTGACGTGAAAATTAACCTTCCCTCTTTATTCCTTCTCAAATTGCGGAACAGTACTCCCGTCCTGCGTCACACCTTCTCGCAGTTGAGATTGAGGAAATCTCCTCCAATGAATTATAGATAAACCAAAAAGATGCCATTGCTTCAAAGTCCCTTCTAGGAATAAATCCTCCTTCAGAACTATTGATAAGAGAGAAGCCCGTCTTCATCCGCTATCCACTTGGCTGACACAACTATATATATATATATATATATATATATATATATAGAGAGAGAGAGAGAGAGAGAGAGAGAAAGGATGAAGGAATGCGACTCTTCAAATTGGATACATTGCACTTCACAAATATTTGAGTGAGACACTAAGAAGAGGAATATACCATAAATATCTATTCCTATCTAGAAACTTTCAGGTACAGAAAAATCCCAAAGTGCCTAACCCATCAAGTTCCGTCGATAAACTTCTAGAAAGGATTAATAAGATGAAGAGAACGACTGATAAATCACAAGTAATAAATCATTGAATGGGAGAAATAATCAAATCCTTAATTGCATGGAGCATAAGCAAGGCTGATTTGGGTGCAGAGCAGAGAAGTGGTACTTAAAATGCAGGAAGCTGGAGCCTCTAGGAGATGTCTATATAAGATAAATATTGAAGTAAGTTTATATTTGATAACAAATAAAATCAAAATTTTAGAACGATGTGAAACTATTAATAGAAGCATATAAATTGTTTTCTTTTGATAAATGACAAAAAGAAGAAGAGCGCAAATGTTTACATTAAAAAACAGAAAAAACTGCAAACTGTTGGATTTAAAGGGGCTTTTATGGAACAATGGTTGCAGTAGCTGGTGAGATCAAACAGAGGTTAGGAGCAGGAGCAGATTCAAGAGCAAAAGCAAAACCTTGCGAGAAGATTTTTACAACCAAGATGAAATCTAGATTTGACAACAAAACAACAACATAAGTACAAGAACCCGCATATCATAATGGTGTCGACTTCTCTTACGCCTTAGTGGAGATCTTGAGAAGTTACAACCAACCAACCACCCCCCCTCAATAATTCTTGTTTTAGAAATTGCTCTAACAATCACATTGTACAAAAGTGAAGTAGTATTGTTATCTTTCCTATGATAACTAAAAAAGGTTTTAACAATTTGATAGGACAGAATATATGCTAAGAGATTCAACAAGGAACTTTCGTGCAAAGATGTAAAGGCCTACCCCTTCGCATGCTGCTGTCATCCAATACATCATCATGTATTAAGCTTGCGGTATGGATCATCTCGATGATCTCTGCTAAGCCGCGATGTTTTGGGGTAAGGTCCCTGTATTGAATAGTATACAAATTAACACTCGATCTGATTTAACGGCATATCCAGTGAATCATTTTTCATGAAAGTCAAAACTTCAAAAGTACTTACGTTAAATCTGCTGTTTCTGCTGTGGCTCTTGACACTAGGAATACTATAGCTGGCCTCAGTCTCTTTCCACCAGCACCAAATATCTGCTCTGCCGCAGATACTAAGACTGGGTTTTCTGCACCAACAATCTAGCATAGCATCTTAATCAGATATAAAATGTGAGAAGAAGATGTCAGGAGTAATTAATAAATGGGCCCTTAATAAGTATGCAAATGGGTTTTCTTTTCTAGGTCTCATGTATAATCTAAATGCAAACGCATCCATTGTTGATTGAGCTAATGAAGGAAACTGAAGGATTCAAATTAGTATGTTCACTAAAGAAAGATTGTGGACTGCACAAATGGGTTTGTTTCTAATGTATGTGTGAATGGGTGTCTCTATAATTTGATATTTTAAACATATGTACCATAAACTCAGAAACACATTCTGCTAGCATTGTTGGCTTTCAACTTAGTATTTGAATAAGAACATAAAACTTCTTAAAGACTAACACATAAAACAGGACTGGAATTGAGAAAGCATGACAGAGAAGGAGAATGCGGGTGGATCTTGAAAAGCCCAAAGAAGATAGAAAAGAATTATCACGGCCATTATTTACTGTTATATCAGTTATAATGCCGTTATAATGCTTGATTTTTTTTTCTAATTTGTTACTATTATATTAATATTTTATATCAATTCTGATGTACTAGAATGTTTATTTTGAAACATCTAATATAATAATATTAACACCTTGAAATGGTCCTAAAATAATGGGATTGCAACCATTATATTAGAGTCATTAGTTACATATATACCGTAGAGCGGTATGATCCAAGAACAATTATAGTGTTGTTAATAACGGTTACAAAGGCCATAGTTAAAACCATGTCAAGGCCAGAGAGATAATGTAATGTGTCTCTAGGTCCATCAGGTCAGCAATCAAGGCTACAAACCCACACAACCCAAGGCTGTGCGTTATAAGGACCCTTGCAGCTCAGGCAACATTGTGGTGGGCACAAAGCTGCAAGACCTTAGTGTTGTCAATAGCCAGTGACCATATTCCATGTCTCGATGGGCTGTTTGGAGGCCCAAGTAGAGCTGTATATTTCAACACATGGGCAGTTCTAACAGATAAACAAATGTGTCTCAGTGATCAAATCACTAATTTATATCAAACCAAGATGTTCAATGAAATACATAAATGAACTTAATAAGAAAAAAAGATTGGGATACCCTGGGGGGCCTCAAATAAGTAGTAAATAATTTTATTGTTTCATTTATTTTCTCCAAATTTAGACAAAAATCATTATAACTTAGAACTTGGGAGTAATATAGTTTTCTAATAATCACATCATTTGAAAGAACCTATTATGGTTTTCCAAGTGGAATTTCACCACTGGTTTGCATTATACATAATGTTTAAAAGCTTCGATTATGATTTGAATTGTTCTATTCAAATCATAAATCTTAACCCAAACAATTTGAATCTTAGGTCCGAATTTAGATAATGCACCTACGATTTTTGTATGAATCTTACGATTCATGTAAGATTCACGATTATATCTCATGATTCTCCCACATCATGCGATTTGAATAGAAACATGGGACACTTTTTCAAGTGTAGACAACGCCTTTATTCCCGTACTTTTGGCTTTTAATAGACCTTAAACACTACAAAAAGAAAATATTTATAACATGCTTTTGCTATGTATTTATACATTGACAAAAGATCATTTTATTATTGTTCCGCTGTCAACCATGGGTCCTTTTAGTTTTTTATGTTTTCCTTTTTTCTTTAATATACATTTTAAGTTAAAATGTGATGTAGGAATGTCTAGAAAAATTGATAGTAGGGCTGTAATTATGGGTAAACAGTCTTTATATTACTAGTGTGAATGGGTAAAATAGGGACAGTAATAGAGGGTTTGATTAGGGTTTATTTGGGTGTCAAACTAGGCTGAAACAGATGGCAAAAGGGTCTGAATTTTAGTGCACAGAACAGAAACTGAAATCAGCAACGAGTGTGACCTCTGTTTAAATGAGACACTCAGACTTTACTATTAAGACTCTAAATTCTAGTCCTACTACAATCGGGAACGAACTCAAATTAGAAACTAACCTTCTAGGACTCTAATTTAAGAAACTGACTAGGACACTAAAATAGAATCTGAATGACTAAATAATGGGTCAGTTTGACTGCTAGAGTGAGCCTTTAAATGGGCTGAAAGTGGACTGGACCATGGGTCTGTTAAGTGCTATTAATGTGCCTCTAGACAGGCTGAATACGGACTGTCCCGCAGCCCACTTCTTTCTCCTCTTGTAGGCCCACCTCTTCTCTTGAGAAGCTTAATTTGGTGCAGCACAAATGCATTGAAGCCTAGATGCTCCTGCATTAAAAGGGTACTTAATGATTAAAAAAGAGTTAATGGGGCCCCTGATAAGGATCTTCCAAGTGGTTAGTGTTAGGGACGTAACATCAATTGGAATTGTTTGCACAAGCATTCTTTTAGATAAGGAGATCGTCTCGAATCTATATTCTGTATCTTTGCTGCATGTCAAGGTATTTGGTTCATTACACTGTCTAGAAAGAGGCATAGACTTTATATTCAACAACAACAAGCAATTCTTCCAATGTAATTATTTAAGAAACATTTTCATGTAGGTATTTTTCTTATGAAACATTCCTAGCATAAATGTGAAGAAATACATGTCCATGCACGTAACTAAAAGTTTGAGAGTTCAGACTTTGTTTATGAGTGATGGAAATTTGTGTAATTTGATCATGAATTGATGGTATATGATTTGTAATGGGAATTGAAAATAGTGTGTCTATAGTCAATATCAAGATTGCCAAGTAAACTTTTTGTTATTATTTTTGGAAAACTTCATCATTATATAATGAATTATGGAGGATTTAGGTAAAAATATATGGGCCAGGATAATTTTACACGCCTAATCTTGACACGTCTGTGTGAGGCTCACAAAGAGACTAGTCAATGGCTCACAAAAAATCAGCCCTTAACTCATCTCCAAGTGGGCCCCATGACTGAGTGTGTCATTTTATGTGTCAAGAAGCATGTGTTAACCTACTTTAGATATTATTTTGTATTTTTTAATAACTTGCGAAGGAAAATCTCGATGAATAGTAGTCTAACAATTTGAATCCAAATTTGATTTGAATCCCACCCCTTACAGTTTTTTTTATCTGATTTGACTTTGGCAACATTAGTCATACATAACTAGTGAAGCATGCCACACACCATTATGGGTGTTCATGATATTGATTAGGCACTAGTGTGGAGTGAGAAAATAGTAAATTAAACCAATTATATCCTAATTATTTTTTTCTTTCTTCGTTTTGGATTTCATAGCATAGGAAATCTTTTAAAACATAAAACCCCATGGGGTCCTAGAAAATCTTCACATGTTTAGTTTCATTCAAATTGTCTTGATAGACATTGACTAACAAACTTCTGAACTGCCTTTTCTTCAAAATGCACCTTCGAATGTTCTCTCAAAACTAAAACAAATAGAACTCTGCATCGATCTAGTTATGAAAGAGATCACCAAAACCCAAAAATGAAAGAGATGTAATTCACTTTGAGTCAAGTCTAATAGTTCACAACAAATATATTGATCAACATAACATATAAAAGATTCAATTTGGCAGTGAGGAATCATGATCATCATAGACAAAATAAGAAAAAAAACCAAGACCATCCATAATTTGGAAAGGGGAAGTACTCACTAACTGAAGATTTTTGTTCAGAGTTTGGAGGTCATCAGCAACCACTTCCAATAAAGATGATACTGAAATGGGCCTACTACAGTCTGACTTCATTTCCAAGGCTGATGCTGGATCTTGAGCTACCACTGAAACACACATGATTCAAACACACATAAGGAGATCAAAATGTCATTGTCGGCATTTTAACATACAATTGGTAAGTGAAGAGATTAATTTGGGTAAAACAACAAATCAAAGTAAATTCTTTCCTTAGCTAAAGAAGACAGTACCATTCAGCATGAACTCAGGGGTCTGCTCCGAAAATGCACTACACCGATCAATATCACGCCGACTGCTCACCAACTTAGGGACTTCACACCCTCTAGTACCACACCTATGGACATATTTTGCATAGTTCCTCGTGGAGGAGCAGCCACAAGCTACCAAATTCAAGCAAGTACGGCCAAGATCAATGTTCTGGCATGTCAAGGACATCATTGTCAACGATACCCAGAACCAGAAAGATACAAAAATTGAATGTCTTGGATCAAACAGCACCACCCTTCCTCTCCTCAGTGAAAACCCAGTTCAAAAACATGCTAATTCTATCATACATCAAATACCCAACAACACCAGAAGCCTTGAAAGTAAGAAACTGAGACCAAAAACAAAGTGGGTAATCAGAGAAACCTTCAAAGAATCGAAGTTCTGCTAAAGTTTCAAAGGGGTCTGTTAGAGAGAGAGAGAGAGAGAGAGGTGATGATTAGATAGATCAACCACACGTACTAGGAAATAAAGAGAGAAAGGTGGGTAGTCGTTGAGGTTGAGTGTTTGTAATTACAACTCACAAGAACAGAAGGTGGTGCATTTATCCATTTAAATTTTAAGGTTAGGTGGTCAAATGGGAGCCAGGTAAATCTCTCAAGACAGTGTGCCGATGTTATAATGTTTGCCACGTGTAGGGTGATTATCGTAGTCTAGCTTAACAATGGATCCGGACCCTGATCGTGGGCTAGTAGTCCTCGATGAGTATACCTTCCAAATCAAAATGACTGAAAGATTTCTTATTTTAGCTGCGGATGGATGACGGTGCTTGCTAGGCACGTGAGTGATTATAGGGGCGTTTTTGAAATAAGTGCAAAATGGGAAAGTTTCAGCCCTTTTAGAAGATTAGGTGGGAGTAAAACTTCTGTCACAACAAAGTTGCAAATCACACAATCACAGCCAATGAGTTCTCGGCACGTACACCTAAAAGCAAAAGCACATGGGTACGTTGCAAAAGCACTTGTGTACGTGCCCGAGAACTCATTGGCTTGTGATTGTGTGATTTACAATTTACTACCCCTCTGAAAAATTTACCTCCGATACTATCACTTTCTTGCGTCTCGCCCCGTTGATTGATGATTTGTCCTTCTTGACTTACATGGGATGTTAACCTTTTTCCAATCGGACCGTTTTACCCTTACCCATTCTGTTTCTCGCTAACGCTCTGAGCGCACGTTAGAGCGATCTGACGCTTTCGTCTGACTACGGCTTTGTCATGTCTTTTCTCACTTTTGCGAAGCTATGTACATTCAGTTTGTGAGAAGCAACCCTCTTCCCCCATGTGTCAGTTCGAATTCGTAAATTAAAAGTCTTTTGAACCCTTGTTCACATGCAAAAAAAAATCTTACCGTTCGTTTGTAGTTCGCCCTCCACGTGGCACAATATATACCGTTCGTTTGAATAAAAACAATTCCATCGACAGAGTTGAAAAAATCTAGTCTGCATATATGTGCAGACTCAAAAGTATGTAAACATTATATCCACCATTGAATACTCCTTGAAAAATATTATTTTAATTTATAAAATAATTTTTGAAACCCATTTTTAACCCCCATTTTGAAACCCATTTTTGACACCCATTTTTGCATACCCACATAGAAGATGATTCAATGGCAGATTATTGGTGAGGATGATCTCTATGGTGAGGAGATCATCCTCACAAAAATTCAAATCATTCTAATATTCATAGACTGCTTTAGACGCTGAAGAATTATGGATTGTGGATTTTTACCGTGTAACTTGAAAACCACATTTGAAGGGTCTAGACATTTCAGAATGACCTGATTTTTTGTTGGGGTGATCTATTTCCAATCCAAAGTCTGCCACGTGGCACCGAGAGGAAAACTTCTGTCACATTGCGTGGAGACTGACTTCGGTTACCACAGACAATACGAGCCATATGGCACACTATTAGAGGGCGTTGACGGTATGAATGTTTGGCCAATCCCTTGGTGGACCTGCAAACCAAAAATTAGCCTGATTAGTGATTTACAACCTTTGGATCTTTGCACCCAAATGATGCACAATAATGCTCAATTTCCTACGCTTAAAATCATCCCATGAAAATAACTTCAATCCAACGCTTAGAAATCATTGATCAAGTTTCTTTTTGGTTTATAGGTCCACTTAGTGATTGGCCAAACATCCATACAGTTAGTGTCCACTAATAGTGTGCCACATGGCTCGCTGTTGTAACCATGGTGTTTGTAGCTTTTGGTTTCATGTCACCAGCATTTTGAGGAATGCTCAAATGTGATGATAATGTTGTGAATCTGAACGGTTCACGTTTGGTTGTTAACCGTTGTGATTAAATATCATCTGCATGTGGGGGGAGAGGTTTAGTTAAAACAATGGACGGTTGAGATCTTTTCTCAATAAAATCTTGATTGTCAGTCAGTCAACATCGTCAGTCTAGGTGGCCAAAGGGGGGAGATGATTTGAAATTAAGGGTACGATGTCAAAATGACAGGTTGTCAAGCTCCTAGGAACCAACAACCATTGGTATTTTCATAATATACAAAAGGTAAGGGCATTTCAGTCATAAAATCAAAATTTACAGAGCCTGTTAACAGTCAACGAAAAAAAGCTTCAGTCAAAATGGGAGATGCAACAAACTGAAATTGCAAGGGGTTAGTGCTAATATTGACTATTTCATAGGGGGGTAGTACAAAAATGCCCTTTTTTTTCACAAAAATATACCTCCTGTTTGGTCACCCACTTTGTCTTCTCCAAATGTCCTCTCAATTTAAAAAAAATCAAATTGCCCATGTCAACAGTTTAGAGCCTACAGACATATCCATGGTGATATCAGCATTGTTGACATGGATTGGGTGGTCTCCGAAGGCCTTGTCGACATCACCTTGGCTATGTCAGCAGTTTAGAGCCTACATGGGTAGCTTAATTTTTTTTTATCAATTAATTTTGTTGAGCGTGTTTGTGCATGTTAGAGAGTGCAGTGTAGAGTGGGAGAGAGAGGACATTTGGAGAGCGGGTGTGTGGGTGCACAAACATGAGGAGAAAGAGTGGGTGCCCAGCTTAAAGGCGTGGGTTGCTGTTAAGAACCAAACCAATACTCTAAAAGCACCTTGGTGATAGTGGAGCGGAAAGCTAAGGTCTTAACCTAGTATTATAACATTCAACCAACTTTCAAAGCCGACGTCCACGGTGGTCCACTCTAAGGTGGTTTTCACTATGGTACCCCTATTTTTTCACTTTTGATGAGCGGGTCCCTGATGTTTTTTCCAGTACCCCTATTTTCTTATTTTTGAGCGAGCCCCCAAGTCGCCCCTTTCGAGAAGGATTACGGTAGGCCGCTATGGCGGGCCCTCCATATCCCATACTATGACAAGCCCATGGTTTTTTTTTTTAACCAAAGTTGCCTCTCCCTATACCGAACCGGGGAAATGATCACATGGTCAGTCACGGACACTAGCATCTTCTCAGCTGTGTTAAAATGGTCCAACGTAGTCCTTAGGTTCACATTGTTGAATCTTAAATCCAGGATTGTGATCATTTCAATATGGAGTTTGAAATAACGTTCATCTCAAGATTTAGAATCTAACGGTGTGGATCTGACCATGCATGGTAGTCCTCATAACCACTATGGCAATTCCCTTTTTGGGGGGCTTATACACGAAAGACAAAGTAATTAATTTGTGACCCATTTTTGGAGAGAAGTTGTTATCTGATGTTGACTTTTTTTTTTATAAGCAACTCATGTTGACTTTGGAAGACATGCAGGACCAAAGTGGTTGCAGCTTCCTTGAAAATTAAGATGAATTTTGCTTAGATAAGTGAAGTGTCATACGTTGTACAAGAATAACGTCCAATAGCAGCACAATAGCGTCAAAATAACATCGATAATGGTAAAATAACGAAAAACAGACAAAATAAAGGCCATTATTTCCGTTATAACAGGCGTAATAACACTAATCCTATTTTTCGGTACTGGGTGTTATTTTTTAAATTACATACCGGGGTTGGGGTGTTACCATTATAATAGCTGTTACAATATATATACTACTATAAAGCCAAAACCGGGGTTTCCGTTCACGTACGCTTCACAGTATACCCAAACCCTAATATCCTGAAAATACTTCTTTTTTCTTTTCTTTTTTTAAATTATTCACTTAGAAGGGATTTTTTTTGTCTTTCGATAAGCTCATTAAATGAAGCCTCCCAAAAAAACATAACTCCTCTTACACAAGTCACGTGCCACACTCCCAGAGGAAACTGACCGTATGGATGTTTGGACAATCCTTAGGTATACTGACAAACCAAAAATCTGCGAGTAAAGCTTCTATCACAACAGCCTGCAAATCACACAATCACAAGCCAATGAGTTCTTGGCACGTACACCTCAAAGCAAAAGCACATGGGTACATTACAAAAAGTACTTGTGTACGTGCCGAGAACTCATTGGCTTGTGATTGTGTGATTTGCAGGCTGCTTTGATAGAAGTTTACTCAATAATCAGGTTGAATTTTGGTAAGTAGATCCATCATCAAAGTTCCTCATCATAAAGTTATTCTTAGTTACTAACTGCAAGTTAGCAAGGAAAAGTTGGCATTTGCACTCCATTTTGGCATGAGGTAGTGTCCCCCCTTGTCTTCAATCTCTTGCAAACTATTTTTTCCTTGATTATTAGGTAGGAGAGCAATGTTTTTAAATGCAAAGACATGGGTACGCCTTTTTAAAGTCTTGGAAGGAAACCGTGTTGTCTGGGGAATGAGACATACTGTCTCGGCTTGACTTACCCGAGACAGCCTATATTCATCTCTTTTTCACATTGTTTTGGAGCGTCCAAGTTGACTCACCCGGGTCAGCTCTTTTTTAACCATGTGTATTTTTACAACGCCACCCCTGAAAATTGAAAATAAATAGTAATACCTACGTACTTTCAAACTTAACAGAGAGTTGAGGGATCTTGGCAATTGATCATAAACGACCAATCGTTCCCCATCATAATGTCTCCACGCCACCTTGCCGAGGACGATAAAAACATCGGCAAATTCAGTATTCACACTCAAAAGTTGCTGGAGCAATCGACTACAAAGCGTGAGCAATTTCAATTTTGCATGTGAGTGCCCCAGAGAAATTTCTCCAATCGATAGGAGTTAATTCTCTCCTTAAAAAGGAGTCAACTGTCAAGACTAAGATGGAATTGCTAGTATGGATCTTGAAGCTGTTTCTTTCTTGTGACCTTATCAGGGTAGCTCCTCTAACCTTAAAAGATGATGATTTCATACTTCATGGTGCCCTCAAGATGTCCTATAAATATAATCATCGAACAGGTTTCATACTTCTATCTCTTGCTCTACTCCATTGCTGGAACAAAGCCCACTGGAATGAAGTAGGCTAGACCGTCAGACCACCTCACCAGAACAAGACGAACTCTACAGCTATAATATAAATTTGGGTTTGATCCCTCTCTGCTCTTTGATTTTCCAAACAAATAAAACAGATCTCTTCGTCTTCAAAGAACGATTTGTTCTTTTGACCAGAAACGGAAGTTGTGGTACCCGTTTGATATTTGGATTACTAACTTCAAAGAATGAGAATAATAATAGAGGAAGCTTGCTCTGGTGAGGTGATCCAACAGTGACTGACTTCATTCCAGCAAGGAGTTTCGCTCTGACAAAGTGGTTGGGCAAGAAGACTTTTTTTACCACCAACACCACTGGCAATTGGGCTGATGGGGGAAGAAAGCAGCACCATGCATGCATGCCCAAGTATCCCTGTTTCCAGATTAGCAGCATTTGAAAGTAAAATATACATAAACAGAATAAGAATCGAATCAATGAAAGCAGAGCAGACAGAGAGCTTTGAGTGAGTAAAGTAATCTCTCAATTCCCACTTGAGCATTAAATAATTCGATGGGTTTGATTTGGATCCCCACCAGCACTAGCAAATTGCGACTAAGGATATTATTAAACAGATGCCTTATGATTCCAAAAGCAGCTACAAGGAAGACAGGAGTGAGGCTGAGAGTGCACTTTATTAGATAACATACCAAGTGAGAAACATTATAACATTAATAAAGGGGACTAGTGGCAAAGTTGGTAATGAGATTTTGACAGAATAATGAGAACGAAAGTACAAGAGCATGCACATTATACTAACTCCCTCCACCCACTCCCCACCCTTCACCCTCTATCCGAAAGAACAATAAACCAAACAATTCAGAAAAGTTTAAAAGTTGAAACCCCACCAGAACCTGTCCAACCCAACCACCACCTGTAAGCAACAACACCCCCACTAACAAATTCATACTCCGCCTTTTTAACAGGACCATGTCTACCAAAATCCCTTGTCATCGTGACAGAGTGAGGAAAGAGAGATTATCTTAACTAAAATAATAATAATTAGTATCATAGTGTCATAGAGAAAGAGTTCAATCTTTGCCACCGTGGCAGGATTCAGCTCAGTTCTTGAAATTCCCTATTCCAAGCTTCTTCACTTCCACTTTCAGAGACTTGAGGTACTTAACGGCTTCATCAAGAACAGCAGCAGTATTCATCTGGTCAGCGCCAGGTACAATTCCCCGTAGTGTCTTTACCATTTTCTTCGTTCTCTGTCGCTTCCTTTCACTGTTGCAGCTGCTGGTGCTGCAGCCGGATGACTTTTGAATAGGGGAAGAACACAACCTCTGCTTGCTGGGTTTGGAACCATAAGTTGAACATGAGTCAGGGGAACCACTTCCACAGCTACCGAGAGTCCGGGCAGTGCTAACCTCTTCCTCGTCGTCTTCTAGTTCTTCTTCCAAACTCAACAAAGCATCAATGTCTTCTGTGTCCTCTTTCAGAGGAGAGGAAGATTCTCTATTCTCTGTACCTGTATCTTTCCTCCCGCCATTATCTTGGACAAACGTTGCATGGATATCAAAACCAGGGCGATTGAACTTGTGGGCAAGTGCAGGGTGGAACATGACCCGGCTTCTGTTATCTGTCTGGTCAAAGATTATGAAATTCTGAGGACAGACTCCAGATGGTTGGAGTTCAACCCCATGAAAGGGTCTCGAGTACTTTGCACTTGGTGGTAGAGTCACGCCTAAGGCGGGTGCAACAGGGGCACTACATATATATCCACCATCTACTTGATATGAAATAGGGGGCACCTCCTTTCTAGGATTAAATCGTTGGTCACTCTGCATGAGTGGTCCTGACTGGCTGTTCAAATACAACGTATGGGTGGGTGCAAAGTTGGTTTTGATGAAGGCAACTGTTTGAATTTCAACTGGACGAGGTTTCCTAAGTTACTGAGGAGACTAAATAGGAGAGAGTTATGCCATCGCCATGGGGGAGATAAAGCTGTCCACCCCAGTTAACAGCTAAAGTAAACAAATATTTTGTTTCTGTTACAGCCTTCTCATGACTAACACAAGGATGACACTCGGTTCTGGGTTTCAGAGCTTTGTAATATTTAAACTACGTAACAGGCTTAAGCAACTGGCGGAAGTACTCGGCCTGCCATGTCAAAGGGAAAGATATAGAATTATAAATAGTAGCAGAATGAACATTTTCAAGTATTAAGATGCCAAAAAAAAGCAGCATAGCAGTGATGGAGGAGAACAAAATGGAAAAGATCCACATCATCCAACAATTTTGTTAATTCACACAAATGCCAAATACTTCATCACATATATAGCACTCGATAGTATATAAAATGCAAATGACTGACCCAAAATTGTTTCACGTTTTAAATACAAGACATAATCACGTAACATAGGTAATTTTTTTTTTCCTTAGAAAGGTGACCGCATAAAATGGATCACATGCATTTGTTATGGCTTTTATTTCTATTTCGCCCTTTTTATTTCTTTCATTCATATGTATGTCTTCATATGTAACCAAGGGTATTCCTAGAATTTTATCTTTATTAGTGAAATAAAACATTACTGGGGGAATCGTGGATACAATTCACGATTCCCACTTTCTCCCACTCCATCGTCTTCTCTCTTCCTTCTTTCTTTCCTTATACAATTAATCTCTCTGTAGATTGCTACATGGTATCAGAGCATGCGATCATTACTGTTCATTAGGTACTATTCACCGCATTGTTCATCGGGTCTTGTTCATCAATACTAGACATCTGGAGTATTACTTTTTCAAGTCCTAGAAGTTTCAGTTTCAGTTGCCCCAACAGGTTCTAGATCATCCACTGCTGCTCCACAGGACAAGGCTACTATTCCTCTAGTTAGTCTTTCTCTCTTTTTCTCCATTGTGCCTCTCCTTTTCTCTCAAACCCTAACTTAACATGGTATCAGAGCATTTTTTATTTTGCTCTGTAAACCTCTTCTTTTCTTTTCTTTTCTTCTTCTCTTCTTTCCCTTTAAAACACTTTGATGCGGGAGTATTCAACTACGATGTCTGTTGCTACACCGAATCAGTGCCAAGTCAAGCAAGTGGACCCTATTTTACTATGTATAGTAAATCTCGTTTTTACTATTTATAGTAAATCCTGAAATTATTATTTATAGTAAATTTTGATTGAAGTATTTTTAGATATGTGGGCCCCGTGAAGATTTTCTTTCTTTATTTTTAGTTCAATTAGGATTTTCTAATTAAATTTTGTTTCCAATCAAGATTTTGGGATTGATTGCAATATTAGGAGTTTCTTATTTTAGTTGATTAGAATTAGAAAACTTCAATTTGACTAGAATTAGGGAAGTTCAATTAGGAGTTTTATAAATAGGATGTAATTCTTTGGTTCTAAATTTTTTTTTCTATTGAATGAATTATGAATGAATCTTTTAAAGAAGATTTACATGCTTTGTGCTTAATTTTTCCCTTTACGGGTTTGGCGTAAGGCCAAGGAAGCGATCCCCACCTTTGATCTTCCATCTCTCCTCTCTACCTCTCCCTCTCATTTTCCCACAAAAAATCGCAGGTCGAGCCGTTATCCTACGTCACCCTTCGTCTATGATCTTTTCCTTTAGTAAGTTCAGGTCTTTCTGAAAGCTAGTTCCTGAGTTCATGACTTCAGAAGTGAAGCAAGGAAAGCTGCTTTGAAAGCTATCCAATCACTCTAAGCCAGTTGTTGAAGTGAGTTAAAGTCTTTCCGGGCTATTTGTTCTCGAATCGGAAGGGGTGTTACGGGGCGCCCATGCACTGGAGGTCAAAATCACGCTTACGAACGTCGGGAACTTGCTCAATATAGCTACTGCTACTGGTGCTTCTACCAAACTCTCCGTTTCTGATCTCAGCAGGGCTACTGCAATCCTCTAGTTTGTGGAGTTTATGGCGTGGTTGTTTGTGACTGCCTGAGGTTCTGATGAACCAGATTTGATGGTGTGTTCGTTTGTAGCTGGCTGAAGTTCTAATGAACCAAATTTGACGTTGTATGCTGCCCTCGCTCTAAAGTTGCGAACAGAGTTTCTTTTCACAGGTATTCTTTAGATGTGTTCAGTTCAAGTTTACTTCTACCGTACCCCTTTCAGATGTACTTTAGAGCTGTTGCACTTCGTTTCCAACAATTTAGTGCATGATGTGTGGCTCCTTTCCATGTGCTGGTTCAATAGGGTTGTGACCTCTCTAGTGATCTCTGGTGATTGTCGTTAGTTTGTTTTGTCCCTTTCTTCTCGCAAAGTAACTTAGGCGCAGTGACTGTGTAAAATGCTCGCCAAGTGTTTGTTTTAATGACTGTGTGAAGGAGGCTATTCAATACTGTTTTTGGTGTGGATGTACGGTGTGACAACACTGTTTGTATTTTGTTGGTAGTGTTAATCACGTCATGGTGTCTTTTATCGTGTTATGGCTACCTCGGTGTTGAGAAAATTCTAGTTTGGGGTATGTCTGACAGCATCAGTACCCAAATAACTTGCAGTGGTCTCATTCAATTAAAGTGTTTCTGTGCACCAAGAAGAAATCCAAGTTTTTGGTTGAAGATCCGCATAAGGTTGATGATAAATCATATGAGGATTGGATGAGTGATATGAACTAATACCCTCCTTTGTCTCAGGGATGAGAGCTATTTGTAGAGAGCCTTTGCCTTCACTCTTGTTTGGGGCTTAGCGCGGCGTAGGTCACCTCGACCATATATACATATATATATATATATATATCACCACATTGATTTGGAAAGAAAATAGGTCATAATTTCTTAAGATTTTCCTTCAGAGCTTGTACAACTCAAAAATAACTAAGAAAATAGATGGACAAAAAGTAACTACAAAATTTGTCGGGCATAATATATATTCAAACATCAAAGCTTTGTCGCAGAGATTTCCTGAACAGATGAAGCACTCGTGTCAACATGTGTTGGGTTCCGAAACTCCACCAGAACACTTTTAGATTTCACTTTGGTTTTTCTTTCCTTAATTGCAAGTACATATTACCATAGATTTTGAATACAATTCGAAATATAATGTTTCTCTATGACAAATGTAACATTGTATTCATATACTCTGTAGTCAAGGCGCAAGGCACACCTAAAGCGCCTTAGAAGGGTCAAGGCAAGGCACGTTTAATAAGGCGTGCGCCTCAAACTAGGCTCCAGGCGCATCAGGTGCCACCTCGCTAAAATACATATTTTTTTGTAAAAAAATTGTACTTTCACCTATTATATTAAGCATTGGTATGAAATGAGAGATACAATTGAACCTATCTCATTGAAAGACATTGATGAAAGTAATGAATGACTACTTGGGGAGATAAAAACAGAAGGTGGAGAAGCAGAAAATGAATTGGTATTTGAGGATGATAGCTTGACATGGAGTGTTGTTGCAAGAGTTGTTGGAGTTGGTGAATCAACATCAAATACTAGATCACAATCAAGGTCAATAGTAAGAGCAAGGGCTTTAATATTTTAAATGACGGCGATATTAGTTAGAACTAATTGTGGGCTATTTGAAATTTTCAACATTTGCTATTTTTTATGTTTTATGGCTTTTTGATTACCTGTTTTGTATTTAGATAACGACAATATTAACTAAAATTGCTTTTCGGTTACATGAGATTTTCGACATTTGCTATCTTTTATGTTTTATGGCCAATGATTACCTTTTTATGATGTTATTTTTCTTAATTTTTTATATATTTATTATGAATTTTAATATTGCGCCTCGTTTTAGTCAGGCGCGTGCCTCGCCTTGAGCCTCAGGCACTAGAGGTCCTAGCACCTTAAGTGCGCCTTACGCCTTTAACTACCTTGTTCATATATGCTCCCGTCTACAGGCATATACAACTTATATAATCCACTGTAATCCGTATTCCTATATTGAAAATAATTACTTTCTTTTACACTACAAAATTGATTGACAAATCCAAAAGCCTATATTTTAGGGTTTGAACCTGACACTTCCTACCCATGTTGAATTATGATACTCATACTCTGTCAATACAACATAGCATACAAGGAACTACTGTTTTTTTGCAAACCCCAATATAAAAGACAACCAATATAGCAGCATATTCCCACCACAATATAGAGAGTACACATCTCAAGATAAGCAAGGTAATATATATAAACAGAAAGGGGAACACATCTACCTGACAAACTTGCATCAATTGGTAATACGCAATGATCCTGACATTCATTATAATCTTCCCGACTTCCTTCACTGTTCGATGTCTCCTTGGGTTAACCGCAATGTACATTCTCACCCTCCAAAACTAGTACAATAAATAATATAAAAATGAATCAAAAGGATCTTTTCACAAATCCAAGTTATCTCACCTGAGGCAATAACACAGAAAACCCTCGTTACATTATAGCCTTAAAGGAAAAAAGAAGGGGAAAAAACCTAAAAGCATATTAACCCAATATTATTAAAGGAGCTTCATGTAATCAATTTAAGAAGTTAAATCTTCAAGTCGTATTAGATCCTTGATTTTCTATACATTTATAGTAAAGTAAGGTTGAAATATCGTACAGAAGGCCATGACTTGGAGAGCAAGATCTTACCAGATGAACTCCAATCTTACAGTATCACACGAAAGAACACCACCAAGCAAACGCAATTCCTGTTGTAGTTAACAAAAGAAGACGTCCAAGGCATGCTGATTGATTCCCTCCACTCAAAATCTGTAGCAAATAACAGAAAATTAATGCATTCTACAACTAGAGAAATCCAAAAGCCAGTAACCTAGTCAGAAGAAACTGTTTACTGATGGAAAACTATCAGATTTGCGTCCAACAGAAGCTATAAGCCTATAACAGAGCTGAACTTAATAGAAACCCTAAAATGCTATGAGAAATTGAAAACCCGACTAAATCATGGGAATTGAAGCCTGAAACGAAAGATAATTAGCAGATTAAATAAAATTGGAATAAAATTTCTGCAAAGAAAAAGTGTAGCTCGCCCCTAAATCAAAGAAAACCCCAACAAATGAAGGGAAAATGTTTCGGAATCTGTAATTTCTTACATAGAACTAAACCAAGTCTACATTAAAAAAAACGCAGCACGACGCATAGACCACCTAAAAACCAGGAAAAACCCTAAACCAGAACCAGATCAGCGCAATATGTAGTAAAATTCATAAGAAATCACTTAAATCCCTAAAGAGACGAAATTGTAGATCGTAATTAAAGCATGAATCCCAGCAAACAGAAGACAGGTAACGAAATAAGTAAGAAAAAAAATCAACGAGAAGCAAATTTACAACGAAGGATCTAAAAAACGAAGCTTAAATCCGTGATAAACCCACACTCTAGTTGAAATTAAAAGAAATTCAAGAAAAATAGAAGCGAAACATCAGCTACAAATCTACTGCAAGCCCTAGAAACCAGATGAAACCCGGTAGAATCATGAAAGAACAGTAACAGATCCAAACCTAGGGTTTCTGAGAAGATCGCACCATGGAAAATCCAAAAAAACAGCTGAAATCAATCTAAAAACTGAAGCTTCTTTTTTTTTTACGGATTTGGAGGTTCTTCAGCAAGGGAAGATTGCAAAAGAGAAAACACGTCGAGAGAGATCGGCAGAAGAGAAAAAGAAAGGACTAACGAGAGGTTTTCAATTTAACTCGAGGTTGGGTTAAAATCTAACATTTACAACACTTCTATGGAGCCTCCCAAAGATATCCTCAACCGTTGGATTAGAGCTTGGGAAATGACTTCCGTTCATTACGGATCCGATGTAGACCGTTGGATTAGGGGAGTGGAATGAGGAGTAGAGATCACGAGTTTGTGACATGTCAGTTCATTCTTTCTTGCCTCGGATGTGGTGGTTAGTGGTGTACTTGATGTGTCAATGTATTCACTCACAAAATGCCACGTAGCACACGTTGGGGTCCACTGATCCATGGATGTTTGGCCTACCCTTGGTGGAAACATTAAAAATCGGCGTGTTTGGTGATTTCTAGACGTTGGATTGAAGTATTTTTATGGGGTGATTCTAGCCATTAGATTCAAATATTTTGGGTACTCAAATTAACAGCTAGGAATCCTCACTCAATCTAATTTTGGTCCGTAGATCCACCAAAAAGTGGGCCAAACATCCATAATTCAGTGAGTCTGAGAGAGTTCCACGTGGCATTCCCAACACTAGTTCCTTGGCCGAAGGACAGACACAAGAGACCAGGGAGCTTGTACACCTACTAGACCATAATTACCGTCTACACATACATGATCTGCCACTACTTCGACCCATTCGATGGTGGAACCGTGGAAGTCTTTTGCAAGTTGCACCCTTGCAATTGCAAGCTGTTGACGGGTCGGGTTGACCCCAACTAATACATCGGGTTGCAATATATCGGGTTTTTCTCATCTTATGATTCTTATCCCATTTACTTCTAACCGGGTCAAAATTCCATCCATTGAAACTACGGAAAAAAAAAAAAAAAAACCGTGACGGTGACTTTATCAATACCCAAATAACCGTGACAGTGACTATTAAAATCCAAATAACCGTTCTACCCTTTGCAGTCCTTGGCTCGGCCACTCATTTTCGTGGTTAACCGTTAACCCGTTGGATAGCACAACCCAAAACTTTTATCATATCTGAATCGGGTCTGGATCTCACTATGGTTGGTCTTGATCAATCATGATCCGATCACGTGACCTACCAAATGGGGCCTTTGATAAGTTGGGAAAACATTAGATACAGGGGACTCCCCTACGCAGTTGATGCATTGGACTCTCGTGGCCCTACATCGCTCAATTTTTTGGGGCCCATTGATCACATGGATGTTTAGCCAACTCATTGGTGGATGAGCTAACTAAAAATCATCCCGATAGATTATTTCTAAGGGTAGCTCTATGGGCACCCACGTCTTTCGGCTGGGCACCCTACTTGGACCCAAATACCCCTCTCTTCAGTCGGGTACCCACCCTATCCCCGTCCCTTCTCCTTCCCTCTCTACTGTAACTCCCTCCCCCCCCCTCTCTCTCTCACTCTCCACCCTCTCTCTAAACCCTAAACACTCTCTCTCAATCTCTCTCTCTCTCTCTCAGGCTTTAGCCTCCACAGTGCTGCACTACCATGGGGGCTATGTAGCCCACGGTCAGGCTGGCCGTGGTCTACATTGTCCCCAAGGCAATTCAGTGCTGTGGGAGCTAAAAGCTCAGGGAGAGAGAGAGAGAGAGAGAAGGAGAAGGGACGGGGAAGAAGTGGGTGCCCAGCTGAAAGGAGGGGTATTTTGGTCCAGGTGGGGTGCCCGGCTTAAAGATGTGGGCACCCGTACAGCTACCCTATTTCTAACTGTTGGATTTATTGCCTAAAAAATACTTAAATCCAACGGCTAGAATCAATGCAAAAAGTACTAACATCTATGGCTAGAAACAACCCATCAGGTTGATTTTGGTATGTATATCCAATAAGGGGTGGGCTAAACATCCATGAGGTTAGTGGGCCCAAAACATTGTGCTATGTAGGGCTACGAGAGTCCTCTGCATCCAAAGTCATCTCCATATAAAAAATTTCAGTAAGTTCTCCCTTTATTTAAAATTAAAAAGTTAAGATGTGAATAAAATAATCGTTTTTGCCTTGTTTTTCAACACTTTGAAAAAAAAGCGTGTCTATGCTTGTTACACGTGCGAAAAGCACCAAGCCCCCACCTTTTCAAGTGGTCCCAAAGTCTAACATGACGCTAGGTATCGATGATGGTGGGAAATGGAGTAAAACTTTGATGACAACCGGCAATATGAGCCACATGGCACACTCTTAGAGGACTCTGACCGTATGGATGTTTGGCCAATCCCTAGGTGGACCTACAAACCAAAAATCAGCCTTATTAATGATTTCTAGGCATTGGATTGAAATTATTTTTATGGGTTGATTTTAACCGTGGGAATTTGTGCATTATTGACCATTATTTGAGGTACAAAGATTCAAAGGTGTAAGTTTCAAAAAATTATATAAACAAAAATAAACTTTTTTTGTCTGTAATCTCTTACCTAATTGATCAATATACATGGAACATTTAACAAAAAAAAGATTATAATCACTATACATTGAACAATTAACAAAAAAATATTATGATCACCATACATTGAACAATTAACAAAAAGGATTATGATCACCATACATGGAACAATTAACAAAAAAAGGTTCATAAGCCTCAATAAGTTTACGGCACTTGTGCCTCAAAAAAGTTCACAAGCCTCAATGAGTTTATGGTATGTATGCCTCAAAAAAGGCTCATAGGCCTCTATATACAATTCCAATTTTTCTTATTTTCTTTCTTTCTCTTCTCATTTTTCGTGCCTTTTTCCTTTTCCTTGCGTTGCACCTTTTCTTTGCCTTTCTCTTCTTGTTGACGACTTCTCTTGAGCTTCACTAAGATGATTTCTATGCGATGCTGTGGGAGCATATCATTTTTTTGGTGCATCAGGAGCGAGTGGCTCAGTATGATTTCTTCCTATTATTGTAACCTAATAAGGAGAACAACCATTGTCATGTTAGCAATAGAAAAAAGAACTAAATCAAATTTTATTAATAGAAGATGGTTGGATCCAATTAAAGTCGTCATCAAAATTTTGATTGAATCTAATTAATAATAAGTAATTGAGTTTTTCTTAATATCTGTTGGATCCAACCAAAGTTGTCATCATAATTTCGGTTGGATCCAACCAATATTATGGAATTCTGAGTTTTTCTTAATGACCTACCATTTTTACTTCCCTTCTTCGGCGTGGATTCAGAGAATCCAATGGTGGTTTTACTTTGGTTAAAAGTATATGCCATCTCAACGCTATCACCATCGTTGGATTCTTAGAATCCACGCCGAAGAAGAGAAGTGAAAATGGTTGTAAAAAGGAAAAAATCACCGAAATAAGATAATGGTTAAAAAAAAAGTAACAAAAAACTCAATAAATAGTTAGTTTTGAATTTCTGGATGATAAAACTCAAGAAAACTAAAAAAAAATGAAAAAAAATGGGGAATGGTTAGATGGAATAGAGAAATCAAACTTAAAAAAGAAAAGAAAATAACTTAAAACTCAACGGAATAGCAACCGGCCGGCGTAGTATTGTTGGAAGAGTTTCGCCGGACGTTGTAATGTCACCGGAAAACGTTGCCGGTGCCGATGACGGAGACGAAGGGGTAGGAGAACAATTGAAAGGAAGAAAAACTAAACCCTAAGCTTTTTACCCCTTGTTAATGGCTGGTTGGGGTGCCTTTAAGCAATGGGGTGCCCACAATGTCTCACATATGTTGGTTGGATGAGACATATAGAGAGTGTCGGCAGTATATAACTAACACCATTTCTCCGTCCCTCTCCTAGAGCCTGAGTTTTCTTAGTGTCAGTTGTATACCACTGATATGAAGAAACAAATATCGGTTGGATCCGACTGACCCTGTCTTACATATGTTGGTTGGATGAGACCGATAGAGCCTATTCTAAGGTTGTATGATACCGACAGAGACAATTATATTGGTACAATATCTGTACTTCTTTTTTTTTTACTTTCTTAATTTATATTACTTTCATTTTAAGTGACTTTGAAATAATTACAAGGCTCAAAGACCACAAATCACAACAAAAATAGGGGGCGTAGACCTCCACAACAAAAATGGCACTCGTGCCTCCACAAAAAAAAGGACTCGCGGACCTCCACAACCACAAATGGCTCATAGGCCTCCATGATAACAAAAAGGGCACACAAGCCTCGACAACCAAAAAGGGCATATAGGCCTCCACGACAACAAATGTCTTAATCATCATCCACTAGAATTACATCTTTCGAAACAACATTCCCACGAGTCATTTCTTTAAATTCACGCATCCTCGCTAGCTATATCAGTCATTTCTTTCAGAACAACATTCCCATCATCATTACTTATGGAGTTCTACAATAAAAAGAGTTAACATCAATATCATTTAATGTATAAATAAACTAAGAAACCAAAACAAATTAAACACTCACTTACTTCTTGTTGTAAATGATCATTGGGAGATGAATGCCTTTAGCATATTCCACATCATCAATATTAGGTTTCTAATGCCAAAAACATAGGACAACAAGAAAAATATTTACAATTTTAGCACATTCGGTTATGTTTAATTGAAATTGCTTCATCCATTCAGTGGAATCCAATCGACATGGATGAAGCCATGTCAGTATCGAGAAACTGACATGATGAGTTGCAAACATTTATACAATATGCAAAAAAAAAATAGGGCAAAGATGCCGGTAATGGCGAAGTTAACTCTATTACTAGTGAAGAAGATGTTTGTGGAATGTTTTCTTCCATTTGAGTTGATTTTTTCACACATCTAGTCAATTTAAGTGAGCTTTTCACTTTGTTTTATGGATTTTTTACTCTTTCAATAAATTTTTTTTGCATTGTAGCTGTCAAAGGTGATTCCTTGGCGTTTCTCCGATGATCTCCAGCGATCTCTGACGATTCTAAGGTCGTCGATGGCGTTACCGCCCTTCAGGTGTAAGGATGGGGTGAATTAGGGATTGGGTGAAGAGGAGATGAGCAATTGTAGGATGAGCAAGACAAGGGTGCTCTCATAATAGGTTTTAGTAAGGGGGCTATCAAAGGCTCCTCATATTTAAGGGAAAAATATGGGGTGCCCTTGAAAATTATTGGGGTGTCAATAAAAGTTTCTTAAACTTTAATGTATTTACGAAAACAAAAAAAACTTTTTGAAATTTACAAAAAAAAAAGTAACTAAATGTATCTGACACTGAAAGAGCGTCTGTCAGGACCAAAGAGTGTTTGTCAGTAGCACATACTTTTAAAAAAAAAATCTGTCATCTGACAAACGCTCTTTTAAATGGCGTTTTTGCCCGATAAGTGTTTTTTGAAAGGACATTTTTTCCTGGGAAATGCCCTTTGAAAGAACGTTTGGTGAGGATGAGGAATCTCACAAAAATTCAAATCATTCTGATATTAATAGACTAGTTTAGAAGTTAAAGAATTATGAACCGTCGATTTTTACCGTGTATCTTGAAAACCACATTTGACGGGCTGATTTTTTATAGGGGTGATCTATATGGAGAGAAGCAACTGGAAAGAGATGAGAAATGGCGGGAGAGGAGGGTTTAGAGGGAGAGAGAGTGAAGTGACAGACGTGCGTCTGTCAGGTGAAAACGTTCTTTGAAAGAGTGTTTTCTCCTGACAGACGCTCTTTTAAAGGGTGTTTGTCAAGGTCAAATTTGACTTTGAGATAAAGAACGTTTAGTTACTTTTTTGTAAATTTCAAAAAGTTTTTTTTGTTTTTGTAAATACATTAAAGTTTATTTTTGTTTTTATAATTTTCTGTAAGTTTTACTTGAAGAGAGCAAGTTACTAATTTCATTGAGAATATGATATTTAAATAATACAATATCCGTCCATCAATCTCTAAGTCATAGAGATCAAGATTTAAAGGAGGTCGTTTTAACAGTTTAATGGACTAGGGGTGTTACTGTTAAAACCGTTAAAACGGATTGAAACGGCCAGGGGCAAAAATGGAAAAATTGAAAAAAATGGAATTTAATGGAAAAAGTGGCGCTGAAATTCAAATTTTGAAATTTCAAAATTTCAAAAAAAAATAGAATTTAATGAAAATTTAACAGAATTTAATGGATTTAACGAATTTAACGGCCATTTTTTTCACAAAATTTTCAGAATTTAATGGCTGTTAAAACGATTTTAATGGTCGTTAAATTAAAAGCGTCAAAATGTGTTTTAAACTGTTTTAACGGAAATGGGCTTGGGGCGTTACTATTTAAATGGCCGTTAAAATCGTTTAAACGGCCATTTTTAAAACCATGGTAGAGATTAGATATATACAAATAGATTCGGAATATTTTATTCCTAATTATTAGAAAACTAAATAAGAATGTGGATATACTCAAATTGAATCTGAATATTTGATTCCTATCTTGTAGAAGACACAATAGGAATGTCGATCTTGCAAATCTGCTACTTGGTTGACCAATCCCAATACTCCCCCTCAAGTTGGAGCGGGTAAGTCAAGAACACCCAACTTACCAATCAACCGTTGAAAAGAGGCTTTGCCCACGGACTTCGTAAAAATATCTGCGATTTGTTGTGAGTTAAGGATGTATATAGGCGAAAGAAGTTTGGATTGAATTTTTTCGTGGACAAAATGACAATCGAGCTCTATGTGTTTCGTCTTTTCATAGAAAACCGGATTTGTGGCAATGTGGAGGGCAACTTGCATGATTATCACAGAACACATTTATGGACTCAGGATGAGAGATGCCAAAATCTAGTAATATATATTTAAGCCATTGGAGTTCGAAAGGCACAGTGGCAAGAGCCCGGTATTCGGCCTCTGTTGAAGAACGGGAGACCATGCTTTATTTCTTAGTTTTCCAAGATATGGGGCTAGAACCAAGCAAAGTGCAATGCCCTGCAGTGGGCGTCGAGTAGTGGGGCAACTAGCCCAATCGGAATCACAAAATCCTTGCAAATGGAGATTACTTGAGGATGATAAAAGGATGCCCTTGCCGAAGAACTCTGTAAATAGCGTAATATGACTGGTACGGGGAGCTTGCATGAATTGGCTCAAGATGTGAACACATAACACGATATCGGACCGGGTAATGGTGAGATGTCACTAAACGCCTATATGATGATGGATTAGGCAGGTCACCATCGGTGGGAGTGAGAAGAAGACGCTGCTCCATAGGAAAATCAGAGGTTCTGGCACCCAAGAGCCCCAAGTCATCAAGAATGTCTAAGGTGTATTTGAGTTGATAGAGAAAGAGGCCTTTAGGGGACGAGCCACTTCAATGCCAAGAAATACTTTAGTGTGCCAAGATCTTTGATGTGAAACTTGCTTTTCAAAAAATTCAAGTCTTGGATGGCAGAATCATCATTGCCCATGATGATAATGTCATCAACATAAACCAGGACAATAGTAGAGGACTGACCCTGTGTCTTGGTAAAAAGAGAGTAGTCGGCTTGAGACTGAGAAAAACCTGCTTCTTGGAGCACTATAGAGAACTTGGCGAATCAGTTTCGTGAGGCTTATTTTAAACCATTTAATGATTTGTTCACTTTACACACCCGACGCTCCCTCTGTTGAGAAAAAATAGTTGGAAGAGACATGTCATCTAGGTCTCCATGCAAGAAAGCATTATGCACAAATTGATGAAGGGACGAATGCTTGATAGCTGCAACAGCAAGAAGAATGCGGACATTGATCAATTTTACTACGGGAGCAAAGGTTTCATGATAATCCAGTCCCTCTATTTGAGTGAACCCTTTTGCCACCAAACGGGCTTTGTATCGTTCGACGGTAGAGGACCTAGCAAGGATCTGGAGCAAAGAGGTTCGAGCATTGGATCCAGCATTAGGAGCAAGGGAATGAGGGAGAGAAGGTGCGAGCTGCTTGCTGGAAGCAGTTTCACTCGGAGAAACGAGACCTAGTCATCGATTTGATTAGCACTAAGAGAACATGCACAAGAATGCTAAACAACGTGTTTGATCAGCACTATGCGACCACCTGCTGATTGAAGTTTTGATTTCCACCCTGCAATCCGCGTCGATATCTTTTCAATTAAAAATGAGAATGCCTCCTTTTTCAGCCTTCCAAATGAGTTTGGAGCTCGATCCTAAGTACATGGTGGGTAGTTCCTTCCTCAACACCCCAGTGAGGTTTTGAATGAAATTCACTCGAGCAATAGGCAATATTTCAGACGTACAGAAACAACTCTTACTAGTGCTTACCAACTGCCCTTCACTTTTTTCATACATGTAAAGGAACTTTAAGAGATTTTGAACAGAAGCTTTTCTACCATTCAAGAATATAAGGCGGTCATCTGCAAACAATAAGTGTGTAATCAGCAAGCAAGCTCTAGGGCGAGAGTAATGACCCACAATGCCTGCATTAAAGATCTTTTTCAAACCCCTACTGATAACCTCCTCTGCTGGAATTAAAAGACTCGGAGACAAAGGATCTACTTGCCTTAGCCCTCTCGAACCCATGCAGGACTCCATTGATAAACATCGATAAGAACTCATTATTTAGACACCCTTGAATGAATTTAACACACTCATTTGCGAAGCCAAACTTGAAAAGAGCATCCCTCAAGAACATCCATTCCACCCTATCATAGGCCTTAGCCATGTCAACATTTAGAACAATATTCCCACCAGCAGACTTATGGTAAATATTATGTAGCGCCACCTTTAGGGTCAAGTCCCAATCCTCTTGATCTATCTTCTCCAGATTCTGTTCCCCTGCCCGACAATCTAGGTATTCCACTCCCAGTGACCTTCGTTGAACATCTATGGCACTCCCTTCCACCGAAGCTAGAGCCAACCCTAGAATTGAACTCCTTTCTTCCAGGCAAACCAGCTCCGGAACCTGGACTCTCACTCCTGGTGCTCCCTGGCAATGGTTCCCCACAGCCCCTCACCACTCCAGTCACTCAGTCGCCAATACTTATCCAATATGGATGCTTGAACCACCTTCTGGCATCAACGAATGGAGATACGAACAAGAAATCTCATTCCTTTACATGCAACAGGTTTTTTGATGGAGGTAGCGTTGTGAGAGTCCATGTGTTATTTTGTTCAAGAGCAGTTATTTCAGTAGTCATGGCTTCACGCCATTGAGGTAGCTTCACAGTTTTGGAAAAAGTAGTAGGATCAGTGGTAGAAGAAATTGCCACAAGAAAAGATTTATGAGTAACAAAAAATCTATCATAAGAAAGAAAGTGATGTATGGGATAGTGTGTACATGAGAGGCAACTGAACACTAATAGTCGTGGAGGTATGACGGCGGTTGGCGATGGCGAGTGTTGCTGGGATGAGAAATTGGTAATGGTGGGGTAGTGGGGTAGTGGGGTAGTGGGGGCAGGTAAGGTGGACAGAGGTAAAGTGGTGGGGGCTAGTGGGGTAGTGGTTGCAGGTGTGGGCGAGAACTCAAGGTGAGGAGAGTTGGCTAGGGGTTGTGGTAACACTGGTGAACGTGTTGATTTGGGGGAAGCATCATGAAAGGGAAAAGTAGTTCCATGAAACACAACATCAAGAGACGTATAAATAACCATGGTGTCAAGATCATATACACGGCAGCCTTTCTAAGCAAAGGGGTAGCCCACAAATATGTCAGGTTTTGCTCGTTGATCAAATTTATGATTGGGATCGTGATTGTGAGCAAAACATAAGTAACCAAAATCACGAAGATTGGAATAATTAGATTGCGATTGAAGTAAAACTTTATGAGGGGATTTTCCACAGAATAAAGCACGAGCGACCTCAATTAGATGCCGATGTTTTCGCTCAACGACCTCGTTCTGCTATGGGGTGTCAACACAACTTATTTGATATATAATGCTATGAGATCTGTAGAATTGTTGCATGTCATTGGAACAAAATTCTATACCATTATCAGAACATATTAATTTGATTTGACAATTGTACTGAGTGTTAACCATGGCAACAAACGATTGTAGATGAAATTTAGTTTCAGACTTAAAATGCATGAGATATAGCCAGGTACATCTAGAAAAATCATCTATAGTAGTAAGAAAAGAAAGTGCCCACAATAGAGATGATTGAGAAAAACTTCCCCAAATATTTCAATGTATCAAGTGAAATGGTGCATTAGTACTAATAGTACGAGAAGGAAAAGGAAGTTGAGTCTGTTTGGCTCGAGGACAAATATCACAAATGCAATTATTCAAACAAAAAATAAAAGGAAATTTCTTGGCTAAGTCTTGCAAACGTGAAGATGATGGGTGACCCAACCGTTAATGCCAAATATCAAACATTGGATGTGTAGCAACAAAGAAGGCATGTGGGACTTGAAAATAGTAGAGGCTTTCATGTACACTACCCACTCCAATCTTCCTCTTTGCGGACGGGTCCTAAAAAATGCGACAATCATGAGAAAATGTCACCGAATAGAGAAGAGCTTTGGTTAGTTGACTGACGGACAAGAGATTAACCTTAAATGATGGAATTTAAAACACATTATCAAGCTGAAATTCAGGAGAAAAAATGATTGAACTAGTGTGAGTAATAGGAACACGTGAACAAATTTGAATATTTGATTCCTATATTGTAGAAGACAAAATAGGGAAGTCAATCTTGCAAATCTGTTCGGTCCATCAAATGATTCCTATTTTGTAGAAGACACAATAGGAGTGTCGATCTTGCAAATCTACTACTCGGTTGACCAATCCCAATAAAAGGTTTGAAATTAGTAATCAAGCTGATTTTTGGTTTGTAAGTCCACCTAGGGATTAGAAAAACATCCATATGGTCAGAGTCCCCTTAGAGTATGCCATGTGGCTCATATTGCATTGTCATCAAAGTTTTACTTTGGGGAAGTGTGGGCCATAGCCATCTTGTATTCATTTCTTTCCGTGTAACTCTGAGATAAACCCAAATCACACCATATGCCAGTCGTTAGATAGATCACAATATAAGTCACTACCACAAACAGTACCCGCACATGGGACAGTGTTTTTTATGGTGCGCATCGCATGAATTTAGGCTATTTTGCAAGCTTTCCCTCGTTACAGGCTATTACATCCTTTTGGTTTGGTGGTCCCCATTGACTATTACACTATCGTCCGATGTCCTTGACTTAGATCGATTCAACTCTCTATGAAAGAGCACCAAGTTGGCTTTTTTTTTTTTTTGTCCTGTCCTCGCACCAAGAGTTTGGCAACCCCACATTTTGGGTGCACCCCTCAAACTCACATTTATTTTTGTGGGGTCCCCTACCCCACATCCGACCCTACCCTAGAAGTCCCAAAAAGTCTGCTTTGGAACCTTCTATGGATAAGCTATTCCACAACCATCTTAAGGATGGTGGATCGAAATATCTTTTGTCTTGTGTGGTAATGCCACACAAGTGATCGACTGTCTTGTCTGATTTAGCTATGAAAGTGTCACGCACCAAAATTTGACATAGATCTCAAGGTGTGAACGGTCCACCTAACAGTCCTCCTATTGATACAATTACTAAACTCTGAAATTTTAAGGATAACTTAAAACTCGGTTAATGTAAGAAATCTCTCTAATAATCCTCTTGATTGTCTTACTATCATCAATTCTTTGCAAAAGGCCTGGGGGTGGATGAGCTTTTGGGAAAAAGCCCAAATGGTTTAAATTATTAGTTGAATCTATCAAAAGATCTGAAATAGTTAAATCTAAGTATCTTGATAATCAACATGGAAATCATAAGAACAATGTGAAACCCACGTATTCTAAAGAAAAATCTATAATAGGAAAATTCAAACAAACTAAATTTGCTGGGCATAGTAATTCTAGACTAAGTGAGCTTTATAGGAAATCTAATGATTTAAAGAAAGAGATGGCTAAGATTTTTGAACTTAGACGATTTATCTATACTAGTCATGATGTTAAGGATCAATGGATCAGAAATGACAACAGGATGGCAAATTCTTCTTTTCCCAGACCAATAACAAAAATATCAAAACCACTTTCCAAGTATAAAACCATTTAGCTTAAGAAGAATGATAAAAAATGTCTAATGATTCATTCTGCTTTCATAGCTCTTGAGAATAATAAATGGTATTTAGACAATTGATGTTCTAAACACATGACTCGTGATAAGTCTATGTTCTGCAACATTGAGGAAAATAAGGATGGTAGTGTGACTTTTGGAGATGGTAGTATAGCTAAAGTTACTGGCCGATGAACTATTCAAGCTCAAAGCGTTCCTAAACTTGATAATGTTCTTTGTGTAGAAGGCCTTACAGTTAATCTCCTTAGTATAAGTCAAATATACGATAATAATCATACAGTTCAATTCACTAGCCAGTGATGTGATGCTATTTATGGATCCGGCAAGTGTGTTATGAGATGATCTAGAACCCCTGAAAACTGTTACATTATTGGAAGAAGTCCTAATTTATTTACAACTATGCTAAATTGAAATTTTTTTGCCTTATGACACTAAATACTAGGTTACATGAACTATAAGGACTTAGTTAAAATCACTAATAAAGAATTAGTGAGAGGTGTTACAAAATTAAAAAAACCTATTGGCACTATTTGTGGGGCGTGTCAAATTGGCAAGCAAATAAAAAGCTCCCATAAGAAAGAAAATTATTGTGCCATATCCAAAGTTCTTAATCTGATTCACATGCATGGATCTCATGGGGCCTTTGAGAACTAAAAGCTTGGGAGGTAAGAGATACATTCTTGTCATCGTCGATGATTACTCTAGACTTGCTTGGATTGCGTTTTTTAGAGAGAAATCTGATGCATTTGAAGAATGCAAAAAGATATGCCAAAAAATTTAAAATGAGAAAGACTATAGTATTGTCAGGATCCGAACTGATCATAGAGGAGAATTTGAGGATTCTTGGTTCACTGAATACTATGATGCCATATGCATTAAACATAAGTTTTCTGCACCTATTACACCACAACAAAATGGAGTGGTTGAAAGAAAAATATGGTGATTCAGGAAATGGCTAGGGTAATGCTTCACAGCAAAAACCTACCCCAAAACCTATGGGTTGAAGTAGTTAATACCGCCTGCTATACCTTGAATAGGGTTTACTTAAGACCAGGAACCTTGAATACTCCTTATAAAATCTGGTTTAGTAAAAACCCTAATGTTAAATATTTCAGGGTCTTTGGAAGTAAATGTTATATTCTTAAAGATAGAGAATCTCTTAGAAAATTTGACAAAAGAGGAGATGAAATTTTTTTTCTGAGATATTCAACTAATAACAGAGCTTATCGTTTTCTCAATTAAATAACAAGAACTATCATGGAATCTATTAATGTGGTTATTGATGACATGAGCATTGTGAGAATTTCTTCTCAAGACGACAATAATGAAGAAATTTGTCGAGTTGAAGACATTTGACTAACTCCATCTTCTAGTGATCCACATGATGATAAATCTCTTTCTTTATGATTAAGAAAAATCATCCTAGTGGCGACATCATTGGAAATGTTGAGAGTAGAGTCCAAACTCATATACAAATAAAAAATGTTGTTAATTTTGTCTGTTATACATCTCAATTTGAACCTAAAAATATTACTGAGGCTTTGATAGATGAAAACTGGATTAGTGTCATGTAAGAGGAACTTAGTTAATTTCCCAAAAATGATGTGTGGTATTTAGTGCCTAGGCCTAAAGATACAAATGTTATTGGTACTAAATGGATTTACAAGAATAAATCTAATGAGAAAGGCACAGTTGTCAGAAACAAGGCTAGACTTGTGGCTCAAGGCTACACTCAAATAGAAGGAATAGACTTTGATGAAACTTTTGCGCCAATAGCTAGACTAGAATCCATTAGAATTCTTCTTGCTATTGCTTATAATTTAAAGTTTAAGCTATTTCAAATGGATGTAAAAAGTGCTTTCTTGATGGTGTTCTTCAGGAAGAAGTGTATGTAAAACAACCAAAAGGATTTGGAGATCCTAAATTTCCTAATCAATTATATTGTCTTAAGAAGGCTCTCTATGGTTTGAAACAAACTCCTCGAGCTTGGTCTGAAAGATTGACTACTTTTCTCTTAGTCAATAATTTATCAGAGGAGAGGTAGATAAGACCTTGTATATAAAAACTATAAATGGAGTTTATATGATTGCTCAGATTTATGTTGATGATATTGTTTTTGGGTCTACATTTGTTAATTATGCTCATATATTTGCTAAACAAATGATAAATGAATTTAAAATGAGTATGGTTTGGGAACTAAGTTATTTTCTCGATCTTCAGGTTAAACAGATAGATGATGGAATTTTTATTTTTCAATCCAAATACAGTAAAGACTTAGTTAAAAAATTTGGGATGTAATCAGCTAAACATCATCGTACTCCAATGAGTACTACTACCAAGCTGAGCAAAGATACTGAAGAAAAAGTGGTTACACAAACACTATATAGAAGCATGATTTGAAGCTTGTTGTATCTTACAACTAGCCGCCCTGATATTTCTTTCAGTGTCGGTGCTTGTGCCCGATTCCATGCCAACTCTAAAAATCCCATCTTCTTGCGGTTAAGCGCATTATCAGATATGTTAGTAGAACTATATGATATGGTCTTTGGTATTCTTTTGATACGACTGCAGAATTGGCTGGTTATTCTGATGCTTACTGGGCTGGTAATGTTGATGATAGAAAAAAACCAGTGGATGGTGTTTTTTTATGTTGGAAACAGCTTAGTCAGTTGGCAAAGCAAGAAACAGAACTATATTTCTTTATCTACTACTGAAGCCAAGTACATCGCCGCTGGGAGCTACTGTACTCAATATATATATATACTAGTGGGTGCCCCCTGCCATCGGCACTCCTTGACAAAGAATTTGCCAAAATCAAGTGAGTGGCGGAGATCCACCGTCCATTTAAGGGAGGATTAGATCTCAGCCCTTCTTGTTGAAACAGATAAGAGGGGGTATAAGTGGGGAGACAACTTCCCTGTTTTGTTATATAGAATAGTAAATGGCCCATGCCCACGGCACTCTCCGACAAAAGCGTTTGCAAAAATTAGGTTCCTTCGGCACTCAAACGGTATAACGGACTGGGGCGTTACCGTTTTTTCCATTATAACGGCTGTTATAATGGATTGTAATGCACAGAGGGAGAAATGGGAAAATAACAAAAATAACAAAAAATAAAGGTGTTGAAATTTAAATTTTGAATAAATTGAGGTCAAATGAGGCGGATTGAGTGGCTGAAATCTAACCGTCCACTTTAGATCGATGGATTTGATCTCAACCACTCTTTATCTAACCGTTCACATTAGATGGATGGATAAGATAAGAGAATACAACTGAGTTGTCTTGATATATGCATGGGTGGCCCGTGCCCGCAGCACTTTCCAACAAAGTGTTCGTCAAAATCGGGTGGGAGTTAATCTCAGCCATCGATATGAAGCATAGTGGATCTCAGCCACTCATTATGAAGCCATATAAGATAAGAGGGGTATAAGAAAACCATTAAATTTCTGGTAAATTCTATTTTTTTTTAATTTTCAAATTTTGAATTTCAGCACCACTTTTCCCCGTTAAAGTCATTAAAATCCATTTTTTTTCATTTTTGCCCCTGGCCGTTTCAATCCGTTTTAACGGTAACACCCCTCTCGAGGCATAAAAAGTGGGGCTCCTAAGCCTGACCCTTGGGCTATATGTAAATCCAACCCATTTCATTCCTTATAAGTAAATAGTAGGTGGCCCATGCCCACTGCACTCATCGACAAAGCATTTATCAAAATTGGGTGTGAGTGGCTGAGATCCATCGTCCATTTGGTGTGATAAGATCTCGGCCATCCTTTATGAAGCCGGATAAGAGGGGGAGACAACCGTCCTGTTTTGTTATATAGATAGTGGGTGGCCTGTGCCCATGACACTCTCCAACAAATCGTTTGCCAAAATTGGGTGTGAGTGGCTGAGATCCACTGTCTATTTTGGAGATAAGATCTTGGCCCTTCTTTGTTGAAACATGTAAGAGGGGTTATAAGAGGGGGAGACAACTTCCTTGTTTTGTTATATATATATATATATATATATATAGGTCAAGATTGGCAGACAACAATTTCGACAACATTTTTTACAACAAAAAATTGGCGTAGGCCAATATATAAGTTATAAGTTTTGGAATTGGATGATTTTTGGCGTGAATGGATTTGAATTGATTTTCAAGAGACCGTTTTTCACTTTCTTTTGCTGAGTAATAGATAATAACACTAAGATAATAACCCTAATCATTTACAACAAGCCATTACAGAATTGAAACAGCTCCAACATGACGGACTTGTTGAACCATCAAACTCACAATGGGCTTGCGAAGCATTTTATGTCAACAAACGATTAGAACGGATTAGAGGAAAACTCAGGCTCGTGATCAATTATCAGCCATTGAACATCTTCCTTGCTGATAACAAATTCCCATTGTCAAACAGACAGTCTCTCTTTGGACATCTTTCTTCAGCCAAGATCTTCTCAAAGTTCGATCTCAAATCAGGCTTTTGGCAACTTGGAATCAAACCAGAAGAACGTCACTAAACGGTATTCTGCATTCCTAATCATCACTATCAATGGACAGTTATGCCATTCGGCTTCAAAAATGCTCCTTCAGAATTTCAGAAGGCCATGATCAAGATCTTTCATCCCATCTTATCACAAGCTCTCATTTACATAGATGACATCCTCCTCTTTTCTTCGGATGAAATATCTCACAAAGCTCTCATCAAAGAATTTTCCCGCATCATCCAAACTCATGAAATCATATTATCCGAAAAGAAAATGCATCGGCCAAACAGAGATTGACTTTCTCGAAATGCAAATTTCTAAGGGAAAGTATGTTCCACAAGATCACATTGGAAAATCCCTTCTCGATTTTCCAGACATACTGTCAACCACCAAACTGATCCAACAGTTTCTTGGCATCCTTAATTACATAGGAGACTTTGTCAAAGGACTTGCTACCCATAAGTCTCTTCTTGAAATACAACTCCAGAAAAAATGCCCCTCATTGGTCTCATATCCACACAGAAGCAGTTCAAACCATTAAAAAGGTCGTATGATATTCGCTTAAAAGTGTGTATTTTTTACTGTTATCTTCTAAGCGTTTTCACACTCTCCTACGTTAAAATGCTCTATTTATCTACTTTTCTACGTAATAGTCTCTTCTGTTGCGTAGAACACACTTTTCTGGACGAAATGGTATATTTGCATGCATTAAACATATTTTCGGAAGTCTAGACATGAAGTCATTCTGATAGAGTCTCATTACGCGCTTCTTCTATCGCAGAAAACCCCGATGGGACAATTCTCAAGACTTGCGAGCCCACATCGATCAGGAAAGCCCAAATTCAAAGCTTAAAGAGCCCACATGCTATGACTAGAAGATATGGGCCAAATATGGGCTGAATAAGAGGACCAAAAAGCCGGCCCAAAGAACGAAGAGAGCAGGAGAGCCAATGACCAAGAGACGGACCAAAGCGTTTAAAGCCACATGAGTCAGCAAGGAATGATAGTCTACTCTACTGGAGAAGCGTGAGGATGGTCATAGTGAAGACCAGGGTTTCAGACCCTCTGCCAATACTTTTATCTTCATTTTCAGATATTTTCTTTCTCATCTCTCCTTATTCTCTCTTTCTTCATCTCTCGGTCCTCGAATCTACTGACCTAATCCCAGAACTCATGCCCATCGGCTCTATCTCATCTCCCTTAGCTTTCTGACCGTTGGATCTTCCATCGGACCGTTGGATCTTCAATCGGACCGTTGGATCTCTCTAGATCCGTCGATCTACCAATCTGGGTCCCAATCAAGTCACCATCCATCCGATCGCCATCAGACTGTCTGTCAAATCATCTTGTGAGACGATGGACATCATCAATCCATGTGGGCCAATAGCCGGGCCCATCATCATCGACCCGCTGTCCGACCAGTTAGTGGACCCCGTGAATTTCAAAATAATTTTAATTAAATTTTAAAAAATGGGGGGTCCACTAAATGGGGACATTCCCCAAAGAAAAGTAGTGTTTTACTTAAATATATATATATATATATATATATATATATATATATATATTTTTTTTATTTCAAAAATTTCCTAATTTCCATTAATGGAAACTAGGGAGCTTTAAAAGGGGAAGGAGAAGGGTTCTTTAGAACCCTAATCCCCCTCCTTTCTTCTCCTTTCTCTCCCCAAAACCTTCCCCCACGTCCTATCCTTCCTCCTCTCCTTCTTTTCCTTTCTTCTTCTTCTTCTTCTTCTTCTTCTTCTTCTTCTTCTCCTTTTCCAGCGAGAACCTGCAACTCCGGCAGGTTCATCTTCCACGCCTTCTTCTTCTCTTCCGCCCTTCTCCTCTTCTATTTTCCCTGCTCACCACGCCACGAACCGTCATCCCCGTCTCTTTTTTCTTTCTTCTTCTTCTTCTTCTTCTTTGCTTCCGCCGGAGTTGCAGGCCTGCAACTCCGGCCGTTCTTCTTTTTACTTCTCCCCCACAGCTTACCCCCTTGCCTGCCACGCTGAACGACCTTAGTTTCGCCTCCACCTGCTAGGACGCCTGCTGCTACTGGTGTAGCACCGTTGCTGCTCCGCCCAACTCCTCCTTCACGTTGCTCCACCGTCTAGCGCCGGCAACACCACCACCGCACAGCTACCTCCATTACCGCCTCTGCTCCACCGCCTCACCACGACCTGCAACGCTGAGTTGCAGGCCTGCTTCTCCAAGACGTTCAAAAAAATAAAAATAAAAAAAAAAAGAAAGAAAAGAGATAAGAGAAGAAGAAGAGGAGAAGAGGAACGCCTACCTACTGTTCCTCTTCACCTCGATCAGCACCTCCGTCAGCCACCACCACCGTCTAACCCACCACCATCTTCAGCCATCTCATCGTCTTCCAAATCTGCATCCTCTGTAGCAGCAAGCGTCCACCACACCAAGGCCTGCAATCTCCCCCCAACCATCACGCCCCTCACCTTCTCATTGCCGTGGAGAATCCAGCAACTCCACGCCATGAACCTTGCTGCTCCACCACCTTATTCGCATAGGTTACAGACCAACCTGCGCTTCTTCATGTGCTGGTTTGGACTGCAATCACTCTCACTTTGATGCAAACCGGCTCATCCCCTCCATCAACACCTCGCAACCAACACCTTTACATGCACCCCACACATGTGCAAGATCCACGTGGCTGATGCAAACATTTGGTATGTCTAAGGTATAGTTCCTCTCTCATCTCTTTTCTCTCACTCTCTCTCTCTAAGTTTTTTTATCTCTCTAGATTTCTCTTTCCCTCTCTAAATCTCACTTTCTCTCTCTACCTAGATCATTATCTCACTTTCTCTCTCTATCATTACTTTCTCTCTCTAACTATTTCTACCACTTTCTCGCTCTACCTTCTCTCTCTAATTTCTTTAGTTAATTTCGTTTGCTTTAGTTTTATTTATTGCTTATTTTTATTCAAGTATTGTAAGTTGAATTATAATTGAATGAAGTTTGATTTTGAAAGTTATGCTTTTCTTGAGTTTTCTTTAATTCATGCTTCGTATGATTAATATCTCACCAAAATTCATGTTTTAAAACCGATCGCTATCTCTCTCATCTATCCACCATTCTAAGCAGTTTCCATAATTATTGTTCTTTTATTGCCCTAACCCTGAGTGCGGACGATATCCGACACGAGCCACTGTGTAAAATGGCCTATTTTATAGGTTAAATGTCTCGGATCAATTAAAAATGTGTTGAAGTTAGGGTTTCCGCAACCAACGACGCGTAAAAACCCTACTTTCATCGTACAACAGATTTCCAACTCTCAACTCCTTCGATGGGCAAATTGGTTCAGTCAATGGTCTTTCACGGTCAAACACATCCCAGGAAAAACCAACGTCCTTTCAGATTGGCTCTCTCGCAAAAGTGCGAAACTCCCCCGGAACCTTCCAATCATTCCAGTTCCCCCATGTATTTATCCTATCCAACATATCCCAACATTGCCACCCGAAATTCAGATTACCAGTTTTACCCTCCTCCAGCAACGACGAAGTGTCACAAACTTCCTAAGGTTCCTTGAGACAGTCATTTTTAACCATGGTCCAGTCTTTACCCGCATCCCTCATCCGGAATATCTTTTCCTCTTTCCCTTCCGGCTTCGATCCCTCTACCATCTGCCCAAAGAAGCCATTTGTTACCTCTAGTATCTGTTCGAGGCCTATACCATAGCATTCATGTTTGATGCTCCTCACTTATTGGCTTACTTTGTGCAAAACACCGTTCGACGAGATCTCACTATTGAACAAACAAATCTCAAGAGGATGTTTAAATGGTTCTATCCTATGTCTCAATGGCAACAAATGCTCCGAACCCACTATGCCAGATATGTGATAATTACTTTTCATAGGCCAACCAATTTCATCAACAACCCTAAAGATAATTATCTCATACACCTTCCCAATGTATAAATCCAAGCTTGGTTATGGCACGATGATCTCCTTCTCATCACTCAAACACCAGATTCAGCAGTTCGTGCCAGCTTTCAAGCTCGCATGTGCCAATTGAACAATATCACCCGTGATTCCATCCCCTCCGATATACTCAATTATCCTTTTGCGGATGCGAACCACCCACTCTCTGACAGGCTCTATGATCATCTTTTGTCGTATCTCGAAGACCACGAAGCACCCAGATACCCTGAAGATTTTGACCCAGATCCATCACCTTTTGTTGGATGGTCAGATTCAGACCACAGTGACTAAAAGCAAATAATGACAAAAAGATTTGGCATATCCTCAACTTTCGGCGTGATATCCACAAGCAAATCTCAAGTACTTTTCAAGAATCTCAAGTACTGTTCAAGATGTTACTACCAGTCACTATCCACCACTGTTTGTAATTATTTGTAGGGGTGTCAACAGGTTAGTTCCGGTTCGGTTCCTAAGGTGACCAGAACAGGAACAAACGTTTCCGATTCTTATCGGTTTGGGTACTTATCGGTTCTGGTTCTCAAAGTGATGGTACCAGAACCGAACCAATTATGTAGTTTTTGTCAGCTCCGGTTTCGATTTCGGGTATAACGGGTCCAATCTTGGTAATATGAGAATTTTTACACTATATTTATATATTGGTTCTGGTTCTTATCGGTTCGGTTCTGGTTCTTATCGGTTTCGGTTCCATATTAGAGTACCGGAACCGTAACCATTAGTTTCCGGTTCTGGTTCCTTTTAATCGGTTCCCAAAAATGTGGTACCGGAATCGATGTTTTCGGTTCCGGTTCTGGTTCCGGTTCAATCGGGTAAAATTGACACCTCTAATTATTTGTACTGTAACACTTTTTACTGTTTCATCGGTGGATGTCTATCTTTATGTATTTTGGTTTGTAATATTTCAGGTCCGATGCTATAAAAGGCCACCCCATGTAAGCTGTGAAGAAATTCTAAGTAATTCAAATTCTAAATCCTAAGTTGACTGAAGTAAGTATAAGTCTTAGTCCAATGTAATCGAGTAAGACTTGGCTCAGCCAAGTAAGTGTCCGAGTGTTTGAAGTCTTGTGAAATCTTCCTTCATCTATATATCAGTGTGATTATGTGTGTTGTTAATACCTATCTTCCGCATCAGCCGCATATCATTCTCACTACGCATGTTTAGAATATCATCCGCGTTTCGCATGTTTACATCATTGTTTAAGATCATTCTGTTATCATCCTCATGCATTCTTAATGTTATTATCTATTAGCCATGTTAAGGCCCTATATATATTTTAATTTTTTGGGGCATTCTTTTGAAACTGGTTGATTGGTACTGATTCTGATAAACCTAAAAATCAGAACTCACAATGGTATAACAATGATTAAATCATTATTGATAATTCTTATGACATTTTTGATGATTAATCTGCTTTACTATCTCTAAGATAATTGATGTATTGAATGCTATTTAGCTTGAACTCTCATGAGCACACTGACTGATTAGTTTGGGGTACTAGTTAGGATTGAAGAAATTATTCTTATTATTTGGATTTCATATCTGTATAAGACTACCTCCAACATTCTACGAGCATGGTATTAGTATTTTTCTAAAAATTTTGTGTTATGTATTTTCTAGATTTTAAAAGCTAGATCACTATACACTTCAAGTTAAAAAAGAGAACAATTTTCTTCATTTACAATGTTATTGTAATTTTTGATTTTACTGACATTATGCCTAAATAATTATCAGTTCATGAACTCATCAAGTTTCAAATTTTGTAAAGTTCAACTTTTTAGGTTTCTCTATATGTCAGTTCCTATCAACCAATGTCAGAATATGCATTCACATTTTTATTATTACTCATTGGTTTTTCAAAATAATTCATTTCTTTTATGGAGCTTGATTTGTGTTCTCCTATTTGACTCTCTAAGGTATCATCTCAAAGAATTATAATTTCTCTCTATAATTTGATCTCATATGTTAATAATGATACATGTTATGATATACGAAAGGATATATTATTGTACTTATACTTCATTACATGCTCTTTATCTGCTTTATTTATGTATCTTTGTCATTTTGTGATAAAAATGGGGAGAGAAAAATCAAAAGAAGTAAACAAGTAGATGCATGAGATAAGGGGAGAAAAATCTTGTTTTATTTTTCTAATTTCTCTACCATATCTATATTCTGATGTGCAATTTTTAATACTCATTGCATGGTTTGAATTATTTATTTTTACCGATGATATTACATTGTATGTGTATTGGTGGATGTGTAGGAAATAGATCAAAGCTATTATCCATTATCTGCTGACGTTTGTTAAAACTATTTCTTAGACCCGAAGTCTGAATGAACTTGAAATTAAGTGATTTTGGGGATTAAGTGGCGTTTGGTAAACAACTTAATTTCAACACTTATCATCAAAACTACTGAAATTAAGTGAAAAGTAAAAAAGACACCCTCCTTTCAATTATTGCGGTAAGCAAAAGCATATTTTCAAAAGATTCTAAAATTTTCTTTTAAAACTGATAATGCCCTTTTCTTAAAGCTCCATCTTTTAAAAAGTTATGAAAGTTTTTTAATAAACATTTTTAAATATCCATAATGCCCTTGACTTAATTTTAAGACTTAAGACTTAAGACATTTACCAAACAATCCAAATCAGACATAAGTCATTAAGCTATCCGACCTTAAGCACTTTAAGCTTTTAGATCTGATAACTTAATTTACCAAATGCAACATTTTAAGTATTCTTGGGATTGACAACATAGACTTTTCATATTTCACTACCGCAACCTTATTTTATGTAAAATGATTGATGTTTATTATGCATGAAATGGAAGATAGATTGGTTGAATCCTCATGTTGATGTGCCTTAAACTTTTACTAAACTGTGTTCATTGGGTTGATGTTCTTTAGCTTTGATTTTCTCCGAATCGTTGGTGACGTCCACGTTTGTTTGTTGACGCTTCGGTTCTTTAGAAGATTACTACCAAACATGATCATATACTAACAACTAAGTATTCTTGGGATTGACAACAGATACTTCTCAGATTTACTACTACAACCTTATTTTATGTCAAATGATTGATATTTATTATGCATGAAATGGAAGATAGATTGGTTGAATTATTTGAATTACAACTGCTATTATAATTTTAATTTCGGACAAATATTTTTCGACATGTCTTGATTTAAAAAAAAATTTGTTTCAAAATGATGTAATTGAATGTCGTGTAGACTATTCAAATTATTGTTGTTTTACCGTTTATATGACTGCTTTCTTTTTGTGAAATAATGTAGTTTAAACCAAAACCCACTATTGGGCTTTTCCCGAAAGCTCACCCCTACTCCCCATTCCAGGATTATTTTTGAAGAGGACAAAGATCTTATCTGATATTGAAGATTGGCGTGGATTTTGGTGTTTTGAGGACCGTAGGTGATCAGGAGTTCATTGAGAGATTGTTGGTATAGTGTTAGATCTTCGAAGTTGGCTATTTTTGTATATAGTTGCAATTAAGCATTGATGTTACTTTTATAGGCTTATTGTACATATTCAAGATACGACAAAAACACTAAATATGTATCGTATTTGAATTTGTATCTCATCAGTACATGTAGATGACATTTTTAGGAAATTAATGAAAATGTTTTAATTTTAAGAGTTTAATGATTAATAACTCTACTAATTGGAATTATAATTATATGTAGCACATTGGATTTTATTTTCGACTCTTACCTATGACTCCAAAGTCATATGAAGCCTAATAGTTATTTGATTAGGTGATCAGTTAGGTTGACCTTGCACCTCGATTTCTAGGTTAGAAATTGGAGCATGACATGATCTATCTTATGAAACCCAAAGATGATGTGTAGTCCATTTTTAAAATATTTCATAAGATGGTTCAAATACAATTTGGTGCTCAAATGAAGATTTTCCACATTGACCAAGGTGGCAAATATATGTATGGTCTACAACATTACTTAGTTGAATATGGGAGTGACCATCAAAATTTCTACAATTGCATATGTATGTGCTATTGGTCTAATGCTATTCTTACAATTGCATATCCCCTCAATAGAATGTTGTTGAAAGGAAAAATCTCATCTCCTTGAGGTAGCTTGCTCCCTTCTCTTTGGTAGCAATATGTATGTGCTATTGGTCTAATGCTATTCTTACAATTGCATATCTCATTAATCGCATGCCTTCACAAACTGAATTGCTCATTGTTTTTAGTTCCAACTCATGTAATTGGTTGTGTATGCTTTGTCCATATTCTGGGTCCAAATCGTATTAAGTTGGATCCCAAGGCTCGTAATTGCATCTTCCTTGGATATTCTTACTTACACAAATGGTATAAGTGTTATCACCCCTTGTTTGGAAAGAAATTTGTCTCCATGGATGACGCCTTTTGAGAGGATACCCATTTTTTTTTTGCATCCGGCTCTCTTCGGATTGCAAGTAAAGAATGAGAGAACCCCGAACTTTCGATGCTTCACCAAGGCTCTCGCGCTCTGCTTTTGCTTTACTGCAAAACACGCACAGAGAGTAGGGAAGAGAGAGGAGAGAACGGTACCTATCAAAAAATAAAGGGAGACAACGGTCACAAGTGATATTTTCAGGATGGTTTTTTATATTTTCAAGCTACTTTAACTGTTGTTGTTTCACTGGAAATGTACCAAGGGTCAGGATCCAGTTACTGCCCTAAAATGATAGGCTCTAGTTACAGGACACAAAATGAGCCACCTGGCATGCTCTTAGAGTACTCTGACCATATGGATGTTTGGCCAATCCCTAAGTGTGCCTACAAACCAAAAATCAGCCTGATTAATGCCTATAAATCACTAATTAGGCTGATTTTTGGTTTGTAGGTACACTTAGGGATTGGCCAAACATCCATTCGGTCAGAGTCTTCTAAGAGTGTGCCACGTGGCTCATCTTGTGTCCTGTAACTGGAGCCTATCATTATAGGGCGGTAACAGACTTAAAAGTATGCAAACATTGTATCCACCATTGAATGCTCTTTGAAGAACGTGTTTTTAAGTTATAAAATATATATTTTTTTGAAAACATTGAAATAACACAATTTTCATGGGACATCACAATGTTTGCATACTTTTAAGTCTGCAAACAGTTGCAGACTAGATTTGTTCGGCGGTAACTGGAGCATGAGCCATGTACCAAAATGCCCATTAATTATGTTTCTTCTCAGTTGTTTTCCATGTTCAATAGAACGGACCAGTCTGAAAATATATTGGAAGCGGGAAGATCTCTTTCTTTTCTTTTTGTGCACTTTAGTAGTACCATTCCCAGGCGAATTAATACTCTGTGAAATTTGTAAGACCCCCAAATGTTGACTCCTTAGAGAATGTAACAATGCCCAAAACTTTGCTTTATTATATTCGACTTCTGAATAATTAAAGAGACTTTATTTTGTCGAGTATTTAAAGAGGACTCAAGCTCCGAGGTGGACCTACATACCAAACTTCATCCTGATTAGTAATTTATATCAATTGGATTAGAGTCTTTTTCATGATTTATTTTTAACCGTGAATTTTGAGCATTATTTAGAAGAAGTGGCACACAATTAGAAACCATGACTTTATGAATGTTTTGCCCATTACATGCAAAAAATTGGTTATATTATTGATTTCTAAGCATTTGATTGGAGTCGTTTTCATTCGTTGATTTTTAACTGTGAAATTTGAGCATTACTATTTAACACGCAACTCGAGGTACACTTTTTGCCAAAGACAAAATGACACCACACCACCATGAACATTGATGGGCCATGTGATCATTACTCTTGTACATGAAATTTTAATTAGCATTTTGTTTTGCAAACATTAAATTTTGACACCAAATATTGGTGCCACACGTTTATGCCAAATGGCACACTCTTAGAAACCACTGGGCATATGGATGTTTGGCCCATCTCTAGTGAACCTACATACTAAAATTCATCCTATTTAGTAATTTCAAACCATTCGATTAGAGTCTTTTTCATGGTTTATTTGTAACCGTGCATTTCAAGCATTATGATCCAAAGGTTAGAAATCACTAATCACGGTGATTTTTGGTGTGTAAGTCTACCTAGGGATGGGCCAAACATCCAAGCATTCAGTGGCCTCTAATAGGGTGCCACATGCCTCACATTGTGTCCGTCGTCAATGTTAATGATGGATGTCCGCCATCAAAGTTCTGGTATGCAATAATGGAAAGCTATGGTTGAGAGGGAGAAAAGTTTTGATATTTAGCATTATTTTATACAGGCGTCAGACCGCACCTAAAAAGGCCACATGGCACACTCTTAGAGATTTATGACCATACAGGTGTTTAAAACATCCCTAGGTAAACCGGCAAACAAAAAAAATCAGTCTTATTAGTGTTTGCTAGGTATTAAATCTTAGTACCAAAAATGATTTTTGAATCCACAGTTGGAATTCAACCCATGAAAAAGATTCAAAACCAATGGTTAGAAATCACCATTCTGATTGATTTTCTGTCTGAAGGGCCATCTAGTGATGTTTCAAACATCCATACGATCATGGGTCTCTAACAGTGATCCACGTGGCGTTTATAGGTGCGGCTTGGACGCCTATCTATATAACAAAACAGGGAAGTTGTCTCCCCACTTATACCCCCTCTTATCTATTTAGACAAAGAAGGGCTAAGATCTTATCCCCCAAATAGATGGTGGATCTCAGCCATTCACACCCAATTTTGACAAACGCTTTGTTGGAGAGTGCCGTGGGCACTGGCCACCCACTATCTATAACAGTGGTTGTCTTATACCCCTCTTATCTTATATGGCTTCAATAATGAGTGGCTGAGATCCACTATGCTTCATATCGATGGCTGAGATCAACTCCCACCCAATTTTGACAAACACTTTGTTGGAAAGTGCCGCGGGCATGGACCACCCACGCATATATCAAGACACCTCAGTTGTATTATCTTATGTGATCCATCCATCTAATGTGGAAGGTTAGATAAAGAGTGGTTGAGATCAAATCCATCGATCTAATGTGGACGGTTAGATTTCAGCCACTCAATCCGCCTCATTTGACCTCAATTTATTCAAAATTTAAATTTCAACACCGTTATTTTTTCTTATTTCTATTATTTTTTCATTTCTACCTCTGTGCGTTACAATCCATTATAACAGCCGTTATAATGGAAAAAACGGTAACGCCCCAGTCCGTTATACCGTTTGAGTGCAGAAGGCACCCAATTTTTGCAAACACATTTGTCGGAGAGTGCCGTGGGCATGGGCCATTTACTATTTTATATAACAAAATACATTGGTTGTCTCCCTACTTATACCTCTTATAAGCATCAACAAAGAAGGGCCGAGATCTAATCCTCCCCCAAATGGATGGTAGATCTCCGCCACTTACCTGATTTTGGCAAATTCTTTGTCGAGGAGTGCCGATGGCACGGGGCACCCACTAGTATATAAAAAACGTTAGTATCAAATTTGTTCCAAGATAGCAAAATTTTTCACCCACGGGAACGCATTAAATGCCTTCACATTCTAAAAGATGTACAAAGTAAAAAATCCCTATTCATATAAATAGTTAAAAAAAAAAAAATCAAACCTAACCAAGCACATTTTGGAGATTGCGGACGCAACGAAAGAACGCCTTTGTCTCTTTAATAAGTAGAATAGATAAGAGTACAATCTTTCATATTTACAACTAAAGGCAACATCCTCCATAAACTTCTTTAAAAAAAATTAAAAAGATAGAAGAAAAAAAAAGAAAAAAAAAAGAAAGAGGAAAGGAAGTCTGTAGGTTTGTTTGTTTCACGCCAAGTAAGGTTTCAAATGGGTCGGGGCCAGCCTGTTGGGCTTTTAAGGCCCAGCCTGCATTGGACCGGGTATTTAGGCAGGATTTAGTGCACTACAATTTAATCCTTGATCTAATCAAAGAGGGTTACTTTGGTTGAAGATCCAAAAGATACACCATTCCCCTACATATATGAGATTTACTTGCTATGTAGTAGTTTTAGCCCCTTTTTATGGGAAAAAATGGGTTTGGGAATATGACATTTAGGCCCTGCTTGGTTGGCAAATGGGATGTAATGGACTCATTTGCCACAGTTTTGGGATTACAAGTGATTGGTTGGGGGTGTGCCCTTGCAAACTCTTTAAGAAAATGGATGCAATCATGTGCAGCCCAAAAACCGTGGTAAGTGACTGCAATGCAACTCACCGCATTTGCACCGGAGTGCAAAATGCATCCCAGTGCAGCGAACTAAGCAGGGCTTTAGCTAGTCATTAAGAAAAATAACATCTTGCTGACTTATTTTCATTATGTGATGCAGATGGTATACTTTTAGTTGAAGTCCATGGAGGATTGAGGCTTGGTGGAAACAAAGAAATTTGTTTGGATATACTTATCAGCATGATAAATTCCAATTGAGAGCTATAGACCAAGGTTTAAAAGGGGCCATTATAACAGTATAATAGACTGGGGGCATTAAAAAGGGAAAATAGCAGAAAATAAAGGAAATAACGGAAAAAAAGGCGCTAAAATTCAAAATGTCGACACGTACAAGCAATTTAACTCCTACTGACATAAACCCTTGGTTAGTTGGGCAGGGGAGAGTTAAAATAAGGTACGCAACGACATTTTGGGAGGGTGGACTTCAAATTTTTTGAAGTATCCCGGGGCCAGCGAATTTTTTCCCAGCGAATTCTATCCCTAACCCTGTCAAATAGAATACCTATTGGATTCCACTGGTTCATCCAAATGAAAATATTTTCCCCTTCCCATTTATATACTTGTTATGTTTCTTCACAATCTCTTTAGTTTTCAAAATTCTCTTTTAGAATTTGAACTTTCTAGGGATATAAACTGTCCACACAGACCTATTATTGAAGTTTTTTTTGTTCCAACCCAATCAGTCCATGGGTTGGACAGGAGACCTTCTCACATTCAACCCTCCTTCATTGGACAACAAACATCTTTCCAACCAATGAGCTGCATTTTTCTTTCAAGGCCAACACCAGGATGCTGAAACTACCTTACCAAAGAGGTGGCAACTCTTGAGAAGACTGGATGAGTTGAGTCCTCCCTACAAAAGATAAAGAGATTTTCCACCCTAGATTTTGCTTCAATTTTTTTTAGGGTATTTTAGTAATAGCCCCCTGAAATTTGAAAATAATTAGTAATACCCCCTTATACTTCAACCTTTAGGATTACCCCCTTGACCTAGTTTAACAGTGGTTGACTTAAGTTAAAACGGAGTTGAATCTCTTCAGATGATTAACTTCTGAAGGACAAATCCCTACACAAATGCGACGTGCCTTAATAATCACAATCGGCCATTGAAGCCCCAATGGGCACAGTCTCTTCACTAAAATAGAAGAACCTCTTGAGAAATGGGTAATCTGTAAGATGTACTTTGATGGATCCATGAAAGTAGGGGAAAGGTTCGAGTTAATGCTTGCATTTATATGATTTTATTACAAAAATGCAGATTAACCATAGCTTCGAGAATTCCGCAGTTTTAAAGCATTCATGTATTATACATTATATGTATAATATGTGTTGAATCGGATGCCTCGATGATTATCGATCTGCTCAAGCATAACACTTCTTTTTTGGGATGGACAGCTTCTCCTATTACTGCTGACATCCTCGTACTGGCCGGTTCTTTTGAGTCTCTTTTTCCTTTTGGCCTCAGGCCTGTAATGTGGTAGCGGACTGCATTACCGGCGGCGGCAAGGCCAAATCTTGGACATCATCTTTTGTATGGTCATCCCTCCATGGCCGACTCCTTTTTGTGCCAAGGAGGGTGGGGTAACCAGATGTTCTTATTAAAAGAAGAAAAAGAAGACAAGAAATTATAAGAGAACATGAAATGGACACCTGTACTTGAAGGATCTATATAACAAAGCAGGGAAGTTATCTCCCCCTCTTATAGGCTTCATAAAGAAGGGCCGAGATCTTATCCCCCAACTGAACGGTGGATCTCAGCCACTCACACCCAATTTTGACAAACGCTTTGTCGAGGAGAGCTGTTGGCACGGGCCACCCACTAGTGTATTAATAAAATACAGTTACAGTAAACAAGTTTCAAAGAATATGATACTATTCTATGAAAAAGGACTGTTGTGAGTCAAGAATTATCAACACAAAAAGACAATAAATTATCTAGAGAACACCAAATACATACATGTATTTGAGATCAACACAAAAAGACAATAAATTATCTAGAGAACACCAAATACATACATGTATTTGAAGGATCAAATAATACTAAAATACAGTTGCAGTAACCAAGCTATCAAAGAATATGATACTGTTCTATGAAAAAGGACCATTGTGATTCGAAAGATTTGAAATCTCAATTGGGTTTTCTCTCTGTCCTCCCTGCAAGAATCATTGAGATCTGCAGACCTCTACTGAATGCTTGGTTAAAGAGCAAGCGTGTTTGGAACTCTGAAACAAAGGGGAACCATGATAGTACGACTATGGGCATGAAGATAATGATCCCCATCACGTACTCGTATGCTCTTGCTAGCTCCTTTACTGAGTCCCAGAATCCTATACCCTTCAACAAGGGTCGGCATGCTTGTCCGATCTTGAAAAGAGAAAAAAAGATAAAAATCACATTAGTAGATTGTGTCACTGATAAAATAACATATTGGCTCTAATTTGAATTTATATGTTGGCTTGCGAGTATGATATTAAATGGTTTTGTGTTCTCCACATATGGATCCTGCAGTCCACTGTTAGAGCTGTGCAACAGAGCAATACATTTTTGGCTTCTCATGTCAACACAGTTCGAAAGAGTGGATTGCAGGATCCACCGTGATGGAACCCGCAAAACTGTTTGATATGATATCAGGTGAGCTATTGCATGTATTCCTTCTAAGAACACAAAGTTGGGAATGGTACTTACGAGAAGAAAGGCCCACCCTGTGGGCATGAAGCCAAGTATGCTAGCAAACACGTCCGATATAGTGAGGCCACAAACTACAAATAAGACGGTCATGACAGACATGAAGCCTAGGAATAGAAGTCCTTTGAGGATTCTGAACATGAGCTGAAAGTCGGTACGAAATCTTCGTCTACCCATTGATACCATCTGGATAGCAACATGTGAAACAAGCAAGCAGCATCAGCATAAGTGGAAGAGCACCATACAGACACCAATAGACTAGCTTCATACACATGCCTTGTGTCTGTCTGTGTTCATCTGGGTTAGAAGAAGACCCTACAAATCTCCATATTCTAGGCCTAAACACGCAGAGCACCATGCAATGCACGGCAAGTTAGACAATACCTATGTTATCTGGATCTTTCATGACTTCCAAGGTTAACAGTGTTGACTCAACAAAACAGGGTGAGGGTGTGGGCATGGGCTCCATGTTGGATATAGCTCAATCATACCAAAATATTATCTTCATTTTCAAGGTACTTTAAAAATTAGAAAGATAAAACTACTCCAGTGTTAAGTTCGTGTACAATTGGGATTTCTCATTTAAAATGCATTAAAAAATAAAAAAGCAAAATATTGACAATTTTGTCTTATAAAATGAATTTCATGTTCAAAACTAAATAATCCAGGAACAATTCGGAAAAGTTTGTGAACTATTTGAGAATAATTCGATCATGTTCCAAAATGCGCGAATTTTTCCAAACATTTGAATAGGTTGTTGTTCGGTTCATTTTTTTGAATAATTCGAGAATTTACTATGGCGTTAACTAATTATTGAACAATATAAAGTAGTGTCCCTGTACTTGAGATTTGGGGATCATGCAGGTTCGACAAGAAGACCCATACATAGGCTGACACATGTAACATAAAGGCCAAACTGTACAATTAAGATACTTCCCAATACAATAATTGATATTTGTGAGTTAAATGTACGCACCTTCAGAACCAACAAAACGGTTCCCATTACCAGCCAAGAAAGTCCATATACCTAACAATAAAGAAAGTATAAAAGTTTAGGTAGGGCATGATAATGTTATCGATAGGATTAGGAGAGAACAAGCATTATTGATAGAAGGCAATTATACCAGCACACTCTTGCTATGGTGGGCTATATTAAGGTGGTACACAATTCCATACTGGTAGATCAAGAAGCGACACGCCAGGATTATTTCCAGTATGCGACCCCTGATGCTTGCGTATTTCAGGTGTTCCTGTTCCACATCCCACCAGGATTCCCAACTTCTATCTTGTTGGATACCAATACCACCACGGTTACCCATCCACCTTTTCCAATCTGTCCAATCATCCACTGTCTTCTGCCACTCAAACCCAGAAGGATTGAACACAAAAGGAGCAAATAACCATGAGGCAACCAAGAACCACATGGAGAATGTGACAAACAAATATAGATTTGAACTGCGGTACGAGTTTCCATAGACTTGGTATACAACCAATAATATCGCCAGCTCCAACCCCTTCACAAAATGACTTCGTGAGTAAAACCTATAGTTATCAGCAAACTTTGCATGAAACACAACAAACCCACGACCGGTAGCTCTGTATTTTGCACCGCCATGCAATATTGTCCTCCCATAATAATGTGCTTTTGTGCCAAGTTGGAAGGTAAAGAATACAGAGGCTAGCTGCAGCTGCATAATTATAAAATCACCCAGGGCAGTGCGGAATCCTCTTTCTAGGCCAATTTCCATCACCATGGGCAACACCAGTAACAATCCTAGCTGAAAGACGGACTGGGTAGCCAAAGCTGATTCAAGAGACTTATTCTGCTGGATGCTTGGATCCTCAAGAATTGCCTTCTCCAAACCACTCAGAACCAAATATAGACGCCCATATAGGAATACATACACGGTAAGCACAGTAACCTGAGACATAGAAGATGTTGAAATGAAGCTCATCTTTCCCAATTTTGCAAAGCGTGCAAGTTCTTTGGAAAGCAGATACACTTATTGACCTTTGCAAGTCAAACAGCTTGGTGTGATTTTATAAATTTATTTTGTTCTCTTCTTCCTAAGGTGTAACTGGGAACAAAGCCCTTATGCAAGAAGTGAAGATACATGGCACAAAGTTCAACCATTAAGTCTGTATTTTGCCATTAAAAGCAGGGCACTATGTAAGTTTTCTATACTAGGTTGTATTCAAATTCAACCAAGTTGAGAAAACAAGTTCAAATTTCAAAGACGTGAGCTTGTGCAGCTTTAAAATTCCATACCCAGGCCAATATGTGGTTCAAAGTTAACAGCATTGTTCCTGAACCCAACACATCCAGTTAATCTGAGTCCACTCTCATAAAGAAACCTAGTAATTAAGATTTTCCGAGGTAGGATTGCAGTCATGTTTTAACGTATCCTAATTATGAGATTATAGTGAAAAAAAGATATTTTTCAGAAGATTGTAATGCACATACCAAGCTGCTAAAGTAGAAACCAACTGTGCTAAAGTAGAATGATAACATTCTATAGAAGTCAAATCGGCGTCCTAGCCGATAAACATCCCGACTCAGCGTCTGCTCTCCATTTCCATTTGCTACCTTAGCCTCAAAAACTGATATTTGATTCATTCCCACATCTCGTCCCTTTCCCACTTGCATATATTCATGATGTGTTATATATCCACCACGTAGAGTTGAATTAAACCCTGCAGAGGTTCACATGATTAATCATTTGACAATTCATGTCAATCTGTGGTAGTTTAGTAATACTTTGATTTACCTGAAAATATGTCTTCGCTTAGATTAATTACTTTTGAAGCTTTGCTAAGTCCTCCCCTTGTTAAGTGAAAGATTCTGTCAAAGATATCAGGATGCCCATAATGGAACCGGACTCTGAATATAGAAACAAACAAAGATCAGATAATGTATATAGTAATACTAAGGAAATAAATTATCTAGATCAAAGCTAAGTTAAGCTAAAATCAGGCCCATGAGAAATACAGTGAATTAATGCAAAAATGAAAAGAGTTGACATCAACAAAAAATTTCATATTAACTATGGAATATAGAAATAACTTTTGTGGGGTGATGCTAGATTTCATTGATATAACTTCCCAAATTCATTCAACTGTTAAAATGACGTTAGACATGCTTCTTGAGTTCATTCTTCTTCCCCATTTTTCCTTTTTTTTTTTTTTTTTTTTCGTCTTTGGATAGGCAAAGAGGAGGCATAAATTAGGGATGAGAGAAGGAAAACCCCTAAATTCAAAAGAGACCGACACCGTACACTGAGTTTTTCTAATGAGATGATCCCCTCGTATCTCCCAAAAGAGAACTAAAATCTAGCTTCCAAAAGAACCATCAAGGCATCATCCATGCTATCCCATCTATGAAAATCAACAAGATGATCCCCTTAAAATCGTTTTAGAATGGAGGCCCAATGGAAGGCAAAGATTAATATGATCGTCAACCATTACAAACTGAGCTGAATTTGTCCTTGAAACCAAATGCTCCAACATACAGCACATACAGCAAAAGGAAGCATTCTTCATAAAATAGACCTCTTGCAACAGAAGCCCCATCTGACCAGCCTTGGATAATCTGTATCCTATGTAACAAGGACACTATTTTCTAAGAAATTGCCGTGCCTGACACCATGTTGTACTCACATGTCAAACACATGTAGACACACTTTACCAAAGAATTTTATTTTATTAACATATTTTATTCAGTTATTAATAATAATTTTTGTAAGATTTTAATGTTTATCAGCTTATCTAATACATTCTTTCTATATTGCATACCTAACAGGAAATAATTTATTTCTTTAAAAAAAAAAATATATCCACATGTGGAATAAACTGCATGTGTGCGTCAACATTTTGAGTTTGTGGGGGTCAATGCATCTAACATTTTGTCTCAGTCAAGACACCAACACACATATCCATTTCTTTGTTACATAGTCTGTCTCAAGCTGCTTGGTGACAAGATTCATATTGACTTTTGGAAAGTTATAGGTTTTGGAAGGAGACAATTTTTGCATTTTTCTCTACACTTTTCTCACTTTGAGGAAAATGACTATGCGTATCCTTGAAAATTCCTTTTTAGTTTTCAAAGATAGTGTTGGTTCCAATGTGTGCTTATCCCTATTGACCCCTCGAAGCCAAACAGTAGATAAACTCTTCTGTAGATAAAAACAGAGCCATGGGAACACCTCCAAACTCCCATTATCCATTGCAAAATTCCTCTTAAAACCAACCTTTTTTTTGAGACTTCAGTATCAGTTATTGAATTTGAGAGGTTAGTTTTGTACATTAGAACCAAGGTTTAAAATATTGTTCCGTCACATTGTCTTGGTAAGCTTAAAGAATGAGATGTATCGACTGAGACGAAATGAGGAAATGGAAAAAAACACTAAGGTTAAACCACTTAATGCTTAACTAGGTTACAAATTTTTTTTAGCATTTATATGTTTTACAAAAGTACATGTACAATGAAAATAAGGATATAAACCAATTTCAATACTTAAAGTAAGTTTTGGAATGAGATCATACACCCCCCTATTTGTCGTCTAGGTACCTTTTACCAGAACGTGACATCTTTGTAGAGACGAAACAAGACAAAACGAGATTTTCAACCAAGATTAGAACAAACATGGTGGACTAGATTTTTATTACTTTTTGGAGCATATTTGTTTTGATATGTATCATACTTGTATTCAGTCATATATGAATTTTAACCTATCTAACTAAAGTCTACCTTATTCTAATTTTTTACCCTACACTTCAAAACACATGTACATCACACAATCTAATTTAGCAATGAATATTATGCCACATTGGACCCCAAAATGACAAAACTCTAGCCAAGTCTCTAGAAAATGCTGTTGAGGTCTTGGAGAGATCTTTCCAATGAGAAAAAAATAACCAAAATGGACATCTGAGTGCAAAGTTATGCACTCTCAGATGTAAATGCATCATATTCCTCCGGTTGGAACTCGCCTTCGAGTTTTAGTATAACCAATGATTCCTAGAAATATACCTCTGTCGTGCACTTTGATCATTTATAAGTAGATGATGTAGGCCAACTTTGTGCCATGGCTTATCTCTCCTATTTGAATCAATCTTTGATCATTTAAGTGATTAGGTTGAAAATATAAGTAGATGATGTAGGCCAACTTTGTGCCATGGCTTATCTCTGCTCTTTGAATCAATCTTTGATCATTTAAATGATTAGGTTGAAAATGTATTATATTTCGAAATATTACTAATGACAAGAATGGCTTGGGAGGTTTCCCTACAAGCTTGATTTTCACGAACTTCTAAGACTCCTTTTTTTTCTAGCTAAGATTCCCCTAAGACAATATGAAAATGTTCCATTGGAGTGATAACACAACATACTTCGTCTATATAATATTGTTTGCAGATGATTTGTTCCCGCGCACGTGTTGTGTTGGCCCGGCGACCCATTCATTTCGCCTTTCCCTAACAAGTCGATCTTTTGGGGCAAATGGTTGTTTAACAAATATTTCCAAAATCCAACAAAAAATTGATTGTTTAGAGTGATGTTATCTTCTCTTGTCTTCTCTAGCTGGATCAATTACTCAACTGCCTCTACAAAAATATAGTTATTGGGGAGATGGTGGAATGATATCCTTACCTAAGAGGTCTTGCCAAAATTCGCTGCCCAATAGTTACAAAACTGGTCTCCTGATTGGACATGAACCAAGCGAGTGATGAAACACTGGAACATGTGAAAGAAAAATAGAAAGGAAACTATAAGCATATAAAGTCTTATCATTGATAATGCTGCAAAATATTGATTTCCATATAATATTTAGCGTTGTCATAAGCTCAGAAAATAAGTGCTACTGAGATATATATTAAACTAGCCTTCCAGTAAAAATATGCTCTCGGAGACCCAAAATTGAAGGCTTTCGATCCCCATGATGAGATTTCAAAAACTCCTCCAAAACATTTCTCATTTTGAAAGCTTCTTCAAGGTAATTATCCTGAAAACGTAGCATCAGAAAACGCAATGAATAACCCAAATAAGCCATCTCCTAAATCAATGGAGTTCAAATTGATGGTACCTGATTCATGTCTATGGTCTGAAGTGCTTCCCCACGAGTGAAAATTATGGCATGATTTTGATTTTCAGGCTTCCCTTCACCAATATCTGTTGGAGGACCTGGGAGCTTGATGCGGTAAATTTCCTAACAATGCAAAAAATAAGCCATATATAAGGGTGGCATACTAAGTTACAAACCATCTTCTATATTATGGCATAAATCCAAGAATAACAGAAGAGGCATGCCATGATCGTGTCCAGGTAGAGGACAGGAAGGCGTCGTCCTCCCTACCTTTGTTGAACAAATTGCAAAACATCCAATGGTGTTGTGACTTAAGAGTCACTATCGATGGGTCTATTCTCTCCATTGTTTCTTTTTTACAACCAGAAAAATATTCTTACAATTAAAAAAAGAAGTCTTCAAACCACAATGTTAGGACTTAGGATCAATGTACTAAACTTCAATGTCACCCTAAACTTAGTAAAATTTGGAATTAATTTGAAGACGTTCAATTCAAAATGGAGAAATTTTGTAAAAAATCGCCAACATAGAGAAGTTTGGAGATATGATACATTACGCATTTGTAATATTAATGTAGCTTAAATTATGAAAGAAACGTGAAATTATAAAGAAAATAGTTTCCACCAATTGACAACTTGAAAATACGTAACCTGATGGCTGACGAGCATTTGATCTTGATTTTAATCCCTACTAGTTGTTTTTGACTTAAAAACTCTTCGAGTGATCATTCACCTAAGAATCTCTCAAAAGCAAGGAAATGTGGAAAAATGGGGATAAATTTTGGCCTCGAGCAGTGAAATGCAGCTAAATCTCACAGGTGAACTTCACTTCGACGATTCATAAATTGACAAATTTGATGAAATTCGCCAAAACTTCAGTTATTTTAATACCATGGTTAGGATCATCAGTTTGGGGCCAATTTTTTGGCGTAGCCTCCTAGATGGTACCCATTGGACAGTCCTCCAGAGTCCTATATGCATGTCAAATGTACAACAGAAAAGAGGATGCCTTCTTCACCTCCTCCCCAAATCAAATGCGAGCATCCTTTATGTCTATGGACAAAGGTACACTCACTGCAATCAGGAAACTAAAATAGCATACTTGAGCTTATATTGGTCCAGATCCCCTCGGTCAAAGCATTCATGTTTTGACTAAGGGATGCCGAACAATAAGGACTCAAGTATTTCCTAACTCGAGTTAGGAAATCAATGCATAGACAATCATATACGGCATTTCACATTCATAATAAAACCAAAACTATTAAAAAGAAAATTCACAAGCTAAAAGAAAACATAACAAAATATCATTGGTATTACTGGACCTAATGTTTTGCATGTATAAAACTAAAACCTTTTTTGTTCTTTCTAAACACAATGTTATGCAGGACGACAGATCTGTCCAGCAGTTAGAGTGTATGGACGTGTTTTAAGTACAATATAACTGATAAATAGAGGGAAACAATAGAACTGATATATACAAGAGAAGAAGAAGAAGAAGAAGAAGCAGCAGCAGCTCCTGGTTCTGTGTTGTGGTACCAAAATTGTAAATAAAAGAAAAACAACAAATGAAAAAATGCCAAAAAAAAAAAAACAATGAAAGAATCAGAAGAAGCAGCAGCAGCAGCAGCAGAAGAAGCTCCTGGTTCTGTTTTGTGGTATTAAAATAGTTAATAAAAGAAAAACAAGCAAATGAAATGTCTGAATGTCTGAATGTCAAGAGTGAAATCATTGAATGTCAAGAATGAAATGTCTGAATGTACAATTTCCACTTCTGAGAGGTTGATGATGTTGACTCAGAATCTGATTAAGCCAGCAATGGAAAAGATTAAGCCATATGGATTTGGAGAAGATTAAGCCATGAAGAAGATTCTGATCATCGAAGCTAAATCTTTTGAGCTCGAGGAGGTTTGGGTAGGAAATCGTAAGTTCGTGAAGGTGACTGAGAGGGGTAGAAGCTACTCCAAATCTATCCTCTTTAGAAGCGGTGGGCTGCAATGGTTTAGCACGACGCTGGGAGAGCTTTGTGCTGGGAAAGCAGTTAATGGGTTCGTCAGGAAGAAGCATGACGAGGGTAGAACTTGGGTGGCAATCAGAAGGTCTAACCCAAGGGGTACATACCTGAAGGTGATCGAGTATTTCGGGGTCTCTTCATCCTCACAGATTTTCATCCCTGAAGGTAACCGTCAAGATGGATGGAGAAACCTGGAATACGTCACTCGTAGATCGTTCTTAGAGAACCAGAGGAAACCATCCGTCTTACCGCTAAACAACACTTTTCCAGCCTTGGGGAATGGGGAAGCGGGAGAGGTTTCTGCTAGTGCGGTTACGATAGGAGGTGAAGCTTGCATATCCACCAACTATGACAAGGCGGCTGGGTATTTCGGGAAATGGTGACAGGCGGTGGTTTGAAACGTGATGGGAAGCGACCTCTCGACTCGCAAGATTAAGGAAGCGATACTGGGTTATCTCCGACCTTTTAGTATCTCGAAGCTGAAGAGTTTTGGTGTAGGGAGATTCGTATTATTTGCTGGATCTGAGAACAAGGCTTTGGATATTTGCAGGAGGGAACCTCCTGACATGGGGCCTGGTTGTGTTAGCTTTCATAGATGGTGGCCCTCTGTCCATACTTACCACTCTGATACCCTTATTAAGGAGCGATGGATTTCCCTCCGGGGTATTCCCTTCCACTTGCGGAATTGCAATATCGTCAAGACCATTGCCAGTACCTGTGGTGAGTTGAAGGAAATTACAAACGCCGCTTCGCTGTCGGAGAACTTGGGTCCCATCCGTCTCAAACTAGCTGCCTGAGGGTTACGGGGCATTCCGAGAATGATCAATCTGAATGATAGGGGAGTTCTCTTCCCCATCCTCATCGATGTTGAGGATTCTAGGAAGGAGGAGGTTTCCCTTCACCACCGCTCCGTCCCTTACCAGAGAAGGAAGAATGGAGAGAACGCTCTGCCGTCGTCGAGCATCACACGTGGCACGGGCGAACACGGGGCGACAACATTTGTGCCAGGTGGATCCCGTGCGATAGGTGTAGAGGGGATGGGTTTGGCCACCTGGCAAAGACCGGATGCCGACCAGGTTTCCAATCTAATTTCAAATCCACGCCCGAGGAGGTACCTGCAGATGACAGAGAGAAGGTTAACAAGGAGGTAGTCGATCGACCGACCGTACCTAGCTCCTTGGGCAACGTAGTGACGGAGGGACAGATGTCCATTTGGGAGAGGGGTAGCTGTTCGTACAAGACTACGGAGAGTCCCCATCAGTCTGCTTTGGGCAGGCCTCCAAACACGTGTCAAGGGCCGGGTGGGGCGCTTTCCTGGCCTCGAGATAACCGTACACGTGGTAGCCCTTTGCTCCATACCTTCTCCAACGGCCAACGCGTGGATGGACTGGGAGTTGGGGGTGTCAATCAGGGTGCGTCCGCACATCATGCTATCAATCCATTTGTTTCATGCACGGAAACCCATCCGACGGATGTCTCTAGGTTGGTTGCTACACCTGCCTCACACCATATCCCCTCCCTTGTTTCTTACACCTCACAACTTTCCACGGGAGACTGGTACAGTGCGAGTGGTTATTACTCTCCTCTGAGAAACGAAGGAGTCTCGGACTGGTACCCTCCTGGTCAAGGTACCGTAGAGTCTCGGTGGTTCGGTCAGGAGATCCATAACTCGCCTAAGGCTAAGGCATTGAAGGACCAACAGAATGGTAGGGGCGATCACGCAAACCTGTGGGGAGTCTCTGCTCCCTCCCGGTGGTCGATATTTTGAGGGAAGGCCGATTGGTGGACTACGATCCATACGAGGGATCCTTCTTTGGTGCGTCTAGCAGAGAGAGCGCCGGATTGTCGGAAGTAGATATGTCGGAGACTGAATCGGAAGTTGCGATGGGGAATCCAGATTTCGAGGCCGACACCCCAGGTCAGTGCCCTCCCTCTAAGGACCTCCCTTCTCTGTTGGATGAGAGGACACCGCAAGTTTCTCCATCCTGGCTGACCGAAAGGGAAGACAATTGGTCCACGGGGTGTATTATCAAGTTCAGTAAATTCATTGGGGTATCTGTGGAAGGTCGGGAGTCGGAGGCGAGAATGCTTTTCAATCGGGATGACAACCCCAGTAAGGAGTGTAGTCGTTTAGGGACAGATGAGGATCACGAAAACCACTCCCCTAATGTGGAGGACAAGGAGGTGGTCAGGTCCTCGAGGTCTTCTCCCTGTGGGGTCAGCGCACCAGCAGAGGAGATTCGGGATGGGCACAGATCCAGTAAATTTAAGGGAAAAGGCAAGAAGGAATTGAGTAACCTGATTAGCTACATCAACTACGACCGGAATACTCAGGAGAGATGCATAAACAGGAAATCTAGGGCTATGCAAAGGTCCAGATGAAGCTCAACATTCTATCTTGGAATGTGAGAGGTCTTGGCAACAAGGAGAAGAGAATGGTAGTCCGGAGTTTGATCAACAGGTGGAAGCCCAATCTCTTGGTGCTTCAGGAAACTAAATTTGGTGTTTGAAGGACTACACTATTCTTGAGTTTTGTGGCATTCGTGGTTACGAATGGAAAGCTATCCCAGTCAATGGGACGGCTAGGGGTGTGGTAGTGGTCTGGGACCCTGAAGCTATAAATACAGAAGACGTTTTATTAGGAGAATTCTCCATGTCTATCCTCTGTAGGAACGTCGTGGATGGGTTCTTGTGGGTTTTCTTGGGTGTGTATGGCCCCAATGACAGAGGTTTACGTAGAAATTTTTGGGATGAAGTGGATGGAGTATATGGTTTGTGGAACCACCCATGGTGCATTGGGGGGGATTTCAATGTTGTTAGATTCTCTTCTGAGAGGAATGGGGGCAGCAGCAGCAGAATTACTTCCAGCATGAGGGAATTCTCAGACTTTGTGACAAATCATGACTTAGTGGACCTTTCCCTAGCCGGTGCCAAGTTTACGTGGTCGAATCACCAGGAGCATCCCACTTTGTGCAGGTTGGACAGATTCCTCGTCTCTAGTAGTTGGGAGGCTCATTTTCGGAGGTCATTCAGACGGCGATTCCCAATCCGGTTTCCGACCATTGCCCGATCCTTCTTGGGTGTGGGGGGATCAGTAGAAAGGCTTCCCCCTTCCGGTTTGAAACGATGTGGATGGAAGATCCTTCATTCTTTGGCAAAGTGGAGGCTTGGTGGAATGGTTTTGGGGCATCGGGGAGAGCAGGCTATGTTTTTTGGAGTAAGCTTAACAATCTTAAAAAGAATTTGAAAGCTTGGAACAATGAGGTTTTCGGCAGAGTCGACAAGAAGATGGGGGTAGTGCTAGAAGATATTGCTCGGCTAGATAGGGAGGAGGAGGATGAACCCCTCTCTGATGAGGCCTTCTACAAAAGGGTAGACTTGAAAAAGGAGTACATAGCCCTGGCTAGGTTGGAGGAAATTAGTTGGAGGCAAAAGTCAAGGGCAACATAGCTGAAAGAAGGGGACAGAAACACTGAGTTCTTCCACAGCATAACCAATGCCAGAAGAAGAGCTAACTTCATCTCTAAGATTCAGGTGGATGGTACGATCGTCGAAGATGATAATAGTATCAGGGAAGCCATCGTTTCTTTCTATTCCAAACTCTATTCCGAGACGACTAGGGTGAGACCGAAGTTAGATGGGCTCGAGTTTGATAAGTTGGAGGAGGATCAAAGCAAGTGGCGGGAGAGACCTATTGAGGAGGAGGAAGTGTTAGAGGCTATCAAATCCTTGGGGGGAGAGAAGGCGCCAGGTCCAGACGGATTTCCCTTGGCATTCTTCTCTCGATGCTGGGCTATAGTGGGACAGGATTTCAGGCGTGTTGTAGAGGATTTCTATCAGGACTCGTGGCTGGATTGGAGAGCCAATGCCACTTTCATATCCCTGATCCCGAAGTCTGATGGACCTGAATTCCTAGCCGATTTTTGCCCCATTAGCCTGATAGGCAGTACGTACAAAATCATTGCAAAGGTGTTGGCCTCTAGATTAAGGACGGTGATAGGTCATATTATCTCCTCTTCCCAGGACGCTTTTGTGAGTGGGAGTCAGATCTTGGATGGGGTTCTCATCGCCAATGAGGTCATCGATTCCAGATATCGTGAAGGCTCCCCAGGCAACTTATGTAAAGCAGATCTGGAGAAGGCGTACAATCATGTCAATTGAGCGTTCCTAGATTATTTGTTGGGTCGTATGGGGTTTGGTACGCGATGGAGGAAATGGATCCACACATGCATTTCTACTGTCCGATTCTCGATCCTAGTCAACGGATCCCCAACTGGTTTCTTCTGGAGCTCCAGAGGGCTTCGCCAGGGGGATCCGTTATCCCCTTATCTGTTCCTTATTGTGGCAGGAAAGGCGGCTAACGGAGGTTTGTTAGTTGGCTTCAAGGTAGGAGGGGATGGCCCTTCTATCTCTCATCTACAGTTTGCAGATGATACCATTTTCTTTCTTGATGCATTCATGGCGCAAGCTCAGGTGGTAAGAGGGATCCTCAGGTGCTTCGAAGTGGTTTCTGGACTCCGCGTCAATTTAGCCAAAAGTGAAGTCTTTGGGGTGGGTGATGTGGGGTGTTTGGACACGGTGGCTGCTCGATTGGCTTACAGGAAGGGGAAGCTCCCAACGGTCTATCTGGGTCTCCCGCTTGGGGCGAAGTATAGATCCAAAAGCATCTGGGACCCGGTATGAGAGCGGTTTCACAGAAGATTGGCCTCGTGGAAAAGAACGTATCTGTCCAAAGGGGGTAGACTCACGTTGGTTAAGAGCACCCTGTCGAACTTGCCAATCTACTTCCTTTCCCTGTTCTCGATCCCATCTGAGGTGGCTAAGAGGATTGAAAGTATCATTAGGAACTTCCTATGGAACGACAGAGAAGATAACCACAAGTTTCATCTTGTTAACTGGTCTCGAATTTGCAAACCAGTTAAAGAAGGCGGGCTCGGTGTGCGTCGTATCAAACACATGAACAATGCCCTGTTGGGTAAGTGGTTATGGAAGTTTGGTGATGAGAGGGAAAGCTTATGAAGAAGAGTGATTTCAGCCAAGCAGGGAGTCGATTCCTTCGGTTGGGATAGCAGGGTCCCAAACCTGTCCTATGGGACAAGGGTGTGGAGAGGCATCTCCAAGATGCTTGGGAAGATCAGGAACGGTAGCAAATTCATAGCGGGCAGCGGCAATACAGTTAAATTTTGGGAAGACAGATGGTGTGGGGACCTCCCTCTTAAAGAGGAATTCCCATCGATCTATGCCATTTCGAACCGCAAAGGCGAATCTGTTCGTGCTATCTCCACTCTAGAGGGAGGCATTCTGTCATGGGATCTTGGTTTAAGAAGGCGGATTAATGATTGGGAGATGGACACTTTGGCCTCTCTTCTGAACCAGCTTGATGGGGTAAAGTTGTCAGACAGTGCCAAGGACTCTAGATGGTGGTTAGAGGACTCTAAGGGGAGATTTTCGGTCAGATCCTTCTATTCCACTTTGGTAGGCCACAGTCATAGTGCGTTCCCCACAAAGAGCTTGTGGAGGACCCCTATCCCTTCCAAAGTCATCTTCTTCTCTTGGTGCGCTATGTTGGATAAGATTCTGTCTGTGGAGAAGTTGAGGAAGCGCGGCCTCCAGTTGCCTAGCAGATGTATCTTATGCCGGAGTGCCGAGGAAACCACCGATCGCATGCTCATCCATTGCAGCGTATCCAGAAGTATTTGGGACAGATTCCTGAGTCTCTTTGGCATTTCTTGGGTCCTCCCCCACTCTGTGTTAGAAACTTTCAGGAGTTGGCATTCTAAAGCCTTCTCTGAGAGTGGCCGTGTGCTTTGGAGGCTTATCCCGCACACCATTTGTTGGGAGCTGTGGAAAGAAAGAAATCGGCGGATTTTTGAAGAGAAGGAAGCCAAGGTCGAGGAGATAATCATGAATATCAAAGCCACGCTGTATCATTGGAGCTCAGTCATCCTTGTGGTCAAAGGGTTTAGATTTGAGGACTTTGTCTTCCGGTGGGACCGCATGATCCTATCTTAGCTTGTCCCCTCTGGGTGTTTTGGCCTAGTTGGGTGGTCGGTTTTTGTTGTCAGATTCCGATCGGGGGAGTCTTTGTATAGTCTTTTGTCAGGGCCTTCTCAGCCCTCTTTAATAAATTCACCTTTTACCGATCAAAAAATAAAAATAAAATAATGCCCAAAAAAAAATTAAAAAGGAGAAGAAAAAATGAGGGTTGACTTGAAATTATGGATAGAAGTAATGAGGGAAAAATGAAATGCTAGGAAATTGATGGGAAATGCTGCATGGAATAGGGGGAAGACAAGGTTATCAGAAGCTATAAGTAGAGAGCAGGTGGTAAGAAAGAGTACAAAATTTGCTATTTTAGACCCGGATGTAAAATTTTACTAGAGTTGCTTAGAGTCGGAAAAAAACACGGTTTATAATTTCAACACATACATATCAATACAGTGCTTTAGAAGGTTAATCTTTAACCTTTTCCTTCCTTATTTATTTAATTACTTCTAAAAATGGTGTAGAACATAGTAGATGTAACATAAAATGGTTGCTAGATAATTGATCTATGGTCAAAACATAACATTTTTTTACAAATTTATGTAACAAAAAAAAAAAGAAAAGTTATTATGTTTTCTGTTTTTAAATTAAGTTTTTAAAATTCATGATTGATATTCAGATCCATGAAATATCTAACAGACCCATGAATTGATACTTTCTAGGTCCACTGAACTCAATTTAAAAACTTAAAATTCACATTTAGATATTCACTTAAATAGCAATTTAACATAACTTCGAATTTCTTAATTATCATGTATACTTGAGCCATTTTTTTTTTTTTTCAGGTTGTTTCATTGTGTATCTACAAAGACACGTGTATAAGTCGATCCAAATGTGGATCGATGTATGTATATATCAGCCAGTTCAATCAGCACTTTGACAGTGATTTAAAAACCAAATGTGGATCAATGATGCACAGGCCTTTTAACTCACTTTCTGCTACTGAGCATTAGTTCTACTTCAGATTAACTAAATCTTGATACATTTAATAATTCTCCGGAAATTTCAATTTCATATTTTTTTAACCGAATTTTACAGACAATTTTCCATACCTCATCCAGCTTCTCTCCTCCTTTGACAAGAACAGAGTAGTAAACCTTTTCAGATTTTCCATTCACAACCTCCTCTCTCTCATCTATGTAAGCAACACGCAGTGATGGATACCTGTACATTTTTATAGGATTGACAATGATGTAGAATCAATGAACAGGGTTGCATCTAGATCAACAATTCAGAGTTCACTGGAAGTTTATATGGCTTACAGTAACATGAGACTCAGAATGTTCTGGTAAGAACTTCGCAATGGAGTTTCGGTTGATTTTTTCATGGCACCATAGATCTGACAAGAAACAACATACGTGAACTTCATATCGGTCACAGCTTGTGAACGGGCATCGAGAGCGATCTGGTCTTGATGATGTATATTGTCTGTCCGGTATCCACCATAAATTTCTTCAAAGCAAACATTGAAATAGCTTTCGGTCAATTGATTTAGTGGATAAATGATTACAGAAATATCGAAATCAACTATAAATCAAGAGTTGATTGAAGAATGGCAAATTGATAAAATCCATGAAAAAAGCCACATACCAGGATCATCTGCCATATCCAGGAAGCATTGAAGTTCTAGTGCCTGCCTATAATACATCATCCCTCTCACTGGTAGAAAGTAGAAACAGGATGAATGGTGTAAATATAGAATTATAAAAACGTTAGGGCAAGATAGGCTGCATATGTTCTATATTGTCCAAACCTGTTCTAAAGAGTGTCTGCCCTCTGTACGATACCCACTGGCGAACTGCATCCATCTTTTCTTTGGAAGTATCTGAATCTGTTCGATCATTTATACGTTCCAAGAAATTGCTCCATTCATCTAATTTCCAGACATAGAGAACATTTGATATAGATTACATTAATTCCAGCAAAAGAAAAGCACAATGCAACATAGAGCCTCAACAATTACCAGGATAGATTTTCTTTAGGTAAAATAAAATTGATATTCCATCCTCATTTTCATTGTGAAGTTCTTCCTCTGAATAGAGAACGTCTTCTTTGAAATATGGAGTCAAAACACTAACCATAAAAAAAAAAAGATGATGTTAGAATAATAAGGTGGTGAGAATAAAAAGTCAACTATGTCCTCTTCAGGATTCAAAGATTACTAGAACACACGTCGGAGTATGACGCATAAATGAAACAAGTGCTTATTGGTGCAGCTGTGCAGATGCAAGGTGATATCATGTTTTCGATCAGTAATTGATAAAAAAAGGTTTAAGGAGCAGCTTCTTCAAAAAGAATAAGATCCCAATTATCATCAAAGTCCACATATTTGAGGCTGTGATATGCGAGTATTACGCTCCTTCCATATACCCCAGTAGATTGCCAAAGGACGAATCCTCCGATGTATCTTGCCCCTAGAACAATAACCCCCCACTTGGCCAAGGGTTGAAGATATCCACAATATCCTTAGGAAAGTTCTCAAGAAGCCAAAGATAGAGAGAAAAAGCATACCAATCAAGTAGTTTTGCAATGTATAAATAAATGATTAACATTTTCTTCATTTTCCACGCACATTGTAAGAGGACAAATAGGTATTTTCCATTTCATTTATTTTGGTCTGTTATTTATGTGTTGGATGTATATTGACATGTTACTTATATAATAAAATTAGAACTGAGAGAGCACTCTCCCTTTCTCCCTTCTTCTCTCGTTCCTTTCTTTTTCTTTCCCTATGTTAGAGTTTCTCTATGTAACGTGTGGGTGTGTAGTTGTGATAGGTGGGTGTAACTAAAGCTTCAGAGTTATACCCACTTAAGTGGGATACATATATACATATATATAATACAGATGGAGGAAATCAGTTGGAGACAGAAGTCTCGGATCCGATGGTTGAAAGATGGGAACAACAACATCAAATTCTTCCACAAGATGGCAAATGTACATAGAAGGACTAATCACATAGCACGCCTCGAAATTAATGGGTCAGTGTTGGAGACCGAAGACAGTATCAAGGAAGGTGTGGCAGAGTTTTGTGTCGTCTCTCAGTTTTCAGTCACAGCCAGTGAGAATTCGGCTTGGGACTTCGGTTTCAGAAGACGACTTAATGATTGGGAGATAAGTGCAGCATCCCAGTTGCTCACCCGACTTCAGAATCATCAACTCTTGCCTTCTAGGCCTGATAGACGGCTGTGGAGATGGTCGAAGGATGGTCGATTCTTTGTTAGTTCCCTTTACAGATCCCTTCTACACCATTTAGCGTATCGTTTTCCAGCTTTCTTTGTTTGGGGATCTAAGGTGCCCTCCAAGATAGCTTTTTTCTTTTGGGTCGTAGCTCTGGAGAAAATCCTCACTGTGGACAACTTGATTGTCCAAAAGGTTATAATTGTGGATTTTTGCTCTATGTGCAAACATAGTGGGGAAACCGTGGCTCATCTCCTTCTCCATTGTCCGGTGGCTAGGGCAATTTGGACGACCTTCCTGTTAGATTTCGGTATATGTTGGGTGTTCCTCTCCTCTCTGATGCATTTTACCACTAGCTGGATCCCTCCCCCCTTCTCCTCTAGAGGTCGAATCTTATGGCACTTGCTTCCTTTTGCAATTTGCTGGGGTCTGGGGAAGGAGCGGAATCTCCGGGTGTTTGAAGGAAGGGAGACTTCGCAAGAAAATACCATCCTCAACATCAAGGGCCTATTGTTCTTTCGATCAAAAGCTTTCAAAGAATGCCGGGGATTGTTCTTCGAGGATTTCGTCTTTAGATGGGACTTGATTTGTAGGAGGGATAACGTTTTGATTGGTTTCCCTTCCTTTCCCTGTCTTCTTTACTTATGCTTTTGCTTTTGTATTTTGCTGTTTGTTCCTTGCCTTCGGTAGGTCTTCTCGACCTCCTAGGCCTTTTGTACTGCTTTGCCTTTCTTTAATGACAGCCTACACTTATAAAAAAAAAAAATAACAAGAGAAGGCCGAACACCTAGTTCGACTCCAACTCTCATTCTCTCAATTCTCTCCATCTCTCTCCTTCTCTCAAAACCTAATACTATGAAATATAACATGGTATCAGAGCAAATCTGATTTTTTCTTACTCTTTTCTTCCTCTTATCTATTTTTCTTCTTTTCCTTTACACTTGTTTCACAGAAAGATCTCTTCTGGTACAAACGAATCCGGTAGGATTCACCGGATTCGTCGTTTGAAGTTTGTTTACACCTAGATGTGCATCTAGGGTGTGTTTATATTTGTTTCTATCAGTCTGGAGATTGAAGGGACTCCGTATGTGTGATTCAAGATTGCCGGTGCAGTTTGTTTCCAGTTTTCTCTCTCCGGGAGAGGTTTTTCGAGTTTTGTTGTTTCTCATCAACGTGAAGCAGGTATTGTTCTCTACCCCTGGCGCACCTCATATATTGGGTTCTTTTGATCTTCGTTTTGAATTTTTCTAAGTCTTTGAGTTCCGATCGAAAATTTTACTCGACTGAGACAAAAACGGGTTTTGAAAATTTTCAAAATCTGGAACCCCGAAGGGTCCTCTATGTTTGTCACCCCCTGTAAGATCATACTGGGAGTGTGTGTTCCAAATTTCAGATTTTTCTGAGCTTTTGTGGTCAAGTTACGTATTTTTGAAGTTTCTGATGGCCAGTTCAAGCTCTTCTACTGGTCCTGGTGATGGCTAATCACCTGTTGGGATAATATTGGTACTTAGATTATATCTGTAAAATTAAATGGCACCAACTTGTTATCATGTAAGCCGTATAGCCGTATTATACTGCATATGCTAGATTTGTTAGTTATTGCTTGTAAGGGCACACTTGTCCACTTTCAATATTTTTAGACTCGTATAAATAATAAACTACAGAGACATGTATTGTACATGCTTTTTACCCTAATTGCTCTATTCTCTCTCCTCTTTTACTCTCTCTTGTTTTAACCTTAGAAACCCTAGATTCAACTTGGTATCAGAGCCGAATCGATCGGAATTTGTGTTCTTTGATTCGAGAAGGAAGATTAGCAACTTCAGAACCAGGAACACAAGATTCAGGTGCTGACGTCATGATGACATCATCAGCCCTATGGATGACGTCAGCAGCTGTATAGTCTCGATTTTACAAGATTTATGGTATTTATCTCAATGTTTTTTGATGTTGTCTTGATGCTCAAATCTTGAATCTCATTCTTGGTGGAAAACGAACTCGTTTTTCATTTTTTCTTGATTCCTCTAAAATCTGCCATTTTTGTTTCTGTTTCTTGCTTCTATTTGAGATGTTTTTTGATTACATACTCATAGAATCAAGTCTTGCTTGAATCCATCAAGTATTGAAGCTTGTAGGAGGATTTCAAGCTCTACAATTACTATCGGTAGCCTATTTTAGGCAATATTTTCGCCCAAACAGCAACTTCTCTCATGTTTTGTCCCTCTAATAGCAACTTTCTGATTTCTTATGCTACTTCATCACTTCTTAATGATATATTGATGATGGTGACTCTATTTGGTGCTAATTTGGGGGTATTTTGACCACCGATTTGCTAAATTGGGCCTTCTAGAGCTAGATTTTCAGGGTATTTGTGCAATAAATCCCTCAAGATCCGGATTCTATGCTGTCTTGTTTTTTTTTTCGTGCTTGATTCCTACTCATGTTGGCTGGTTTGATGGTGTGTGAGATCTCCGGCATGCTATTTGGGCTTGATTTTATCGCCTAAATCTGTCTCTTTATCTCTTTGAGGGTTTCTTGTGTGTACAACACCCCTCACTATCAGTTCTTTGGTTCTTGTTGGGTTGCCATGTCAACCGAGATCCCGGATGTGTTGAATGGAGGTCAGTCTGGCTCCATTGGAGGAGTTTTATGGCCTATGGAGGCTACTTCAAGTGTTGTTGGGGGTTCTTTCATGCCCCCCATGGGTTATGATAACCCGGGTTTACAAATCACTACGGTTCGATTGGATGACCGGAATTATTTGGAGTGGTCTCAGTCGGTTTGTATGTATATCGGGGGCAGAGGCAAGATGGGTTACATCAATGGGAGTGTTGCAGTACCCGCTACTACTGATCCTTCTTATGCTCGATGGGAGTCGAACAACTACACTGTGATGTCATGGATTCTCAATTCCATGCAGCCACAAGTGAGTCGGGGCTTCATGTTCTTGCGTACAGCTGGAGAAATCTGGGACACTCTCTCAGACTTACTCCCAGCAGGAGAATTTGGCAAGGGCCTTCCAGCTTTGCCATGATATCTCTCATCTCCAGTAGGGAGATCGTTTTCTAGCTGACTATTTTGCATTGCTTCGGACTATGTGGGGGGAGCTTGATCACTACCATCCCTTCCAGCCTATGTGTGGTTGTACTGAGATAGTCACCAAGTACAAGAAGTTGTTGGAGGAGACGAGGATCTTTGAGTTCCTTGCAGGGCTTAACTCTGAGTATGAGTTAGCCCGTGTCCAGCTTCTGAGCAAAGATACTCTTCCTTCGCTCGGCCAGGTGTATGCATACATTCAGAGTGAGGAGAGTCGACATCGGATTATGACCTCATCCTCTCCTCTGATTCCAGCGAGATCTGCTCTTGCCTCTACTTCTACACCACAACACTTACCACGGCCTCAGCCTTTCACTTCCGCACCTCCTACTCTTTCTAGTAGGACTTTCAGTGGCAACAGGCCCAAGTGTGATAACTGTGAAAAAATGGGACATGTGAAAGCTCGATGTTGGGAACTACATGGTCACCCACCTCGTTCTGCTCCAGGCACCAGTGGCACCCGACCTCCTCTGCCTTCGTTAGCTCACAGTGTGACTTCAGACCCCTCTCCTATTGGACCTCCTGCTTCTCCAGTTTCTTCTACAATGGTGACTCTGCCACGAGATGAACTAGACAACATTAGACGGTTCATGGCCCAGATGGAAGGGCCTTCTGCTACTCCTTCCTCCTCTTTTGCTGCTGCAGGTACTATCAATACTGCGCATCATGTGGCCTCCACTCCCACCTGAGTTATTGACTCAGGTGCCTCGGACCACATGACTGGTATGTCATCCTTATTCTGTTCGTATTCTGTTAGTTTTGGATGTGATAAGGTCCAGATTGCTGATGGTACCCTATCCTCTGTTTTCAGGAAAGGGGGTTATCAATGTGTCTTCTGATATTTCTTTGGCTTCTGTTCTTCGTGTTCCTCAATTCACTTCTAACCTTTTATCTGTTAGCTCCCTTACAAAGCGTTTGAATTGTAGTTTCTTCCATCTTCTGGTGTTTTTCAGGACTTGGACACGAGGACGATTGGCACTAGACGTGAAGTAGATGGATTCTATATTCTGGATGGACCACCTCCTGAGTCCTGGGCTTTACAGTCTTTTAGTAATAGTTTAGAGTCCATCATGAGCTGGCATTGTTGCCTAGGCCATGTTTCTTTTGCTTATTTGAAACTACTATTTCCTGCTTTATTTGGTTCAGTTTCTTTATCTGTTTTGAGATGTGAGACATGTGAACTTGCGAAACATTGTCACACCTTTTTTCCTTCTTAGAGTAGCATTTCTGCTTTCCCTTTTGATATTGTGCACTCTGATGTGCGGGGTCCTTCCCCTGTTACTTCTATCTGTGATTATTGATATTTTGTTAGCTTTGTTGATGATCATACGAGATGTACATGGATCTATCTTATGAAGACTAAAGATGAGGTTTATTCCATATTCCAAAGTTTTCATAAGATGATTCATACACAGTATGGGTCTCCCATCAAAGTACTTCGTTCAGATCAAGGTGGAGAATACATGTATGGTGGCTTGCAACAATACCTTTCTGATCATGGTATTGTCTACCAGAACTCCTGCAGCTATACGCCCCAGCAAAATGGTGTAGCTGAACGCAAGAATTGCCATCTTTTGGAGGTATCTCGCTCTCTTCTTCTTTTTCACCATGTGCCTAAATCATATTGGGCTGAGGCTGTTCTCACTGCTATATATCTCATTAATCGTATGCCATCTAGATCATTGATGTTTAATACTCCCATTCATTTGTTGCACCCTACTGGTTCTTCACTTATTGTACCTCCACGCATATTTGGTTGTGTTTGCTTTGTTCATGTGTTGGGCCCCCATAGAACCAAATTGGATCCCAAAGCTCTTAAGTGTATTTTCTTGAGATACTCCTCTACCCACAAAGGATACAAATGTTTTCATCCTCTGTCTGGTAGAAGGTTTGTATCCCTAGATGTCACTTTTTGGGAGAACGCCCTTTTCTTCTCTCAGTCCTCTCCTCAGGGGGAGAAGTCTACAGGTAATGAGAGTCCCTCTATACCTCTTCCTTGCCCTCTTCCTTGTCCTCTTCCGTGTCCTACACCTCCTATCTCTCTTGTGGACAATACTATTCCACAAGACTGTAATGTTAAGACTCAGGGGAGTTAAAGGTCTATAGCAGAAAAGGGAAGGCCACAGTTGCTCCATGTCCAGAGGCACTAGTTGGACCTTCCTCGGATCTAGGTATTGTTCCCATTCCTGATCCTGTTACTAAGGTTTCCTCTCTTGATATTCCTATTGCTCTCAGGAAGGGTGTTAGGAGTTGTACTCAACACCCACTGAGTAATTTTGAGTCATGATGCACTGTCTCCCTCTTACAGATCGTATATCACCTCTCTATCCAATATTCCATTACCTTCCTTTGTACCAAAAGGTTTGAGACACCCTAAGTGGAAGGCAGCAATGGTTGAAGAGATGAGAGCACTGGAGAAAAAAAAATACATGGGAATTGGTTGAGTTTCCTAGAGGGAAAAGCCTGTAGGAAGCCGATGGGTTTATGCAGTCAAGTACAAAGCAGATGGGTCAGTTGAAAGATACAAAGCAAGGTTGGTAGCTAAAGGGTATTCATAGACCTATGGCATAGACTATGTGGAAACCTTTGCCCCTGTAGCAAAGTTGAATTCCATAAGGGTCCTCGTATCCCTTGCAGCAAATCAGTCCTGGCCCTTATATCAACTTGATGTGAAGAATGCCTTCATGGGGATTTGAAGGAGGTATACATGACTCCACCTCCTGGGTTCGTGTCATCAGGAAGAGAAGATAAAGTGTGCAGACTGAAGAAGTCCTTGTATGGACTCAAATAGTCTCCTCGAGCATGGTTCGAGAGATTCACTAAAGCAGTGAAGACATTGGGTTTCTCTCAAAGTCAGGCAGACCACACTCTCTTTGTGAAGCATTGTGGGAAGAACACGACAGCCCTCATCGTTTATGTCGATGACATAATTGTTACTGGAAATGATGAGGTTGAAATCTCCAAGTTAAAGAAATACTTAGCTGGGGAATTTGAGATTAAAGATCGGGGGACCCTAAAGTGCTTTCTAGGGATAGAAGTTGCAAGATTTGGAAAATGGATTTTCATTTCTCAAAGTAAGTATGCTCTTGACCCACTTGGAGAAACAGGAAAGTTGGGAGTCAGACCAGTTGACACACCTATTGAACATAATCATAGGTTAGGGGAATCGACTGGTAAGCTATTGGAGGATGTTGTTAGCTTTCAGAGGCTAGTTTGCAGATTGATCTATCTCTTCTTGACTAGACTAGACATTGCCTATGCTGTCAGTGTTATCAGTCAGTACATGCATTCGCCAAGGGATATTCATCTGGAAGCAGCGTATAGGATTCTGAGATATCTCAAATCCTCTCCTGGTAAGGGGCTCCTCTTCAAGAAGAATGGTCATATGGGGGTTGAGTCCTACACAGATGCTGATTGGGCAGGTGTTAAGGATGACAAAAGATCTACTTCCGGCTTCTATACCTTTGTGGGAGGTAATCTTATGACTTGGCGAAGCAAGAAACAACACGTGGTTGCACGGTCAAGCGCGGAAGCAGAGTTTAGAGCCATGGCACACAGACTATGTGAGACACTATGGCTGAAAGTTCTGTTATGTGAGTTGGGGTTTCTTGTTACTAGCCCAATGAGGCTATATTGTGATAACAAGGCAGCAATAAGCATTGCTCATAACCCAGTACAACATGACAGGACCACGCACATAGAGGTGGATAGACACTTCATAAGGGAGAAGATCCTCTCAGGCGAAGTTTGTACCCCATTTGTGAATACCAGTGAACAAGTTGCAAATGTCCTCACCAAAGGAGTTCTTGGCTACCAACTATCCTTTTGTCTAAGCAAGATGGGCATGATAGATATCTATGCATCATCTTAAGGGGGAGTGTTATCATGTAAGCCGTATAGCCGTATTATACGGTATATGGTAGATATGTTAGTTATAGCTTGTAAAGGCATACTTGTCCACTTTCGGTATTTTTAGACTCGTATAAATAATAAACTACAGAGACATGTATTCTACATGCTCTTCACCATAATTGCTCTCTTCTCTCTCCTCTCTTTTCTCTTTATCTCTTGTTCTAACTCTAGAAACCCTAGATTCAACTCAACTATCTTCCCTGGTCTCACTCCGTTAAAGTTTTTTTGACGGCAAAAAAAAATTGAAGTATTTAACCAAGGATCCTCCCAAAGAAGATGATAAACTATATGAAGATTGGTAGTGTGAAAATTCGTTAGTTATGACCTGGTTGTGGAACAGTATGGAGCCATTTGTTTCCTCCAACGCTATCTATCTTCTTACAGCCAAGGAGATCTAGGACGCAGTTCGTGAGATGTATTCCCAGGAGAGCAACGTTTCATGTATCTATGATTTATTTGAGTCTATGTTCACCACGAAATAGGGCGATAAATCACTCAAGTGAGTACTACAATTCTCTCCGTGGTATGTGGGAGGAACTTCAGCAGTATCAGCCATTGACTATAGATTTGGATAAGCAGAAATGTCAACGTGAAGAATTTCAGGCAGCCTGGTTTTTGTCCAATCTGAACCCTGAATACAATGCTCTTAAGGGTCAGATTTTGGCTAGTGAGTCCCTCCCTACAGCGGCCAATGGCTTTTCTCGCCTTCAGCATGCTTCTATTGGAGATGTGATTCTTTATTCCAAGGAATCCTCAGCATTGGTCTCTAGCGGTTCTCCTGAGTTCTCTCGTGGCCGGGGGTTTTTCGAGGCCGTGGTGGTCGTGGCCATGGTGATACGAAATGTTGTTTTTACAGTGGTATTTGGGGTCATACAGATCAGTTTTGTTGGGATAAGTGGGCCAAGCCTGCGTAGGCTAATCAGGTCTCCAAAGAGTCCTCTCTTCAATCTTTTGAGCCTCCTTCGGCTCCCACTAGTGATTCCTCGTCTGAGTACTCTGCACAGCTCGGTCAAATTCTTTAGCAACTACAGTCTTTGACAGCTCTGCGCTACATACTCCCACCATGGCTAATATAGGTAACTCTACGTGTCTGGCAGCCAAGACTCCTTCCTCCTGGGTTATCTATTCATGGGCGAGTGCTCATATGTCTTGTATTTCCTCCATCTTCTTTGATTTCCAGCCTATTTGGTCTCATATTGTGTTGGTTGATGGATCACTCGTCGAGTTTTGGGGAAGGGAAATATTCATCCTACTCCATCTGTTTCTTTAGCCTCCACTTTATTTGTGCCTGGTTTTCCCTTTAATTTGCTTTCAGTTAGTCAGCTTACAAAATCTTTACAATGCTTTGTGACCTCTCTCCTACTTCTTGTGTTTTTTAGGACCTCAAGATGAAGAAAGTGATTGGTTTGGGATATGAAAAAGACGGCTTATATTACTTGGCTACTGGTCCTCCTGCTTCTGCGTTAAGCGCCTCCATGACCCCTCTTCAGTGGCATTTTCGTTTAGGTCATCCGTCTTTGTCTAATTTGCGTTGAGTTGTCCTTCGCTTGAGTCCTACGTCTGTTTTAGATTGTGAAGCTTGTCAACTAGGCAAGCATCTCCATAGTTCCTTTCCTAGTCGCATTGATAGTCGTCTCTGTAGCCCATTTGATGTAATTCACACGGATATTTGGGGTCCATCTATAATAAAAAGTTTATCCGGTTTTCATTATTTTGTGACTTTTGTGGATGATTACTCTCGTATGACATGACTATTTTTATTAAAGGATCGCTCAGAATTGCCTCGTGCTTTGTTCACTTTCTATCGTGAGATCTTAATTCAATTTGGCAAGCAGGTCAAGATTATCCGGTATGATAACACTTTGGAATACATGCAATCTTCTATTCAGACATTTTGTGCTAACCATGGCATTATCCATCAGACATCGTGTGCTCATACCTCCCAACAAAATGATGTTGCGGAGCGTAAGCATCGACATCTGTTGGATATTGCTCGGACACTTATGTTTCATATGCATGTACCAAAGCTGTATTGGGGTGATGTTGTTCTCACTGCATGTCACCTCATTCATCGTATGCCATCTTCTGTTTTGGCTGGGGCTGCTTGTTGGAAGGTGCATTAGGATCTCTTCCTGGGTCAACCCACTCAATATCCGAGAGAGGGAGAAGGTCATTACCACTGGTTGTATCCATAAAGGGCTTTTCCTTTCTCCTTGTTATATCCTGATGTCTCCCCGTTTAATGTTCCTCCTTGTGTTTTTGGATGTGTGTCCTTTGGTCATGTCCTTGGTCCAAGTCACGACAAACTTGATCCCCGGTCTGTTAAGTGTATCTTTCTGGATTACTCTCGTACTCAGAAAGGGTACGAGTGCTATTGCCCTACGTCTCGTCGATACTATGTCAGTGCCGATGTCACTTTTTTTTAGTCTATTCCATTCTTTTTGGATCTTGGCACGTCATACGACACTGATCTTGTGTCTCTTTGTTAGAGGGAGCTTCGTTCTCCCTCAGCTACTCCTGTTCCTATGCATATTATTTCAGGAGATGCCACCGTTTCAGTGCCACTAGGTGTTTATGTACGCACTACATCGCGTGTGGTTGTTCCGTATGGGCTAAGTATATCTGTCGCTCCTTCTGCCTCTGACCAATCTCCTGCTTCACCTGAGGTTCCTGCTGCGCCATCTAATGTTGATATGCCTATTGCCTTGCGGAAGGTACTCGTGCTTGCACTCGTCATCCCATTACTGATTTTGTATCTCTGCACTGTGTATCTCCTACCTTTCGGAGTTTTACCTTGTCTTTGTCTGTTGTTCATGTCTCTTGCACTTATATGCAAGCCTTCATGTCCCCTGGTTGGAAACTTGCTATAGATGAGGAGATTGCTGCCCTTCGCACGAATGACACTTGGGTTCTTGCTCCTCTCCTTCCGGGAAAGAAGACCGTTGACTGTCGTTGGGTGTTTACCATCAAATATCTTCCTGATGGTACAGTTGAGCGCCTTAAGGGGCGCTTGGTTGCTAAGGGCTATACTTAGACGTTTGTTGTGAATTATTTGGAGACCTTCTCCCCGGTTGCTCGTTTGAACTCTATTCGAGTTCTAATCTCAGTGGCCGTATGCTGTGATTGGCCACGGTACCAGTTGGACATCAAGAATGCCTTCTTATATGGTGACTAATAGGAGGAGGGGTGTATATGGAGCAACCGCCTGGATATATACATTCCGGACAACCCTCATTAGTTTGCCGCCTCAAAAAGGCGATTTATGGACTGAAACAATCACTGCGTGCCTGGTTTGATAAATTCAATTCGATTGTGCTGCGTTATGGGTACATTCGCTCCGTGTCTGATCACTCTGTGTTTGTCAAAACATCATCTTCTAGGGTTATTTGTTTGATCGTATATGTGGATGATATCATCATCACTGGCAGTGATTCTAGAGGCATCTCTAATCTGAAAACCTATTTGTCACAACAGTTTCATACCAAGGACTTGGGCTTCCTCCGGTATTTTTTGGGCATTGATATTGCTCGGTCCAAGACAGGCATCACACTTTCGCAGCTCAAGTGTGTGCTAGATCTTCTCTCTGAGACTGGTACCCTTGGTTCCAAACCAGTTGACACACCTATGGATCCCACGGTTAAGCTTGATTCTGAACAGGGGGAGGTTTATGGAGATCCTGGTCGGTATCATCGGTTGGTTGGGAAGCTTATTTATCTTACGGTTACGTGTACAGACATCACATTTTCGGTTGGGGTGGTTAGTTAGTTTACGGGGTCGTTTGGCAACACAAAAATAAGTAACTTATTGACTTTTATAAGCCAAAAAGTTAAAAAGTTAGTTTGGATGTGTTTCATATTTTAACTTTTGAAAAGTTAAAAATTAACTTAAAACTGAAGCTAAAATTTTTAGCTTTTGACTTCTAAGAGAAATAACTTCTTAAAATTAGAATCCCCCTGACATTTGAATTTCTATGACTTTTTTTGAGGTAAAAAATCAACTTATAACTTTTACTACAAGTAAAAGTGCTTTTACTTCTCATTCCCAAACGCCCCCTACGCATGCCCCACAACAGCCCCATTGGGATGTCGTTATTCGTATATTGTGTTATCTGAAAGGTTCTCCGGGAAATTGATTATTGTATCGTATGTCCAAGTCTATGACTGTTATTGGATTCTCTGATGCTGATTGATCTAGTTGTCGCACTGATCGTCGTTCTACCTCAGGCTATTGTACGTTTGGTGGTGGAAATCTTGTTACTTGGCATAGTAAGAAGCAGGTGTTGTTGCTCGTTCCAGTGCCGAAGCATAGTACAGAGTTATGGCACACGCGGCATGTGAGATGGGTGTGGGTTCAGTCCTTAAAGAAATGGGGTTTGTGGTTCCTTCTCCTATGCCAATGTACTATGACAATTAAACAGCCAGTTACATTGCCAGCAACCTAGTATTCTATGAGAGAACCAAGCATAGCGAAGTTGATTCACTTCATCCGTGACATGGTCTTGAGCAAACGAATCACCACACCATATATCAGTTCCACAAATCAATTGGGTGATGTGTTGAAGAAGGCCTTACCTCGTTCTTCTTTTTCTACTTTGTGTACCAAGCTGGGCATGTTTGATATGTACGCTCCATCTTGAGGGGGAGTGTTAGAGTTTCTCTATGTAACGTGTGGGTGTGTAGTTGTGATAGGTGGGTGTAACTAAAGCTTCTTAGTTACACCCACTTAAGTGGGATGCAAATATATAATAACAAGAGGAGGCCGAACAACCTAGTTCGACTTCAACTCTCATTCTCTCAATTCTCTCCAACTCTCCTTCTCTCAAACCCTAATACTATGAAATATAACACCCTACATGGTACCAAAGTCTCTAAGGCTCATAACTCCCTGAATACATAACCAAATCACATGAAATAGAAGGGGTTTTACTCATGAGATAGTGATCTACAACTTCATATCATCATGTGGTACGGTTGATGTTAGGATGTTGTATGGTCTAGTTAGCATGTGAAGCACACATCTTGGTTCGTCTTGAAATCCTCTATTTTTTGTGCTTTTTTGGGAAGTATTTATGGCCATTTGAAGGATGTTTTAAGGGTTTAAAGTCTGATTTATCTAGACAATCTGTTAGTGCCAAATTTCTTTTGATTTCTAGACAATAGATTTTTTTTTTATGTTTTTTCCACTAATACAAGGTTTTCCATGAGATTTGCATTGGTTAAAGAGTACAACTCTATTTTTTGAGACATTTGGGACGGTTTTACAATGGTTTTAGCTATTTTGGGGCTTGGCTGCCCATATGGGTGTTTTTTTCTTTATAAAAGCATGTTATGTTCCTGTGATTCTTATTCAGCTTGATAAAACACAAGTTGGATATTCTCTTTGCAATTTGAGTTGATTTGGATTGATTCAATAATAGATTGTGGACTTGAGCCTCTGTTTCAACCTACTTAATTCATGATTAGATATATTAATACCTTGTTGTCCTAGTGTTTGTGAATTTGCCCCTTCAAGTGATTCTCTCTAATTAAGTCATGGGTGAATAGATTCCTTTATCCATTAAGCGATTTATTAGTGATAAAATACCTTCTTTCTCAGTTACTAGATTAATGCCTTCGCAAATTACCAATGTGAAATTAAATCGATCAAACTACATACCATGTTCACATTCAATCTAGATATTTCTCGCTTCTCGATTGTTTATGGGGTATATTAATGGCAAGACAGTTAAACCCTTGGAAAACGATCCTAAATTCTTAGTGGGATTCCATAAATAGTACGGTGTTGGTTGGCTTCATAACTCAATGGAACCACATATTAGTATATAGATTTTGTATGATCCCAACTGCTAAAGAATTATGGGATGTAGTTGCCTAGAAAAATTCTCAACAGAACAATATTGCTTGATTGTATAGCAAGTGGCTCGATTTTCTCAAGGTGACAGAGTTGTATCTGACTACCATGTCGCTCTACAAGCTATTTGGGATGAGAATAACTCTATAGACATACCTCTGCTCATTATGCACAGGGCGTAGAGAAATAGAGACAACTGTTAGAGTTTATGTTTGCACCCACGTGGGTGTCCATAAGTGGGCTGCATCCCACTTCCTACATGGGTAGTTCTTTTGTTTCTTAGGAGGGTTAAGTGGGCCAACCACTTAACCAACGTTTTATCATTATGGGAGTTAAGTGGCCCCACCACTTAACTCCACATTTTGGTCATTGTAGGGGTTCTCCCCATCATATATATAATACTTGTGTGAGAGAGATTGAACAACTATTCAATCTCTTCTCGTCCCACAACTTCTCTCTCTAACCCTAATATCCTTCTCCACCTTCTTCCGCCTCCATTACTATTTCTCTTCTTCTCTCCTTAATCTTTTCTCCACTCGTTACAACCTAAATAACAACAGCAGCTCCTTGAAAAAGGTGTGTGTTTGAACTACTTGGAGGTCTTAGAGATGAGTATGAGACCACACGTACATAGATCCTTAATCAGTCGTTGCTTCCTTCTCTTGCAGTTGCCTAGGCCTAACTTCAGCATAAGGAAGAGAGAAGGATTTCCACGAGATCTATTTCAGAGAGGTCTGCACTTATGATTGATTAGGCAAATTATACTCAAGCTGGACGTGGCAGAGGTAGTAATCCAACTGCGGGAGATAGATATGTTACTGGAGCTCGAGGCCGTGGTGTTAGCGAGGCTACAGAGATCAGAGATGGTGCACGTATTGCAACAAGCCCAATCACACACGAGAGACATGTTAGAATCTTCATGGCAAGCTTAGGTCTAGGAACACACACATGTCATCTACTCAGGAGAGTATGAATGCTCACATTTCAGCTTTACATCTATAGACCCCATTCAATAAGGACAACCGGTGCTTTCTATAGTTCATTTCGAGGAGCAATTGAGAGAGCTCACGGCTAGGCTTGCTTGTATTGAGGGATCTTCAGCATCTTCTTCCTCATCACATGCATTTATGGACCACTCAGGTACAAATGACCCAACTACATTTCATACCTCTTCTTAGGCATCTTGGATCATTGATTCAAGGGCCACATATCATATGACTGGTATTTTTTAGATCTATTTCTCTTGATGATGATTCTCTTTTCTCTATGTTTGTTCTAGTTATATTAACCTTTCTTCAATTCCTTCTCTAGTTCAGTTTTACATGTTCACAAAATATTTGTAAATTTGATATTTGTTAGTTTTAAGAGATTGAATTGCAGCGTACATTTTCCCCCACACATTGTGTCTTTTAGGACCTTTAGTCGGAGGGAGAATTGTTATGGGGTGTGAGAGTCGCAGATTGTACCTTCTTCTAGATGCTTAGGGTGTTGCTCTTTCTTATCAGAGACTCCTTTGGAGATTTAATTATGATATGGCATTCTCGTCTAAGCCACTTATCTTTCTCAAAATTGAAACATTTATTTTCTTATCAGATTGATTCTATTTTTGTTTTGCAATGTGAGACATTGTTAGATTAGTAAACATGGTAGAACCACTTATCTTGCTCTTAATGAAGTCAGAAGTGATGGACCATTTCGCATTATACATTCTAATGTTTGGAGCCTACTTTATGCATTCTTTACTTGGTTGTCATTATTTTGTTTCTTTTAATGATGATCATACTTGTGTGACGTAGGTGTACTTAATAAAAAGTAAAGAAAAGTTACCCTCCATTTTCAGATCCTTTTATGCCATGACCAAAACTCAGTTTGGTCATGAAATCAAAATTCTTCGATTAGATAATGCAAAAGAATATGTCGCTGGTGGAAAACTTCAGTTAGTCTTGCAGGAACATGGCACCATTACACAAAATTCATGTGTCAAGATACCCCAACAAAATGGAGTAGATGAACAGAAACCTAGAGGTGGCCTGTGCCCTTCTCAGACTCATGAAGGGACCATCATATTTGTGGCCTGAAACAATTTTGACTGCTTGTTTCTTGATTAACCGCAAGCCTACTCGAGTTCTAAAGGGTCAATTCCTATTAGTCTTGCAACCAAATAAGTAGTAGTTATCTATTTCGTCCAAAATTTTAGATGTGTATGTTTTGTTCACAATCATGATCCGTCAATAATCAAATTCTCTAATAGGTCTATTAAATGTGCATTGATGGTTTTTCCCATACTCAAAAGGGCTACAATGTTACCATCCCATTTCAAGGAAGTATATTGTCTCCTTAGAAGTTACCTTTTCTAACAGGACATATTTTACTAAAAAAAGTTGATCTTTAGCTCTCTTCACTTCTACAATTGAGGATATACCATTGCATGTTCCATGTCCTGCTTCTATCTTCCTCCTATATAGACTGATCTACCTAAGATTCATTTGAACAAAAATAAAGGCACTCACCTCAAGGTCAATGAAAGAAGGAACAAACATGCCACTAAACTGCCTCTTATCGACTCTCAACCTCAATTAGAAGGCATGCATTTTGATCCTCTTGTTGATTCATCTCCTTCTGATTTTGTCTCACCTTGACTTGCCTATTGCTTTTTGTAAGGGCAAGTGCTCTTGTACTAACCATCCTCAATTGTAGCATGTTTCCTAGCACTCTATCTCCACACTACAAAACATTCCTTTATGGCATTACTAATTGTTAATGTAATAAATGTACATGGGTGAACACCGGGGGGTCCAGGGCTCCCGATGGGATGTAGCTTCCCACTGGACCAAAGGACAATTGAATTTTAGGAATTAGGGTTAGGGTTAGGTTTGGAGAAGAGAGAATGGAGAGTAGAGAAGAGAGGGAGAAAGGATGTCAATTGTGCTTTTTCACATTGACCCCATAAATCTTATTTATATAAAGAGTTACATAAAAAAAGACAAGTATACCCCTCATAAGAGGTATTTACAGAACTACCCCTATACAAGATAAATACGTATTTGTACGTATCTGATAACACTCCCCCTCAAGTTGGCGCATAGATATCTTTCATACCCATCTTGCATAAACATCTATGAAGTTACCAATTGGGAACTCCTTTGGTGAAGACATCTGCTACTTGCTCATCTATCTTCACAAAGGGGGTACAAACCTCCCCAGATACAATCTTCTCCCGAATGAAGTGGCGATCCACTTCAATGTGCTTGGCCCGATCATGTTGCACCGGATTGTGAGCAATGCTGTCACAGTACAAGCTCATGGGTCCCAAGACTAGAAAGCCAAGTTCAGCCACCAACATCTTCAGCCAGAGTATCTCACATAAGCCATGGGCCGTTGCCCTAAATTCTACCTTTGCACTGGATCTGGCAACTACTAGTTGCTTCTTGCTCCTCCAGGTAACTAGATTGCCTCCCACAGAGGTGCAATACCCTGAGGTAGATCTCCTGTCATCCTTGGCACCAGCCTAGTCTGTATCAGTATATGACTCTACTCTCATGTGGCCATTCTTCTGAAAAAGGAGGCCTCGGCCAAGGGCAGACTTAAGGTATCTCAATATCCTGTGAGCTACCTCTAAGTGAATCTCCCTAGGAGAATGCATGTACTGACTAATAACACTAACTGCATAGGCAATGTCTGGATGAGTCAAGGAGAGGTAGATCAACCTTCCAACCAATCTCTGAAAGCTCCCCACATCTTGTGAAGGTTTACTACTCGAGTCGGCCAGCTGGTGATTTTGCTCCCCCTCCAAAACAGCACGTGGACTACTCTTTAGGGCACACTTTCCTTAAGGATACTTGGTGGATGTACATACCAAAAATCACCATGATTGGTAATCTTTAGTACTTTTTAAGGAGTGATTCTAGCCATTGGATTCAACCATTTTTAGTATTAAAACCAAGGAAATAAATTTCGGTTTCAAGGTTTATTTCGACTAGTCCGAAAATGGAATATTTCGACCAGTATGGAAATAATACATCTTTCGTGGAAATGATGGAAATAATGTAGAAATGACGGAAATAGTGTGGAAATTTTTGTGGAAAGTTTGGGAAATGATGAAACAAGCATAAAAACACTCATAAGCTATCAAACCATAATATACAACCAAGTGTTGTGTGGAAATGAATGACCGTAACAGTCTGTAATATATTGAGGCAAGCATCTTTAGTTAGTCAAGGTATAATTTAATTATATAACTATTACTTAATTGCTAGTTATAAAAAATTCATAAAGGTATTAAAAATCCTTATTCACTTACATTAATGTCTTAACATTACATGTAATCTTAGAAAACCTATTTACTATTAACTTCGATGTTACCCAGATACGGCAATGACACGAGACCGACACGGTGTGGATACGTCATTTACACTTAAAATGGAAGTATCCGACACGGATACGGCACCCAATTTGGAGTATCCGGGTATCATAGATGAACTTATAACATTTATTTAATTTTTTGAATGTTCAAATATTTTTTTGAAAAAAAAAATTTAACCCAACCAACTTGTAGAATGGGTTAAGTCATGCAACATATAATCAATTTATGCACAATCATGGATGTTTAGGGTAAAACCAGTGAAATTAGGGTTTTTCCCAAATTCCAAATTTTCATCCTAAACGATCTTCAATCCATGCAAAAATCCAGTGTAAATGCATCATAGAATCATAAATTTAATGCATTACACATAATCTATTTATTTGTAGCAAGAATGATAGCAATAAATTTTATCCTTGTGTATATTTCGAATTGGAAAAAACTCCAAAATGGGATTTGTTTCTTCCTCACGATCAATCCGTGAACCAAAAATCTACAATGGATTGATCTTTTTTATTAAAACATAAATGTATGGAAAGGGGTTAAATGGATCAAATATGAGATTTATAGCGGTTTTGAGCTCAAACGGGATGTTTTCTACCTACGATTGAAAAGTTTCCATACATGTCGACCGAAATAATACATATTTACACTCAATCGATTGAAATTTACTGTTCGCGCAAAATATTTCGTGAAATTTAACATTATTTCCACGTATGTATTCTTTCCTGTCAGTAACTTAGAAAATGGAAATATTTCGCGAAATTTATTTCCTTGATTAAAACCGACGACTAAAAATCATCAAACAAGCTCGTTTTTTATACGAATGTCTACCAAGGGGTGGGCTAACCACATCCATGCTGCTAGTGGGCCCAGATGGTGGTGATGAGTGGCAAAACTGGGTTACTCATGCCACGTTGGTATACCGTGTTACATCATGACCCTTCTCTTAAGGGTTTTAAACGAAGAAGGCATAAAAATACTTCTCGTCTCCTTTAACGATGAAAAGGGGGAAGAAGAAAACCCAGCGAGGGAAGGCGGCGAGACAACGTGGCGACTGGTGAGGCGAGGTACTCCTCCTCCTCTCTCTCTCTCACAATATCTCTGTCTTTCATGCTCTTCCTCCCCCTCCCCTCTTTATGCTTTTTTTTTGCTTTTGGTGAGTGTTTGTGGGTGAATTATTGGTTGTTTGAAGCCAATGAATCCTTCTGAAAAAGCCAACGAATCATTCTGAAAAGCTTGGGTGAATTACTGTCTGATGGGATCGGTAATTCTCATTCCATACCGATACGTTTCAGCTAATACTTCCGGTACGGACGAAAATACGACCGAAACTACCGAAAATAACGAAACTACTGACGAAACCTTGTGACTACTGATACGTTAGAGTATCTTGTCACGCCCTTGGGTGATACCGATATGTTTCGGGCGCGTATAGGTATCATCCGATACTTTGGACCATGATTCTCTTTATTCCCAATTCTTTCTCTTATGCAAACCTTACTTTCCTAACATTGTATCAGAGCACAGCTCCATATCAATGGTTTCTTCTTCTCCTTCTTTCCTTTTATTTTTTTGTTGTGGAAGAATATCCGAATCTAGGGCTTGGTTGCAAAACCCTAGTTTCTCTTCTTTGTTGTGATGTTTTTTACCACATGTACTATGTGTGGTAGTGAGAGAGGTCTCTGATGAAGATTTGAAGACAAATCTAGGACTCTATGTTGTTGTGTGAGCTGCAATTGCTGCATGGAGTATTTTCTCCGCAGAGCATGTTGTCTGCTCTGTTAAAGTGATTTGTTGGTATCAGATTCTTCATTGGGCTCCACAGTTAACATCACAAGTTAGAGAACAACCTCCAGGGCCCTCTAGTGGAAATCGTAGGTATTAGATAGTTACTTCGGTCATCTTTAGTGGGCAGTTATAGATTCTGAACCCAATTTGGTGACTTCTTCTGATTTATTTGTCCCAGATGACTTCCATTAAATTTAATTGAAATAATTATGATTCCTGATCAAAATATGTACAAGTTTTACTCACGGCTAGAGGAAAACTTGGTAAATGATTGAAAAATAGCTTGTTGTAACTGATAAAAATTATGAAGAATCGACTGATGAGAATGTTCATATTATGACCTGGTTATGGAACAATATGGATCCACAAATTAGTGTTAATATTATGTCTTGGATATAGCCAAAAAAATATGGGATACAGTATGGAACTTGTATTCGTGTGAAAAGAATTTTACCTAACTCATTAGTTATTTCAAGACTTTTTGAACTACAACAAGGTGGCAAGAGTCTTGGTGAGTATTATGCTTGCCTGCATGGCATAATTGATAAGCTAAATGTATATAACCAATTATTATTGATCCAAAGGTCCAGCGCCCGCAATGTGAAGAGTACAGAGTTACAAAGTTTCTGTCTGGCCTCAAGTAGTCATGTCTGAATATTAGCCTGTGAAAGCCCAAATTCTTAACATTAAAGAGCTTCCTATATTGAAAGAAGTATACTCTCGCCTTCAGCGGGTCTCTTTCATCTACTTCCAACTCCGTCATTACAGATAATTCCGCATTTGCAACCCCTGGTACTTTTTCTTCGTTTGGAAGAGGTACTCCTAATTGTAGTCAAGCCAGAGGTAGAAGTCATGGTGGTGGTAGAGATTCAGGGGGCAGCCGTGGCAATAGTAAGTGTACCCACTATGGGCGCGAGGGTCATATTGGTGACACGTGCTGGAATCTTCATGGAAAACCTGCATGGGCCAATCAGGTATCTTCGACGGGTGATTGGGTTGATTCACAGGACGCTACAGTTCATTATGTGCCTACATCTAATACAATATCCATCTTTTGGGAAGATTATGCCAAGTTGATGAAGGCCCAACATTATGTTGCTTCCTCAAGCTCCACTACCACTCTAGCCCAGTCAAATATTTCTTGTGTTGCTACCACTAGCTCCCCTTGGATTGATTCAAGGGCTTTACTCTTTAGACCATATGGTTGGCTCACTGAGTGTGTTTTCTACCCTCTCTCCACCCAAGTCTTCTCAATTTGTTACTTTTGCTGCTGGCCCTATCTCTAGGGTGTCTGGTATTGGTATAGTTGTTCTATCATCTTCTTTGTCTTTATCACCTGTTCTAAAAATTCTTATCTGAGAACTTGGTTTCCATGTTGCATCGATGAACTGATATTGTGACAACAAAGCAACAATAAATATTCCCACTATCTAGTCTCAGGTGAAGTATGTACTCCATATGTAAAGATTGAGGAACAACTAGCAGACATTCTTATAAAAGCTGTTAAACAACCATTTACCCCAAAAGATCGACCTATTGGGGAAGGGCGAAACAACTATGTATATCAAAGGGTCATCGGGCCAACACTATACGTGCGCGGGAACGAATCATCCGCTAACACTCCCCCTCAGCGGGAATACACTCCGCTGGAGACTTGAACCCGCGACCTCCTAGGCCATAAGGCTCTGATACCATGTTAAAGAACCATTTGCCCCAAAAGATCGACCTGTTGGGGAAGGGCGAAACAACTATGTATATCAAAGGGTCGTCGGGCCAACACTATACGTGCGCGGGAACGAATCATCCGCTAACAAAAGGTGTCAGTGGTAACCAATTGCATGAGTTCTTAGGCAAGCTAGGCATGGTTGACATTTATGCACCACCTTGAGGGGGAGTGTTGTAAGGGAAGATTAGTCATTTAGTTATTGTTGCACTTTGTTGTATTTTCTCTTATTCTAAGGGGGATTATTGTCACACATAAGAACCATTAGGAGTCATGTAAAACAGATGAACTCCACTTCTTTTCCTTCTTCTTCTTCTCCTTCTCTAATTTTTCTCATTAACCCTATTTTTAACTAAACTAATATCAATAATTGGGTAACATGGCGTGTTGCCTCCTTATCCTTTCTGTATTTCGCTTTATCTTTAATATATTTGACCTTATCGAAAAAAAAAATAATTGGGTAACGTGGCTTAACAGTTGCTCAGCCATTCTAAAGTAAGAAAGTAGCCATCACTAACATGTTGAATTGAAATGCCACATATTTGGGTGCAAGACCTTGTGAATTTTTTTTCAGCATTTTTTTTTAATTAAGCAAACATAAATTTAAGTTCGACCTTCTCAACAAGAATCCTTTACACTAATAATATAATACACATGAATGTTTATATGTCAAAATTTAACCCTATTATCATATAAAACTTTTTCTTTTTAGAATTCAACAAAAAGATACTCCTCAATCCAAGAATATTATTTTCACGATTCACCATTACAAAAACTATCAAAATATGTTGGATTTCAACACTCTTACCCAGATCTGCTCAACATGGCACAAGTTTAAGCAAAGAGCTTTTTACTAATAGAATCACTGGCCAATTAATAGTGCAGGATTTTGCTTCAAAGGATCTAACCTGAAAGATAGCATGTTACGGACTTTTGGAGCACTTGGCATATTCATAAACAAAGAGTTGGTAAAGAAAGTGATGCGACGACGAGCTTCCAAATTCATAGGCACATTAATTGCAGATTCTTTGACAGTCAAAAGCAAATGAAGCCTACCAACCTACATGAAAAATGAAAACAAAACGAAAAGAATTCAATCACGTAGAATACGAAACATAGTGGTTCAATGAAACCAATGAGCGTGATAGTACCTTCTCCATCCAAGATCTATTTTCCAAAAGTCCGAGGTTTAGCTTTGCAAACTTCTGCTCTTTTTTGTCATGATGATGATCCTTCTTGGGATAGTGTTCCAGGATTCTACAAATAAAATTATTGCATATGTTGGTAATGAAAGTTCATTCTGTTGGTAAAAAGAAGTGTTCTCTTAAGTAGCATCTTACACGTGTCCATTAACCATAATATCCTGAGTAAGAATCTCCATAATATCCTGAAGGACATTGACTATTGTTGCCTTGAACAACTCAAAATCTTCTTTATTACTCATCTGTTAACATAAGATCATAAGTACACAGGACTGATAAACATCAAGTCCAGACCGGTCCTCCAGGTCAGTGCTAAGAAAAACATGAGGAGAATTGAGGCAAGAATTTACCAAATTGTTTAGAAGTCTCTCCAACTTACTGTTGAGCCAAGGTAGCTCACTCATCCGGAATGCGTCCAAGAATCTACTCTCCTGTATACTAGCATCTACTTCTGCACATATTTTCTTAAAAACCCTGGACAAAAGGGGAAAAGGAGTAATTTCATGAAGTTTCCATCAAATGGATACAATAAACCAAGACCATTTTTGTACCAATAAAACAATGCAGTGCAAGATCAGCAATATCAAAGAAAACTGGTAAAATAATGTTATGAAGAGCATATCTTTTCCCTTACAATTTATCTCCACTGTCATCCAAAAGGCCATATAGTATATCTCTAAATGTTTCGTAGCATTCAATCACGGCTGAATGCATGTAATCATCATTCTTGATCTTTTTAAATAATTCCGCATCCTCTTTACGCCTGAAATCTTTTGCCATGTCCAACGCTATGGGTATCTATTAGTGAAGATAGAGCAGGCAATGAGAGTTCAAATACAGATTAAACATATTTACCATTTGGATGAACGTGAGAAACCACACACAATCTATACCTTACTGGCAAGCAGGAAAGGAGGCCATTGGACAACAGACACATCACTTGAAGAAGATGGTACAAGTAGCAGTTCCCTCTCCCTGAACAATAAAAAGTGATCTAAGAGGATGCTGAAATTATCAATAATGTTGTAGATACATAGTAATGATATAAGCAAGATGCATTCCCAACTTATTGCTGATCAAGTCCTCAATCCGCAGACAGCTGATGAACTCATTCCACATCTGTGAGAATTTTGCAATGTTCTTTCGTTCCCATGCCCCAACCTGTTGTTGCATAGTGAACACTTTTAGAAAAAAAAAGCATTATCATTTAGCATGTCTCCAGATCATAGTTATCATTATCCAGAGACAAAACATATCTCTTGGATGCATATCTACATCCATATCTGCTGGAACTTTACGCGTAAGACCACAAAAGTGAAATAAATCATATGTCAGATCAACAATTCATGATAGTAATATCCACCAACAATAGTATTACCAAGTGGTCCTTTCTGGATTCCTCTTTCGAGGATGGTACTAGACGTTCACTGAAAGCTATGGGCACAGACTCAAATCTGGATCGCAACATCCCAAGTGTCCGTATCTAAGGAAAACCAAATGGCATAGTGAAAGGTCAGCACAACAAAGATGATATGCCTTACTGCTTCACTTTTTTCTCAAAAACGTGTCAGTAGAATATAGTCAAATAATCATAGAAAAATTTCTCTTCGCTGAAAAACCAGATATTTACGATTCATTAAATACGCCTAGGAAATATTTCGTGACTTGTTTCCTCATGGATATGAGAGCACTACATCCACTAACCTCACCCAGGTGACTGAAGGCTCCATGAATACCACCAAATATGGTGGAGAAAATAGCATACCATATCTGTGCATCCATGAAATACACCTATATAACAACAAAAATGATTCAAAACAGTCTTAAAGTTATCAAAATGTCACACCCAAGTATTTTTCTCATATTGGCTTACCAGGACAATTGGTGCCCATATGGAAATAATGACACCGATGTTATGTGTAACTGCATAAGTTTGAATTATCACTTAGTACTTGCAAACACAAGATGAAAAAAGCAACACACAATCACAAAATATATGAAATCTTACCATTGGGGAAAAACTCATGCCATTCATAGTTACCGACTCTCATGTCCATGATCAGCTTTGTTGGTCCAATCAAAGGCACTATCTATTTTGCAAGAAGTGTAATATTAGCGCTTAAAAATACTTAATGGGTTGCACAGATCTGTTAAGAAGGTAACTTCATGATGTTCAAAGTAAAAAAAGCCAAAACTGTACCAAATTTTTGATAAGCATGTTTCACACAAAAGGACAGGTATATATTTTCCTTGATTTGAATATATGGTTCCTGCTTTAAGTCACCATTTTAGTGGTTGGTTATGTTCTTTTTTTTTTCTTTTCTTCTGTTTTCTTTTCTTTTATCAAAGCCCTACATTCAGCAACTGAGGAAACATTCTCTCAACACACTTTACTTGATTTCCAACAACCACACCATTAAACTTCAAGAGAAACACATCATACTCTCTTCGTTTCTTAACATAAAAAGGGGTGTCACATTACTTCGCAATGAAGATTGAAATCCTATAAAAAATACACACCCTAGATCAGATTAGGGTTTTAGAATGAATAGTACCCATAATAGTAAAATGGAATAGAAAATGAATAGTAATATGGGACCCGTGAAAGAGGATGAAGGAAAGATGAAATGATACCCTAGGAATTATTGCTCTAATAACATGTGCATTTCTAGGGTTTCGATGAAAGAAGAAAAAAGAGAGAAAAGTGAAGAGAACAAAGAGAGTGGAATTGATATTCTCTAGCCCAATGATCTCTCACCTTCAGTTTGTGGATGACACGTTATTTTTTTATGAGGCATCTCACAGCCATCTGATACATCTGAGATGTATTTTGAGATGTTTTGACGTTGTCTCTGTTGACGATCACTTTACTCTAAAAGCTTAAGCTGTTAGAGGGAGACGTAACAATGTATATCAAAGGGTCCACGGGTCTAACTGAGGCGAAGTGCTGGCCACACAGCCAAACAACACACTTCAACATCACCCTCAGCACTTTGCTAGCACTTTGTTTTCTACTACCAAAGCATTTTTTGTTCTTTGGTCTTCCTCTCACCAGAGTTTAGGGGCTGTTTTTTTGAAACTTTTGTGCTTATATGGGAGGATATTTTGAAGTATTCTTCTCCTCTCTAATTGTATATAGGCTTCAGCCTTCAGGGTTCTCCCGTGTTTTGTGATCTGTGGGGGTTCTCCCCTTTTAGTTATACATATTACTCATAAAAAAACGATATTCTTTAGCCCACAAGTCCCATATTTTATTAATAGGTATTTTACGTATTTATAACTAGGTCCTTGAATTATTAAAGAAATTCCAAAGACACCCCTAACCTCGTATGAACTAGAAAATAATACATTGTAACAGGGGAGATTAAGGCTCTTAAAATCTCTTTCCTCCATTCTTCATGTTCCTAATTTATCTACAAATTCAATATCAATTAATTGTCTCGCCACAAGTCCCATATTTTATTAATAGATATTTTGAGTAATTATAACCAAGTCTCTGGACGATTAAAGAAATTACAAAGACACCCCTAGCCTCATCTAAACTAGAAAATAAGACATTCTAACAAGGGAGATTAAGGCTCTTAAAATCACTTTCCTCCATTCTTCATGTTCCTAATTTATCTACAAATTTAATATCAATTAATTGTCTCATCAAAAATCTTAACTGCAACCTTACTTCTTTCCGACTAATTGTGTTTTTTTAGGATTTAACCTCGGGGAAAACGATTGGTAGTGGTCATGAAGCAACGGGTTATATCTCATTGAGAACACCAAATCACCAAGAGTTGCGTACCAGTCCCATAGTTCCACTAGTAATAAAGATCACATAATGCGGTGGCATTATTATCTTGGTCATATGTTCTTTCAGTCTTTGCGGCATTTAGTTCCTATTGTATTTAACTACACTGGGTTAAAATTACAATGTGAAGTTTGCCAGTATTCTAACCATTATCGAACTTCATTTCCATTGAGTAGAAATAAAACTAATGCTCCATTAAAAATTGTTCATTCTTGTTAGTTATTACTATTTATGCATATGGGTATATGTCGACGTGTAAGGGTTTTAATGTCTCTACCTTTCTTTTGTGCTTTAATATAAAAGGGGATCGATTAGGGCAATACCACCTAATTCGATTATCCCATCTTTCCCACTATTCTTCTTTCTCTCTCTCACTCATCTATGAAACCCTAACCCTAGATCTTAACATGGTATCAGAGCATTGATCTTGCGTTTCTAGGGTTCACTTCTCTTCTATTTTCTCCTTTTTTATTCCTTCTTTTCCTCTTTTGCGGTGAATAAATAAATCTAGGGTTTTGTAAAAAAAAACCTAGATCTTCTCCGTGTGTGGTGGTGGTTTCGATCACAGGTTGTATGTGACTTTGAGAAGGCCATCATGCAAAACTAATGAAGATCGTGGCCCCAGTTTGGTATTTGTGCATGGTGTGTGGAAGTTCTCCTGCAACTGAGAGAAATCCTCTTAGGGCAAATCGTAGGGTTCAAAAGTGGGGAGATTTTTGTCAGATCAAGTTGATGTGTGTTAGTTGTGCCTCTAGAGTAGATCGCAAGCATCAGATGATGGGAGATTACTCTCCAGCCAAAATCGCAGGGTCCATAATCTGAGATATTCCCCTCCAGCCAAAATCGCACCTGCTATTGCATGTTCTGAGCAAATCGCAGGTCTCGTTGGTGGTTATCTGGCTTCCAAGATGTGGCATAATGAATTTAGAAGTGGTTTGCTTTTGGTTTGGGATTTTCTCTTGTGGAAAATCATTGAAGGAGTTGTCTCTTGCTTCTAGTTAAAGGTTTGAATCTCGCTTGCGTTGTTATTGTTTAGCTCTGTGATATTCTGGTGAGCAGTGATGGATGATAAAAATAAGGTTGTGGTGCTGAGAGATTTCTTTAATATCCAGATGACTTTGATTAGGCTCAATGGAAGTAATTATGTTCCTTGGGTTAAAGCTGTTGAAGTATTTCTCACGTTCAAAGGGAAAGTGAAATATTTGACAGAAGAAAAGCCAAAGTCTGATGCTAGTAACATTTAAGAGTGGGTGCAGGAGAATGCCCAAATCATGACTTGGCTGTGGAATAGTATGGATCCGAAAATTAACATTAATTTGGTGTATCTAAATATTGCTTACGAAATCTGGGAACAAGTTGGGAAGATGTATTCTGGTGAGAATAACATCACAAGGACGTATCGGTTGGTTGGAGAATACTTCTCTTTGCAGTAGCGTGAAAAGCCACTTGCTAAGTATTACGCAGCTTATCAAAACATTTGGAATGTGTTGAATGTTCATCAGCCCCTTACATCTGATCTGCTAAAACGTAAACATAGATAAGACTTTGACATTGCTCGATTTCTCTCTGGACTCCGACCAGAATATGAGCTAGTTCGAGCTCAAATATTGGGGAGCAGCGAACTAACAAGCATGACAGATTTTTGCTCTGTTGTTGTTTGAGGTTGTCACCAATATGCTAAAGATTGAGAGAGAGAGAGAGAGAGAGAGGGAGAGAGAGAGAGAATGGAGGTTAGGGAGAGAAGAAGAGATTAGGGTTTTAGAGAGAATGGGGAGATTGAAGTTAATATTCAATCTCCCATAAGTAATATTTATAAGGAGGGAGAAATCGTGTGGGTCAAGTGGGGACCCACCACTTAACCCACTAACACGAAATAAAGAGATTGTGGGTTAAGTGGGTTAAGTGGGTGGGTCCATCACTTAATCCATAAACAATAGAGAATAAACCCCACGTGGGGTAGTGGAACGTAGCCCACTAAGAACACCCCCACGTGGGTGTACATAGAATCCAACACTCCCCCTCAAGCTGGTGAGAAGATATCCATCATGGCCAACTTGGCTATCAATGTATTCAGGATTGACTTGTTGACTCCCTTAATAAGTATATCAACAACTTGCTCCTGAGTCCTTACATAGGGTGTACAAATCAATCCCTGCTGAAGCTTCTCCTCGATGAAGTGCCTATCAACCTCGATGTGCTTAGTCATGTCATGCTGAACTGGGTTGTGAGCAATGCAAATGGCTACTTTGTTGTCGCAATAGAGGCTCATTGGGTCTGTCACCTTGACTCCCAGTTCTGCTAATATGATCTTCAACCACAAGAGCTCACACACTCCATGTGCCATGGAGCGGAACTCTACCTTTGCACTAGATTGGGCGACAACTGGTTGTTTCTTGCTCCTCCAAGACACCAAGTTGCCTCTAAAAAAAGGTACAATAATCTGATGTAGACCGTCTATCGGTCATTGCACCTGCCCAATCTGCATCACTGTATGCTTCCACCTTAAGTGGCCATGAACTCCAAACAATATGCCTCGACATACTGAAGAACTCTGTGTGCAGCCTCAAGATGTAGTGACCGAGGTGAATGCATGAATCGGCTAATGACGTTTACTGCATAAGCAATGTCAGGCCGTGTATGGGCAAGATATATCAATATGCCAACCAATCGCTGAAATAAGGCAGGATCACCTAGAAATGTACCGTCCTCAGAATTCAGCTGACGGTTCTGATCAATAGGAGTATCTGCTGGTCACGAACCCAAATACCCAATCTCGCTCAGCAAGTCTAGGACATACTTTCTCTGTGAAATGAAGATGCCTCTCAATGACCTGGCAACCTCAATCCCTAGAAAGTATCTCAATGGTCCTAGATCTCTTGTCTCAAACTCAGACGACAAGAAGGCCTTGAGCCTTGTGATCTCTGTCGGGTCACTCCCCGTAATGACTATGTCATCCACATATACGATCAATGCAGTGGTACTGGTCTGTAGATGCTTCACAAACAAAGTGTGATCTGCCTAACTCTGTGTGTAGCCTACCTTTTTTTGTTTCTTTGCCTCCAGGCAAACAGGTGGTTGCTTGCAGTTGGGTGTATACTGTGAAGTTTCTTCTTGATGGGTCGATTGAACGGTTGAAGGCTATTCTTGTTGCCAAAAGGTATATGGTATTGATTATAGTGAGACATTTTCACCGGTGGCCAAGATTGCCTCAGTTCATGTTGTGATCTCTTTACCTGCTTCCTTGCATTGGCCGTTGTATCAACGTGATGTCAAGAATGCCTTCCTGCATGGTACTCTGCAGGAAGAGGTTTATATGGAGCAACCTCCGAGTTTTGTTGCTCAGGGGGAGTCATCTGGTCGTGTTGGTCATCTGAATAAGGCGATATATGGTTTGAAGCAGTATCCACGTGTGTGGTTTGGCAGACTCAGTGAAGTAATAGTTTAGTTTGGACTGAAGCAATGTCAGTCAGACCATTCGATTTTTGTGAAGAAAACAGACAATGGCATCATTGTGCTAGTGGTGTACGTTGATGATATGGTAGTGGCTGGAGATGACAATAAAGGATTTCAACAGATGAAGCAGTTTCTACAACGACATTTCCACACTAAAGAGCTAGAGAAACTTCGTTATTTCCTGGGTATTGAGGTTGCAAATTAAGCAATGGGATTAGTCTGTTTCAGAGAAAGTATGTTATGAATATTCTTGAGGAGACATGCTTGATGAGATTTGAACCGGTTGATACACCCATTGATCCTAATACTAAACTTGTAACTGATCAGGGGGAGTTGTATGATGATCCGAGTAGATATCGGAGATTGGGTGGCAAACTGAATTATTTGACTATTCCCAGACCTGATATTTTTCTTGTGAGTGTGATTAGTCAGTTTATGCAATCGTCTCGTATTCCACATTGGGATGCCATTGTAGGTACTTGAAGGAGCTCTTGGCCGTGGTCTTTGTATAAGTCACACGGTCACCTTCGAGTGGTTGGTTATATTGATGCGGATTGGGCTGGTTCACCTTCTAGAAGGCCCACTATAGGTTATTGTACGTTTCTTGGTGGAAATCTAGTGTCCTGGAGAAGTAAGAAGCAATCGTCAGTGGCACGATCAAGTGCAGAGGCAAAATACAGAGTAAGGGCTCATACGAGCTGTGAGTTGACTTGGTTGAGGCATCTCCTTCTTGAGTTGGGTGTGAGTGTGGAGTCTCTTGTGAGATTGTATTGTGATAATTAGGCAGCTATTCATATAGCCTCCAACCCTGTGTTTTATGAATGGACAAAGCATATTGAGATGGATTGCCACTTTGTTAGAGACAGAGTGGTGAGTGGTGAAATCGTGACTCCATACATGAAGCCAACATATCAGTCGGCAAACGTGTTTACTAAAGCTCTATCCAAGACTTGTATCAATCTGATTTGTTCCAAGCTGGAGATGTATGATGTATACTCTCTAACTTGAAGGGGAGTATTAGTTATTATTATTTATGCATATGGATATATATGTGGGACGTAAAAGGGTATAAATGTCTTTAACCTTTCTTTTATGCTTTAATATAAAAGGGGATCGATTGGGGCAATACCACCTAATTCGATTATCCCATCTTTCCCACTATTCTTCTTTCTCTCTCTCTCTCTCTCATCTATGAAACCCTAGATCTACAAAAACATTTCGCAATTGATTTACCGACGAAGAAGTTTTCAGTATTAAATCCATTGGAATGATTTCATCTTTTTTTTAAAAAGAAATAAGAAAATATAATAGGTGTTGAAGATTCAACACGATCCATATATTCAGAATACATCCAAAATGAAATTGAATATTTAATAGATGTATCAATCTACGAGAAAGGCACAGGATTCGGGATAGAAAGGAAAAAACTTTGTTATAAATTAGCTCCTTTCCTTATCGGGATCGAGATTAACAATAATGGTTGGGACAACAAACATCCATCTCGTTCGTACCATTGAAGACCATTGAAGTGACTAACTCCTGGAAATAGGGGGCGTTATTGTATTGGAACACCTTAGCAAAATGGTGTGGTTGAAAGGAAACCACACCACATTCTTGAGGTTGGTCACATTCTCTTGTTCAATATGAATGTCCCTAGGAAATCCTGGTCTGAAGTAGTATTTACTACATCTTATCTTATTAACTGTATGCCCTCCAGTGTATTGGAACACCAAACTCCAATTGATGTGCTACGTCCTGGATACACATCATTTCTTGTTGCTCCGAAGGTATTTGAATGTGTTTTCTTTGTCCATGTACATTGTAGAGACCGATCTAAACTTGACCCTTAGGCACTTATATATTTTTCTTGGATATCCATAATCCTAGAAGGGTATAAGTGTTATAATCCGGGGTCAAGAAGAAGGTTTGTCTCCATGGATCTTATGCTTTTTTTTATCGGGAAAAGATGGATATATTAAAAAGGGCAGAGAAGGCCCGTCAAAAGACTGTACAACAGCTCCAAAGAGCAAAACAAGAGCAGAAAACGGACCCCCGCCCTACTAGGGCGACCATACAAAACGAGACAAACAACTACATGATCAGGCGGTCCCACCGAAAAACAAAGTCCTCAAATCTGAACCCTTTTATCACGGGAATGACTGAACCCCAATGATACAAAGTGGCTTTAATATTCATCACAATCTCCTCGAAATTGGCTTCCTTGTCTTCAAATATCTGTTGATTTCTTTCTTTCCACAGCTCCCAACAGATGGCATGTGGGACAAGCCTCCAAAGCACTCGGCCGCTAGCTAAGAAGGCTGTAGAATGCCAGCTCATGAAGGTCTCTAACACAAAGAGGGGGAGGACCCAAGAAATGCTGAAAAGACACAGGAAACAGTTCCAGATCCTCTTGGATACGCTACAATGGATTAGCATATGATTGGTGGTTTCCTCGACGCCTCGACATAAGATGCATCTGGATACCACGCTTCCTCAACTTCTCCACTGAAAGAACCTTATCCAACATCGCACTCCATGAGAAAAAGATGGCTTTGGAGGGAATGGGACTCCTCCATCTGGATGTTACTTTCTTTTAGACAGTTCCTTATTTTCCAATTCGCCCAACATCTGTTTCAGAGGAACATTCTCTTCTTCCTCTACCTTTTTTGCCACCTAATTTCGACATTGATATTACCACTAGCTCACAAAGTAGTGCACGTGGTTTTAAAATTCGACAAAATTCTACGAAATTAGCCAAATTAATTCTGAATTTTGAATGACCGAATTAAAGTGTACATGTATTAAAAAATTTACAAAAAAAATCGCCGAATTAATCGTTTAATTTGAAGTAAACAGTAAAAATTCGCTAATTTCTCGAAGCAACAATAAACTTAGAGAAGTTCGGAGAATTTTTGCCAAAACGTTAGTAAAACATTGATTTTTAAGGACATAACTCATTATATCATAAAAACCAAGGAAATAAATTTCGGTTTCGAGGTTTATGTCGACCAACCCGGAAATGGAAATATTTCGTGGAAATATTTCGACCAGTGTGGAAATAATACATTTTCGTGGAAATGATGGAAATAATGTGGAAATGATGGAAATATTATAGAAATGTTTGTGGAAAGTATGGGAAATGATAAAGCAAGTCTAAAAACACTCATAAACTATCAAACCATAATATGCAACCATATGTAGTGTGGAAATGAATAACCATAACGGTCTATAATGGATTGGTCTTCTATATATATATATATGGAAATGGGTTAAATGATCAAATATGAGATTTGTGGTGCTCAAATGGGACATTTCCTACCTTCGATCGAAATGTTTCTATTGATGTCGAAACATTTCGATTTAAATAATACATATTTACACCGTCAATTGACCGAAATTTACTGTTAACACGAAATATTTCGACCTGTATGGAAACATTTCGTGTATGTATTCTTTCCTGTCGGTAACCTAGAAAATGGAAATATTTCGCGAAATATTTCGTTAATTTCGGGAAATTTATTTCCTTGATAAAAACTATTTAGAGCAACCTGAGCAAGATTAATATCGTTTCACTCATTTTGGCAAAAATTCTCCAAACATCTCTAAATTAGCAAATTTTTTAGAGAAATTCTCTAAATCGAGTAAAAATTCCCTGAATTAATTCTAAATTTTAACCGATCGAAGTTTAATGCGAAATCGAAGTTTAGAACCTTGGTAGTGCATGTTCACAAAAATACTATTAAAAAGATTACTTGAAGGTGTATACGAGGAAAACTTGCCCACCAGCCAATCCTCCATTGTCAATAACCCAATATGAGTCGAGTAATGACACATTTGATTCTTCTTATAAGTTTATGGATGTTCCCGTTGTTTGTGATCTTAGTCTACTGATTGTCGTTCGTAAAGGGAAACAGGCATGCACTTAACATCCTCTGTCCAATTTTGTCACATTACGTATCAGTCATTGTCTTCTAGATACCGGTAATTTGTAGCGTCTCTTTCATTTGTTTTTGTCCCCTCTAGTGTTGCAGATGCATTATCCAAACTTGAATGGAGATAAGCGATGTAGGATGAAATGGACGCCTTAGAACAAATCATATGTTGCGGGTAGTTGCTCTACCTCCATGAAAGAAACCGGTTGGGTGCACGTGGGTGTTCACAGTGATGTACAAAGCAGACAGGACAATTGAGAAATACAAAGCTAGGCTTGATGACTTTTGAACTTGTGGCAAAGATGAACTTCATCAAAGTTATCCTTTCTGTTGCAGCAAATTACTCAGGTTGTTGTACTTGTTTGATGTGAAGAATGCATTTCTTCAAGAAAACCTTAAGGAAGAGGTCTATATGAAGCCACCACCCGGTTTCAAGCTCCTTGGAAGAGAGGGAAAGGTTTTCTTATTGAAGTTTGAATGTCTTAAAAGTCTCCTAGAACATGGCCGCTTTAATGGAGATATAAAGAAAGTGGGGTATATTCAAAGTCATATCGATCACACCTTATTTCTAAAGAGGTGACATAACAGTATTACAACGCTGATTGTATATATGGACAATATTGTTGTGACTGGAAATAATAAGGAAGACATACAACATGTCAAAATGTACTTAGGAACTCAATTTCATATCAAGGACCTGGGCGCATTGAATTACTTTCTAGGATCTAGGCAGCCCAATCTTAGAAGGGAAGATTCATTTGTCAATAGAGTAGAATTTTAGGGTTTCAGGAAGAGAGGAGAAGAAGAGAGAAAAAGAAGAAGGGAAAGCGTTGGAGAGTTTAATCTACCAACGTCCCACAATATTATTTATATTACTAGGTCAAAACAATTACACCCACATTAATATCTCCACCCACCATATATCTTATATTATATTCTCCCTCATACTGACAACACTCCCCCTCAAGTTGGTGCATGAATATCGATCATGCCTAACTTGTCCAAACAAGCCCGAAATTGAGCAACCGCAACACCTTTGGTGAGAATATCGGCCACTTGTTCTGACGTAGGCACGAATGGTGTACAGATTACTCCCGAAGTAACTTTCTCGCGAATGAAATGTCTATCCACTTCGATGTGCTTTGTTCTATCATGTTGCACGGGATTATGTGCAATGCTTATGGCCGCCTTGTTGTCACAATATAACGACATAGATCCTTCAATCGGGAAACCTAGCTCCCTAAGTAAAATTTTGAGCCATAGTAGCTCACACAGACCATGGGCCATAGATCGGAATTCGGCTTCCGCACTTGACCGAGCTACCACTTGCTGCTTCTTGCTCCTCCAGGTTACTAGATTGCCTCCCACAAATGTGCAATAGCCTGAAGTAGACCGTCTATCATCTTGGGCACCAGCCCAATCTGCATCAGTAAAGCCTTCAACCCTCGTATGCCCATGACGACGAAATAACAATCCCTTCCCTGGGGATGACTTCAAGTATCTCAAGATACGGTTAGTAGCTTCCAAGTGCGGTGTGCGAGGCGCGTGCATGTACTGGCTCACCACACTCACGGCATATGCAATATCCGGTCGTGTGTGAGCTAGGTAGATGAGGCGTCCCACGAGTCTCTGAAAGCTACCCACATCCTCAAGGAGTTCTCCTGATTGACCATCTAGCCGATGGTTTGCTTCAATCGGGGTATCAACAGGTCGTGCCCCCAACATGCCTGTATCCTGAAGTAAATCCAATACATATTTCCTCTGGCATATGTATATCCCCTAATTCGATCTTGCAACCTCAATGCCCAAGAAGTACTTTAAGGTGCCTAGATCCTTAATTTCAAATTCAGCTGCCAAGAAGCTCTTAAGTCTGGAAATTTCTGTTGCACAGTTCCCTGTGACAATAATGTCGTCCACATACACAATTAGGATAGTCGTAGTCCCCCCTACTCGTCTGATAAAGAGTGTGTGGTCTGCCTGACCCTGGTTGTATCCCAATTGTTTAACTGCTCCACTGAATCTTTCAAACCATGCTCTTGGTGACTGTTTCAAACCATACAGAGTTTTCTTCAACTTACACACTCTCTGCATGTCATCAGACACCCGGAACCCCAGAGGGGGGAGCATGTAAACTTCTTCCTTCAAGTCACCATGGAGGAATGCATTCTTAACATCGAGCTGTAGTAGTGGCTAGGACTGACTTGCTGCGAGTGAGAGAATAACCCGAATAGAGTTTAGTTTGGCTACAGGAGCGAATGTCTCATTGTAGTCAATACCATATGTCTGAGAATAGCCCTTAGCCACCAGCCGTGCCTTGTATCTATCCACAGATCCATCCGGTTTGCATTTCACTGTATAGACCCACTTACATCCAACCGGCTTCTTGCCCTGTGGTAACCGATCCAGTTCCCATGTGTTATTTTTTTCCAGTGATTTCATTTCCTCAACCATCGCCTCCTTCCATCTGGGTTGTGCTAGAGCCTCTGTGACAGAAGAAGGAAGAGTAACAGAGGACAGGGAGGTAACAAAAGATTTGTAGGATGGTGATAAGTTATCATAGGAAACAAAATTAGCAATAGGGTGTTGAGTACAGGATCTCTTCCCTTTCCGAAGAGCAATAGGAAGATCAGAACTACTATCACATAAAGAAGGGGAAACCAAAGGGGAACCAAATGAGGAATTACCTGGATCCAGTGAGGAGGAGTTTTGACCTTGACATTCAGGAATGGTCTTTGTCTCCCTTACTCTACGACGAGTATAGACTTGCAGCTCCCCCTGCTTGCTAGTGTCTCTGTCATGCATAATAGTATCAATAACTGGATCATCTAATGTCACGGGCAAAGCAGGATATGGACGTAACAAACACAGCCAAACCGGGGACGGGCCCCAAACATCAGAATGAATCAAATCAAAAATAGCATTACTTTTATTACCCCGTGGTGGGAAAACAGAACGAGTGTGCTTGGACAGAGCACACACTTCACAATGAAGTTCAGACAGCGATACAGACTGAAACAATGCAGGAAATAAGAGACGTAAATATGGAAAAGACGCATGACCAAGACGAGCATGCCAAGACAGTAGCTGCTCCTTATTGAAACTATTATTATGACTACGAGACTGCAACGCTGCTGGAACTGTGGGAGACGCATCCAGGAGATAGAGACCATTCACTTCACATCCAGTGCCAATCGTCCTCCTCGTGACCAAGTCCTGAAACACACAATGAGAAGGAAAGAAAGTGACACAACAATTCAGGGTTTTTGTGAGAGAGCTAACAGAAAGCAGGTTAGTATCAAACTTGGGAACATGAAGGACAGAGGATAAAGAAATCTCAGATGTGGCTATGACACAACCTTTCCCAGAGACAGAGGAAAGGGTGCCATCTGCGATGCGGACTTTATCAGCCCCAGAACCCACAGAATAGGAAGAAAATAAGGTAGACATACCCGTCATATGCTCTGAAGCCCCCAAATCAATAATCCAGGGTGAGGAAGAAGTAGAGGCAGAAACATGATGGGCAGAACTGATGGTACCTGACTGGGCAATTGCAGAAGTGGCCGAAGGTCCATCCAAGTGGGCCATAAAGCGCCGTATATTCTCGAGCTCCTCTCGAGAAATAGTAACTGGTGGTGTGTCCGATGAAGGGGATGGATCTGTAGGAGTATCCATAGCAACGCTGTGGGCAGTGGGAGGTGCGCGTGATGACGGCAGGGACGACTGCGGGGGTCGTCCAACAATATTCCAACATTTTTCTTTACTATGGCCCTTCTTGCCACACCCCTCACACATATGAAGACTCCAGCATTTATCTTGACTGTGGCCTTTCTTGCCACAATGAGCACAAGTAGGTGGAAGACCTTTAGGGCGATGCTGTGGTGGTTTCTGTGATGATGAAACTGCAGCCAGGGCAGACTTTTCATGTTTGGGAAGATGAGACATGACATCTCTGCGACTTTCTTCACTTTGAACATAGGCGTATACTTGGTTAAGCGAGGGTAAATCATCTTTACTGAGCAACTGGACACGGGCTAACTCGAAATCAGCATTCAAGCCAGCAAGGAACTCATATATCCTGTTCTGATCCACCAACGTGCGATATGCCTTACCATCTGTGGTACAGGCAGGGGTAAAAACTTGATAATAATCAAGCTCCTCCCACATGCTACGAAGCTTAGCAAAATACTCGGCCAAAGGCAAGTCTCCTTGACGAAGAGTGGCAATGCTCTGGCGCAACTGATATACACGAGCAACATTCTTTTGCTGGGAATAGGTCTGAGATGCAGAGTCCCAGATCTCCTTTGCAGTAGTATGAAATAGGAATCCTCGACTGATGTGGGGCTCCATAGAGTTAAGAAGCCACGACATAACAGTCAAATTGCCCGATTCCCATTTCTCAAACTCGGGGTCATCCTCTTTAGGGCTAGACGGCCAGTGAGATATCCTTGTTTTCCACGGCCACCAATAAACATCTTGGCAGCCCTAGACCATTCCAAATAATTTTTTCCAGCCAGCTTGATAGTGGTGATCTGCAACACAGGGTTTTCATATGGAGTAGGGGCTGAAACTGGGGGGCCGGTAGGCCTGGAGACCACATCTGAGGCTCCGGATGCATCTGACGTCGGCATAGCTGCGTCACAAACAACAAATAACAAGCAAATAATAGAAAAAGACCACCCAATAAACAGCTACCACGATCTGAGACAAACCGGAGGCACAACGGAGATCGAAACGAGTCAAACGACTCAAGCCACGCTAACCAAGAGATCACGGAGTGATGGGATCATCCCAAAGTTCCAACAAAGCATCCAAGAAAGGATTAAAGGCATAGGGGAGCCAACCAACATGGATTGAGGGTGTTCGTGATGCCCGATAAGGGCAAAAAAGTCGCCGGCGGTAATAATAGGGGGGGAAAAATCGATCCCCCAGCCTCAATACTCCACCAAACTTGAAATAAATGGCATAGGCCTGTAGGTAATAATGGGAGGGACCAAAACGAAGCAACAATCGAAGCCAAGAAGCTTTGAAAGAGGTCGCAAATCACCACGAACTGAAACGAGCTTGTTTTTCAATATTTTCGAATATCAGCCATAACATGCTCAAAAAAGGTCCAAAAAATTCCCAAAAAATCACCAAAATTCCTAGAAAAATGTCATCTACTGGAAGGTGAAGGTTTTGGAGATCTTGAGCACCCTGTCCATACAGCTGATGACGTCAGTCGTACGGCTCCATGACGTCAGCGATGACGTCAGCAATGTTGATCACCCCTTGAAGGTCTGAGGCGTGAGGAGATTCACCCCTGAAGTTTTTGTGCGGATTCGATTCGCTATGCTCGGATACCAAGTAGAATTTTAGGGTTTCAGGAAGAGAGGAGAAGAAGAGAGAAAAAGAAGAAGGGAAAGCGTTGGAGAGTTTAATCTACCAACGTCCCACAATATAATTTATATTACTAGGTCAAAACAATTACACCCACATTAATATCTCCACCCACCATATATCTTATATTATATTCTCCTTCATACTGACAACAAATAGAAGTATGTGCCTTCAACATACAGAGAAACTTTGAGCCCAATATGCAGATGCCCCTATTGAATAGAACCATGGCTTGAATGGACAGGATAGGGAGCTCTTGAGTAATGCAAGACAATTCCCGAGGCTAGTAGTGAAGTTGATATATTTGCATCTCACCCATCCGAACAATACATGCACGCCCCAAGGACCACTCGCCTTGAAGTTGCCTTCGGGATCCTTCATTACTTGAAGTCAGCTCCAGGAAGAGATTTATTGTTATCTAGGCATGGACACTTGAGAATAGAGACATATACAGATGTTGATTGGGTAGGTTTGGTATGTGATCAAAGGTCGATCTCTGGTTGTACTTTCGTGGGTGGAAACCTTGTAACTTGGAGTAGCAAAAAAGACTTGGTTGAGAGGTGTTGAGATGAAATATTGGACGATGGCACATGGTGTGTGTGAAGCTCTGTGATTTCGGTTGTTACTACAAGATCCTAGATTTGATACACCAAGCCCATTGAGCCATTATTGCGATAACGAAGCTGCTACCAACATTGCTTACAACCTGGTACAACATGATTGGACTAAGCATATTGAGGTGGATTGCCACTTCATATGGGAGAAGCTACACGCTGCTCAAGTTTGTATTCCATTTGTGAAATAGACAGATCAGTTGGCATACATTCTTACTAAGGGTGTTACCAAATTTATGCGAGTTGGGTGTGACAAATATACGCACACACTTGAAGAGTGTTAACATATGTATTTGTTATAGCTTTATGGATTTTATTCATGTTTCGCCCTTTTATTTCATTTATTGGTCTTTATGTCTTCATTTGTAACTAGGAAGAATTTTACCTTCATTAGTGAAACAAAACATTACTGTGGGAATCATAGACACTATTCATGATTCCCCCTTTCTCCCACTCCATCATCTCCTTCTTGGTTGAGATTTTATGCAAGTTGGGCATGACAGATATCTACGCACAAGCTTGAGGGGGAGTGTTAACATATACATTTGTTATAGATTTATGAGTGTTATTTCCACTTCGCCCTTTTATTTCTTTTATTAGTCTTTATATGTCTTCATATGTAACCAAAGTATTCCTATTATTTTACCGTTATTAGAGAAACAAAACATTACTATGGGAATAGAGGACACTATTCATGATTCCCCCTTTTTCTCGCCATATGCTTCTGACCCCTTATGGTTGGCTGGGGGGTAATGGAGTTTTTGGCTTTCCAACAAGGTTCATTTGGGGTAGCTCTATACCCTCCAACATTGCCTTTTTTTATATGGATGGCTACTCTTTATAAAATCTTAGCTATCAACCATTTAGATCAGTAGAGGAAAGAACATGGACAACAAGTGCTTTTTTTTGCAAAAACAATGCTAAGGAAGCGTTTGGGAACGAGAAGTAAAAGTACTTCTACTTGTAGTAGAAGTTACTAGTTGATTTTTTACCACCAAAAAAGTCATAGAAAGTATAAGCATCGGAGGCGTTTTAATTCTTGAGAAGTACTTTCTCTTAGAAGTTAAAAGCTAAAAAAATTTAGCTTCAGTTTTAAGTTAGTTTTTAACTTTTCAAAAGTTAAAATATGAAACACATCCAAACTAACTTTTTAACTTTTTGGCTTATAAAAGTCAATATGTTACATCTTTTTTTGTTGCCAAACGCCCCCCTAAATCTGTCAACCATATTCTTATCATTTTTCGTTCAATACATGAGTTTGGCATTTCTACATCAACATGTTCAACATTTGTTGGGTCATGCCTTAGAATTCAATTGATAATTTACAACAACAGGGTTGCGTTCAGTTTCAAGATCGAGGTCACATCTTGTGGAGACCTCCCTTATGCCATTTGTTGGAGCATTTGGAAGGAAAGAAATAGAAGGATCTTTGAGGAAAAAAATAAAATGAAGATTGTCTTATCGAAAACCTCGAGATGATGCTATTTCATTGGTGCTCGATCCTCAAGGAATTCGAAGGGGATTCTGTTGCTACTTTTTGCTCAATCTGGGAGTCTTTCATTGGTGGTGCTGCTATTTAGTGTCGTGTCGTATCCTTGTGGAATGTGTTCTCATTCAAGAACCTCTTCCTCTTTCTGTTCTCTTCTTATTTGTAATCCTTGGTTTTTGCCCTTTGGCCTCTAATAAAATTCCACTCCACCAGTAATTTTTTTTTAAGTAATATATAAATAGTGAAGTGCTGGATGTTTCGACTAGTTTTGGAGTTTATTGTTCTTGTTTGAAAACTATACTAGTGCTTTTCCCCTTGACTAAACAATGATTTTTCAGATAATTTGTGTGAATTAATCTTTATACTCTTCACTTGTTGTAAGCTTTGTTTTTTTTACTTCCTTTATTCTTACATCTAGCATCAAGCAAGCTATATGTAGGGCAGCATCGTATCCGATCCTTCACTTCCTTTTCTTATTACTTGGTCTCTTCTTCATTCCTTTCAAAACCCTAACTCCCCTCTCTATGTATTTCCATTTCTCAAACATTCTAGAGGAGATCACTGTTTCACATACTTAATAACCAATAGTATGTCGTTGTAATTGGGATCAATGTTCAATAAGAACAGGTTAAATGTTTATTAGGTACCAATTACTCAGAATTCAAGGCCTATAGTTATTTTAATACTTCATTTTACTATCAAGGGGCATATGGTAATTTTACATGCATAACCCTAATGAGTCAACAGTGTGTAGATTTTTTTTGTTGATCTAGTATACATGTTGTATCCAATACATCTACTAAAAAAACAGATTTATGGGTACCCTAGCTTACACCAAATAAGATGAATCATTATTTAAATTTGGTATGTAGGTCTACCTAGGGATGGGTCAAACATGCATACGGTCAGTAGTATAGATTACATAATTGGAAGGTCAAGAAAGCAAATATAATTGTATTCAGTGGCATCTCCAAGATACAGGCCAAATATATATACATTCACAATCTGAATACACACTATGCTGTACTTTTTAGTTTATACTGACTACTTATCTGAATCCCTTAGGTTGCCAAATTCACATAAAAGATTTTTAAGGAGAAAAAATCACCTCAACATAGTAGCTGAACGCAAACTTGCTGATTAGGAGCAGGATCCAAAACAGAGTATATCTGAGCATATGAAATATTATCCTGTTAGTGAGAGAAAATGGCACCTAAAATTGAAAAGCCGAGATCTTTATATGCTTCTTACTTGAGAAGTGAGAACATATCCTCATGCATTCCTCTTCCCACATATAGTTTCGGCTGTAATACAGTCAGACATGGGTAAGAAACACCACAGATCAAGAAAAGAGGAAAAAAAGGAAAAAGAAACCATCATTCATCCAAAAGTACCAATGCAAGAAAAGCTTGCCTGGGCCCACCACAAAAGAAGAACAATAATGCGCCAATTTGAACGCTCCATGTGTCTCCGCAGAGGTGGAACCAAAAATAGTAATGCAGCCAATATATTGGGCATCAAATAAATTACAACAGCATAATTATAAAATGACTGGTTTTGCCAATTGCCAGCCCAATCGCTGAAAAATTTGACTAGTCCTGTAGGATTCAGCACAGAACTGGAATAGCCTATGGGCAGGACTATTACCCATACAGCTGCAACTGTGAATTTCAGAAGGTATCGAGCAATTTGGGTATATTTCAAGCTTCCCCAAGCTTTCCAGCTAAGAATTATATCCAGAGTAGCTGCACAATAATAGATGGTATTAAAGAAAGTAAGATAGCCAAGTAGGAATACAAACTAAAGTATGCCAGCAGAGCAGTATCCAAAGTCGGTGTTGGATCCAGGACGTGTAACTGTTATATTAAACAGCCACATGATGCCAAAACAAATAAAATCATGGGCTTACTACTATATTGTATGTTCGGTAGATTCGACGTGAATCATAACCAATAACAAAAACATAGACACGAGAATACATTGCAAGAAATTAAAAGTGATTCAAACATGGTACCTTGCATAAAATTGAGTAGGGACCAAGTAATGAAAATACTCATAACGCTTTTAAATACGTTCTCGTCAAAGAAAGCAGCAAGCGATCCCGAAGGACTCCATCCAATAATAACCATAGCCTGAAAACCAACCAATAACAATGGCTGCAGCTGTCTTCCTTACAAAAGAAGGTTGATACCAACTTCATCAGAATTCAAAATTGACTATACCTGGAAAGCCAATATAAAGAATATCCACATCCGATCAAAACTTCTAAAGAGGTGCCAAAATGTACGGACTTCAACAAAATTTGTCTTGGGCTTCCTCTTTCCAGAAGTGACTTGGTTAGGTCGCTGCAACAAAGTGCATACATTTATTTAAATTGTCTATTTGAGAAATTTCAGAATTCTTTATAGGAGAATCAATCAGCTCACTCTTGGGCCTGAGAGGATATTTTATCCTCCATTCTCTGTTATTAATCATTCTCAAATCAGGCCCAAGTGTGTTATTGGGAATGCACTGCAATGAAGTATCAATCCTACATCCAAGCAAATTAATAAAAGTAGAGAACACCTCTCATATACGTGTGTAGGTGTTAAACAAAAGGACAAGCAATACCACTTGAAATAATCATTTCATAGAAATGTTAAAAGTTTTGTAATCAATATCAGAGTTATCTGATTTCCAACTCCATACTCTATAAATATGCTTACTTGATTAGAAGTGGTTCCTCAGAAAAATTATAGTACTAAATTTATCATATGATGTCCAAATGAATGAATCTCATCCATCATGCACTCCAGAGATCATAGTCTCATTTATAGGCCTCTTTTCATTAAGTTTTCTTCTTGTTATTCTAGTCCTATCAGTCATATTATTTGAAAAAAATCTTTAGTCCAGCTTGGAATGCTAATCCTTCAGCAAAATACTACAAATGTTCACATAGACAAAAAATTTAGAAACAAGAAAAAGATGAAAACAATTTTGTGGTTCATCATCATAATAAACATGGAGAAAAACCTCATTTGGTGGTGTCTGCTCTGAATGCACAAAAAAATCTGCTTCCCGGTTCATTGGCCACCCTAACTTAAAACATTTATCTGACCTGCACAAGGAACCAGAATGTTCAGCTATAGTTACCTTGTAGAGTTGTATAAAGAGAAATGACATAAAATTCAAGGAAAATCTTACCAGAAATATTCATTCAAATCATCATAATTTCTCCACTTTGAATGGCTTGCAGTGCCTCCTTTGTTTCTCCGGGCTTCCTTTTTCACCAAACAGAGATCGATTTTTCAACTATGAACTTGTGTATGGGCATGCAATAATTAATGAATTGGAACATCTGAAATAAGGGGACAGTGGCATAAAAAATAGTTTACCTTGCGCATGACCTGATAGATTGGTGTTACAACTTCGCGCAGAAATGATTCTTCACCCTGGTGTGCTGGTTGCAATGTTCCTCCACTAACCGAATGAACATTGCCATGCAAAATTCCATGGAGCTCATTTGCCATCTTATTAATATGAAAACAGAAAAAGGAATATTATTTCTCATAGGCAGATTTCAGGGAACAAATTCCAAAGATCAGTTATGAAAATTATCATAATATCAAGGATGGGCTTGGGCACGACCTCTTTGTAAAGCCACTATATTATACTAACTCATGTTTATATTCTAAAGTTTGGATGGTCTTGTTCTTAATAATAAACTCAACGGTTCATATGTTCAGTCAAATTCATCTGGACTATGGAGCATAATATGACAATAACACGATCAAATGTATTTATGCACCAGTAAGTAAATTTATAAATTTAGTCCAGACATTCTTGCTGGATTGCCCAAGTAACTCTAAACTCTTAAGTGATAATCTTTAACCACAAATGTCTAGCTTGAGAGTTTTAGAATGTTTCTTGTGTAAGTGATGGTCTAATAACTACGAATTTGCATACCACTGGAATGACTCAGTAAGTTGGACATAGATTTTTGCAAATGTTGGAGTTCCAGATCGACACAACAGATGGAAACTAGTCATGGATGAGGATACTGTTGTAACTTAGATCGTAACCAGAACAAGAAGAATAAAGAGATTAGGGTAAATGAGAAGAGAGAAGAGAAGATTGGGGAAAAAAATGAGAAATCATGTAGAGCAGTAAGGCTTACACAATTTCAAATAATATTCATATTATGTGACAATCTACATAATTAAAAAGACCACCTGGAGAATCTAACATATTATAAGTAAGTCCCTGACCTCTGTAGTCAAGGCGCGCACCTCAGGCGCAAGACACACCTAAAGTGCCTTAGAATGGTCACGGCGAGGCATGTTTAGTAAGGCGCGCGCCTTATGCTCAAAGCGCGCGCCTCAGACCAGGCTTCAGGCACGCGCCTCACTAAAATACATGTTTTTTTGTAAAATTTCTGTACTTTCGCCTATTATATTAAGTATCGGTATGATAGGACTTAGGAAAGATACAATTGAACCTATCTTATTGAAAGACATTGATGAAAGCAATGAATGACTACTTGGGGAGATGGAAACAGAAGGTGGAAAAGCAGAAGATGAATTGGTGTTTCAGGATGATAGCTTGACATGGAGTGTTGTTGCGAGAGCTGCTGTAGTTGGTGAATCAACATCAAATATTAGATCACAATCAAGGTCAAGAGTAAGGGCAAGGACTTCAATAAGGGAGCCAGAAGAGGAAGAGGCCAATTCGAAGGAAACAGAAGAAGAAGAATATATTGAGGAGGCTAAACCATTCAATGATGATGGGGATGATGCTAATGATTATATTTTATATGATAGCAATGTTAACTAGAACTAATTGTGGGCTATTTGAGATTTTGAACATCTGCTATCTATTATGTTTTATGGCTTTTTTATTACTTGTTTTGTATTTAAATAATGACAATGTTAACTAGAACTACTTTTGGGTTACTGTTGTTGTTTGAGGTTGTCACCAATATGCTAAAGATTGAGAAAGAGAGATAATGGAGATTAGGGAGAGAATGAGAGATTAGGGTTTGAGAGATAATGGGGAGATTGAAGTGAATATTCAATCTTTCATAAGTAATATTTATAAGTAAGGGAAACCCCTTCTACAAGTAAAGGAGAAATCGTGTGAGTCAAGTGGGGGCCCACCACATAACCCACTAACATGAAATAAAGAGATTGTGGGTTAAGTGGATGGGCCCATCACTTAACCCATAAGCAATAGAGAATAAACCCCACGTAGGGTAGTGGAACGCAGCCCACTAAGAACACCCCCACGTGGGTGTACATAGAATCCAACACTCCCCCAGAAGCTGGTGCGAAGATATCCATCATGCCCAGCTTGGCTATCAATGTATTCAGGATTGACTTGTTGACTCCCTTAGTAAGTATATCGGCAACCTGCTACCGAGTCCTTACGTAGGGTGTACAAATCAATCCCTACTGAAGCTTCTCCTTGATGAATTGCCTATCAACCTTGATGTGTTTAGTCCTGTCATGCTGAACTGGGTTGTGAGCAATGCTAATGGCCGCTTTGTTGTCGCAATAGAGGCTCATTGGGTCTGTCACCTTGACTCCCAGTTTGCTAACATGATCTTCAACCACAAGAGCTCACACACTCCATGTTCCATGGAGCGGAACTCTGCCTCTACACTGGATCGGGCGACAACTGATTGTTTCTTGCTCTTCCTAGACACCAAGTTGCCTCCAACAAAGGTACAATAACCTTATGTAGACCATCTATCGGTCACTGCACCTACCCAATCTGCATCACTATATGCTTCCACCTTGAGGTGGCCATGAACTCCAAACAATATGCCTCGACCTGGTGACCACTTGAGATATCGAAGGACTTTGTGTGTAGCCTCAAGATGTGGGGACCGAGGTGAATGCATGAATCGGCTAATGACGCTTACTGCATAAGCAATGTCAGGCCGTGTATGGGCAAAATATATCAATCTGCCAACCAATCGCTGAAATAAGGCAGGATCACCTAGAAGTGTACCGTCCTCGGAATTCAGCTGATGATTCTGATCAATAGGAGTATCTGCTGGTCGCAAACCCAAATACCCAGTCTCGCTTAGTAAGTCTAAGACATACTTTCTCTGTGAAATGAAGATGCCCCTCGATGACCTGGCAACCTCAAACTCAGACGACAAGAAGGCCTTGGGCCTTGTGATCTCTGTTGGGTCACTCCCCGTAATGACTATGTCATCCACATATACGATCAATGCAGTGATACTTGTCTGTAGATGCTTCACAAACAGAATGTGATCTGCCTGACTCTATGTGTAGCCTACCTTTCTAACTGCACTGTTGAACCGTTCCAACCAAGCTCGAGGAGATTGCTTCAACTCATATAAAGTTTTCATCAGTCTGCACACCCTGTCTTCACTTTTAGCAAGCTTCAACCCTGGTGGCACTTTCATGTAAACTTCATCTGTTAGGTCTCCAAGTAGAAAAGCGTTCTTTACATCCAGCTGATGTAAAGGCCATGACCTGTTTGCAACCAAGGACAATAGAACCCTGATTGAGTTCATCTTGGCTACAAGTGCAAATGTCTCTTGGTAATCTAGCCGAGCTTTGTACCTATCAATGGAACCATCTGCCTTGTGCTTCACGGTGAAGACCCACTTGCACCCTACTGGTTTCTACCCCCTGGGTAAAGAAACAACATCCCACGTCTTGTTTTTTTCAAGAGCCTGCATTTCGTCTATCATAGCCCCTTTCCACTTTGGGTGACTAAGTGCATCTGCAATGGTAGATGGCAAGTAAACAGACAAAACAGTGCTAACAAATGTCTGATAAGATGGAGACAATGACTGATAAGAAACGAAGTGAGAGATAGGGTGCTCGGTGCAAGTGCGCACACCCTTACAAAGTACAATGGGTAGATCCTCCTCTGGAGTAGGAGTCTCTGAGGACTCATGAACAAAAGAAGGCATAGAAACAATACTTGGATCTAGATTAGAGGGTAGACTGACAGGCACAGAATCAGTGACTTGTCCTTTTTTCCTGGATCTGACATAAACTCGCATATCTGCCGCTGTAGTAGTAGAAGTGTCCTTGTCAATAGTAGACACAGATTCGACCATAGGCACAGGAGTGGAGATAGGTACAAGAACCGGCATGGGGATAGGGCTCTCGTCCACAATATCACACTCCCCCTGAAGAGAGACCCTACTGCCAAAGAACGGAACGTGCTCAGCAAAGGTGACGTCCAGAGATGTGAAACGCCGACGCGAACCCGGATGATAGCATTTGTATCCCTTCTGAGTGGAAGGGTACCCTAGGAAAATACATCTCAAGGCCCGTGCATGTGAAACGCCGACACAAACCGGGATGATAGCATTTGTATCCCTTCTGAGTGGAAGGGTACCCTAAGAAAATACATCTCAAGGCCTGTGCATGTGAAACGCCGACACGAACCTGGATGATAGCATTTGTATCCCTTCTGAGTGGAAGGGTACCCTAGGAAAATACATCTCAAGGCCCGTGCATCAAGTTTGTCACAAGAGTGACGATGAACATGCACATAGCATACACACCCAAAGACTTTGGAAGGAACAATAAATATTGGACTATCGGGACGCAGGACAGACAAAGGGGTCTGAAAGCCAAGAATACGAAATGGCATGCGATTGATGAGATACGCAGCCAGAAGGATGGATTCAAACCAAAAAGATTTTGGAACCTACATCCTAAGAGGAAGGGCACTCTCAACCTCGAGAAAGTAACGGTTTTTTCTTTCAGCTTTCCCATTTTGTTGGGGAGTCGACGGACAAGAAATTTGATGTACAATGCCATGAGAGGAAAAGTAATCTCTAAGGCTCCCGTCAAGGTACTCACCCCCATTATCAGATCGGAGAATTTTGAGTGGGGTACTGAACTGAGTGGTGACCATCTTATGGAAGGTCTGAAAAATGGAAGAAACCTCATCTTTCGACCTCATAAGATATACTCAGGTAGAGCCACTGAAATCATCAACAAATGTAACAAAATATCAAAATCCAAATAAAGATATCACCGGGGCAGGACCCTACACATCAGAATGCACAATATTGAAAGGAATAGTACTTTTATTTTCACTAAGAGGAAAAACAGTGCGACAATGCTTTGCGAGTTCACAAGTTTCATAGTAGAACGGAACATCGCAAAAAAAAGAGAAAGCAGGAAAGATACGCTTTAAAACTGACACGGGTACATGATCAAGCCGGTTATGCCAAAGCAATAACTGGTCTTTATTGACTCGACTATTGCTACTGATGCTGGATTGATGTGCTGAAGAGGAAACTGAGCAATCCAGGAGGTACAAGCCACCTTCCTCACGTCCACTGCCAATCGTCCGCCTCGACTCCGGATCCTGAAACACACAATGAGAAGGAAAAAAGGTTACACTGTAGTTAAGATTCTTGGTAAGGCTACTGACAGATAAAATATTAGTTGTAAACTGAGGAACATGCAGTACCAAGGACAAGGTTAGTGCTGAAAAGGCATGAACATTGCCCGTCCCGGAAACAGAGGAAAGGGTGCCATCAGCTATCATAACCTTGTCAAGACCAGAACAAATAGAATAACCGGAGAAAACTGAAGACATACTAGTCATATGATCTGAGGCCCCTGAATCAATGATCCATGAGGGACTAGAAAGAACAATAGATATAGAGAAAGCAGATCCAGTACCTGTCTTGGCATAGGTGGAGGTAGAAGTAGAGGCTTGCCTATTGAGCTGAGCCATCATACGACGAAGTCGTTCAAGATCACTGGGAGAAAAAGAATCCATATCCCCAGTAGTAGGAGGTGCTGAGGGTGCAGTGTCCTGAGCCACAGAAAGTACTGCAGGAAGCTCCTATCTCGCTGAAGATCGCTGACGTAGATTTGGGCACAGACCCGGTGGGCGTCCATGCAGCTCCCAACAAGTGTCCTTCACATGGCCTAGACGGCTGCAGTGATCACACTTGGGACATCGTCTGTCATCACCGGTCTTCTTCTGGAAGGATTTCTAACCCTTCTGAAACATAGAAGCAAGGGCAGATCGATCATGAGTGTCACTACCACTGCATAGCTACATGGCAGTGCGGCGACTATCCTCCCCCTGAATATAGGCATAGACCTGTGCCAATGAAGTAGGGGGAGGAGATATGCCAAGTATCTGAACACGAGCAGCCTCAAAGCTAGAATGATGGCTGGAAAGGAATTGGAAAATCCGGGACTGCTCAACCATAGCACGGAAAGACTTCACATCCGCAGCACAAACCAGGGTGTAGTCCTGATAATGATCTATCTCTTCCCATTTACTTCGGAGAGAAGCATAATAGGTACCAAGCTTGAGCTCCCCCTGTCGGAGACAAGCAATCTCTTGCTCTAACTCATAGAGCTTCACAAAGTTGCCAACTTGAGAATAGGTTTCAGTAACAGAATCCCAAATTTCCCTCGCTGTAAGAAGGAACATGAACCCCCTGCTGATCTGGGGTTGCGTCGAATGTAGAAGCCAAGACATCACCGTAAGGTTCTCCATAACCCATTTCCGGTGGGATTTGTCTGTGGCGACAGACTGGACTGTCTTTCCTGTGAGGCACTCACTGTAGCCACATCCCCCGATGTATATGAGTGTCGATGTCTTCCACTCAAGATAGTTGGTCCCATCAAACTTGACCGTAGTGATGCATAATTGGGAGTTGTGGTCTCCATGAGAACCATGAGACGGAATGCTATCCTCAACTGATGAAACCTCCGATGAACTCATTGCAGCGGAAGGCCTGGAAATAACCAACTGAGGAACAGAAGGTCTGCAGAACCTAAACCAAGGTTCGGAGGGTTCCTAGGAGCACTTTGGGAGGTGCGGCTAGGGTAGAAGTGCCCTGGGAACCTTGGTTTCCAAAAAAGTAGAAAATCCAAAAAAGGCAAAATCGGATCTGGGCCAAGCTCTGTAGATCCCAGATAGTCCAAAGGGGAGGTGCGGTTAGGGTAGAAAGCCCAAACAACGCACGAATCTCGAGGTAGAAAAAAACCCAAAAACTGAGCACCGGAACCGATTTTTCGAACCGGAGATCCGACGATCAGAAAATTCTCAAACGACACTCTGTAGATCCCAGATAATCCACAGGGAGGTGTGGCTAGGGTAGAGAGCCCAAGCAGTGCACGAATCTCAAGAAAATAAAAAACCCAAAATCTGAGCCGGGGATCCGATTTTTGGAACCAGAGATCCGATGATCCAAAAATTCTAAAATAAGTTTCTATCGAACCTTACTGGCCCTATGAGAGGAGTGGTTTGGGTAGAGAGCCCAAAAATGACACGGATCTCAAGGAAAATCAAAACCCATAAAACCTTGATATACGTGTTCTCCGAAAAAACTGATAAAAAATCCTGAAGAGCGGGGATAGAGTGGATCTCTGACGACTGATAGCAGGCAATACACCGGGAATGATAGATCTCTGGTTCCTTTGCTTCAGAAAAGATCCAAGAACTTTGTAGGAGGACCCTCTGCGATTTGCTCAAAACTTACCCGGACTTCGGATACCCACATATAAGATCTTCGTGGAAACTCTAGGGGATAATGATTTTGGCCCTAGAGTAACCATGCTTTGATACCATGTTGTTTGAGGTTGTCACCAATATGCTAAAGATTGAGAGAAAGAGATAATAGAGGTTAAAGAGAGAATGAGAGATTAGGGTTTGAGAGAGAATGGGGAGATTGAAGTGAATATTTAATCTCCCATAAGTAATATTTATAAGTAGGGGAAACCCTTTCTACAAGTAAAAGAGAAATCGTGTGGGTCAAGTGGGGGCCCACCACTTAATCCACTAACATGAAATAAAGAGATTGTGGGTTAAGTGGATGGGCCCATCACTTAACTCATAAGCAATAGAGAATAAACCCCACGTGGGGTAGTGGAACGCAGCCCACTAAGAACACCCCCACGTGGGTGTACATAGAATCCAACAGTTACTTGAGATTTTCAACATTTCCTATCTTTTACGTTTTATGGCCTAATGATTACCTATTTTGTTATTTTATGATGTTATTTTTCTTAATTTTTTTTATATTTATTACGCCTCATTTCAGTCAGGTGCGTGCCTTGCCTTGCGCCTTGCGCCCTTAACTACCTTGCCCCTGACAATAGCAATGGGAAGATCAGAAGCATTAGTAGAAGAAGAAATAACAGGTATAGCGGGGGAAGAAGGATTACCATGATCCGAGGATGGTACCACTGGTACTGGATCAGTTGTAGCTACCTCCCTTCTATGATAGACTCGGAGCTCTTTCTGAGCACCAAGAGCACTATCAATCATGGTAGCAAGTGGAGTAATCTGATGCCTCTCAAACTCAAGAGAAGGAGGAGAGAGTAAGATAGCAGGAAGAGGAACATCACACCTCTCTTCACTAATATTCTCCCCCTGAAGAGAGGCGGAGAAAAAAGGTCCTCACAGAAGGTGACATCCATTGAAACAAATTTCTTCCCTGTGGAAGGATGGTAACACTCATACACTTATGGGAATAAGAGTAAGCCAGAAAGACACATTTAAGCACTTTGGGAACAAGTTTGGTATGATGGGGACAGAGGATGTGCACATAGCATACACACCCAGAGATACGAGGAGGGACCGCAAATAAGGAAGCAGTAGGAGTAAGAACCTGTAGAGGAGACTTGAAGTTGAGAACATGGGAGGGCATTCTGTTCGTCAAATAAGCGACAGTCAAAACAGCATCCGACCAATAGGATTTGGGAACTTTGGTACCGATCAGAAGAAATCGAGCTACCTCAATCAGATGACGCATCTTTCTTTCAGCTACATTTTGTTGAGGGGTGTAACTGTAAGAATTTTGGTGACAAATCATGGTCTAAAAAATAATTTTTTAGGAGTCCCCCATACATATACTATCCACCCTGGTCAGAAGGAAGGACCTTGATGGAGGCACCATACTGAGTTAGGATCATCTTATGAAAACCCTTAAAGATGGAATGAACCCCATCTTTGGTTTTCATAGGATAAACCCATGTGCACCTAGTTTAGTCATCAACAAAAGTAACAAAATAGCATAAGCCAAAGATAGAAACCACAGGGGAAAGACCCCATACATCAGAATGCACAAGATCAAAGGAAACAGAACTTCGATTACCTCTTGAAGGATAAGTAGATCGACAATGTTTCTGTAGATATCCCAAACAAAGGTCAGATGACACCTGCACGTGGAACTTGGCTACCAGACAGCACCTGCACGTGCAACCATCTAGCAGACAGCACTTGCACATGTAACTATCTATCAAACGGTATCCGCACATGCAGCTATCTAACAGACGGCATCCACGCGTTGGACAATGATATATACTGAGATCCTTCACTTGTGAAGTACCCATTTAGTACTTGCAATGGCGCTAAGGCAGTAGTCTTGCTCGCGCAAGGGTCATGCGCCCGCTAATAGGAATTCCAATTCTAGCCATGCTATCTAGTGTCGCACACTAGCATGGGGGTCAAAGATAAATTGTAGGATTGGCGGGGCAAGGGTATGAGAGGTCGATCAGAGGTCATCTTTTTCGCAAAACTGCTAAAACATTTGGGAACGGCATGCTCGCTTGATCGGCCGTCATCTGGGTTGCACAGAGGCACCAAAATATGCCACGTGTTCGATCAAAGAGTCGTAATCAAATACGACAGCGCTACCTCTGATCCACGTGGCACAATACGGACGCACGATGAAAATGGACACATTTATTACAATCGTGCCCTCTTAACCTTCAACCCTCCACTATAAATAGAGGAAGTGGTTGAAGGAAAAGGGAAGACAAGAGCCAAGGTGTTACCCTGATCTTCTACACTGTTCCTTTCTGAGCCTCTCTTCTTTATCTTCCTTCTTTGTGGTCTTTACAACCGCTTAGTCCGTAGAACTCTAGACTCAGATGTCTTGGATTCCTCTTTAATTTGCTTTCAGGCATGTTGCTTTGTGTTCTAAAGTGATTATCATCAATAAAGAGGGTCAACCATCATTTCTAAGTTCCAGATCTCTTTTCTCCATTTACAGTCTCGATAGCTCACACATCTCACAATGCAAGTCGGATAACAAAATAGAAACAAATAAAGTTGAAAATAATAGTTTGAGGTACTGAAAAGAGACATGCCCCAGACGGGCATGCCAACATAAAATAGAATCTATCCTACTCCTACTACTACTAGGAGATGACTGCAGTGCTGTGAGCTCAGAAGGCCGTCAATCAAGAAGGTACAGGCCAATAGCTTCATGTCCAGTGCCAATCGTCCTAATCGTCTCGAGGTCCTGAAAGACACAGTATGAAGGAAAGAAAGTCACACTGCAGTTCAAAGATTTATTTAGGGGTCCAATAGATAATAGGTTAGATGTGAAATTTGGGACATGTAAAATAGATGCAAGAGGAAGATTAGGAGAGGGGAGAACCCCTTTCCCAAAGACAGAAGATAATGTGCCATCTACAGTTCTAGACTTATCGCGGACAGGAACAAATGGAATAACTCGAAAATAAAGAGGAAATACCCGTCATGTGCTCCGAAGCCCCTGAATCAATGATCCATGTAGGACTGGAAGGGGGAATGGACACATGATGGGCAGATCTGATGGTACCTGACAGAGAAAATGAGGATGTGGCAGAAGGACCATCCAGCTGTGAGAGCAATCGTCGAATTCCTGCAAGCTCGGAAGAAGCCAAAGGACTTGTAGAGGCCTGTGAAGAACCCGAGAGAGATTGGGCCGGAGAGGATGTCAACGTATCCATACTGGTAGCATGGGCACCAGAAGATCCTGACTGACTGGAGCGAGGAGCAGAAGACCGGGGACAACCATGCAACTTCCAAGGATGCTATGGAGTTTCGGAAGATGATTGTGCACGATCGCATATTCGAGTTTCTTGGCGGCTTGAACCAGAGCTATGAGCAGGTTCGAGCCAACATCTTGGACAGAGATCCACCGCCGTCTACCATTGCACAGGTCTACTCCTACATCCAAAGCGAGGATAGTAGGAGGAGAGCCATGAGCTCGAAGACAAATGATGATGTTCATTTATTTGAGAAGTGTGCCTTGGCCACTCAGAAATAGAGTAAACCCACATCCAAGAAGGATGGGGATCTTGATGATCGTGATCAACTCAGATGTGATCACTGTGGCAAGAGTCGCCACACTCGAGAGACCTGCTGGAGTCTTCATGGTCATCCCGCACAGTTCTCTGGGGGAAGCAAGGCTCCTCAAAGAAGCCCTCTGGTAGCAAACATAGAACCTCAGCCGCTCATGCCACCAGTCAAGATTCATCTGATGTGACCCCTTCCTCTGGGCAGTCCAACACTTTCTCTAGCATGGACATGACATGCTTCGACAATTACTTACTCAGCTTGATGACCCTTCCCCACCTACATCATCCTTTGCTCAGACAGGTACATCCCATTCAACCCACCATGTGTCTACGACACCCATTGGTCCTTCTTGGATCATTGATTCTGGTGCCTCCGATCATATGACTGGTATGCCATCCCTTTTCTCCACCTATAATATCTGCTCGGGTAAGGACAAGGTCCGCGTGGCCGATGGCACCTTCTCCTCTATCTCAGGGAAGGACACTATCTCTGCCACAACCTACTTTGTTTTTATCCTCTGTACTTCATGTTCCTAAATTCACCACTAACCTGCTTTCTGTTAGCCATCTTACTAAGAGCCTCAACTGTAATGTTACCTTTTTTCCTACTCACTGTGTTTTTAAAGACTTGGAGACGAGGCGAATGATTGGCAGTGGTCGTGAGGATGGTGGATTGTACCTGCTTGAAAGCCAGCCAACTTCATATTCTGTTGCACATCAGTCTAGTGCCAATGTCAGTAGTTCTAGCGTTAATAAAGACTTGTTAATGCGATGGCATAATAGGCTAGGTCATTTACCGCTTTTAGTCATGAAGAGTTTGTTACCTCAATTTGCGTCTATTCCATTTTTTGAGTTCAACTGTGAAACTTGTGTACTTGCAAAACAATGTCGGGTGTCTTTTCCGACCAGTAATAAAAAAAGTACATTTCCTTTACAGCTTGTGCACTCTGATGTTTGGGGACCCAATCCCACCACTTCTATCTTTGGTTTTCGCTACTTTGTGATTTTTGTGGATGACTACAGTCATTACACTTGGATCTACCTTATGAAATCAAAAAATGAAGTGCATACTATCTTTCAGACCTTCCATAAAATGGTGTGCAATCAATTGGGCACCACCCTAAAAGTCCTACGCACTGACAATGGGGGGAATACATGTACAGTGGCCTTGCCTCCTACTTTGAGGAGCATGGAATTCTACACCAGACTTCATGAGCCGATACACCTCAACAGAATGGGACCGCTGAGCGAAAGCATCGCCATGTCCTGGAGGTTGCTAGGGCACTTCTTCTTGGTACTAGGGTACCCAAGGGTTATTGGGCTGACGCTGTGTTGACGGTATCCTACTTGATAAATTGAATGCCCTCTCGTGTACTTGATCTCCTTCGAGAGTCAGAAACTTGGGAGCTAAACCAGCCGATACGCCTATAGAGCAGCAACATCGGCTGAATCCTATTGATGGGGATCCCATTGCTGATACAGGCCAGTTCCAGAGACTTGTTGGGCGTCTCATCTACCTTTCGCTGACACGACCAGATATTGCATACGCAGTCAGTGTGATCAGTCAGTTCATGCATGCCCCTCGCTCTCCACATCTTGAGGCAACACACCGAGTGTTATGCTATCTTAAGGGGGCTCCAGGGAAGGGTCTCCTGTTTAGTAAGAATGGACACCTGCGAGTTGAAACTTATACAAACGCTGACTGGGCAGGTTCAGTCACTGACAAACATTCCACATCAGGGTACTGCACGTATGTGGGAGGTAATCTAGTGTCTTGGCGCAGCAAGAAGCAACCAGTTGTCGCCCGCTCCAGTGCCGAAGCAGAGTACCGTTTTATGGCTCATGGTGTATGTGAGCTTCTATGGTTGAAGACTATGCTCAGTGAGCTCGGATATCCGATCAAAGGGTCTATGCAACTGTATTGTGACAATAAAGCAGCCATCAACATTGCTCATAATCCAGTTCAACACGACAGGACAAAGCACATTGAGGTAGAGCGTCACTTCATCAAAGAGAAGCTTGGTCGGGGACTTATTTGCACACCGTATGTCCATACTGCTGATCAAGTTGCAGATGTGTTAACTAAAGGTGTTACTAAAGGGATCTTAGAGCACCTGTTATCCAAGTTGGGCATGATAGATATCTTCGCACCAGCTTGAGGGGGAGTGTTGTCAGGGACCTACTTTTAATATCTTATATTCTACAGGGGGCCCTTGTAATATTGTAAAACTTCAATTAATATATATATTGGGTGAAATCGTGTAGGCTATTCTAAGCTCTACACGATTTCTCCTCTTCCCCCAATTCTCTTCTCCTCTTTTCCATCTCTAACCCTAATCTCTTATCCTGGTTACGATCCAAGATTACAACGTCTGGTACATAACTACTTCATCTAGGGTAGGAGGATGATAGGAATAGTAGTAGTATAGCTCCTCCCACATACTCCTCAGAGTCGCAAAGTAGTCAAAAAGGGACTTGTCGCCCTGACAAAGGCGGGAGATGCTTTGTTTCAACTGGTAAGCTCTACCAGTGTGAATAGCTCTTCTTAGCGGTTTCCCACACATATTGGTCTGTGCGCATGAAGAGAAAGCCACAACGAATGTGAGGCTATATGGAGTTGACAAGCCAGGACTAAACCGTGAGGTTCTCAGTTTCCCATTTCTCAAACATGGGATCATCCTCCTTTGGCTCTTTGGTCCACCTCGTGCAATGCCCCATCTTCCCACAGCCTCCAATGAACAACCGTGCTGCTCTAGCCCACTCCAAGTAGTTAGTGCCATCGAGTTGGTCTAGAAAATCGATATTTTACAATTTTCAAGAAGAATGAAAAATAGGGCTGCAACTTGGGCCGGCCCAACCCTAGCCAGACAGGCTAAACCCGACTTTGGGCTCGGGTTGGGCTGGCTCTATTAGTGTTTGGGTTGGGCTCGGGCTCAGTTTTTGTTAACCCGATCAAAATCGGGTTGGGCTCGGGTTGAGGCCTCTAGCAACCCAACCCAAACACTAATAGAGCCAGCCCAACCTGAGCCCAAAGTCGGGTTTAGCCTGTTGGATCAAAATTGGGTTGGGCTCAGGTTGAGAACTCTAGCAACCCAACCCAACCCAAGCCCGATTCCACATATAATAACTTTACTAGCATCTCGTCCTTTCCCAAACCCTAACTGCACCACTCCCCTCTCCTCTCCTCTCCTCTCCTCTCCTCTCCTCCCCTGTCCTTCATGATGTTCAATTTCTCATTGATGCCTCCCTCTCGTCCATGAACTTCCCACGTGGGGCAACATAGATCATGTCCAGCGCTATCATCAACTGCAAGAGCTCCTTGAAGAATTTTGGGTTTTGCTATTCACGAAGAATTTTGATATTATTATGATCTCTTTCTTTAATTATGCTGTAATGAAGGACATGGGAAGGGAGAGGATCTCCAAAGATTTTTGTTTGACGATTGTAGCTTTAATTCGCTTTGGAGAAACCCAAACTTGACTCATTTGTGTCGGGATAAACTTGCTACTTCACCAGATCTGTAGTTATTGCTACGGCATGGCGGCTTTGTTGCATTTCGGTGGTATTATAACTACTTCATATACCGGATTCAGAAGTTGTTTGTCAGTCACAATGAGTAGGAAATTTTCAGCGTCTGTGGCTTCAGCTTCTGGATTTGTAGGTATAAGTATCGAAGGTGCTTGTTGAAGGAGGCCCAAAATTGCGACTAAGAATGATCTAGACACGAAAATCGGGCAAGTGGGAGTCTCCAACCAGAGATCTTTCAGAGAGAATGTAATTAGCTTCATCTCTCTTTAGAAAACATCCCCAACCCAACCAACCCGACTAACCCGATCGGGCTGGGCTTTGGCTCGAATTCTCAGGTCAAACCTCGGGTTGGGTTCGGGCTCGTGCTTGGAGGCATGAAGATCAGGTTGGGCTCAGGTTGACCCCCAACCCACCCAAGTTGCAGCCCTAATGAGCAAAAGACTCACCAGATGAACTCAAAAAATTCTCCAAAAAACTCTAAAATAGAGATCTATCGGGAATGGGAGTTTCAAAAGTTTGATAGACCTCGAAATCCATGTCCAAACCTCAAAAGGCGTGTCTCTACAGCCTGACGTCAGCCATACGGTACAGTGGGACATCAGAACTCCTCCGGCGATCTTCTCCGGCTGTTGACAAGATGGCTTTTGTGGCACGACATCAAACCAAGCACATCATTTCTTCCTTGGCTTTAGGCATTTGTCACCATTCTCTCGTGTTCCTCTCATTTATAGTTCAAAGCCGCTGGTGCCGGATTGATATCGTCCGTATCAGATGATATGAACCGAAACTCTGTGAAACTAATAAGTTACAACTGAAACCCAATCAAATGCGTGCAAAAAGATCAAGAAAAATCACAGAAAAATCTTAAAGAAATAGGAAACATATGAATATACTAAATTTGTAAAAACCTAGATCTTATTTTTTTATTAATACCCAAGAATAGACACTTGCAGAATGCAGAGCTATCACACACTGATTCTCGTTCGGTCTTATAAATTTGCACTCCAAGTCCTCAGTCTACGCATCATAAAAAGATCATATCCTAAGTAAACATACAACATATGGCCATAAAGTATTACTCGTTCAGATCTACATGATAAAAACATTTGAAAGAAATAGGTTAAAAATATTAACTTTAAGTAAATATTTAAATGCTTAAAAAATAACACAAAACTACACAAAAATTGGAAACATACATCACAAATTTCGAAAACACACATACATATGATCAAAACATACATGACAATAAGATCTATATTGTATATGCCTTTGAAAGAAGATGCAAAAAAAGGAATAAATAATTTTTAATTACTTAAAATACAAAAACTATTGAAAAAATACCTCGTAATTTCTGAATGCACACATACATAATGATCAAAGAATAATTCTCATTCAGATCTATGCTCTGTATACCTTCGAAAGAAAAATACAAAATAAAATAACTTTTTATAAAATTTTAATTATTTAAACATTCTGAAAAAAATTGGAAAACATACATCACACATTGCAAATGCACAAATACATATGATCAAATATAATTCTCCTTCAGATCTATGCTCTGTATGTTTGAAAGAACTAAATTTTTTTTTTTTAATTATCACATAAAATAAGACATCCCAATCAATCAGATCTACCATACAGACAATATTCATCAGATGAAATAAGACACAGATCTACCAGATCTGTCTGAAGGAAGTAGAATACGAAAATTTAGAAAAACAATGTTTTAGTATATAAAATTACTAAAAAATGGGAAAAAAAAATGCCCAAAATTTCCAAACAATATTCACTACATAAATCCAACTCATTCAGATCTACCATCGATTGCATTTTCAAGCATAAAGAAACAAAAGAGCAGCACAAAAATAAAAAATAAAAAAGAGTACGATTTTAAACCTTTAAACTAGAAAAAAAATATTTCGAGGTAAAATTATCAAAATTCCGTGGATCTAATCAAGGATCAAAGGATCTTTGATATTATAGCAAGATCTACAAGGAATATCGAAAAGAAAAAAAAGCGAGTGATTTCTTACCTCTATTGACGAGAACCCAAAATTTTCTCCTCCAGAATAAATCATGAATCGGTCTTTAATTCTTCGTCTTCCTTTGTGTTTTTTCGGGTAAATCTAAGTTCCAACAACGGTTTTTGTGTTGGGCAGGTTGGGAGAGTTTAAGACACTCTGGTCCAAGTATGGAGATAGGAAGCCTAAAATGACGTTCGGCTCGAAGCTTTCACCACTAAAATACGACTAGTTGGTATCATCCGATACGGCTGATATTTATATATATCATAGGATACCCACCAAGACCAACAAAACCATGTGATTTCCACTTCACATGGGTATTTTTCCTCGGCCTTGAACAATACCGATACGTTGCAGGCAAAAACAGCTCAGTATCGTCAAATTTCTTCTTCCAGGGAACCCCAAAATTTTTTGGAGGCTGTACGTCATCCAGAGTGGAAGAAAAACATGGTTGACAAGATGGCTCCCTTAAAAAGAAAAATGGTACCTGGGAATTGATTCACTAACAAGAAGGAATAGTATGGTCGGTTGAAAGAGGATAAATATTAAAGTTTAAGGCAAAGCAAACTAGAGTGTATTGACAGAACAATAGAGGAAGAGATTAATTGTTTCCCCTAAATTCTAACATTGCAACTGAGGCGATGAAATTGTTGATGAACTTTATGTCTTATTCAAAACCTAGATAGCATGAAATATGAAAATTGGCTGACGCATTGATGCTACAAGCTATCAAAAACAGATGCAAATGCAAAATCCAAGGATCCTCATAAAAAGAAAATATTAGCTTCTAATAATTTTGTAATTCAGCAGAAAGAAAAAAATTCAATTGCAGGGCATAGGTCCCAGGAAATCAGAAAACCAACTTATTAATTAACTGAAATTTATTGCATCTCATACTTGTTTTTGCAGGTTCGTGAAAATCAAATGTTACAAAATCTATAAGACTATTCATGATGCTTTACTAGAATTAAAAGAAAACATACCTTATGGAAGATATAGCAAATGCATTCAGGCATGAATCGAATATTTGAAGCTTCACCCCAGATAAGAAGATAAAGTCCCATATAGAGAAGCTCCAACTGTTGTTTGTCAGCAGAACTCGGGAACCTGCAAAGCAAAAATAAGATGCCCTTTAAATGAAAAAAATCCTAACTTTCAAGTCATGAAATTAGATAAACAGTAAAGCTGCCATTTTAGCCACTGCTTTGAGCCTTTGAAGGCCTTGGTTTATCATCCGGTTCACAACAAGCTGACTTACTTGAGGTTTTGTTCACAATGCAAATAGGCACACCATGAACGATAGTTCTTGAAGATTTTATCCATCAAATCCGTTACAGTGTTTCCATCCAGCTGCAGCAAGTATTTATGTCAATCGTCTAAGTTTGAACATAAAAGATGCAAATCTGGAAAGTATCAAGCAAAAACACCCAAATATAAAGCTGCTCACTGGAAGAGAAAAGAATTACTTGTACATTGTCGTCATGGTGCTTCCTATTGTCAACATTTGCAAGTAGCAAAATTAAGTGCTCCCTCTGATTTGCTACATTCCCTTGCTTCATTTCGAACATTGATAAGACGTCAGAGTCAGTCAGATTAGCAAAGCTTTTCCCATATGAGCAATTCATTTGATATTCCAAATGAAGGAGAAAGCCAGGGTTTCCTTAATGCAATTTTGACACATTTGTCGTGTAAAGAGAAGTGGGACCCACCATTAGAGCTATCTCACCATGTAGATTTCCTATGCCAAAATCTTAACTGATCGAATAATAGTTACCACCCAATCTATCACATTCTTTTGAACAATCAGAAAGAATTATGCAAAATCTTTTCAGGAGATAGATAAAATGGTTATGGTCATCCAATCAGGACCAATTTACGCAAAAGAGCCATGGGATAGTGAGTCCCGCCCCTTGACATATGAGGCGCATGTGCAGGTATGAGCACTGTAGACCATCTTTTGGGTCTAAACTTACAGGAATGCAGAAGTCCTCTAGGAAGGAAAACTTTTGAATTCCACAACTAAGCATGTCAGTAAGGACAATCAATTGGTAATATAATGCAACAGTGGAACATGACAGGGATACAGAGTTCAGAGTGCCAGTTACCTGAAACCCAAAAAATAAATAAAGCCAGTCAAGCAAATCGTGGGTAGATTGATCTTTCTCCTCAGGAACTATATCGATTTGAGAAGCATTAGTGGTTGACTGAACTCTGGGCTTTGGAAGGTTATTCACCGCACGTAGAGCAGTAAGCGCTGCTTTGATCTATACTTTCCAGGGAAAATAAATGGAGCACAGTGGTGTCAAGGAGAAAAATATAAGTCATGGACATAGAAACATCAAATACAAGCAACTCAACACGAATCTAACCTCAGGAAGTTCCATAATTGCAGGAGGAGTGCCAGTCGCATGCAGGGGAAGAATATTATGGTGTGCATAAAGATTCTTTTTCATGTCAACCTCTCTAGCACATCTATTTATCTGCAATTACAGTTCCAGTTATCTTCCACCCTTTTATATATTCTACCTTTGAAACACAAAATTGTACATGCTAATAGCAAAAGTACACAAATCATACCGCATCTTCAACTTTTTCACTAGGGACCACAGTTCTAACCACATCGTATAATACTGATGCAATCTGATAGATCTTGGCCATCTCCTCACTACAAGAAGTTGCAAAAATCAAAAGGATGAGAGAAAAGAGACTGGTATCAACTTTTAGCTGCAACTAAAGTGAAGACCTAATAAAAATTTGAGCAAGTCAATGGTTCAAAGTCAAGTCTCACGGTTTTCTTATATGTGGGCCCTCTTTGACTTTTTCTTCATAAAACTTCAGATAGAACCTTTGGATTTCCTTCAGATCATTTGACCCAAGCCGACGTTCTGTTTCATGCTCTTCCTGCCACCAAGAGAATGTTACATTAGTATTGACTGTTCAAACTCGTGACATACAATAAGCAAGTTAATCTTGGTGTTGAAAATTAAAAATTAAGATATAAAAAATACTGACCAAGCTTATAGGATTCTTTTCTAGTAAACGAAGAAAATAATGTTGACAGAAGCATGTTCCATACTTAGTTTTATCATAGGGCTAGTACTTTCATTTTATTATTTGTGTTTTGTGCAATCATTTAACTATTTAAGAGGGCTCTTCTGCCATTGTAATTAGTTATTTTGTTCACTTAAGCTCGTTAAAGGGAGGAATCAACCCACTCATAAATTGCTGGATCTTATGGGTTGTGTAGGAATAAAGAAAGAAAGCATGATGGGCCCATAACCCACAGTCCTCTCCACCCAAAAATATTATTTATATTGAGATGTAATTTGACATAACTACCCATAATAGGCTGAGACAATAATGATGACAAAAACACCCCCAGCATACATAATATATGCCTAATCCAGAAAAAAGAAAATAACTATTGTGTCCCTACAAATACCATAATAACCTGTACATCCTACATCTTCCTACAGGTTGAAAAGGCAGTTGACGTACTGCTCTAATTCTAATACGATATTGCTTTTGTCTTGGCTAATTTCTTGGTATCAGGGTAGTAAAAGCTTTGCCTGTGCGAGTGCTTAACCTAGCTAGGACCCCTAGCGCCAAAAACAGGGATAGGCAGGCACTAGTACATAAGCAGTCACCTTATGTGTTCACCTAAGTTATACATATAAAAACACTATTACATTTGCTTTACACGCTAAAAAAATCAACATATAAATATGTACATACGTTCATATACACGAACATACACACGAGCCTTATTCTTTCTCTCCACCCTTAACTATTATTAAATTATTATCATTATTTTGTTTATAAGTATAAACTTCATTAAAAGGGGGCAAAAGACAAGCCGAAAACAATCCTTAGTATAGAGATCGAGATGACCTACAAAAGACTAAGACAAAGAAAAAAGGACAGCAAAGAGAACAAAAGTCAAGCATCTCTAGCACAAAGGATGTCCCAATGGAAGACGAAGTCTTCGAAGAAAAGCCCTCTACACTCCAACAAAGACTTAGACCTCGAAGTCAAGACTTCACTCTTTCTTACAAATACTCTCTGATTTCTCTTCCTCCAAAGGCCCCAGGCGATCACGAAGGGAAGCATCCGGTGAAATAGTGCATCTCTGACTTCACTCTTTCGACCAAAGCTTCTCTGATTTGTTTTATCATATCTTGAAATAGTGCATCTTTTCCATGTTTTAGCAAAATTCTTTATCACTTAATCAAGTAGCCTAGTTGAATCAGTGATTTAGGGTTAGGGTTAGGGTTAGGTATAGGTTTAGGAAGAAGAAGAAGAAGAGAAAGAAAGAAGAGAGAAGGATGTCATGTGAACTTAGTCACAATGACTCCATAAATCTTATTTATGTAGAGGAATTACAGAAAGGACAAATATACCCCTCAAGGTGGATGCGAAGAATGTTTTTCTTCATGGGGACCTACATGAAGAAGTCTACATGGTGCCTCCTCCTGGATTCACTCCACCAGGACATAGTAGCAAGGTGTGTAGACTGAAGAAAGCCCTCTATGGGCTTAAACAATCTCTAAGGGCATGGTTCGAGAGATTCACCCTAGCTGTGAAGAAGCTGGGTTACACTCAAAGTCAGGCCTATACCACCCTATTTGTGAAGCATCAATGGAAGAACACCACTGCTCTCATTGTTTATGTTGATGACATCATTCTCACAGGGAATGATGCAGCAGAGATAGCCAAACTGAAGCTTCAGTTAGCGAAGGAGTTTGAAACCAAAGATCTAGGACCTCTCAAATACTTCCTAGGCATCGAAGTTGCAAGATCCAGTCAGGGGATCTTCATCTCTCAGAGGAAGTATCTCTTAGACTTGTTACAAGACTCAGGCAGGTTGGGTAGCAAACCAGTGGAAACTCCTATAGAGCAGAATCACTAGCTAGCAGATGCCACTGGTGAGCTACTACAGGATGTAGGGAGCTTTCAGAGGCTAGTTGGGCGATTGATCTATCTCTCCTTGACTCGACCCGACATTTCCTATGCAGTGAGTGTGATCAATCAGTATATGCACTCACCCAGAGGTGTTCATTTAGAGGCAGCACATTGGATCTTGAGGTATCTCAAGTCGGCCCCTGGTAGAGGTCTTCTGTTTGAAAAGAATGGCCATATGCGTATAGAGGCTTATACCAATGCAGACTAAGCAGGGGACAAAGATGATCGGAGATCCACTTCTGGATATTGCGCCTTTATTGGGGGCAATCTGGTCACTTGGAGAAGCAAGAAGCAACCCGTTGTCGCCAGATTTAGTGCAGAGGCCAAATTCAGAGCAATGACTCATGGCTTGTGTGAGATGCTTTGGTTGAAAGTGTTGGTTGCTGAACTTGGTTTCCCAGTTTTAGGGTCTGTGAGCTTATATTGTGACAACAAGGCCGCCATCAGCATTGCTCACAATCCCGTTCAGCATGATCGTGCCAAACACATTGAGGTGGACCGACACTTCATTAGAGAGAAGATTATCTCTGGGGCAGTGTGCACCCCATTTGTGAAGACTGATGAACAGGTTGCAAATGTTTTCACGAAGGGAGTTCCCAGTTGGCAACTCCATAAGTGCTTGTGCAAATTGGGCATGAGAGATATCTATGCACCAACTTGAGGGGGAGTGTTATCATATACGTATTTTATATGTATCGGTGGTAGTTCTGTAAATACCCCCTTGAGGGGTATATTTGTCTTTTGTATTTGGGACTTACATAAATAAGATTTATGGAGTCATTGTGACCTAAGGTCACAATAGACATCCCTTTTCTCTCTCTCTCTTCTCTACTCTATTCTCTCTTCTACAAACATAACCCTAACCCTAATTCTTAGAATTCAACTTTACTTTAGTTCATTCAGATGTGTGGGGACCCATTCGTGTTACATCTCGTAATGGGTATAAATATTTTGTTACTTTTGTAAATGATTTTTCAAGAATGACAACATTCACATGGTTATATTTAATAAAAGATCAATCTAAGTTGTTTTCTATTTTTAAATTGTTTCATGCGGAAATTCAGACTCAATTTGGTGTGTCAATTCAAATTTTTCGATCTAACAATGCTAAAGAATATGACTCCTTAAAATTTTATTCATATTTAGCATCTCATGGTATTATACATCAATCTTCATGTTCACATACACCTCAACAAAATGGGGTAGTTAACGGAAGAACCGTCATTTACTAATGGTTTTTCGTGTTTTGTTGTTTGAAATGAAAGTCCTAAATCATTTTCGAGTCATGCAATTCTTACAGCGTGCTATCTCATCAACCGCATGCCCATGACTGTTCTCAATGGTCAATCTCCATTCTCTATTCTATTTCTAGGAAGTCTTCTGTTCCCTTTTCTTCCACGCAATTTTGAGTGTGTCTGTTTTGTTTAGCGTCTTGGTCCTAAAAGTGATAAACTAGATCCGTGTGCTCTTAAATGTGTTTTTCTCAGATATTCCAGTACTCATAAGTGTTGTCAGGGACCTACTTGTAATATCTTATATTCTACAGGGGGCCCTTGTAATATTGTAAAACTTCACTTAATATATATATTGGGTGAAATCGTGTAGGTTATTCTAAGCTCTACACGATTTCTCCTCTTCCCCCAATTCTCTTCTCTTCTCCTCTCTTCTATCTCTAACCCTAATCTCTTATCCTGGTTACGATCCAAGATTACAACATGGTATCAGAGCATGGTTATGTAACCATGGTTCAATCCTAGAGGTCTGAAGAACCCTAGGGATTGCGAAATTTGATGCGAAGGGCTTTCCAAAGAAGGAGATCATCTCCCATGGATAGCCGTAGGCTTTAGAAGAGTCTAAAACCCTAGCCGCCCACTCCAAATCTCCAGGCCTAGCCGCCCACTCCAGAAGCCTGGAGAAGAGCTATCAGGCATAGCCGCCCACTCCAAAAGGTTGGAGAAGTTCTCCCAGGCCTAGCCGCCCACTCCAGAAGCCTGGAGAAGAGCTATCAGGCATAGCCGCCCACTCCAGAAGGCTGGAAAAGAGCCACCAAGCCTAACCGCCCCTTCCAAAAGGTCAGAGAAGACCCTCTGGACCTAGCCGCAGGTCTCAGAGGAGCCCGGAACGTCTCCCTAATGCTACCGCACCTATCCAGGAACCTTTTTAGGTCATCGGAACCATTCACAAGTTTCCCGCGAGTGGTTTTTTCTCCAATAGAAAATCTATAAAGGAGTTGTTTCAAAAAGGCTTTAAAAATAAAAAAGAAGGTGATTTGCACCTCTGCAGCAGCAGTTCGAGTGATTTCTTATCAGAAAAGTCTTCTCTACTACCATGAGTACATCTGAGGAGTCATCTTCTGGCAAGTCAGAGATCATTGTTGCCCCACCCAGTCTAGGAAGTCAAGGTGATCACAGCCCGGGCCTACAGATCACTACGGTGAAACTCGACGGGACCAACTACCTCGCATGGTCTCAATCTGCCAAGATGTACATCACCGGACGAGGCAAAGCCGGCTATATCACCGGACGCATCACTGCACCTGATTCCTCCGATGCCACGTTTGAGAAGTGGGAAGCGGAAAACTCGATGGTCATGTCATGGCTGCTTCATTCCATGCATCCATCGATCAGCACAGGCTTCATCTTTCTCCCGACTGCCAAGGATATATGGGACACGGCATCTCAGACGTACTCCCAAGATGGAAATTTTGCTAGGATGTATGAACTTCAGCAGGAGATAGCACATTTGAAGCAAGGTGATCTTCCTTTGGGATCATACTACGCTGCGTTACGCAGCAAGTGGGAAGACCTACACCCCTGCATGTACCAAGGATGCTACGGAGTTTCGAAAGATGATTGTGCGCGGACGCATATTCGAGTTTCTCGGTGGCTTGAACCAGTGCTATGAGCAGGTTCGAGCAAACATCTTGGGCAGAGATCCACCGCCGTCGACCATTGCACGGGTCTACTCCTACATCCAGAGCGAGGACAGTAGGAGGAGAGCCATGAGCTCTAAGACAGATGCTGATGTTCCTTTATCTAAGAAGTTTGCCTTGGCCACTCAGAAATTGAGCAAACCCACATCCAAGAAGGATGGGGATCTTGATGATCGTGATCGACTCAGATGTGATCACTGTGGCAAGCGTCGCCACACTCGGGAGACCTGCTGGAGTCTTCATGGTCGTCCTGTACAGTTCTCTGGGGGGAAGCAAGGCTCCTCAAAGAAGCCCTCTGGTAGCAAACATGGAACCTCAGCCGCTCATGCCACCAGCTAAGATTCCTCTGATGTGACCCCTTCCTCTGGGCAGTCCAACACCTTCTCTAGCATGGACATTGATAGGCTTCGACAATTACTTACTCAGCTTGATGGCCCTTCCCCACCTACATCATCTTTTGCTCAGACAGGTACATCCCATTCAGCCCACCATGTGTCTATGGCACCCATTGGTCCTTCCTGGATCATTGACTCTGGTGCCTCCGATCATATGACTGGTATGCCATCCCTTTTCTCCACCTATAATATCTGCTCAGGTAAGGGCAAGGTCCGCGTGGCCGATGGCACCTTCTCCTCTATCTCAGGGAAGGGCACTATCTCTGCCACACCCACTTTGTCTTTATCCTCTGTACTTCATGTTCCTAAATTCACCACTAACCTGCTTTCTGTTAGCCATCTTACTAAGAGCCTAAACTGCAGTGTTACCTTTTTTCCTACTCACTGTGTTTTTCAGGACTTGGAGACGAGGCGGATGATTGGCAGTGGTCGTGAGGATGGTGGATTGTACCTGCTCGATAGCCAGCCGACTTCATATTCTGTTGCACATCAGTCTAGTGCCAATGTCAGTAGTTCTAGCGTTAATAAAGACCTGTTAATGCGATGGCATAACAGGCTAGGTCATTTACCGCTTTCAGTCATGAAGAGTCTGTTACCTCAGTTTGCGTCTATTCCATTTTTTGAGTTCAACTGTGAAACTTGTGTACTTGCAAAACAATGTCGGGTGTCTTTTCCGACCAGTAATAAAAAAAGTGCGTTTCCTTTACAGCTTGTGCACTCTGATGTTTGGGGACCCAATCCCACCACTTCTATCTTTGGTTTTCGCTACTTTGTGGTTTTTGTGGATGACTATAGTCGTTACACTTGGATCTACCTTATGAAATCAAAAAATGAGGTGCATACTATCTTTCAGACCTTCCATAAAATGGTGTGCAATCAATTGGGCACCACCCTAAAAGTCCTACACACTGACAATGGGGGGGAATACATGTACAGTGGCCTTGCCTCCTACTTTGAGGAGCATGGAATTCTACACCAGACTTCATGAGCCGATACACCTCAACAGAATGGGACCGCTGAGCGAAAGCATAGCCATGTCCTGGAGGTTGCTAGGGCACTTCTTCTTGGTACTCGAGTACCCAAGGGTTATTGGGCTGACGCTGTGTTGACGGCATCCTACTTGATAAATCGGATGCCCTCTCGTGTCTTGGGGTCGAAGTCTCCCCTTTCACTCATGTTTCCTTCCTGTCCTGTGTTCTCCATTCCACTTAAGGTCTTTGGTTGTGTTTGCTATGTTCACGCCCATCACAGGAAGGACAAGTTAGATCCGAAAGCCGTTCGATGTGTGTTCCTTGGCTATTTGTCCACTCAGAAGGGATATCGGTGTTTCCATCCCTCTACCCGTCGTCGGTTTGTTTCTTTAGATGTTACCTTTTTTGAGTCTTCCCTTCTTCTCAGTTGATCGAACTTCTCTTCAGGGGGAGCTTGGGAGTATTGACGAGAGTCCGATACCTCCACAAGGGGAGATTCCTCAACCAGTACCCCTTGATTTGCCTGATGAGTCTCCTGTACCCTTGTCCTTATCTCCTACTGACACTGTGCCACAGGATCCGCAGCTGAAGACATATGCCAGACGACGTCAAAAAGAGAAACAGTCCACCATCTAAGCTCACTGCCAGGAAATCCAACTCGATCCAGGTAATCGTGTCCTCAGTGATCCTCATGATGATATGTCTGTTGCTCCTTCTACTATCCTTCCCATAGACATTGATGTACCTATTGCTCATCGGAAGGGTGTTCGGAACTGTGTTACCAAGCACCCTATCTCTCACTTTGTTTCCTATCAGCAGCTCTCACCATCCTACAGGGCATTTGCTACTTCCCTATCCAGTGTCGCTCTGCCATCCGGTGTCTCAGATGCCCTCAGCCAGCCTCAGTGGAAAGCAGCCATGCTAGAGGAGATGACAGCTCTAGAAAAGAATGGTACTTGGGATTTGGTTCCATTGCCTAGAGGAAAGAAACCCGTGGGGTGCAAGTGGGTATATACAGTGAAATACAAAGTAGATGGAAGCATCGACAGGTACAAGGCCCATCTCGTTGCAAAAGGGTACACACAGACTTATGGGATTGACTACTAGGAGACGTTTGCTCCTGTGGCCAAGATGAACTCAGTTCGAGTTCTGTTATCTCTCGCGGCAAATTTTTCTTGGCCCCTCCACCAGTTGGATGTCAAGAATGCCTTCCTCCATGGTGATCTAGAAGAAGAGGTCTACATGACAGGTCCTCCGGGGTTCAGTCCGACTGGGAGTAAGGAACTTGTGGGCAGACTGAAGAAAGCCTTGTATGGGCTTAAACAGTCACCAAGGGCTTGGTTCGAAAGGTTCAGTTCCGTAGTCAAGAAGATTGGCTACTCGCAAAGTCAGACGGACCACACTCTTTTCATTAAGAGAAGTCAAGGTCGTCTTACTGCTCTTATTGTGTATGTGGATGATATCGTGGTCACAGGAGACGACCCAGATGAGGTTTGCAGATTGAAAAAATACCTCGGCACAGAGTTCGAAATCAAGGATCTGGGAACCTTGAGATACTTTCTGGGCATTGAGGTTGCTAGGTCAAAGCAGGGTGTGTTCATCTCACAAAGAAAGTATGTACTTGATCTCCTTCGAGAGTCAGGAAACTTGGGAGCTAAACCAGCCGATACGCCTATAGAGCAGCAACATCGGCTGAACCTTGTTGATGGGGATCCCATTGCTGATACAGGCCAGTTCCAGAGACTTGTTGGGCGTTTCATCTACCTTTCTCTGACACGACCAGATATTGCATATGCAGTCAGTGTCATCAGTCAGTTCATGCATGCCCCTCGCTCTCCACATCTTGAAGCAGCACACCGAGTGTTACGCTATCTTAAGGGGGCTCCTGGGAAGGGTATCCTATTTAGTAAGAATGGACACTTGCGAGTTGAAGCTTATACAGACGCTGACTGGGCAGGTTCAGTCACTGACAGACGTTCCACATCAGGGTACTGCACGTATGTGGGAGGTATTCTGGTGTCTTGGCGCAGCAAGAAGCAACCAGTTGTCGCCCGCTCCAGTGCCGAAGTAGAGTACCGTTTTTTGGCTCATGGTGTATGTGAGCTTCTATGGTTGAAGACTATGCTCAGTGAGCTCGGATATCCTGTCAAAGGGTCTATGCAACTGTATTGTGACAATAAAGCAGCCATCAGCATTGCTCATAATCCAGTTCAACACGACAGGACAAAGCACATTGAGGTAGACCGTCACTTCATCAAAGAGAAGCTTGGTCGGGGACTTATTTGCACACCGTATGTCCATACTGCTGATCAAGTTGCAGATGTGTTAACTAAAGGTGTTACTAAAGGGATCTTAGAGCACCTGTTATCCAAGCTGGGCATGATAGATATCTTCGCACCAACTTGAGGGAGAGTGTTGTCAGGGACCTACTTGTAATATCTTATATTCTACAGGGGGGCCTTGTAATATTGTAAAACTTCACTTAATATATATATTGGGGGAAATCATGTAGGTTATTCTAAGCTCTACACGATTTCTCCTCTTCCCCCAATTCTCTTCTCTTCTCCTCTCTTCCATCTCTAACCCTAATCTCTTATCCTGGTTACGATCCAAGATTACAACAATAAGGGTCGTAGTTGTTTTGATCATGCTCTCGTACGAACTTTGTGTGTCCGATGTCACTTTCTTTGAGCATGTACCATTTTTATTTTCTAATGAGCGTTCTTTGAATCTCATCCTCTTCATCTTCCTGTTCGGATTAGTCCTTGTTCTAGTTTGCAAGATTCTAACGTTCCAACAACAACACCATTATGCACTTATGTTTGTCGTCGCCACCTTCCAGTGCCTGCCTCGAACTTATGTCTTCCACCATCTGATTCTTTGTCAACGAATCATGTCTTGCCTGTGTCTTCTTCCGACCTTCCCACATTATGGAAAGGTGCACATTCATACACTACACATCCTATCTCTCAATTTGCATTTTTGATTCTCTTTCACCATCTTAACGTTCTTTTGTTGCATCGTTGTCTTCTATTTATGTTCCTAACAATCTCCAGGAAGCTCTTTCCTCTCTTAGGTGGCGCGATCTATGTTACCCGGATACTTCAAAACGGGTGCCGTGTCCGTCTTGGATACTTCACTTTTTAGTGTAAATGCCGTATCCTTGCCGTGTCAGGGCCATGTCCTTGGCGCATCTAGGTAACATAGGGCGTGATGCTATGGTTGCTGAGATGGATACATTACATTCTAATGGTACATGGATTTGGGTACATTACCTCTGAGGAAGCACGCAGTTGGTTGTCGTTGGTGTACATAATGAAGTTCCTCCCGGATGGGTTTGTCGAGAGATTGAAGGCCCATCTTGTTGCTAAAGGGTATACTTAGTCCTATGGTGTTGATTATAATGAGACCTTTTCACCAGTTGCCAAGCTTGCCTCTGTTTGTGTGATCATTTCGTTACCTGCTTCTTTGCATTAGTCGTTGTATCAGCTTCATATAAAGAATGTCTTCTTGCATGGCAATCTGCAGGAGGTCTATATGGAGCAAAATCCTAGGTTTGTTACTCAAGAGGAGTCGTCTGGAAGTGTTTACCACCTGAAGAAGGCGATTTATGGGCTGAAGCAGTCGTTGTGTGCGTGTGTTGGTTCTGTATGTTGATGACATGGTGGTTACAAGAGATGAAACTGAAGATGTTCAATGTTTAAAGTCGTTTCTAAATAAACAGTTTCATACCAAAGACCTAGGAAAGTTTTGATATTTTCTTGGCATTGAGGTTGCCGGGTCAAGCCATGGGATCAGATTGTCTCAACGAAAATATGTTATTGATATTCTTGAGGAGACAGATTTTTTGGCGTCAACCAGTTGATACACCAATGGACCCTAATACTAAGCTTTTAAGTGATCAGGGTGATTTGTTTGATGATACACATCGATATCGAAGGCTGATTGGCAAGTTGAACTATTTAACGATGACCGGCATGACATCCCCTTTGCCGTTAGTGTGATTAGTCAATTTATGCAATCACCTCGAAGTTCTACATTGGGCTGTAGTTGTCCGTGTAATCAAATAATTAAAAGGTGCTCTTGGTCGTGGTTGTTGTATAGATCTCGTAGTCATCTCAGTGTGGTTGGTTATACAGATGTTGACTGGGCTGGTTCACCTTCTGATAGAAGATCAACTACGGGTTATTGTACGTTTCTTAGTGGAAATCTAGTGTCTTAAAGAAGTAAGAAATAATCTGTGATCTCTAGATCTAGTGCAAAAGCTGAGTATAGAGCAATGGCTCATACAAGTTGTGAGTTGATCTAGTTGAAGCACCTACTTCAAGAATTGGGTATTGGAGGGGAGATTCCCATGAAGTTGTACTGTGATAACCAAGCGGATATTCATATAGCCTCGAATCCAGTGTTCCATGAAAGGACGAAGAGCATCAAGATAGATTGTCACTTTGTTCGAGATAAAGTAATTTGTGCTGACATCTCCACTCCGTATTTGAAGACAGAAGACCAATTGGCAGATATGTTCACAAAAGCTTTATTCAAAGCTCGTCTGGATTTGATTTGTTCCAAGCTAGATATGCACGATGTTTACTCTCTAGCTTGAGGGGAGTGTTAGTTATTATGTTATGTAGTGGGTTTTATGTATGGGACGTATGGGGGGTATTATTGTCCTTAGATGTTATTTTATGTCTTTAATTATTCTCTCTTTCATTCTTTCAAAAACCCTAAGGCCGTGTTTGATTGCATGGAAAATTTTCCCGAGAAAATACATCTGGGATATGCCTTAAATGGCTGATTGATTGCAACTGAGAGCACATATTTCAATCATGTGAGAAAATAAAGGTGTATTTTTAGGTGGAAATGAATTCTCACCTATCTGGATGGGAAATGAATTCCGGGCTTAGTAGGAAAAATTATCCAAATTTGAATGGCTTGTTAGGGAAAATTATACAGATTTATACTGGCTATCTAACAATGGACAGTTGTGTTTTCCAAAGGAAAATGCAATTTTCCCACTTGGTAATCAAACACGGCCTAATTAACTAACATTTCTTTCCTCAAATGACCGTAAAGCTGAATCAAATAGGTCATGTGGCAGAAAATCTCTAGGGCATTTGGAGCTCTCCTTTCATCATGTTATTAAGAGAATCTTAGATCATTTTATGCCCACTAAAAAGTACTCTCAAGCCAAAACACCGAGAAACAAGAAAAAACAGGGTTTGGAGTTTCTTGATTTGTTCGCTCAAGATCCCAGCTATCAATGCTGGATTGGTTTAGTTCATTTCAAACTTCCAGATGCAACGAAAGTGATTTCATCACAAATGGAGTAGATTTGAGGAACTTGGATCGAATATGGGACATACAACATAGAACTAGTATTTCAAAACATTTAAATAATGTAAAAAACAAAAACAAAGTCTGGATCACACTTATCAAATGGTAGAATTTGTAATATACCTTCAGTTATTAACAAACAACATAAGGAAAGAAATAAAATAAAAAACTAAACATCAATAAATGAAAAATTAAAGAAGACATCTATCACTTAATGTTGAATGCCCGAAAAGATCTGAAACTATCACTTGCAAAAGAAGAAAAGAGTTTTAATGAATGGAAATAGCAGAAGGTCAGTTATCAATTAAACCTTTTCTAGCCTATGTAAAAGCTGGGTTTTGAATTGACGAACACCACGTCCACTTGATGTAGGATCCAATTTATGAGCCTTCTCAAATGCATGGAAGCGACCTAATTGAACACATGTAGAAAGTGCATCAATGTACATGTTGGTGGAAGAGGCAAAGCCAAAAGAATCAAGAAAAGAAAAAGAAGCATACGTTTGGTCATTATCAGTTTGTAAAATAGAATTTCCATTGAACGGTTTGATCTACTTGGCAAGATTGTGCCAATATCAAATGTTTAAATAGATATAACACAGAAAACACAAAGAGCGTTTTGATAAACAATAATCTGAAATTGAATCATTACTTGAAAAGAAATAGGTCGACCTTATGGATAACAATAAATATTCTCTTGTAAAAACATAATTGTGTAAACCATCTAGCCTCAAATAACAATTTCGATTAAGTGAAACGTTTTACATTCATACTTATACTCTACAACTGTTTTGTGTCTAAGATAGTTAGGGTTCCAACTAATATCTTAATAATGAATCACAATGCAACAATTATTCCTTGTTGGGATGTCTATTGCAAGAACCTCCAGTGCTATACTTCCCATTTTAACATATTAGTTCTTATCTCTTCTTGTTGCCTCCACTTCTGGTAAGATCACAAAAAATATGTCATGTACTCCTGTATTTAGAACTCATACTCATATAACCCAATCATTTTAGATTTCCAATTTTGCTCTTTTGTTTTATGAAGAAGTTGAGTCTAGAGTCATGGCTCACATTGCCTGTGAGCATGCATGGCTTTGGAGTTTTCTTCATGAACTTAGATCAAGGTTCATCTCCCCATGGAGATGCAATGTGACGACCAGGCTACCATCCATCTTGTAGCCAATCTAGTATTTCATGAGCAGACTAAACATTTTGACGTTGATTGTCACTATGTTCGAGACCAGGTCGTTACTAGTGAGAGTTTGACTCCTTACACTTGATCTTCAAATCAGCTTGCCAACATTCTGACCAAACCCTTGTCCAAACCTGCCCATTTGGCAAGTGCATCCAAACTTTGTATGTTTGGCATCCATGCTCTAGATTAAGTAGTATAGGAAGATGTAGGGCATAAAGGGTATTATGATAATTGTAAGGATGTAACAAGTATTTTATATTTCTCGATTTGGACATATATGATGTATGTTGGGTATATTTTTGTCATCCTTATTGTCCCAGCCTATTATGGGCAGTTATGTAACTGTACATCTCAGTACAAATATTTTAGGATAGAGAGAACCTCTCTCTCTTTGTAATTCTACAGCCTTTATATCCTACTTATGAGATAGAAATACATCATCATCATCATTATAAGCCTTTCCCCAACGGTTGGAGTTAGCTGCATGAATCATATTCCTCCGTTCCTTTTAAAGCCATCTTTTCTGTTAAGGCAAGTTTTTAAAATCTCCTCTCAGAACCATACTCTACGTCTATTTTGGCTTTCCCCTCGCCCTTTTAGGGCCCTTCTACTTGCACATTCCTCATCATTGGTGTTGTCATTGGTCTTCGTTGTACATGACCAAACTGTTGTAATTTAGGTTGTAACCAATAGAGAAAGATTTAAGGGAGAAAGAGATATGGACAAGGAAGAAGATGGAGAGATTACAGAGAAGGGGAGAGAGTTCAACTTATTATTCAAGCTTTCTCTCACTCATATATAGGTCGAGCTATAGGATGCTGGCGATAATTGGGTCCTTATCCGGAGGGACGCCCATGTAGCTCCCAGCATGTGTCTCGGACATGGCCTAAACAACCACAATGTTCGCACTTGGGTCCTTGCCGTACTTAACCAGCTTCTTCGGACCCGATTTTTGTCCCTTCTAATACACAGAAGCAATGGCAGATCGATCCGTAGGATCGTTCCCATGACGGAGCTACATGGCTGACCGATGACTATCCTCCCCTTGAATATAAGCATACACTTGTGCTAGAGAAGCGGAGGAAGGATCCCTGCCGAGAACCTGAACACGAGCTCCCTCGAAGCTAGGATGAAGGCTGGAGAGGAACTGGAAGATCCGGGAACGTTCAACCATTGATTTGAAGGACTTCACATATGAAGCACACACGGGAGAGTAACTCTGATAGTGATCAATCTCTTCCCATTTGCTTCAAAGAGAAGCATAATAGGTACTGAGTGGTAACTCGCCCTGTCGAAGGCACACAATATCTTGCTTAACTCATAGAGCTTAGCGAAGTTTCCTACTTGGGAATATGTTTGAGAGACAGCATCCCAAACATCTTTGGCCGTAGGTAGAAACATGAAGCCCTTGCTGATTTTGGCTTCCATCGAGTGAAGAAGCCAAGACATCACGGTAGAGTTTTCCATCACCCACCCCCGGTGAAAAATGCTGGACTAGCTTTTTTCACGGCAAGGCTGGAGGGACCTAGAATGGTACGAATCCCAAAAAATAAAAATAAAACCCAATTTCACAAAATACGGGCCAATTTTTGGAAACTGCTGCTCCGAAGGTCAGAAAAATGCAGAATAAATTTTTGACAATCCCTAGGGGCGATTAGGGTAGTAGCACCTAGGGTGGTGCGAATCTCGAGAAAAAACCTAATCTCCGATTTTCCTTGAAAATATGGCCGGAAAACTGTTGGACTAGCTTGAGAAGAAGATATGAGCTAGATTTCTGATATAGCTGAAAGAGAAAACAAACCAGGAACACAGATCCTCTGGTGCTTTACTTCAGGGTAGATCCACAAAACGAGCAGGAAGACTGTGATTTCTTAAAAAGCCTTTGCATGCTCCGGTCACCCACATAACTATCTTAGATTGATATGGAGGCTCTAAGGGACAGGACACATTTCCTAGAGCAACCATGCTCTGTTACCATGTTGTATTATAGGTTGTAACCAATAGAGAAAGATTTAAGGGAGAAAGAGATATGGAGAAGGAAGAAGATGGAGAGAGTTGAACTTATTATTCAAGCTCTCTCTCACTCATATATATAAGAGGTGGGATTAGAGTCCCACTACAACACAAAGAGCTAGGAGAGTCCCACTACAACATAAAGTCCTAATCATGGGTTAAGTGGTGGACCCACTTAACCCACATACAAAGTAAAAAAGAAATCCCACGTGGGTAGTGAGATGCAGCCCACTAAAGACCCCCCACGTGACCCACTTAAAGACCCACACGTGATAGCCCACATGGGGTGCAACATAACTTCCAACACAACCATCTCAATCGACTTTCCCTTATTTTATCACTTATTGGGACTATTACTAAATTTTCACAAATCACAAATGTGTTCATTTCTAATTTTGTCAATCCTTGTCTTACCACACATCCATCTCAACATCCTTATCTCGGCTATACTCATTTTATGAACATGTTGTTTCTTGATTGTCCAACATTCAGCTCCATAAAGCATCGCTTGTCTTATTTTCGTCTTATAAAATTATCCTTTTAGTATGATTGGCACATATTGATCACATAGCACTCCGGAAGCACATCTCACTTTAGCCACCTCGCTCTAATTCTTTGGGCAACATCCTCCTCAATCTCTCCTTCCTTATGAATAATAGAACCAAAGTAATGAAATTGGTCACTTCGAGGTATCTCTTGGTTGTCAAGATATAAATACATCATAAGTTTTCCTTTAAATATATAAATGGAGCTTTCAAGTACCCTTTGGAGAAACTACTAATGATCGGGTCCTCTCACATATCCCACTCAAGGTCAAGATGCTAAGTTCTTTTCGAGTGTTGCACTGGACTTGATTTGATGTTTATTCTAAGCATATATATAAAACATTGAACATGTTTAAGAAACTCAAAGTTTTCAAAGAGGAGTATCTTAGAGAAGAAACATTACGATAGTAGTTGTGCTTGAGAAGTTCAACTAAGCACAATTTTGTGGTTAACTGCCCTTTTATAGCATTTCTTTCCAAAAAATTTATTCCGTATATTGATGCAACTACAGTAGCTAGTAAATAAGGGACCAATGGTGGTCTTTGTGTTGTGTGATCTTTTTCAACTTTCTAATTAGAGTTCTATGCAATAGGTTTCTTTAACAGTTGATATTTGTTAAGATATTTCTAAGGATACAAGGAATTGAAGAAGATAAACCTAATAATAGAAAATAAGCTTTATAACATGGATGTTGAACTGTTGAGAACAATGTACTTTTCAACCTATAGGTTCTTAGAGCTCAAGTTAGTGATGCACATATTCATGAAACTAACCCTTGGAAATTGTACGTAGCCCTTGAAACTAGGAGTTGCATTGTGTAAGAGTGGAAGACTCTTGAGAAAGTTGAAGAGTATCTCAACTTTGGAGTGCCTTCTTGTCAGATTTTGGGGTGAGTTGGGCGATGCTGGCTCCTCTTATGACCCTCCTTCACAGTTGGAAATCTAAGGCGTTTTCGTCTAGAGGGAACGCATTATGGAGAATGACCCCTCTAGCGATCATTTGGGGAATTTGGAAGGAGATGAACCACAGAGAGTCTTTGAAGGAAAGCACTCAGATATGCACCCTATAATCCTTAATATCAAGGGGCTGATGTATATGTGGTCAAAGGCGGTCATGGAGTGTAGGGGCTTGTTCTTTGAAGACTTTGTTTTCCGGTGGGAGCACATTTGTTCTAGGGAAGGGAGTTGAAGGGAGACTTGGGCTCTTTTGTTTTCTTGTCGGGGTTGTGTTTAGGTCATCTCAACCAACCTCCCTCGGGCTAGCTGTATCTTTTGGCTATGGCCCTTTCAATATAATTTTTACTTATAAAAAAAAAAGAGTTTGTAATACTAAAAGTTACCTAGAAAGCTGAAGGGCAGCTATGTGGTAGAGTTAGTAATTCTTTAAGAGTATGATTAGTATTTCCATATAAGGAAACATGTTTGCTCTTAGTAGGATTAGTTTGTCTCAGAGATTTCCGAAGTCATAGGAAATTGTGTTTCCCTGGAAAGAAAGTCTCTTTAGTCTATATAAAGAGATTCAATGGTGATTCAAGAGTATCATCTTAAAACAGTTGTCGTCTAGCTCGGTTTTGATCAGAAGAAAGTGACTTTCTTTCTCTATTTTTATCCTCCATCTAGTTCCTGAATCCACTTGAATCCAGCAACTTGGGTGTTGTATTTTGTTCAATTCAACCCCTAGTTTGCACCAATTAGGAAATTCATTCTCATATGATGTTGATTGGGCAACATATTCAAAATTTGTTCAAAGTATACAAGTTATTATCCCTTAGAGCCGGTCTAATGCATGCACACACTATTCCTATTTGCATTATTTCTTATTATTTCTAACATTAACATGTGATTAGGTGTGTGAGATAGCCGCCTTCTAATTGGCAGTCAATCCTACTAGCTCCAAAATATAAACCCAGAAGTCTTCTATTGCACTGAAGTCAATCTTGCGCTGATGGCAGCTACTTCATATCATTTGCATTCTTTCGTATTATATCATTTGCGATAGCTGCCTTCTCATTGGCAGTCAATCCTGCTATAGCCAAAATATAATCCCAGAAGTCTTCTACTGCGCCATTTCATGGTTGGATTTATATTGGTCAATACTTGTCAAAACTCAAAATAAATCCTTAAAAGCAACGAGACTCGAAAGGAGTACACGCATTAGAATGTTGCACAACCACTTTGAATTCTCATATTCTAAGGTACATTGAACCATAACAGCATGGCATTTACATGCAGGTGGATGGCAAGCTCAAATTATTCTCAAAAATTATCTTTAATCAACATCCTCCTCATACCCACATCTCATCCTCATAAAACTCTGAAGATTGCATCCAAGAAGTCATAATGTAAGAAAAATGCAACCTGGTCAACTAAGCTCCACGTCAGTAAGTGCTAGCATGGACTCGACTAAGACAATACATCACTCAACAAAGACCCACTCAACTCAATTGTCTTAAGAGCATCTCCAACCCTACCCTAAAGTCCCTTCCCTTCCCTAAAGTCTACCCTATTTTAGGGTAACATTCTAAAAACGTATCCCCCTCTTCTCCTCCTTCTTTTCTATTAATTACACCCGATGTCCTCCTTTCTTTTCACTTAATACCACCTATGTCCCCCCTATTTTCTATTAATTTCATCCATGTCCTCCCCTCTTTTCACTTAATGCCACCCATGTCCAACCCACTTAAGGAAGGGTGGAGTTTAGGGTAGATCGTTGGAGAGCTTTTAATGTTTTAGGTAAGGGAGAGACTTTTCTACCGTACTTTAAGTGTTTAGGGTAGGGTAGGGTTGGAGATGTAACTTGGGCAGGCTCAACCCGAGCCTGATTGGTTGAACCCGACATTAGGGTTGGGTTTGGTTAGCCCTTTCAAAACTTGGGTCGGGCTCGGGTCAGAATTTTGGTAACCCGGTCAAATCGGGTTGGTCTAGGATTGAGGCTGGGCACAACCCGGCCCAACCTAAACCCGACATACAAACTAGATATATGTATTAGCAGCCCTAATAGCACCTTACTTTTCTTCCCAATACCGAAGAAATTATTAATCACTTATCTTGAATACATATAGAAATCCATGATTGCTTCATTGAAGTTTTTTTTTTTTTCTAATATAAAAAACTAACAAACAATTTCAATTCATCAAACTCATTATCACCTACCCAATATCGAAATAAAACTACCACGAACAAAAAATTATCAAATATATCGAAGAACATCGCTACTTAATATAATTCAAGCGATATATGCACAAAATTAAAGCTACAATTAGTACTATAAATCGATTCTTACAGAGGTAAGCAACCCTCGGGTTTTCGTGTTCAATCTCATTGGCGACACGAAGACTAGGAGCAACAGAGGCAAGGGAGGAAGGAACGAGCTCACTGTCTAATTTGGTGGTACCCTCCTCTGCACCGTCGACCAAAGTAACCGTCCTGGTCGCCCTTCTGGAGAGCGATCTCGGCGGTCCAGTCACATCGTTCTTGGTACCGCTACTACTTGCCATCTCTGGCAGAGAAACTCAAATGGAAACAACAGTTGATCGATTTCTTTGTTTCTTCTCTTCTTCTTCTTCTTCTTCTTCTGATTAGGGTTAGGGTTTGTGTTCTGAACAGAGAAAGTGCGTAAATGAGAGAAGGTGAGATGGCACATTGTTTTTAAAGAGGGAGTTGGGGAAGATTGATTCTTTTTCTCTCTGGTGGGGCAACCGCTTTCGGTTTCTCGGATTGCAAGTAAGGAATGAGAAAACCCAACTTTTTGATGGTTCGCTTAGGCTCTCGCGCTCTGCTTTTGCTTTACTGCAAAACACGCACAGAGAGGAAGAGAGAAGAAGAGGATAGAACGGTCGCTGGTTTTTGAAAAAGAAATGATATTTTCAGGTTGGGTTTTAATATTTTCAGGCTACTTTAACTTTTCTTCATTGGAAATGTACCAAAATGCCCATACCTTAGATTCCATTCTTCTTCTTTTTCATGGAAATTTTGGTCTATGTTCAGTAGAAAAAGTTGAACTTGTCTGAAAATATCGTTTTCTTTCTTTTTGTCTTTCGTTGTTTCCCGTACTTTATTGGAAGCAGGAAGCTTGGTCTCTTTCTTTTTGTTTTTGGCTCAGGTTCCAGTTACCTCCCTAAAATGACAGGCTCAGGTTACAGGACACAATAGAAGCCACGTGCGATACTCTTAGAGGACTCTGACCGTATGGATGTTTTGAAAATCTCTAAGTGGACCTACAAACCAAAAATCGGCCTGATTAGTGATTTTTCGGCGTTGGATTGGACTTATTTTCATTGGTTAATCTCAACTGTGGGAATTTGAGCAGTATTTGAGGTGCAAAGATCCAATGCCTAGAAGTCACTAATCAGACCAAGTTTTGGTATGTATGTCCACCTAATGATTGGCCGAACATCCATACGGTCAGATTCCTCTAAGAGTGTGCCAAGTGGCTCATATTGTGTCCTGTAACCTGAGCCTGTCATTTTAGGTCAGTAACTGGAGCCCGACCCCTTCGTCTTTTGGGCATTATACTAGTACGAGAATTAGAGTTGAACTTCGCTGACGGAAGTCTATCATCAACATTTAATAACATACCACATTATGAGCCACGTGGCATATTCTTAGAGATAGTTGACCGTATGGATGTTTGGCCCAATCCTATGCGGACCTACGAACCAAAAAGTAGCTTGATTAGTGATTTCTAAGCGTAGGATTAGAGTTGTTTTCATGGGTTGATATTTAACGAGAATTTGAGCATTATTTGGGGTAAAAAGATCCAAAGGTTATAAATCAGTAATCAAGCTGATTTTCGGTTTGTAGGTCCACCTAGGGATGAGCCAAACATCCATTCGGTCAGAAATCTCTAAGAGTATTCCACGTGGCTCATACTGTGGTCCATTATCAAATGTCCATGATGGATGTCCTTCAGCAAAGTTCTACCATTGGTCGACATGTTTTTGACTCATGGAAAGGTAACGAGTAAAACTTCGGACACAATACGAGCCACGTGGCACACTGTTAGAGGGAGCTGACCGTATCGATGTGTGCAGGTAAGATGGAAAAATCTATATCAAAATTTTGATGCTGAAGTCACTCAATTTACCACGTAGTAGACTCTTTCGAGCCCACTGCCCCACTGAATGTTTGGCCCACATCTTGGTGGATCCACACACCAAAAATCAGTGTGAATAGTGATTCCTAGCCATTGGATATGAGCACTTTTCATCATGGGCTTGAAACCAACTCATAGGCCGGTTCATAAAACCCATGATGAAGAAGAGCTGAAATCTTCTGGCTAGAAATCACCAACCATGCTGATTTTTAGTGTGTAGATCCACCATAGTGTGGGCCAGACATTGAAGGGGCAAGTGGACCCGAACGAGTCTACTACGTTGCAATTTGTGGGACTTCTGCATCAAAATTTTGATACAGACATCTACATCAAAGAAAGCCCAAGATAAGATGGGGTTAGGCGAATTTTCAGTGCTGTAAAAGTATGGTACGGGAAATGTGAGTACAATTTGTGTTTGTCGGCTTCACGCCAAATAGGATTTCAAATGGGTTGCCCGTTAGGCTTTAAGGCCCAGACCATATTGGGCTGGGCTTGGGCTTCCTCTCCAATTCTACACTTTATTTCTTTGCTTATTGTCATTGAAATATATAAAAACTCATCACCCAAAGAAAAAAAAAAAAGCGATTTCAACTGTTTGGAATAATTTTCGAAAAGAAAAAGAATTTTAAGGGGGAAAAAACAATAGAACAATGGAACTGCTGGTAAAGTCATTGGGTGTTGATACCAAGGTTTAAAAGGTTATAATGGACTGGGGGCGTTACCGTTTTTATCCGTTATAACGGATTGTAACGCACAGGAGCAAAAATGGAAAAAAAAAATGTGTACATAGCGGGGAAAATGGCGCTAAAATTCAAAATTCAAAATTTGAATTTCAAATTTTATATAAAATTTATAAGTGAAAATAATGAGAAAATAACGGATGTTTTTTTAACAAATTTTTTTCAGAAAATTTGACAACAAAAAAATTTGATAAAATTTGCTAGAAATTAACTAATTTTAATATCATTGAGAAGCAACACATCTCTGGATCCTAGTTAGTAAATTCGCGTATTATACGCGTTTAATACCCAATTTTTTTATTTTTTTTAAGAAACGTTTAATACTTCCGTATAAAATAAAAAATCAGAAAAAATCGTGAATTTTAAGACTACGAATAAAACGGGTATTATTCACGTTTAATATACGAATTGTGCATTTTTTTTTAAAATAAAAACGAATTGAATGGCCGCATAAAATAAAAAAAAATTGGTTAATTTCAGGCTTTCTAAGGCTAAACAAATATAACATTTCAACAATGACCGAATTTTTTTATCCCGAAACTGAATTAAACTCGAACTTTTCCCGTTTCGAATCTTTGTTGTATGCCGATCAGATGAGATGTGTTCCATGTCCTAACAGAAACAATTTCCTACCCACAACCCATTTTTAGAATGGATGAGTTTGTTAGATGTTATTAGCGAGAAATTTTTTGAGTACACCATGGTAGAACTATTATATGTAAATTAAGTTATCAATCCATTAATTTTCCGTAGAACGAAGATGGTGACAATAAGGTCGCTTTTGTTTCATACTAGTAGGTGGCCCGTGCCCACGGCACTCTCAGACAAAGCGTTTGGCGTTTACCAAAATCGGGTGTGAGTGGCTTAGATCCACCATCCATTTGGGGTAATAAGATCTCGGCCATCCTTTGTGAAGCCGATAAGAGGGGGGATAAGTGACTTCTCTGTTTTGTTATATAGATGTATAGTGGGTGGCCCGTGCCCTCAACACTCCCCTACAAAGTATTTTCCAAAATCGGGTGTGAGTGGTTGAGATCCATAGTCCATTTGGGGGATAAGATCTCGGCCATCCTTTGTGAAGCCGATAAGAGGGGTATAAGTGGGGAGACAATTTCCCTGTTAAATTAATCCAACCGTCTAAATTTTATTTTATGTAAGGGTTGATATGGGCCCTTGGATAGATGAAGCCTATAAGAGGGGGAGACAACCGCCGTGGTTTGTTATATAGATGTGTTTATGGGGAAGCAACACTTTCCCTAGTGTTTGGATAATTTCAAGGTTTAAAATTTCGGTTTTGCATTCCATTTCGGTGAGGGCCACAAAATCATGTGAAACTTTGGAAAATTTTGAAATTGAGATTAGTAATGAAAATTTCAAATTTCAAAAAAGTTCGAAATTTCACAAAAAAAATATCAAAATCATCTGAAACTTCGGTCGAAATTTTGGAATTTCTGAAATTTTCAGTTTGTATGGACGAAACCGAAATTTGTCCAAAATTTTGAACTTTTCGTCGAAATTTAAAACCATGGATAATTTCTGTAGAGGACCTTCTACAGACATAGGGCTGAAGAGAGAACCAACCAAGGCACCACCTTGTGAGTAATTCATGAGTTCTTGAATGAACTTGATGATTATGGACAAGTACAAAAAAAAGCACTTCTCAAAGTGACTCATGTGTGAGCCATATAGACTGCATTCGAGTCATATATGGATCTAGGTGTGGACCCTTATGGACCCAAATGATCCTTCTCTCATATATCATGTAAGGATGATAGTCTCGGAGGCTGGATCGGTGGGCTCCGATCCCGATGATCGGACCAGGATCAGCACATCTCGCCCGAGACAAAGTGAGAATCCTTTGTTAAACAGTCATCTCGAGCGAGACAGAGCCTGGTTTGGATCGGATCAATGTGCTCCAATCCCGATCCGGATTGGCCGAAACTTTGAGCCATGATCTCATGCGTGGCCTCTTTGCTTTTGTCTCCTTGGAGACTACTACTTTTTTTTGCATAGACATTAGTATAATTATTTCAAGTTGGCCGATTTCAACCTAGCTCGGATTTGAACTGAGTGCCAGGTTGAAGTTGACCTGATGAACAACTCGGCCAACTTGATCCAACCGGCCTGGTTTCCTGGCTTGGGGTTGATCCCTTCCAACCGGCCTGTAGTTCTGGTCAAGGTCACTACGTGGGTTGAACTTTGATATGCCTAACCCCGATCCCGACCCAAAACATTGCCATATTCCATTACAATGGTGTGCTTTTACAGTAATAAATTTTATTATACCCTTAATATATTATTCATTAAATATAACTGGGGGAACGTCGCCCTAAACCCTAAGGTGTACGATGCACGTGCACCTTACACGTGGCACACTCTTAGATATCACTGACCGTATCGATGTTTGGCCCATCCCTAGGTGGACCTACGTGCAAAAGAAAATCAGCCTGATTAGTAATTTTTAAGAATTTGATTGGAGTGGTTTTATAGATATTGAGCATTATTTGTGGTACTCAGATCAAAAGGTTTGAAATCACTAATCAGCCTGATATTTGGTATATACGGTCAGTGGTCTTTAAGAGTGTGCCACGTGGCTTATACTATGTTTCCTCATGGAGGTCCGGCGTACTCCAACACGGTGTATCCCAACTCAAGTCTTGGTTTAACATTTAATGAGACAAGGTTTTTGCTTTGAAGTAGAGAGACATTTAATGGTGGTTATGGCTTTATAATTAGTATAGATTTCGACTAGTGAGGTCACATGATATGTGGGCGCACATGACTCCAAACCATAGTTCGAGGCGTTGTACATGTTCCAAACACGCAGATAATGGAGTCACGTGACTTGGTAGGCGGGCACACCGACCAAGGCATGCGACTCCACCAATTGGATGTTCCAAACAACATCTCCATTCTTTTTGTGTTGTTATAGGGTCACATGTCATTGGACATTTTAAGCGTACAACATCAATAAGATTTTGAAATGTGGACGGAGACTCGCAGGCTACCTAGGGAATTTGTTACCTTTTGTGAAGGGTAATTATAGTGTCCAACCACGTTTGACTCAAACGAACGCTGTGGGGCCAACGTGGGTGAGAGCCCCTAAGACTGATTTTGGGTGAGGATGAATCCCTCACCATTGAAATCATCTTCCAAAAAAAAAATCAGGCCACCCCACCAAAATGTGCTCTTCATTCTGATACTTTCATTTTCCGAAGAGCAAATTTGGTAGAGTCAGAGACTTCAGAAAGGTATGATATTTTTTTAGGATGATCTCGGTGATGAGGAGATCATTCCTAGGGGTTCTCCCGTGGGACCCACAGCACTCGTTTGAGTCAAACCACCGACGACTTTATAACCAAGGTTTAAAAGAGGCCGTTTTATCGGTATAAGGGACTGGGAGTGTTACCATTAAAACAACCGTCAAAACAGATTGTAACGGATAGAGGCAAAAAAGGAAAAAAAAAATAATTTTTAACAGATTTTAATGATTTTAACAGAAAAATGACTCTGAAATTTGAATTTTGAATTTCAAACATAGAATTTAACGGAAATAACAGTCATTTTTTTCCATAAAAATTTCAGATTTTAACGGCCGTTAAAATGAAAAAACGGCTATTATTTTCTAAGCGTCAAAATGGTTTTTAACGTAACGGGCTTGGGGTGTTACCATTTTAATGGGCATTAAAACAACGTTTAAACGGCTTTATTTTAAACCATGCTTATAACAACCCTTTTAGCATTAGCAACGAGACTAAGGGGTTCTTCTTTAGTGATATAGTCTTCAGACTTGAGCAAATTTTGTTTTGACCTTTTTGCTTTTCGCTTCTGACCTCTTTTTGTAGCTTTTTGAGATCTTCTCGATCTCCTTTCGTCGATGCATTCTAGACTTATCAAAAAATTAAAAAAAAACCCACCCTTTTATAAATAAAATAAAAATAAAAAATAAAAAGAAAGGGGATAACATGTTGACAAAGTTTTTCTGGTTTTTCAGGTACATATGGCACAACTTTATTGGTGTTGGACAAATTTTATCTGTCCAACATTGGTGGAAAGTGGAAACTACAATAATCTTCTCTGAACCAATGAACAATGGAGCATATACCCCTGTCCCTGAGTTCCATCACATTTATCATAGAAAAAGAATTAAAAAAAAAAATAGACACCATTAGTGAAAACTCATGGTTGCTGGTGAAGGGCAAACACATGCAGCTTTCTTTTTCCTACTCCTTTAATCGTAGATGCAGTTTCCATAACCTGCAAGAAGGATAGAAAAACACCAACCACCCCCTTACTACTTTCTCTCACGTTGCATTTTGCATATAAAATCTGCTACTTCCCCTCTTTTTTTAATCTTTTCAAACAAATAAGTGCGTGCCTCGAACTGTGAGGCACATGCTAGGGATGCACCTCGAGGCACACCTCGGTGCCTATGTCTTTAATAATATCTTTAGGAAAAAAATGTAACAAGGTATACCTTACTCTTACTCACTGCTTCCATCTGATCCCCTGACTGCATGGATGTTCAGCCCACCCCTTTATGGATATACACACTAAAAATCACCCTGATTGGTAATCGTTAGCTATTAGATTTTAGTACTTTTTAAGCCATGATTCTAATCATTGGTTTTTTTTTTTTTTTTTTTTGAGTACTAAAACCAACGGCTAAAGATCATTGAATGAGCTGATTTTTGGTATGAACGTCTACCAAGAGGTGGGCTAAACATCCATGCCGTCAGTGGAGACGGCAGCGGTAACAAAAATGTCAAAAAGCAAGTTGGGAGTTTGAGGCATATGGGTCAACTAACTAAATCACAACCTGCATGTCTCTATGGAAGTCAAAAATTCAAATTTATATTCGAATAATCGGATATTATCCAAAAAATTTGAATATCAAATATTCTTCGGATACAGATTCAGATATTGATATATTATATAAATATAATAATTATATTTATTATATATCTGATTGACTTATCGGATATCCAATAAGTTACTCGGATTGAATTCAAATGTTAATTTAAAGAATCCATCAGAATTCGAATCAAATTCGGGTATACTTATATTTGATTCAAATAATATCCGTTGATAGCCCTACTCATATATGCTCACCTAGCAAGTGATCTAAATGGCATGAGGAACAAAATTGCCTTTCACGCGAATTCTATATATCACATTTTGTATATGGGGGTCGGTCCGGCTCAGGAGCCCCCCTTTTTCTACCCCCTCTTCTCGGCCGTGGATTTTTCGAGAATCCATCGTTAGTCAATAGTGCTGAGCTGGCATCATTTTTTCACTTTTTGCAGTGCTATCAACCACTGTTGGATTCTCAAAATCCACAGCCGAGAACACTGACCCTTCGTAGGTATGTTATCTTCTTGAATTATTGGAAAAGGGGGCTTACTTGGATCGGTCATAGCAATGAGAGCCGAGTTCTTGAAATCACAATTCCATTTGTTCCTGCCCCTACACTGGTAGTAGAGGTTCATGACTATAGAGGCATGGTTGATGAGATTGTCTGGGGTAAAGCATGGACAACCCTTTTGCAGAATCCGGCAATCCACCTGAGAGCAGGCATAATTGATGTTTGCCATCAGAGTCGCTTCATCCGATGAAGGCTTGGCCACGCACCAAGTTTTCTGCAACACCATCACAATTCCTCACAATTATATCAAGTCTTCAAATTGCCACGTAGTACTCTTCGGGCCCACTGGCCCACACCTTGGTAAACCCACACAACAAAAACCAGTGTGATTGGTGATTCCTAGTCATCGGATTTGAGCACTTTGTCATCATGAGCTTGGAACCAACCCATAAGCCTGTTTGTGAAGCCCATGATGAAAAGTGCTCGAATCCTACTGCTCTAAATCACTGATCAAGCTGATTTTTTGTACGTAGGTCCACCATGGTGTGGGCCAAACATGATCTGCATCATAGAACGGCTCCTAACGCTCTGTATGGGTGGGGATAGGCTATTGGAATTACCTGATCACCATGCACCAACTTCAAAGTCGCCCCTACAAAAAAAAAATTACAGGTGGATTGTAAGTACATAAATGAGTCAGAGGTTCCATTCTTAATCTCAACACCCTTGAAATTTGAAAGTAATTAGTAATACCTCCTTATTCTTTCAAACTTTAGGATTACCCCCTTGACCTAGTTTAACAGTGGTTGACTTTAGTTAAAACGGATTTGAATCACTCGTGGTTCGCATATGGGATATTATGGTCCTTTCATAGGTGCATCAACAGGCGCATAATGCATGTTACGTTTTAAGTTAGCCAAATGATGGTTAAACTGGGGTCAAGGGGGGGAATCCTAAAGTTTGAAAGTATAAGGGGATATTACTAATTACTTTCAAATTTTATGGGGGTGTTACTAAAATACCCAAAGAAGAAGCTGTTCAAAGGTTCAGCAACTAGGACTTGAAGTACATTATTCAAAAACACATCACAGATTGGATCTTAATCATTTGAAAAAATGAGGAAATATGATTGGTTAGGATTCTGGCCAAAAATAGGGTAGATAATGTAACCCAGTTTGGATCCGAAGATCTTCGCGCCCGATTTCAAGGTAATGTCATGAGAGACGAAGTAGAATTTGCAATTCAAGGCAAACCCAGTTAAGATCTAAATAAAAACCTGCCAAATGAGTGAAAACCCAACAGAGATTTGAAGCAAAACAGGTATCAGTTGGAAAACCAAGTTCAGATCTAATTGAAAGATTAAACCTGCCACTAATCAAACCCTTTGCTGGCCACTGATGAAAATCTGGTTCATTTGAGTCACAGCTGAACCAGATTATAAGAAAAATAGACCCATTAGTCAGAACTCAGCTCAGGTTTTTCAGACAGTTTCCACTTCATGAAGATCCCAATTAAAATTAGAAAGAAAAAAATCTGTTAAAATGCCAAAAACCCAGTTCCGATTTTAAGAAAAACAGGTCAAATCAACCAAGTACTTGCCAATTAAGCAAGTACCCAGTTGAGATTGAACAGTACAGTTAAGTCTAAAGTGAAGAAAACAGGCAAAAGTAGGAAGAAATGATTGGGAAATCAGCTAAAATGTTGCTACTCTGAAACCAAAGAAGTTTAAAAGTACCTGAGCTGAAGGACAAGAGCAGCACAAAAAGCAAGGGCAGGGGAAGAGAGAGAGATGCTTTTGCTTTTGCCATTGCTGTGAAGATAGAATTGTTGGTGACTTTGAGTTTGTGAGGAGATAGAGAGAGAGAGGTTTGACTTAAAAGGAAAAGGAGACGCAGCAACGGCTATATTTGATGGGAGTAGATTGTTGTCAGTCTCAATAGCGTCCTCCCTAGGTAGAGACCATTGGATGGACCATCCAATAGTTTAGACCTAGGGAGGACGTTCTCTCGAATCTGTTTTGAAGAATCTGACATTGATAAGACAGGCATGTGATGATCCCAAGGACACCAAACTAAGATGGAACGTCCTCGTCATGATGACAATAACACACACCTGTAGGACATCGAGCCCGTGTTTGATGAATCAAACTTTGATGACAGGGCCTGTCATCAAGGCCGATAACAGGGCACAATATGAGCCACGTGGAACACTCTTAGAGGACTATGACCGTATGGATCTTTGGTCAATCATTAGGTGGAGCTAAGAACCATACATCAGCCTGATTAGTGATTTCTAGGCGTTGGATTGGAATTGTTTTAACCGTGGGAAATTTGAGCATTATTGACCATTATTTGAGGTAAAAAGATCCAGAGGCTTGAGAACACAAATCAAGCTGATGTTTTGTTTGTACGTCGATATAGGGATTGAAAAAACATCCATACGGTCAGAGTCCTTTAAGAGTATGCCACGTGGCTCCTATTATACCCTGTCATCGGCCTTGATGACAGGACCCAGTCATCAAAGTCTGACTAGAGTTTGATGGCCCCCATCCAAAACGCCACGTGTACTAATCTATAGGGCCTACTTACCTTATGGATATTTTATTCACCTCTTCCTACTGATAAAAATCAGTATAATTAGTGATTTATAACCGTTGGATTTAATATTTTAATAACATGGTTTGTTACCGTTGAATTTGAGCCATTTTTTTTTGGGGTTAAAATATAACTGTTACAGATCATTGATCAAGTTGATCTTTGGTGTGTAGGTCCACCAAGAGGTGTTCCAAACATCCATAAGGTCAGTAGGCCCTAAACTAAGCTCTAAATGTTTGAAGTCTACAAATATTTTCTCTAGGATATCTTATGTCCACCAATTGTTCTGATTAGTGATTTCTAAGCGATTCGATTGAAGTTATTTTCATGGGTTGATTTTAACGGTAAGAATTCGAGCATTATTGAGCGTTATTTGGGTGCAAAGATCCAAAGGTTGTAAATCACTAATCAGGCTGATTTTTGGTTTATAGGTCCACCGAGGGACTGGCCAAACATCCATACGATCAGCGTCCACTAAGAGTGTGCCACGTGGGCTGTGTTTTGCATTGTGACAGAAGCATCTGTCAGAACGCTGTGGCAATAGAGTTTGTAATCACAGCTCCACAGGAAAAAAAAAAGCCCTCAAAATAATGTTTTTTACAACATTCACACTGGTTTCTACCGTATGGTGCACAAAGTTTAGGATATGTCGCTTAAGTTGGAGAAATTTTTTGAAGCGGCGATCATGGCGCCAATGATCATGTGCCGCAAAATCCTGCCGCTTCAAAAAATTTCTCCTAAAGTTGGGCCCCTACGTAATAATGCAACGAGGGAATTCCCTCTTCAAGTTCGAAGACATTTTTTCGATATAGTCTGATCCGGTCCAATAACATTTTTTTTGGTCTGGATCATGGTATAACGGTATAATGGTTCAATTTAAACCTTGGTTTAAACAGTCTCTTGGCATACCTTGTCCATGGTCAGCCTGTATTGTTGGACAGTTGGGGATTCACTTCCAAATCAAGTCTCTCACCTGAATGGGCAGTTGATTAGGATCGTCATTTCTTCAGTGTTATTGGACTACAGCCATCCAAACTGTTGACCCTTGGATTGTACAGTCAGAGGCAACGGTCAGCCACAGTCATTTGATGATAAGAACTTTCCGAATGCCATGTACGCATGAAAAGAGAAGATACAGGAGAGCAAGAAAATTAGTTTTCTTTGATGATGTAACCAAAACAAGTTCATGTAATATCCAATTGGTTTTTGTCAGGCAATTTTTTATTCATCCCCCCTCCAGCCCTCCCCCCTCCCACCGAATTCCTAATGTTGAGCGTCAAGTAACCTTACAACCTGGTTATCCTTCCTCCATGACTAAAATGCGATCTCTATGGGTCAATGGATAACAACAATAGATAAATACAACATAATAACCCCACCATACAGACCCACTTACCCCTTGCTAGCTAATTGATTGTGGGGAAGTGCTCTCCATCCAATATCTCGCCTGAAGAACCCTTCTGGCCAGTCGATTTCTTCAACAGCTTGGTAAGCTCTATCCCGTGCCTCTTTGATATCCCTTCCCTTTGCTGTAATCCCAAGTACACGACCTCCAACAGCAATGAAGTTACCATTGGAGTCGTATGAGGTGCCAGCATGAAATATTTTCACCAATGGAGAAACATGCTCTGCTTCTTCAAGTTTTCGGATCACAGTCCCCTTCTTGTAGGTCCCAGGGTAGCCTCGACTTGCCATCACCACCACCATGGCCGAGCCAGAGGACCAGTCTAGAGATACTGTGCTCAATTCTCCTCTACAAGCAGCAAGCAGAACTTGTGCTAAATCGGACTCCAACCGAACCATCAAAACCTGATCAGAGAGAAGTATGAAAGATGCACAGATTAGGAAAGAGAGTTCAAATACCAATTCAAAGCATGATTAAGTATGAAGAGGAGAGAGCTCCTCATGTATAAAAAGTTCCTAATAGCAAGGGAATAATTTTATATATGATGCACACTCATCCATATGGACCATCCAGACAGTTGGCCACCGCTTTATTGCATGAGGCCCAAAAGCTAAGTCAATTGTACTATCCTAAATCATGAGTTTTAACAACCATAGAAAAGCATAACATTGGACTCGATGATTAAATTATTTTGGGTCACACTGCATGCTGCATTTATTTCTTTTATCCACACAAAAAAAAAAGGTGGACCATCGATTGGTTAGCACCTATGTAACAAGGACACGGCACTTTCAGGGGTTTTACCTTGTCGGACACTTTGACACAAGGACACACGTGTCGACACATCCTGAAATTGATTTAATTTAAAATCAATTTTAATTTTCAACATAAAATTGATTTCTCAAAGAGGATTAGTGTGTTCCATCCTCCATATAATTTTTTTTAGTTGTTAAACATAGCTATGGTTTTTCTTTTTTTTTTTTATAGTTTTCTCTTTTATAGATCTACTTATGTTTAATATCTTATTGGATAGCTCTAAAGTTTATGGAAATGTTTACTTTTACTTTTCATGTTTTTTTTTTCTTTATTTTTATTTAAAAAAAAAAACTTCTGATTTTAATATAACTAAAATATTATAATACAACACATATGTATGGACGTGTCCGCGTATTGTCTGCTTAAAGTTGCCACATCAGAAACCTCATATTTGTATCAGACACTGACACGTGTATCCGTGTTATTGTTACGTACGTTGGCACAGATCAATGAGTGTGTGCTCGAGAGAACAATAGAGCAATTCAGGTCATAGATAATGACATCAAGGGTCACAATAGAGCAATTCGGCTCATAGTCATAGTAATATAATAATATAATGATACACAAGATTTCTCTATGTGATCAAGGAAAGAATATATCATCTGACACTTTAGGTACGTGGCACGGGTGTCAAAATGATCAGGTGTCCATAGGCATCGAGCATGCTGACGTCAAAAAATCCTGGCAAAGGGATGTGACCATTTAAAAATATTTAGATAAATAATTTAAAATATAATAAAAGTAAGAAAATAAAGGAAAAGAGTTGGGGAAAAAAAGAAGCAAAGATAAAATTGCAAGCAAAATCTGCAAACTACACTATGAAGAGGAGAGACTGAAAAAGGGTGAAAGAGAGAGATGTTGACGATAAAACAAAGAAAATACATCAATTTTTTTTGGAAAAAGAATACTATATAAAGAGAGAGATGTCTCCATCGACATTCAATAATATAAAAAGAAATTGATAGTCCCGCTATTGTAGAGTGTTGTCAAATAAGGAATAGAAAGAAATAGAAACAACAAGAATACAAAGGGTAACAAGTGGGAATTGTGAGAAAATGGATAGAGAAGATGAAACCGAGAAAAAAACTAGTCTACAAACATAATGTTACCAGATACAACATGTGGGAGAGACTTCCACATGGCACTTTATACTGTCAGACGCTTTGTAGAAATGGAAATTTGTAATGTCAGCACCTTACTGAATCTGTCCTTTTTTATGACACATTGTCTATGAGTGCCAAGTACCAGGCATGTCTTGATCACGTCACCTTGGCATGTGCCGTGTCTAGGAGTGTTGGTACAGCTAGAACCTTTAGTTTTGAGGTGTCTTGGTAACACTGGTTGTGATTCACTGTTCAATGGGTCCCACCCAAATATGTCAGAAGTCAAACAATATCCGGAATAGATTTCTTTGTGGACCATTGAGCAGAGTTTTTCCACCATCTGAGATAGTGCAAAATTCAGATGATTAGGTTTACTTTTGGCCCTGGGATTCCTGAGTTTAACCCATTGAACAGTGGGTCCATCCTCCCTGCATGTGTGCTATGTGCCCTCACATTTATTCTATTCAAACTATAGATTTACCCAGAAACAAATTACCTACTAAGGTCTAACTAACCTGGCATTCTGGATCTCCAAAACGCACATTGTACTCAATGAGCTTAGGTAATCCTGTTTTCTTCTCGATCATGAGCCCGGCATACAAGACCCCAACAAACTTGCAACCTTCTGCGGACATTCCTTTCACTGTTGGGAGGATTATAGATCTCATGACCAATGATTTAAGCTCTTCTGTTAATATGGGTGCTGGAGAGTATGCACCCATTCCGCCCGTATTGGGCCCTGTATCACCATCCCCAACACGTTTATGGTCCTGAGCAGATTCCAGGGGTAGGGCATTTTCACCATCCACCAGGGCGAAAAATGAAGCTTCCTCTCCTTCAAGAAATTCCTCAACAATAACACGGCAACCTGCGGACCCAAAGACACCCTTAACCAGCATAGAATCAACAGCTTCATATGCCTCCTCCAAAGTCATGGCAACAACAACCCCTTTCCCAGCAGCTAGCCCATCTGCTTTGATGACAATGGGTGCTCCTTGCTCTTGGATATACTGCTTTGCAGTGGATGGGTCTGTAAATGTTTGGTACTGCAGGAATTAATTAACACATAATTATAATAAATTCTGTAAAAGTAATGATGCAGCAAAATGTAGAAGACCAAAATTTGTAGAGTTCAAATTCTTGTTTCAACAAGAAAAGAGAGCCTTAATTATTAACCAAAACACCTCTCGATACAAGAAGTGGAAAAAAATTCTCTCTTAAAGAAGAAGAAATAACATGGCAACATTCTTTTATGGCATTTGAAAGATACATAAAAGCTTCTCTATCTTTTGAAATTGGGAGGTTATTAAGTTTAGAGTTCCCTTCTTTCATTATCTCGCATAATTGAAATAATAGCAATTGGAACGGCAGTTACAGCACAGGTTTGTTTATCCTTTCAGTTTTGAGTGTGTTCTTGGATAGTTATAATGGCCCATAGGCGTGTATTCTGCTTCAGTCAGAATTTCTGAGGATTCAACCTGCAACTTCAAAGTCCTCCATCTGATTCAGGAATAGTCGAAAACATTAGCTGCATTACCGTTGATCGATCCACTAGTTATAGGAGGTTAAGTATATAGGAATAGTCAACTACAAGACAAACTAGGAAAGGATTGATATCTGGAGTTATGGACTTTGTGTTGTCAAGATGTATTGGATGGCAGTCTCACATGTAACAAGGTATCAAGAGGAGATTAAATTGCTTAAATATGGAAAAAAAAGATTGATAACAGTGTCCCTTACTGGTGTAACTCAGAAAATAATATAAAGATGGCAATCTGGAATTGCTTTCAATGCAACACCATATGCTCAACAAACAGCGAAAAGCAAAGCAGAAGTTTTTATAATTTTTCTTGCCAAATGAGGCATGACAAGGTGAGGAAATAAAATTAAACATAGTATGCTGATGTACTGATATTCTCATAAAATTGGAGGAAGAATTATAAGAAGCAAGACCTTATATCAATGGAATGAGATCATAACAAAAGTTAGTTTTGACAAACCTTAGCAGTGGGGATTCCATATTTGTCACACAACTTCTTCATGAAGTCCTTTGAGCCCTCCAAAGCGGCAGCCTCCGCTGAAGGGCCAAAAGTAGGGATCCCAGCCTTCACAAGATCATTTGCCAGACCTGCAACCAGGGGAGCCTCTGGTCCTATAACAACCAGTCCCACTGCCCATGTGTGGCAGAAGGATATCACGGCTGAGCTGTCTAAGATATCAAGGTCTGATATGCAAGTGGCATTCCCTGAGTTAGAAATCCCAGCATTACCAGGAGCACAAAAAACAGCATCACAGGATGGAGATCGCTGCAAGGCATAGCAAAGTGCATGTTCCCTTCCTCCACCACCAATGACCAACACCACCAACCTTTCTTCTACATATGAGGGAAACAGAAAAGTGAAATTAAACTGAATCCTTTCTCACTCACTCAAGTAGAATGAATTAATGATTAAGAAACATGAACAAATTAAAGAAACGGCACACCCTTTTGTTAGGAATTGTACTATACTTTTCAAGTGGTTTTTCTGAAACCATAAAGATTCAAAATCAACACTTAAGATCTAGATTTGTATATTAGAGCTAAAATTTGCTCATTCAATGGTCCTTCTACTTGCATGTTCCACCTATTTATTGACTATAACATTCACAGAGCAATAGTTACCTAAAAACAAAACAAAAAATAGATGCAATAGACAGTCAAATAAATACATTCTCAAGTCTCATGAAAAGAAAATACACTAAACATGGCAAGGAAAAAATATAGGAGGTAGAATGCATTGACATGATCGTCTTTTACATGGTTAACAAATCTTATAAAGCACACTTTATGTTTTACCATCTTTATCTCACATATACACTTTCTTATATGCAAAATAATCACAAAAACCAAAACCGCCCCACTTCCCCTGAGATTTACCTGTGCCATACAGATGGCACATGGGCAGAGAGGTTGGCCCAACCGTTTCATGATTCTGGCCAATCTCTTAGCCCAAATATCAACCCGACCTAATGATAGTATCCATCAATTCCATCACATCTTTTTTGGATGATATATCTATGATGAATGGACCAGAGAAAGAGCAAAGAACACAACACCCAAAAGGTTGTCCGTTGGTATAACAAATCTCCAAAATAGGACCCAAAGAATGAAGGGTGCCACTCTTTGAATATATGCGACATAACATTAGTACTACATGGTAGTTAGGCTGTTACAGGTATCTTAGAATTTACCTATGTAACAAAGGCATGGACAAGTGTGTCGGTGTCCTATACCAATATGAAGTGTTGGACACAATGACCCAACAACCTCCAAAAGGCTAAATGTCTGTACATTTTATTCCATTTGTCGAAAGAAAAATTTTAAAAATACTTTAGTTCATGTTAAGTATATAATACAGAAAAATTGTATTTAAATAAACTGATATAGATTAAAATCATATAAACAAAATTGAAGTAATAGCTGAAGAAAAATATTTAAATAAATTAAGTATAATACAGAAAAATTGTATTTAAATAAACTGATATAGATTAAAATCATATAAACAAAATTGAAGTAATAGCTGAAGAAAATATTTAAATAAATTAAGATTTATTTGAAGAAGTGTGCCGGAATGTGTCCGACACTTGAACATGACATGGTGTCCAACACCCCAAATTTTGGAAAATGAAGTGTCCTTGTTACATAGGAATTTAGCTTCTCAACATTATCTTGACAATTTCCATTCAGTCATTCAGACCTACGACGCTTCATATGGATCATACTAACACCACCACACATATTATAATATATGTTGAACTTAAAAACTGCAACCCTCATTTTCAGTTATTAACGAATTCTTTTTATAAAATGAAGATTATATCTTCAATCGAAATTGTTTTACTTGCAAATGGATAAAACCAGATAAACGTAATCAAGGAATAAAGTTGATTTTTTTTTTTTTCATTTTTGAATCAATAAATTGGGAAAAAATATCATTTTTAACCAAGAAAACCGAACAATGTAACTATCGATTTAGGGTTTTCACCACTAAATATATAAAGCAAATGTAAAGAAGAAGGAATTCCAATCACACACAGTGGGTTTATTATTAGAGTTTCTTACCAGAAACACCATCTTCGTCGTCGTCGCCGCCAGTGACAAAACCAGATTGCTCTGAATTCTCCGAAAAGCTCTTTAATACACTGGCGGAGGAGGAACGTGAACCGGAAAACCGATTAGATTCTCTAATAACGCCAGGACATCGGAGAAAGTTCCGTCTCTGAGCTGCAACGAAGAACACGGAAGAAGAATTCCCGATAACGAGGCGAGAACGATTAACGAGAAAGGGTTTTGAGGCTCGCTTCTCAAGAAAATTCAGACAAGCTCCGGCGTTGTAGGCGTTGCAAGCCATAAATAAACCCTAGACTGGAACCCAGAAATCTCTGTCAGTTCCGAAGTTGAGAGCTAAAATGGAGCGAGTGTGAAACATGGTTTTTTTAGTAAAACCCCTTGATAAATCTTAGAAAAAAAAAAAAAAAAACTAAGGGGGCAATACGAAAAGAAAGAAAATGAAGAGGGTTTTCACTAAAATCAAACATTTATCAAGGAGGCATTACAAAAAAAATTTATACAAAGTACAAATTTTGATCTACCTGAGTTATCTTTCTTCCCCCGACTTTTTTTTTTCCTAATTTTTTGATTTGAGAGAACTAAACCCTGATCTCTGAGTCTGGAATAAACCTTCGCACATCCCGCTGTGAGCGAAGCCGATCAGAGCCCACACTACGAGCCACGTGGCACACTCTTAGAGGACGCTGACCGTGTGGATGTTTGGCCAATCACTAGGTGGACCTGCAATCCAAAAATTAGCCTGATTAGCGATTTACAACCTATGGATCTTTGAATCCAAATAACGCTCAATAATGCTCAAATCCTATGGTTAAAATCAAACTATGAAAATAACTTCAATCCAATGCTTAGAAATCACTGATCAGGCTGATTTTTGGTTTGCAGGTCCACCTAGTGGTTGGCCAAACATCCATATGGTCAGCGTCCACTAATAGTGTGCCACGTGGCTCATACTGTGGGCTGTGATCATCTTCGCTCACAACGGTGGGATGTGAGCGAAGGTTTGGTAGCACACCTTTGACGTGCGTCTTGGCTGAAGGTGTGCATCTTGATTGATGACAAGTGTTTGGGTCACACCAAGGCGTGCACCTTCGAAGACAAAGTGGACCTTGAAGTCGCGCGAAAGTGAACCTTTGAAGATTTACCACCCCCCTTAAGTCTTCAAAGACGCATGTACTTTGAAGGCTCACCCTCCACCCCCAATGGGCTTAGCCAACCTAATGTGTGGCCCACTTGTGATTTATGGGCCCACTTGACATATAGCACATGTATGATCTATCAAAGCCTCTCTATTATTTGGGACCCATATATGATCCATCAACTTCCGTTCTTATATGGGCCTACATGATTTATCAACTATTTAATATGTCCGGCCAACACGAAAATCTGTTGGGTCTGCGTGATCTATCAACATTTGTTCTTACGTGGGTCTCACATGGTCGTGTAGAACCAAACGTCGGTCTTGACCTTTAAAGTTATGCACCTTGAAGATGTGGACCTTCAAGATGCACATCTTCGGTTGAAGACGCTACCAAACACAAATGATATTTAGTGCTACAATCACGATTCACCAACGGAGAGAGGACCAACTTTATATTGTACACGACGATGTACCTGCACCTTACGCATGGCAGACGCTGTGTTTGGTAGCGCACCTTCGACTTGTGTCTTGGCTGAAGGTGTGCGTCTTGATCGATGACAAGTGTTTGGGGTCACACCAATGTGCGCACCTTTGAAGACACAGTGGCCCTTGAAGACACGCAAAAGTGAACCTTCGAAGGTTCACCTCCCCCCGAGTCTTCGAAGACGCATGTACTTTGAAGGTTTATCCACCACCCCCAATGGGCTTAGCCCACCTAATGTGTGACCTAGTTATGATATATGGCCTACTTGACATATAGCACATGTATGATCTATCAACACCCTTCTATTATTTGGGACCCACATATGATCCATCAACTTCCATTCTTATGTGGGACCCACATAGATCACTGGCTGTATGGATGTTTGCCCCATCCCTTGGTGGACCTACCTTACAAATTTCATCTTGATCAGTAATTTCTATCTATTGGATTAGAGCTTTTTCATAGTTCGTTTTTAACCGTGGATTTTGAACATTATTTGGAAAAAAAGTGGTGCATTATTAGAGACCTGACGTAATGGATGTTTGGCCATCCCACCCTAGGTGGACCTACATGCAAAAAATCAGCCTCATTAGTGATTGATTGGAGTTGTTTTCATGGGTCAATCATTTTAACCGTGGAATTTGAGCATTACTATTTGCACGTAACTCGGGGCATCAGCCTACACCTAAAAAGCCATGTGGCATACTCTTTTGGATTTGTGATCATACATATTTTTGAAACATCCATCAATCTGATTGGTGTTTTCTAGGCATTGAATCTCATTACCCAAAATAAATTTTGTAACTACAATTAAAATTCAAACCATGAAAAAGATTCAAATCCAACAGTTAGAAACCATCGATCCAACTGATTTTTGGTCTGTAGTGCCATCTAGGGATGTTTCAAAAATCCATACAGTCATGGATCTCTAACAGTCTTCCACGCGGCGTTTAATGGTGTGGCCTAGATGCCTTATAAAAACAAATGTTAGGATCAAATGTTCTCTGGGGAGACAACAAAATTTTTAAAGGATTTGAACACATTAAATGCTTTGACAGTCAAAAAGATGTATAAAGACTACTCACAGGAACCCCCTTAGTTCACACCCAACATGGCAGCTCAAATGGTTGGTGTGTATCCACCTCTTTCGGGAGGTCGTGGAGTCAAACCCACACAGGTAGGTTTCCTCCTTTGAGCAATGTGCCAGGAGTAGAAATCCCCTTTACTGGCTTAACCGGGTCCAGGTTTCACCTGACTTTATCCATGGGGCCCTCCCACGATGGTAACTTAAAAAAAAAAAAAACAACCCCCTTAGTTCATTAATAAGTAGAATAGATGAGGGTGATTATGCAAAAGCTTATACTTTAGGTTTGAAAAAATGGCTCCAAGTTTTTTTGGAAATTTTTTTTGGTGCAAATGATCTTAATATGTAAAGGGGTTGTTATAGGGTCACACGTCGTTGGGCACTCATTGGACTTACACCCGGAAGAGAAATTTTTTGAAGCGGCAGGATTTTTTGAAGCAGCGATCATGCGCCAATGATCGAAAGCCACATGACCCAAAGGTTACTTTTCAAAAAGTCTTTTTAAAACCAAGTCTAAACCATGGTTATATGTGGAGTGCAATCATTGGCGCATGATCACTACTTAAAAATCCCACCCCTTAAAAAAATTTCTCCACCCAAAAGAGTGTACTACATGGCAATTTGAGGGACTTATGCATCAAAGTTTTGATACAGAATTCTATATCATACATTTTTTTTACGAGATGGAGAAAAGCTCGGACGGAAGGGTATCCAAACGGTAGTATTGAAAACTAACTGCTGACCCATTTTAGCTAAAAAGTCGAGACGAAAGTTTTGTGCGAAAAGTACAAGGGAGGGTTTCCAAATGTGACGCCAAATAGGCTGGTGATCAATTTGACATGCAATTTTAACAGTTAGTTCTCGCAATGGATTATAAGGCTAAATAATTTGATCAACGACCTATGCATTTGGAAATGGAGAAGTAGATCAAATTCGATCTAAATGTCAGTAGATGGAGCCAAATGAAGGGATCGGAAATCTTACCAATCCCCCAGTTTCCACCTAAAATATTGTTCGATAATATCTCGTCCATTGAATAAGCCTTTCCAAATGATGGTAGAATTGGATTTTATGTTGAGTGTTGAATAAGGATGAAAATACCCCTTTCTCCAACCATAAAATAAGAATATGTGGGTTTGGGCCAAAACCCTAATCTCATATTGAAAGGCTGCTGTGATCGACCGCGCCATGAGACTTTAGTAGGTTTTCCCCCCATTGTCGGCGACCAACAAACCAGAGTATTGGGGTTGGCCAACTACCACTCTGGCAAGGAATTTTAAAACTCAAATGAAAGAAATAAATTAAATGTGTTAAAACATAAAAGACAATAGCGAGGAATTAAAATTTCGTGTTGGACCAGTATTTGACTAGCCATAAGACTCTGGTAGGTTGGTCATCGGTGATGGGTGACCAACCTACCAGAGTCTCGTGGCTTGCCAACCACCACTCCCTTGAGCAAATTTAATTATAAAACTGTCTTTTATATTTTAAAATTTTTTTTTCTTTCGTCGGATTTTTAAATTGCTCGCTGGAATGGTGATCAGCCAACCTTTTGATTTGAGATTAGGGTTTTGGTAAAAAAAAAAACCCACGTGTTCTTGTAATCTAATATTGAAGAAAGATGTATTTTCATCATTTCTAAAAAATAATTTAGTCAATTTTGGTCAACGATGGTCAATGATGGTCAACGAGGTCATGCGGGTATGTAAACTTTTTCAAATTGTCAGTTGTGAGGGGAAGGTATGTCAAATTTCAAAGATAACATGGGGTGGTATGTAAAAGAGTCCCTTGTTTTATTATTTATTTTATTTAAATACCTATAACTCTCCTGCAGCCACACCCTTTCTTACACTCAGTGGTCGGACCCACTTGTAGTTCATGTTAAACAATCTGACCATACATTGTGTTGTCCTTGCCATGATGATCATCGTCACCAATAATCAGTCTATTCAACATTGCTAAATATATAAAAAATTGATCTAAAAGTACCGATTTCATTGAATGGTCTGGATCTTTCAAATTCAAGTCAATTTTTCATGATTTTAAAATTTTCAAAATGGACTGATTTTCTGTGAGAATGGTCTCTACCGTATGGACAATTCAATGTGTGGTTGGATTGGCCAACATGATCTCTATGTGGGCCCGACCACTGGATGTAAGAATTGTATGAAAGAAATGGGTGTAGCTCAAAGAATAGCAATTTTGGTGAAAAGAAAAGTTAAAAACAATTGGAGCAGCCGACAACAATTGTCGTTTCTGGTTTTAGACATTTATAGTAAGGAGCTGTGTTGGTGTGACACTTAGGAAAACGTTTTCCCTTGGATTTTCCTCGGGATTCACATTACGCAAACCCCCAAGACCATCATCCGAAGTGGATTGTAACGAAAACGTCCTCCCGAGGCTGACATCATTTTCCATTTCTGCGAGAAGGAGAGAGACCCAATTCAAAATGGCTGTTGCTGGTGCAATTTCAACTCCATTTTGGCTGATATCATCACCAACCATCATCTCTAAATCAAAATCAAACTCCAAAACCAAAATCTTTATTGTGGAAAGAAACCCAGTTCCAATTCAATTGTACAATACCCACTCAGCACCCTTATCCCCATTCTCTGTTCCTCATTTCACATCCAAACTTAAGCTGAATACATTTTTCCCAACCCATTTGACTCCCAGAGCTGCTTCTTCATCTTCAGGTAAAATGATTTGTTCATTCCTTCTTACACTCTTATGACATCACTGCCTTATGGGTCTTCATTGCTTGTTGATTTAAGTTCAAATGAAGTCTTCTTTGTAAATTCCATTACTTTGCTTATAACTATCATTACTTCACGCCACTATCAAATTTTTTTTAGTTGGTTTAAAGCATGGAGGTGTAATTTTATTTGAGTCAATTTGGTGCAGTGTTGAGGAAGATGATCTTATTCAGAGTACATCATGGGTAGTCCCCAATGTACCTAACAATTAAATTAGAAAAATGAAGACGAGCCTGTCGCCGAATTTTTCTGAGGGAGAATTCAATGGATTGAATGGTTAAGACCATATAATTTGGGTTGATTTTTGAGAATATCAAGATTCAGGATATAACTCCCTATATATCCCATAGCATAATCCATAACAACTCAGTTTGTTATATAACAATTTAAAGATATACTGCTAACTCCATGAATCTTATTTTTGTGAGGTTCATGGCATCTGGTATGTGGAAACTGTGTAGTGCTGCTTGGTTGAGGATTACATTTTTCAAAGCGGTATTTAGATTTATGTATGGCACCTGTTTGCTACATTGTGCACATGTGGGTGCCATCTGATGGCCAGATGTGGGAGACTTATTTATGTGAATCACGCATTAGTTGTTACAAGCTTTGTAAAAAGTAGATTTAAACAGAAAGGTTCTATTACATGGCTGGGTTCTATCTTTTCCTATACAGAAATTATTTGTATCGACAGGCCCGTATGAAAATTGAATACTATTTTTGTTTTTGAATTCATGGCTGTAGTTGGAAATGCTGAATACATTGTGGAGCCTGCTACCAATGTGAAATTTCAGACATCATTAAGTCTTCCAGGCTGCTCAAATTCATTGGCTTTGCTTGGCACAGGTCAGTTGCTGTGCTTTTCATGCACACCTACAAAACAATAGCAATACATTGATATATCTAAACCAGAAATGTAAAACTTTGATCTTCTCCCATCATTACTTAATTCATGCATACCTATATGATGTTTATAAAAAAAGAAATGTTGTGGATCTTTTGAAGGTAAATTTGATGTTCATTGAACTTCTTAATCCTCCTTGTGGAAGGTCATCAGCTATATTTTACTGCCACAGGAAAACGAGGCAATGTAAATCAAAATGGATGCTAATCTTATATCTTAAATGGGTTCTCCATACATATGTTGTAGTTAATACCTTTGCAAATGTGCTTGGGTTACAGATTGCTTTTTTCCAATCAGTAGTGATAATTTAATGAAAAGTAAAGCAAGCAAAAGATACCATAAACCAAATCGACAAACAAAATAGAGGGTTGAGTCCTTAACTAAACTGAGGAAACTGAGGATATATGACCTGTTTGAACTCTTATAATCCCACGGTTTTAAAATATTGTTCTGTATCGTTGTCTCAGTCAGCTGAAGGAACAAGACGCCTTGACCGCGATGGAACAAGACAATGGAAAAAACATTATATGTCTCGATAAGACAACCATTTTTTAATGCTTAACCACACTACAAATTGTTTTTTAGCTTTTTTATGTGTTATAAAAGACATATACCAGAAAAATAAGGTATTAAACAAATTTTAGTACTAAAATTAGGCTTTTGGTACAAGACAATACATTCCCCTATGTATCGTCTCAGTACCTTACCGGAATGAGACGTTTTGTTTGGGATTTTGAACCATGTATCCTAGTCACAAAAATCTCCGATTTTTTTAAAAATTCTCCAAAAATCTCCGATTTTTTGAATTCACGAATCAATCGCCGATTAATCGGCAAAAACGGCAAAATCTCAGATTAATAAAAAAACTCGACGAATAATCAGTGATTTTGCCGAATTTTGCCGATTAATCAACTGAGACCCATTTTTTCCCCTTTTGATTTCAATTTTGGAGCTATGAATGATATATCATGCTTATGAGTTATGAGTTATGACTTATTATTATGGAATTATAGATGTGCTTTTCATCATAAAATTGCGTTTTGTTAAAAATAACATTTCTAACTTGAAAAATGCCATGATATATTTTTTTATTTTTGCCAATTTCTGCCGATTTTTACCGAATTTATCCGAATTTTCCCGACTTGACCCCTTGCCGATTTATTGTCGAATCCCGACTTTGTGACTATGCCATGTATAAGCCTCATTTTAATCTTCTGTACCTACGAGCGAGCAGCCCACCTTTGACATAGTGCGAGGAACTCCTATTATTATAGCTGCCATATGTGTTCCACATATCTTCATTTAAGTGCATACCAATAAAAGTGTAGTATATGTTCCATTTCTCGTTCTTGCTTGTACTGTATGGAATGGACATGATTGCAGGATATAGAGAGAAGGTTTTTGCAATTATTGGTGTCAAGGTCTACGCTGCTGGGCTATATGCAAATCAATCTGTCATAGAAAAATTAGATGCTTGGAAAGGTCGATCAGCCGCTGAAATTCACGAGGACTCATCCTTATTTGACTCAATTTTTCAAGGTAATAGGGATGTAACTTTGACTGCTAGTTGCTAGGGAATGCAAAAATTCAGTTTAAAGATGCTGATACAAACTTTCTCTTGTAAAGCTCCTCTGGAGAAATCGTTGCAGATCATTCTGGTGAGAGAAGTCGATGGTAAGACCTTCTGGGATGCCTTGGACGATGCTGTCTCCCCAAGAATCAAAGCACCTACTCCTGTTGATGAATCTGCACTCTCCACATTCCGCAGCATCTTTCAAGGGCGCTCTCTTAAGAAAGGAACTCTCATATTCTTGACTTGGATAGACCCATCCAAGATGCTAGTAAGTTTGCCTTAAATGTACACAATGGTAAACAGGATCCATGCTTCCACACGTATATGAATGACCATAGGCGTGCATCCATATAATCAATACGTATATGGATGCTTGTATGCATCTGTGCAGTAATATAATTGTCTCCATATATAATAATTGTCTACGTAGAATTTGGTTTCCTTAATATTATTGAGCTTGTGAGCATTTGAAACCAGATATTTCGATTGTTATTTGCAGGTTTGCATCTCATCTGACGGGTTTCCTTCTACTGTGGATGCTACAATTGAATCAATGAATGTCACATTGGCCCTTTTCGATGTTTTTTTCGGGGAAACTCCAGTTTCTCCTTCTCTGAAAGCCTCAGTTGCCAATGGGTTGTCAATGGTCCTCAACTAGATTCTTCTGCGAGTTGTTTTTGCTCAAAGAGTTGCTTGTTCAGTTATGTCCAATTGCTTTAGTTGCCACACCTTTTGTTACTTCTTTATATTTTTGACTTGACCAAGATATTCTTCAAGGAAGAATGATATGTCTCTCAACCAATGGCTGGTATTTACATGAATACACACTCACACACCAAAACAAAGAATGAGTTGAAGCACCAAAAGTGGAAACAAGAACTACCATCTTTACTTGCATAATATCAGATGTGAAATGCAGAAGCTTGTAGATTTTTTTTTTCATTTTTTCAAACGGATATTCAATCTTAAGTGTCACCATTTGCTTTGGCTGTCTAAAAGAGCTCTATTCTCATCAGAGAACATGGTTGGAATCATTGGAGTTGTTCTGGTTTGCCACCCACTTCAGGCTAGTTACATTGGACAAGAAGCTCTAGTATTCTTGATAAGTGAGATAAAATCCATTTATTGAAAAACCTACACCTTTGTGACTATGATCTCATTTTGCTTAGTTTTTCACCTTTCTCCCTCTTATTTAAGTAATTAAAGATATGATAGTATTCTGGCTCAACATTCTAAGCATATTTGATGCCTATCCACATGAACAATGCGTATGCTCCATCGTTCAAAATTACATGTGATTCGAGATTTTGAGAATGTCCAAACCTTCAATGTACAGGTAAGATATGCAAAGGCATCCTAGCTTTGCTAGCCTGCTCTAAACCTTAAAGGTTCAGAGGACTAACTGGGCTGCAATCACATAAAAGAGTTGTGCTTAGAGCCACACCCAACCTTATATGCACCTTATCGAGTAAATCATTTCATGACTAATATATTTAAAAAATTAATGCATTGTTTATGTTTTTAAATACTTCATGGAAATGGTTTGCAAACTTCTCAACAAGGTTTAAAACATTCTAATTAAGTGTCTCGGTAAGCTGACGGAACAAGAAATCTCGAACAAAACAGAACGATACATTGGAAAAATAATGATACGACTCGATATGCAAAGATACGAATATGTTATTAAACACTGCTTTCTTAATGCTTAATTACGCTAAAATATGATGTTTAGTGAAATCATACCACTTTGTTTAACCTATGTAACAACGACATATCATTTTCTGAGAATTTGCCATGTCAGATACATCAAGTGCCGGACACATACCCACACACATTTTCAAATGAACCTTTATTTATCAAATATTTGTTTTTAGTTATTATTTATATTTTTACATGAGTTTATTGTATATCAGCTAATTTATTATATTTTCCCTATATTGTTTGCTTAACCAAAACTAAAGAACCTTAAAACAATATATCTCTCAACAAATGGAATAAAATTTACAGATGTGTTGGAGTATTGGTTCTGTGGGGGTCAGCGTGTTTGCCAGTCTGTATCAGTGTCAGACATTGACAAACATGTTCGTGTCCTTTTTACATAGTTTATAACGCATACTACTATAAAAATAAGTTTTTAATTACTTTAATTAACGTGACTATAAGGGAACTTTTCAGTTCCATCTTTCTTCTAGGTGATCTCTTCTCCAGAGCTTCTAGCCTTTCCAGATAATTTTGTTTGGGGGTCCTCTACTCCTTCTGAGTTGGCCTTTTTTATTTGGATGATGGCGCTTGACATAATTCTTACAGTGGATGACTGATTAGTTGGGGCTTTCAATTTTCTAATAGACGTATGTTTAAGTCGGACGGAGAATCTGTGAATCACATATTTATTCATTGCAGATTTTCTAGGCAGATTTAGGTTGCATTTTTTTTCACTTTTTGGTATTTGCTGGACTTTTCCCACGAGTGTCGTTGAGCTTTTTTCTGGTTGCTACTCCAATGCCTTTTCCTTCTGTGGGCTCGTCCTTTGGAAACTACTTCCTTTTGCTTCCTGTTAGGTGATTTGGGAGGGAAGGACTAGGTGCATCTTTCAGAGTTAGGAAATAGACGTTGAAACTGTGCTGATGAACATTAAATCCCTTCTTTATTGTTGGACTTCCATTTGTCTGAATTTAAAGAGGCCCATTTTGATAATTTTGTGTTTTGTTGGGGAGACGTTGTATATGCATCCAGTCAGCCTTGACATTCTTGTATTTTTTTTTGGGGTCCATGTGAGACACTCTCTCACTGGTTCTTTTCTTGCTATTTTCCTTTTTCTTGTATGGTTGGGTCATTGCTGCCTTTTTTTAATACATATACCCAAATTTTACCAGTAAAGAAGGATGTTAATGCAGAAATAATTTTTTTTAAATAAACACTTCTTAAGAAGGCTTTGTCAGGAAATGGTTGGAAGGAAGCCGTTGATTAGATTTCACGTAGGCATTATTTGATCCATAGGTGAACCAATAATGGATGACCAAACTGGAGCAGATTTCCCACTTAAGATCAAGACTGTGTAGATAATGAGCTTCAATATTTAAAAATACCTTTTACTCAGCATAAAGAAGAATGCTAATGTCATAAATCAAGAATCCTGTACAAGTTTATCTGCTTTTATCTGCTCGAGCATTTTGAGAACCTCAGCCATGTTTGGTCTCTTAGAGGGCTCTGCTTCAAGGCACATCAATGCTATATTGAATACATTCTTAACTTCATCTAGAGGACAACAACCTAAGCTACTATCAATTGCATACTCCTCCCTTTCCTTGTCCACAACTGCTTTCACCTGTTACAAAATGCAGCTCCACGCGTCAAATATCGTCAATGGTATACTTGTGCAAGTACAGAAGGATTAGAAACAACAGGGCCAACCTGTAGAACTACATAGAACTGCAAAGTATAATAGTGCAAGTATTGCCTAGGAAATTATCAGATCTTGTGCAAGTTTTTCTGCATTTATAAAAAAACTGAGGGTGCAACTAGAACAATTTGGTTTTTCTTTTACAATGAGTAAATGGGGAAGTGTAAGTCATCTGCTGCAGAAAGTGTATGTTATCAAAGGTCCTAGTTAATTATGCTTCAGATGACAACAAAAATAGGGAAATTTTTAATTGTCACATTTCTAGAGACTGATGAATGGGAAAAAAAATATTTCTCTCCTTACGAGTTATGATTAAATAGAGCAGAATTAGAGATAAATCTGATTTAACGATCAATTCCTGCAGCCGACTCCATATCGTTGGGATAGGGCTTATGATGATGAGGGGAATTGACCCTCTAAAGTTGGATAATTGAACAAAGCTGTTTTGCAATTCATTACCACACATGATGCTGAATATAACGATCACCCTCGTGGAGTACCTGAGACAAAAGAAACTGGAAAGATTGCAAGAGTAATGAAGTTGTTGCAGTTTGCTCCGATGATACATTCTGAGTAAATTAGTAGTGACAGTAAGATCTAAAAGCAGATGTAGTAGTATATAAGGTGGAAGGCCGGCCCTTTGCTATCCAAGAAGTGAAGTTCCTATAGTGGAGATTGAATATGCTGTCAAAATTTTTAGATTTATCAATTTGTTGCTGATGACAATCTGTAGTCACAGGAGTCTGCTCTCTGTAATAATGTAAGGTTACTTTTGACAAGATACTCTCGTTTTCTGAGCCTAGAGGACCAGCAGGAAGCAGTAAGGAGTTGGAGTCAATCAATCCCTAGCGATGGATAAGCAATCATAGGGATAGCAGGAGTGAGTCTCCTTGACAAATGGAGAAGACTCTGAGAAGGGATCTGAATCCAGTGTGAAAGATCAACATTCTTGAATTTGGTACCAATCTGCTAAATGTTTTTCGACAGCTGAAATCTACTCTTATAAATTTGAATTTTGCCAAACTCTCTGAAGAAACTTTTGGACCAATCGTTTGTTGCTGAATCCATTAGGGTCTCAACCTGATGTAATAATTAATTGCTATCAGATCTACATAAATTATATTGGGAATGCCATGCTGGAGTTGTTAAAACCATACAGAACTATCTTGACAAGAAGAAATCACTAAGATAACTTCAAATCTTTCAAGATTCCAATGATGGATGAGCAAAAACTGCTGTGCTGAAGTTGTTAAAACCATACAGAGCTATCTTGACAAGAAGAAATCACTAAGATAACTTCAAATCTTTTGAGATTCCAATGATGGATGAGCAAAAATCTGATTGTATTGAAGCATCTAAGTGCCATATCTTTTGAATATCCTGCTTTCCACTTTACAAGATTTGCACCATGACTTTGATATGTTGTGTTGGGATTTGTGAGTTTTCATCAACATATCCTTCTAAATTCTTTGCTGTTATAGATTCCTTGCGGAAAAGTACATGCCTTGTACTTAAATTAAGTTTTTTATTTTTGTTGCTAGGATTTGATGTTGTATCCCCAAAAGTGAGGGTTTAATGCTAATTTGTTGCTTCCGTAATTGTGGACTTGAGTGTTTCCGCACTAGTTCGTGGTTGATTATCCTTGTTTCTACGGTAAATTTGTGGCTTTCTGCATACAACTGTTGCTTCGGGTGATGGTAAAACACTCCTTTGGGTATGTCAGATGGAGTTGAGACTCAAATCATGTCGGTTAAATTGAATGGTACCAAAAACTTACTATGGTCTTAGTCCATGAAGGGTTTTTATCTACGAAGAAGAAACTAAAATATATTATAGATGAGCCCCTCCCGATGATGATAAAAGGTATGATGAGTGGCAAAGTGAAAATTCCCTAGTTATGACTTGGCTGTGGAATAGTATGGAGTTGAATATCTCTAGGAATGTGATGTTTCTTAACACTGCCAAGCAAATCAAGGAGATTTACTCACAAGACCAGAATGTCTCTCGTATCTATCAGCTGTTTAAGACAATATTTAACTCGAAACAATGGGACAATCCCTCAGTGAACACTATAGTTCTCTTCGCAGTATGTGGGAAGAGTTACATATTTATCAGTCCCTTACTACTAACCTCAAGCAACAAAAAGGGCAGCAGGAGGAGTTTTAGGTTGCTTTATTCCTCTCGAGTTTGAATTCCGTTTACCACTCAATTAAAGGGCAGATTTTAGCTTATGAATCCCAGTGTAGCAAATGCCTATTCTCGGTTATAGAGAGCATCTATTGGAACTCAGACTTTGGGTTTGAAGGAGAATTCAACCCTTATTTCTACTGGGAGTCTGAGACATCTAGAGGTCGTGGTAGTGGTCATGATGGTCATGATATTAGTTGAAGTGAGGCTTTGAAGTGCACCTACTGTGGCATGATTGGTCACACTGTTGAATATTTTTGGGAGAAATGGCGCAAACCAGCGTGGGCTAATTAAGCCTCAAAGGAGGTCATGCAGACCACGACAGACAATGTCCCTCAGTCTTCACTTGGTGGTGTTTCTAGTTGTTCATGTTCTACTTTTGTTCTCGCAAGGAGTATACTCAATTTCTATTGAAGATAAATTCTCTTAACTCCAGTCCTTCCACTTCTACTGCTAATTTGGTCAATTTGGGTATTCCTCCATGTATAGTTGCTTAGACATCTTTATGGTTCATTAAGTTAGGAGCTAGTGCACATATGTCTAGTATGTCTTCTAGTTTTCTAGTTTTCAATCTTTTAAATCCAAAGTTATTCTTGTTGATGGGTCTACAATGTTGGAGTTTATGTAATACACCCACATGAGTGTCTCAAGTGGGCTGCATCCCACTTCCCACGTGGTGCTCTTTTTGGGTTTTCACTATTCACGTGAATAGTGCTGCGTAAATAGTGTCACGTGAATAGTGTTACTTTTTTGTAGGGTTTATACCCATCATATATATATATATATATATAGTGTGTGTGTGTGTGTGAGAGAGAATGAATTAACTATTCATTCTCCACTCTTCCTACAACCTCTTCTTCTTCTCTACCTTCACCTTCTTCCGCCTCCATTAATATTTCTTTTCTTCTCTCTAATCTTTTCTAAACTAATCACAACTTAAATTACAACATGGTAGCTCTAGGGCATGTGTCTTTGTCCCATAGAGACTCCATTCCGATCTAAGACGGGTTATGTGAGCATTCGGAGCCGAGGAGAACTTTTGAGGAAATCGCAGAGATCATTCCTACGCTATCCGGGGATTAATCCTGAGGCAAAACACCAAAGGCTCTTATTTCCTGGTTAGTTTTTTTTCCTCAGCCACATCAGATATCCAGTTTGTCATCTTCTCAAGCTTCTCCAGCGTTTTTCCGGCCAACACGTTTTTCAATGATATTTGGGTTTTTTATTTTCTTGAGATCCGCAGCACAGTAGGGTTTTCTACCCTATCCGTCCTCTCCAGTATTTACACAGGTACTGTCAGAAAGTCGCATCGCATTTTTCTGACTGCCAAATCATCAGTTTCTAAAAATCGGCCCGATTTTCAGATTTTTGGATTTTGGATTTTGGATTTTTGTGAGATTCGCGCAACAACAAGCCCCTCTGACCTTGCCGCCCTCTTCAGTACTGCTCGTGGAACAGTTCGAAACTTGGTTCGACGAATTTTGACCGTCAGAACCCTAGTTTCCAAAAGTCACCCGAATCCCCCGATTTTTTGGGGGGTTTTAATTTTCTTCCAAAATCAGACCTCTCTGGGCCCTCCTGTCCTAGGCGCACCACTCATTAGGCCTTTAAGGATCCTCTAGACCTCACTTCGATTTTCTGGGAGCCTCCGGTACACTACTTGCTATTTTTGGTGGTCCTGTTCCGATGAGTTCCCCCGAGGCCACATCTAGGATTTCTGGCTCTTCATCTGAGGATCGTCCTGTGACTCATGGCTCTTATGGAGATCACAACCCTCAGCTCTGCATCACCACTGTGAAGCTCGATGGCACCAACTTCCTGGAATGGAAGACTTCCGCACTCGTGTATATTGGGGGCCGTGGCTACAGTGTGTATCTGACCGATGCTACTAAAGAACCAGATCCGAAGGACAAATCTCACCGGTTTTGGGTTATGGAGAACCTGACTGTCATGTCCTGGCTTTTTCACTCGATGCAAACCCAGATCAGTAAAGGGTTTATGTTCCTACTAATGGCCAAAGATGTTTGGGATGCTGTATCTCAAGCATATTCCTAGGTGGGCAATTTCGCCAAGCTCTATGAACTAGAGCAAGAGATATCTTGTCTTTGTCACGGGGAGATGAAGCTTGGTACATATTACGCTTCTCTTCGAAGCAAATGGGAGGAGATCGATCACTACCAAAGTTACTCCCCCAAGTGTGCAGATGACGTTAAGTCCTTCAAGGCGACAGTTGAACGTTCCCGGATCTTCCACTTTCTCTCTGGCCTTCATCCGATCTTTGAGGGAGCTCGTGTTCAAATCCTTGGCAGGGATCTTGCTCCCACCTCTCTAGCACAGGTCTATGGTTACATTCAGGGGGAGGCCAGTCGCCGCTCTGCCATGCAACTCCGCAATGGGAGTGATACTTAGGACCGCTCTGCCCTAGCTGCTACTAATCAGAAGGGCCAGACATCCAGTCCGAAGGAGTATGGGGACCAACCCAGACCCAAATGTGATCATTGCGGTCAAATGGGCCATATCCAGGCCACTTGCTGGAAGCTCCATGGACGTCCCCCAGGACAGGCCCCTTCCACACCTCAACAGAATGGGACGGTTGAGAGAAAAAACCGTCACCTTCTTGAAGTTGAGTGTGCTCTCCGGTTAGGCATGCAGGTTCCAAAACACTATTAGTCTGAGTCTGTCTTACTTGCTACTTATCTTACCAATTGTATGCCCTCTCGGGTTCTCGGATTTCAGACTCCCCTATCTCTCTTGGTTCCTGACCACCCGACTTTCGTTGTTCCTCCAAAGGTCTTTGGTGTGTTTGTTATGTCCATATTCATCGTTCTTCGAGGGATAAGTTAGATCCGCGGGCCTTGAAGTGCATCTTCTTGGAGTACCCCCTCAAATAAAAAATGGTACAAATGTTATCACCCTGCTACCCGTCGTTGCTTCATCTCTATGGATGTCACCTTCGTTGAGTCCATCCCCTTCTTTGGTGAGCAGACCTTTCTTCAGGGGGAGGATGATATTGTAGAAGAGTGTGTCCTTTGCCTGTTTCTATTCCTATGCCGGAACCTTAGTCTAGTGACAAGGACACTTCCACTACTCAGAACCAAGAAGAAAAGACAAGCCACCGTCCCTACGCCTACATCTGCAAGTCTCCCCTCGGATCCAGTTCCAAGTATTGCTTCTGTCCCTGCCTCAATTCCTGTTTCGGTTCTTGAACCACATGCATCTCCTACTACTGATGATCATATGAGCACTGATATTGACCTCCTTATTGCACTTCAGAAGGGTGTACGTACTTGTACGGAACACCCTATCTCACATTTTTTCTCATATTAGTTTCTGGCTCCGTCGTATCAGAATTTCGTCAGTATTGCCTCCTCTGTTTCTTTGCCTTCCAGTGTTGCAGATGCAGTTAGTCACCCAAAGTGGAAAGAAGCTATGATGGATGAAGTGCATGCTCTTGAGAAGAACAAAACATGGGAACTTGTTCAACTACCCAGAGGAAAAAAACTTGTGGGGTGCAAATGGGTCTTTATAGTGAAGCATAAAGCTGACAGGTCAGTCGAACGATACAAGGTGTGGCTCGTAGCCAAGGGATTCACTCAGACATGGGATAGACCAAGGTTTTAAAAACGATCGTTTAAACGGTAACGCCCCAAACCCGTTTTCGTTAAAATCGTTTAAACACGTTTTGACGCTTTGAATTTAACGGCCGTTAAAATAGTTTAAACAACCGTTAAAATCTAAAAAATTTTGTGAAAAAAAAAGGCCGTTAAATCTGTTTAATTCCATTTTGCCCATGGCCATTTCAATCCGTTTTCACGGTAACGCCCCCAGTCCGTTAAACCGTTAAAATGGTCTCCTTTAAACCTTGGGATAGACTATCAGGAGACTTTTGCACCTGTGGCCAAGATGAACTTAGTCAGAGTTCTTCTATCCTTAGCTGCCAACCTGTCCTGGCCATTGCATCAGCTAGATGTGAAGAATGCCATTTTGCATGGAGATCTGACAGAAGAGGTGTACATGAAACTACCACCTGGGTTGACATTTGCTGGAAGTGACGACAAGGTGTGCAAGTTGAGGAAAGCCCTGTATGGGCTAAAGCAGTCTTCAAGGGCATGGGTCGAGCGGTTTAGCAGTGTGATCAGACGAATGGGCTACAAGTAGAGTCAGGCTGATCACACGTTGTTTGTAAAGCACCATCAGACTAGTACCACGACACTGATCGTCTATGTTGATGACATTGTCATCACTAGGAATGATCCTAAGGAGATAAAGCAGCTGAAGACCTTGTCCTCGGAGTTTGAGACAAAGGATTTGGGGTCACTGAACTACTTCCTGGGAATTGAAGTTGCTCGGTCTCAGAAGGACATCTTCATCTCTCAACGGAAGTATGTATTGGACCTTCTAGATGAGATTGGGTATTTGGGAGCTCGACCAGCAGAGACTCCAATTGATCAGAACCGTCGGCTGAATTCTGAGCAGGGTGACACCCTTGAGGATGTCGCTATGTTTCAGCGATTGGTTGGTAGGCTGATCTACTTGACACACACCCATCTGGATATTGCTTACGCTGTTAGTGTTATCAGTCAGTTTATGCATGCACCATATTCATCACATCTTGAGGCAGCTCACCGAGTTCTTCGGTACCTCAAGGGCTCTCCAGGTTGTGGCATACTATTCGGGCGACATGGACACTTTAGAGTGGAAGCATTTATTGATGCAGATTGGGCAGGTTTAGTTACTGATCGTTGGTCTACGTCAGGATATTGTACCCTTATTGGAGGAAACCTTATCTCTTTGAGAAGCAAGAAGCAGTCGGTTGTAGCTCGATCCAGTGCAGAGGCAGAGTTTCGCTCTATGGCACATGGTGTGTGTGAACTCCTTTGGTTGAGGACCATGCTTGAGGAACTGTGACTCTAGGTGACAGAGCCGATGAGCCTTTACTGTGACAACAAGGCTGCCACCAGCATTGCTCACAACCCAGTCTAGCATGATAGGACCAAACATATTGAAGTTGATCGTCACTTCATCAAAGCGAAACTTCAACAAGGATTGATTTGTACTCCATATGTGAGAATACAGGAACATGTTGCCGACGTACTCACAAAGGGGGTAAACAAGTCTATTCTTCATACCTTGATTGGCAAGCTGGGCATGATAGATATCTTCGCACTAGCTTGAGGGGAGTGTTGGAGTTTATGTAATACACCTACGTGGGTATCTCAAGTGGGCTGCGTCCCACTTCTCACGCGGTGCTCTTTTTGAGTTTTCACTATTCATGTGAATAGTGTCACGTGAATAGTGTCATGTGAATAGTGTTACTCTTTTGTAGGGTTTATGCTCATCATATATATATATATATATATATAGTGTGTGTGTGAGAGAAAGAATGAATTAACTTTTCATTCTCTACTCTTCCCACAACCTCATCTTCTTCTTCTCTACCTTCACCTTCTTCCGCCTCCATTAATATTTTCTTCTTCTCTCTAATCTTTTCTATACTGATCACAACCTAAATTACAACATACGCGCACTGTGGTGGGTAAAGGTGATATTCACCCTACATCTTTCATTTTCTTATCACCTTGTCTTTATATCTATGATTTTCCGTTTAATCTCTTATTTGTTAGTCAAATTACTAAATATCTTCAGTGTTCAATAACCTTTTCTTCTTCTTGTGTTTTTCAGGACCTCAAAACGAAGAAGGTGATTGGTTTAGGGAATGAGCATATGGTCTCTACGACCTTGCTTTGATACTGTGTAGGAATAGAGATAATGGAGGAGAAGCGAAGTAGAGAAGAGGAAAAGAGAGAGTCAAACGTATATTGTTCGGCCCCTTGTATTTATAAGAACCCAAAGTACATAAGAAGGCGAAAAGACAAAACTACACTTAATGATAATAATGAACTATAACACTTTAATATCATGTAAACTTTGAGAGTAGAAATGGAGGACTGCACAGCAACTCTCTTAACTTCCAATCAATATGGTTTTCCAAAGGAGTCGAGAAACATAAGAGACCATACATATATAGGGAGAAGGAACTAAACTTCCGCTAGAGAAAGAATATACGACATAATCGGCATAAAATGATGATTTAATTATGTTAAAATGATAATTTTTTTTATTTCTTTAAATTATTAAGATTCACATAATAAGGAGTAATCAACATGCCATGCCGACTAAGTTGTAGCCATAAACTAATGATGTAGTGATGCAGCAGAAAGTGCCTTCATGTAAAACAAGTGCAGCGAAACAAAATGAAGAAAAACTAGAATATGTTGAAATTCGTATTCTATTCAATGCAGGAATTACCCAAGTCACCAGCTTAGTCCCCTCCTCTATAAATGCTTCAGCAGTTGGTCTCTTTCCAGTTAAAAGCTCAAGTAAAACAACACCGAAGCTGTAAACATCCCCTTTTGCTGTTGCTCTTCCTGTATCAAAATATTCTGCGCAGAGCATAGTTGCATCATGTATAAGAACACACACAAAGAATTGAGGGGGAGGGAATTGTTTGTGGGTCTTTCAGACTGTACCAGGAGCTAAGTAACCAAAAGTTCCAGCAACAAATGTCGAAACATGAGTCTTATCTGGTTCCATTAACGTGGCCAGTCCAAAATCAGACACTCGAGCCTCCATACCTTGATCCAATAGTATATTGCTCGATTTAATATCTCTATGGATTATGTGAGGAATGCAATCATGATGAAGGTATGATATTCCCCGTGCAGCACCTACCGCTATTTTGTATCTTGAAGGCCAATCCAAAGGCTTCTTGTCATTTGATCTTCCTGCATCAGAATCTGTTTTCTAAGAGAAACTCAAGAGGTAGCAATAGTAATTTTACGATTGAGAGAAATCATTCTATATTTTTCAGGAGAAGGTTTAAATTGCATACCATGAAGCAATGCATCCAAACCTCCATTGGGCATAAGATCATATATAAGAAGATTATAGTGAGGTGCAGTGTAATATCCATGAAGAGTGACAATGTTCCTGTGCTTTATGTCTCCCATTGCCTTCAGCTCTCTTTCAAATCCTTTATCCCTGTCTGCACAACCCCTGTTTAGTCTTTTTACAGCAAAGGATGTGCAATCATCTATTGTCAGTCTGTACACCGTTCCATAGCCTCCGGACCCGATAATATCCTTGTTGGTTAACCTCATAGTCTTCTTCAAGAACACTTCAGAGGTGAGATACTGCATTGTTGGAGATCTGAACATCACCATTTTTCCACCTGTTGTGCCATCTACTTGTTATTATTTTGCTTCCCTTTAAATATCTTAGCTCAAAATTTCAAACTAATTATTTATCCCAAAGAAAGATTAGTAGTAGTACCTGACATGTTATCTTGGAATACTTTGTGCTTTCTTTGCCATCTTCGGTAGAGGAGGACCGAGATAACTATCTTCGATATAACAAATGCGACACAGCATACTGTGATGTAGAATGCTAAGCCAGGAATGCTGCCCATTTGTTTCTACACAGGAATGAAAAAAATGCATCATCAGCATTTATCGGTCGATACTGTTGTACATGTCTCGATGCCTGTTATGCCATCTAGGATAGGAATATTTCTGATTTATTTCTACACAGTGAAATGAAATTAACAGAATGATATGCCATCAAGGATAGGAAATTAAACAAGAACAAATATGTCTCAATCGTTCCGTCTTTGTTTCTATTGCATTCTATCTCATTGCATCACATTCTGTTCTGCGATATTTGAGAATCACGGTCAATACTTCGGTGTAGATCTGGAATAATCCTTTGTTCCATAGAATTTACAACTCTTCTACATATACGATATGAATTTAGTCAATTTATTTCTATGCAGTAATGGAAATTTAGAGAAATCAGAGGATCCTGCAATTTACATATCAACATGAACCATTGCAATTGTTTGATTGATACTAAACACTCGACGCCTGCTATACTATAAACAATCTGGATTATGTGAAATTTTACACTATGACTTCTATTTATTCTCCTTGCAGTCTGCAAAGCCAAATATAAAAGAAAGAGCTTCCAGATATAATTTGAGTAGGCATGCCATATTGTCAGATTGATTCGCTCAACAGCTAATGTGTAACGTCGACGAATCAAAATATCATAAACCCAAGAAAAATTAACTCACTTGCAACCAAAATCTAAGCAAATCTGAGAGATGAACAAGAGCTACAGAAAAGTGAAATGTAGTAATTTCTTTCTATTTTTTCTTTTTGTTCTTTAACTTCTAAGAAATAAGATCTTACAGTAGAAGAAGAAACCCAATTGTGTGTTCTTCTCAGAATGATTCCATTTGCTTCATCGATGAGAAAGGATTTACAGGAAGAACAGAGAAGAACAGAGGAGAAGTGGAGATGAAAAATTCAGATTTTCTTTATATAGTACTCTTTAAAAGCATAAGTTCAGGAGACTTTGATGCTCTGTTTAACTGTAGATGTAGGACCAACTAACTATATATAGTGGTATCAACACGTGAACCATATAAAATTAAAATGTTCATATAGTAGACATGAGGAGTTGAGGACCATTGTACTCCTTAGGTCGACACCGTTGGATCTTACATCCTCGAGATGCATGCCATTTTAACCGAAATGAAATGATCACAGCCCTTGGATTTGGGATCCAATGATGGGAGCTTGTGGTCCTCCGATACGCCACGTTAGCGCAGGATACATGTGCGGGGGATCGACAGGTGTCGAGCATATATTTGGTATGTGCACAACTTGAAGTAAAGGCTGGCTCACCAACTAAAGCGTACAAGTTTGAATCATGTGAAAGTCTTTGCTGTCTTGAACTATAAAGGCAACGAGAGGATAATTATTTTTAAACCGATCACTTATCGGCTTTGATTTTAAACTACAGGGTGTTTGGTTGCCAGGATAACTTTACCATGGTTTAAAATAATGCCGTTTAAATGGTAACAACCCAAGCCTGCTATGTTAAAAACCATTCTGACGCTTAGAAAATATCGGCCGTTTTTATCTGGAAAAATTTGTGGAAAAAATGGATATTCTTTCCGTTAAAAGCCATTATTTTTTCATTTTTGAAAATGTGAAAAACGAATTTTGAATTTCAGCGCCATTTTTTCCGATTTCCCCGTTAAATTTGTTAAATTCCGTTAATCCATTTTTGTCCATCTGTTACAATCCGTTTTAATGGTAACGCCCCAGTCCTTTATACCGATAAAACGGCCTCTTTTAAACCTTGAACTTTACACCTAAAAAAATGCGTGTAAAACGGCTCTATTGTGTGCAAGTGTAAATTTTCTTTCTCTAAGAATACTGTTACAGGCCAAAAATGCGTGTCACGTTGTGTGCAAATGTAGGGTGTTTGGTTGCAAAGATAGCTTTACTCCTCACAAATGGGATATAGTGTGCAAGTGTAAACTTTCTTTACCCCCGTCAGTGGCAATAAATAAGCAACCTGGCCTGTTTGGCGTGTAAATGGCGAAATAAGATTTATGTTGCCGACCCCAAACTTTTGAGATAAGGCAAAGGTGCTGATGAATTGTAGAAGCACGATGTAACATCCCACCCTACTTGAAAAGACTTATCTTTGCTATGGTTTAAAACACGGCCGTTATAACGGAAGCAGACCTCCCCCTTTACATTACATGTTTTTAACGTTCAGAAAATAACGGCCGCTATTTTATAAAAAAATTTGTTAAAAAATGCCCGTTATAATGGAGACAGACCTCCCCCTTTACATTACATGCTTTTTAACGTTCAGAAAATAACAGCCGTTATTTTATGAAAAAATTTGTTACAAAAATGCCTGTTATTTCTGTTATTTTCCGTTGCAAATTTTACTGAATTTGAATTTTAGATCCGTTTTTAGTCATGTGCGTTACAATCTGTTATAACGTCCCCAATCCGTTATACCGTTATAAAGGCCCCTTTTAAACCTTTATCTTTGCATCCAAACAGGAAAAACAAAAAAAAAACCTTTTCTAATTTGATCTTCCTATAAAGGAATATATGATGGATCAAGCTACATCATCGTCAATAAATCCTCCTACGGGTGGCCCACCAACTTATCATGATGTTTATACTTTTTTGACTTTTGGATGTTCAATCATGTTGTCCACTTTATTTGTTGGGGAACGCAATCCAAGACGCAGCCGACAGTTTTGATGGGTGATTTACATTTTACATAATATATGACAACTAAAATGTTTTTAAATACTAGGTATTTTCTTTACCTTTTAAAACAAACCGACAGTTTGGCCGAGTGGTCTAAGGCGCCAGATTTAGGCTCTGGTCCGAAAGGGCGTGGGTTCAAATCCCACAGCTGTCAAAGTTCTTTTTATTTTATTATTCTTTTTTTATATTTTTTTCATTTTGTCTTTTACGACTGGTTATTCCTTTCTTATTCTTTTGGTAAGTAAGATGGGGTTAGCGGATACCGATCTGCTTACAGCTGATTTTTTTAATTTTTATGGATAAGTAAGATGTTGTAATACTTCTGTCACAGCGGACAATGCGAGCCACGTGGCACACTCTTAGTGGATGCTGACCGTATAGATGTTTGGCCAGTCCCTCGGTGGACTTCTAAACCAAAAATCAGCATGATTAGTGGTTTCTGAGCGATTTGATTGAAGTTATTTTAATGGGTTGATTTTAACGGTAGGAATTGGAGCATTATTGAGCGTTATTTGGGTGCAAAGATCCAAAGGTTGTAAATTACTAATCAGGCTAATTTTTGGTTTATAGGTCCACTGAGGGACTAGCCAAACATCCATAAGTCAGCGTCCACTAAGAGTGACAGGTGACTCGTATTGTGCGTTGTGACTGAAATTTCAGTAAGATTGGGTTAGGTGGACCCCAATAATTACAACCGTTTGTATCTACTTCCATTTTTGTAATCTTCTATCGACATGACAAGTGATAGTGGTTGTCTCCGCACTTATATCCCTCTTATTGGCTTCAATAAAGAAGGGTCGAGATCTTATTCCCCAAATTGACGGTGGATCTCAGCTACTCACACCTACTTTTGGCAAACAATTTGTGGGAGAGTGCCGTGGGCACGGGCCCAAAAAAAAAACAAATCAGCTCAGTTGTCTCCCCCTCTTATAGGCTTCATATATAGATGGCTGAGATCTTATCCGCAATTGGACAGTAGATCTCAGCCACTCACACCCGATTTTGGCAAATACTTTGTCGGAGAGTGCCGTGGGCACAGGCCATTTACTAGTACATTTACATAACATATCTGAGAACTCAGGAGACAAGTTCTTTCCCATTGGAACAACTGGTTATTCCTGTGCTTGGTCTCTATGAAAATTTTACTTTTATTTTTAGGGATATTAGTAGGGGTGTCAATTTTACCCCGTTGAATTGGAACTGGAACCAGAATCGAAAACATTGGTTCTGGTTCCACATTTTTGGGAACTAACTAAAAAAGAACTGGAACCGAACTGAAAATAACGGTTTCGATTTTGGGTAGTTAGATTTGGTCCCGAGCTGATGGGATCCGGAACCGAACCGATATAATATAGTGTTAAAATTGTAATATTATCAAGATTTGTACCAATGTACCTGATACCTGAACCAGAACCGACCCGTCACACCCCTACAAATGGGATGGTGACAAGCAGAATGAAAGTAGGCTACGCCACCCAATGGGTCAAGACATACTACGCCTATGGTGGGCTTCCCAAAAGCTAACCACCAGAAACAACTGAAGAAACTGTGCGCAGGATAGCAACTACGCCTATGGTCGGCTACTCAATGGGCCAAACAAGAGCTTTTTGTTTTGTTTAGAGCAGGTTCTATCATAGGAATGATGCACCAAGCGTTGTTCTTGTTCCCACTCTTTGCAAAAACAAGATTATGTTCTTGGCATCGCCTTATTCAATTATTACATGCCTGCACCTCAATGATCTTGCTGTTGAAATGCCCCACAATTTCAACTAGCATTTTATCATGGGCTTCATGAGCAGGCCCATGATGAAAATGCTCAAATCTAATGGCTAGAAAATCACCAATCAGGCAGATTTTTGGTGTGGAATTTCGGTATCAAACTTTTGATACATAATTCTGATAAAAATGAAAAGACGTAAACTGATAAAAAAAAATTACTAAAAAGTCCATAGTGTATGCACGACTCCTCCATTCAAGTCGTAGGAAAATTTTCGGTACTAATTATTATTGCTTTATCAAAGGATGGACCAATAAGTCTTCTTTGGTTACTTTTACTGTTAAATCTATTTAAAATCAAAATGAAAAGACGACAATTTCTCTTATCCTTAATTGACAATGGTACAATTCCTCGTTAATTATGACGTTTGAAGACTTAATCCCGTTGAAATACTTTCGACATACGTTTTACAATTTTTATTGGTTCAGCCAATTCACTGAAAATGGTGTTGGTTCAACAAGTTTAAGCTCAATACTCAAATTTGAAATAAAATGCCGACTTGACAAAATGGTTAGAGGAATAGAGAAGGTATTGGGAGTTAAACGGACCTTCAAACATGCCGTATAAAATATAATAATAAGAGAGATGAAGCTTTGCTTGTAGGTCTTAAGGTTTAGTACTCAAACTGAAAACAAAATATAAACTTTATGAAAACAGTACTGGTTCACCCAAATTGAGTGGTTCTTTTGAAAAAAAAATGGTTTCGCCATTGTTATAGGGGTTCTTCGTTGAGATGTATTTTTCCATCATCTCTTCGTTATAATCTAACTATGTTAGTGGTTTAACTAAGTTGAGCTCAATACTCAAATTGGAAACGAAGACAAACATCATTAAAATGGTACTGGTTCAACCAAGTGGAGCAGTTCTTTTAAAAAAAAATATGTTTCACCATTGTTAGAAGGGTTCATATCTTTGTTGAAGGTCTCTTGGACGTCTGTCTCCCAAGATACAACGTTCTGCACGAGTAGATGTAGCACACCAATCTACACATCTATCGAACTGATACTATGCTTGTACTCTCACAGACCACTTAAAATAGGAGATGAACTCTTTAAACAGTCATATACTCACAAGAAGAGACAAAAATGGTTTACACTCCAAAATAATGCAAGAGAAAAAGTTGCAAAACCTAACACTTCGCGCGCACCCCTTGTGAACTTTGAAATTGGAGTCGCCTTCTTTATTCATCTTCAATGACGTATAAACAAGCTGCAAAGAGTTGTAGAGGATAATTGAAATGCTACAAAATAGACGACTGAAAGAAAATCTTTCAAATTGGCATCACCTTCGTCTTTCTTCACCTTAAATGGAGCATAGACGAGTTGCAAAGAGCTGTTGATGAAAAAAATGGGGGGAAAGAGTTGTAGAGGAAAAAAAGCGAAGGGAAAAAGCTGTAGAGGAAAGAAATGTAGGGAAAGAGCTATGGAAGGAGAAAATAGAGGGAAAAAATTGTAGAGGAAGCGGACTGACAAACGGTATTGTGCATCAGCCAAACCTCAAATCAAATTGATGCTATCAATTCAAACTGACAATAGCTAGAGGGTAGTATGGGCATTTCAAAGAAAATTGAATGATAAACTTAAAAAGGCTTTAATGGATAGACGGTTAAACCAAAGTGTCCATAATTTTGTAGAATGAACTTAATAGTCTGTATTTTTGTAAATATGGACTTAAAAATAATTTTTCCAAAAAAAGATTATTAGAAATGTCAAAATAGATCGACTTTTTGTGAGATTGATATCCATGTTGAGAAGAATATCATCACCAAATAACAGCTCTTACTCATCTGCATCTGGCTCCACGATCGTTTGTCGTTTATAAGTCATGAAAGTGAACTTAACCCATCCTGCCCTTATATATAATTTAATTAAAGATCCCTCATGGGAATACGTGTCAGAGCGGAATAGCCACTGATACTATAAAACAAAACTAGTACATGATCATGTGTCAACTCACACAGCAAGAGATAAGGTAGCCATATTTGTTTGATTCACAACACACATGCCCACCTGGTCGGGTGGTAGATGTGTACCCTCCCCTTGTGAGAGGTCGTGGGTCCAATCCCACTGGGGCAACACGTGGTGGTGGTCTCATGGGGTCAACATTCCCCACCTTGCACTGATCCTACCAAGGTTTTAAACGGTCCGTTATAACATTATAACAGTCAGCTTAACATTTCCATCGGAACCGTCATAATGGGTATTATTCTGTTACAACGCCGTTATAAAGCTAAGGCCATTTTTCAGATGGGATATTCTATTTGCACCCCAAAAAAAAACCAGCACCCCTTCGTCCCTCCCTCCCTTTCACCCTGAAAAAACAGAAGAAAAAAAGAAGGAAGAGGAGGAAGGAGGAGGAGGATGCCGTCGCCGCCACTTCCACCACCTCTCTCTCTCTCTCTCTTGAATAGGCCCCACGACTGGGCTGGCTGTGGGGACTGTGTAGCTAGGGGTGTCAATTTTACCCGATTTAACCGGAACCGAATAGGAACCGGAACCGAAAACACCGGTTCCGGTACCACATTTTTGGGAACCGATTAAAAAGAACTGGAACTGGAACCGAACCGGAAACTAATGGTTACGGTTCCGGTACTCTAATATGGAACCGAAACCGATAAGAACCGGAACCGAACCGATAAGAACCGGAACCGATATATAAATATAGTGTAAAAATTCTCATATTACCAAGATTGGACCCGTTATACCCGAAACTGGAACCGGAACCGACAAAAACTACATAATCGGTTCCGGTTCTTGTACCATCACTTTGAGAACCGGAACCGATAAGTACCCGAACCGATAAGAACCGGAACCGTTTGTTCCGGTTCTGGTCACCTTAGGAACCGAACCGGTCACCTTAGGAACCGAACCGGAACCGACCCGTTGACACCCCTATGTGTAGCCCACGGCCAGCCCAGCCGAGAGAGAGAGAGAATGGGGTGCTTATGGAATTTGTGGAGTGCAAATAGAATTTGGGCATTATTTCCGAAACAATGTAACAGGGTTGGGGCATTACTGTTGTAACGACTTTTTTAAACCATAATCCTAGCCACCACACTGCTGAACAATGTTCTGGAGCTGCCATATAGGGCAGCTGGAAGAAACTAAGGACATGTTTGATTGCTCAAAATTTTTTCTTTTCCCATTAAAATTTTTCTTGGTAAAATACATCTGATAGGACTGTTTGATTGCACCCGAGAAAATATGCAATTTCCAATTATGTGAGAATATAATGGTGGATTTTCGTGGAAACCAATTCTCACCTATGTGGAACGGAAATGAATTCGAGGCTTGGATGGGAAAATCTCATTTTATCGGAAAGTTACCATTTTAAAATGGCTATCAAACTAGGGAAAATTGGCAATCAAACACGCCCTTAAAAGAGCAAAACCTGTCATGGACTAGCATTCTACCATAACGTAGGGAATCCTCATCCGTCACACCAGCTGCAGACATTCTCTGAACTCCCATAGCCAGGCTAAAGTGAATGCCCTTAAATTGACCCATTGTATTTTGTAAAATACCGCATTAACGACCGCCACACCAGGATTATTTTGAATGCTGACATGCATGTTAAGTTTTGCGAAATCGGGCAGAGCATACTATCTGGTACAACCTTTGAATAGCCTGATGGGTAGCCCATATGTTTAGCGGACGAAGAGTTAACAAGTTTCAAGAGCTTGGTGTTAAGCTTGATACACTTTGGCCCTTAAGTTGAAAGCCAAATGACATTCTTGACTTCCACAAGTTCCATGGAACACTCCCAAATAAATAATTCCAAGGGATAAAAGCAACCAAAGATGGAATTTTAAGGTTCTGACAGCCATTGAGAAAGGTTTGTCTGTCCTGAGGAGAAGTTATCTGGGATGGAGGAGGCTTTGGAGCTATTGACTGGGCACTCCATGTAGGGATGCCTGTTTGTTTCTTCCCTTAAAGAGCATAAGGGACACTGGAAGAAGTGAATTCTTTCTATGAATAACTAGTCATTTAAGCCCGTAGTCAGCACAGCACCCGCAATGAATCTAGAATTTTATTTATTTATTTATTTTTTTGCCTTGATAGAATGGGCCTAGCACCTTATTAAAAATATCCTCTGTGCAACCAATGTTATAAAACCTGACCAGCCATTGACCCGTTGGACTGGCCGGTTGAAGGACGGCCTGTCTGGGTTATTCTGGTTTTTTTTAAAAAAAATTGAATTTCCGGGTTGATGCTGACTTGGACCATTTTGGGGACCGGTTCCCCGGTTGCGTCTTACAACACTGCAGCTATAACAAAAATATTGCCCGTTTATTTTTTTTAAAGCAATATTGCATTTGAGAAAACAAAGCAAAGATTCAATTCTCAAATATAACCAAATAAAGTGAAAGGTTGAAATAATTGACCCCTACAACAGCCAGAGGATCCTGATAAGATTAAGATGCAAAAAAAGTGAAACCTAATAAGAAGAATTACATATATTACAGTAGTTTCTCTTTGGGAAAATAAATAATCCAAAGTTATGTGCAGGCTTTTCTAAACTTCTGTCCCGAGTGTAGATGGAAGGTAATGAGGAAATGCGAAAAAGAGAGGAAGGTAAGAAGAAAAATCGAAATTAATTGAAAAAAAGACTCAGTAAATAAAGAATTAAATGTCTTTCTTCTTACTATTACATAAAAGAATGAAGATAGAAAAAAAAACGCCTCAAGCTTAAACCCTAATGCTCCTGGAAGGAAGAATGAATTATAGTTCAAAACCCCTAAATATCTCAACACATTTCTTACTGCTTAAACTCTTTCTATAAATGTTGGAGTTGTTAGAGAAATGAAGTACTCTGTCTTGTGTTGTTTTCAGTAATAAAGTTTTCTAGTTTCTTCAGATGTTTGTGTTACTTCAGGAAAGTTGAACTGTTGAAATTCTAACTGAGAATATTAACTATGTTAACTTTTATTATACCGTTTAATGAAGGTTTCCACACATTTATGTATTGGGATGAGGAGCAAAGGTAGGAAATTTATTTATAAACATACACAAAGCAAGATATGCAATTCTGTTTCATTATAAATGATTACATGGAGTTTTACTTGGGGTTTTACTTAAATTTATCACTAACAGCAAAATTTACCTGGGGATCAGGATGTCCCTGATGTTCCACTGGTCCTATTCTGAGGTATGTTAACTGTTGGACGTAGAAGCCCACAAAGGCCAGCAAGGCGAGATAGCCTGAAATAAAATAAAATAAATTAATGACAACGATGAATGAAGGAGAATGCAGTATCAGAATAGTTGAGTTTGAGTGTTAAAAGAGTGCCAAAGTAAAACCATTTTTTTATCTCCTTGATCTTGTATTTTAATCGAACTTGATGGGGTCTGTTATGTTTTTATCAGATCATAAAATAATCCATACAGATCTCCATGAGCAGATCTCAAAATAAATTTATGGATGAATCTGAGAAATGAGCATAAAGGTCTTGTACAGGGTCCTTGGAGTTGTACTTCAGTGTTATTCACCTCTAGGTGTTTGAATGCGAGTGTTCAAAGGTTCAGTCTTGATCAGTCTGTAATTTCTCTCTTAAGTCTACTTCATTTGAACAGATTGGTAATTATGGGCACTACGCATACACATGGTGAAGAAACTTTTCTTTTTCTGTCTTGGAGATATACCATGTACAGTTGTTGAAACTCTTTGTGCTCAGATCCCTAAATATGTAGTTACATTTATCAAACAGAAATAAAGCATAAAAGGGACTATCACTATCAAAAAGACGGAACCCCGTATACTTTTCCACAAACTGAAGTAGCAACAGTTGTGTAGCTAACATTAAAATTCAGCCAACCTATATCAGTATATACCTATATATCATACTTTTCTTACTTTCACCTGGACAAATACAATGACAACACCACAAAAAGAATTTAGAAGGAACACCAAATAAATAAATAGAGTCTAGTGAATCAGTAACAGAACAGTAATTCTAGGATTTTTCAATAGGAAAACAAAATTTCTGTTTTCAATAATTAAAATCTAAAAATGAATAAAAATTCTTCATTATTCACTCTAAGGATCTAGAAAAAGGAGACATTTCAACTTTCTGGGAAAATACCCACCAAAAAAAGGAGATTAGGTTGAATGAAACAAAATTTCGAAGCTCCACAAATAGCAGGAGAAGTGGCCATTGTCAAATGTCAAGCTCAATCTAGCAGAAAACAAGCTTAATCTAGCAGTTTTCCCCTTCTCTCATAATTTTTCATGTACACTGTCATTTCTATGACTCCCAAATAATTAGAATACGTAAGGAGACTCTTTACCACGATACTTGTAATGATTTGTGAATAAATGACACAAAACTTTGCTCTTGGAGACTCATTTTCCACTTAATATTGTAACAATACCTTTTTACGTACTGGCTACTCAGTCAGTTTTCTTCACAAGAAGTTTTGCTGGAAGAACATTTTTTTTGTTTGCTGGAAGAACATTTTTGTTTTGTTAATACTAAGTAATGGACTAGTAATTTCTTTGTCAGTAAGGGTATGGATGTAAATGCAAACTTATAAATAGCATTGATGCTAAGTGTTATCATCTAGAAACTAAAAAACTATCCATGCTCTTGAAGAAGAGATAAGAGCCTTGAAGTTCTACAGCTAAGCTCCACTCCAGGGAAAAAAGTGGTCTCTAGTCTATTTCCATCGTGATTTCTTGGGGATGTTTGGAGATAGAGGGTGGAGTGTTTATATTGATCTGCCTGTAACCCAGGTACGTCTTATGACTGGAGACAAAGGGACCAGAAAAGGACTTGAACCAACTCAACAAATAGAAATTGTTGAGAAACCAAAGTGAACTCTTCAATAAAAGCACTGGGAGAGCTATGAATAGGATGAGGCAATCGATAATGAATCGTAAAGTCTGAGCTCTTTTGCTGAAAGCATTCTAAGGAAGAAGAATCTTCACCCAACCAACACGACAAATCACAAGTATTAGAGATATTGGAAAAATGACCTGTATTAGTATGCAGAAACAAATCGAAAAAAGCAAAATGTTTATAACAGATAGTGATCACAAGAAGATCTTATGTTTTCATACAACCAATAAAAAGTAACAAAAACAGATACGAAAAGCCATAGTACAGGAGCTGTCTAGGAAAAACATTGTCTAATCATTAATTAGGGGGTCGAAGTTAATTCATAAGTACAACAGTCACAATTAAGCAACTCAATCATCAAATTACAAGGGTGGATCAAAACTTGTAAGGGCTGCAAAAGAATATTTGAAAGCATATATCAATTGACTGACTCCAGCAGTCCAGCCGATCCCATACCATTGGAAAAAGGCTATGATGATGATATCAATTGACTGTCACCCCCAATTTAAACAAGGAGAGAGAACTCACCACCCACACACACATTGGTGTTTCAGAGACAGCTTGCATTGCTACTAAGTAGAAGTCCTCTTTTCTGTCAATAACCTCCCCCTGCTTCTCGGGTAAGTCGATCTCCCCGGTGATCTCAGAGCAGTATTATGCCCTCTATGTGAATCTGCTCTTCTAGAAAACGTTACTGGAACCTTATCGCCCACCATATTAGGCCGTCTTCCATTTGAGCTACCTTGAACAGAAGATCTCAAAGGTCTCTTCATTTCCAAGGGTGGTTGTGCATTCCTTGCCGGTCTTCCTTTACTGACTGCAACTCTTGGGTGATTGTGCAACTCATCTTCCTCCTCTTCCTCTTCATCATTATCGTAATCATAGTCATCATCACTGGCATCCTCGAACTCAGAACCAGATGAGCCATACAACTCCTCATCCTGTTCTTCTCCTTCTTTCGTAGCGCGAATAATCCGTTGTTGTTCATGACGAGTATCTGGTGCGCCAGTTGGTTTAACCAAGTCCTTCCCTTTGTTCATGAGATGAATGTACTGATATCTCATACCCATCAAGGGATGCTTCTCAAGCAATAAGTCCCTCTTATAAGCCTCCCTGAGAACCACAGTGTGGGTCCTGATCTTATTTGAGACGTAAAAAATACCCGGGTGGTTAAGCAAGGCTCTCTTGAACCTCGACCGGAGGCCAAGGTAGTCACCGAGGTAGAGAATGTTGTCTTTCTCAGTCTTCTTTGAGACAAGAAGATGAAGTAGCTCATGCAATACCGCGACGGTCCACTTCTCGGCCTGATCACTCTTGGATTGGAGATGGAAGGCGTTCTCGTAGGGAGAGATGTAAGGCAACTTCTGCCACTCATCAACCCACCGTTTTACCTTCTTCTCCAGGTCAAAACCTCTAGAAAATTGGAGAGGGAAGGCAAGGGGCATCCCCTTCTTGTAAGGCATTTCTCCAGTCCTTGCCTTCTTCTCCATGACCGACACTGCCAGATCGTCACTCCAGCAAACTAGCTCCAAAGCAAGGGCAGGGTGATTTGTTGTAGTAGTTTTAGCTGTTGTGATTTGGAAGTAATCGGGATAGTCTGTAACGAGGGTGCGGGCATAATCGTGTGGCAAACCAAGATCCCATCGCAGTCGATCGATGATATGCAAGGGCAGCTTGTTGACTCTGGTCAGCATGAGTAGCCTCAAGAGTCGATCAGCAGCGTCCTGGCGATGGTTTTCGTTGTCGTAGATCGACTGCTCGTCTTGGTCAAGGAGTAAGACTTCGGGGGTGAGGCGAACATGGGGGCGAGCGGCAGTGCCACTGGGTGGGAGGAATTCTTGGAAGATGGAGGGATATTTTCGGATGAATTCGATGGCACGGGTGGGGAGGGAGAGGTGGTTCTTCTGTTCAGCAACAACAGATACGGGGAGGGACTTGGAGGGCTCGGACTTGATGAGGTTCTTAAGGCCAAGCGCGGGCCGAAGGTTCTTCTCCTTCTCAACGGTGTGGTCAAGTGCTCGGTCCCTCACCCATTTGATCCTCGCATCCACAAAGGTGCGCCAGCTCTGCTGTTGTTGTGGCTGTCGTCGTGCATGGGATCGCAATACTAACAACATGTCAAAGGTCAGGAACAATGCAAGGGCCACTTTGTCACTTCTAGGTCTTCCTGAATGTTGGGCACATTAAGAAAAATATAATATTAGAAGAGGTCTCTTTCTTCTTCCTCTTTTAAATGTATTTAGTCAAGCAGACTTTTTGTAGAGATGAGCACACAAGTTAAGCAATCAAAAGATGGATCTTACATGAAAAACAATTGGGCAAAAAATATTCTACGAAAATGAATAGCAGAAAGTATTTTTACTTCAAAATTCAAGCAAAATAACAACGCCCATGAGATTTTCATACAAATCCATCTTATCAATGGTTTAAACTTTAAACCAAGGAGATCTAAGCCATAAATCAACCTGATAGGATGATTGCAATGTATGATTTCTCAACAGACCAAAACCATCCAAATGGAAAAGCTACAGATAAACAGGAATTTCTAGTAATGAATAAGGCCTCAAAATCAGTAAAGCCCTAAACCCTAGATTCCTATAATATCATTAGATCAAATCCATCAAAACAAAGTATACATCAAAAACAAAATTTTGTGGTTTGTTAAAATAAATATGACCTCAAAACTAGCAACTGTAAAATCCATCTCCTACAGGGTCAATCGGGCAAATCTGCTAAAACAGAAATTGAAGAACAAACTTATCTGGTTGATGCAAGTGTAGTGGGAAAAAGAAAAAAAATATGGACCTAAAAATTTAAAAACCCCAAAAACCTATCCAGCTCTAGAGGATACAAAATAAATGATGTGTTCCCAATCTAAATACACGGGTAAAGCATACGTGTAGGAGTTGTGTATCTCATACAACTCTGTTGTTGACATGGTTTTAAGATTCGAAAAAATATGGCGAAATTAGCTGAATTAATTCTGAATTTTGAATGACCGAATTAAAGTGTACATGTATCAAAAAATTTACAAAACTTCATCAAATTAATTCACTTAATTCGAAATAAATAGTAAAATTTTGGTTAATTTCTCAACGTTTAGCATTTTTAGTACAAAAATTGCAAAAATTCGCCGAATTAATTCGTTCAATTCAAGGTAAACAGTAAATTTAGAGAAGTTTGGAGAATTTTTTGCCAAAACGTTGGTAAAACACACCAATTTATAAGGATATGATAAAACACGCATGATAAAACACTTATAGCTTAATATATCATAAAAACAATCATTTAGGGCAACTTACGCAAGATTAATATCGTTTCACTCATTTTGGCAAAAATTCTCCAAACTTCTCTATGTTAATTTTTTTTACAAAAATTCCCTAACCCGATTTGAACTTCCCCAAATTAATTCTGAATTTTAACTGACAGAAGTTTAAGGCGAAGTCGAAGTTTAGAACCTTGGTTGTTGAGAGTCCTGGTCATAGTAGGAGTTAAGAAGCTTAGGTGTTTAACTGTTTGTTAAAGATTCTTAGTAGGAGTGAGGTGTTTAACGTGTTTGTTAAAGAGTCCTAGCAGGAGTTGGTTGTTTTCCCTTTAATAAATGTAAGCTCGGTATAGAGCAAATCATCAAGGAGAATATTTTAGTGAAATCGTTGGAGGTCTAATTCCCCTCGAAGAGAACTCTTTTCATCTTTTTCTGCTTTTATCTTTATTTTTTCAAATTTGAGATCCAACATTTTGGTATTAGAGTGGCTGATCCCCGACACATTTATGGTTGGAAAGAGAATGAAGCAGAAATTGAAAAAGTTAAGAGGACAATCATGCACGACAGTTGAGGCAATCATGCAAAAAACTTGACATCTTGGGCACGAAGTATGATCATCTCTACCACTGTAGCTACAATGGCCATGACTCAGGTAGACACCACGATGGATTCGGGTGGAGATCAACAACACCAGAACCATCATGATGGAGAAATCAGGAGGGGGACGGTAGCAACTCGATCAACGCAAGGATGATTTACTTAGAATTTCTATGATTGGATGGCAATGACCCTTCAAGTTGGCTTTATCGTGCTAAGCAGTTTTTTAACAACTACCAAACGCCCGGTTACAGGATGATAAATGGCTGTCAAACACATAAACAAACCAACAGTTTCCCTATTCGTCAACTGACACCTGAAGAAGTAGAGAAAAGGAGGAAGCAAGGACTGCACTACAACTGTGATGAGAAATACTCCAGAGGGCATCAATGCAAAAAATAAGCAGCTATTTCTCATCGAGGGTCCTTGGCCGAGCGATGAAGCCAATTCAGAGGAAGAAGAAGCTATGAGAGCCGTGGAGATTGAGCATGAACACCAGGAACGGTTTCCAGAATATCAACACTGAGGACAAGGTTCTTATTAAGGGGAGGGGAACGATGTGTTCCTAATCTAAATACATAGGCAGAGCATACATGTAGGAGTTGTATATCTCATGCAACTCTGTTGTTGAGAGTCCTGGGTATAGTAGGAGTTAAGAAGCTCAGGTATTTAATTGTTTGTTAAAGAGTTCTAATAGGAGTTGTTTGCTTTCCCTTTAATAATGTAAGCTCGGTATAGAGCAAATCATCAAGGAGAATATTTTAGTGAAATCGTTGGAGGTCTAGTTCCCCTCGAAGAGAACTCTTCTCGTCTTTTTCTGCTTTTATCTTCTTCTTTTTACAAATCTGAGATCCAGCAGTATATGATCCAAAAACTTTTCAAGGTCATTAACATGAAGAAGTCAAAAAAATCAGTACCCACAAAAACCCATTTCTCTACAAATTAACTGAAACAAAATTTTGTAGTCAAGAAAAAAAAATGTATTTATAGAAGACCTCAGGACTAGCAACCCGAAAACCATTTCATTGCAAGATCGAAAACCTGAACCCACAAAACAAAGACGATACAACATTTAATAAAACTCAATATACTAAAATGATACGAATTGAAATTGAAAACCCATTTCTATGCAAGCATACCCACCAAATCAAATGCTAGCAAAACCAACTTCAGTGGGATTATCAAGATGAATAAGACTCAAAACCCAGTAATCCCCTGAAACCATTTCTTTGCAGTACTGATCGAAAAAGCACCGTATTTTGTGGCTTACTAAGATGAAAAGCACCTCAAAACTAGCATCCCGATAATACCCAATACTTCTGCAAGATATAATAACCCAACCCAGAAACCAGAGATCATAAAAGGAAACCCATTTCACTCATACCAACTGAATCACAGCCCAAAATACATTAACAACCCAACTTCAAAAAACAAAAAAAAAAAAAGGTGGATTTACCTTAACCCCAATGAACCATAGAAATCAATCATTCATCCAACAACCCAAATAAAAAATACCACAAAAAGAGGGAAAATAACGAGAGAGAGAGTTACCTAAGCAGCCGACGGTGGCGGGAGGAGGAGAAGGTTCGAGTAGAGGAAGAGGAAGAGGAAGGAGGGTTCGAGCGTATAAGGACCGTATTTTTTAAATAGTAAAAGCCGAATTATTCGGTTTTAATAAGGGACTTTTCTTGACACCCCAATAATTTTCAAGGGCACCCCGTATTTTTCCCTTAAATATGATGAGCCTTTGATAGCCCCCATACTAAAACCCATTATGAGAGCACCCTTGCCTTGCTCTTCCTACAACTGCTCATCTCCTCCTTCACCCCATCCTTACACCTGAAGGGCAGTAACGCCGTCGTCGACCTCAGAATTGTCGAAGATTGACAGAGAAACGCCAGAGAATCATCGTATTTTGGTACAATGCAAAAAAAATGATTGAAAGAGTAGAAAATCCAGAAAATGAAGTGAATAGCTCACTTAAATCGACTAGATGTGTGAAAAAATCGTCTCAAGTGGAAGAGAACATTCTACAAACATCTTCACCGGTAATAGAGCTAACTTCACTATTACTAGCATCTTTGCCCCATTTTTTGCATATTGTATAAATGTCTGCAACTCATCATGTCGGTTTCTCGCCACTGACATGGCTTCATCCATGTCGGTTGGATTCCACTGAAATGGATGAAGCAATTTCAGTTAAACATAACCGAATATGCTAAAATTTTAAATATTTGTCCTTACTGTCCTATATTTTTGGCATTAGAAACATAATATTGATGATGTGGAATATGCTAAAGGCATTCAACTCCCAATGATCCATGTACAACAAGAAGTAAGTAGGTGTTTAATTTGTTTTGGTTTCTTAGTTTATTTATACATTAAATGATATTGATGTTAACTCTTTTTACTGTAGAACTCCATAAGTAATGATGATGACCCTGGATCAGAATGTCTTACTAGCGATGTGACATGTCACTTTACAACTGATATGGTATGTTATTCATCGATTCCATTTTTGTAATTTTCTTTCATTTAAACCATTATGTACGTGTTCGGTTTACAAGCTTGTTACATGAATGTAGGTCTTTAACACCCGTGATGAACTTGTTAAATGGTGTCGAGATGTTGGGAAAACTATTGGGACATATGTTGTAATTAAAAAATCAAATAGTGGTGATTTGGGTAGGACCCCGAGAATCACATTTGCTTGTGAGAGGGGTAGAAAGTTTAGGGACCATAAAAGTAAGGGAAATTTCAAGAAGAAGCCTGAAATTTGACGAACTGGTATAAAACAATGTGAGTGCCCTTTTGCATTGAAAGGCATTAAACTTCTGGTAAGTGATGAGTGGAAAGTTCAAGTTCAGTGTGGCCTTCACAACCATCCACTAGCGAAAAATTTGGAAGGTTACTCCTATGTCGGAAGGCTCACACATGAAGAATAACATATTTTAAAAGAAATGTGCAAGGCTGGTGTTAAGCCAAGGGAAATCCTCAATACATTGAAGCAGAGAGACAGATTGAATGCGTCTACGATTAGGACAATATATAATGCCCAAGTGAAGATGAAAGTTTCTGAAATGGCTGGAAGGACGCAAAGTTGTGGATGCCTACAACCCCTTTTTTGTTGTGGTTTGTGGTCTTCGAACCTTGTAATTATTTCAAAGTCACTTAAAATGAAAGTAATATAAATTAAGTAAAAAAAAAAGTGCAGACAACCTTAGAACAGGCTTTATCGGTCTCATCCAACCAACATATTGGAGACAAAGTCAGTTGGATCCATCTGACATTTGTTTGTTCATATCGGTGGCATGCAACTGACACTAAGAAAAACTCAGGCTCCAGGAGAGGGACAGAGAAATGTTGTCAGTTATATATTACCGACACTCTCTATCGGTCTCATCCAACCAACATATGTGAGACAAAGTCAGTTGGATCCAACTGACATTTGTTTGTTCATATCGGTGGCATGCAACTGACACTAAGAAAAACTCAGGCTTTAGGAGAGGGACAGAGAAATGTTGCCAGTTATATACTACCGACACTCTCTATCGGTCTCATCCAACCAACATATGTGAGACAAAGTCAGTTGGATCCAACTGACATTTGTTTGTTCATATCGGTGGCATGCAACTGACATTAAGAAAAACTCAGGCTTTAGGAGAGGGACAGAGAAATGTTGCCAGTTATATACTACCAACACTCTCTATCGGTCTCATCCAACCAACATATGTGAGACAAAGTCAGTTGGATCCAACTGACATTTGTTTGTTGATATAGGTGGCATGAAACTGACACTAAGAAAAACTTAGTGAATCTGTTTGTTGGTTTTTCATTCGTAATCTCTTACCTAATTGATCAAACATGGAACATTTAACAAAAAGAGATTATGATCACCATACATGGAACAATTAACAAAAAAGATTATGATCACCATACATGGAATAATTAACAATAAAAAAGGCTCACAAGCCTCAATAAGTTTATGGCATGTATGTCTAAAAAATGGCTCACAAGCCTCAATAAGTTTATAGCACGTATGCCTCAAAAAAGACTCACAGACTGTTAAAAAATAAAAAAATTCTTCTAATTTTTCTTTTTTTCTTTCTTTCTCTTTTCCTTTTCCGTGCCTTTTCCCTTTTCCTTGTGCTGCACCTTTTCTTTCCTTTCTCATTTTCCTTGGTTGTTGTCTTCTCTTGTCCCCTTCCCCGTTTTCTTGAATAGCACCTTCCTCCAAATTGTGGGTCCTGTGGAGGTATTGGATCTACTGGGTGAGATGTTGGATCTGCTGGGTTAGCTACTGGATCTGTTGGTTGAGTTTCAGACCGCAAGATGTTATAGATTTGTCTCTCTCTAATCAACATCTCATCGATGTCTTGATCTTTGCCTTTTGCAAATGATTCCTCTAATAGTCTCAAGGCCATCTCCAACTGTTTTATTTGCAACAAATGAAGAATATGAGTTAGCTTGATGTTAAAGATACAATAATAATTTTAAAAAATGTTATAATGTAGATAAATTCATACCAATCCAGCATCCACTGCAATTTCATATGATTGACAACCAGTTCTTTGCTTGGGGTTTTGGACACACTTGTGGGATATCCTATGAAACCATTCAAGGTATCCATCCACACAGTCCCAAGGCTTTATGATAATGCTTCCACGTTCTTCGGCCAACAAAACATGGTTATGCCATCTACTCCAATATTGATCCAATAAAGAGTATTCTACCTCGTAACTTTGACTCGTCATACCCCTAGTCGCCCGAACGTGAGCTAGTGGCTCAGGAGGAATGGTTTGAACCCGACGGAACTGTCTAAGCACACGGTCTGGGTGATATGGCTTGATGATATCAAAAGAGAGAAGACAACCAGTGTAGTAAGTGGCATCTACAAATGGATAATGTTCTCTACTATCTTTGTATGGCTCCCAAATGAACTACATTAAACATTCATGGAAACATATGATATAAACTAATAAAGTACTATGCTAGGTAAGAAATGCATCTACACTTACATCAATTGATGATATATTGTCTAATTGCTCCCCAAGTATTATTAGGTTGGCGCTTGGATCTCCAGATTGTGTTTTTGGAATCAACGCCTAACACGTGGCCATTCTTCTACATAAGTCAGGTTCGGAGCTGATCTTCCCACTCTAAAGTGTTCATATATCCATACCTGTATAATGTTATAACATTATATAAATACTACAAAAGTTAAAAGGTTGACTTAAAAGTTAATGTGTTTGAGTTGTATACCTCTAACAAAGTTAAATAGCTTGCAATCTGTTTCACCTTCACCCTTGAAGCTTGACCCAACTGACGATATAAAAATGCAAGTCCTCCTGCTCCCCATGCATATCCATGCACCTCTTCAAGGTTCATAAAATTCTGTAAGTACCAAATAAGTTCTCGAATCCCGGTCTTATCAGCGAAAAGAGTGCATCCTAACAAGTATAGTAAATATCCCCTCACAGCACAATCAACTTTTCTCTCCGGGGCATTTGTAGGCACACCACTTAATTTGCCACGCAACCACTCCATCCTAACAGTAAAACCCCAATTTCTATCTATCTCGTCATTTGCATCATCATCGGTCACTCACAAACCCCTTTTTAACAAATCCACAGCATCCGTATAGTCAATGGCATCCCCCGTCACCGCCTTCCATAGAATCGGGATATAAAGAAGTTGTTTGACATCATCGATGGTAACCGTCATCTCCCCGAATGGGAGGTGAAATGTGTTGGTCTCCGGATGCCATCTCTCAACGAATGCCGAAACTAGGACCCGGTTGATGTATTTATATGAATACCCAGCCAAAAGAGACAATCCAAAACGAGTGACCTTCTCCTTAAACCTATGACATTCTTTATCTAATTTTTAATCCACCAACTTTTGAGCGTGATGAATGCATTTGAGGGGACCTCGTTCCTACAAATATTAAAAAATAAATAAATTAGATTATATATATATATATATATTCAACTATCGTTATATACCTGTTTTTGCCAAATTGCAAATGCAACATGGGTCTTGAAACTTTTTAGTATTGATGGGTCTTCAGGACCTCCAATAGCTCCTTCCACAATTGACTCTTCTTCCAAGATAAATTCCTCCCCAATGGGAGGTTTGCTCTCTTGTGGTGTAGAGGTTGAAGCAGGTTGATCTAATGGAGGAGGTGTAGGAATCAAGGCAGGATCATCTCGAACTAGCTCTCCTTCCACTACTAGGACCTCTCGGGTCTCAGATTGACTTTCTTGCAATATAGATATCAAAGGCTCTTCGACAACCTAAATATAATACAAAACAGTTTAAAATTAAATCAATAGGCAACATTGGAGAAAAAATATAAATGAAACAATCTCTACAACTCAAAAAAAAATCTCACATCTCTTGTTGACAACTTCTCTTGGGCCTCACTAAGACGCTTTCTATGCGATGCTGTGGGAGCGTGTCATTTTTTTAGTGCATCAGGAGCGAGTGACTTAGTAAGATTTCTTCCCGTTATTGTCACCTAATAAGAAGAACAACCTTGTCATGTTAGAAATAGAAAAAAGAACTAAATCAAATTTTATTAATAGAAGACGGTTGGATCCAACTAAAGCCGTCATCAAAATTTCGATTGGATCCAATTAATAATAATAGTTCAGTTTTTCTTAATGTCGGTTGGATCTTACTAAAGTTGTCATTATAATTTCAATTGGATCCAACCAATACTAAGGAATTATGACCTTTTCTTAATGTTGGTTAGATCCAACCAAACTTGTAATAGTAATGTCGGTCAATTCCAACCAAACCCTTTGAGGCATTTTATCAAACACTATCACTTCATTTTTTGACTTACCATTTTTACTTCCATTCCTCGGCATGGATTCAGAGAATCCAACGGTGGTTTTGCTTTGGCTAAAAGTACATGCCATCTCAGCACTATCATCATCGTTGGATTCTTAGAATCCACGCCGAAAGAAGAGAAGTGAAAATGGTTGTAAAAAAGAATAAAAATACCGAAATAAGATAATGGTTAGAAAAACATTCACAAAAAACTCAATAAATATGTAGTTTTAGATGATAAAACTCAAGAAAACTAAAAAAAAAATGGAAGAAAATGGGGAATGGTTGGATGGAATAGAGAAATCAAAGTTCAAAAAGAAAAGAAAATAACTAAAACTCACCGGAATGTCAACCAGAGGGCGTAGTATTGCTGGAAGGTTTTGTCGATGTTGTAATTTCGCCGGAGAATGTTGCCGATGCCGACGTCGGAGAAGAAGGGGTAGGAGAACAGTTGGGAGGAAGAAAAACCAAAGGGAACCCCAAGCTTTTTACTAAGATGGGTGGGGTGCCTTTAAGCAATGGGGTGCCCACTCAAGTTTTTTAAAATGGGTTGGGCGCCCTTATAACTTGGGTGCCCTTGTAAGATTTGGGGTGCCAATAAAATTTACCCTGGGATATTGGCACCCGCATTTTCGCTCAATAAACCCAAAAATCACATCCCGCCTTTTTTTAACTCATCACACCCATAAATTAAAAAAAAAAAAAAAAAAAAAAAAAAAAAAAAAAAAAAAAAAAACCCAAAAAAAAATAGGAAAGAAGAAGAAGAAAGAGGAGGCTGCTGGCCATCACCACCGCAGGTACGCCCCCTCTCTCTCTCTCTCTCTCTTTGGTTTTGGGCTGCCTCGGCAGCCCGAAACCAGAGAGAGAGAGAGATAGAGAGAGAGATGGAGGATGCACCTACGATCTTGATGGCGGTGGCTTCCTCCTCCTCCTCCTCCTTTTTTTTTTTGGTTGAGAGGGAGAGGGAGGGGGAGGGGGAGGGGGAGAGAGATCGAGCAAGAGAGAGAAGGAGAGGGAAAGAGAGAGAGTGGCCTCCTCCTCTTTCGTCTTCTTTTATTTTCTCTATTTTTTTTGTTTTATTTTTTATTTTTTGGTGATGGGTGTGATGAGTGAAAGGGAAGGATGGGTTTACTGAGCGAAAACACGGGTGCAATATCCCGACCATTTCACTCTTCAGTAAACCCACCTTAAAATTCTCCCATATCTCTTTACACCCCAAGTGTATCTTGACACCCACCCATCATTAGAAAAAGAAAAGCTGTAGAAGAAGTGGAACCTCCGCCGTTGTCGGTCAATCGCACCACCATTCTCTCTCTCACCATCTCCATCTCTCTCGTTATCTCTCTTCCTATCTCTCTCTCACTCTCTTTCTCTCTCTCTCGCCTTGGCCTCTGGTTGCCGAGGTTGTTATGGCTGCCTCGACAGCTTATAACCAAAGTAGAGAGAAGGGGGGGGGGAGAGAGAGAGAGATAGCAAGAGAGAGAGAAGAGAGAAGGAGAGTGAGATGCGATGGTGATGTGGTGGTGGCAATGACATCCTCTTCTTCTTCTTCTATAGAAGGCAATGTAGTGGCGGCGGCCTCCTTTTTCTTTCTATTTTTTAGGGTAAAAATAAGGGACACATTTGGGGACAAATTTTTCATTTTTTTGTTAAGTGGGCATATTAAGTGAAAAATGGTGTATGCCAATATCCCGTCACTTTGAAAAAAAAAAGCACCAAGATATTGCCACCCGCATTATTATGCTATCCACCCACTTTACATACCCACCCACCATAATTTTGCATTTTTATGTTGCCACCCACCTTCTCCTTCCTCATTTCACCAACCGCTCTCATCCCATCATCCTTTATTTATAATCAGGGAACCAGAAGCAAGGGGTTTGGAAGGCGACCGCATAGCCCTCTGATAAGTCCCTTGGGGTATCCATACTCACTTTAATGTAGATTGTGCCCACATACTAAATACAATACCCCAATCTGAGTTGGAGAGCTATGACGCTAGCTCTCCTTGATAGCAGATGGCCAGCTAGGTATGGTGTGTCACCCTCAGTTGAGTCACGACATGCACTACGAGTTAGATTATCCCTAGACCATCCTCTCATACGTTGCCCTTGCCAATCCTACAATTATTATATGACCTCTCCATGCTGACATGCGACACCAATTAGTGTGATATGGATATCCTTGTGCAGATTCGACCACCCATATGGCGAGCAAGACCGCTTTAGATGAGACATGAGAGTCCCCATGTAAACCGAATAGCCGTATATAAGGCACCATTCATCAAGCGACTCAGATGGCACTTCTACCTGAGACAACCCAGGCACCTGTCCATGAGGCAACCTAGATGGCACCTATTGTAAGGCTCACAACCTAGATTTTGCACTTGTCCGTGAGGCAAACCAGATTGTACTTGTCGTGAGGCAACCCAGATGGCGCCTGTCACAAGGCGTCCAAGAGGAAGCCTTCCAAATCATCCATTTATTCCCATTGAAGCTAACATTCTACTAGTGGTATGTTCCATCCAACACACAAATTAAACAATGAGCTAGGTTAATACCCCTACCAAGTTTTTTCAGGAAGCAACACTGAGAGATGGCTCTGGTATTTTAACGAAGGGTCGGGTTCCGTTGACAACCCTAAAATGATAGGATCCCTTACAGGACACAATAGGGAGCCACATGGCACACTATTAGAGGACTCTGACCGTATGTATGTTTGGCCAATCCATAGGTGGACCTACAAACCAAAAATCCGCCTGATTAGTGATTTCTATGCGTTGGAGCTTTGTATCTCAAATACTGATCAAATTCGGACAGTTGATATCAACCCATGAAAATAAGTCCAATCCAATTGGTAGATAAATCTCATGGCCTTCTTTGTATCGTACAAAGAAATTAACACTTCGAAGAACCCTACATGAAAATGTATATCGTCGAACCCCATTGTAATTGCAGAAAGCAAACCATGAAACCGTTTTCAGAATCCATGAAATATATGGCATAATCAATTGATGCCTCTACTTCTCCATTAATGAATCTTGTTTGGGCAGAATGCTTCTAGCAATCATTCACAAATCACAAACTACACCGAGCCATAGGGCAAGAAATTAATTAATGGAGTGAGTTAGACCTGAAATCCGACGTGATCCATACCACTTGTAGTGGGTTCGGATCCCTGAATTAAGATCCATTTAAGGTACATGATGGGTATGGATCTAGGGAGTTTGAACTGGGTCGTATCAGTTCGGCTCCTATACTTAATTAGGTGTTCCAACCCATGTGTTGTTCATCGATTGGGGGTTCGGACCATGCGTTATGGATCATGGGAAGGGTTGGGATCCTGTGAAATGAATCTGGGTATATATGAAAATTCAATGTTGAAGTTGAACCCGAAAGGGCCAAAACTATCTAGATCCGACCCATTTCATGCCTAGATAAAACAAGCAGGATGCTGCCTCAGGAATTAGAAAACATGAACACAGATTATAAGACACAAACAACCCAAACACCAAAATATTGGAGGAACTGTGTCCAAATTCAAAAGGATCACTCCTACTTTTACTACACAGAATTCAACTTCAAACGAATTTACATCACAAACAACAATCTAAATTCTCAAATCCTCTCTAGTCCACACTCATTTGCCAGGAACAAAGTTGGTAGCATAGGCCCAAGCATTGTTGTTAACTGGGTCGGCAAGGTGGTCGGCCAGGTTCTCCAAAGGTCCCTTACCAGTCACAATTGCCTGAACAAAGAACCCAAACATGGAGAACATAGCAAGTCTCCCATTCTTAATCTCCTTGACCTTCAGCTCAGCAAAAGCCTCAGGATCATCAGCTAACCCAAGTGGGTCGAAGCTTCCACCGGGGTAAAGTGGGTCAGTCACCTCACCAAGTGGCCCACCAGCAATACGGTAACCCTCAACAGCACCCATCAAGATAACTTGTGTAGCCCAGATAGCTAGAATGCTCTGAGCATGCACCAAGCTAGGGTTACCAAGATAGTCAAGTCCACCCTCACTGAAGATCTGTGCACCAGCCTTGAACCAAACAGCCTCACCAAACTTCACACCATTTCGAGAAAGCAATTCAGGGAAGACGCAACCAAGGGCTCCAAGCATGGCCCATCTGCTGTGAATCACCTCCAGCTCACGGTTCTTGGCGAAGGTCTCTGGGTCAGCAGAGAGACCAGCTGTGTCCCATCCGTAATCACCAGGGAATTCACCAGTTAGGTAGGATGGTGGCTCACCAGAGAAGGGTCCCAAGTACTTAACTCGGTCAGGACCGTACCATGGGCTACCGGATGAGATAGGCTTAGGCCTGCCAGCTGTCTTTCTCATGGTGATCCTCCCTTCACCGAGAAGCTCGGAGGCGGAAGGGGCGAGCTTCACTGCCTTTCCGGCTAGAGAAGGAGAGGAGAGAGCCATTGTTGAAGCAGCCATGGTTGTGGAAGGATTGAGAAGAAGAGAAATGAACAACAACAGACTGGTGTTTCCTGTTTGTGGCTCTTGGTGATGGGTTGCATTAATAGGAGTAGAGAGGGAAAGGGTTCTTATCCATGGATATCTATAGCTGTCTTCTCATTGGAGAGTTGGATTCAAGCTTTGGTTATGGACCTAACAGATGGCACTCTCTCCTCCACCAATCCATCAGATAATTTCCTCATAAAATCCAAATTAGGATTTCACTGCTTAGGCTCTGACGAATGTGGAGATTCCACGTGTTGCTTTGAGATTACACTCATCTCTTCTCTCTCTTTGTAGATTTTGAACTGTTCAAGGTAGGATTGAGGAAAATTTTTTTGCTGTGTGGGTCGCGGAAAAAAGTGCCATGTGTCATACTTCATGGCCACATACTTCATGGCCACTGACATGGAGAAATATTAGCTGTCCAATCGAGACTTCAAAATTTGAAATCTCCCCTCCCAAAAATGCCATGTGGAACACCTTTTAGGGCTCACTGACTATATGGATGTTTGCTCAACCGCTTGGCAGACCTACATTTAACAGTTATATTTTAACATCTAAAATTCGTGCTCTAATGCAACGGCCAGAAATTAATTACGATATTAAAATGCTAAAACCAACGGTTTGAAATTACCAATGAAACTGATTTTTGATGTGTAGATCCATCAAGAGGTGGGCCAAGCATCCATAAGGTCGGCGGGCCACCACGTAGAATTTTTGGAGGGGGACATCAAACTCGGACTCACTGACAACATGGATGTTTGGTCCATGGTGGGCGTACACACCAGAAACCAGCTTCATATATCGGTGATTTCTAGCAGATGGGTTTATGTACCCCAAATAATGCTCGAATATCCTAGAGCAAAAAAAGTCAACCATGAAAAATGTTCGAATCTGACGGTTAGAAAACACTAATCAGAATTTTTTTTTTTTAATATGTAGATCCACCAAGTGATGGGCCAAACATTCAGAAGAATGTTCCATGTGGTGTGTTTTTAAGCGACCCTAGATGGATCGCATTGGCGCTGCTATGCGCACCTCGGGCGAAAATGTGTGTTTGGTGCGCGTGACACACAATGCGCACTAGGGCCGTCAATGTACACCGTGGCATGAACAATTTTGGTTCTGAGTAGCTTGATGAACCAAACCGGCCAATAGGAACCGAAACCGATATAACTACAATGTTAAATATATAAATATAGTGTTAAAATTGTCATATTATCAAGATTGGAACCAATGTACTTGGAACTGGAACCAGAATTGACCTGGAACCGAACAATTGGTCCGGATCCATCATTTTGGTAATCAGAACCAATTGGAATCAGATCTGATAAGAACCAACAATTTTGGTTCCCGTTCTAGGTACATTAGGAGCCAATCCGGAACCGACCCATTGACACCCCAAGTTTTTTTTTTTCTTGTAAGGCAGATATAATATTAACTAACCAAACCCAAAAGCCACAACCACCATCCCACTAGTCTGAGGATAATCCAAGCAACTCTCTAGACAAAATGGTATCTAACCAATCTGGAGGGCTGGGCTCGGGTCCACAGTTGAGGATGAGAAAAAGTACGTGCCCTATGGGCAATAGTATGAACAGAGCAATTATTATAGACGATCAGTAATTTAGAAAGAGAGATTGTGAAAGAAGAGAGAGACGTCCAAAATATGAGCACAAATACTAGAAGCTGCCGAGTCAATATGCCAAGATCCATTCTACTGCAAGATATCGATGAGGCCCTTTGCCCTAGATTCCACCAAAATATTTTTGATATCCGCATCTCTCACAGCTTGAAGACTGACTAGGATAGCCTTAATTCATTTCTACTTCCTCTACCGAGCAAGCTTAAGAAGGGTGGGCTCCTGTCAAAGTAAAAGAGTGAGAGTGATATCTTATAATAAAGCCCAAATTAACCAGCTTTACAAGTCGAGAAGTCATATGCCACATCCGTATTCAGCTTAATTATGGCCCATAGGGGCGATGGCTAGATTCGATTTAAAGTCATTTGCTCCTCTTGAGGGTTCAAAAATATTAATTTTGGTATCTATTTAAGGAAAGTGTGAGGACCTTGCCGAGAATAAGAGAAGATTTCCTCATTTCTGGCTAATCACAGTCTCCAAAGAATAACACAAGCAAAGGCTAGTAAGAATTTATCTAGTAAGAAAAAGTACGTGCCCGTAGTATAGTAGTATGAAAGGAGAGAGAGACATCCAAAATATGAGCTCAAATACTACAAGCTGCCCAGTCAATATACCAAGATCCCTTCTACTGCAAGATATCAATGAGGCCCTTCGCCTTAGATTGCACCAAAATATTTTCGATATCCGCATCTCTCACAGCTTGAAGGCTGACTAGGATAGCCTTAATTCGCTTCTACTTCCTTTGCCGAGCAAGCTTGAGAAGGGTGGGCTCCTGTCAAAGTAAAAGAGCGAGAGTGATATCTTATAATAAAGCCCAAATTAATTAACCAGCTCTACCAGTCGAGAAGTCATATGACACATCCGTATTCAGCTTAATTATGGCCCATAGGGGCGATTGCCAGATTCAATTTAAAGTCATTTACTCCTCTTGAGGGTTCAAAAATATTAATTTTGGGATCTATTTAAGGAAAGTATGAGGATCTGGCCGAGAACGAGAGAAGATTTCCTCATTTCTAGCTAATCACAGTCTCGAAAGAATAACACAAGCAAAGGCTAGTAAGAATTTATCTAGTAAGAAAAAGTACTTGCCCATAGCGTAGTAGTATGAAAGAAGAGAGAGACATCCAAAATATGAGCACAAATACTAAAAGCTGCCCAGTCAATATGCCCAGATCCCTTCTACTGCAAGATATCGATGAGGCCCTTCGCCGTAGATTCCACCAAAATATTTTTGATATCCGCATTTCCCACAGCTTAAAGACTAACTAGGATAGCCTTAATTCGCTTCTACTTCCTCTGCCGAGCAAGCTCGAGAAGGGTGGGCTCTTGTACGTCAAAGTAAAAGAGCGAGAGTGATATCTTATAATAAAGCCCAAACCAGCTCTACCAGTCGAGAAATCCTATGCCACATCTGTATTCAGCTTAATTATGGCCCATAAGGGCGATTGCTAGATTCGATTTAAAGTTATTTGCTCCTCTTGAGGGTTCAAAAAATATTAATTTTAGGATCTATTTAAGGAAAGTGTGAGGATCTGGCTGAGAATAAGAGAAGATTTCCTCATTCTAGCTAATCACAATCTCCAAAGAATAACACAAGCAAAGGCTAGTAAGAATTTATCTAGTAAGAAAAAGTACGTGCCCGTAGCGTAGTAGTATGAAAGAAGAGAGAGACATCCAAAATATGAGCACAAATACTAGAAGCTGCCCAGTCAATATGCCAAGATCCCTTCTACTGCAAGATATCGATGAGGCCCTTCGCCCTAGATTCCACCAAAATATTTTTGATATCTGCATCTCTCATAGCTTGAAGACTAACTAGGATAGCCTTAATTCGCTTCTACTTCCTCTGCCGAGCAAGCTCGAGAAGGGTGGGCTCCTGCCAAAGTAAAAGAGCGAGAGTGATATCTTATAATAAAGCCCAAACCAGCTCTACCAATCGAGAAGTCCTATGCCACATCTGTATTCAGCTTAATTATGGACAACAGGGGCGATTGCTAGATTCGATTTAAAGTCATTTGCTCCTCTTGAGGGTTCAAAAATATTAATTTTGTGATCTATTTAAGGAAAATGTGAGGATCTGGCCGAGAATGAGAGCAGATTTCCTCATTTCTGGCTAACCACAGTCTCCAAAGAATAACACAAGCAAAAGCTAGTAAGAATTTATCTAGTAAGGAAAAGTACGTGCCCGTAGTGTACATAGTAGTATGAAAGAAGAGAGAGACATCCAAATATTAGCACAAATACTAGAAGCTGCCCAGTCAATATGCCAATATCCCATCTACTGCAAGATATCGATGAGGCCCTTCACCCTAGATTCCGCCAAAATATTTTTGATATCCGCATCTCTCGCCGCTTGAAGACTGACTAGGATAGCCTTAATTCGCTTCTACTTCCTCTGTTGAGCAAGCTCGAGAAGGGTGGGCTCCTGTCAAAGTAAAAGAGCGAGAGTGATCTCTTATAATAAAGCCCAAACCAGCTCTACCAGTCGAGACGTCCTATGCAACATCCATATTCAGCTTAATTAACATGGCCCATAGGGGGGGATTGCCAGATGCGATGCAAAGTCATTTGCTCCTCCTCTTGAGGGTTCAAAAATATAAATTTTGGGATCTATTTAAGGAAAGTGTGGGGATCTGGCTGATAATGAGAGAAGATTTCCTCATTTCTGGCTAACCACAGTCTTCAAAGAATAACACAAGCAAAGGCTAGTAAGAATTTATCTCGAATATCTCCCTTTTTCTTGATACCTTTTTTAAATAGGCCACCGAACTACTCAAATTTTTTTGAGGGGGATAATAGGGATATCCTGATGGAGAATGGCAAGGCAAACACGATACATTTACTAAAGTGACACTTAAAGAGTGCATGTACAGTATCCTCATCACAATTACGGCATCGGGGGCAGGAGGGATCGATATACGTGATCCTTGAAGTAACTTTGGATTTGGTCGGAAGGAGATCACAGAATAATTGCCAAATGAAAAATTGAGCCTGAAACGAGAACATATATATTTTGACCTGCATGATGAGGGAGTAAAGAGCGATACACAAATTTAACGGAGAACTCTTCTTTTGGCCGTGGGACCTAGTCTGGTAGTTTCTCTGTTGGCTATTCTCCAAATAAGATGATCTTTAATTTGCTCTTTCGCAAACTGGATGCTTTTCCAACACCATGAATTAGACTGTTCACTAGTCGCTTTCAACATGGAAGAATTGGGGAAGTGTTTGGCTTTGAGTACCTTAGCAATGTGAGATTGAGGTTGGCCCAGAATTTTTCAGACATTCTTTGCCAGAAGATCGATATTCATATGTCTGAAAGATCGAAATCCCATTCCTCCCTGCTGTTTTGATTGGCACAAGTTCGCCCAATTCATAAGATGAATAGATCGATTCTTCGAGGAGCCGTCCCACTAGAAATTGCAGATGAGCGAATCCATCTTGTTACATAGAACTTTAGGGAAAAGAAACGATTGTATTTGATATACCAGTATAACTGCCACCACCGCTTCAATCATAGTAGCGCGACATGCTTGGGCTAAAGTGTGGGATCTCCAAACCATTATCAGTTGATCAATCTTTTCCATGGTGAAGGAGAACGTTCTGACCTTGGATCTTCCCACAAAAAGAGGGGTACCTAGATATTTTTGGGATGTGCAGATTTGTAATTGGGAGAATATTTGAGAGTTCCTTTTTTCTGTTGTCGATGTAAATTTGGGTTGAACATGATTTATTGATTTGTCCAAATTAATGTCCTGACCTGACACCTGACACAATTCATCAAGAATGTCCTTGAGATGACGAAAGTCCACAAGATTGGCTATATTAAATAGAAGGCAATCGTCAGCAAAAAGGAGGTGAGAGATAGGGATGCCTCCCCTAGAAAATTTAAGGCCATGAATTTGGTTATTTTGTTCAGCCTGCTGCAGCATAGTTGACAAGACATTCATACCAATGATAAAAAGGAATGGTGAGAATGGATCCCCTTGCCTTAGGCCTCTGGCCAGTTAAAGAAGCCCGTGGGGCTGCCATTAATGAGTATCAAAAAAGTGATTAATGACATACAATTCATAATTCATTCGATCTACTGCTCTACAAATCCCATAGCCTTCATAGTCTGGCGAATGAATGTCCATTCCATTCTCTCATAAGCCTTTGATATGTCTAGCTTAATAGCCATCAGTCCATGTTTCCCGCGAGCTTTTTTTCAATACATAGAAAGCTTCCTGAGCCAATATCACATTGTCAGAAATCTATTTCACTAGGATGAAAGTAGCCTGATTTGGAACAATGCATTTATCCAGAACATCCTTGAGTTGAGTTGCCAGAATCTTAGAGATAATTTTGTACGAAACATTACAAAAACTATGTAACGCCCTTGGCCCACACCGGTATGATATTGTCCGTTTTGAGGTAATCTCCCTCATAGCTTTGTTTTCTTTATAGAAAATGCCTCATACTAGATAAGGCCAAGTTTGCCCTTATAGCCCAGGCTCTGAACGTTCTCTTGTCCGATATATGTGTGACTAAACTCAAGCACCTACCTGCCATTCCACCCAGCAACCCCAGACTAACCCCTTGAGTTTAGTCCCACATAGGACAAGAGAACGTTAATAAACTAAAATATAAGGGCAAGCTGGCCCTATCTGGTATGAGGCCTTTTCCATAGAGAAAAACAAAGCCGTGAGGGGGATGACCCCAAAGTGGACAATATCATATCGGTGTGGGCTAAGGCTGTTACAAATGGTATCAAAGCTGAGGAAGGCTCTTCTTGTCGGGTGGGGTGAATGTCAAGATATAGTCGGTGTGCCACGCCGGGGTTGGTGGGTGGAATGGTAGGTAGGTGCTCGAGTTTAGTCTCACATCGGACAAGAGAACATTCAGAGCCTGAGCTATAAGGGCAAGTTTGACCCTATCTGGTATGAGGCTTTTTCCATAAAGAAACAAAGCCGTGAGGGGGATGACCCCAAAGCGGACAATATCATACTAGTATGGGCTAAGGGCGTTACAGACTAATTGGCCTGGAATGACTAATAAACTTTGGAGATTGAATTTTTGAAATCAGGGTAATATTTGTTTGATTTAAGCTCGCCAAGTTAGGGTTGGAATAAAAAAATTCCATCACCATTTTACAAATGGACTCTTTAGTATCCTGCCGCTAGTGTGGGTAAAATAATCAAGTAAATCCCAAAGCCTTAATCTCCTCATCCGACACAGGGCTTATGAGAAAATCATTGTCACCTGAGAAGATTTGAAGGAGAGTGAGTGAATCAACACAATCCAAATTAGTTGGGTTGGAGGAAGAGAATAAGAAACAAAAGCCTTGCCTACAGACCAGGGGGGATGGGGATTTCCTTTGGAATCCTTGATGCAATCAATCTTGTTATTCCTTTTGCAGATAAGGGTGGAGAGATGAAAGAATTTAGAATTTTGATCTCCTTCTTGCACCCACACTTCTCTCGATTTGTCCCGCCATAACATTTCTTCTTTGGGAAGCACAAGATCCAACTCCTTCGTAAAAAATCCTCCTAAGCCTGCTCATTCTTCCTCTCATTAGAAGATTGAATTTCAGCTAACTTAGATTTAAGGAATTGTATCTTCTCACCGACCAATCCATGTTTCTCCTTATTCCATTTTTTTAATTTAACCTTGGTAAGCCCTATTTTCTTTCGGAGTTGAATTTGGTTTGATCTATTGACACTCCCTCCGCAAGCTGTCTCCACAATTTTTTGACATTAGTACCTTGTTTCCACATCGCTAACAATCCCCCACTATGTCCCGAGGTCGGCTGAATGCAGAAATTAGGGTAGCCTAATCTCTTATTCAAGTCCAAACTTTGATCATATTGTCACCTAGTCTCCAAAAGGAATATCATATCTGGATGATGCTCTTCAATGTGGGTTTTGAGATTCCTAACTGTTGAGGGTTTCCCACACCCTTAGTTATAATGATCGTTTTAACGGAATCCGAACATTATTTTGTACGTTGTTATCAATGTTATCCTGATAAAAATTAACTTTTTTAAAATTACTTTGACCTTATCTAGCCCTGATGTGACCATTATAATGGATATAACTATACTAATGAGCATATTTAAGCATTGATTTAAAGACTTGCAAGAATGAGACGACATACAATTAGAAACCTAGAATAAGTTAGATGCATTAAAGGCGACGGCCACATAGTTGGTAAGAGATGGAGCAGCTACTAAGTAGTAAATAAGGACTACATGATAAACATAGAAATAGAAGATGTTAAACTTAAAGAGATTAGAGAGCATATAAACTTTCGATTAGGGTTAAAAAAGATAAAGAAGCTTTGGCTAAGATGAACATAGGAAAGATTCTAACCTACATAGTTTTAAAATAGATCGAGGTTTGTAATTGCATGAAAGAAACTAGATTATCTTAATTAATTAAGTTATTTAACAAGATTTAATGGAGAATTAGTTTGTCTTCAAGCTAAGGAGTTAAACCATATCTACGCCATTTTTTTTACTTACATATAATGGATAAGTTTCATGAAAGGATAAAAAATAAAAAATAAAATTTACATGGTATTTATTAACTTAAAAAATGTGATAATTCCTCGTGAGTTAATTTGGTAGGTATTAAAAAAAAGGGAATTTTTGACATACCTCCATGTTATCTTTGAAATTTGACATACCCCCACAATTTGAAAAAAACCGACTTATCCCCTATGACCGGATCAACCATCTATGACCGTTAGTTGACTCAAATTTGACTAACAATTTTTTAAAAAGGATGAAAATGTCTCAACCTTATAACATGTGGGTTGGGGCCAAAACCCTAATCCCAAATCAAAGGGTTGTGGTGGACGGCCGGCCACTAGATTCCAGTGGGTTGGCTACCATCACCAACGACTAATCTATCAGATTCTCGTGGCCGCCCGACTACCACTCCAACGAGCAAAATAAATAAATAAATGAGAAAAGAAAAACATATAAAATTTATGTTTATTTGATTAGCTTTCTAAAGAGCTCAAGATTATGCAATTCGGATATGAATGGCGTTATGGCCAAATTTGAGTCACAAAATAACTTGTTTTTGAGTTTGCTAAATCTAGTATGTTTGAGAAGAAGGGACATGGGGTTTCTTTTCTTATTCATTTATGGTGATTTTGTTTTCTATCATCGTTCATGGTGTTTTGTTGCCCGAGAATGTCTGGGTTCATCTAGCTCGTGGTTAGTTTTTGGGGTTTCTTTGGATACAGAGCGCATGGGTTGGGCACAAGTTTGGGCATTATTAGGTCATGACGAGCCTTGTGTTCAACTATTTTGCCCAGATCTTTACTGGGAATTGTCTTACAGGGATCAGTATGGGTTGGTGGAAGTGGACCCACGATGTCCATCACATTTCCATTAACAGCCTGGACTTCGATCTGGATCTTCAACACATACCCTTCTTCGCCATATCATCAAGCTTGTTCAATTCGATTGTCTTGTTTTTGTGAGAGGAAGATGGATTTTGATTATGTTGCTAGAATTCTAGTGAGTTACCAGCATTGGACTTACTACCATGTTATGTGCTTTGCTCGGAATTAGCTTTTTAAGTTTGAAGAAAGGGACATTAATTTTCTAAAAAATTGTTAGTCAAATTTGAGTCAACTAGCGGTCATAGATGGTTGACTAGGTCATAGGGGGTAAATCAGCTTTTTCAAATTGTGGGGGGCCATGTCAAATTTCAAAGATAACATGGGGGATATGATAAAAATCATCAAAATTATTAAGGACATGTATGCTAGAGCAGCAATGACTAGTGTGTAAATAGTTTGATGAAACTATCATTAAAAAAAAGATAAAATCTCATATTTTTTTACTTGTGACTCGACTCAACTGAGCCTCTAATGGACTCGGACAAGTTTTAGTCATAGTAGCAAATCTCCACTTAAAACCCGACCTTTTGAAAAAATCCTAATCTTTTGAAAAGAAAAAAAAAACGTTTCAAATCACCGTGTCTTTTAAAATATTAGAAAAAAAAACACGAAATATTCAATAATCCGAAACATTCCCGTAATTTAAAATTTTTCAAAAAATCTCATAAATAAAACTCATTCTTGTTTTAAAAGTTGAAGAATATTTTATTTATAATATATATTACCAATTTCTATGTTTTAAAAAATATCTTTAGAAAAGATTAACAGATTCCTACACATTTGGAGACCTTGATAATTTTTGAAAATTATTGGTGTTTTACCGGTACATAACGTAACGGGGAGATCTGAATCCGTTATAACGGCCGTTTTTTAAACTAGCGTTCATATTACTTAGATTTGAGGGAAATATCATACAATTTCAGTTGTATTATACTTATATTGCCACCCAATCCACATGCATTTTGGGCATATATATACACACGTTTTATTAAGTACCTAGTTTTTTGGACTAAATAAGTATTAAACCCGAAGTCCTCACTTGTTGATCTTTTGACGTTCTCGTCTTTTTGACTCCCTTTTTTTTTTTTTGAACCCAAATCGTTTTTAACCCATTTTTCAAGGGGCGAATTTTTGCCGTTTCACGATTTTCTAACTGGCGATTTGCTAACCAAGGTTTTAGTTTACTCATTAAAAAGCTACCCAAACCCTGTTGAGTTGAGTCGACTCGGTGAGTTTTGAGTTGAACCCTCGAGTTTTAAAACCATGCTACAGTGGTTCCCTAGAAACAAAACAAATTGAAAAGAGACAAGATTAAACCACTTCCATCACCATTAATGGAAGTAGATGGCACTCTCTTTCGGATCAATCTAGTCCATTCAATAAGTGGGCCACCTCTTCGAATTTTATTCAACTAGGAACATTAAGGCAGACTTGGGTCCACACACTGAATGGTTCTGGATCGAGATACTTGGTAGCATGAAACTCCCTAGTGCTAGGCAGCATGATGTCATATTTCCCAAAGATATACTTCGATCAGATTAGACACTTGGCATCTGCTAGTTGGTCGACCAAGAACCCACACAAGATAGAATAGTGGAGGAGAGTCGCCCAACAAAAATCTTTGGTGATTGCATGGTAGAGAGAGTGCCAAGTGGACACTGGACACAAGGAAAAAAACAGCCAAAAACCATCACCCAATGAGAAGACAGATACAGATATCCTAAGATAAGGAGTAAGGATAATTACAGTGTCACCCGTTGTTGGACACAAAGAAACGACATTGACCTCTTGACTATCATCCACGTGTTACAATCTATTGGGGTTTCAGGCTTTAACCGTCCAACTACAGGTGATTGATAACACCACCCCTTCTTCTCTACTTCTATTAATACAGACTCCAAAACCTCCGACTAAGAACCACAAACATCTCTTGCTTGCAGTGTAATTGATCTCTCTTCTCTGTTTGTCAGCCATGGCCGCTTCAACAATGGCTCTCTCCTCTCCTTCTCTAGCTGGAAAGGCAGTGAAGCTCGCCCCTTCCGCCTCCGAGCTTCTCGGTGAAGGGAGGATCACCATGAGAAAGACAGTAGGCAGGCCTAAGCCTATCTCATCCGGTAGCCCATGGTACGGTCCTGACCGAGTTAAGTACTTGGGCCCCTTCTCTGGTGAGCCACCATCCTACCTAACTGGTGAATTCCCTGGTGATTACGGATGGGACACAGCTGGTCTCTCTGCTGACCCAGAGACCTTCGCCAAGAACCGTGAGCTGGAGGTGATTCACAGCAGATGGGCCATGCTTGGAGCCCTTGGTTGCGTCTTCCCTGAATTGCTTTCTCGAAATGGTGTGAAGTTTGGTGAGGCTGTTTGGTTCAAGGCTGGTGCACAGATCTTCAGTGAGGGTGGACTTGACTATCTTGGTAACCCTAGCTTGGTGCATGCTCAGAGCATTCTAGCTATCTGGGCTACACAAGTTATCTTGATGGGTGCTGTTGAGGGTTACCGTATTGCTGGTGGGCCACTTGGTGAGGTGACTGACCCACTTTACCCCGGTGGAAGCTTCGACCCACTTGGGTTAGCTGAGGATCCTGAGGCTTTTGCTGAGCTGAAGGTCAAGGAGATTAAGAATGGGAGACTTGCCATGTTCTCCATGTTTGGGTTCTTTGTTCAGGCAATTGTGACTGGTAAGGGACCTTTGGAGAACCTAGCTGACCACCTTGCCGACCCTGTTAACAACAATGCTTGGGCCTATGCTACCAACTTTGTTCCTGGCAAGTGAGAGAGTGACTTCTCCTTCAACAAATTGTGCAAGAGATTTGTTGAGAATTGAGATTGTTGGTGATGTAAATTGATGAAAACTAATGGGAAAATATGTGAATTTTGTTAATGGTGTGCCTTTTTTTTCTATTGTGTGTTTTGGTTCTGGAAGTCATGATTCCATAAGCTAGAAATCATGATTCGATAAGCTATTGGATCGGTTCTAGATCTACCTTGATCAATCAGTAATGACCCAGGCCCCAATCCGACTTTATTAAGGAAGTATATATATAATAGGGTATTTTAGTAATACCCCCCTGAAATTTGGAAGTAATTAGTAATACCCCCTTACAGTTTAAAATTTTAGGATAATCTCCCTTGACCTAGTTTAACCATCATTTGACTAATGTTAAAACGTCATGCCTGTTAATGTGCCTATGAAAGGACCATAATATATATTGCAAGTACAATGCTAACAACATGTGATTCTAGTCTGTTTTAACTTAAGTCAACCACTGTTAAACTAGGTCAAGGGGGGTAATTCTAAAGTTTTAAAGTACAAGGGGGTATTAATAATTACTTTCAAAATTTAGGGGGGTGTTACTAGAATACCCTATAGAATATTCCCGTTTACATATTATCAATGTATATACCATCTTTTACCATTTGTTATTTGACTTCAGAATTTGCTGCGTTTATTTTCTTTAAATCAAATTTAATATGTTCATCGATCTGATCAACTCAATGTTAGGTCGCCCTGATCCAATCAGATAAGTTCCAGAGAGAGTTTTTTCATAAGTTATAAGCTTGTATCACAGGTAAAACAAAATAGATAAATGACCCCAAATTTACATGTAAATTTAAATAAATGTACTTTTCATTAGTTATGAGCTTGTATCACAAGGAAAACAAAATAGAAAAGCCAAATTTGCCTCTGCCTGTATGAGGTACTTTATAGAAAGAACTTGATGTACATTAGTATGCAAATGAAGCTGCTCATTGAAGAACAAAGGAATGGTGTTACCAAATGTAAAAATGTACAATGGGGAAAGGGTTGTCGAGGCAAGTCGATCTCGAAATTCTCTATGCACCTTTACAATTCAATCGGATTCACCAACTTCAAAATTCAATTCTCTCAACCAGTACGTGTACGTACGAATGAAATCGTTGGAAATATGAATCACAGCCATAAGTGAGATAAGGTAAGCTTTGGTCTGGCTTGGAAAACAAGCAACTCCCACCAGTTCCATTAGGTGGGCGGGGTTCTGGGAAACAGCACTTAACTGGCTTTCTGCTATAGTATGAACAAAAGAATCGAGTGTCTGGAAAGTAGTCAAGTATGAGTTGCTGCCCTTGCTCTAGCCACAGATTTCTCGTAAAGTTCTTCGTACTGTGCAGCCGAAGAATCCCAACTGAAATCTATTTTCATATCCCTCTGAACAAGCTGCTGCCAACTCTCATTGTTCTTCATGTAGTGGTTAAATGCCCGTTCCAAAGCACTGCTTATTCCCTTCAAAAATGTTACAAACAAGTAAAAAATCAGAATGGTGGATTGAGAGAGGGCATCACTTGTATACTTCAGAAACATGGATACCACTACCAGAGAACTAAAAGATTGAAATAAATATGTAATTCATAGTACACTATAAATGTTAGGGATTACCACTATTACCTGCTCATCGGGCGTCAAAAATGTAAAGCCATTGCGGAAATGAAGTGGAATGCTATCGTCGTCAACATCAAAAACACTACAGGAAAAATGATTTATGGATAAATTTAAGCAAATGGTCTCCAAGCAGAACACTTTCGAACATGAATGGTAACATCACCTATGAAAGCCAGGCAGTGAATAACCCACCTATCATTTAAGCCCCCGGTTTTTCTTGCAATAGGTACAGAACCATATCTCATGGATATCATCTACAAAAGAATTAGGAGAAACTTTAGATCAAAAATTAAACTTCAAATGAGAAACTTTTCTGCAGCAAAAATGGCATTCATGTTTTGACATGCATCCATGCACAGAAAGGTGATGGATTCATGAAGGCCCTTGTATATATCTAAGCAGCTGAAAGGGGTGTAGCAAAAGGCATCATAGGTAATTTTACTGTGTGATGTAGATATTATCTTCATCCTCTGTACAGGTTATAAGGCTATACCTGTGTAAGCCCACATGGCTCAAATATTGACGGGATAATGAACATGTCAGATGCTGCATAGATGGAGTGTGAGAGAACCTCATCATACTTCAATATCAACCGAACATGGGGGTGACTCTGGAAATGGTTTGCAATACCCTCAAACTCCCTCTACAAAATAAATCAGCGACATCAGTTGAAAACAGGATTGCAATAGCAAAGTTGATACACCAAATAAAGAAAGCAGGCTTAAACATTTGATCACAATAAAACCTAAAGAGAGAGGAACATAAACAAGTAAACATAACTGCTCTACATCACGAGCTTTGAAAAAGGTTGGTGCATCTGATATAGATTTTTTTCTATATTGGAAGAATCAATTTTTTATGCACAAGACATGTCAATCTTTTTGAAGACATCTTTATATAATTCTTTTTAGATGAAGCAATATAAAAAAAAGTGATATCCATATAAAATCTCTTAATATTACCATATAATTGCATTACTATGCCACGACTGCTTTACCTGGCACCTCATTTGTGTTTAAAATCAATGCACACATTCGTGATAGGTGTGTGATCTACATGCATGCACATGGATATCATAGATGCATGCTATGTTGCCTTAATGGTTTCCTATATTTGCTTTATTTTTAAAATATTTTTATTTTTAAATAAATATCAAAATAATCATAATATTTTGACCAAAAAATTGTATTTTATACATAGTTTGTAACATTTTCAGTGGAATATTCCGAAACATATCAAAATATGCCCATGGGTTGAAATAAATTGTTATTTTGATATTCCTCTAACATTTCCTGTCAGTAATTATCGAAACTGAAATATTTCAACCATTATAGTGAAGTTCATACCATGGATGAGTCCACCGCCACAAATAAAAGGAGTCTAACTTCTAACAAAACCCAGCAGCTCGAAAAATGTTTAATTCTTGCCTTCCATGTTCAAAATAAAGAGAATACATGTACATTTAGAAGTGAATTGGATGGTTATTTCCTACTCCTATAGCAACTGCTGCAAAAATAGAAGGACTCTTATAATTCTAGAACTAAAACAAGACACTAATTTCCTAAACACTTACTAATTAATAATGTTGTGAGCCTTTCTACGCCTGTGGTATATATATACAAGAAAAAACTATTTGTTTAAACTTCAGTGTGTACTTCAAGAAGTTCCATCTACACCAATTTATTTTTGGCCTTACTCTTCGTGACATAATTTCCAATGTCCAAGTTGGTTTATTCAGCAATGAAATTCCACTATAAGACAAGTAAAACAAACAAAATGAATCAGGATAGAAGTTTCAAGGCATTAGTGTCACAGTATTTGGTTCACTTGATATAAAATGGACCTTGTCTCTTGGGCTTACCCCTAAGAAAAAAGCATGAGTACTCAAAGTCTTTGGATAGAGAAAACATTACTTGAATATGTTGCACTGGGCTTGAACCCAGAAGTACAAACTGCCCTCCTAATTCCAATGTTCGGTATATTGCATGCCTAATAAGATGTACACCCTTCTGTGGCACCAGTCTTGTTATGCAACCGACCTATTTCAGAGTAAATTGAAGAATTCAAGTAAGAACACAGCTAACAAGTTAACAATGATCAAACTGCTTCACAGTCAAGCAGGCGTGGAGAATGAGAATGAGAATGCATTTACCAACAAGAAAGATTCAAAGTAATAATTTGAAATCAAACCAGTAAAAGAGAAGCTAGTACACAACGATAACAGAGAACTCAAACAAAAAGTGAAATGTCAGACTCTCATCTTTCTTTAGAAATGGAAGGGCTATTTTTTTTAGCATCTTGGATTTTGGATGCTCACAATTTTTCCCATTGCTATTTCTCTGTTGGGATCAAACCAGTGACTTGGAAGCTGCAGCACTTTGGTCATAACCATAAGTGCACGAGGCTCAACCTTGTCATTTTAGTGACAATGCTTTAGAGTAAAGTTGTATAGATATCCTGCATCACTACAGTGGCTAAACAGCGATATCTCAAAAGGAAAATATACCAGTGGCTGCATGGCATCAGCAGAAGAGAATCTAAGAAACTTCCTTAGAGCTTCTTTATTTTCTGCTTTCCCCTGAAGATCATCAGCATTGTACTGTACTTTGAGAAAAGTATCAGTAGAAGGATCCCATGCATCTGTATCAATTCCATTAAGAATTCCAAAGAACTTTTTGGAGTGAGAATGTAATGTTGCATGGAGACCCCGTCCCCCCTGCAAGACAAAAAGAAGACATGGTCACAGACTGGGAAAAAGGAAGTGTGCCTTCAAAAACTATATCATGTTAAGATTATTATAAATCATTTAAGAATTTAAACTGATACATGAAACATTGCACAGATATAAACTATGATATCAAGGCAAGACCAGAGAATCGTGACATAGAAGAAATATTTACAAAGAAATGCAAAGGAAGATATGAAGTATGTAGAAAGAAGATATTGTATAACAATAATAAATGTATGTTGACCTTAGTATCTGAATTCTTCTACCCAGGGCCTGCTCCCTCTCCTGATTTATGAATCCCCACTCAAGGAGCTAGAGCTGGCCAATACACATTTCTATCTAAATAGTTTCACACTCCCTATCTCAACTGATTCACACACCTCAAATAATCCATGCATCTAAACTGAGATAATTAATGTCTTATGGAGTCCTAACAGTTGCAATGGAGATTTAGGGTTGGGGTTAGGGTTAGGTTTAGGTCTAGGGTTTCAAAGGTAGAGAAGAGAGAGAAGAGAAGAGAGAGAAGAGAAGAGAAGGATGTCATGCTTATGTCACATGACTCCACAATTTCTTATTTATATGGAGAACTTACATGGACAAGTATACCCCTCAAGATGAGAGGTATTTACAAAGGCTACCCTATTGCAAGTAAAATACGTATATGATAACACTCCCCCAAGTTGGTGCATAGATATCTCTCATGCCAACTTGCTTAGACACCTGTGGAGTTGCCAATTGGGAACTCTCTTAGTGAAGACATCGGCAACTTGCTCATTTGTCTTCACAAAAGGAGTACACACTTCCCTTGAAACAATCTTTTCCCTGATGAAGTGGCGGTCCACTTCAATATGCTTGGCTCGATCACGCTGAACTGGATTGTGGCAATACTGATGGCGGCTTTGTTGTCACAGTACGAACTCACATAGCATGAGGCATGAAAGCCTAATTCAGACACTAGCATCTTCAACCAAAGCATCTCACACAAACTATGGGCCATTGCCCTAAACTCTGCCTCTGCACTGGATCTAGCAACCACAAGTTGCTCTTGCTCCTCCAAGTAACCAGATTACCCCCAACAAAGGTGCAATAGCCGGAGGTAGATCTCCTGTCATCCTTGGCACTTGCCCAGTCTGCATTAGTAAATGACTTTATCCTCATATGACCATTCTTCTCAAATAGCAGACCTCTACCAGGAGCAGATTTGAGCTATCTCAAGATCCTGTGTGTTGCCTCTAAGTGAATGTTCCTGGGTGAGTGCATGTACTGACACACTTACTGCATAAGCAATGTCTGGTTTAGTCAGGGAGAGATAAATCAATCTCCCAACTAGTCTCTAGAAACTCGCTATATCCTGGAGTAACTCACCACTGGCATCGCCCAACTTGTGATTCTGTTCTATTGGAGTCTCCAGTGGCTTGGCTCCTAACTTGCCCGAATCCCCTAGCAGATCTAGGACATACTTCCTTTGAGAGATGAAGATCCCTTGGCTGGATCTTGCAACCTAAATACCCAGAAAGTACTTGAGAGGTCCCAGGTCTTTGGTTTCAAACTCTCCTCCTAGATGACTCTTCAGCTTGGCCACCCCTTCTACATCATTTCCTGGCAGAATGATGTCATCAACATATACAATGAGGGCAGTGGTGCTCTTCCCTTGGTGCTTCACAAATAGGGTGTGATCGGCTTGGCTTTGGGTGTAACCCAACTTCTTCACTGCTAGGGTAAACCTCTCAAACCAGGCTCTAGGAGATTGCTTAAGCCTGTAGAGAGCCTTTCTCAGCCTACACACCTTACTACTATCCCTTGGAGGGATGAAGCCAGGTGAAGGCTCCATATATACTTCTTCATGCAAGTCGCCATGAAGGAATGCATTGTTCACATCCAGCTGATGCAAGGGCCATGCTTGGTTTGCTGCCAAGGACAACAACACCCTGATGGAGTTCATCATTGTCATTGGAGCAAAGGTCTCCATGTAATCAATCCCATAGGTCTGAATGTATCTCTTGGCTACCAATCTAGCCTTGTACTTCTCAATTGACACATCCGCCTTGTACTTCTCCGTGAACACCCATCTACAACCAACAGGCTTCTTGCCTCTTGGCAAGTCAACCAGCTCCCATATTCTATTTTTGTCTAAGGCACTCATCTCTTCTACCATAGCATCTCTCAATCTAAGATATGCCAATCCTTCTGCCACAGAAGAGGGAATGAGAATGGTAGATATAGATGTGACAAAAGCCTTGTACGAGGGAGACAAAGCATCATACGAAACAAAGTTGCTCAAGAGATGTTGAGTACAACTCGTGCCATTTCTCAAAGCAATGGGAAGATGGTCAGAAGTATAAGCATCAGTAGAAGAAGGAATGACAGGTATAGAGAGAAAGGAGGAATACCTGAATCCAAGGATGGTACAACTAGAACTGGATCAGCTGTGGCTTTTCCCCTTTTGTTATAGACTTTGAGCTCCCCCTGAGCTCCAAGACCACTATCAATCACACTAGTTGGTTGAGCAGGCGGAGACCTCTCAAGAACTAGAGGAGATAGGGACACGGCAGGAAGAGTAACATTCCAACTCTCTTCACTACTACTCTCCCCCTGAAGAGAGGTGGGGGAGAAAAAAGAGACTCCTTCACGGAAGGTGACATCCATTGAGACGAACTTCTTTCTAGACAAGGGATGGTAACACCGATACCCTTTGTGAGTGGAAGAGTAGCTAAAAAAAACACATTTAAGAGCCTTGGGATCCAGTTTGATACAATGGGGACCCAGAATATGTACAAAACAGACATACCCAAAGATACGAAGAGGGACAACAGACAAGGAAGAGTTTGGGGCAAAAGGAGACTTGAACTTGAGCACACGAAAGGGCATCCTATTAGTCAGGTATGCCGCAGTCAGAACAGCATCAGACCAATAACAATAAGACGGGGGGACATGGGAGCCAATCAAAAGAGAACGAGCTACCTCAGTTAGATGGCACATCTTTCTTTCAGCAACACCATTCTGTTAAGGAGTGTAACTACAAGAATTTTGGTGACAAATCCCATGGTCCATAAAATACAGTTGGAGACCTCCAAACATATACTCCCCACCCTGGTCAAAACGAAGGACCTTGATGGAGGTACCATACTGGGTCTGGATCATCTTATGAAAAACCTTAAAGATGGAATGAACTTCATCATTGGTTTTCATAAGATAGACCCATGTGCACCTAGTATGGTCATCAACAAAAATAACAAAATAACAAAAGCCAAAAATAGAAGTAACTGTTGGATTCTATGTACACCCACGTGGGGGTGTTCTTAGTGGGCTGTGTTCCACTACCCCACGTAGGGTTTATTCTCTATTGCTTATGGGTTAAGTGATGGGCCCATCCACTTAACCCACAATCTCTTTATTTCATGTTAGTGAGTTAAGTGGTGGGCCCCCACATGACCCACACGGTTTCTCCTTTACTTGTAGAAGGGGTTTCCCCTACTTATAAATATTACTTATGGGAGATTGAAATGAATATTCAATCTCCCTATTCTCTCTCAAACCCTAATCTCTCCTTCTCTCCCTAACCTCCATTATCTCTCTCTCTCAATCTTTAGCATATTGGTGACAACCTCAAACAACAACATGGTATCAGAACATAGTTACTTTAGGGCCAAAATCATTATCCCCTAGAGTTTCCACGAAGATCTTATATGTGGGTATCCGAAGTCTGGGCAAGTTTTGAGCAAATCGCAGAGGGTCCTCCTGCGAAGTTCTTGGATCTTTTCTGAAGCAAAGGAACCCGAGATCTATCATTCCTGGTGTATTGCCTACTATCAGTCGTCAGAGATCCACTCTTTCCCCGTTCTTCAGGATTTTTTATCAGTTTTTTATGAGAACACTTGTATCGAGGTTTTTTGGGTTTTGATTCCTCGAGATCCGTGTCATTTTTGGGCTCTCTACCCAAACCACCCCTCTCATAGGGCCGGTAAGGTTCGACAAAAACTTATTACATAATTTTTTGATCATCGGATCTCTGGTTCCAAAAATCGGATCCCCGGCTCAGATTTTGGGTTTTTTTATTTTCTTGAGATTCGTGCACTACTTGGGTTCTCTACCCTAGCCGCACCTCCCTGTGGATTATCTGGGATCTACAGAGTCTCGTTTGAGAATTTTCTTATCGTTAGATCTCCGGTTAGAAAAATCGGATCCCGTGCTCAGTTTTTAGGAACCCCCCGAACCTTGGTTTAGGTTCTGCAGAACTTCTGTTCGTCAGTTGGTTATTTCCAGGCCTTCCGCTGTGATGAGTTCATCAGAGGTTTCATCAGTTGAGGATAGCACTCCGTCTCATGGTTCTCATGGAGACCACAACCCCCAATTATGCATCACTACGGTCAAGTTTGATGGAACCAACTATCTTGAGTGGAAGACATCGACACTCATATACATCGGGAGACGTGGCTAATGTGAGTACCTCACAGGAAAGACAGTCCAGCCTGCTGCCATAGACAAATCCCACTGGAAATGGGTTATGGAGAACCTTACGGTGATGTCTTGGCTTCTCCATTCGATGCAACCCCAGATCAGCAGGGGGTTCATGTTCCTACAACGAGGGAAATCTGGGATTCTGTTGCTGAAACCTATTCCCAAGTTAGCAACTTTGCGAAGCTCTATGAGTTAGAGCAAGAGATTGCTTGTCTCCGACAGGGGGACCTCAAGCTTGGTACCTATTATGCTTCTCTCCAAAGCAAATGGGAAGGGATAGATCATTATCAGGACTACATCCCAGTTTGTGCTGCGGATGTAAAGTCTTTCCGTGCTATGGTTGAGTAGTCCCGGATATTCCAGTTCCTTTCCGGCCGGCCTTCATCCTAGCTTCGAGGCTGCTCGTGTTCAGATACTTGGCAGATCTCCTCCCCCTACTTCATTGGCACAGGTCTATGCCTACATTCAGGGGGAGGATAGTTGCCGCACTGCCATGCAGCTACGCAGTGGTAGTGACACTCATGATCGATCTGCCCTTGCCTCTGCGTCTTAGAAGGGTCAGAAATCCTTCCAGCAGAAGACCGGTGATGACAGGCGACGTCCCGAGTGTGATCACTGCAGCCGTCTAGGCCATGTGAAGGACATTTGTTGGGAGCTGCATGGACGTCCACCGGGTCTGGGCCCAAATCCACGTCAGCAATCTTCAGCGAGACAGGAGCCTCCTGTAGCACTTTTTGTGGCTCAGGACACTGCGCCCTCAGCACCTCCTACCACTGGGGATATGGACTCTTTTTCTCCCAGTGATCTTGAGCGACTTCGTCGTATGATGGCCCAGCTCAATAGGCAAGCCTCCACTTCGACCTCCACCTATGCCCAAACAGGTACTGGATTTGCTTTCTCTGTATCCACTGTTCCTTCTAGTCCCTTCTGGATCATCGATTCAGGGGCCTCAGATCACATCACTGGTATGCTTTCAGTTTTCTCCAGTTATTCTATTTGTTCTGGTCTTGACAAAGTTAGGATAGCTGATGGTACCCTTTCCTTTGTTTCCAGGAAGGGCAATGTTCATGCCTCTTCAGCACTAACCTTGTCCTCGGTACTGCATGTTCCTTAGTTTACAGCTAATCTTTTATCTGTCATTAGCCTTACCAAGAATCTTAACTACAGGTAACCTTTTTTCCTTCTCACTGTGTTTCAGGATCTGGAGTCGAAGCGGACGATTGGCAGTGGACGTGAGGAAGGTGGCTCGTATCTCCTAGATCGCTCAGTTTCCTCTTCAGCACATCAGTCCAGCATCAGTAGTAGTAGTCGAGTCAATAAAGATCAGTTATTGCTTTGGCATAACCGGCTTGGTCATGTACCCGTGTCAGTTTTAAAGCGTGTCTTTCCTGCTTTCTCTTCTCTTTGCGATGTTCCGTTCCACTGTGAAACTTGTGAACTCGCAAAGCATTGTCGCACTGTTTTTCCTCTTAGTGAAAATAAAAGTACTATTCCTTTCAATATTGTGCATTCTGATCTGTGGGGTCCTGCCCCGGTAATGTCTTTATTTGGATTTCGATATTTTGTTACATTTGTTGATGATTTCAGTGGCTCTACCTAGGTATATCTTATGAAGTCGAAAGATTACGTTTCTTCCATTTTTCAGACCTTCCATAAGATGGTCACCACTCAGTTCAGTACCCCACTCAAAATTCTCCGATCTGATAATAGGGGTGAGTACCTAGACGGGAGGCTTAGAGATTACTTTGCCTTTCATGGCATTGTACATCAAACTTCTTGTTCGTCGACTCCCCAACAAAATGGGAAAGTTGAAAGAAAAAACCGTCACCTTCTCGAGGTTGAGCGTGCCCTTCGTCTTCGGATGCAAGTTCTAAAATCTTTTTGGTCTGAATCCATCATTCTGGCTGCGTATCTCATCAATCGCATGCCATCTCGTATTCTTGGCTTTTAGACCCCTTTGTCTGTCCTGCGTCCTGATAGTCCAGCCTTCATTGTTCCTCTCAAAGTCTTTGAGTGTGTATGCTATGTGCATTTTCATCGTCACTCTCGTGACAAACTTGATGCACAGGCCTTGAGATATATTTTCCTGGGGTACCCTTCCACTCATAAGGGATACAAATGCTATCATCCGGGTTCGCGTCGACGTTTCACATCTCTGGACGTCACCTTTGCTGAGCACGTTCCGTTCTTTGGCAGTAGGGTCTCTCTTCAGGGGGAGTGTGATATTGTGGACGAGAGCCCTGTCCCCATGACGGTTCTTGTACCCATCTCCACTCCTGTGCCTATGGTCGAATCTGTGTCTACTATTGACAGGGACGCTTCTACTTCTACAGCGGTAGATATGCGAGTTTATGGCAAATCCAGGAAGAAATGACAAGTCACTGATTCTGTGCCTGCCAAGTCTACCCTCGGATCCAGATCCAGGTATTGTTTCTATCTATGCTTTAGTTCACGAGTCCTCAGAGACTCCTACTCCAGAGGAGGATCTATCCATTGCACTTCGTAAGGATGTGTGCACTTGCACCGAACACCCTATCTCTCACTTTGTTTCTTACCAGTCATTGTCTCCATCTTATCAGACATTTGTTAGCATTGTTTCGCCTGTTTCCTTGCCATCTACCATTGCAGATGCACTTAGTCACCCAAAGTGGAAAGGGGCTATGATAGACGAAATGCCAAAATAAGACATGGGATCTGTTTCTTTACCCAGGGGGAAGAAACCAGTGGGGTGCAAGTGGGTCTTCACCGTGAAGCACAAGGTAGATGGTTCCATTGATAGGTACAAAGCTCGTCTAGTTGCCAAGGGGTTCACCCAGACCTATGAGATAAATTACCAGGAGACATTTGCACCTGTAGCCAAGATGAACTCAATCAGGGTTCTATTGTCCTTGGCTGCAAACAGGTCATGGCCTTTACAACAGCTGGATGTAAAGAACGCTTTTCTACATGGGGACCTAACAGAAGAAGTTTACATAAAAGTGCCACCAGGGTTGAAGCTTGCTGGAAGTGAAGACAGGGTGTGCAGACTGAAGAAAGCTTTATATGGGTTGAAGCAATCTCCTCGAGCTTGGTTTGAATGGTTCAGTAGTGCAGTGAGAAAGGTAGGCTACACACAGAGTCATGCAGATCACATTCTATTTGTGAAGCATCTACAGAACAGTATCACTGCATTGATCGTATATGTGGATGACATAGTCATTAAGGGGAGTGACCCGACAGAGATCACAAGGCTCAAGGCCTTTTTATCGTCTGAGTTTGATACGAAAGATCTAGGACCATTGAGATACTTTCTAGGGATTGAGGTTGCCAGGTCATCGAGGGGCATCTTCATTTCACAGAGAAAGTATGTCCTAGACTTACTGAGCGAGACTGGGTATTTGGGTTCGCGACCAGCAGATACTCCTATTGATCAGAACCATCAGCTGAATTTCGAGGACGGTATACTTCTAGGTGATCCTGCCTTATTTCAGCGATTGGTTGGCAGATTGATATATCTTGCCCATACACGGCCTAACATTGCTTATGCAGTAAGCGTCATTAGCCGATTCATGCATTCACCTCGGTCACCACATCTTGATGCTGCACACAGAGTCCTTCGGTATCTCAAGAGGTCACCAGGTCGAGGCATATTGTTTGGAGTTCATGGCCACCTCAGGGTGGAAGCATACAGTGATGCAGATTGGGCGGGTGCAGTGACCAATAGACGGTCTACATCAGGTTATTGTACCTTTGTTGGAGGCAACTTAGTGTCTTGGAGGAGCAAGAAACAACCAGTTGTCGCCCGATCCAGTGCAGAGGCAAAGTTCCGCTCCATGGCACATGGAGTGTGTGAGCTCTTGTGGTTAAAGATCATGTTAGCAGAACTGGGAGTCAAGGTGACAGACCCAATGAGCCTCTATTGCGACAACAAAGCGGCCATTAGCATTGCTCACAACCCAGTTCAGCATGACAGGACTAAACACATCAAGCTTGATAGGCACTTCATCAAGGAGAAGCTTCAGCAAGGATTGATTTGTACACCCTATGTAAGGACTCAGGAGCAGGTTGCCGATATACTTACTAAGGAAGTCAACAAGTCAATCCTGAATACATTGATAGCCAAGCTGGGCATGATGGATATCTTCGCACCAGCTTGAGGGGGAGTGTTGGATTCTATGTACACCCACGTAGGGGTGTTCTTATTGTTGTTATTCTCTATTGCTTATGGGTTAAGTGATGGGCCCATCCACTTAACCCACAATCTCTTTATTTCATGTTAGTGGGTTAAGTGGTGGGCCCCCACTTGACCCACACGATTTCTCCTTTACTTGTAGAAGGGGTTTCCCCTACTTATAAATATTACTTATGGGATATTGAATATTCACTTCAATCTCCCTATTCTCTCAAACCCTAATCTCTCATTCTCTCCCTAACCTCCATTATCTCTCTCTCTCAATCTTTAGCATATTGGTGACAACCTCAAACAACAACAGTAACAGGGGCAGGACCCCACACATCAGAAGGCACAAAGTAAAGCAACAATGTTTGGAGAGCTCACATGTTTCACAATGCAGTTTAGAAAAAGAAACAAAAATAAATAAAGTAGGAAATAACAACTTCAAGTACTGAAAAGAGACATGTCCCAGACGAGCATGCCAACATAACACGAACTACAGACTACTACTACTATGTGACTGCAGTGATGTGGGCTCAGAGGGTCGTCCATCCAGAAGGTACAAGCCATTAGCCTCACGTCCAGTGCCAATCGTCCTCCTCGTCTCCAGGTCCTAAAAGACACAAGACGAAGGGCAAAAGGTCATACTACAATTCAATTTTAGAGTAAGGGCACTCACAGAAAAAGGTTAGATGTAAATTTAGGGGCATGCAATACTGAAGATAAAGGAAGCTGAGAGAGAATGACATCCCATTTCCCGGACACTGAAGATAAAGTCCTATCAACAGTCTTAACCTTATTACGGCCAAAACAAATGGAAAAAGTGGAGAATAAATAGGACATACCCGTCATGTGCTCCGAAGCACCTGAATCAACGATCCAGGTGGAACTGGATGAAGGAATAGACACATGATGGGCAAGTCTAATGGTACCTGACTGGGCAAAAGAGGTAGTCAGAGCAGTAGAGGGATCATTGAGCTAAGTCAGCAAATGCCGGAGGGCAGCAAGCTCAGATGAAGATATCAAATCAGGTGAAGGCATGGCCGTAGAACTCGACAATGGCTGTCCTGGAGTAGGTGCAAAAGTATCCATGCTGGCAAAGTGGCACCAAAGAAACCTGGCTGGCCGGAGCGAGGGGGACGACTATGTAAAATCCAACAGTTATCCCGTACATGCCCAAGACGACCACAATGGTCACATTCATGGTTTCAAGTTTCGCCCGAAACTACTTTGGTTTCGGTCAGTTTCAGACCGAAACGTTTCAGTTTCACCCATGGACTAACCAGTCACTTTGAACCATGGTCACACTTGGGCCTCTCCTTGAAGGACTTCCTAGACGAGGAAGGAGCACACGACTGTGCTGAAGCAGAAGGCGGAGAGAACCTGACTCTGAAAGCGCTGAGGCTGAGAAGTTAAAGCAACAGGAGCGGACTGATCAAGTGGCAGAGAGGATGAAACAAGCGATGATCGCTCTGGAGTCGAATGTGGGGCCATAGCACTCATGCAACTCTCACTATGAACATAGGAGTATACTTCCTCGAGAGAGGGTAGATCTATGCGAGTGCTCAAGATTTGAACCCTGGCCAACTCATACTAGAAATTGAGCTTTTAAAGGAACTCAAAAATCCGACTCTTCTCCACATACTTCTGATAACTGGTGATGTTCTCTGAACCAGTTGGATGGAAGGCGTGATAGTAATCTAACTCCTCTCACGTGCTTTGAAGAGAGGCAAAGTAATCAGAGATGGACTTCTCACCTTGTTGAAAGCGAGAGATACTCTATCTCAACTGGAATGCTCGGCATATGTTCTGCTGCGGAGAATAAGTCTTGAGAACAGTTTCCCAAACCTCTCGAGCAGTATGAAGAAACAGGAACCCCATACTGATGCGAGGCTGCATAGAATTGAGGAGCCAAGACATAACTGTGAGGTTCTCAGTCTCCCATCTATCATATGCAGGATCCTCAATCGATTCCAGTTGAATAGCACGGCCGGTAATGTGCCCCATCTTCCCACGGCCTCCAATAAACGGACGGGCTGCCTGAGACCACTATAGATAATTTTTACCATCTAATTTCACCAATGTAATTTGTAATCCTGGGTTCTCATACGTGGATACGCCATATTTTTTTTTTTTTGATTAGTCTTGCATACGCCATATGTTGCACCATAGGCACTCTGACATTGCAGGAGGTGGCTTCCGTGCTTTCGTTGGATACCATAGGAAGATCTGGTGTAGACATAACTAGGATAGATAAGACTCAACAGATGAAGGAGAGTTCTAAACATGCACCAGCCCTAATAACACTTACTGTGGAGGTAGCCAAGATGAACAAGATCACAAAAGAGGCAACCGAAGGTCGTAATACACAGAAAAAAGCTTCCAAAATTCATCATAGGCATCTGGGCAAGGACCTGTCACTCGAAAGAACAAGGGAAGCCCCACAAAGCACCAAGGAGCACCTAGAAAGATAGATTAGAGCTAGGGAGGGACCCTGGAATCAAGATTGGATGGGTTATGTACCCAACTGATAGGCCAAAAAACCCAAATAGAGGAGCTGATGGGAACTACTAGGGGGAGAAATCGATCCAGCACCTTCAAAACTTGATGGATCTACACATAGGTGGTATCAATCCGAAGATCACAATGTAAGGAACTAGAAACAAGCAACAAACCCCTTCAAGAAAACCCATTGAGGATCTGAAAATCGAGTTGGTCTAAAAACGAGTTTTCCCAATATTTGGAGAAGATTGAGCAAAGCACCATCCAAATCAGCCCAAAAAATTCCAAAAAAATCACTAAGAACTCAAAAAACCATTCTCTACCAAGAGGAGAAGTTCCAGGTCTAGGGTAGTACCTCCTTGTCCATATGGCTGCTGACGTCAGTCGTACGGCCCTGATGACATCATCATGATGTCCGTACTCCTTCAGTTGCTCTCTGGTCTGATCTTCTTCAAATCCTTTAGGTTGGCTCAGATACCAAGTTGCAATAGAGATTTAGGGTTAGGGTTAGGTTTAGGTCAAGGTTTTCAAAGGTAGAGACGAGAGATAAGAGAAGAGAAGGATGTCATGCTTATGTCACATGACTCCACAATTTCTTGTTTATATGGAGAACTTACATGGACAAGTATACCACTCAACATGAGAGGTATTTACAAAGTAAGACAACAACATTAACTACCATACACATGTATCAATATGAAAACATTGAATACTAATAAAGTAAGACAACAACAGTATAATCATTTTCACTCAGATTCTTGAATTTCAAGTCTGGGAGGCACTAAACAAGCTCTAGATTTTTATAAAAGATTCTAGAAGTGTCATACAAAGATCATGTGCCATCATAATATCCAGAACTTACAATGCTTTGTTAGAAAGTGTGGAGTTGATCAAAGAAATGATCATTCTACTCTTCTCTGGGATGGCCAAATTTCAGAAATGGAATATCCTTATTACCATGGTTGAAACTTGAAAGTACCGTTTCATCTCGGAACGTCTTTGCCAAGAAGTCTTGTTCCGGTAAAGTATTGAGAAGATACATGGGTGAATGTATCGTCACTTCCACAAAGTTAATTGAAGTAATTAAACACTTGTACTTAGTATCGTTATGTTTCCGAATGTATCATTCCATATCATTCAAGACATCTCGTCCAATAAGCTTACCAAGAAGCTGAATGAGATCGAGATTTCAAGCCATGCTCATGAAATAGGTGACAATTAGTTTATGTACGCCTTCATCAAAGTAGAAAGGAATGTCCAGCCATACCGAATTCTTGGTAACTTTTATAATGAACAAGGCAGAGGACAGGTAGAAAATACAATTTTCTAATTGCACAGTGCAGGAGCGGCTGCCTAGCTTATCATTACATTGATATAATGTGTGATTCCTGCAGTGAAAAGTACTACCTAGCGATGAAGCCTACTTTGGAGGTATCATTAGAAACCAGTTAGGCTTCCCATTGCTAGGTTATGGAGGCCCAGAACATTCTGATTCTATTGATCTCATTGAATCTTGAGCATCCTTAAGCATTTCGGATCACCGAATAGAACCCATATAGAAGAAATCGAAATTGTCTCGAATTCACAATATGCCATAGATGTGAGTACTTAAAAGTCCTGTCCCCCGTTGGAAGGTTCTTCATATGATTAGAAAGATTATGGATATCCTTCACTCCCTTAACACATGGCGTATTAGGCACTCATGGAGAGAAATCAACAAGGCTGCCGACTATCTTGCCTCCACTTGGAAATTTCATCAGTTTTCTATTTTGTTTCCTTTTTTCATCAGTGAACTTCACAAGATTATTGTAGATGACGCTTAGTGGCTGTAAATATTTACTTTTGCATTCTTTGAGATCTTTTAATATATCTTGTAGGGGTCCCACCTAATTCCAGCTTGCAATAGCCTTGCATACCGAAAAAACAGTACTACTAGAAAAAGAGATGGGATAAAATTCATTACAGCAAAAAGTGAATTAGTTGAACGTTGAAACCCAAATCTCACGGCAAGTTTCCAGTTAAAATTTACGATACAAAAGCTCAAAAACACATTAATTCATCAATGTCTTGCCGTCTTGCTGATATTTGTTAGCTGATCACGGATTCATTATCTGTACCACTATAGCATAAAGCAAATTGAGGGTAAAAATCAGAAGCAACTACGAGATCATTCATAAAGAGTAACAGAACAGATATTTATACATGTCAAGCCATCATTTGTACCTCTGCAGTCCGCACTTCTTGAGCATAGCTGGGAGACACTGTTGTTACAATATTAGAGAACACAACTGCACCCTGAAATATGGGGACATGTAAAACAGAGAGAGAAGAAGGAATAGCTCTCTTGCACTAGTTAAAAATGAGTTGTTGAATTCCTTGACCTTAATAACTACCTATATATCTTTTACCTTAACAGCATTGACTCTGTCATGTGCCGAATTGTCCTGCATCCTATCTGGTCTATTTAACTGGTAAACATCAAGGCCACAGGATGCTAACTCTGAAGCAGGTGCAGTCCCCTGATATTCAAAATTGTGGCATGTAAAGCAAATTCTAGCCGAATTAAGACCTTTGGGTGAATATAGATCCCAATAAAGTGGTGCCTGAAGAAGCAAGAATAGCCCATCATGAAAACTGTTAAAAAATGACTATTCCTATTCCTATGTTGAGAGAAAACACAAGACTATAATTAAGATTCTAAATGTCGGTTGTCCCTACAACAAAAGCCGTCTGCCAATCATGGCAATGAATTATATCTGGTTTCTTGCCAGCTTGAAGAAGCAACTCAAGTGCTGCACGGCTAAAAAATGAAAAACGTTTGAAATCATCAAGCTCCCCATAAAGTTGTCCTCTCCAAAAGAATTTTGCTGGATGATGAGGTTCAATAAAGTACACAGGAAGACCTGCATTATCACAATCATATTCAGCATGAGCTATTATACATAAATATTTATAATATACATATATAAAATTATAAATAAAAAAAGACATTATTATTAACCTTCAACGGTCCCAACCCATATTTTATTTTTGAATAGTCGGCCATCAAAGTAAGATTCTACAACCACATCTAGGGCCTGCATGAGCAGTTAATCTATTAAAAAAACATTTATAAATCCAAGAACTTGTTTCTAACATAATCATACCCACTTCTGTGAAAAATAGAATACTCAACCATCTTGATAAAATCTCTACACCCCATTAAACATATAACGTACCCTCAAGTCAACTATACGGTCATATTCCATGCAATCATATTTGGGAAGAACAATTTCCACCAGGTGTCCTTTCTTCTGCAGCGCTTTGCTAAGACCAGATACAACATCCCCCAAACCACCAACCTTTGAAATAGGCAATTACTAGATTAGGGTTTAAATGAAAGATGCAAGTACCATTACTTTAGCCTACTAAACAATGTGAAAAACTTAAAAAATATAAGGGTAGCCCCATAGAGATTAGCATTATTACATCTTATTCAGAATACAAAATGATTTCCAAAATAGAAACAAGCCAGTATCTAAAGTAAAAAGGATGCAAAGTAAATATCATGGCTTATAGAACCAAGGATTTAAATTTCGTTGTCGGTAACAATTTCGGTGAGGTCAAAAACCGAAATTTCGGGCGATATTTCCAAATTTCGGTATAGAAAGCTATATTTCGGGAATTTCGGTAACCACCGAAACCGAAATTTCGGTGTTTTGGCCAAAATTTAAAACCTTGTATAGAACAAATGATATGCCACTTATATCCCTAAGAAGACAAGATACTAGATGGTTCAAATGTAAATGCTCTTGAGAAACATCTCAAGAGCTGGATATGCATCCATGATCTATAGGATCCTATGGCGAGCATTATCACACATAACCATGTGAATGTGTATGGAGTGAGTATATCTGGATAAATCAAAGGCAACTCACACCATCTCCAGTCATTTTTTTTTATATTAAAAAATGATTTCTTAGACGGTGGCCTTTAGAGGCTGAGGAAGCCTACCAAAAGCCAAAAAAATACAAATTGCAAGAATAAAAGTACCACTCCAACAGAAATAAAAAAAACCCACCCAACTCAACCAACATCCCTCAATCCCCCCTACAAATCAAATCAGGCCATTTGAAGACGATGTCCTCAAAAGAAATGCCTCTCCCTTCTTCATATAGCTTAACACAAACATAAACCAGCGCCTGGACCTCCAAGATAATCTACTCCAGTTGAAGATTTTTGCTTTCAAACACCCTATTATTTCTCTCTCGCCACAAAACCCACCTTCTCCCAAGTCTACAAAACCCCTTCCCTCTCCACACCAAAAATAACTCTTTAATCGTCTTAAGAGCTGCCCAGCACACCCCAAACTCCATGAGTAACCTTGTCCAAATTAAACATGCGCTTCTACGATGTAAAACAAATGGTCAACTGACCCCCCGCTTTGCAAACAAAGGGGACAATGATCCACAACTCTTATCCCTCTTCGCCACAAAAAATCCTTAGTTTGAAGTCTGTCTCGTACCGCGCACGTGCTAAAAACCGTACCTTGGACGGAGCCCACATCCCCAAACCCTATTCACTGGAAACTCCTATGTCTCCCCTCCTTCGCATGAACTATAAAATGAATGGACAGAAAAATTGCCTTTAATATCATGGATCCACCATCTAGAATCGTTCTGCGAGCTAATAATAGGTGTCTCTCCCACCTTACTCATGAGAGCTTCAACACGTGGAACCTCCCAATCGTAGAGTTGATGACGAAAGCCTAACTCCCAAGCCGGTTGACCGTTAATAGTAACCTGCATCTCACTCACAGAATCAGATTTCTTATTTGAAATAAGAAAGAGATCATGGAACTCAGCCTTAAGTTTACCCTCCATACACCATCTATCCTCCCAGAATAAAATCTTATTCCCATACCTACTTTAAGCATCACCCCTTCTTCAAATTTTTGTAAGCCATTCATGATACCCCACCGCACACCACAGCCAGACGCTCTTCTCGGCCTACCACTGCTCAACCCAGTACTACTCCAAACTTTCCCGCTATAACTCTACGCCACAAGCTATCCCTCTCAACCCCAAACCTCCACAACCATTTTTCTTACAAAGCCTAATTCATCTCACGTAAATCTCACACCCAGCCCTCCATTCTCTCTCGGATTCGTAACCACTTTCCATCTAACCAAACTAATTTTCCACCTGTCGCCTTTGCCACTCCACAGGAAGCTCCTCATCAATCTAATCATTTTCTTCTCCACGTTCACTAGCATCGGGTAAAGGGACAAACAATATATTGACAAACTGGATAACGTGCTCTTAACTAGCACAAGTCTTCCCCATACCGAAAAATATCTAGCTTCCCACCTAGCTAGTTGACTCTCCAAACGTTCGATCACCGGATCCCAAATGGCTTTATGTTGTTGGTTGAGGTTGTCACCAATATGCTAAAGATTGAGAGAGAGAGATAATAGAGGTTAGGAGAGAAGGAGAGATTAGGATTTGAGAGAGAATGACGAGATTGAAGTGAATATTCAATCTCCCATAAGTAATATTTATAAGTAGGAGAAATCCCTTCTACAAGTAAAGGAAAAATCATGTGGGTCAAGTGGGGGCCCACCACTTAACCCACTAATATGAAATAAAGAGATTGTGGGTTAAGTGGATGGGTCCATCACTTAACCCATAAGCAATAGAGAATAAACTCCGCGTGGGCTAGTAGAACGCAGCTCACTAAGAACACCCCCACGTGGGTGTACATAGAATCTAACACTTCCCCTCAAGCTGGTGCGAAGATATCCATCATGCCCAGCTTGGCTATCAATGTATTCATTATTGACTTGTTGACTCCCTTAGTAAGTATATCGGCAACCTGCTCCTGAGTCCTTACATAGGGTGTACAAATCAATCCCTGCTGAAGCTTCTCCTTGATGAAGTGCCTATCAACCTCGATGTGTTTAGTCCTGTCATGCTGAACTGGGTTGTGGGCAATGCTAATGGCCGCTATATTGTCACAATAGAGGCTCATTGGGTATGTCACCTTGACTCCCAATTCTGCTAACATGATCTTCAACTCATTGGGTCTGTCACCTTGACTCCCAGTTCTGCTAACATGATTTTCAACCACAAGAGCTCACACACTCCATGTGCCATGGAGCAGAACTCTTCCTCTGCACTGGATCGGGCGACAACTAGTTGTTTCTTGCTCCTCCAAGACACCAAGTTGCCTCCAACAAAGGTACAATAACCTGATGTAGACCGTCTATCGGTCACTACACCTGCCCAATCTGCATCACTGTATGCTTCCACCCTGAGGTGGCCATGAACTCCAAACAATATGCCTCGACCTGGTTACCCCTTGAGATACCGAAGAACTCTGTGTGCAGCCTCAAGATGTGGTGACCGAGGTGAATGCATGAATCGGCTAATGACGCTTACTACATAAGCAATGTCAGGCCGTGTATGGGCAAGATATATCAATCTGCCAGCCAATCGCTGAAATAAGGCAGGATCACCTAGAAGTGTGTTAAACAACCATTTACCCCAAAAGATCGACCTGTTGGGGAAGGGCGAAACAACTATGTATATCAAAGGGTCGTCGAGCCAACACAATACATGCGCGGGAACGAATCATCCACTAACACTCCCCCTCAGCGGGAATACACTCCGTTGGAGACTTGAACCCGCGACCTCCCAGGCCATAAGGCTCTGATACCATGTTAAACAACCATTTACCCCAAAAGATCGACCTATTGGGGAAGGGCGAAACAACTATTTATATCAAAGGGTCGTCGGGACAACACAATACGTGCACGGGAATGAATCATCCACTAACAAAGTGTACCGTCCTCGGAATTCAGTTGATGGTTCGGATCAATAGGAATATCTGCTGGTCGCGAACCTAAATACCCAGTCTCATTCAGTAAGTCTAGGACATACTTACTGAACTAGAAAGTATCTCAATGGTCCTAGATCTTTCGTATCAAACTCAGACAACAAGAAGGCCTTGAGCCTTGTGATCTCTGTCGAGTCACTCCCCGTAATGACTATGTCATCCACATATACGATCAATGCAGTGATACTGGTCTGTAGATGCTTCACAAACAAAGTGTGATCTTCCTGACTCTGTGTGTACCTTACCTTTCTCACTGCACTCTGAACCATTCAAACCAAGCTCGAGGAGATTGCTTCAACCCATATAAAGCTTTCTTCAGTCTTCACACCCTGTCTTCACTTCCAGCAAACTTCAACCCTGGTGGCACTTTCATGTAAACTTCATCTGTTAGGTCCCCATGTAGAAAAGCGTTCTTTACATCCAACTGATGTAAAGGCTATGACCTGTTTGCAGCCAAGGACAATAGAACCATGATAGAGTTCATCTTGGCTACAAGTGCAAATGTCTCTTGGTAATCTATCCCATAGGTCTGAGTGAACCCCTTTGCAACTAGCCGAGCTTTGTACCTATCAATGGAACCACCTGCCTTGTGCTTCACGGTGAAAACCCACTTGCACCCCACTGGTTTCTTCCCCCTGGGTAAAGAAACAAGATCCCATGTCTTGTTTTTTTCAAGAGCCTGCATTTCGTCTATCATAGCCCCTTTCCACTTTGGGTGACTAAGTGCATCTGTAATGGTAGATGGCAAGGAAACAAACGAAACAGTGCTAACAAATGTTTGATAAGATGGAGACAATGACTGGTAAGAAACAAAGTGAGAGATAGGGGGCTCGGTGCAAGTGCGCACACCCTTACGAAGTGCAATGGAAAGATCGTCCTCTGGAGTAGGAGTCTCTGAGGACTCATGAACTAAAGCAGGGGTAGAAACAATACCTGGATCTGGATCCAAGGGTAGACTGGCAGGCACAGAATCAGTGACTTGTCCTTTCTTCCTGGATCTGGCATAAACATGCATATCCGCAGCTGTAGTAGACTAGTAGTAGAAGTGTCCTTGACAATAGTGGACACAGATTTGACCATAGGCACAGAAGTGGAGATGGGTACAAGAACCGGCATGGGGACAGGGCTCTCGTCCACAATATTACACTCCCCCTGAAGAGAGACCCTACTGCCAAAGAACGGAACGTGCTCAGCAAAGGTGACGTCTAGAGATGTGAAACGTCGACGCGAACCCGGATGATAGCATTTGTATCTCTTTTGAGTGGAAAGGTACCCTAGGAAAATACATCTCAAGGCCCGTGCATCAAGTTTGTCACGAGAGTGACGATGAACATGCATATAGCATACACGCCCAAAGACTTTAAGAGGAACAATGAAAGCTGGACTAACGGAACGCAGGACAGATACAGGGGTCTGAAAGCCAAGAATGCAAGAGGGCATGCGATTGATGAGACACGCAGCCAGAAGGATGGATTCAGGCTAAAAAGATTTTGGAACCTGCATCCGAAGACGAAGGGCACGCTCAACCTCGAGAAGGTGACGGTTTTTTCTGTCAACTTTCCCATTTTGTTAGGGAGTCGACGGACAAGAAGTTTGATGTACAATGCCATGAGAGGCAAAGTAATCTCTAAGGCTCTCGTCTAGGTACTTACCCCCATTATCAGATCGGAGAATTTTGAGTGGGGTATTGAACTGAGTGGTGACCATCTTGTGGAAGGTCTGAAGAAACCTCATCTTTCGACTTCATAAGATATACCCAGGTAGAGCCACTGAAATCATCAACAAATGTAACAAAATATCGGAATCCAAATAAAGACATCACCGGGGCAGGACCCCATACATCAGAATGCACAATATTGAAAGGAATAGTACTTTTATTTTCACTTAAAGGGAAAACAGTGTGACAATGCTTTGCGAGTTCACAAGTTTCAAAGTGGAACGGAACATCGCAAAGAGAAGAGAAAGTAGGAAAGACACGCTTAAAACTAACACGGGTACATGACCAAGCCGGTTATGCTAAAGCAATAACTGGTCTTTATTGACTCGACTACTGCTACTGACGCTGGACTGATGTGCTCAAGAAGAAACTGAGCGATCCAGGAGGTACTAGCCACCTTCCTCACGTCCACTGCCAATCGTCTGCCTCGACTCCAGATCCAGAAACACACAGTGAGAAGGAAAAAAGGTTACACTGCAATTAAGATTCTTGGTAAGGCTACTGACAGATAAAAGATTAGCCGTAAACTAAGGAACATGCAGTACCGAAGACAAGGTTAGTGCTGAAGAGGCATGAACATTGCCCTTCCCGGAAACAGAGGAAAAGGTGCCATCAGCTATCCGAACCTTGTCAAGACTAGAACAAATAGAATAACTGGAGAAAACTGAAGACATACCAATCATATGATCTGAGGCCCCTGAATCGATGATCCAGGAGGGACTAGAAGGAACAGTGGATACAGAGAAAGCAGATCCAGTACCTGTCTGGGCATAGGTGGAGGTAGAAGTGGAGGCTTGCCCATTGAGCTGGGCCATCATACGACGAAGTCGCTCAAGATCGCTGGGAGAAAAAGAGTCCATATCCCCAGTGGTAGAAGGTGTTGAGGGTGCAGTGTCCTGAGCCACAAAGTGCTGCAGGAGGCTCCTGTCTCGCTGAAGATCGCTGACGTGGATTTGGGCCCAGACCCGGTGGGCGCCTATGCAGCTCCCAACAAGTGTCCTTCACATAGCCTAGACGGCTGTAGTGATCACACTTGGGACGTCGTCTGTCATCACCGGTCTTCTTCTAGAAGGATTTCTGACCCTTCTGAGACGCAGAGGCAAGGGCAGATCGATCATGAGTGTCACTACCACTACGTTGCTGCATGGCAGTGCGGCGACTATCCTCCCCCTGAATGTAGGCATAGACCTGTGCCAATGAAGTAGGGGGAGGAGATCTGCCAAGTATCTGAACACGGGCAGCCTCGAAGCTAGGATGAAGGCTAGAAAGAAACTGGAATATCCGGGACTGCTCAACCATAGTACGGAACGACTTCACATCCGCAGCACAAACCGGGGTGTAGTCCTGATAATGATTTATCTCTTCCCATTTGCTTCGGAGAGAAGCATAATAGGTACCAAGCTTGAGCTCCCCCTGTTGGAGACAAGCAATCTCTTGCTCTAACTCATAGAGCTTCGCAAAGTTGCCACCCTGGGAATAGGTTTCGGTAATAGAATTCCAGATTTCCCTTGCTGTAGGAAGGAACATGAACCCCCTGCTGATCTGGGGTTGCATCGAATGGAGAAGCCAAGACATCACCGTAAGGTTCTCCATAACCCATTTCCAGTGGGATTTGTCTATGGCGGCAGGCTGGACTGTCTTTCTTGTGAGGTACTCACTGTAGCCACGTCCCCCGATGTACATGAATGCCGATGTCTTCCACTCAAGATAGTTGGTCCCGTCAAACTTGATCGTAGTGATGCATAATTGGGGGTTGTGGTCTCCATGAGAACCATGAGACGGAGTGCTATCCTCAACTAATGAAACCTCTGATGAACTCATCGCAGCGGAAGGCCTGGAAATAACGAACTGACGAACAGAAGGTCTGCAGAACCTAAACCAAGGTTCGAGGGGTTCCTAGGAGCACTTTGGGAGGTGCGGCTAGGGTAGAAGTGCCCTGGGAACCTTGGTTTCCAAAAAAGTAGAAAACCCAAAAAAGGTAAAACCAGATCTAGGCCAAAAACCTGGGCGATTTTTCAAACCGGAGATCCGACAATCAAAAAAATCCCAAACCAAGCTCTGTAGATCCCAGATAATCCACAGGAGGTGCGGTTAGGGTAGAAATCCCAAACAACGCGCAAATCTCGAGGTAGAAAAAAACCCAAAAACTAAATTGAGGATCCGATTTTTCGAATCGGAGATCCAACGATCAGAAAATTCTCAAACGAGACTCTGTAGATTCCAGATAATCCACAGGGAGGTGCGGCTAGGGTAGAGAGCCCAAGCAGTGCACGAATCTCAAGAAAATAAAAAACCCAAAATTTGAGCTGGGGATCCGATTTTGGAACCAGAGATTCGATGATCCAAAAATTCTGAAATAAGTTTTTGTCGAACCTTACTGGCCCTATGAGAGGGGCGGTTTGGGTAGAGAGCCCAAAAATGACACGAATCTCGAGGAAAACCAAAACCAAAAAAACCTCGATATACGTGTTTTCCGAAAAAACTGATAAAAAGAGCAGGGATAAAGTGGATCTCTGACGACTGATAGCAGGCAATACACTAGGAATGATAGATCTCGGGTTCCTTTGCTTCAGAAAAGATCCAAGAACTTCGCAGGAGGACCCTCTGCGATTTGCTCAAAACTTGCCCGGACTTCGGATACCCACATATAAGATCTTCGTGGAAACTCTAGGGGATAATGATTTTGGTCCTAGAGTAACCATGTTATGATACCATGTTGTTGTTTGAGGTTGCCACCAATATGCTAAAGACTGAGAGAGAGAGATAATGGAGGTTAGGGAGAGAAGGAGAGATTAGGGTTTGAGAGAGAATGGGGAGATTGAAGTGAATATTCAATCTCCTATAAGTAATATTTATAAGTAGGGGAAACCCCTTCTACAAGTAAAGGAGAAATCGTGTGGGTCAAGTAGGGGCCCACCACTAAACCCACTAACATGAAATAAAGAGATTGTGGGTTAAGTGGATGGGGCCCATCACTTAACCCATAAGCAATAGAGAATAAACTCCACGTGGGGTAGTGGAACGCAGCCCACTAAGAACACCCCCACGTGGGTGTACATAGAATCCAACACTTTACTCCTATAACTCGCCCCCAAAGGCATACAAAGATATTTTGTTGAAAGATGCCTCACCCTACATCCTAATATAGACGCTACATCACTAAGGCCTTCAGCCCGCCTACTCCAAACACTTTTGACTTCGCGAGATTTATACATAACCCAAAAACTGCCTCAAAACAACAAAACACTCCCTTCAGGAAAACAGCATCAACCCTCCCACCTTTGAGAAACAAAATAGTATCATCAGCAAACTAAAGGTGATATATTGATGGCCCAATCCTGCCCACCTTAAATCCCTCTAGCAAACCTAGCTCTTTAGTTCTTTTCATCATAAGACTGAAAACTTCCACTACCAGCACAAACAGAAAGGGCGGTAACTGATCCCCCTACCTGAGACCCCTCGAACTCCTAAAAAAAGCTACAGAGGAACCATTGACCATCGCCAAGAAAGAGGCCGTCGCGATACATATCCTACTCCATCCTCTCCACTTGACCCCAAAACCCATGCACTCTAGGACATAATTTAGTTGAAATATTCTAGGGTTAATGGAGAAAACCCTAGAATAGGTGAAGAGAGAAGAGAGAGGAGAGAATAATTGCTGGAGAGTGTTAACCGTACACACTCCAAAGAAAAGATTTTATATTACTTATTGTGGGCCCTTACATAGAATAAGAGAATAAGAGATAAAAGACATAAGTTTTAGTGAAATAGCAAGAACATCCTTCAAAACTCCCCCTCAAGTTGGTGCATAAATGTCAATCATTCCCAACTTGCTCAAGTACTCATGAAAAAAAGCTAATGCAACACCCTTCGTAAGGATATCCGCTAACTGGTCAACTGAAGGGACAAAGGGTGTGCAAATTACTCCAGAGGTGACTTTCTCACGAATGAAATGACGATCAACTTCAATATGCTTGGTTCTGTCGTGCTGAACTGGATTGTGTGCAATACTTATTGTAGCCTTATTGTCACAATACAATGACATGGATCCCTCAACCGGAAAACCAAGCTCTCCAAGTAACAGTCTGAGCCATAGTAGCTCACATACACCATGAGTCATAGATCTAAACTCTGCTTCAACACTTGAGCGAGCTACAACCTGTTGATTCTTGCTTCGCCAAGTAACCAGGTTACCTCCTACAAAGGTACAGTATCCCGATGTAGATCGTCTATCATCTTGGACGCCTGCCCAATCAGCATCTGTAAATCCTTCAACACGCATATGGCCATAACATCTGAATAACAAACAACAACCTGGTGATGACTTCAAATATCTCAATATTCTGTGAGCAGCTTCTAGATGAGATGCACGAGGAGCATGCATGTACTGGCTCACTACACTCACTGCATATGCGATATCAGGTCGTGTATGAGCTAAATATATAAGCCTCCCCACCAACCTCTAAAAACTGCCCACATCCTCGAATGGCTCCCCTGACTGACCATCAAGTTTGTGATTTGCTTAAATAGGAGTATCGACTGGTCACGCCCCTAACATACCAGTTTCATGTAATAGGTCTAGCACATATTTCCTTTGAGAGATAAAGATTCCTTTAGCAGATCTTGCAACCTCAATTCCCATAAAGTACTTCGATGTGCCTAGATCTTTGATTTCGAATTCCGATGCCAAAAACTCTTTCAACCCGGTAATTTCTTTAGCACTATTACCTGTAACTATGATATCGTCCACATACACAATCAAGACTGTCATATGCCCTTCGGCATGTCTCATAAACAAGGTATGATCTGCTTGACTCTGACTGTACCCCAGTCGCTTCACTGCCCCACTGAACCGTTCAAACCACGACCTTGGTGACTGCTTCAAGCCATACAAGGACTTTTTTAGCTTACACACTTTCTGTTCACCCCAAGAGAGTTGAAATCCAGGAGGGGGGCAACATATAAACTTCTTCCTTCAGATCCCCATGAAGGAAGGCATTCTTGACATCAAGCTGAAATAAGGGCCAAGACTGGTTTGCTGCAAGGGAAAGAATAACTCTGATAGAGTTGAGCTTGGCCACAGGAGCAAATGTCTCCTTGTAGTCAATCCCATATGTCTGAGAGTAGCCCTTGCAACCAATCTTGCCTTGTAACGATCCACTGAGCCGTCTGGTTTACATTTCACAATAAAAACCCACTTGCACCCAACAAATTTCTTGCCTCTTGGCAAGTCCACTAACTCCCACGTGCTATTTTTTTTCAATGCATCCATTTCTTCATACGTTGCTTCTTTCCACCTAGGGTGCTTTAGAGCTTATGTAACAGACGAAGGAAGTGCAACAGAGGACAAAGAGGTAACAAAGGACTTGTAGGATGAAGACAGATTGTCATATGAAACAAAGCTAGCAATAGGATGTTGAGTACACAATCTCTTTCCCTTCCTATGAGCGATAGGAAGATCAGAGTCACAGGGAGCAGAAATAGAAATGGGATTACCTGAGTCCATCAAGGATGACTATTGGCCCTGGAGTTCAGTGGTGGCCTGGGTCCCTTTCAACCGACGCCGAGTGTACACTTGCAGCTCCCCCTGCTTGCTAGTACCCATATCAATAGTATCAATTTTGGGAGCACTGTCAAGAGCAACACTGTCAAGGGCATCCATAGCTAATGGCAAGGGAACAGGCTGCCGTTGCCTTTCCTCACCACAATCAGCACAAGGACCTGGACTGTAAGAGACCGACTCAAGGAAGGTGACATCCATGGTGATGAACCGCTTACGAGTGGGAGGATGGAAACATTTATAGCCCTTATGAGTCGATGAATATCCCAAAAAAACACGCTTCAATGCTTTCGGATCCAATTTTGTGCAATGCGGACCAAGAATATGAACAAAGCAAACACAACCAAAAAATTTTGGTTGGATCGAGAACAGTGGACTCGCAGGACGCAACAACTGGTATGGAGTACGGAACTAGAGAGATCGAGATGGCATCCGATTTATCAAGTGCGATGCTAGGAGCACTGCATCAGACAAATATGTCTTTGGCACATGGTAGTGCCCGGACTACTTCCAACAAGTGTCGATTTTTTCTTTCAGCAACCCCGTTCTGTTGTGGGGTAAAAACACATGAATTCTGATGCTCAATCCCATAGTCGACCAAGTAGGACTATAAACCCCCATACATGTATTCTCCCCCTTGATCAGATCGGAGGATTTTTATACATTTCCCAAATTGAGTAAGAACCATTTTGTGAAATTGTTGAAAAATAGAGTAGACTTCATCCTTAACTTCATAACAAAGATCCATGTACAACGGGAAAAATCATCCACAAACGAAACGAAGTAGCGATAACCAAAAACAGAGGTAACCGGGGAGGGACCCCAAACATCAGTGTGAACAATATCAAAAGCAAACAAACTTTTATTACCACGTGATGGAAAAATTGTTCGGCAATGTTTCGACACGGCACACACTTCACAATGAAGATCCGAAGTGGTCACCGACTTGAACAACTCAGGAAATAACAAACGCAAATATGGAAAAGAAACATGACCTAGACGAGCATGCCAAGACATAACATGCTCCTTATTGACCCTATTGCTATAACTACTAGACTGAAAAGTTGCAGAGACAGTAGGAGCCGCATCCAGGAGATAGAGACCACCCACTTCACGCCCAGTGCCAATCGTCTTCCTCGTGACTAAGTCCTGAAACACACAATGAGAAGGGAAAAAGATAGCACAACAGTTAAGGTTCTTGGTAAGAGAACTGACTGACAACAAATTAGTAGAGAATTTAAGAACATGAAGAACAGATGATAAAGAGAGGTCAGAAGAGACAGTGACACAGCCTTTCCCCAAAACAGAGGAAAGTGTGCCATCAGCAATGCGGACTTTATCCACTCCTTAACACGGAATATGAAGAAAAAGAAGATGACCTACCAGTCATATGCTCAGAAGCACCCGAATCAATGATCGAGGGTGTGCTAGAAGCGGAAGTGGAAGCAGAGACATGGTGGGCAGAATTGATGATACCTAACTGGGCAAACGTAGAAATAGAAGAAGGACCACCAAGTTGAGCCATAAACCGCTGCAAGTTCTTGATCTCATCGCTAGAAAAAGGAACTGAAGAAGATGTGTTGAGAGGCTGGGATGCTGCAATCGACGGGGGTGGGGAACCCGGAGTAGAGTCCATGGTGGCACTATGAGCAGTAGGAGATGTCCCAGGCAATGGTGGTGGTCACCCAAAAATATTCCAGCACTTCTCTTTGCTGTGCCCTTTCTTGCCACACCCCTCGCAAACCTGTAACTTCCAACACCGATCCTTGGTGTGGCCCTTCTTGCCACAATAAGTACACGTAGGTGGGGGACCCCCTTTGCCACTACTGGAAGATGTTTGGGCTTTGTTTTTTGGGGGAAAAGCTGCCAAGGCTGACTTCTCATGGCCAATAGGGGGAGACATAATAGCACGATGGCTGTCCTCACTCTGAACATAAGCATAAACCTGGTTGAGCGAGAGTAAAGTATCACGACTAAGTAACTGCATGCAGGCTAACTCAAAATCTGCATTCAATCCCGCTAGGAACTCGTATATACAATTTTGCTCAACCAATGTACGGTACTGTAGACCATCTGCAGGACAGTCGGGCGTAAAAACCAGGTAGTAATCTAGTTCTTCCCACATACTACGAAGTGTAGCAAAATAATCCGCCAAAGAAGAGTCTGCCTAATGGAGAGTAGCAATGTTCTGGCGTAACTGATAAATTCGGGAGACATTTTTCTGTTGAGAGTAAATCTGGGCTGCTGAATCCCAGATTTCCTTAGCCATGGGAAGAAACATGTATCCTCGACTGATGTGGGACTCCATAGAGTTAAGGAGCCAAGACATGACTGTCAGGTTGCCCGTCTCCCATTTTTCAAAAGATGGATCTGTCTCTGCAGGTGCTTTCAATCGGCCAATAATATACCCTCATTTCCCACGGCCTCCAATGAACATCTTGGCGGCTCTAGACCATTCTACGTAATTTTTTCCGGTCAACTTTGTTGTAGTAATCAGCAATCCAGGATTTTCCAAGGGTGTATTTGCTGGAACATGAGTAATTGTTGAAGAACTAGGTATTGACTGATCAGTAGGTCCTGAGGACACATCGGAGTCGTTCGACGTCGACATAGGCACGTCAAATCACCAAAAAAACACAAAAAACAATCAAAATAGGACCTTGAAGGTCAGAAACAACATGCCAATAGCACCAAAGTGCATCAAAACCATCAAAAACACTCGTGGGAGGGTTATCCACAAAAACATAGGTCAAAAAACCCAAAAATAGTTGCCGGCGGTAGGTTTTTTCTGGAGAAAACGAGCCACGCTCAAACCTTCATGAAATCGAACAAGAGGGATGTGGATCAGTAGATATCCATATGGTGGACCAAAACGAAGCAACAAACACAAGGAACAAACCTCAGAAGGTTGTACAAATCACGCCGAACCAGATCTTGAATATTTTTGAATTTCTTGGAAGAACAGCCATAACTCGATGAAGGAATGCTCAAACAAATCCTCAAAAATCACCAAAAATCCTGAAAAACCAGGTTTCACTAGGTGGAGAAGGATCTGGGCATCATCCTCACCCTGTCCGTACGGCTGATGACGTCAGCCGTACAGCTTGTGACATCAGTGATGACGTCAGCACCTCCAAGGTACTGTGCAAGATGCCTTATGGTCTGGTTATGATGGTGAAGCTTCAAATCCCTGGTGCTCTGATACCAAGTTGAAATATTCTAGGGTTAATGGAGAAAACCATAGAATAGGTGAAGAGAGAAGAGAGAGGAGAGAATAATTGCTGGAGAGTGTTAACCGTACACACTCCAAAGAAAAGATTTTATATTACTTATTGTGGGCCCTTACATAAAATAAGAGAATAAGAGATAAGGACATAAGTTTTAGTGAAATAGCAAGAACATCCTTCAACAAATTTCCCAACTAACATGGTCGTAGGCTTTTTCCATATCCAATTTAAACACCAAACCAGGCCTCAATATACTCATTAGCTATTAGTACACTGTCCAGAATCTACCTACCTGGAACAAATGCCCCTTGTTCCTCTGAAACCACTTCAGCAATCACACTCTGAATTCTAATAGCAAGAACCTTGGCCAGAATTTTATGAACACTCCCTACCAAGCTTATAGGTCTAAAATCACTGATATTCTTTGCTTCTTGTTTTTTTTTAATAATAGAAATAAAAGTGCAATTAGATCCATAATCCAAAAAAATTATCTTGAAAGTCTCTGACTAAGGACTTGAAGTCCTTACCAACCGTCTCCCAACATGTCTTGAAAATGCCATAGTGAATCCGTTCAATCCCGGAGCCTTATCACCCTCCATCTGCCTTAAAGCTTGGACCACCTCATCCTCCGTGATACCTCTTTCTAGCAACTCGCTCTGCTACTCTCCTAATCTCAAAAACTCTAGGCCATTTCCAGTCATTACTATCAATTTTTTCATTCATATTTTTAGCCAATTAGTCGATGCAATATGTTCTCATCAAAAACTAAAATATGGCCAAGGAATACAAGTCTCCCATGAGTGATGTGAGTTTCATCTTATTAAAAGTGTTACATTTTTTGGACCATTTTCATTGTACCAAAGATTATCTTAGCAATTGACCATGTTGTATCTGTATGTCATTATAAAAGAAGGATACAATAAACCTAACAAGAAAGTTTTCCAAAAGAAAACACAAAGATTTGGGCTTGACTTACTCACATGCATATCAGTTAGTCAAGTGTGTATGGGCCTTTGGATAGGAGTCTAAGAGCACAATTCTAGGAGGAGCTTGATAATGTTCATGGGCTTTGGGATTTATGTGATCATTTACTCTTTTGAGAAGAAAGGCGAAGGGATTTCTCCGATTTTGTAGAAAGGAATGAGTTGTTGGATCTACCTCTTAGCGGGGCAAGCTTCACGTGGTCTATTAATCAAGAGAATCATATTTTGTGCAAACTGAATGGTTCCTTGTTTCGGAGAGTTGGGAAACTCACTCTCCTTCGTTGCTTGATAGGATAGTGGAGGCATCCTCAGACGGCCTTCCCCATTTAGGTTTGAGATTATATGGTTTCAAGCACATAATTTCATGGAGAGTATTGCATGCCGGTTTCATGTTTCGAAGGAAGTTAGAAGCCCTTAGAGAGAAGCTTAAGGAGTGGAACAAGTATGTTCTTGGTCGAGTGGATCAAAAAATAGGAGGTTGGTCCAATCCTTTAGCTGAAGATAAAATGGTGGAAACTAAGAATGAATTTCTTAAACTCTCTCGTTTAGAGGAAATCCACAAGGAGGGGGATAAGAACCAAGTTTTTTCATCAAAGTGCTAGGAGGAGATGTAACAACATACCTTACCTTAAGGTTGATGGTGTTGGTTATTCTATAGTTTTACTTTGTTTTATTAATGTTTTATAGTAAGTTGGAGTACCAGGGGTATTTCTGGTACTTCACCTTTTATTAGACTTTAATATAAAACGTATGGGAAATCGTGCTCACTCTCATACGAAATTTTCTTTTCCTCCATTCTCTTCTTGTCTCTTCGTCTGCTCTCATCTACTTCTTCTTCTTCTCTCTTCATCTAATCCATTTTTCCTATTTTGTTGGGTTTAATCTAAACCCTAAACATATGAGATTAATAACATGGTATCAGAGCAGGTCCCTAGGGTGTTGCATTTCATAGGCCCGTCATAGGTAGTAGGTTGGTGACGCATGATAGAAAGGTGCATAAGATGCTGTTTGGATTTCTAGGGTAGATCGCAGGGACTGTTGGCATCCCTAGAGTAGACTGCAAGTGCTGATTGGACTCCTAAGGCAGATTGAATGGATTGTTGGCATCCCTAGAGCAGGTTACATGTGTTGTTTGGACTCCTAGGGAAGATTGCGGGGATTGTTGGCATCCCTAGAGCAGATGCAGGTTCTGTTTGGACTCCTAGGGCAGATCGCAAGCTTTACTCTTAGCCTCCTACAGTTTTTCAGCACATTGAAGATGTGCATGAATTTTTTCCAGCATATAGTAGGGCCTCGAAGTAGTGTTTCCTGGTTGTTTCTTGTTCTAGAAAGTAGTGCAGGCCTTCCAGCAATTGTTAGGACTTCGTAGTTCGTAGCCCCCTAAAAAGGGTCTTAGGCAGTTTGCGAGTGTTGGAAAAGTTGCAGAGATCGATACATGCAGAGTTAACTCAAGTCCAACAGCTAAGTCTTTCCTTTTTATATGTTAGTGTAAGCTTTGACTAATAAATGTCTTCTGATACATCAGTTGGTGATTCCTCGGCATCCTCTAGAGTGATGAGTGGTGTGCAAGGTTTAAAATATCGTTTCGGATGAATGTTTCGTTCAACTGAAAAAACGAAACGAAACGAAACATTCACGAAATTTTGAAAAATAGGCGAAACGGGCGAAATTTTCTAAAATATTACGAAACATTACCGAAACATTGCGAAATATTCCAAAATATTTCGAAACATTCCGAAACTTTACGAAATAATGCGAAACATTACGAAATATTGCGAAACATTCCGAAATTCATGTATTTAATGCATAAATAAGCTTAAAAATGATGTTTTAAGCAATTAAATGATTCTTAAAATCATATATTATAAAGAAATTTTATTTTTTCTTACCCATACGCATCGAGATATTGATTTTTTGTATTTTTATTTAATGAATGATTGAATTATTCTATAAGCTACTGATTTTTTTATAATTTGTCTAAACTTTATGTGCAGATCAAACTCAAAGAGATGATGGAGAAATTGGCTACTACAATACTGCTATTGTTGCTAACATGGGATGGTTCAACAATGTGGAATGGATTATGGGTGTTCAAGAACTCTTGAACTCGATCATATTATTTACTATAATTTGTTATGATAAAAGAACAATCAAATTCATTCAACATTTTGAAGAAAATGTAATAGCACATTTTTTAATTTTTTTTTATTTAATGGCATCTGGCTTTAAGCAAATGTTATTTTGATGGTTGTGAACTTGTGATTGATTAAAATTCATTTAAGCCGTGTTAATTTTACCCTTATGATTAATTAAAGTACGAATCGGTGCCAATGAGGGTACACCAAAGAGGCCGTAAAAAATGGACAAATCTAGTATGCAACTGTTTGCACAGTGTCAATACCGTCAGATGTCCCTTGAAAGACGTGTTATTACAATGTTTAAAAAAAATTATTTTAAAAATTAAAAACACATTTTTCAAGGAGCATTCAATGGTGGATACTAAGTGGACTCGTAAAAAATGGGCTCACTTAGTATGCAACTATTTACATACTTAAAAGTATTTAAGTATGCAAACAGTGTCAGTACCGTTGGATGTCCCTTGAAAAATGTGTTATTTCAATGTTTTCAAAAAAATATTTTATAAATTAAAAACACATTTTTCAAGGAGCATTAAATGGTGGATACACTGTTTGCATTCTTAAAACTATGAAAACAGTTGCATACTAGATTTGTCCTCAAAAATGGGGTCACCGGAACCCGACCTTCACTTAAAGGGTCGTGATGTGCATTTTTGGTAGTAACGGCTGCCATCTGGGCCCACTGACCGCATGGATGTTTAGCCCACCCCTTAGTAGACATTCATACCAAAAATCAGCTTGTTTAATGATTTTTAGCCGTTGGTTTTAGTACTCAAAAAATGGTTGCATTCAACGGCAATAAGAATGCCTTAAAAAGTGTTAAAATCTGATGGTTATAAATTACAAATCAGGGTGATTTTCGATGTGTATATCCACCAAGGGGTGGGATAAACATCCATGCGGTCAGTGAGCCCAAATGACAGTGGTGAGTAACAAAAATCGTGCTTCCGCAATTGCTACAGTTTCAGGCATACCTTATTACATCTTTTTCCAACTTAAAAGGCTAAAATGACAGATCCGTTACAGCACACAATATGGAGCCACATGGCACACTCTTAGAGGAGTCTGACCGTATGGATGTTTGGCCAATCCATAGGTAGACCTACAAACCAAAAATCAGCCTGATTAGGTATTTATAGGAGTTGGATTGGACTTATTTTCATAGGTTGATCTCAACTGTTGGAATTTGAGCAGTATTTGAGCTACAAAGATCCAACGCATAGAAATCACTAATCAGGCTGATTTTTGGTTTGTAGGTCCACCTAGGGATTAGCCAAACATCCATACCGTCAAATCATGTTATTTTAGGGCTGTCAAGGAGGCTGAAGTAGCCGACCCAACTTATAATGGTAGTTTCATACTACCTGATTTTTTTTTTTTGTTAAAATCAAGGTTTTAAAAACGGCCGTTTAAACGGTTTAAACGACCGTTTAAACGGTAACGCCCCAAGCCCGTTTCCGTTTAAATCGTTAAACCCGTTTTATCGGTTTTGAAAAAAATGGCCGTTTTTTGGTTTTGACAGCCGTTAAAATCGTTTAAACAGCCGTTTAATTTTGAAAAATTTTGTGAAAAAAACGGCCGTTAAAACTGTTTAATTCCGTTAAAATCCGTTAAATTCCGTTTTTTTTTTAATTTTCAAATTTCAAAATTTGAATTTCAGCGCCACTTTTTCCGTTTTTTTTCCGTTAAAATCGTTAAAACCGTTAAAATCTGTTTAATTCCGTTTTTTCCGTTCGTTTCCATTTTTGCCCCTGACCATTTCAATCCGTTTTAACGGCCGTTTAAACGGTAACGCCCCCAGTCCGTTTAACCGTTAAGACGGCCTCCTTTAAACCTTGGTTAAAACCTAAACCTAAGGGAATGAACTTACCTTTTGTTGTTGCCGCCGAATGAAGAGAAGACGAAGGAGAAGATCGCCCCAACCTCGCCGTTGCCGGAGGAGAAGGCAACGCCGTTCGTTCTCTCTTCTCTTCCTCTTCTCTCTCTTTTTTTCCTCTTCTCTCTCACACCTTCCCACGCACTTACGCAATTTATTTTTTTTCAGATCTTGGCTCTTTGCTCCCAATCTTTTACACAATCTTGCTATAAATAAGAGTTTGATGCCAAAATAATTGAGGTTGGGTCGCCATTGTAGCGATTTTTAAGGGCTGTGAAATACCATTTTAGGGCTTCGTGTGTCGGTGTGCGTGATTTGCGCTGAACTTGCAGCCCGTAAGTCATAGCCTGCAACCAGGTCGCCTGCAACGAGGTAAGATTCTCAACCCTTTTGCTTTTATTTTTGTAGGTTCTTTATCTCGTGAAATAATGTATGCTATTATTGCTGCATCTTTTTTTTTTTTTTTTGGGGAATGTGTCGGTATGTTTCGGATTATCTCGTACGAAACACACTGAAAAATACCGAAATACTCCGAAACATACGAATTTTTGCATGTTTCGTTTCGGTATTGGTAAAATCCAAAATGTTTCGTACGAAATATTCCGAGATTTTAAACCTTGGCGGTGTGTCACACATGAGTAACCATGGTGACAATTACCCAGGGCTACAGGTTATGCCTATTAAACTGGATGGGTCCAATTATCTGAAATAGGCACAGTTTGCTCACATGTATATCGTCAGACGTGGTAGATTGGATTACATCAATGGTAGGCTGAAAAAACCAGCCCCAACTTATCCTACTTATGATAAGTGGGAAGCAAAAAATATTATGGTAATGTCATGGTTGTTGCATTTTAAGGAGCAACAAATTAGTAAAGGTTTTGTATTCCTTTCCACTGCTAAGGAGATTTGGGATGCCGTGGAGCAAACATATGCCCAAGTTGGGAATTTTGCAAAACAATATGAGTTACAACAGGAAATCCTTCATCTTCGTCAGGAGTAGATGTCTTTGAGGGCATATTATGCTACCTTACGGAGTAAATGGGAAGAGCTAAACCGCTATTAGAGCTATACCTCAGTTTGTGCTACTAATGTGAAAGGGTACAGAGATGATAGAGCGACAAAGGATATTTGAATTTCTCGCAAGTATCAATCAGAACTATGAGCATGCTAGAACTCAAATCTTGGGTAGAGATCCCCCACCTTCAGCACTATCTCAGGTCCATGCTTATATTCAAAGTGAAGAAAGCAAGCGACATGCCATCCTCTCCAAGCCTGGACAAGACTCAGTTCCCACTGATAGATCTACACTTGCAATGACGACACAAAGAAAAAGCACGTCAAACTCAAAGAAATTTGGGAAGGTTGATGATACGAATAAGTTGAAGTGTGATCACTGTGGGAAAAGACGTCACACAAAGGAGATGTGTGGCGAACTACATGGTCGACCACCTCAATTCAACTCCAATTTTAGACATGAGGCATCTGCAGCACACTCAGTAGCCCAGGAAGCTGTCCAACCGATTTCTACGCCATCTGGGGGTATGGTCACATTTACTAATGATGAAATGGAAAAGTTAAGGCACATGATATCTCAACTAGATGGGCAATCTAATGCTACTACTTCCACATTTGCACACTCAAGTACTTTTAGGTCAGCCCTTCATGTGTTTTCTCCTTCTTCAGTCCCTTTCTGGATTATCGATTCCGAGGCCTCAAACCAAATGACTGGTTAGACATCAAAAATGCATTCCCTTATGGTACCTTGGATGAGGAGGTTTATATGAAGAAACCACCATGATTTGTTACTCAAGTGGAGCCTTCCATGCTGTATAGATTACGAAAAGCTATACATGAGTTGAAACAATCGCCATGGGCTTGGTTTGGCAGGTTCAATGCTGAGAAGATGTCAATCAAACCACTCTGTATTCTGTCGGAGTTCTAAGGCTAAGAAGATCGTTTTCGTTTTCTATGTTGATGACATCGTGATTATAGGTAGTGACTATAAGGGTATAGAGAATTTGAAACAGTTTCTTCATGTATACTTTCACATTAAGGACCTTGGACAACTAAAGTACTTTCTAGGTATTGAATTTGCATAGTCAAAGGCCGGAATTAATTTGTCTTAAGGAAAGCATATTCTGAATTTACTAAATCTGGGCTAGAAGATAAAGGAATTTAATCTTACCCCCCCCCCATCAGTCGCGGCTTTTGGGAGTATTGGTTAGATGTTCTGCATCAAAGTGGTATCAGAGCGGGAGATCTCATGTTCGGGAGTCCTCACCGGGGGTGATTATGCAAGGGCATTTTCACATCGGGTTCGAGTGGGGCAGCCTGCATATATGGGGCACACTCGGGGTGGGATGGCCAGTGTGAAATGGGACCCATGAAGGAAGGATCGACCGAAGGCTCGGATCTGGACTATAAGATAAAGGAATTTAAGCTCACGCGGGCTTTTGGGAGTATTTGTTAGATGTTCTGCATCAGAAACCAAGAAGAGAATTATCCAGAAGGTTGAATCAAAGATGTATTTTTGGATATACATCCTAAGGGAAATAAAGGGATTTCTTATAGTGCTTTTACTTCTAACCGGGGGTCTTTTATCCATGTTGACACTTAAGAGGATGATCTTGTAACTCTATGGGACAGGTTCTCATTCCAAGAACTTTCTTTCCATTTTCCCATTCTCTACCTTTGGAAAGGGGATTTTCCCTTTTCCAGTGTATAAAAATTTGCTTTACTCATCAATAAAATAGAATTTGATAGCATTAAATTTAACTATCTAATGTATGCCACCAATTCTCTACAGTGGTTTGAGTCAAGCTGCTGCTGCTTTATCTATCTCACACAACGCATATCATTTGACAAAAGATGTATTTTAGAGCACAAGAAATGGTTAGACTTGACAGTCTTCATTTAAAAGTCTTCAAATGATGTCGATTGAGTATCTAATCAACAATATCAAGCTGCTGCAGTATAATATTTCTTTACGCAACAGATATGATTTGACAAGAGATGTATCAAGGACAAGAAAGGAAGAACTTTAACAGTTTTCATTACAAAGTTCTCTATGATTTTGAGCATCTAACAAACAGAATATCAAGTTGCTGCAGTATAATCTTTCTTTTACGCAACAGATATGATTTGACATGAGATGTATTGAGGACAAGATAGGAAGGAATTAAACAGTTTTCATTACAAAGTTCTCAATGATTCTGAGCATCTAACAAACATAATGCTAATGAATTAACAGAACTCCATTTATATGTGTACAAAAGATAAAGGTGAGGGACTCTCACTTATACGTTTTTCTTTTTTGCTTTTTGTACATTGGGTTATATACCTGTACTACCAAGAAGGGAAGAACAAGAAATTTGAAAAATGTTGGAAACAAAGGGCCAGTCAGGCTTACCTTTGCAACTGGTGCCATCTCTGCTGCAATATGAATGATATGTAATCCTGAACTGCAATGATCAACAAGAACCACAAATCAAACAATAGCATATCAATATATACATACATATGTACACACAGACCATAACCTTAGGAAAACCTAAGCAATCGATTACTTTTATTTGAAAAGAAAAGGAAGGGCAATACCTTGTTGAAGATGATATCAGCCTCAGAAATGTAGCCAAAAGCTGAGACTCATGTTTGTCTTTGCAAGCCAAGTATGCACTGCAAATACGCCCATCTCTCTTCCATGCCATTTCTCTCAACAGTTTTGCATCTGTTGAGGATATTTTATTCTCAAGCAACCAACCATCTACAATAAGCAATAAGCGACTCCAAAATTCCCAGGGCATATCATCCACAGGTTCATCTGAAGCCCTTCGCTTACTTTCTTCTTTTAGATGATTAAGTATATCTTGAAATTCCTTAACAGATTCCTGATATAATTGAACATGAGAATGTATCTCTTGGTCAGACCTTTCAAGGCGCTCTTCTAAGAGTCTTATTTTCTGTTGCATTAGCTCATTATATTGTTGCGCTTTTTCAGATGATAATCTATACAAATTTGCTTCTTCCAGAGATTCTTCCAACATATCAACCTTCTTCCGGAGCTCATTATTTTGCTGTAAAACTGAAATAGCTTGATCTGCTTGTTTGGTTGCCTTATCAAGCAACTCTTGCAAATTTCCTACATTCTCCCATAGGTTCTTGCATTCAAGTTTCAGAGCAGCAAGTTTTGAAACATCTTCCTGAGCAACTGCAAGTCTAGACTCCAAGTCCTTCAGGGAAGCCGCCAAAGAAGAGCGTTCATTCTCTAGTGTTAACACACGTTCATCTGTTTCCTTAACATTGCTCAGTTCTTCCTTAAATTCTCGTATATCATCCTTCAGGGACATGTTCTCTTTTCTTAATGTACTAAGCTCCTCCCTGAGAGAATGAAAGCTACTATTATGTGATAGAAGGGATTTCTCATTCAAAATTTTGTTTTGGTTCTCATATATATCATGCCCACTTCCCTCAGTAGCACCCCTTCCAGACAGTTCACTCTTCAGCTTATCCAATTGATCTTCCAGGAGTTCCACATGTATCTGTTCTTGTGCTACAACTTTAATTCTTGCATCAGTTTCTGCCAACCTCATCTCCAAGAGGTTAATTTCTCCTTGCAAAGCCTCCTTCTCAGTAAGAATCTTATCAAGATCTTCAAGTGCACGAACCCGAGCTTGATTGAGAAGCAAAATATCTAATAGAGATCAAAAAAGAAAACAACAAAAAATAAATAAATAAAGATTCCTCCATTGAAAAACAGATTCTATAGTAAATAAGACACAGAAAAAGAAGAATTCAGTAGTATAACAGAGAAAAATGCCTACTTTTTTCAGCATTCCTTATCATGCCTATCAGATCCTCAAGTTGAACATTCGAAAGCCGCTCTCCACCATTGGCATTCTCAGTCTGTTAGATAAAGATATAATAATTCCTATTAGAACTACAGAATTCACTTCATGAAACAATTGAATAGAGCAGATAATCCCTTGTGAAATAGAATATCATATGCACTTTGCCGTTTCCACATTCTAGATTTTTTCTTTCCCTTTTTTTTTTTGATAGTTAAAAAGATAAGAGATTGCTTTTTCTTATAACTTAAAAGAAACAAAGTAATTTTATTAATAGTTAAGAGAATTTACAAGATCGGGAAAAGCATCCCAGGAACAGACAAAGATATAGACACCAACATATCAATGGTACACAAAATCGGAATTGCCTTTATCGAAATACAAATTAAAATAAAAGTCTTTCACCTTGACATCTTGGAACTCCTTTAGGATACTCATCCACTTGATCAAAAAGCCTTCTTATAGAGCTACAAATATACAGCACCGAACTACACTGATCTTAAAATATCCTATTGTTTAGTTCTTTTTGTCGTCGGGGGCTTACTTATAATATGTTAGATACCACAGGGGGGTCTTTATAATTATGCAGATTGTCACATAATATAAATATTGGTGAAATCGTGTAGGCCTTAATGCTCTACAAGATTTCTCGTCTTTTCCCCCAATCTTCTCTTCTCTGTTCTCATTTACCCTAATCACTTTATTCTTCTTAGTTGGTTACGATCTAAGTTACAACATGGTATTAGAGCATGGTTATGTAACCAAGACTCAATCCTAGAGATCAGAGAAAACCCAAAGGATTGTGAAAAATGCAGAGGAATGCTTTCCAAAGGAGGAGATTATCTCTCATGGTCAGCCACATGTAGAAAAAGCCTGAAGAACTGATCTCAGGCATCTCTACACATTACAGAGGGTCCAAAAACCCTAGCCGCCACCTCTAAAAGGCTGGAGAAGAGCCTCCAGGCCTAGCCGCCCACTACAGAAGCTTGGAGAAGAGATACCAGGCACAGTCGCCCGCTCCATAAGGCTAGAGAAGAGCCATCAGGCCTAGCTGCCCACTCCAGAAGGCTGGAGAAGAGCCCCCAGGCCGACCCACCCCTTCCAGAAGGTCAAAGAAGACCCTCTGGACCAAGCCGTAGGTCTCAGAGGAGCCAAAAACCTCTCTCGGGTGCAACCGCACCTCCTGAAAGCAGGGAGAACTGCTCCCAGGTGTAGCCGCACCTATCCAAGAACCTGTCTGAATCTCCGGAACTGTTCACAGCTCTCCTATGGGTTTTTCTCCAATAGAAAATCGTAAAGGAGTTGTTCCTAAAGGGTGATTTGCACTTCTCCAGCAGCAATTCGGGTGACTTCTGATCAACCCAAGTTGCTCTATTCCTTAGAAAGGTCTTCCCACTATCACGAGTACATTCCTCTGCTAAGTCAGAAGTTATTGTTGCCCCGCCCAGTTTGGGGAGTAATGGTGACCACAATCTCGACCCTCAGATAGCCACGGTGAAGCTCGATGGGACCAACTATCTTGAGTGGTCTCAATCCGCCAAGATGTACATCACTGGTCGATGAAAAGTTGGCTATATCACCGAACGTGCCACTGCACCTTCAGAATCCGAGGCCACGTTTGACAAATGGGAAGCAGAGAATTCAATGGTCATGTCTTGGCTACTCCATTCCATGCATTCGTCGATCTGCAAGGGCTTCCTCTTTCTCCCAACAACCAAGGATATATGAGAGGCTCTTGGGAACTTCTCTTGGATGTATGAGCTTCATCAGGAGATACACGACTGAAGCAAGGAGATCTCCTATTGGGATCATACTACGTTGCTTTACGCAACAATTAGGAAGAGGTAGATCACTACCAAACCTACACCCCTGCATGCACTACTGATGCTACGGAGTTCCAAAAGATGATAGTGCGAACTCGCATATTTGAGTTTCTTGGTGGTTTTGAACTAGAGCTGAGCAGGCACGGATACCCTGGGCAGAGACCCGCCACCTACATCCCTTGCACACGTCTATTCTTGCATCCAGAATGAGGATAGTAGGAGGAGAGCCATTGGCTCCAAGTCGGAAACTGACATTCCTTTGTCTGAGAAGTTTGCCTTGGCCACTCAGAAATGGAACAAACTGGCACCCAAGAAGGATGGGGAATCTAATGACCGAGAGAGACTCCGTTCTGACCACTGTGGCGAACGTCGCCACACTTGGGAGACCTGCCAATGTCTACATGGTAGTCCTGCACAATTCACTAAGGGAAAGCAGGGCTCATCTAAGAAGCCTTCTAGTGCCAAATAGGGGACCTTCGCTACTCACGCTACAAGTTAAGAGTCTTTCTGATGTGGGTAGTCTAATACCATCTCCACTATGGACATCGACAGGCTTCGCCAACTCTTTTCACAACTCGATGACCCTTCCACATCTATGTCCTCATTTGCTCAGGCAGGTACATCCTGTTCAGCCCACCATGTGTCTATGGCACCCAAATGTCCATTCTAGATCAATTATTCTGGTGCCTCTGATTATATGACTGGATTGTACTTGCTCGATAGCAAGCCAACTCCATACTCAGTTGCACACCAGTCTAGTGCGAGTGTCAGTAGTCCTAGAGTCAATAAAGACATGTTAATACGTTGGCATAATAGGCTTGGTCATTTACCGCTTTCTATTTTGAAGAGTTTGTTACCTCAGTTTGCGTCTATTCCGTCATTTGAATTAAACTAGCAAACTTTTGTACTTGAAAAACAATGTCGGGTGTCTTTCCTGACCAGTAATAATAAAGTACATTTCCTTTACAACTTCTGCACTCTGATGTTTGGGGCCCCAACCCCACTACCTCTGTCTTTGGTTTCCGCTACTGTGTGGTTTTTGTGGATGATTACAGTCGCTTCACTTAGATTTATCCCATGAAATCGAAGAACGAAGTGCATGTTATCTCTTAGTCCTTCCATAAGATGGTGTGCAATCAGCTAGGTACCACATTGAAAGTCATACGCACTAATAATGGGGGGAGTACATGTATTCTGACCTTGCTTCCTACCTTGAGGAACATGGAATCATCCATCAGACTTCGTGTGCCGACACTCCTCAATAGAATGGGGTTGCTGAGAGAAAGCACCGTCATGTCCTCGAGGTTGCTCGTGCACTCCTTATAGGTACTGGGGTCCCAAAGGGTTATTGGGCCGATACCGTGTTGACTGCTTCTTTTTTTATTAACCATATACCTACGAGAGTTCTTGAGTTGCAGTCTCCACTTTCTCTCTTGTTTCCTTCATATCCTATGTTCTCGGTTCCTCCTAGAGTCTTTGGTTGTGTCTGTTATGTTCATTCTCATCATAGGAAGGACAAGTTAGACCCTAAAGTTGTTCGGTGTGTTTTTCTTAGCTACTAGTCCACTCAAAAGGGATATCGGTGCTTTCACCCCTCTACTCGTCAATAGTTTGTCTCACTGGATGTCACCTTCTTCGAGAGTCTCCCCTTCTTCTCTACTGATCGGACTTCTCTTCAGGGGGAGCCTGAGAATCCAATATCTGCTCAAGAGAAGATTTCCCTACCGGTGCCTGTGCCTCCTGACTTACCACCTCTTTTCTCTGAGCCTACGTCCATTCCTACTACTGATACCATGCCACGGGACATGCAATTGAGATCACCGAAGTTACCATTGAAGACGTATGCCAAAAGAGGTCCAAAGGAGAAACAATGCACCACCCAATCCCATGGGTTCATATTATATGCGCCAGGGCCGCACAGACCAAACAGAAAGGCCCTGCTCAAGTTGTACCACGTCAGCAAATGGTAAAGTTCTTTTGACAACCACCACAAGCGCAACCCAGGTTAGTCAGATTTTTTTGTTACTTTTAAAAATTGAGGTGACGTGGGGAAAGCTCCGCGGGGGCGTTCTATTTTGCAAATACGCCCCTGGCACATACAATCTGGACCCCAATCCCACTGCCAACTATGATACACGGATACATGTACTAGTGCCTCGTACTAGTGTCGTGTCGACACAGATATGGACACTGGACACGGTACCGACACGTATCCTTCATAAAAAGTTGAAAAAATTAGAAAAAACGAAAATTTTGAACTTCAAAATAGGATACTTGTATCCGTATCCGTGTCTCTGATTTTGGAAAATGTCGAGTTGAATCCCCGCTCGGGCATCATAGACTGCCAAGGAATCCAACTCGATCCAGGTAACTCAGTACTCACTAACCCCCATGATGATATTCTTGTTGATCCTTCTACCATTCCACCTGTGGATATCGATGTACCTATTGCCCATCGTAAGGGTGTTCGGAATTGTACTACCAAGCACCCTATCTCTCACTTTGTCTTATCAACAGCTCTCTCCACCTTATCGTGTTCGCAACTTCCTTGACAGGTACAAGGCACTATGCCCATGCCAAAGGGTACACACAGACATACGACATTAACTACCAAGAGACGTTTGTTCCCGTAGCTAAAATGAACTATGTTCGAGTTCTCCTTTCACTTGTAGCAAACTTGTCATCGCCCCTACACCAGTTGGACGTCAAGAATGCATTTCTCCATGGTAATCCAGTTGAAGAAATGTATATGACAGGTCCTCCAGGATTCAGCCTGGCTGGGGGTAAAGAACTTGTGTGCAAGTTGAAGAAAGCGTTGTATGGGCTCAAGCAGTCACCCAGAGCCTAGTTTGAGAGGTTCAGCTCAATAATCAAGAATATCGGATACTCAGAGTCAGACAAACCATAAACTAATCATTAAGAGGAGTAAAGTTGTACCACTGCTCTTATTGTATGTGGATGATATTGTAGTCACATGAGATGACCCAGCTGAGGTTTGTCGGTTGAAGTACCTAGGGACGGAGTTTGAGATCAAGGATCTGGGACCCTTAAGATACTTCAGTTGAAATGAAGATTTAGGGTTAGGGTTAGATTTAGGTTAGGTTTCAAAGGTAGAGAAGAGAGAGAAGAGAAGGATGTCATGTGCTTAGGTCACATGACTCAATAATTTTTATTTATATGGAGAGATCATTACAAAGACAAGTATACATCTCACATTGAGAAGTATTGACAAAACTACCTTTACATGGAAATATATCCAAAATACGTATATGATAACACCCCCCCTCAAGTTGGTACATAGATATCTCTCATGCCCAACTTGCTTAGACACCTGTGAAGTTGCCAACTAGGAACTCCCTTAGTGAAGACATCGGCAACTTGTTCATCTGTCTTCACAAAACGAGTAAGTACATACTTCCCTAGAGACAATCTTTTCCCTAATGAAGTGGCGATCCACTTTAATATGCTTGACCCGATCATGCTGAACTGGATTGTGAGCAATGCTAATGGACGGCTTTATTGTCACAGTAAAATCTCACAGATCCCGAGACAGGGAAGCCTAGTTCAGCAACCAACATCTTCAATCATAGCATCTCACACAAGCCATGGGCCATTGCCCTAAACTCCGCCTCTGCACTGGATCTGGCAACTACAGGTTGCTTCTTGCTCCTCTAAGTAATCAGATTGCCCCCAACAAAGGTGCAATAGCCTGAGGTAGATCTCATGTCATCCTTGGCACCTGCCTAGTCTGCATTAGGGTATGACTCTACTCTCATATGGCCATTATTCCTTAAGAGAAGGCCTCTGCCAAGAGCAGACTTTAGGTACCTCATAATCATGTGTGCTGCCTCTATGTGAATCTCCATGGGTGAGTGCATGTACTGGCTGATAACGCTAACTGCATAGGCAATGTCTAGTCGAGTCGCGGAGAGATAGATCTATCTCCCAACCAGCCTCTAAAAACCTCCCACATCCTGTAAAAGCTCACTACTCGAATCAGCCAACTTATGGTTCTTCTCTATAGGAGTCTCCACTGGTTTGGCTCCCAACTTGCCGGAATCCTTCAATAGATCTAGGACATTCTTCATTTGTGAGATGAAGATCCCTTGACTGGATCTTGCAACCTCTATACCTAGAAAGCACTTGAGAGATCCTAGATCTTTAGTTTCAAACTCCCCTGCTAGGTGACTCTTCAACTTGGTCACCTCTTCTGCATCATTCCATGTTAGAAGGATGTCATCAACATAGACAATAAAAGCCGTAGTGCTCTTCCCCTGGTGCTTCACAAACAGGATGTGATTGGCTTGACTCTGAGTGTAGCCCAACTTCTTCACTGCTAGAATGAACCTCTCAAACCATGCCCTTGGAGATTGCTTAAGCCCATAGAAAGCCTTTCTCAGTCTACACACTTTGTTACTTTCCCCTAGTGGGAAGAAACCAGGAGGAGGCACTATGTACACTTCTTCTTGCAAGTCTCCATAGAGGAACGCATTCTTCACATCCAACTGATGCAAAGACCAGCCTTGGTTTACTGCCAAGGACAACAGCACCCTGATGGAGTTCATCTCTGCCACAGGTGCAAAGGTCTCCACATAGTCAATCCCTTGGCTACCAATCTTGCCTTGTACTTCTCAACTGACCCATCTGCCTTGTACTTTACTGTGAACACCCATTGCAACCAACATGCTTTTTTCCTCTTGGCAAGTCAACTAGCTCCCATGTTCTATTTTGGTTCAAGGCACTCATCTTCTCTACCATAGCAACTCTCCATCTAGGATGTGCCAACCCTTCTGCCACAGAAGAGGGAATAGGAATAGTAGCCACGGATGTGATGAACGGCTTGTATGACGGAGACAAGGCATCATATGTAACAAAGTCACTCAATGGATGCTGAGTACAACTCCTGGAGCCTTTTCTTAAAGCAATGGGAAGATCAGAATCATCAGTAGAAGAAGAAATGACAGGTATAGAAAGTGAGGGATTACCTGAATCCAAGGAGGTACCACTGGAACTGGATCAGACTTTAAGCTCCCCTGAGCTCCAGGACCACTGTAGTAGGTCGAGTAGGTTTAGACCTCTCAACAACTAAAGGTAAAGGAGGATACAGTAAAAAGGCAGAAAGGGAACATATTGAGAACCTCTCTTCACTATTGCTCTCCCTCTAAAGAAAGGTAGGGGAGAAAAAAGAGGCATCTCGGAAGGTGACATCCATGGAAACAAACTTCTTTCCAGACAAGGGGTGGTAACACTTGTACCCCTTGTGAGTGGAAGAGTAGCCAAGGAAAACGCATTTAAGGGCCTTTGAATCCAACTTGGTCCGATGTGGATTCAGAACGTGCAGAAAACAGACATCCAAAAATACGGGTATTGAGGTCGCTAGATTAAAGCAAGGTGTGTTCATCTCACAGAGGAAGTATGTTCTAGATCTCCTATGCGAGTCTAGGAACCTAGGAGCTAAACCAACTAACACACCCATTGATTAGTAACACCAGCTTAATCCTATTGATGGAGATCTAGTTGCTGACCCTGGTTAGTTTCAACGTTTGGTTGGATGACTTATTTCTCTCATTGAACAACCAGATATTGCATATGCAGTCAGTTCATGCACGCTCCCCGTTCTCCGCACCTTGAGGCAGCACAGAGTTTTACACTACCTCAAGGGTTCACCAAGGAAAGGACTTCTGTTTGGGAAGAATGGACACCTGCTAGTTGAGGCCTATACAGATGCTGATTGGGTGGGCTCAGTTACAGACAGACATTCTACATCTATAGTTATGTTGGAGGTAACCTTGTTTCATGGCACAGCAAGAAGCAACCCGTTGTTGTCCACTCCAATGTCGAAACAGAGTACCATTCTATGGCTCATGATGTGTATGAGTTGTTATGGCTGAAGACCATGCAAAGCGAGCTTGGTTATCCTGTCAAAGCACCTATGCAACTGTATTGTGACAATAAAGCCGCCATCAGTATTGCTCACAACCCAGTTCAACATGACATGACGAAGCACATTGAAGTGAATCGCCGCTTCATAAAGGAGAAACTCAACCGTGAACTTATTTGCACACCTTATTTCAATACTACTGATCAGGTGGTTGATGTATTGACTAAGGGTGTTAATAAAAGGGGCCTAAAGCATCCGTTATCTAAGTTTGGCATGATAGATATCTTCAGACCAACTTGAGGGGAAGTGTTGTCAGGGGCTTATTTATAATATGTTAGATACTACAGGGGGGTCTTTGTAATTATGCAGATTGTCACATAATATAAATATTAGGTGAAATCATGTAGGCCTTAATGCTCTACACGATTTCTCATCTTTTCCCCTAATCTTCTCTTCTCTCTTCTCCTTTACCCTAATCTCGTTATTCTTCTTGTTTTGGTTACGATCTAAGTTACAACAATTTTCATATTTGATGCGGGAGCATTCTTGTAATAACCCTATTTCTAGCAATATTATAGTAGACTTTTTATAATACTTTGAACATTACATGTATGCCATTTTAAAGGTCTCAACAATAGCTTTCTATCGGTATCAAGTTTGTCCAAATCGGACGTGCGAGTCAAAAGTTATTGTGTTTAGTTCTGGGCAACATTTTAAAGATATAGTTTGATATCAAAAATATAAAATTTGAAAAAAAAAAGACAATTTTCAAAATTATAGTCCCACATCGGATAGAAATGAAAAGTTCTGAGTTTTCAACCTCTATAAATATAAGGCCATGCCTTAAGAAAATTACATCAATTTGGGTATTTACATTCTAACTCCTTAGGTTAGAATATTTGCAAAAAAATCCCTCAACTAGAAGAAATTCTAGAAAATTTCTATGAATTCCTGAAAATACTCAGGTCCTTTGAAAAGTTTTTTTTGGGGCCTACTACCTCGAGATACGTGCTACCTCGAGATTCGCATCGTACGAGGTTCAAGGATTTGGGATTCTAGCGTATTCACTTGTAAGTACATAGTTATTTATTTTATGCCTTTATTTATTTATTTAATTAATTATTTATTATTTATTTATTTATTTAATTGATTAATTATTATTTATTTATTTATAAATATTTTTTATTTTTTATTTTTTTTGAAATAGTAGAAAATTCACAGAATATTGTAGAAAAATTATAGAAAATTCTATTATTTTTGGGAAAATGTCTGAAAATGTTATTCTTGTTCTCTGTTAAATTTTAGTAAGGAAAAATCTCGATTCTTGTATTTTCCACATAAAATGTGTAGATGCATTGATAATTTCTTGTAATCTTAAAAACATGAAATTATGATAGATGAGGACATGTGTGATCTATTTAGTTAGATGAAGTCATGCTCAAATTCATTTAAAATGAGATATATGCGTTTTTCATCCATTTTATGTATTCGCTTTCTAAGATATTAATAGGGCTTAAATGTTCTTATTTTTAGTTTCGAAATGCAAAAATATGAATGTTATGCATATAAAGATGTTTCTACAAACATTATTATTTTATGCATATAAATACGATTAAGGACATGAATAAGAACGTGATTGAGAATGTGGAATATCAGATTAGTTGGAATCAGGCGTTGTCTCATTTCTTTGAGACCCCTTGGAGTTTTAGTCCCCTAAAGCATCAGGCGTTGTCTTATTTCCTTAAGACCCCTTGGGGTTCCAGTCCCATAAAGAAGAGGCGTTGTCTCATTCATGAGACCCCTCGGGTATTTATACCTAAAAGAAAATTAGGGAATCCGGAGAGAAGATACCTAATGAAACAATTAGTGTGTACATTAGGAGTTTACTTGTGGACTAGAAGTGTTGACATCGTACACTAGGACCGATGGAATGTTGGTACAGAATACATCAGAATTGATAGTTTGACTTCATAGAAATGGTCACAGGTATTCTGATGAGAGAAAAGTTGACTATTATATGAAGTCTTCATTGTATTCGAAGTTCTACGTAAGTAATTGATGGAGAATTGAGTTTTATCGAATTACATGTGAAATTCATTTGCAAATCGTATTTGTTTTAAAATAAACAAAAATCGCTGATTTAGGTGGTTTTACGTATGAGGAATGTACTTACTGGGCCCTAGCTCATCGTTTAAAATGTTTTGTTTTCAGGAAAGGATAAGGGGAAGTTGGTCTGGTCTTCCAGCATTTCTGTTGATAGACTTGTGCTAGAGACGATGTTATATTTTGTTTATTTCTTCTATCTTGTAGAAGGATACATGAGTTATGTAGGTCGTTTGACCATTTAGTAACATGTATTTGGGAGTACGATATATATACAATATTTTCTTTTGGATGGGCATATTACGGTTTTGTTTGAGGTGAGAGATCCTCTAACATTATTAATGTGTCAATGAAGTGCGTTTCGTCTTATGGATTGTTTAAACAAAATGAAAAAAATTATCCGGTGTATTTCCGCTGCATCGTGATACCAGTTTTGTTTCACTGTGCGTTTGTATGATCGGATCGCGCCTCAAGATACGAGAAAGGTCGATATGACCAAATATCGGATTTGGGGGCGTGACAATTCTACTACGATCATCCGCGCTACACTGAATCAATGCACAATCAAGTGGATCCTATTTACTATTTATAGTAATTCACGTTTCTACTATTTATAGTAAATTTTGATTTTACTATTTTTAGTGGACCCCACGAAGATTTGTTTTAATTTAACTAGGATTTTCAATTGAGATTTTGTTTCCAATTAGGATTTTATTATTGATTGCAATAGTTGATTTGTAGTAGGAGTTTCTAATTCCAATTAGATTAGAATTAAGAAAGTTCAAGTAGGGAGTCTTATAAAAGGTGATGTACCCTTTGATTTTAAGAATAAAAAATAATGAATGAAGAAATAGAAATCTCTTTAAGAAATCTCTCTTGTGGTGTGAAGTCATCTTCTCTTGGTGCGAAGCCAAGCTAATTCGGTGCGAAGCCGAAGGTATCTTTTTATCTCCATCTCTTTATCTATCTCTTTTCTCTTATTATCTTCTCTTTCTCCATCTCTATTTTTTATTTTTTTTATCAATTTCTTACCTAGGAAAACCCAAATCATACCACAACACTGTGAATAGTGCTGCGTGAATAGTGACGTGAATAATGTCATGTGAATAGTGCCATGAATAGTAATCCCCTCTTCATTCCTTCTCAAATCGCGAAACGGTTCTCCAGTCCTGCGTCAAATTTGGTATCAGAGCCCAGTTCGAAACTCCTGATCGGAAAGATGTCTCATATTGGTTTGCAATCTTTGGTAGCCGCGTTAGCTAAACTAAACGATGTGATAAATCGTTTTGAGAGCGGACTAAGCAACCATATAAATCGTATTGAGAGCAAACTGGAGGCAAGGGTCTCCGCCAGAGTTCCAATCAGCAATTGTCATCTTAGAAAGTCACTACCACAACCACTGGCTTTTCCACCTCTTTTCGGCAAGCTATTGGAAGGTTTTACAGCAAAAAAAACCCCTAAAGAGGTCTCAAAGCAAGTCGAGAAGAAAGTAAACGAAGAAATAAAAGCCATTGAACAAGAGGGTTTTTTCCATCAGAGGAAAATGAAAAAATCGACGAGGAAGAAAAAGCCAAAACTGAGGAATTAGCCAGTCCTGAAGCTCCTGTAGTTGTATCAGACGAAAAGACGGAGGATAAGCATATTGATCCACCTGCTGTTATGGGGAATAAAAATGATGATGATTCCCCCGGTTCAGACGCTCTAGCTGAAGATGGCCCAAATAGTATAGAAGATCCCGATCTGAAACTAGATATTTCTGCTATTTTATAACTGACAGTTGAAAATAAAGCAGATGGAACAAGCAAAGATTTCTTATCAAAGAAGGTCAGAGTTGAGGACATAGACCATGTTTCAGAAAATTTACACCTGTCAAATATGCAAAAGAAGAAACTGAAGGGAAAGTACTCCAAATATCTCTTCCGTTGGAAAAGCCTATTGCAATATCTCAACTTAATTCGAGGTCGAATTCTTTTCAACCAGGAGGGTTTGATGCGGGAGCATTCTACTACGATCATCCGCGCTACACTGAATCAATGCCCAATCAAGTGGATCCTATTTACTATTTATAGTAATTCACGTTTTTACTATTTATAGTAAATCCCGAATTTACTATTTATAGTAAATTTTGATTTTACTATTTTTAGTAGACCCCACGAAGATTTGTTTTAATTTAACTAAGATTTTCAATTGAGATTTTGTTTCCAATTAGGATTTTATTATTGATTGCAATAGTTGATTTGTAGTAGGAGTTTCTAATTCCAATTAGATTAGAATTAGGAAAGTTCAAGTAGGGAGTCTTATAAAAGGTGATGTACCCTTTGATTTTAAGAATGAAAAATTACGAATGAAGAAATAGAAATCTCTTTGAGAAATCTCTCTTGTGGTGTGAAACCATCTTCTCTTGGTGTGAAGCCAAGCTAATTCGGTGCGAAGCCGAAGGTATCTTTTTATCTCCATCTCTTTCTCTATTTCTTTTCTCTTATTATCTTCTCTTTCTCCATCTATATTTTTTTTATCAATTTCTTACCTAAGAAAACCCAAATCATACCACAACACTGTGAATAGTGCTGCGTGAATAGTGACGTGAATAATGTCATGTGAATAGTGCCGTGAATAGTAATCCCCTCTTCATTCCTTCTCAAATCGCAGAACGGTTCTCCCGTCCTGCGTCAATATTACCCAACAAAAGCATAAGGAAGAATTTCTCTTCTATCCAAAAGGACCACTTTACCAAGTTGAGAATAGGACCCCAGTACCTCTAGGAAGAACCTAAAATGTTGAATAAAGAAAATAAGATGCCCCATATCTCCCATGTCACCTTATAGTGAATAAATAGATGTTGACATTCACCTCTTTCTCCTTACACATAATACATCGACTAGATTTGGCTTCTCTAGTGATTGATAAGATGATCAAGGTTAAATTTGTTTCTAAGACAAGAGTCCACATGAAGGCTATTATTGGAGTGTGTTGTTTGGCTATGTGGCCAGCACTCCGCCTTTATTAGACCCATGGACCCTATGATATACATTGTTACGCCTCCCTCTAACAGCTTAAGCTTTTAGAGTAAAGTGGTTGTCAACAAAGGCCACCACTCTATGGGGGGGCCAGCTTCCTGAAATATTGGCAAACGAAGAATTCTCCCCAAAAATACCTGCCAAAGAATCATAGAAAGACCTTACTGAAAAGTCCCTTTCGGATCTCCTTCCCATGCAAGAGGATCCTCCCCATCTTGAAGGATGTGATACTCATCAAGGCAATTAATATGGAAGATGCATTCCTTCACTTATCAATCCACCAAATTATTCTGAAGATTAGGCACCAAAGCACTTCACCATTTCTTTTGACAAAATAATGATACACTGTAAGCCCTTTAATAGGAACCAATTTATATAAACGAGGGAAGATATCACAAAGCTTACCTACCCCCACACTACTCATCTTCCCAAAACGAATCCTCTCTCCATTCCCCACTTTAATCGAATGTGTTATCAGATGCGTATTTTATATGTATTAGGTTATTATGTAAATACCCCTTGATGTGAGGGGTATACTTGTCCTTGTCTATTCCTTTTCATATAAATAAGATTCACGGAGTCATTGTGACCTAAGCACAATAGACATCCTTTCTCTCTTCTCTCTTCTGTCTTCTCTCTTCTCCAAACCTAACCCTAACCCTAATCCTTTAATTAAACTTGGTATCAGAGCTATCTGCCGTCGAAGCTTACCGGAGTATTTTTGGGGACTAACCAGAGGCAACCTGACGTCTGCTGATGTCATCAGACTGTAGGCTGACGTCATCCGCTCCATGGACACGAAAATTTAGGTTTGCTGAAACCTTCGCCACTAAATCTAAAGGTTAGAAATAACTAATCAATCTGATTTTTAATATGTAGGTCCACCTAGAGATGTGAGAAACATCAATACGGTCTATCGTCCCTAATAATGTGCCACATGGCGAGCTCATGATGTGGTCCATCATTAGTGTTGATGATGGACATCCGTATTTGTTGCATAATGTGCCACTTAGGTTTTAGCCATTGAGATTTTAGCACGGATTAATCATAGTAAAAACTTATCAGAATAATTTTATTTATTATTTTAAAACAAAATTAAATTAACATCGATAACAGTAGATTAATGGATGACAAAAAATAATGGTCATTATATCATAAATTAAGTTCATGAGATGATATTTCTCTTATGTAGATAGACTAGTGGGTGCCCCGTGCCATCGGCACTCCTTGACAAAGAATTTGCCAAAATAAGGTGAGTGGCGGAGATCCACCGTCAATTTGGGGGAGGATTAGATCTCGGCCCTTCTTTGTTGATACTTATAAGAGGAGGTATAAGTAGGGAGATAACCAATGTGTTTTGTTATATAGAATAGTAAATGGCCCATGCCCACGGCACTCTCTCACAAAAGCGCCCAAAAATTGGGTGCCTTCGGCACTCAAACGGTATAACGGATTGAGGCGTTACCATTTTTTCCATTATAACGGATTGTAACACACAGGGGGAGAAATGGGAAAATAACATAAATAACAAAAAATAACAGTGTTGAAATTTTAATTTTGAATAAATTGAGGTCAAATGAGGCGGTTTGAGTGGCTGAAATCTAACCATCCACTTTAGATCGATGAATTTGATCTCAACCACTCTTTATCTAACTGTCCACATTAGATGGATGGATAAAATAAGAGAATACAACTGAGTTGTCTTGATATATGCATGGGTGGCCTGTGCCCCACGGCACTTTCTGACAAAGTGTTTGTCAAAATCGGGTGGGAGTTAATCTCAGCCATCGATATAAAGCATAGTGGATCTCAGCCACTCATTATTGAAGCCATCTATATAACAAAACAGGACGGTTGTCTCCCCCTCTTATCCGGCTTCATAAAAGGATGCCCAAGATCTTATCACACCAAATGGACGGTGGATCTCAGCCACTCAATTTTGACAAACGCTTTGTCGATGAGTGTTGTAGGCACGGTTCTCCTACTATTTACTACATATAAGGAATGAAATGGGTTGGATTTACATATAGCCCAAGGGTCAGGCTCAGGAGCCCCACTTTTTTTATGCCTCGAGAGGGGTGTTACCATTAAAATGGATTGAAACGGGCAGGGGCAAAAATGGAAAAAAAATGGATTTTAATGATTTTTCTGTTGTTTGGTTATTTTTGGGGAATTTTCTAGATCCATTTGGGGGTTTTTTTGGCCATTCTTCGAGTTTTTTTTCGAAAAACTCAGTTTGTAAACCAGCTTGTTTTTCAAACCCTTAATGAAGTTTTTGGGGGGGTTTGTTACTTCGATCTAGTCCCCCCAATCCCAGCAACATGTGGACACCTCATTTGAGAGGTTTCATCCAGGATTGAAGGCTGTGTGGTGTTCTCTCCACCCACTAGTTACCGCCGGCGACTTGAATAGCCTTTTTAGGTTGTCAGTTTGACCTTAACCCTCCTCTTTTTGTTCTCAGATCTAGTTGCAATGCTTTCTAGTGGTTCTAGGATGTTCGTAGCTATCCACATGTTACTTTTCTCTGCCATTAGCCCTTCTGGGATGCTTATTTGAGGTTCGTTTGTGTGTTTCTTGATCACCAACCTTATTTCAGGGTCTTATTTTCCTTCGGTTCACTCTTTTTGGGGAATTAGAGACCTATGGGAGGTATCCTTGGGTTCTATTTGTTTTTTGGGGCTTCATCAGACATGTTTATGGCCTTCGGTGTGGTTGTCTGACCCTTTTCTGGCCATTTATTTGATCTTCAACACCTCTTTCTGGTTTTCTTGTGTCGTGTTAGTGTTCCCTTGCCTGTAGTTCTTCATGGCAGAGCCTCCACCTCCCGTGGTTACTCTGCCCTCATCTGCTTCTCCTTCCGCGACAGAAGTGAGCACGGAAATTCCCTCTACTAGTATTGGAGGCCCTATAGTGCATCACTTGGCGTATGAGAACCCTAACTTACAGATCACCTCAGTGAAGTTAAATGGTAAGAACTACTTACGATGGGCCCAGGCTGCACGGTTGTTCATTGGGGGCTGCAGGAAACTTAGTCACACTACGGGGGATACAGTTGAGCCTCCCAGGACTGATCCCTTGTATCGACAGTGGGAGACAGATGATCTTACTGTTATGTCATGACTGCTCAACTCTATGGAGCCAAACATCAGCCAGAGTTTCTTGTTCATGCGCACAGCTCGAGAGGTTTGCGAGATTACACGGAAGACCTACTCAGAGCAGCAAAATGCTGGAAGGGCTTTTCAGTTGAGGCAGAGTATCTCTCACTTTAGACAGGGGGAGCAGTCTCTTTCTCAGTACTATACCGCTCTTCGCACCATGTGGCAAGAGCTTGATCATTACTATTTTTACCAGCCTCTTCATCCAGGAGAGATAGCTCCCTACTAGCGGTATATGGAGAAAGGTCGGATTTTTGATTTCTTTGTTGGATTCAATCCATCTTATGAGCTTGCTCATGTTCAGATCTTGAGCAGTAGGATGGATCTTCCCTCCCTCAGCGAGGTGTATGCATATCTTCAGAGCAAGGAGAGGCGCCGGATTCCCTCCAGGATGAGCATCTTGTTTCCGAGCGATCAGCGCTTGCCAGTTCCTCTACTCCTCCGACCTTCCAGCATCAACAGTCTCAGAAGGGTTGCTCTTCCCAACCTCCTACGACTGTGTCTTATGTTCCTACTGGTACGACTTCAGGGAAGTCTTCTTCGAGGGAAAGGCCCATGCCTGATTATTGTGGTAAGCTAGAGCATGTGAGAGATAGGTGTTGGAAGCTTCATGGTCGCCCTAGCCAGCCAGCATCCTCTGGAGCACATACTGCTCAGTTGGATGCTCCTATGCCTCTTCAGGATTCACAGCCTAGTCCTTTGATAGCTCCTACTGGTATTTCTTCTACTGAGATTGTTGTTCTCCGACGATTGCTGAGTCAGTGGACGGTCCTTCTACCACCCCTTCGACCTCCTTTGCCCAGTCAGGTAACATTAGACCTGCCCATCATGTGTCCATATCCTCTCCTAGTTCCCCTTGGATCATTGATTTAGGGGCTTCGGAACACATGACGGTATGTCTTCCCTTTTTTCCACATACCCTATTTGTTCTGGTAGAGATAAGGTTAAAACTGCAGATGGTACCTTATCTTTATCTCTGGGAAAGATAATATCCTTCATTCCCCTCATTTACCTTTATCCTCTGTTTTGCATGTTCCTACTTTTACTTTTAACATGTCTGTAAGTTCCCTTACAAGTCAGCTAAACTGCAGTGTGACATTTTTTCCTTCCTCCTGTGTCTTTCAGGATCTGAAAACGAGGAGGACGATTGGCACTGGACGTGAAGCCGATGGCCTCTATCTTCTAGATGGACGTATCTCTGAATCCACAACACTGCAGTCTAATAGTAGTCTTAGTAGTAGTTTATCTTCTGTTCTATGTTGGCATACTCGTCTGGGGCATGTCTCTTTTTAGTACTTGAAACACTTATTTCCTGTTTTGTTTAAATCTATTTCATTTTCTGAGTTACATTGTGAGACGTGTGAGCTCTCCAAACATTGTAGATCCACTTATCCATCCAGAGATAATAAAAGCGCCAGTTCTTTTGATATTGTGCATTCTGATATGTGGGGTCCTTCTCCTGTTACCTCTATTTTTTGCTTCCGCTACTTTGTTTCTTTCGTTGATGACCATACACGGTGTACTTGGGTCTATCTCATGAAAACCAAAGATGAAGTCCATTTCATCTTCAAGGGTTTTCATAAGATGATCCACACACAGTATGGTGCCTCCATCAAGGTCCTTCGATCTTACCAAGGTGGAGAGTACATGTTTGGAGGTCTCAAGCAGTATTTTTTTGCATGGTTTAAAATTTCGGAATGTTTCATAATGTTTCGTATGTTTCGTTTCGTTTCGTAAGAGAACCGAAACTTTGTTTCGAATGTTTCGTTTCGTTTCGTAATGTTTCGGTTTGTTTCGCCGAGACAAACCGAGACATTACGATACAATCCGATATAATCCAAAAAAATAAAAAATATTATTTCATGATATTGGGAATATTTCGTAATATTTCATAATGTTTCGTAATGTTTCGGAATGTTTCGGGAATGTTTCGAAAATTTTGCTGTTTCGCCATTTTTTTAATGTTTCGTGATTGTTTCGTTTCGTTTCGGAGTTTGTTTCGGTTTTTCACTTGACCGAGATATTCCTCCAAAGCGAAATTTTAAACCTTGTTTTTTTTATCATGGGATTTGCCATCAGAATTCCTGCAGCTACACCCCTCAGCAGAATAGTGTGGCTGAACGAAAAATGCGTCATTTGACAGAGGTCACTCGTTCTCTTTCGATCGGTGCCCATGTCCAAGCTCTTATTGGTCCGATGCTATTTTGACCGCTGCTTACCTGACTAACCGGATTCCTTCACGTGCACTCAACTTCCAGTCTCCGGTTCAGGTTCTTGCTCCTAGCTCGTCTTTATTCCCTATCACACCTCGCATCTTTGGGCGTGTCTGCTTTGTTCACATTCTGGGTCCACACCGTAACAAGTTGGATCCTAAAGCTCTTAAGTGTGTCTTCCTTGGTTACTCTTCTTCTCACAAGGGGTACAAGTGTTATCACCTCTTTACAGGCAAGAAGTTTGTTTCCATAGATGTTACCTTTCGCGATGAGAGATTATTTTTCTCTTCTACCTCTCTTCAGGGGGAGAGAAGTAGTGAAGAGAGGTCGTCTGATCTTTGTCCTCTTCCTACTGTATCTATGTCTCATCTATTCTCGTTGGTTGTCAAGCAACCTACTCAACCTACTATGGTGTCCAATAATGCTCCTGGAGCACAGGGGGAGCTTTAGGTCTATCGTAGAAGAGGGAAGGCCATTGCTGATCTAGTACCAGTGGTTCCATCATCGGATCTAGGTAACCTATCTTCCACTTCTGCTCCTGTCATTTCTTCTTCTACTGATGTGTGTGCTCTTGATCTTCCCATCGCTTTACGAAAGGGCACTCGTAGTTGTACTCAACATCCCTTGAGCAACTTTGTCTCCTACGATGCCTTGTCTCCTTCCTACAAGGCGTTCATTACTTCTGTGGCCACTATCCCTATTCCCACTTCTGTGGTAGAAGGATTGGCACATCCCAGATGAAAAACTGCTATGGTCAAGGAGATGCGTGCCTTAGACAAGAATAAGACATGGGAGCTTGTTGATTTGCCAAGAGGCAAGAAGCCAGTTGGGTGCAGATGAGTATTTACAATAAAGTATTAGGCAGATGGGTCAGTTGAGAAGTACAAGGCTTGATTGGTAGCCAAGGGGTATACTCAAACCTACGGATTGTCTACGTGGAGACCTTTGCACCTGTGACAAAGAAGAACTCTATCAGGGTATTGTTGCCTTTAGCAGCAAACCAAGCATGGCCTTTGCATCAGCTGGATGTAAAGAATGATTTCCTTCATGGTGATCTACATGAAGAAGTCTATATGGTACCTCCGCCAGAATTCAGCTCCCCAGGGGATGGCAGCAAGGTGTGTCGACTGAGAAAAGCCCTCTATGGGCTTAAGCAGTCTCCCAGAGCTTGGTTCAAAAGGTTCACTCTAGCAGTAAAGAAGTTGGGGTATACTCAAAGCCAAGCCGATCACACCCTATTTGTGAAGTATCTAGGGAAGAGCGCTACTGCTCTCATCGTTTATATGGATGACATCATTCTGACAGGGAATGATGAAGAAGAGGTGACCAAGCTAAAGAATCATCTGAAAGGGGAATTTGAGACTAAGGATCTGGGGCCTTTCAAGTACTTTCTCGGCATAGAGGTTCCAAGATCCAGTCAAGGGATCTTCATCTCACAGCGGAAGTACGTCCTAGACCTATTGCAGGACTCTAGCAAGCTGGGAGCTAAGCCAGTTGAGACTCCCATAGAGTAGAATCACCAGTTGGCTGACTCGACCAGTGAGCCCTTACAGGATGTGGGGGATTTTCAGCGGCTGGTTAGGAGATTGATCTATCTCTCCCTGACTCGACCAGACATTTCTTATGCGATCACTGTTATCAGCCAGTAAATGCATTCTCCTAGGGAGATCCATTTAGAGGCAGCACACAGGATTCTGAGATATCTCAAGTCTGCCCCTGGCAGAGGCCTTCTCTTCCAGAAGAATGACCACATGAGAGTTGAGTCATATACTGATGCAGGCTGGGTAGGTGCCAAGGATGATAGGCGATCTACTTCAGGCTATTGCACCTTTGTTGGGGGCAATTTAGTTACTTGGAGGAGCAAGAAGCAACTGTTGTTGCCAGATCCAGTGCAGAGGCAGAATTCAAGGCAATGGCCCATGGCTTGTGCGAGATGCTCTGGTTGAAGATGTCGGTTGCTGAGCTTGGGTTTCCAGTCTTAGGGTCGGTAAGCTTGTATTGCGACAACAAAGCTGCTATCAGTATTGCTCATAACCCGGTACAGTATGATCGGGCCAAGAACATTGAAATGAATCGTAACTTCATAAGGGAGAAGATTGTATCTGGAAAAGTCTGCACTCCCTTTGTGAAGACCGATGAGCAAGTAGCGGATGTCTTCACCAAAGGAGTTTCCCAGTTGGCAGCTTCACAGATGTTTATGCAAGTTGGGCATGCAAGATATCTATGTACTAACTTGAGGGGGAGTGTTATCAGATGCGTATTTTATACGTATTGGGTTATTATGTAAATACCCCTTGATGTGAGGGGTATACTTGTCTTTGTCTATTCTTTTTCATATAAATAAGATTTACGGAGTCATTGTGACCTAAACACAATAGACATCCTTTCTCTCTTCTCTCTCTTCTCTCTTGTCCAAACCTAACCCTAACCTTAATCCTTTAATTCAACTGAATGTCCTTGACAAATTTCTCATAAACTTTCATGATTCCTTTCCACTCACACCCCATAAGTGGAGTTGACTTCTCCACTATCCCAAATTAGTATGTATCCCATAAAAGACAAGAGTTCAAGATGACATGAATCAAGCAAAGTCATGAGGTGAAAAGAAGAATAAAAAGATTTATGAGTCCAGATTTGTAAAGCTGCATCTGACAACCAAGGTTTAAAATCTCAGTCTCGTTCAATGTTTCGGCAAGGGAAGGGTGAGTCTCAACCGAGATAAAACAAAATGAAATAAGACGCTGGAGAAAAAAACTATACTTCTCGATACACATATATATGAATAATTACACGAAATGAATTTTATGCTTAATTAAACTAAAGATATGTTGTTCATATTTTACATGTGTTATAAAAGACATATATTATAAAAACAAGGTTTAAATTATTTAAATTAGGGTTTTGATACGAGTCGATACATACCTGAATGTATCGTCTCAGTACCCTACCAGAACTTGATTTTGAACCATACTAACAATTGCGTAAAGAGATAGAATAAAAGCCATAAAGAATATTTAGGTTAGTATGAGGTTCAAAACTATACAAAGCACATTATTAGCATATATAATATACTAGACCTTTCAAGGTATGGACATATATAGAACTTACCCGTGAATTTAGCTATCTGAGGGCATGTAAATACTTGGGTAGGTAAAAGTTAAAAATTATATAGGACAAGATAATACTTGTCCAAATATATATTATACTACTTCTTTCAATAAATCTATTGATAGAATATTAGATAAACTCATCTATCCATGTCCAACAATATGAATTTAATTTTACATTATAATAACAAGCACTTTACATAAGGTTCTAGAATGAAGAGTTAATTATAATCTTTTACTCAAGAAGAGTTGGAGGCCACGTAACAACGGCGCTGCATTTTTTAAAATTTGTTGTGTTGGACACTGTATCGTACTCCGATGTCAAAAACAAGCCAACGCTCTTTTGCAAACATAAGAAGGCTGGTGTGTTCCACTCTCCATACTCTACTTTATTAAGTTAAAAAAATTTATAGGTGTTCAATGGTCTTTCCTTTAATTAATTGTGGAAGTTCTATGATTTATGGAATTGTTTTTTTTTTATGTTTCAAATAAATCCTTATCTTAGTTTTATTTAAATACAATTAAAATATTATTTTATAATACATGTGTATAAACGTGTGTCAAAGGTGCTGTGTCAAACACCCTGTATTTGTGTCAGACATGGTTACATAGGTTGGAGGGAATAATGAATCTTGTGAGTTGATTTGGTTTATGAACTTGTCGCATTCTGATTTAGACATGATCCTTCACTATTTCATGAGAGCATGCCTTGCACTTGTGGACAATAGCTCAGCCACTCAAGACAAAATTGATAGAATTGTTGTTTCCTTCACGAGTATTTATTTATCATCCATCTTAACTAATGATCCTACTTACTCAGAAAGAGCCACACTGCAGTGTGGTCTGAAACTACAAGACTAATGTAGATATTAAGTTGAAGAAGAATACCGAAGACTTTGTCTCCCCTAACAGTGTTGAACCGTCAAAATCTGGACCATTGGTGCTTTTAACAATAAAACTAGTGTCAACATCATCATTAGATGTGTTTTCCTGATGTGAATTTGAGATAACATCTGCTGTAGCATTTTGAACTTCAATGCTTCCATCACTATTTGGCTGAAAGTCCTCATTCCTTGGTGTTTTCTGCTGCGAATTTGATATAACATCTGCTGTAGCATTTTGAACTTCAGTGCTTCCATCACTATTTGGCTGGAAGTCCTCATTCATTGTTGTTTTCTGCTGCAAACTTGAGATAATGTCGGCAGTTGCATTTTGAACTTCACTGCTTTCATCACTATTTGGCTGGACGCTCTCATTCATCGGTAAGCGTTCAGGAGAGACTCTTTTTGCCTGTTGTCTCTTATGCTGGGAACTGCACAGATTCCAATATATTGTCAATTGAACGCATAACTAATCAAAAGAGATAAAGCACAAACTGAAGATGAATTTTTCCAAAGAAAAATCAAACGCATCCCACATTGCATTATCCAACTCAAAATCTTAGAGAGAGAGAGAGAGAGAGAGAGAGAGAGAGAGAGAGAGAGAGAGAGAGAGAGAGAGAGAGGCTCGAATACAATTAAGACCATAAATCCAACGGATATTTTCTTAAGGCAGGGAGTTCACAAAGCAAAAGATGAATGAGATGAGTGATATTTAATATTTAAGGTAATTTATTATTGTTGTTAAAGTTGTAATCAAGTTTGAACCAGAGTAGCTTTTGGCAATTAAGATTTCTGGTAGAAATGGGAAACATAGAATCTTAAGCTCGCTATCTTACAAAAAAAAACCTTTCAATTCTACACGCTAAACAGCTCATCAATTCACCAAAACTAGTCCCAACAACTATATTGATCATGGCTAACTTACTACCAATTCGTCCCACTTGAGGAAGGGCACCAAGTGAGTTCAGTTTATGAAACGATCTCAGACGACTGAAGTTTATGAAAGGAGTCACTAAAGCCGACCGCAGAAGTGAACAGCCCAACCTCTTTGTTTGAAGCTTTGCCAGGAAGCTTCTACTTGCTTGTTGAAACTTTGCTTCCCTAATCCCGTGAGCTTTTTGTACGTCGTATGCCTACTTTTTTTGAAACTAAACCCCACAGGGAATAAGAAGATCTCAAGTTTGAACAAACTTTGAAGGAAGATGAAAAAAATAGAACCTTTTCGTGAACAGAGTTTGGAGAACAGTATGCATGTAAGGTTTTAATTCTACAAATTGCAATTAAAAACATAAATTCTATAAATTCTACAAATCAAAATGATAAAATTATACAAATTAAGAACAATTTCAAAAACTATCAATTCTTACACAAGAAAAACAAATTTCAAAAAACCCACAAAACAGTAGAAACAACCCAATAAGAATAACCATTTAAACTTCTAACAGAGACAAATTAGACCACCCATTACGAAGGAACTCGTAAAATTCAAGAAAAAATATCCAGATAAAATCAAAGCTACCACACAATTCAGTCAGTATGCATAAATGAAGAGCAACCCATCATTTCTAATGTAGATTCATGGACTCTGGTGGGGTTCACAGGGCTTAGATTGTTCTCTGATTCTTCTAGCTATTGCTGCAAAAGATTTCTAAATTGATTTTTAACAATTCAAGACATTCGAGATTCGAACAGAGAAAAAAAAAAACCTGAAATTCCTCTGTCGCATCTTGCAGGAGGCGGGCAGCAAGCGAGGAGCCGGTATGGGCAGGCGTGCATTCGAGTGGTTGCAGCTCAGGCCGCGCCACCCATGGCCCACAAAGAAGGTTGATAGCTTCGTCGCCATGCGAACTCTCTGTAAAAGCAGAGAGAGAGAGACGCAACGGTTTCTTCACCACAGCGCTCCCTGTCCAAGCAGTAAGCAAACTACCGATTTATTAGTAAAGGTCACACTGATGTCATAGTGCCAGTAGTAACTTAGTATAATACTACCTGAATGTCAACCCTTGATTCAATTTCATGAAATTCTATAAGGACATTATTCCTGAATCCAAGGGCTGATATTGTGGTAGTATCATACTTAAAAGTATATTTATTTCTTCTTTTTGAAGATTGGGGAGCTTTGTTACCAATTTAACTGGAGGAATCTTGATTTCTCTTTCTCCAAGTCTACATGATCCAGTGTTCTACAATTGCACTGATTCATAAGTTTCTTATCTTGATCAGTTGATCATGACATGTGGGGCCAACATTTCTTGTCTCTTTCTTTTAAAATCATGAGTGATTATAATTCATTTTCAGTTCAAATATCTTTTCTCAATTGCTATGATTTCACTGATTTTTTTAATAGATCAATCACCGTCTGATCAATTAACCAAACGGATGATCATCCTATCCTGCGTTTACATGCAAGCACACATGATTTCTCTTCTTCCCTACATTCGTGAGATGGACATGGATCACTTGATGATGGGGATGAACCATTACATGGTCCCACCAAGAAGAAGTACAATTCGAGAAAAGAACCATTCATATGGAAAGGTACTGGTCCTCTCAATGCTCTCAAGTCCACACCCGATATGGACCGAACTGTCTCACAACGGTTTGAACCGAGCTCACGTACTGCCTTAATGGGCAAACAGCCCGACCCTGGATAAGATGACAGGGCAGAAGATCTCGGCACGTGTATTTTGTACGGACAGACCACCTCGGCCTCGCCGCACACGTACCCAGGTGAGTACTTGAGTGCTTTTTCCCAAAACACTCACCTGTGTACGTGTGCGGTGAGGCCGAGGTAGTCCGTCCATACAAAATACAGGTGCGCCGAGATCTCCTGCCCTGTCATCGAAGTTTTACTCCCCGACCCTTGGGACATACTATAGCCTCAGGTGGCGAAAAGCAGACATCCAGTTTATCAAAGGTATAATCAATTTGATCAGATGGTCTGATAACGATGTCTGGTCCCACTGATTGGATGTGCTACAAAACTGTTGAATGCTCGTTTTCTTTAAATGAGCTATTTTAGTCAAACTCGGAGAACGCGTCAATTGTTAATGCGTTTCTTTAGGAAATATCGTTTGGCCACCACTCTTTTCTGACTCGTCGTTTCACTCGTGTCCTCAGCCATGGTTTTGCTTTGGCAAAAAGTGATGCCAGCTCAGAGCTATCTACCACCGTTGGATTCTCGGAATCCACGCCCGAGAACACGAGAAGAAAGTCGATTCCCCTGAGCCCGTTATCGCATTTAGAGGGTAAAAATACATTTTTTCCTAAATGCACACCCATGCCGCAATGCACTTTTAAAACGCATAACACATTAAGTAATAGGTATCCAAACAGGCCCTAAACTATAGCATAGCACATTAAGTAACAGGTAACCAAACTGGCCCTACACTTTTTCTCTTTAGTCTATTCTCTGTGCTTGGGGAGTGAGCTAACATTTGGAAATCCGAGGTATAGCTGAATTTTCTAACTTCCATTACTTTCTTCAAGGAAGGACATTGGATTCCCCAAAAAAATTTGCTGCAGTGCTCTCGACGCTGCGGGTCTCTTGAAGATGCGCCACATGGCACATTCTTGGAACCACTGACTTTGAATGTTTGGCCCACCTCTTGATTTACCTGCTCAGCAAAAATCACCCAATAAAAAAGGTTTGAATCCATTGGCTAGAGATTACCAATCAGGCCGATTTTTGGTGTGTAGGTATCAAGAGATGGGCCAATAATCGTGGGTCAGTAGGCCGGAAAGAGTGTGCCCCTGTCGTGTTTTCAAAAGCTTTCTCAGATTCCCTCTCTTAAAAAACAAATGGGAATTTTTGACATACCCCCCATGTTATCTTTGAAATTTGACATACCCCCCACACTTTGAAAAAGCTGACATACCCCATATGACTTGGTCCAAGGTCAGTTGACCAATGTTGACCCGAGTTGACCAGCATATTTTACATTAAAAGACAGAAATACCCTTATCTTCAACCTTGGAACAAGGGTTTGGACCAAAACCAAACCCCCAACTCAAATGGCTGTGGTTAATGGCAAGCCAAATCAAATGACCGGAGTCTCATGCCGGTCATCCACCACTCGACAAGAATTAAAAAAATCATTGGGTTGTCTGACCATAGACTCGAGCTTGTATTTCTCATCTAATTTTAGCTTGAAAATGGATGATCTCCTAACTATTATTGTTCAAAAATATCCAATCAATATATGGAGTGGGAATCCCCAATGCTAGTTGAGATACCAAAAAAAGATTCAGAAGATTCAGAGCTTAATATTTATATTACAATGCCACTTCAGCCCTAGAAGTTTTTTTTTTTTTTATAAGTTAGTGTTTCAGAAAAGAAAAAAAAAAAGTGAAACTCCAGATACCAATGGGTTTTTTAATTTTCGCCGGAGTGGTGGATGACCAGCATGAGACTCCAGTGGGTTGGTCTCCGATGATGGACAACTAACCCATTGGTATCTCTTGACTTGCCGTCCACCACATCCATTTGATTTGGGGGTTTGGTTTTGATCTAAACCCTTGTTCCATGGTTGAAGACAAGGGTATTTCTGTCTTTTAATGTGAAATATTGTGGTCAACTCGGGTCAACATTGGTCAACTGACCATGGACCAAGTCTTAGGGGGGTATGTCAACTTTTTTAAAGTGTGGGGGGTATGTCAAATTTCCAAGATAACATGGGGGTGTATGTCAAAAATTCCCTAAACAAATTTGTGCTTCGCAATAATATAGAAGGTTCTTTTTGTAGACATAAAGATGGGTCAATCTACTTAAAATAGGATTATCAAACATTTGGAACAATATAAAAATTAAAAAATTTATCGTCATTCAATAAGGCTGAATGTTTGGGACGGGTTTAGCCGTTTGAAACATTAATTTCACAGGTTTTGGGTTAAAACAGTAGTTAAACACCCTCTCTCTCTCTCTCTCTCTACTGTGGGCTCCATAGTCCCCATGGTAATTCAACACCGTGGGGACTAAACGGAGAGAGAGAGAGAGAGAGAGAGAGAGAGAGAGAGAGAGAGAGAGAGAGAGAGAGAGAGAGAGAGAGAGAGAGAGAGAGAGAGAGAGAGAGAGAGAGAGAGAGAGAGAGAGAGAGAGAGAGAGGTTTTTGGGGGTGGGGGGCTTTTAGTAATTTTGGCTTTAAGGTTTTTTGGGGTGGGGGCTTTTAGTAATTTTGGGTGCAAATAGAATTTTCCTTCTGCTTATAGTTTATGCAGACCGCAATTTCAAAACTTAAGTGAAAGTTTATAAATACCAAAATTACCCTTCTAGCCTTTGATAACTTTCCTAAATGACAACAATCCCTTCTAAGCTTAAAATAACTTTTCTAAATAACGGAACTATCCTTGCTAGTCTTTAATAATTTTTTTTTCTAAATGACTAAAGCTGCATTTGGGTAAGCTTATAATTTATAACTTATAGCTATGGGTTAAAGCACTGGTTTGGGTAAGAAAGGGTGAATTGGTCGTTTTAAGAAGTTATAAAATGATTAGAAAGATATTGTGTCATTTAAAATGTTTTGTTAAAGGTTTAGTAGTCATTTAGAGTTTGTATTAAACGAACGAGTTTGACTAAAGTTCCAATTTCAGCACGTGTGTGTTTACATGTGCTTCTCGCATAAGCTATAAGCAATAAGTCGGATTTCAATGGTTTCTATATAACCGAAAAAATTTGCTAAAAACTGTTTTTCATAAACTATAAGCTGACTTTTAGATTATTTTGAGGTTACACAAGAATAGCCTAAGTTGTCTTAAATTACCCAAACACATTGCTTTTACCCCATGGCTTACAGCATGCAATAAGCTATAAGCCCGAGTTACCAAGTATGATTTTGGAAAATATTTAATGACTCGAAATCTTGTTAGAGTCGATGAGTGGGCCCTCTAAAAATGCCACGTAGCACATTTCTTTGTTCTCACTAATCGCATGGATGTTTAACCCGCCCCTTCGTTTGAGATACATACCAAAAATCATCCTCCTATGACTTAGTCCACCGTCAAAAACCGTCGTTAACACAAATTGACTAACACTTTTTTTAGAAAAGGACAAAAATTCCCCCTTTTCAACCTCGGAACAAAAACATGGGGGTTTGAACTAAAACCCACCGGCCACAAGATTCCGGTTGGTTGGCCGCCCATCATCGGCAACCAACATACTGAAGTCTCGTGGCCAGCCAACCCAGTTTTGGTCAGTGCAATTTAAGTCTCATGTAGACATGTTTGAGAAAATTAAAGAAATAAAGACTTCAGATGTGTTTCACATTCCACGTAGAAGGACTAAGAGTTGTAGAGAGATTTTTACGGTAATCTCTTCCATTGAAGTTAACGTAAAACTGAAACACTTATTCTACAGTCATTCTAAGGTTATTGTAAAAAGGGATCAAATTCCTAAAGAGAAAAAATATTAAGAAAGAAGAGGTATTTCAGAGCTAACTCACACACAAGAGCAACTGGATAGAGCCGTAGCAAATAATTCTTTGGCGTCTTCTTTGTCCTAATGCAATGCTTCATCATTTTATTCAATTCGCCTTAGATCAGTGCCATATCCTTCTCGACTCCAATCCTGAGTTTCAAAAACTCCATAAGCCTTTTCACTTCATGTCTATGTGGACAAAAGAAGAAAAATGTCAAAGGATTGTTGAATCAGTGTGATAGGAATGCTTCTCCGAAAATAATCAAATGCAAGTTAGGCGAAAATTGAGCAAGACTAAAGTGAAAATGAAACAATAGAATGTGGGGAAAAGTGGGAATATTCATGAAAAGCTCCGTTTTTTGAAGTCGAAACTTCTTCATCTTCAAGGGAACCAAAATTGCAGTGTATTTGAAACTCAAGAAAAATTCTCATCGCAAGAATTATCTCTAGCATTGCAAAAAGAGGAAATGCTTTGGAGAGATAAATCTAGGGAGACTTGGTTAAGAGAAGGGGATAAGAATACCAAATTTTTCCATCTCTCTACTATCATTTGTTGTCGGAGAAAGAAAATTGAAAAGATCAAAGATACTAATGGTGATTAGCTTTTAAAACGCCCTCAGATAGGTCCAGCTTTCGTTGATTTCTTCACATCCCTATTCTCCACTTAATCGACATCTAACCTGGTGGCAATATTTTAACTGAATCTCCCAAAAATCTGAGGCAGACAACAATTTCTTGATCTGGCAGGCGTCAGAGGAAGAGATAAAGGATGTGGTGTTTAGTCTGGGCCCTACAAAGGCTCCTGGACTTGATGGTTTTACTGCCATATTCTATCAACACTATTGGACCGAGTTCAAACCCCGCATCTGTAAGATGGTGAACGAATTCCTTCTTGAAAATACCTCTCCATATGATAAATCACACAAACATTGCCCTTGTCCCAAAAATCCAATCTGCCAGAATTCGTCTCCCATTTTGCCCAATAATTCTTTGCAATGTGCTGTACAAGATCATCTCAAAATTGTTCTCTACCTCAAAACCATTTTTGAAAAATCATCGCTCCAGACCAAGTTGCCTTCATCCCGAGTAGACAGATTCTGATAACACTCTCTTGCCAAGAAGCCTTTCACACCATAAGGAGAAATAAAAAAGGAAAACATGGTTTGGTGGCAATCAAATTTGATATGGCCAAGGCCTATGATAGGATGGAGTGCTCTTTTCTTGAGACTACTTTGAAGGCTATGAGTTTCTGTTCAACCTTGATTATATGGATGATGAAATGAGAGACACTCCTAGTTTTTCAATCATGCTCTCCCTTTGGATATTTCCCATCTTCTAGAGGCCTACGTCAAGGTGATCCGTTGTCCCCCTTTCTATTTATCTTGGGTATGAATGTTCTGTCAGCCATGTTAAGTTCGTAGAAATCTCAAAACAAGATCCATGGCATTAAGTTGGCCCAAACTTGTCCTCCTATTTCTCATCTTCTTTTTGCCGATGACAGTATTCTCTTCACCCGAGCAAATCTGGTCGAAACTAGCTCGGAACCTCGGGGATTTGTTGGAGGAGTTGTCAAATCTCTGGCTGAGTCATAAATTTTAATAAATCGGGAATCTTATTTAGCCCAAACCTGCATTGGAGACAAAACAAAGCTCTTCAATACATTTGGGTATAAAAAATGTTACTATGTCGGAAATATACCTGGGTACTCCTTTGTTCATTGGGCGTTCCAAGACCAAAGCGTTTGCTTTCTCCCTGAATAAAATCTCTCAGCTAATGGCAGGATGAAAAGCCAAGACCCTGGCCCAAGCTGGCCGAACAACTCTTATAAAGGAAGTTGCGTCAACTCCTTTGTTCATTGGGCGTATCAAATGCAGTCCTTTCTATTTCCAAAATCTCTATCAGGGAAAATCGATTCTCTTTTCTTAGGAGAGTGCTCAAAGCCAAATACTACTCATCCTCCACTCTCTTGGAATCTAGAGCAAAACCAACAGATACATGGGCATGGAAAAGTATCTTGACACCTGTGGTTAAATCTTGTTTTATTTGGATGGTTGAATCTAAGAATTTTGTATCTATTTGGGAAGATCCATGGGTTAGAAACCTTCCTGATTATTAGATACCCCCCCCCCCCCCAGATATAAAACTTCAAAAGGTCTCTGAGCTGATGACTCCATTGAGTAAGTGGGATATGGTGGTTCTGAGACGTGTCTTCCCCTCTTTCATCATCAATCCAATATCTGAAACTCCCATCAACTCTCATCTCAGCATGACCGTTTATTCTGGTCTCCTCATTCAAATGGTAAATTTTCTATCCAGAGAGCATACCAACAGATCCAAAGAAACAACTCGGCCATCCAACCATTGCCTTTCAATGTGCAAGTTTGGACAATCATTTGGATTCTTCCCATTGTGTATCGTGCTCAATTCTTTATTTGGCGATTTTGTAGAGATATCGTCCCCTCTTAAGGCTAAGTTAGCATCAAAAATTTCCCACATTGACCCCTCATGTCCTCATTGCGGTCACACCATAGAAGATGCTATCCACGTTATTTTTCAGTGCCCCAACAATGCCAGAGTTTGGTTTGCTTCACCTTTATCACTCCGTATTGAGAATTTGGGGAATGATGAGATTATTACTTGGTTAAATGATCTTTTTCTTTCTTTTAAATTGGATAATGAGGAGGCCTTTACATCATAGCCTACGTCTATTCCCTGATGTGTGGAGGCTCTGGCTTTGTCGCAATGACTCTATTCACTCGACACATCAGTCCAATCCCTTTCTATCCTTAAGTCCATCAACTTCTACCTTATCCCAGTTGAATCACCGGATCGTCAAGAAAGGGTGTCAAATCATCAATCTAAAAGTTGGTCCCCTCCCCTAGAAGGATGGCTCAAAAAGTACACTAAGCGGCATGGAATAAATCCACTTCTGAGCTGAGTATGGTTTAATCATTCATAACTCCAAGGGAGATCTAGTCTTAGCAGGGGGAAGAGCAGACAGAACAGGCTTAGCACAGGAGTCGGAGGCAAAGGCTTTCCTGAGTGAACTGGAGGCAAAAAAGAAAGGGCTTTTAGAATCTTTTTGTGAAATCAGATGCAAAGGACCTCATTTCTCTCCTCACTAAGGGGTCGTGTCAAGCAGGATGGTTTGCTGCAAGGTAGTTTGCCTGGATTCTTCATCTTTCCTCTTCCTTTGACAAACTATCTTTTAATTTTGCTAGACATGTAACTAATCTTTCTGCTCATACTATTGCCCGTAGGACCAGACTATTTCAATCAGCTTTGATCTTATCAGACTTTCCTCATGGATAGCTCAGAGAAGCTATCGTAGAAGGCAAACGTCTAATAAAAGGGTTGTATCATTTGTAACTCCAAGGGAGATCTGGTCTTAGCAAGGGGGGGAAAAGCAAACAGAATCGGCTCGGTGGAGGAGTCAGAGGCGAAGGCTATCCTGAGTGGACTGGAGGTAAAAAGAAATGACTTTCAGAATCTTTTTGTGGAATCAGATGCAAAAGACCTCGTTTCTCTCCTCACCAGGGGGTCGTGTCAAGCAGGATAGTTCGCTTCGGGGTGGTGTGCCCAGATTTTTCATCTTTCCTCCTTTAACAAACTATCTTTTAATTTTGCTGGACATGTAACTAATCTCTTTGCCCATAGGGCCAGACTATTTCAATCAGCTTTGATCTACTCAAATTTTCCTCTTGGATGACTCAGAAAAGCTATCGCAGAAGACAAACCTCTAATAAAGGCCAAAGGCTGATCTTTTGGTGTACTATTTCTGTGGAGATTTTATCTCCGGTTCTTTTAGTTAATATATATCCGGCTTACAAAAAAAGAGGGATTTCAGGAGATAAATGGGGTAGGGGTTTTAAATCCAGAAACATATTTTTCGAAATGCTAGTTTATGGATGCACAAATCTGGATTTTCTTCTTCTATAATCATTCAAAATAGTTTGTATAATAAATGTCGAAAGTTGTATCGGGTGAGTGGATAGAAAAAAAGAAGTTTATGTAGTTGGCCCCTCAACGGATGAATTCATGGCAATGGTTCATCCAACTGGGGACAGCCAGCCACGAGACTCCGGTGGGTTGGTCATAATGCTATGTAATTTCTTGCAAACTTGTCACTAGAACCAACAATAACTTTCTCAAAGAACTCATACCAGAGCTCCAAACAGTGGTACAACACCAAATTCATCGTGCAGAGACCAAAATGAAATCTTACAGCTCTGATACATTTCTTACGATCTCAACAAATCTACAATGCAGGCAATTTATTTTACATGAAAAACACAATTCCCTTGTCTATGTTGATAGAAAAAGATTCCATGAGGGCATGTTTCAAAATTCAACCATCCAACAGAATAAACCAAATTCTCACTACCTAATTTTAACTGAACAAAATGGTAGACTACTAACCACATCGCTGTTTTTCACTGTTAATAAGATACCTTATCAAGAGCATCACCTGACACTCATGGCACCATTGCCAGTTGAAAGCTTATGTTCTCGGGACAAATTTTTTTTAACTATTGGGAGAAAGGGAATCAGCTCTATTGCCAACTAAATAAATATGCACAAGTTTAATAATTTAACTAATGAACAGCCATGAAGAAAATATTCATGATAAATAACAATATTTGAAGTACTGTTCACCACAGTCAATACCGTTTACTTGTTCTGAAAGCTGACAAATGAGAAAAAGGACATTTGGTTTTTCTCCTCCCTTCGTTTACAGTCCTTAATTGCGCTGGAAAGTGCAATCACAATCCAGTATTGTTTCACCTTTCAACTTTTTTTCACTTTTGTGGTTTCCCAGATAATAGAACAAAAGGACGTTTTCAGGGTAGAATAACAGAACCTAACTAGAACCACCACATTGTTTCTGACCGTTGTTGAGTGGACCCCTAGAATACCACAGTGTCAAGCATGGTCCCAAGAGTCTGAACTATGTTTGAAGACATCAAGTTGGAAACGTGCTCTTCCAAATGCTTCTTCGCATCCTGCCTGCCTACATTTGCAATGGCAAGCTTTTCTGGAGGCAACTCGTCCTCTTCCTGAACTGCCTTATTGTATTTGATGGCCAAGTTCAGCATCTCCTGATATTTCAACATGACAACGTCGTGAGTGACAGAGAACAACAAGAACTCGAAATTTCAGTGATGAAATGAAAATACTTTAAATAGTTAGATGGTCAGCATACGTCCAACATTTTAAATAGAATAAATAGTTTGAATGTTAGCATAGAATTGCAGGAAAGAGAGTGCAACAGCTTTAGTGTTATGGTTTTTACAACAAAAGAAATGTAGCTTATCACTGTCAGATTCACTAAGGTAAATAGATAGAATGGCTAGTTTGAATGTTAAAATAAAGTTGCAGGGAAAAATAATATTTATATAACAGTTTAAAGTGCTCTTGTAATGAGAAAATGGCCCTCCACTTACCTGGACAGTCTGCTCATTCGTTTTGGAATGGCTATCAAACCGCTGTAGTGTCAAGCCATCAGTCCACTTCTTCTTGTGAAGGTTCAGTAGCATCTTTTCCTCAAGTTCATTCTTCCTGTAGTTAATGGCTATTGAGTAGTAATGCCGGTTCAGCCCATGGATCAATGCCTGACGGTATCATAAACGGAACAGGTTAGGGTGCGACAATAGATCAACTTTTGAGGAGAATTAATGATATTCTAAAGGGCATGCATGTGGAATTCTCACCTGAATGGATGGCTTGTTGAGATGTCCAAGGTTGGAAGTTGTCTGGCGTGGTTCTTGGCCAAGCATCATGGTTTGTGGGTTGATCAAGCGGAAGGCATCAATCACTACCTTCCCCTTGACACTCTGAATTGGATCAACCACCACTGCAACAGCCCTTTGATTTAGAGCTTCAAAACTCTGCAAGACAATTGAAATCAACAGTATATTGATTAACATTAACAATTTTAACATAAAAACTAAGACAATACACAAGTTGCATCTGGAACTCCAAGAGCTGGACAATACTATACAGCAGATTAGCAATATCCAAACTACATCTCCAGATGCTATTTTAATAAAACCACAAAAAAGGAAAGGAGACATGCAAAAACAGTTATTCAATATGTCCAAAGACCATGAGGACTTGCTGATAAGCCAAACAGTATTGGAGGACGGAAGACAGAGGACCTCAAGTTTTTACACAACTAAATTTGTGAATATTTGCATATGCATGCATGTAGAGCATCATTAGTTCGATGCCCATAGAAAACTACTCTACCAAATAGAGGTCTGATTGGAACGACCAGGTATAGCATCTCATTTGACACCTGAGGAAGGTGCAGCCCAACTATGTGCATCAGCAGCTGTTACAATGAACATAGATGAGTTTAAGCTGGTACAACCACTATCTTGTCCACTTTTAATAAACATGATTGACCCAATTCGGGATCATCTTCTGAAATCCATGGGTTGACCCAAGGAAGCAGTCCAGACTGCATATAGACGATGAGTGCAAAATATACCAATTTATAAAGACTATTGTGAGAGTGCCACAAATGGCTCTACCATCCACTACATGCAGTTGCTACTTCCTCAACCTTGCCAGAAACAAACAACTAGTCACTGTGTAAAAAAAACATGGTCTCTTTGGGAGCATTATACCAAATGAAAAAAGACAAGCACAGCCCCATATCATATGTCTTTTTATAAATTATTGAAATCTTAATCTTGGATTATTAATATGTTGATTCTATCTAGTCTTGAGTTCACAAAGTTGGTGTCACTTATTCGTGTCTAATTGAGGACACAACAATGCATTTGAGCAGATGATTAATTTTCAACTGGAATACATAAGACCAGGTATTAATTCTCAATTGTTTATTCCAACATAGAATTGAAACTCTATAAAAAATTATTCTTACCTAATGATTTAATATAAAGAGACTTTTATTTCAATTTGTGCAATTCATTAATTCTCTATCTTCATTATTTTAAATACCATGCATTCTGTTTATGTAAAATGCCCAAATTACCACAAGGAAAACAAGCAATAGAAGACAAGTCTGTTGGCATATCAAGTTTGTGGGGTTAATGTGTCTGACACTTCATATCAGGTTCGGACACCACACCAGTCTGTGTCTTTGATAATTCCCCTTAGTCATGACATGTAAATGATTCTTAATCTGTAATGATAATCACCCTTGTTATGATAATTGTTTATGCCATCTATGTAATGAGGACACAGTACTTTAATGGCTTTTTGCTGTGTCAAACGACTCAAACATGTATTGACATGGGTATGCATGTTGAGTGTTGACACTTGACACATCCTGGCATGTATGGTGGCGTCACCCTTTATTCTAATGTTTTTATTAAAAAATAATTTCTAAAAGAGGGTTGGTGTGTTCCATATTCCATACAATACCCTGTTTAGTTGTTAAAAGCAGCCATAGTTGTTTAACAGTCTTCCCTTTTATAAATATTCTTATTTTTATTATGTTATTGGATAGTTCCATGGCGTATGGAAATGTTTTCTTTTACTCCATATATTTCTTTCCTTACTTTTTGTTTGAAAATAACTTCTGTTTTATATATAATTAAAATATTATATTATAATACATCCGTATGGACGGGTCTCTGTTTCAGGCTTCTTATAGTGCCATATTAGACACCTCGTATCTATGATTCTATGTCGAGCATTGACACATGTCAGTGTCATCGTTACATAGATGTCCATAGTTTTCAGTCATTGACTCAGGTATCTTAACTGATCATACGACTACCAATGAATGTCGCGACTAGTCTGCAATTGGGTTTTTAAGCGTCTTCTATTTATGTTACAATAATTTCCATTGCGTCATGTAACATAATTGAATCTTTTCTCTTAACTAAAGCAGTTCTTGCATCTTGAGAGGATTACAGCTCACAAATCCTGCTTAGGTAACTTCAAGTATTTAAACTTACTAATTGACCAAACAATTTTCCGTGCAAACAGAAACATACGTACTTGGTAAATAACAACAAAAAAAGGCAACTGGTTATTCAACATTGATAAGAATAAAAAAAAAAAAAATTAAATGGATGCTTTAAAAGAGACTCGTATTAATTCACAAAATAGAACAAAACAACATGACCAACTAGAAAAAGCACCTGCTGTGTATTTATGTCAACACCAGAAAGCCAACAGCCAAAGCCAGGATGTGAATGGTACCATCCTACCACCATCTCTGGTCTGCAAAACCGTGCAGCAAAATGAGAGAGGAAAAAAAGGAACATTAAAGTCAGAGATATCCATGACTATATTTATCTTCAACAGCCAGACACATGTAACGAATTGGAAGCCTAATAAAGAAAAAGTATTGAAGAAAATCAAAATAAGAGAATGACCTTAAATATATTACTATTCCTCCAGTAGACCTTCTAAAACCGAAACATTAACATGTATCCATTATCAGTATCAAAACTCAAAAATAGTAGCACACTATCTTAGGAAACATAAATAATGTCTGCGGCAGAGTTGTCTTTTTAGGCTGTGAGGGATATTTTTGTCCACTCAGTATTATTCGGGTACTATATAATAGAAGAGTCGATCTAGAGAATCTTTTAGATCCGCCACTTCGTTCTTCTTCTTCTCACTTTCCTCTTCTATTTTCTCTAGTCCTATTTCTCCTTTTCACTCCAGCACCTAGGTCTATCCTCTGGTCCATATCTAGCCATGGTTTCAGAGCAGAGATTGTAGATCTTCAAGCTATTTTTGAAGTTTCTTCTCAGTCAATCTACAAGAAGAAAAGCTAAGGGGTAAGATCATTCCTGTAAAACTCTTGAGTGAAATACTTATAAAAAAAAATCGAGTGAAATCCTAGATTTATCTGTATGGTTCCTCTAATCATGGTTCAAAGTACATGGTGTCGTTCATGGGTGATACCGAAATGTATCTGAACTCTGAAATATCGTTCAGTTTCGGACGAAACTTCGTGTAGCCAAGCTTGTCAAGCCATAGGGCAATACCTAAATGATACGGGCGAAATGTTTTGGTATCGCCCAATACTTTGAACCATGGACCTCTAACCGTGTGGAAGAATGTAAAATACTGCTGAATATTTCATGATGGTATGATTATATAGCCATGTCCTTCAAATTTTAGATTCATTGAAGCTTGATTAGTGAATGATGGATCTATTTCCTAGAACAGTCATGCAGAAGTGTTTATTTTTTGGTTTGAAGTTGGTTTGCTCCAATGGTTACCTAATTGGATTGTGTCTGTTGATGGCATGTTTATGTAATACTTTTGTCTTTCTCGTGGATAGTTACTGATGTTTGTCATGTTGTTCAGGTACTTATGTCCCCAAAAATATATTACTTGCTGGGTTCTTTTGGCTTCGTAACCTACCGTAGGGACTGATTCTGAGGTTTTATTCTGTCAACCTCCTTGTCCCTACTTATCTTCCATTTGAGGGGTTTGATTGGCTGTTACATCATTATTATATTTACTGGTATGAAAATGGCAGAGGATTCTATGATGAGTTTCTTCCATATTCTCTAGTAGTGAGCTAGTGCTCCAACTGCAAAGATCTTCTTGGGTGCTCATCATAAATTGAATTACCTGACTGACAATGAACCAGATACCAATGATCCAAAGTATAAATCATGAGTAACTGATAACTATCATAAATCACGAGTAACTGATCGCTATCAGGTTATGACATGGCTATTGAATAGTATGGAAAATTTTGGTCAGCTCCCAAGAACATGTGTTCGAGAGAAAGACATAGTACAAGGGTAATACAATAGTAACAAGATATTTTTGCACCTAAACAGGAAGAGAAGAGTCTTAATGAGCACTATGATATGCTGTGTGACGTGGGATGAATTAAACATCTACCAGCCTATCACTTTTAATTGTAAGGATGACTTTGAGGCGATGCAAACACAGATTGTTAAGTTCTCTCTGGGTTGAATGGTAAATAGAATCACATAAGTGGGCAGATTTTGAGAAGCACTCTTCCCAGCATTGATACAATTTATGCTCTTTTGCAGTAGGATGAAATTCAATCTGATATTAAAATTGCTCCTCTGATTTCTGATCAATCAACCATATGAAATATTTTTTATTATAAGTATCAACCATATGATCTATTGTTCATGGTGTCCCTATTAGTGAAGGACAAGGAAGAGGGCATAATTCTGTTAGAAGAGAAGGTCAAAACACTGGTAAAGCAGTGGACTGACCAAGGACGTTATTGTACACGGTTGTGGTGTTACCAACCATTATTTTCAAAAAAAAATGTTGGAAAATTTATGCGAAGCCAGCATGGGCTTCTTCCAAGTCAAAACCCAATCAAGCCTCTGTTACAAACACAGAGAGCAACATGCCCGCTAACAATGATACTCAACGTGCACTAGATCCACGCGACAATGTGACCTTATCTCGTGAGAAGTACAACCAAATAGTGAAATTTCCAAATCTAAGAAGCTTCTACTTTGTTGCCACTTTTGCACATTAAGGTACCACAACATTCCATGAGTCTAATTCTAGTCCTAGGGTCATTGATTTAGGAACCAGTGATTACTGAATACAACTGGTAAGCCTGCTGTCTTCAGGTACTTTAACATTTCCTTTGGATCAAGTTCTATTTATCTTACCAATGGTACACTACTTTCATCACAGGAACTGTTGTAGTTTCAGTCACTACCCCATTCCCCAAGTTTCCTTGTATCTTTTGTTTGTCCAAGTTTAACAAAGTCTCAATTTTTTGCCGTACATGGAAGATTGGGTCCTGTTGTGGATCTAGAGGGTTGTACTATCTAAACAACCAATTTGTGGGAACTGCTGCAACTTTGATGGGTAGTCAGGATATATCAAGGTGGCATTCTCATTTAGGCCACCCGTCTCTGTATTAAGATTGTCAATAAATCATGTTTGAGTAAGATCAGTGCCGATCTGATACTGATGCAAATCCGGTACCAATCGAGTAAGAGATCGGATCACCCAAATGTCTCCAGAACTGATCCGATTGAAAGAGTAGAATTCTGGATCCAATCTGATCAGCTAAACTAGATATAAGTTTTATACTTTCCCAATTCCAATCATAGATTTAGCTTCTCTCAAAATGGCATTATTGTATCTGTAATACCATAAACACAACCATATTCAATGTTCTTTACCTTTCAGTTTTGAAATAAGTAGTCCCAGTCCCAGAAATCGAGACCGGTTCCTATCCGGTATCAGTTAATCAGGTATCCATTGACACCCCTATTTGTATCCATTCAAATCCCACGTCAGAGCCTAGTTCATTATTCTCCATTCAATGCAGAACAAAGAGTCTCCTTCGAAATCAAGAGAGAGCTTGGGTGATCTAAGGTGAATTGAGTGGAGACCGAGTTCTCTACTATGTTTCTTCATCACTTGTATGCCTAACCTTAATTTCCTATTTTATAGTTTTTTTTCCTTCTAGTTTTAATTACTACTAAGTCATATGGGATGATCCTAAAGGGTTGGAAAACCCTAGATCTGGTTGCACAAAGAACTGCTTGTTCTACCAAACTGATTCAAACCAGACAAAACAGAACTAAAATCAGAAGCTTCAGCATGAAAGGAAAAGTTGTGGAAGGACCTGCCCGTCTGCTTGAGCATATCAAGCATGTTGGTTTGGAAGACGTGATCAACGGCCTCAACACTGACACCTGTACCACTTTGCGGCATGGCAAAAACATCAACAACGCGGACAGTGTACTCATCTACGAACTCACCAAGCATCAACCCCATAACTTCCATGGGAACCCCAGCTCTTCCTGTTACAGCAATCATCATCAACCTCTCTTTTTGTTTCCAACAATAACAATTTAAGACACCATAGATCAAACCAGAAACCCTAATTTACATACTAATAAATAAACCTAAAAAGTTCGATAAAACCCTAATTCTTACAAAATGGGCCAAAAAATACGAGATTTTGACGATGGAGAAAGAGAGAGCGGGAGATAAAGAGAAGGGTGATTGATTGTTACCGTGTTTGAGCATCTTGAGGAGGGCGAGAGAGGAGATGTAGACCTGCTCAGAGGAATCGAGGAGGGGAGAATCGGGAGGGGGATGTCCCATCCCACCCGCTCCGGAGAAAATTCTCTGCAATCTCTCCATCGTTTTTCAAATCTACGAGAGTTGTGAAGGTTCTGCTTCGGCTATTCTTTTCTTTTCAGGTAGGAAACTTGGAAGGTAGTCTTGCAGTCTTGATGCATATAAAGCAAAGCAATCGGTTTTCCAAGTCTCGCACGTATGAATTGTGATAGAGTATTTCCCAAGCTTTTCTTTAGGGACGGGATATTGGCACCCGCGTTTTCGCTCAAAAAACCCACTTAACAAAAAAAAAACCTATTTTTTCACTCATAACCCCCACCCAAAAAATAAAATCTTAAAAAAAAAAAAAAAAAAGAAAGAGAAGAAGAAGAAGGAGGAGGCCGCCGGCTGTCGCCACCGGAGGTACGCCCCCCCTCCCTCTGTCTTCCAAAAAAAAAACCCTAAAAAAAGAAGAAGAAGAAGGAAGGAAGAGGAGGAGGAAGACGCCAGCCGTCGCCACCATAGGTACTCTCTCTCTCTCTCTCTCTCTCTCGTTTTGGGCTGCTTCGGCAACCCCCAAGGCCGAGTGTGGAATGCCATACTCAACAGTCCAATCGAGTGTGGCATCCCACACTCGGCCTCGGGGGCTGTCGAGGCAGCCCAAAATCGAGAGAGAGAGACATACCTACTGCAACGACGGCGGCGGCGGTGGTGGTGGTGGCGGTGGCAGCGTTGTCGTCCTCTTCCTCCTCATATTCTTCTTCTTCTTCTTCTTTTTCTTCTTCTTCTCATCATCATATTCTTCTTCTTCTTTTCCTCCTCCTCCTGTGCGCCTGAAATTTTTTTTTTTGGTTTTGGTTGAGGTGTCAAGAGTGATTTGGGTGTCAAGAGCCAAGGGGGATTTTTAGTTGGGTTTGGTGAGCAAGTGGGTTTTTGAGCGAAAACACGGGTGCCAATATCCCGTCCCTTTCTTTTGGGTGGGTGTGTGTGTGCTGTGTTTGTTTTATGGAAACTGCTAGCCCACGGACGGGTGGGTCGGATGGCAATTTGGCCCACCGGAACTATCCTCGGGCCGGGTCCAATGGGCTGGGCTTCCGGCTGAGTTGCGAGTCGGGCTAATAGACTGGGCTTCGGCCCAAGTTACGGGACGGCCCTTCACACACGGTCACCTGCTCACATTTTAAAGAGCAAAACTTTCGCAACAGAGGTCATCTATTATCTATTACTACTTTGAAGCCAAAATTGGAGTTGGAGCACGTCCTTCGCATGATGCTCAGCTGGTCACCTTTTAAAGAGCAAAACTTTGATAACAGAGGTCATCATCAACGTTGATGATGGATTAGAGTATGAGCCACGTGGTACCCTCTTAAAGACTACTGACCGCATAGATGTTTGGCCCTTCCCTAGGTGAACCTACATACCAAAACTCATCATGATTGGCCCATACTTGACTACCCCGAATAATGCTTGAAATCCATGGTTAAATAAATAACCCATTGAAAAGACTCTAATATATAAATCCAATGGATAGAAAGTACTAATCAGGTTAAATTTTGGTAAGTCCAACTAGCGATGGGCCAAACATCCATACAGTCTCCAAGAATTTGCCATGTGACTCATATTATGGTCGTTATCAACATTGATAACTTATGATGATAAAAAGTGTATCAGAAATCTATGAATAAGGGGTGTATTTTCGAAAGGGTCGACAGTCCTAAAATGACAGGATTCTGTACATGACACAAATATGTGCCACATGGCACACTCTTAAGAGGACTCTGACTGTATGGATGTTTGGCCAATCCCTAGGTGGACCTACAAACCAAAATTCAGCCTGATTAGTGATTTCTAGGCGTTGGATCTTTGTACCTCAAATACTGTTATAATTCCCACAACTAAGATCAACCCATGAAAATAAGTCCAATCCAACGTCTAGAAATCACTAATCAAGCTGAATTTTGGTTTGTAGGTCCACCTAGGGTTTGGACAAACACCCATATGGTCAAAGTCCTCCAAGAGTGTGCCACGTGTCATATATTGTGTCCTGTACATAATCTTGTCATTTTAGGGCTGTCAACGGAGCCTGACCCTTTTCGAAATTCTCTATTTTGCTCTCAAGTTCAAGTATTCAAAAAAATATAATATACACCTTCAATATATGGTAGGGGCTATTAGACTCCATATCAACAATTGTCCATTATCATCATCATTGACGAGGGATGTGGGCATACTGGACAACCCGAACTATGAAGGGGCCTACTCCAACCCAGGTTTTGTCTTTAGAATAGATAGGCAATTAATGAGGGAAGGTTTTGCCTTCAAAGTAAGAGGCCTTTAATTGTCACAACCGTGGGCGGAAACCCTAGTTTTTGCTTTACAATTAAGAAAATGTTCATTCAATTGCTAAAACAAGTAGTTATGATCATTGGATCAAAACAAATTTTGGTATTATAACTTTCCTACAAAGGGCCTAGCAAATGGTGGATTCCACTCACCCTATATATTTATACCACGTGTAGTGCCGTTGCTTGAGCGTCACATCCACCACATGCTCAGAATGCCTAAGATTTTGGAGTCATCATTGCAACTCCTAATGTGGGTATGGTGAGCAACGAGGGTTTTGTGTTTTTTTTTTAATCAACCATGTATAGAAGGCTCAGGCTCCGAGAACTTCTTTTTTTTACCCTCTCAAGAGTCAGACTCGAGGCAGTGGATTCCGAAAATCTAGCGGTGGTTGATAGTGCTGGCCCTCGGAATCCACAACCCCGGGTTTGGCTCCCAAGAGGGGTCAGAAAAAGGGGGGCTCCTGAGCCCATCTCTTTATTGAAACACAAAAACCACAAGCTCCCATTTATGATGAGTTTGAACTGCAATGTCTGGCTCAGGGGACCCCCTTTTTTCTTACCCCTCTCGTGTTCGTGCGCTCAGCCGTCGGATTCCAAGAATCCAATAGTGGTTGTCAGCGCCAAGCTGGCATCACTTTTTGGGGCGCTGACAACCACCGTTGGATTTGGGAAATCCATGGACGAGTGTACGAACACCGAAAGGGATCAGAAAAAGGGGGTCCTCGGAGACTGGCCCTTTTAAAAAACTAAAAGCAAACAGAGTAATAAGGACTTCTCTTTATTCTACAAAATATTTTAAGAGATGGGAGAACAACGTACGGACAAGTGGAACTTTTGTTAACCAAGGGATTAGAGCGTTAGCCACTATACTCTACCCATATCCAAATGTCGTGTGAGGATGCGAAGTTGCAAAGAAATTTGTGGGAGACTTGCTAAAATTTATGTTAACAAAGGGATTGTGTCCCACTCAGAACACTCTTGCATTGATCACAAGAAGCAAGCTTTTGGGGAGGCTTAAAAATCAAAAGAAGCAAGTTTTTAGCGGTTTTAGGCACTAATGAAAAAAAAACTTATGGGTTTGGTAAAACTTAAAAAGTACTTTTTTAAAGCCAAATAAGTTCCAAAATGGGTCACTCTACGGGCACCCACTCCTTCCCCCGTCCCTTCTCCTTCTCTATCCCTTCCTCTCTCTACTGTAACTCCCTCCCTCTCTCTCTCTCTCTCTCTCTCTCTCTCTCTCTCTCTCTCTCTCTCCCCTGAGCTTTTAGCCCTTATGACGCTGAATTGCCATGGGGACTATGTAGACCATGACCAGCATGACCGTGGGCTACATAACCCCATAGTAGGTGGAGGACAATGGAGGCCAAAAATCGAAGAGAGAGAGAGAGAGTTACAGTAGAGAGAGAGGGGGGAAGTGAGAGAGAGGGAAGAGTGAGAGAGGTAGAGTGAGAGAGAAGAGAGAGAGAGAAAGAGAGGGTGGGAGTTACAGTAGAGAAAGAGAGGGGGGAGAGTGAGAGAAAGAAAGGGTAGAGTGAGAGAGAGGGTAAAGTGAGAGAGAGGGGGAGTTACAGTAAAGAGAGAGAGGAAGGGAGAGAGAAGGAGAAGGGACGGGGAAGGAGTGGTTGCCCGGCTGAAGGGAGGGCATTTTGGTCCAAGTGGGCTGCCCGACTTAAAGACTTCTGCTAATTGCTTTTGCAGGAAGTTCTTCTTAAAAAAAATTATCTATAGTTTTATCTTTAATTTTTTTTATAATACCAAAAATACCCTTTTTGAAATATCAAAACTTTTTTTTTTGCTTCTGCCGTGGCCACCAAAAAATCATTTGTTTACCAAACACTATAGAAGGGCCTTTTAAGACAAGAAGCATTTTTCTTGTATGGTTATCAAACAGTCGAAACAGCTTAATTTGAGTACTTTACATGTAATTGCTAGTGTGTAAGCATTAACATAAGCTTTAAGCTTTCCCAAACTCATCCTTAATTCAAAAGGACCCCCCTTCACCCCCCCCCCTCACAGCCATCGAATGGTCAGAATGCCTAAGATTTTGGAGTCATCACCGCAACTCCTAATGTGGGTATGGGGAGCAATGAGGGTTTTGTGTTTTCTTTAATCAACCATGTATAGAAGGCTCAGGCTCCGAGAACCTCTTTTTTTTACCCTCTCAAGAGTCGAACTCGAGGCTGTGGATTCCAAAAATCTAGCGGTGGTTGATAGTGCTGGCCCTCGGAATCCACAACCCCGGGTTTGGCTCCCAAGAGGGGTCAGAAAAAGGGGGGGCTCCTGAGCCCAACTCTTTATTGAAATACAAAAACCACAAGCTCTAATTTATGATGAGTTTGAACTACAATGTCTAGCTTAGGGGACCACCTTTTTTCTGACCCCTCTCGTGTTCGTGCGCTCAGCCGTCGGATTCCAAGAATCCAACAATGGTTGTTAACGCCAAGCTGGCATCACTTTTTGGGGCGCTGACAACCACCGTTGATTGGATTTGGGAAATCCATGGACGAGCGTACGAACACTGAGAGGGATCAGAAAAAGGGGGTCCTCGGAGCCTGGCCCTTTTAAAAAACTAAAAGCAAAATGAGTAATAAGGAGTTCTCTTTATTCTACGAAATATTTTAAGAGATGTGAGAACAACGTACGGACAAGTGGAACTTTTGTTAACCAAGGGGTTAGAGCCGTTAGCCACTATGCTCTACCCATATCCAAATGTCTTGTAAGATGCGAAGTTGCAAAGAAATTTGTAAGAGACTTGCTAGAATTTATGTTAACAAAGGGATTGTGTCCCACTCAGAACACTCTTGCATTGATCACAAGAAGCAAGCTTTTGGGGAAGCTTAAAAATCAAAAGCACTAATGGAAAAAAACTTATGGGTTTGGTAAAACTTAAAAAGTACTTTTTTAAAGCCGAATAAGTTCCAAAATGGGACGCTCTACGAGCATCCACGTCTTTAAGCTGGGCACCCTACTTGGACCACAATGCCCCTCCCTTCAGCCAGGCACCCACTCCTTCCCCGTCCCTTCTCCTTCTCTTTCCCTTCCTCTCTCTCTCTCTACTATAACTCCCCCCTTCTCTCTCTCTCTCGCTCTCCCCCTGGGCTTTTAGCCCTCATAGCGCTGAATTGCCATGGGGACTATGTAGACCACGGCCAGCCTGACCGTGGGCTACATAGCCCCACAGTAGGTGGAGGACCATGGAGGCTGAAAGCCAGAAAGAGAGAGAGAGAGAGAGAGAGAGAGAGAGAGAGAGAGAGAAGAGAGAGAGAGAGAGAGAGAGAGAGAGAGAGAGAGAGAGAGAGAGAAAGAGAGAGAGAGAGAGAGAGAGAGGGGGGGAAAGTGAAAGAGAGAGAGAGGGAAGAGTGAGAGAGGGTAGAGTGAGAGAGAGAGAGAAAGAGAGTAGGGAGTTATAGTAGAGAAAGAAAGGGGAGAGGAAGGGAGAGAGAAGGAGAAGGGACGGGGAAGGAGTGGTTGCCCAGCTGAAGGGAGGGCATTTTGGTCCAAGTGGGGTGCCCGACTTAAAGACGTGGGTGCCCGTAGAGTGACCCTTCCAAAATCTCTACAAGTAGTAGTTATTTTTGAACGACTTCTGCTAATTGCTTTTACGGGAAGTCGTTCTTAAAAAAAAATTATCTATAATTTTTTTATAATGCCAAAAATGCCCTTTTTGAAATATCAAAACTTTTTTTTTTCGCTTTTGCCGTGGCCACCAAAAAATCATTTTTTTACCAAACACTATAGAAGGGCTTTTTAAGACAATAAGCACTTTTCTTTTATGGTTATCAAACAATCAAAACAACTTAATTTGAGTACTTTACATGTAATTGCTAGTGTGTAAGCATTAACATAAGATTTAAGCTTTCCCAAACTCATCCTTAATTCAAAAGGATCCCCCCTCAGCCCCCCTCACATCCACCGCATGGTCAGAATGCCTAAGATTTTGGAGTCATCACCGTAACTCCTAATGTGGGTATGGTGAGCAATGAGGGTTTTTTTTTTTTTTTTTTTAATCAACCATGTATTGAAGGCTCAAGCTCCGAGAACCCCTTTTTTTACCCTCTCAAGAGTCGGACTCGAGGTTGTGGATTGCAAAAATCTAGCGGTGGTTGATAGTGCTGGCGGCCCTCGGAATCCACAACCCCGGGTTTGGCTCCCAAGAGGGGTCAGAAAAATAGGGGGCTCCTGAGCCCAACTCTTTATTGAAACACAAAAACCACAAGCTCTAATTTATGGTGAGTTTGAACTGCAATGTCTGGCTCAGGGGACCCCCTTTTTCTTACCCCTCTCGTGTTCGTGTGCTCGGCCATCGAATTCCAAGAATCCAACAGTGGTTGTCAGCGCCAAGCTGGCATCACTTTTTGGGGCACTGACAACCACCGTTGGATTTGGGAAATCCATGGACGAGCGTACGAACACCGAGAGGGATCAGAAAAGGGGGTCATCGAAGCCTGGCCTTTTAAAAAACCAAAAGCAAATTGAGTAATAAGGACTTCTCTTTATTTTACAAAATATTTTAAGAGATATGAGAACGACGTATGGATAAGTGGAGCTTTTGTTAACCAAGGGGTTAGAGCCATTAGCCACTATGCTCTACCCATATCCAAATGTCGTGTGAGGATGCGAAGTTGCAAAGAAATTTGTGGGAGACTTGCTAGAATTTACGTTAACAAAGGGATTGTGTCCCACTCAGAACACTCTTGCATTGATCACAAGAAGCAAGCTTTTGGGGAAGCTTAAAAATCAAAAGAAGCACTAATGAAAACAAACTTATGGGTTTGGTAAAACTTAAGAAGTACTTTTTTAAAGCCAAATAAGTTCCAAAATGGGTCGCTCTACGGGCACCCACGTCTTTAAGCCTGGCACCCTACTTGGACCACAATGCCCCTCCCTTCAGCCGGGCTCCCACTCCTTCCCCGTCCCTTCTCCTTCTCTTTCCCTTCCTCTCTCTCTCTACTGTAACTCCCCCCCTCTCTCTCTCTCTCTCTCTCCCTAAGCTTTTAGCCGTCACAGCGATGAATTGCCATGGGGACTATCTAGACCACGGCCAGCCTGACCGTGGGCCACATAACCCCACAGTAGGTGGAGGACCGTGGAGGCTAAAAGCTAGAGAGAGGGAGAGAAAGAGAGAGAGAGAGAGAGAGGGGGGGGGAAAGTGAGAGAGAGAGAGGGAAGAGTGAGAGAGAGAGAAGGTAGAGTGAGAGAGAGAGGGGGAGTTACAGTAGAGAGAGAGAGAGGAAGGGAGAGAGAAGGAGAAGGGACGAGGAAGGAGTGGTTGCTCGGCTGAAGGGAGGGCATTTTGGTCCAAGTGGGGTGCCCGTAGAGTGACCCTTCCAAAATCTCTACAAGCAGCAGTTATTTTTGAACGACTTCTGCTAATTGCCTTTGCGGGAAGTTGTTCTTAAAAAAAAATTATCTATAGTTTTATCTTTAATTTTTTTTATAATGCCAAAAATACCCTTTTTGAAATATCAGAACTTTTTTTTTTCGCTTTTGCTGTGGCCACCAAAAAATCATTTTTTTTACTAATCACTATAGAAGGGCCTTTTAAGACAAGAAGCACTTTTCTTGTATGGTTATCAAACAGTCAAAACAGCTTAATTTGAGTACTTTACATGTAATTGCTAGTGTGTAAGCATTAACATAAGCTTTAAGCTTTCCCAAACTCATCCTTAATTCAAAAGGATTCCCCCTCACCCCCCCCCCCCCCCCCCCACACACACACACAATTCAAAAAGCTGACATACCCCCTTTTGACTCGATCCACTCTCATTTGACCAGTATTGACTACCACATTTTTTGTTTAAAGACAGAAATGCCCTTATCTTCAACTTTTGAACAAGGGTTTGGGTCAAAACTCTAACCCCAAATCAAACGGATGTAGTGGACGGCCAGCCATGAGATTCTAATGGGTTGGCCACCCAGCACCAACGACCAACTAACTAGAGTTTTATGGCCGGCCGACCACTACTCTGACAAACAATTTAAAACCCCAATGTGGGTGTGGGAGTGTGGAACGTCCAACTAATTTTTTTTCTTCTTCTTTTTCTTTTGTTGTTTTGGACATATGAGATCTCAAAACCTAGATCTATCACCCATCAATTGGAAAGGGAAAATTAGCCTCTCATCAAGAATCCTCCAACAAGTTTCATTTAAACAAATACAAGAGAGGAAAACTAGTGGCACTCACAATATTTCTTTAGAGTTGCAGGTGTTAAATAAAATTATACTATTATATTATTTTGTTAAGTGGCCTCACATGTTTTATTTTAACCTTTGGTTTGATTGTATGTTCAACATTAATTTAGATATTAATGACAGGATCACATGTGTGGTCCATGTGAGCACCATCGTCAACCATGATAAGGTTCGTGATACACCTTATCACACCTCTAGGATGTGGTACCCATCTTTGACTAATTCTCCTTGATGGGAGGAGAATCGATTAATAACTAATCTATTTAAGATGGCAGTCCCACTCTCTCTCAAAATCACAAAAGGTACCCATTACTGATATAAAGCAGAGAATGGGTAAAGCATCTTAGTTGCAGCAAATCATATCAAGCACAGTACATGTATTATTCATTTTATTATTAAAGAATTTCATTCTTTCAATTCTAGATTAACAAAGGTATTATTATCATAATTCCGCATGTAATACCAACAATGGTATCAAAGCCACTAGGACTTGCTAATGCAATTTTTGACCATTTTGTCTTTTATGAAAAGAGACAAAACTCTAAAAGTTTTGATTCGGATTGATGGCAATTTTTAATTGCAAACCATTATTTATTTTTATTTTTTGAAGAACATGGTTTTGTATGATTGGGTTTTAATAATAGAGGGTTCGGACTTACCTATTGGAGTCGCCGGCAACATAAAGACTGTTGCCGGAATGTTTCAATCACACGAGTGTCGTACGGTTTTGTATATTGACTGTTGGGCTGCCATGATTTTTTTTTAATTTGTGAAGGGTTGAAAACCCTTTCCTCAAAAATCGTTAAGGATTTTTTTTACCCATTTTGGTCACCGGCGACATTCTTTTTGAGGTCGCCGGAAACACCATTATTTAATGGTAACACAGAAAAGGGAGTATAATATTTAAAGAAGGAAAGAACACACACACACACACAAATATATTATCGCCGGTGGCATGCACAGACGTCGCCGGAGTGATGCATCTCGTCGACGCTATCGTCAGGCGTTAGTTGGGCCGCCATCGAGTCGGTGATAGGAGGCTGGATAGGGCGACGAGTATTAAGGTTTGCTGCAGTTGCAGCAAACAGTTATCGTGTTTTGTGGGGAAGATGAGGTCGTGAGACCTCTTAAAACACACTAATGGGCCAGCCCATTTCAGCCATCTCCAAACAAAATTAAAAGGGGCCTGATCAAATAGCCTTTACAGGCCCAGCAGGATCAATCCCCAACCAAAACGGACCGTTGACCAGACGATCCCGAATCGTTGACGGGACCGTTGACCAAACAATCCCGAATCGTTGATCGGACTGTTGACCAAACGATCCCGAATCATTGACTGGACCATTGACCAGACGATCCCGGATCGTTGACCAATGTTGACCAGACCATTGACCGTTGACTTGGTCCTAGTTGACTAAAATTATGATCATTTCTTGTTTTAATAATAAAACATTCATTTTAAGTCCAAATTGGACAAATAAATCTATTTTGGGTATTTTTTCAAGATCTACACAATAGTTTAATTGTTAGAACATTTCGATCACAACATATGATGTTTATTTGCAGTTTAAGTTTAATACCTTATTTGGATAATACATTAATGCTGTCTTCTAAGATTTATTACGTTAACTTTATTATGCTTTATATACTTCAAAATTGGCTGAACATAGGTGTAGGTAAATGCACACATGAAATTCTAAATGACAACAAATCAAATGAGGAATAAATTGATAATTGTCAAATAAATTTTAAGAATAGCGTGCGTGTATGTGCATGATATTCGATCAAAAGTACTTATTTTAAGCAATTATCCTTTTAGCGTTATTGCATTCTCCTACATAAAATACTCTATTTACCTACTTTTCTACGTAAGAGTCTCTTCTGTTGCGTAGAACACACTTTTCTGGACGAAATGGTATATTTGCATGCATTAAACACATTTTCGGAAGTCTAAATATTAAGCCATTCTGATAAAGTCTCATTACGCGCTTCTTCTGTCGCAGGAAACCCCGATGGGACGATTCTCGAGACTTGTGGGCCCAAATCGATCATGAAAGCCCATTATCAAAGCTTAACAAGCCCACATGCTATGACTAGAAGATATGGGCCAAATATGGGCTGAATAAGAGGACCAAAAAGCCGGCCCAAAGAACGAAGAGAGTAGGAGAGCCAATGACCAAGAGACGGACCAAAGCGTTTAAAGCCACATGAGTCAGCAAAGAATGATGGTCGACTCTACTGGAGAAGCGTGAGGATGGTCACAGTGAAGACCAGGGTTCCAGACCCTCCGCCAGTGCTTTTCTCTCTATTTTCTGATACTTTCTCTCTCATTTCTCCTTATTCTCTCTCTCTCTTCATCTCTCGGTCCTCGAATCTACTGACCTAACCCCAGAACTCCTGCCCATCGGCTCTATCTCATCTCCCTTAGCTTTCTGACCGTTGGATCTTCAATCGGACCGTTGGATCTCTCTAGATCCGTCGATCTACCAATCTGAGTCCCAATCAAGTCACCATCCATCCGATCGCCATCAGACTGTCTGTCATATCATCTTGTGAGACGATGGACATCATCAATCCATGAGGGCCAATAGCCGGGCCCATCTTCATCGACCCGCTGTCCGACTAGTTAGTGGACCCCGCGAATTTCAAAATAATTTTAATTAAATGGGGGGTCCACTAATTGGGGAGATTCCCCATAGAAAAATAGGTTTTTACTTAAAAATATATATATATATATATATATATATATATATATATTTTTTTTTTTTTTCTTATTTTTTTATTTTCAAAAATCCCCTATTTCCATTAAAGGAAATAGGGAAGCTTTAAAAGGAGAAGGATAGGGGTTCGTTCGAACCCTAATCCCTCTCCCCTCTCCTCCTCTCCTTCCCCCTATCCTTTCCCTTCTTCCCCGCGACTTCTTTCTCCTCTTCTTCCTCTTTTCTTCTTCGTCTTCTTCACCTTTCTTCGCCGGAGTTGCAGGTTTGCAACTCCGGCCGTCCTTCTTCCTTCTTCTCTTCTCTTTCTTCTCTTCCTTCTCTTCGTTCCTCTTCCTCTCTTCCCTTTCTTCTTTCTTCTTCTCCTTCTCGTCTTCTTCTTCTTCTTCTTCTTCTTTTCTTCTTCTCTTTTTTTTTTTTTCGTCCGGCCGGAGTTGCAGAACTCCGGCCGTCTCTGCCTTCTTCTTCTTCCTTTCTTCTTCTCTTTTTTTTCTTCTCTCTTTGCTGCTGCACGACCGCCAGCCTCCAACTGCACCTCCACTTGCGCCTGCAACCAGCAGGCGAGTTTTTAAACTCCACCACCGCCTGCAACTTCTTGGGTTCGCCTGCCGCTGCACTTCACCTCCGCCTCATTGCTCCGCCTCCTTCCGAGCGCACCAGTAGCCTGCCACCACCTCTGCTCAGCATCTTAAAGAGTAGATCCTCCTCCAAACGGGCTCCTCACTTGCTGATCGTCCTCGTCTACAGCTTGCACAAGAAGCAGCGCCTCCTTCTCCATCCATCACCGGTCCACCATCTCCTCACGTCAGGCTGCTGCCCACGTCTCCCCAACATCTGTTGGACAACACGCCTACGAGCCTGAGCACCACCAACAGCGGCACCATCTCCTCCATCTCTCAGTCCACAACCCCATTGGAGGTTGCAACAGTCAGCGCCTCCTTCTCCATCCATCACCGCCCACCACCACTTTGCCGGCGTCCATCTTTTCTCCTTCGCCTGCAATGGCCATTCTCATAGACCGATCTTCGTTCACCAGCTTATCCTCCAAGGGTAAGTTTCATGGTAATTTATTCTTCTTTATTTTTATCTTTAGGTTTCTCTCTCTGTTTCTCTTTTTCTCTCTCTTCTTTCTCTCTCTAGGTTTTACTGCTTTCCTAGATTAATCCCTATTTGATTATTTTCATTTAATTGGAGCACATTGTAATAGAATAAATTTATTTGAATAAATTTCAGTTTTCGATTAGTCTATGTTTCATCTTGAATATTTTGTGCATTTGGAAAATTTCAATTTCACCAGGAATCTCTTATAAAAAAAAGAATATTTTAAATCCCGGATTCACCACTCTCACCCCCACCATCATTCGCATCAATTTCTATGGAAAAATCTGTCATTTTATGTTCTTATTTGCGCTAATCCGACTAATCCCGAGTGCGGATCGACATCCGACACGAATCCCTATACAGATCTAAAATTTTGCAGGATTTAAGAATCGGATCAATTTACAAATGTGTTGAAGTTAGGGTTTCCGTACCAACGACGCGGGAAAATCCTACTTTCAGTGCACACACCAAAGAACAATGACATAGAAGACAATATTTAATGTATTTAGATATAGGTCTTACTTATAGGGGTATAGGTAAACCGTATAATTGATCGTTTAGGAAAACGTGATAGAAATTGAATTTTAGTCAGCCCAAAGGTGACGGTTCTCTTGAAATCATGGGTTCTTGAATTTTGAGATTTAAAATCCCATTAAGATCACTTCTTTGCACTCATTTGCATGAAATCTCTAGTTTCTGCCCAAAGGTGATGTAGAGATGTTCAAGTGAATGAAGTGAGTAGAATAGCCATAAATGTGAAAGGGAGAAATAGATAACCCTCTTGCCCAAAGGTGTGGATAGTGTCTTAATCAAACTGAACATGAATGGTTAGGTCTATGCGCATTCTCCAACGTGATATTAGGGGACTAATAGCATATAAAGAATTCTGCCCAAAGGTGAGTCTTGATAATGCAACTTGTCTATACCTGCAGAGTAAGAAGTTTCTCATGAGTAAAACACTCTGAATAAATTCGACCAATACCCCTGGTACGATTTGAATATTAAATCTCAGAACATCTTAGTGACATTTGACCACGTCTTATTACAGCTATGAACGGGTCAATGATTCAGAAGAGTTTAGCAGGGATAGAGCCTTTGACTGGCTCTAACTATTCATCCTGGATGATGAATGTTGACATCATGCTAGGTTGTATGAACTTCAATTTTGTCATATTTGAGGACAAACCTCCTACTCCAACTGCAGATAGTACTAAATTGGCTAAGGCCAAATTCGTCAAATGGCAGAAGGTGGATCGATTGGCTAAGACGATTATACGTGCTTCCATTAACGAGATACTTTGAGGTGGTATTCAGACTACTGATACAGCCAATGAATTGCTTCTTCTGATAAAGAAGCAGTTCGTCGGATCCAAGAAGTCATTGCAATATAATTGCTTGGGTCAACTGATGGGGATGAGGCATAACGAAAGAACAGTGTGCGGGAGCACATATTGAAGATGTCGAAGTTGGGTATCGACTTTCGCGAACATGGCATTACTTTCGACGATGACATGTTGGTCCATATGGTGATACTATCTTTGCCTAGTTCATACGACCGTTCAAGGTGAACTATAACGTGTAAGTTACGAAGTGGGATCTACACCAGTTGATCACACTGTGCGTGACAGAGGACAGACTACGAGGCTACAAAGTTGAGTCAGCTCATTTTGCTTCTCATCTTAATAGCAAGAAGAATTTAAAGAGTGGTGGGGGTTCAAGAAAAGCGTGAACATGAAGAGCTTCAAGCTAGTAAAAGGAAAGGGAGGATTCAAATGTCAGAATACACACAAAGGAAAGGCAATTGCCGTGAGAGCACCAGCGGCTAGGACAGATATTCGAAAACCAGAAGAGAAAGAATGTTGATTCTGCAAGAAGAATGGACACATGAAGAAGGACTTGCTTCGGATTCAAGAATTGGTTACAGAAGAACCAAGGAGGTATTTATTCAGCTTCGGTTTGTCATGAGATAAATTTGATAGATGTTCCATCAAATTCTTGGTGGATTGATTCAGGTGCCTCCGTGCACATTTCTCATTCATTGCAGGGGTGCGTCAGTAGGAGAGACCCCAGGCCCAAGGATAGACTTTTCCTTGGGAATGCAGAAGCGATGTAGGTAGAGGCAGTTGGTTCCTACCATCTTGTTTTGGACTCAGGGCATTCATTGGTTTTGGAGAACACTTTCTTTATTCCATCTTTTCGTCAGAATCTTTTTTCTATTTCTAGATTGGACTCTGTTGGATATGTCTTTACTTTTGGGAATAGTAGACTAGATATTTCTTTTCATGATGTACTTGTTGGACATAGTATTTTAGCAGATGGACTTTATCAGTTATCATTAGATAGTTCTTTTGCTTCCTCCTTACTTTGTTTGTCTATGGATTCCATATCATCTGGAGCTAAGCATTCTATTTCATCAGAAAATTCATCCTTATTGTGGCATTTGCGATTGGGACATATCTCTAAGGGAAGACTAGAGTCCCTTGTTAGAGATGCCATTCTAGGACCTTTGGATTTCTCAGATTTCGGGGTCTATGTAGATTGTATCAAGGGGAAGATGACCAAGCAGCGAAAGTTTCAAGCAAATAGAGCTACTGGTCTCTTGGATTTGATTCATACCGACATCTGCATCCCATTCCCAGTTCCTTCTCGAGGAAGTCAGAGGTACTTCATCAGCTTTATCGATGATTATTCCAGATTTGCCTATGTATATCTGCTTCACCACAAACATGAGGCATTGGATGTGTTCAAGTTATACCAAGTTGAAGTTGAGAAACAACTGGGAAAGAAGGTTAAAGCCGTCAGATTGGATAGAGGAGGAGAATACTATGGCAGGATGGACAGTGATGGTGTAAACCATGGAAACTTTGTGGAATATTTGAGGGGAGAAGTGATAGTTCCTCAATATACCACACCTGGAACACCTGAACAAAATGGCGTCTCCGAGAGAAGGAACCGCACTTACCAAGAAGTTGTTAGGAGCATGTTGAGTCATTTAAACTTACCTGACAGCTTCTGGGGAGAGGCATTAAAGACTGCGGTGTACATGTTGAATCGAGTTCCATGCAAAGCAGCTCCGAAAACTCCTTTCAAATTATGGGTTGGTAGAAAGCCAAGCCTTGGCCATATTCACATCTGGGGATGTCTTGCCAAGGCAAAGCTATATGACCCAAATCAGAAAAAGTTGGATCCTCACACTACGACTTGTCACTTTATCGGATACCCTGAGAGATCGAAGGGTTACAGATTTTATTGCCCGTTAAGGCATATGGAGATCGTAGAAACTAGTCATGCTAGATTTCTTGAGCATGGTCAAGTCAATGGGAGCGAGAAGCATAAGAAGATCAGCTTTGAAGAGAATCGTGGTTCTCCACCGATCAGTTTCATTCCCAAGCCTTTACCTTTTATTAAGGCATCCTTAATCGTTCCAGTTGTTGCAGTTGAAGAATCTGTAGTCATCCCAGTGCCCACACTTAGATAGAAATAGCTCCAGTGGTGCAAGCAATTCCTCTAAGGAGATCTTCTCGGGAAAGGAGATCTGCCATTACAGAAGACTACGAAGTGTACTTCCAGGATGGAGAGATTGCATACGATGATAGTGATCCTTCTTCCTTCAATGATGCGATGAACAGTAAAGAATCTCAATATTGGCAAGAGGCTATTCAAGAAGAACTACAATCTATGGAAAAGAATAATGTGTGAGAACTTGTGAACCTTCTAGCAGATCGCAAGGCGATAGAGTGCAAATGGGTCTTCAAGACCAAGAGAGATTCAGAAGGAAAGATTGAGAGATTCAAGGCAAGACTTGTGGCTAAAGGCTTCAATCAGAAGCTAGGCATTGACTTCAGTGAGACGTACTCACCAGTTTCCTCCAAGGACTCACTGAGGATCATCTTGGCAATCGTGGCCTTCTATGACCTTGAATTACATCAGATGGATGTAAAGACGGCATTCCTAAATGGGGAACTGGAGGAAGAAATATACATGACTCAACCTGACAGTTTCGAGATTCAAGAAAAGGAGTCTTATATGCAAACTGAAGAGATCGATTTATGGCATAAAGCAAGCGTCGAGACAGTGGTATTTGAAGTTTGACCAAGTAGTGATTGGATACGGTTTCAAGGAAAATGTTGTCGATAAGTGCATTTATCTCAAGATGAGTGGGAGTCGCTTTATCATTCTTATTCTCTATGTTGATGACATCCTTCTGGCTAGTAATGATGTTCATCTTCTTCACGATACAAAGAGATTTCTATCAAAGGTCTTCGACATGCATGTGAGATGCACAATATGTTCTTGGCATTAAAATTCACTGAGACCGATAGGCCAAGTTATTGGGTCTATCACAGATGGCATATATTGAGAAAGTACTCAAGAGATTTGGGATTGAGAACAGCACTCCAGGTAAAGCTCTTGTTGTTAAAGGAGATGTCTTCAGTAGAGATCAGTGTCCCAATAATCAAATTGAAAAGAAAGGGGTAGACACATCAGAGTATGCTTCTACAGTCGGAAGTCTGATGTATGTGATGATATGCATTCGACCAGACATCAGTTACATAGTGGGTATGCTTGGGAGATATCAGCAGAACCTCGGTGTTGCTCATTGGAGAGCGGTGAAGAAAGTTCTTTGTTATTTACAGAGAACAAAGGATTTCATGTTAGTCTACAGAAGATCTAGCGAGCTTCAGGTCATTGGTTACACGGATGCAGATCATGCCGGATGTCGTGATAGTTTGAAATCTACTTCATGTTATATTTTTATGCTCGCTAGTGGAGCTGTCTCATGGAGAAGCTCTAAACATATAATTCTCACAGATTCTACTATGTACTTTGACTTCATCGGGTGCTACGAAGCGACCCGACAATCCATATGGTTGAAGAATTTTGTTGGAGAATTGGTAATTGTGGATTCTATTCACAAATCCATTGTCATTTATTGTGACAATAAAGTTGTGACCGATTACACGAAGAACGAGAGGGAACCAGAGGGAACAAACATATAGCACTGAAGTACCTTCTCGTGTGTGAAAAGGTCCGTGAAGGGTTGATTGATATAGTGCAGATAGGTTCGAGCAGCATGATAGTTGATCATCTTACTAAATGACTTCCACCGAAAGTCTTTAAGGGGCATGCGACTAGCATGGGACTCTATGAGTTATTCGATTCTATAGTTTGAGCACTACTTTTATTTTATGCTTGTTTCTGTATTATCTTTGTTGCTATGCACACTTTTTATTATTGAAGTTATTTGACCTTAATTTTGAGGTTTCTTATGAATTCATAATGTTATTGAAGTTGCATGTGAATAAATATACTCGTTAAGAATAAAATTACTTGGGCTAGATATGATTTGGCATCATGTTGAAAAGCCTTCATTCTGGATAGAAAGGTGATGGGACATCACATGGCAGGTTGTCGGTAAAATATCAGAATGACATACGATGAATATGAAGCTGGACAATATGAAAATGTACATATAGACTACATTGAAGGATGTACATTACCATAATACCACAAAAGGAAAATCACGTAAAAATAGACTCCTGAATTCATTGGTGGCAATAGTTTTGAGACCATGGAACTGTCTTAAGGCCAATTGATGAGCATTATGTTACATCCATGATCCACTACTAGCGGTATCTCTGAACGAGGGTGACAGCTGAAGAATATCCAAAATTGTGTTGAACAATTATTTTTAAAAGAGTGCACTCGTCTCTTCAAAATGTAACAATCTAATGAATCATTTTTTATAAAACTTGCCATTACATGTGAAGGCCAAGTGGGAGATTGTTAAATAAAATTATACTATTATATTATTTTATTAAGTGGCCCCATATGTTTTATTTTAACATTTGGATTGATTGTATGTTCAACATTAATTTAGATATTAATGACGGGATCACATGTGTGGTCCATGTGAGCACCATCGTCAACCATGATAAGGTTCGTGATACACCTTATCACACCTCTAGGATGTGGTATCCATCTTTGACTAATTCTTCTTAATGGGAGAAGAATCGGTTAATAACTAATCTATTTAAGATAGCAGTCCCCCTCTCTCAGAATCACAAAAGGTACCCATTACTGATATAGAACAGAGAGTGGGTAAAGCATCTTAATTGCAGCAAATCATATCAAGCACAGTACATGTATTATTCATTTTATTATCAAAGAATTTCATTCTTTCAATCCTAGATTAACAAATGTATTATTATCATTATTCCGCATGTAATACCAACAACAGGTGGTTCTAGGTTGCATTGTTCTAGTTCGTGGGCCCTTCTTATAATACCCCGAACTTTCGTTCAAGGGTATTAAGATAATTTCATATAAAAAAAATTTCAGACTTCTGTTGTTATATTTATGTTTAGATATCATGTATGAACATGTGTATCAATTTTGGTTGCATTCTAACGACTTTGAAAATGAGAGTTTTATGGGACCCGCAAAAGTAGACTAAAATCTTCTAAAAAATTCTTTTGATCTCCGATCGACAAACAGACAGTTCCAGCACGATCTTATACTTATATAGATTCTAAATATCTAGTAATATAACCAACTTTATTTTTCTTATTTTTAGGCTAATTTTATGTGGGACCCATGTCTTAGGGCTTCTAGATCTTGTAAAGAGACTTTAAAACTATAACGAACATTTTTGGTAAAAAATATATTTTTAAAATTTTTTAACTTTTTCGTTATTTTTATATTTTAAATAAATTTGAAATGAGTACTGGACCCGCAGAATAAGTTTTGAGTCAATCCAACGAGAAGTTGACTATTTTTCGAGACTTTGACCAATTGCTGAAATTTTGTGTATTAGAATATTTTATTTGAATTTTAGGTGTGTGATAAGTGTCAATATCTTATTAATTATGAACTTTTAAATTATATGATATGATTGAAATAAATTAATGAATGAATGTTGTGTATTAATATATTATAAAGTATAGTTTAATACTCATATATATTAATCTTATCAAATCATCACCTTTTTAGAGAATATGACATAATTATAATTAATAACTATTTTAATTATTAATATTAGTAATTATATAATTAATTAAATTATAATTGTTGGGTGGGCTCGTAGAACAAATTTAGAGGCCTTTTGGGCTTAATAATAACCTTAATTGAAGCTCAGTTGATACCCATGGGCCTTAGGCTCATTTTTAACCTATTAGTAATTCAAAATATGAGTTTTCGATGGTTGAAAAAGTCACCCATTTGAGAGCTACGAATCTCTATCAATTCAAATTTCAAACCTCCCCCTTTATGTTATTTACACAAGGAAACCCAATAGAATTATTAATAGCCAATATTTTTAGATCTCATTGTTATTTTCAAAAACATTTTTTCTCTTTCCTTAATTTTTTTCATTTTATCTCTTTAAGCTTATATTAAAAATCTATCACAAAACTCTATTAAAAAAGTGGGAGAGCTTCGATTTAACCTTCATCCGAACTCCGATTGAAGTCGAAGTAAAGTGAGAATTGAAGGGGACACTGAGGAGAATAACATACTGGGAGGAGAGTCCGATCCGATCACTTTCAAATTCGGAGAAAATTTTAATTTTTCATTAAAGATAACTAAAAAGGTATGTTATAACCATGAGTGGTTCTAACAATGTCTATTTTATCTTTCCATAATTACTTACCTATATGATGTGTATGTTTAAATTATTTATTTTCTATGATATTTGAATGATGTTGATCATATGTGATTATTACTTTTAATGGAACATGATGATGAGATGATAGTTTTTGCATGATTATGTAATGATTTTATTATTAGCTTGCGATGAGCATGATTTGAGGGATTTGGCCATGATGAGTTCTACAATGGACCGTACGGCCATACCTTATGGATTTATATATCATTTGGAATATTATGATGGCATATGACCTCATTCTTATATCGAGCATCAGTTGTGCATTATTATGAAGCTATATTATTTAGACCAATGAGGTCATTTCTAGTGAGAAAAAGAGATGGAAACTCTATGTGATTGAATATTTGAAAATTAAGAAGGGCCCGGAGCCCTAGGGTGCAAGACCCCAAACTTTATATTTCTACAGAAGGGCCTTCGTGTAGTCAATCTCCCCATGATAGAGGAGTTGGAGACCTATGTGTGGTTTGTGTGAACGGGGGTGAGTGCATCTATCATGCATGTTACCGACTTATTTATCTTTGTTCATGATTTAGATTATGTAACATGTGCTTAGCATGATAAATTATTATGGCATTATAAAATACATGTTGGACTACAAGTAGTATACTGAGTCCTTTTGGACTCACGGCTTTTGCCGACAGATTTTTCAGATATGGCAATGATTTCTATGAAGACTCGGATGATTGGGTAGATTCGGATTTGAAGATCTACATGATGATGTTTGTGATGATGATAATATTTATGTGGAGGAGGGCTAGATAGCCTTAGACTCATTTTGAATACATTTATATGTTTTGGTTACTTAGAATAAAAACAAGCTTGTTTAGCTTGATTTTTGAGGGTTTATCCTCATTTTTATAACATATTTAGTTGTGAACATGATTTGATTGAATTTATGATATGATTCCTCATTATATTTTTGATAATTATGAGCATATTTTAAATGATAAAATGAACGCCCTAGTACAATCCCATTTGGACCGGTACACATCGATTTCCAAAGACTGTCACCGAAATGTAACACGAGATAGCAAGTCCTATTTTTATATTGTGATGCATTTTTGGATACCTAGATGTCAGAAATGAGTTTCTGATCAGTAGGTACTTTTCGAGGTCCTCTGAGTTAGCTTTCTGGAATAATTTATAGAAGTCAGTAATTCGATTAGAATAGAAAGTTATGACCAAAATACCGAACATATCTCAAATCTACCAGATTCAAAGTTCTGACTTGCATTCTGATTTAGGATATGCTGATAACCTTTCTAGATTCTGACTCAGAATAATTTTTTGAAAAGCTTTGAGTTATCTTTCCATAACTATTTACTGTTTTTGTATATTAGATATGTACTAAAAGTTATGGTCAAAACACTGACAGTATATCAGAAAATTTGAGTTTAGGTGCTATGTTGTGTAGCGATTTCGGAAGGGAAGATGATTCTTTCTCAAATCTATATAAATTGACTAATCGTAGATCTCTGCGAGACCATTTCGAAAACGTATGACCCATTCATAGATTCTTAATAACGAATGAGATATGGTCAAAATAGTGCCTTCTTGTCTTATTTGGACTTGGTCAAATTCTGGCCTTTTTTGCTTTAGCCAAAATATTGAGACCTGACCGAGTCAACTGGGTTGACTCATACCTAGACCGTATGGACTTAATAGGTTACCCTAGACTTGACTTAAGAGAATTAAATCTATTTAATTAATTCAAAATGAACCTCACATAGATTGTAGAACAACCTAGTTGATCAACGTACTTAATTTAATTTGATAATTGAACAATCGCGTATGATTATTCTAAGGTTACTTCCGCACCTAAATATTTTTATACTTAGTTGGTTTTCGAATTAACCTTAGTAATCTAATTGACCTAATTTGACCACTAGGGGACATTCATGAATCACCTCTGGGTTCGAGTACGGGTCAATCCATGATTTTTGGATCATATCTGGGTATCCGGATTCGGGGCGTAATACTTCTAGATTGCATTGCTCTAGTTTTCATGCCGGTGCAACAATACTTCTTTAGAGTTGCGGGTGATAAACTAAGCTGACGTACTCAATCCATCTGTTTTGAGAGGGTGATGCACCAGAAAATCAGCTAGTTTGATGACCCTACAAATTTAATATGTTAACGAAACTTTAAACCCACGACTATTCCAAGTTGAAGATAAGGGCATTTTTGTCCTTAAACTATAAAATTTAGTAATCAACTCGAGTCAACATAGGTCAAATGACAGTGGACCAGGTCATAGGGAGTAGACCAAGATTCTCTTTATTGGCCTTTCCACTTCAAGAGGGGTTGCTGGGAGATAGAGAAACATTGTTACAACCATGGTTAAAAAAATGGCCGTTGTTTATAAAGAATTTGAACCTCCCCAATTACGTTATGTACCATTTTTAACGGCCGTTATTTTTGTTAATGGCTGTTATTTTTTGAAAAAAATTTGTTAAAAAGTCCATTATTTCAATTACTTTCCGTTATGAATTTATTTAAAATCTAATTTTTGAATTTTAGCGCCATTTTTTCTATTTTTTTGTTATCTTCCCATTTTTGCCCGTGCGTTACAATCCATTATAATGGAAAATGGTAGCACCCCCCAATCCATTATACCGTTATAGCGGCCCCTTTTAAACCTTGGTTACAACACTGTTTTCAGAAAAAAAAAATTAATATTCAAATTTTAAAAACATTTTTGTTAGGGGTACACATCGGATGCATGCAGAGGCGTTGTTGAGCATAAATGAATTCGTATATGCTTGCCTCCAGGGCACTAATGCACCACATCCTTTGCTACGTGACATGCCTATGTGGCACTACAGTACCACTTGCCTCCATTAAATATGGCCATCAAGGTCGCTGGCAGTGAGCTAAATTTTGATAATGTCATTTTGGGATGCACCACAACGATGCTACTTTGGGCGTACGATAACGCAAACCAAGGTTTAAAAGGGGCCATTATAACGGTAAAATGGACTGGGCGCATTACTGGTTTTTTTTAATATAAGTCACTATTTTTTCTGTTATAACGGCCGTTTTAACAAATTGCTACGCTTTGGGGCAAAAACGGAAAATAACAGAAAAAATTTGAAAATAAGGGCGCCAAAATTCAAATTTTCAATAACAGAAAATAATGAGCTTTTTTCATAAATTTCTCATGAAAATAATGGTCGTTATTTTCGTTATAACGGAAAAATAAAGGAAAATAGCATCCGTTGTAACAAAAAATAAGGCCGTTATTTTGTGAGCATTAAATGATACATACCGTAACGGGGGAGGTCGATATCCGCTAAAACGGCCATTATTTTCGTTGTAACGGCCGTTTTTTAAATCATGCTGCAAACACCATGTGGATGACTCATTGGAGGCACATATGGCTTGAGCTCCCGCGCTTTTACATGGTCAGCGCAGCCCACCTTATCCTAATGGGGAGCCCTTTAAATCCCATGGTAGGGCCCGTCAAATGTGCTTTAAGGCCTGGCCCAATTTGGGCTTGTCTGGGCAATAGACTCAGCCTGCGGTCTGGGTTTGGGCCTATTATTACACTGGGCTTGGGCTTGGGCTTGGGCTTGGTCTTGGGCTTGATTTGGAGGCCCAACGGGATCATACTATTTTCCAAGGTTTAAAGGGAACTGTTATAACGGTATAATAGACTGGGGGTGTTACAGTTTTTTCCGTTATAATGAAGAAAAAAAACGTTCAGGGGCAAAAATGAAAAAAATAGAAAAATAACGGAAAATAAAGGGAAAAACGGAAAAAGTGGCGCTGAAATTCAAATTTTTAATTTCAAATTTTCAAAAATGGAAAATAACGAAAATAACGGCCATTTTTTTCACAAAATTTTCCAGAAAATAACGGTTGTTATTTTCATTATAATGGAAAATAACAGCCGCGGTTTTTTGTGCATTTTAACAGTCTATAACGTAACGGGGTAGGTCCGAATACGTTTCAATGGCCGTTATTTTCATTATAACAGTCGTTTTTTAAACCTTGCTATTTTCCAACCCAATCCAATCAATTCATTCTCTCTCTCCCTCTCTATTAAAAAAAAGACTTTATCCAGTGAGGAAGGAGTAATTAGGCGGGCTACAGAAATATAAAAATTCAAATTCATTTACAGTGGGAATCAAGGAAGGATGGGGCTTCAGAATCGAAATTCATTTTATAATCTTAGGAAAACCATTGAATATATAGGAAGTGCTTTCACGTTGGATTTAAAAAATGGAGAATGAGGGGGATATCTGAAATAAAGGTGAAGGGCAAGTGGGTTGACTCTTTGGCCTTGTGTATCCTTCATTGATCTCATTTTCAAAAAATTATAAAAGGGGTTTTGCTTTTGTATCTAACGGTCATACAATTATTATTATTATTATTATCAAGGTTTAAAAGGGGCCGTTATAACAGTATAAGGGCCTGGGGGCATTACCGTTTTTTCCATTATATCGGTCGTTATATTGGAAAATAACGGAAAAAATAGTGTTGGGAATTCAAATTTTCAAAAACGGAAAATAATGGGAAAAAAACGGAAATGACGGCCCTTTGTCGCAAAAATTTTCAGAAAATAATGGCCTTTATTTTGTGGGCATTTTAACGGTACATAACGTAACGGGGGATGTCCGAATCTGTTGTAACAATCGTTATTTTCGTTATAACGGCTGTTTTTAAACCATTATTATTATTATTATTATTATTATTAAAAGAATGGCGGGAATGTTTGCTACGTGAGAAAAAGAGTTCCAACGGTGAATATTTAGCCAGACAAATATTATCTTGGCTAAATATTTGTGCTAGCTTGTCAATATTTAGCAACGTTTGATACGTGTATTAGCTAGCTTATTTCATTTTCCTTTAATTTGTGTGGGTCCCACATATCAAAGTAAGTCAAATATTGGTCGGGTGAGTGTGGACCTGGCTAAATATTTGGCACGGGCAAATGCATGCCAAACACGTCCAGGCTATTAGCGAATGCTAATATTTTATTTTCTCGCCGTGGTGGCCTACCAAACAGGCCCTTAGTATCAATGCACGCTACCTCTGTAATGTAAGTTGTAATGAGTATTTGTTTTGAACTTTTCCATGAGATAGCTCCTCCAACCAACTTGAAAATGTAACCCGAAGTTGACTTGTGAGAGTCCACAAAAATCTGAAAATCCGAAGACATTATATTCTTGGACTTTTGAATACTAATATATAGACCTTAGAAGGTGCAGCTTGCTCAGTTGGTAAAGTTTGTGGATAATGATACCATTAGGGGTGTCAATTTTACCCGTTTAAGTGGAACCGGAACCGGAACCGAAAACACCAGTTCCGGTTCCACATTTTTGGGAACAGATTAAAAAGGAACCGGAACTGAACCGAAAATAATGGTTCCGATTCCGGGTAGTCTAATATGGAACCGAAACCGAGAAGAACCAGTACCAATGTATAAATATATTGTAAAAATTCTCATATTCTCAAGATTTGGCCCATTATACCCGGAATCGGAACCGACAGAAATACATAATCGGTCCGATCCATCACTATGAGAACCGAAACCATTAAGGAACCGAACTGATAAGAACCAGAACTGATTGTTCCAGTTCTGGCCACCTTAGGAACCGAACCGGAACCGACCCGTTGACACCCCTAGATACCATAGACCCGGGTTCAAAACCCGCCTTCACCGAGTTATTGGGGTCTCTTTAAAAACAAGCTTAACTATATATATATATATATATATATTCCATGTGGGTACGCCAAAATTGTTGTGAAAATTGTTGTCTCTCGATCCTATCCCTATATATATATAACAAAACAAGACAGTTGTCTCCTCCTCTTATCCGACTTCATAAAGGATGGCCGAGATCTTTTCACACCAAATGGACTGTCGATCTCGGCCACTCACACCCAATTTTGACAAACGCTTGGTCGATGAGTGCCGTGGGCATGGGTCACCTACTATCTATATAACAAAACAGGACGGTTGTCTCCCCCTCTTATCCGACTTCATAAAGGATGGCGAGATCTTATCACACCAAATGGACGGTGGATCTCAGCCACTCACACCCAATTTTGACAAATGCTTCGTCGATGAGTGCCGTGGGCATGGGTCACCTACAATCTAGATAACAAAACAGGACGGTTGTCTCCCCCTCTTATTCGGCTTCATAAAGGATGGCCGAGATCTTATCACACCAAATGGACGGTGGATCTCAGCCACTCACACCCAATTTTGACAAACGCTTTGCTAATGAGTGCCGTGGGCACGGGTCACCTACTATTTACCTACATATAAGGAATGAAATGGGTTGGATTTACATATGGCCCAAGGGTCAGGCTCAGAGCCCCACTTTTTATGCCTCGAGAGGGGTGTTACCGTTAAAACGGATTGAAACGGTCAGGGGCAAAAATGAAAAAATAGATTTTAATGATTTTAACGGAAAAAAGTGGAGCTGAAATTCAAATTTAAAATTTAAAATTTAAAAATTAGAATTTAAAATTGAAAAAAAATAGAATTTAACAGAAATTTAATGGTTTTCTTATACCCCTCTTATCTTATATGGCTTCAATAATGAGTGGCTGAGATCCACTATGCTTCATATCGATGGCTGAGATTAACTCCCACCCGATTTTGACAAACACTTTGTCGGAAAGTGCCTCGGGCACGGGCCACCCATGCATATATCAAGACAACTCAGTTGTATTCTCTTATCTTATCCATCCATCTAATGTGGACGGTTAGATAAAGAGTGGTTGAGGTCAAATCCATTGATCTAATGTTGACAGTTAGATTTCAGCCACTCAATCCGCCTCATTTGACCTCAATTTATTCAAAATTTAAATCTCAACACCATTATTTTTTGCTATTTCTGTTATTTTTTCATTTCTCCATCTGTGCGTTACACTCAGTTATAACAGCCGTTATAATGGAAAAAAATGGTAACGCCCCAGTCCATTATACTGTTTGAGTGCAGAAGGCACCTAATTTTTGCAAACGCTTTTGTCGGAGAGTGTCGTGGGCATGGGCGATTTACTATTCTATATAACAAAACACATTGATTGTCTCCTTGTACCTCCTCTTATAAGCATCAACAAAGAAGGACCGATATCTAATCCTCCCCCAAATGGACGGTGGATCTCCGCCACTCACTTGATTTTGGCAGATTCTTTGTCGAGGAGTGCCGATGGCATGGGGCACGCCCACTAGTATATGTACAAGTGTAGATCATAGTGTTCATACATGCATGCATGGACCTCTCAAGCCCCACCAATAGGGTTTGTTTCTTTTTGTCTATGCATGCATGGGTTAGATGAACTGAGCCCAACAACAAACCGAACTGTTGTGGTGTGGGTTCGGCCCATTTTTGGACCAAATATCCTCACCTCAACTGTTGCTCCTTTATTTTGAGGTGTGGATTGGCCCGTCCATAGCTGAATCGCACCCTATTCAAAACCCGATAGGTGAAGTGGTGGGTTCGGTTTACACACGTCCGAAAACACACCCCAAAACTGATATGCCCCGGTCCTTCATGATCCAAACTCTGTGGGTTCGGTCTACGCCCAGGTCGTGCAATCGAGTCCATCTGTCGGACTAGCATTGATGTTTGTGGTTTGCGGGTGACTACACGCATCTTCGGGGACTAGTCCCACTTTAGCCAAGCACAAAGGGACCAACGGCTTCTTCTGACTTGTTGGTCTTGAAGCGCCTTGGCCTACACCCCAACCTTTGTAAAGCCCCTTAATTTCATTCGGTTTGAAGGGATATCTCCCCCTCCAGGTATCACCAAACTCAACTGTGATGGAGCATCTTGTGGTAACTCGGGCCCGGGCGGTCTTGGGGTCATCTATAGAGACCACAACGGCCTTACCCTTGGAGCTTTAGCGGTTGGCCTTGGGGTGGTGACCAACTTCATTGCGGAGTGTCATGCAATCGTTGAAGGAGCTGACCTTGCTCTATCCAAGGGCTGGAGACGAATCTGGATGGAAGGCAGTGATAAAAGCCTTCCTCGATGATGATGTTCCTTGGAAGATGAGGGCAATATAAGCATTTGATTACAAAAAAAAAAAAAAAGATAATAGGCTCAAATCCGGGTTTTGCTACATGGGCCAGGTTCGTTGCTAAACCACATATGAGCCCGATTTCTAACAATTGGCAATGTCCTTAAAACTGGACCAGATCGACTAGCTCAACTAATGAATTAGTCCTAAACCAATTCACGTGAACATCGGTCCAGAATTTTATAAGAACCGTTCGAACTGGAAAACCGCATTCAAACCATGGTTTTAAAAAACAAGGCCATTATATCGAAAATAACGGCTGTTATAATGGATTCGGATCACCCCCATCACGTATGTACCATTTTAACGCTCAGAAAATAACGACCAATATTTTCGTTATAATGGCTGTTATTTTTCCCTTAAAACGAAAATTCCGGAAAAAAATGTTCGTTATTTCCGTTATAAAGTTTATGGAAAGTTTGAAATTCAAATTTTGCATTTTGTCACACGTGTGCATTACAATTCGTTATAACAGAAAAAACTGTAACGCCCCCAGTCTGTTATACCGTTATAACGACCGGTTTTAAACCTTGATTAAACCCATTTCTTTTTATTTTAATAATTTTTTTATAATGTTACAGTCGAACCGGGTTGACCCGGCCCGTCTACTCTCTAGGTCGAGAGTACATGGACTTAAGATTATTTTATATAAATAAATATTAAATAAATGATATTTAGAGATGATTATGGTTATTATTAAACTAATGAAGCACGAGGGTAAGATAATGGGCCGGGTGTGGGACGCCAATTAAATTAATTTAAATTATTAAAAACTGTGATAAAGTGAAAGAATTCTCCTCGTGCAAGCATCCAAGAAAGCAGCATCTCAGTAGAGTATTAAGAGGACACAAAGAAACCAACAAAATATTCTGAAAATATTTTCATATTTCCCTCATCCCCCACCCTCCTTCCAGCTAAATTGATGAAAAAAGCTTGAATTCTTTAAAAATAAATAGAAAATATCGTCCGTTCGATCAGATCGAACCCGTCTATGAGATCTTCTAAGAATCAGATGATTTAACAATTTTTTTTATATATCGTATCGTTTAGATTGTCAGAAAAAATTATGGTGAATGGTTAAAAAAGAAGTATATATTGATCGATGTTAGGATCGTCCACGGCTGTCAGATCATGGTCTACATATTGGGTAGAATCTATATAAAAATCATCCCTCGTCGAGCTGATTGAATGAGGATCATAACCATCCGATACATCAAAAAAAACTATTTACAAATGACAAGAAAATGGTGCTAAACATGGGTATTCCTAAAGTGGGATCCATTGAATGATGGGTCCCCCTCTAATGGGGCCATATGCCATCTCCGTTCATTATATATAGTGTCGAAATTGTGGGTCTCATCTAAAAGATTTTCTAGATCAAAATTCAGTCATCGTCATCGTCGGTCCTTCGGATGATTTAGGGGCGTTTGGGAATAAGAAGTAAAAGCACTTCTACTTGTAGTTGAAGTTACTAGTTGATTTTTTACCTAAAAGAAAGTCGTAGAAATTAAAAGCATCAAGAGTCCTTTTAATTTTTGAGAAGTAATTTCTCTTGGAAATTAGAAGTTAAAAAAGTTAGCTTGAGTTTTAAGTTAGTTTTTTACCTTTTCAAAAGTTAAAATATGAAACACATCCAAACTAACTTTTTTACTTTACGGCTTATAAAAGTCAATAAGTTACTTATTTTTGTGTTGCCAAACGCCCCCTTAGCCCCCAACCAATTGTATTATTTTTGGATGGCCAGATATGCAGAAGACATACAAAAAAAAATTTAATTATTAGATGGTTAACTTAAGATCATCCATCAAGTTAATATTTAGTCAAAGAGGTATGCTTCATGGGGTCCACAGATTACAAAATCAAAATTGATAAAGATATGCACCATTTGTGTAGTGCAAACCAATGGTTGCAGGACCCATCATTTGATAGGTCCCACAAGGAGTTGCAATAAGATATCCCCAGCCATCAGATCTCTTCACATTTAGAACAATTCAACCATCCTGATTAGCTGGTTCTTCAACTACACCCCTTCCATCTATCTGATTTTTAAAAAATATATAGAAAAAAAAATACTTTAATCAAAAGTTATGCTTCTGATCAAAGTCTTTGTCCCTCTCAAGAGTCCAATGGAGGCTTTATCTCCACCTAAGCTAAATATGACATCCAAGAAAGGCACATTTGTTTACTAAGTAAAGCTCTCCAGGTCTTTGATTTAGTGCCTCCTCTTGACCAAACTACCCCTAAGAGCCGTTGCAAACTAAATTTTGAATTTTCTTTGTTTTCATTCAAAATCAATTGCCCCATGAAATAAAAAAAACAGATGGGCAAACATTAAACCCTAGCTTTTTTGGATAGCCACCATTAAACACTAGCTTACTAAAACCAGTTAAGTATTTTTCCTAAAAATAGAAAGAAAGAAATAAAAGAACCAGCATTTTACATACAAACAGCAAAAATGAGGTTGCATTCATAAATTTTTTGTCACTTATATGCTGGGTGATGTGGAGGACAGATCACAGCCATAAAGGAGGATCACACACACTACCATGCAGTAGGTGTAGGTCCCCCCTAGAGGATATATCTCCTATACCAGCAAGCAACTCGATCCGACGAATAGACGAATATTCAATCTTCGATTGGATTAATTTTTATCCCGTTTTCTCCGATCGTAATGATCTGGGTCGGAAATAATATTTATCCAAACTTATTAATTACTCTAAAATTAGCGACAATTATTGGGAACTTACTCATTATAGAATGTAGAAAAAGCTAAATTAGAATGTGGCTCCATACGATCTCGGATGTTGATCGATCAGGACTGTTAAATCAACTGTCCAACACTTTGATTGGGTACAAATCATACATAGGGAACATTGAGGCATTATAATTATATAATGATCTGGGTTTATCATATCATTTCTCTTTCCTAAACAGTAGCATTTAAATTTCTTCTAATCTAAAGGGTATTTTGGTAAATGCACATAGCATCAAGATTTGGAGTTCCTTTCAGTGGGGTTGTTGACCTCACTCCCTCCCTCTCTCAAGTCTCCATTTTTTTTTTTTACCTTTTTTTCATTTTTTCTAGTTTTCTATTACTTTTCACAATTTTTTCTCTTCCAAGCTATAAATGCAAGCTCTGTTCACCTCGTTTGCTTTCCCTTTACTGTTCTCTCTTTCTCTTTCTCTGGTTTCCTCCATTGCAAACTAAGCTTTCTTTCTAGCTTTCACAGGTCCCTCTCTCATCCACAAAGACAAAACCCCACCAACCATTACACCAACCTCTGCTTCTCTGACCCTCCAAAATTCTCAAAAAAAAAAAAAAAAAATTGTTTTTTCCCTCAAAATTTCATGTTTTGAGATTGGATTTTTGTCTGGGCTTCAAGGTAGGTTTTTTTATGTTTTTTTTTTATTTTTTATACTTTTGAATTATTTTTGGCCCACCTCTGGTCAGAACCCCTACTTCTAAACTACTCTTCTGCAAATGTGATTTTTGGACCTATGGGTTTTGGTGGGTGATTTTATTTCAGGTCAGCATTGGCCTCTCTATGCCTATTGAGACTCTGTTGCTTCAAATGGAGGCCCTTTCCTTGCTTCTGTGGGGGTTTCAGGGAAGAAGATCAAGGGAGTTAGATCACCGAAAAGGGTATTTTATTTTGTTATTATTATTATTATTGTTTTTTTGGTTATTTTGATTTTGAAAGTGGGATTTACATTTCTCTGTCTCTTACTTTGGATGGTATTGCTGTATAAGATTTTTTCTTATTTTTATTTCCCTTTTAGATGTGTGATTTGGAAAGTAGGAGGAAGTCCTATGTGTTTGTTCATGGAATGTTGGAGAGACTTTCGGTGGGATGGATTAGATGGGTAATGGGTATTCATGAAAGGGCTCAAAACCCAAGTAGGATTTTGTTTGGGGATCATAGTTTCCTCTTGAGACTGTTAAATAATGCATTTGAACTTCTTGAAGGGACATATTGGATGGTCTATTTCTTTTGTTCCTTTTTATGTAGTGGATTAAGAAAAGAATAATTTTTAATGAAATGGGATGTGTTCTTTCATGGATTGGTGCTGTACCATGGCAACAATGCTTTTATTAAGGCGGGTAACTTTCAATTATCATATCTAACGTCTTTTGTTCGGAATTTTGGCATGGAAAATGAATGCGCTTAGTTCTCAGTATTAAATCTGAAAATTTTTGTTGGAAGTTTAGATCTATGTTTGGCAATTTGTCGTCCAGAGAGTAACTTAGTATGATAATTGTTTTCCTTCCAGGTGGAGATGAATTGATTTCTTCACATTGTATGAGATTAAGCATACAGATCCTGATCGCTACTGATAGGCATACAGATCCTGATCACTACTGATAGGCACCATTGTGATTTTAACCGGGGAGTAAAAAATGTCATCTGAAAGTTCTCTGAATACTGAATTGTCGAAAAAGACATTCTTATTTGGTTTGAAACTATGGGTTTTGATTGGTATCTGTGTTGGAGCACTTATTGTGTTGGTTCTGTCTATCTTATCTATATGTGTCACGTCTCGGAAAAAATCAAGAAGGACCTTTGAAAAGTTCTCCCATTCCCAAATACCTATCATCTCAAAGGAAATCAAAGTCGATAGGGTTGGGGCTCACAATTTCCATGATCACCGAGAAGGTGTTCTTGTCACAGACCATAGTAAATCAAGTGATAAGGATTCAGAGAAGCTGTTAGTTCATCTGGCTATGAGCAAATCAAGCGAGACAGATAACATCAGCCAGTGCAGCTCGGTTTATCACCACGAGAGAGGCTGTAGTTCACAGTCAGGGGAAGAAGGAAGCTCTGGGACTTTTCGCAAGCAATCCTCTTTGGCAAATGGGCTCGCTTCAGCCTCACCTTTAATTGGCCTGCCTGAGGTCTCACATCTTGGGTGGGGTCACTGGTTTACTCTTAGAGATCTTCAATTTGCGACGAACCGTTTCTCAGCAGAGAATGTACTCGGGGAGGGTGGATATGGGGTTGTTTATAAGGGCCGTCTGGTCAATGGAACTGAGGTGGCTGTGAAGAAACTCCTCAACGATCTGTAAGGACACTTTAAATTCTTTCATATATTTGAAATTTTTTGATTTACTCTTTTGATGATGCTCAGTTGCATTCATCTATGTTGTTGTGTGAATATGTAGGGGACAGGCAGAGAGGGAATTTAGAGTCGAAGTGGAAGCTATAGGTCATGTCCGACATAAAAATCTGGTGCGGCTCTTGGGTTACTGTATAGAAGGAGTTCACAGGTAAATTGTTTAAAAATGTTCAATCACTACTTTATTTGCAATTCCTTATTATGTTCCTGTTTTTTATCCTCATTCTGCATGGCTTTTGGTCTTCGCGTTCAATTGCTGTGAGCTATAATGCTGATATGTTTCTGTAACATAGGATGCTGGTGTATGAATATGTGAACAATGGCAACTTAGAGCAGTGGCTTCATGGAGCTATTCGCCAACATGGATCCCTTAGTTGGGAGGCCCGCATGAAGGTCATTCTTGGTACAGCTAAGGCGTAAGTTTTTCTCCCAGCTCCAAGTGTTACGCACACTACTTTTTGCCTTTCCTGCATGGGATGGACCTGATCCAGCTTAAAAGTTTATCCCTGTAGCTTTGAACAAATGGAAGAAATGATCATTTTTTTTGTAAAATGGGATGCAGACTTGCTTATTTGCATGAAGCAATAGAACCAAAAGTTGTTCACCGGGACATAAAATCAAGCAATATCTTGATTGATGATGAGTTTAATGCCAAGGTTTCTGATTTCGGATTGGCCAAGCTCTTGGGTTCAGGAAAAAGTCACCTCACAACCAGAGTGATGGGGACGTTTGGGTACATTACATTATCATCTTTTTCTTTTGCCTGTAGCTTCTTGTGTGTTTTTTATAATCTCTCCATCTTACACTGTTGTTTTAAGGGTCTCTTTTGTGTAATTCAGATATGTAGCTCCTGAATATGCAAATACTGGCTTGTTGAATGAGAAGAGCGACATTTACAGTTTTGGTGTCCTCCTGCTAGAAGCAGTTACGGGCAGGGATCCTGTGGACTACAGTCGACCTGCTAATGAGGTACGGCATACTTAACCCTATTGGCTATATTTCTAGTTGAGTGTCTTGAAAAATTCTGTTCTTTTTGCTTCATTTTGAAAGAAGAATAGTAGTTTGTGCAAGAAAATCAAATGAACAGCAGTAGCTGTGGTTGTCACAGGTTAATCTTGTCGAGTGGCTTAAAATGATGGTAGGGACTAGGATGGCGGAGGAAGTCGTGGACCCAAACCTTGAAGTTAAACCTACAATGCGGGCACTTAAGCGTGCCCTTCTAATTGCTCTAAGATGTGTCGATCCTGAGTCGGAGAAGAGACCCCAAATGGGTCAGGTCGTACGCATGCTTGAAGCTGATGAATTCCCATTTCGCGAGGTCTTGATAAATCTCTTAACTAGAAATTCAGAGAAGTTATTTTAACTACCATATCCAATTCCCTCATCAGATTGCACTGGTTGTCTTTTGAGAAGCTCATTCGATAGACAAATAAAATCTTTCTTTTTGCAGGATCGGAGAAACAGGAAGAGTCGTACATCCAGCATGGATTCGAATCCATGAAGGAGAATTTTGGCAACACCGAAATGGAAAACAAGGTAGGTTCATCAGAGAACCATTCTTCCAAGTGATTTCAAAGCTGACTGACAATTGCAGCATGACCCAAATGAGTAGTCTTCTTTCTCGACAGATTTAAATGCTTTTCAATAAACCATCAAAAGATCAAAATACAGTATAAAGTTCGTGGTAGAAAAAATTGCCCACAGGATTGAAAGAGTAATCAGGTAGAGAGGATTGATTGCCCCTCTGGGTTCTTGGATTGTTGGCTGTTGTCGGGAGGATGAAGAGAGGTGGTCTCAACTCATATTGAGATTCCTTGCAGTACCCAAAAAATAGAAAAAAGAAAAGAAATTCTTGTTGTACAGATATGTTTCAGAGTTCAGTGGGGCATCCTTATCTTTTATACATGATTATCTTTTTTCTTCATATTTTCTCTGAACATCTGTTACAGTTCTTGGGCTGGTAATAAACTCATTTGGTTTCACTTTTTCACCTACACTTTTTGTATTAGTTATCGAAGAATTTAATAATTAATCATCCTTTTCTCTTTATCTTTTTGCAGTAATGGTTGCTTTTTCTTGCAGTAGAATGATGCTTATTCCATGTTGTTTCTTTTATCTTTTTACCTTTTTTTTTTTTTTTTCTCTTAGGGCGTGTTTGATTACCAAGTGGGAAAATTGCATTTTCCTTAGGAAAACACAACTGTCTATTGTTAGATAGCCATTATAAATCTGTATAATTTTCCCTAACAAGCCATTTAAATCTGGATAATTTTCCCTACTAGCCCGGAAATCATTTCCCATCCAGGTAGGTGAGAAATCATTTCCACCTGAAAATACGCCTTTATTTTCTCACATGATTGAAATATGTTTTCAGTTGCAATCAATCAGCCATTTAAGGCATATCCCAGGTCTATTTTCTTGGGAAAATTTTCCGTGCAATCAAACACAGCCTTACATAAAAAGGTATGGAGAAGATGTTTAAATGAATTTTTTTTTAAATATTTTAGACTTGATTAGTAAGCATTTTACTTGTGATCCGGGTCCAATGGGTCGGCCAACTCGAGTTCTGGAACCGATATCATCATCAGGGTTGCAAATGGGCCGGATTAGCCCAATGGGCTTAAGGCCTGGTTTGCTATGTGTCGGGCTTGGGCTAAGAAAATCAGCCCGTAGACCGGACTTGGGCCAATCTTTGAAAGCCTGATACTTTTAGGGCCAGGCGTAGAGGTCCGATGGGCCTTTAGATGGTAGGTAAGAGTTTGCAATATTGCTATTGAGAGAACTTTTGCTGTTGGCTTGCGAAACGTGAGGTTGCAGTATTTTTCCTCCACTAAGGTTCAAGTCTCTGTATAACCTTTTTTTTTAGTGAAATATCCAAAATAGGGGTTGGAATGGGCTTAAGCCCATTAAGGGATTGGTTCGAGTTGTCTAAAGTGCTGAGTTGGACTGGGTTGGGCCCTTATATCCACCATGGGCTGAGATTGGGCCAGAGAATATAAGTCCCTATTTGGGATGGGCTGGACTGTGGCCATCCCGGTGGCCCATTTGCAAACCTAATCCTAAGGCTGGTTCCAGACCAACTTTAAATATATTAGTATAATCGAATATGGACGTGCCCAAAAAGTATCCGTAAGAGACTTAGTATTATCATTGCGCCTGTTGTATTGCACGTAACCATCATCCGACAATAATAGCGACAATTGTTGCCTTTGTGTTCGTCCGGCCCTTTGCAAGAAGCCTCATCCTCTTCCGGACACTGTAGATCGTCATCACAGTGGACGCATTACACGCGTCTCTCTTCTTCATTGCACTAAGAACTTGCCTTGGCATTACTCCACTACATGTCAAATCAACCACGATTTCTTTTTCTTTATTTGAGAGTCGACCAGCAAATGAGCGACCTTAAAGTGTTCTGCAACTTTGTGATTTTGTACGCGTCATCCTTCGGCATCTTTACACCCCTTAAGGGGCATCCACACCTTTTTGTTCCTGTCTGTCGTTTACTATCACCCCCCCTTCGGCAGATAATCCTTTTTAGCCACCCTATATGTTCCGCCCCTCTCCCAACCGAAGTATATTCTAGCGCTCTTTTTTCCCTTATAACCACTATCCCGGCTTCTTTCGGGGGGGAGGGGTCCGAGTCCGTTATAACGGCCGTTATTTTAATATTATTCCTCTAAGTAAAGAAAAATTGGAGGGTGTGCGATAACAGATATGGGTTGTGCCCAAATTGGGGGTCTGGGATAATCGCAGTTGGGGTGTGCCTGACTAGGAGTCCGCCCCGACACTTTCCAGTGGAGTATCAATTTTGATTGCATTGAATTGAATGTGGTTAGAATATCATGTAACCACCCTTATAGGCCCGCTTATGAAGCCCGTGATGGAAAGGTGCTCAAATCCAATGGCTAAAAATCACCAATCATGCTGATTTGTGGCATGTAGGTCCACCAAGGTGTGGGCCAAACATTCATGGGTCAGTGAGTCCCGAAAGAGTGAGCCACATGGCACTTTGAGGGACTTACGTTTCTAAATTTTGAATCTCTGATAGAGATAGGGGCTGTCTCCAATCAGTGAGGTTTTAACCATGGTTTAAAGAACGGCCGTTATGATGGATTCGGACTTCCCCTGTTACGTATGTACCATTTTCCCTTATACCGACCGTTATTTTCGTTATAACGGCCCTTATTTTCCCTTATACCAACCTGTTATTTTCTGAAAAAAAAATTGTTAAAAAACCGTCCGTTATTTCCGTTATAATTTAATTGAAATTTTGAAATTCCAATTTTGAATTTTTGTGCCGATTCTCTGTTATTTTCCAATTTTTTTCCGTTTTTTGCCCATGCGTTACAATCTGTTATCACGGCCATTATAACTGAAAAAACGGCAACGCCCCCAGTCCGTTATACCGTTATAACGGTCCCTTTTAAACCTTGGTTTTAAGTCCATCCAATGATATTTTTCTCTTTAAACGAATGCGCTTGTATTTCTATCCTTCCAAAAAGAATATTGTTGGGTGGTGGTTAGGAACTTAGGATCATCCCATGGGACTGAATTTTTGGTCTAAACAAATCTTCTTAGGTGGGGCCCACAACTTGTACACATTGGATATATAAGAACAATCATGTTTTTCACATGAGATCAAACAAAGGAAGCATTGAACCCTTTTCCAAATCTTTTTCTAATGAATTTGTTGTTTCAAAGCCTTTATACATCTGTTTTTTCTCCCCAAACATATAAAATCTGTATTTTCAGCTTCCTGATAAAATAACTTCATACAGTGAAAAGAAAATAAAAAGCAGAATCAAAAACAGAAAAAAAAAAAAAAAAAATAGTGATGAAACAAGGTAGACCTCATGCCAAAGGTGTGAGCTTTAGCGATTTTTGTTACTCAGCTCTGCCCTCTGGCCCAACTAACTGACCACATGGATGTTTAGCCCACCCCTCTAGAGATATTCATTAAAAAAATCAGCTTGTTTGATGATTTCTAGCTGTTGGATTTAGTATCCAAATAAGGCTGAATCCAACTAGAATCACACCTTGAAAGTACTAACAATGGCCAGAGATCACCAATCAGGGTGATTTTTTTTGCTTTGGTGTGTATATCTACCAAGAGATGGGCTAAACATCCATGCAGTCAGTGGGCCCAGAGGGCGGCAGGTGAGTAACAAAAATCAGTACCTCGTTACATCATTTCTCAACAAAATAATGTATGTTTCTATCAATTTTACAAAGAAAAATGTACTTTGTATAATCTCATTGATTGACATTGCATTGTCTTGATCCCAAAGAAAAATGCACTGAAAATGAATCTTGAATTCCTTTGATGCCTAACAATAAGATCTATGTACCACAAGCTCAAATTAGCTTATCATAAGATTGAAGTAAAAAAAAAAAAATGGTATACCACTATAGCAAGAATACAAAAACAAACTATCCCTTCTGCCTGCTTGCCCCTTTCTTCTAATTTTCTGTCCTCAATTTCAGCTCAACAAATTCATCTCCTCATTTTCTGTCTATGAATCGTCAATGGTGAAGGTTGAAAGTGCAATGCAGGGGTATAATGATTTTCTTCAAAAATGTTGGAAACAACTAGCTCGTTAGGCTACAGATTCTCAAGGAACACCTTCAGAATCCACTTTAAACGGGATCCAAATCTTTCGGTCTCCACCAAAATATCTACTCATAATTGTCTCAATTGGTCAGGCCTGCGTAGGAGTTAAAAAAAAGTACTGAGATATGAGTTTAGCCAAATGAAGAATGAGGTTGAACATTCTTAGGACAATGATACTATAGCCAACTTCCCACTTGGGAATCCAGACCACTGCCTTGATCAGGATGTCATTCACCCTTGACCATGAAGTCATGAGCATTGGATTGGATTCTCGCTGTGTACTCCCAATGCTATGGTATCATTGGGCTTCTTAAAATTCTAACTGTAGCAAAAGTTTCTTATTTCTAAATTCTAATAGGGAAAAGTTAAGTAGCATACTGGTATTTGAGCGATCCGAACAAGAATCAATGAGATACAATACAGACACAATGAAATAGCAGCCCCGGCAACAAAATTATATAGTAGCCGCCGGTTGTCTTTCAAGGGTATGAAAACTGTCTTTAGCGAATTGGTCAGTTCAAAGAGCCGGTAGGATATCTGCAGAAGCAAGTTGAGATAGAATCAACATTCAAAAATTGAGATTAATTTGTCTTTCTTTTTTTCTTACCTATAACTTTTAAAGGGTCAGACAAGATCTTCTTACTAAGAGATAAATGGCAGTTGTGAGCATGAAGTTGAGGAAGGGATAATCTGGAATAAGAGAAAGAAGCAATTTAGGCTGTCCGTTGGCCATGCCTGATCTGCAGATTCATGTTAAAATGATTGTAAGACATCTGGCTGCAACAAGTTTAAGAAAGATAATTTGCAGAGATGGCATGAAGCGAGAGAAAAACAAACCAAAGATGCTGTTTGATCCTACTACCCTAGTACGGATGAGATTAATTATATATATTGGAATCATGATATAGAAAATATGGAAGATCTTCTTGTCATCGTTTCAAAGTGAATACAATAAATGGTTAGAATAGATACGGAACATAATGAAGTCTGCACACCTCAGCCAGATGTGGAACTGGGAAATATAGGTCTCCAAAGTTATCTTGCCAAGCCACCTGGTAGTCCAAAATGGATCATAAGAATCTGGAAAGCTTGAAATGCTGTAGTCCAAAAATTTAAGATAGAAAAAAAGTGCATGAGATGTAGAATTTACCCGAAGAGAATCAGAGATGAACTACGGAGCTGCTGTGTGAAATTCCGCAAGCAAATGTAGACACTGAAACCACAAATAAGCAGAAGGGAGTTGTAAGATACTGGAACTACTCTAGAACTTTGTATAACAAATCAGAAGTTTATATATCAAGACTGTAAGACTCCCAAATACGCACGTTATGGGGATCCATGATGTGTAAGGATGGAACTTATTGTATGTAACCTTGTCCAGCTTGTAGATATATTCATACCACATATAACCAACCTATAAGGATGGGAAGAATTAGATCAGACTATTCCTTCAGATTGACAGAAGGTAAAAAGATAATTAAGAATCAGAGAAGATATTAAGCATCTTCGTAAATTCACAAATCACAGGATCATGCAAATCACCGATAAGGAAACTGCCACAATGCTGGTTTTAATTGTCAATCTCCGTCTGGTTTCAGATTCCTCTATTTTCTCCATCCACTTCTCAACCTATGATGTTATAAGATTTTAAAGATTTAGCAATAGGCAGAAACAGAAATCGTGCCCTGCAAAATAACCATAGAACCAGCATTGTAGAAATTACATTGGGGTGATAATATGCGTATATCATTCCAATGATCCAAATATACCGATCAAGGCCCGATCTGAAATGCCACTCATATAAGCGTGGGAAATTGGCTTTTAATGGATCTGGATCACTATACCCTGCCATTGGAGACAATTGTTATGCTTGTGGATAAGCTAGAAGGTACATAATGTTATAAATGATGCACATAAATGCTAAATAGGTTACTAACCTAAAAGGAATGCCAAAGGACTCCAGAAAAGGTCAAAAACTCCAGGAACTTCCCAAATCAAGATAACCACCAAAAAGCATGTGATAATCTTCATAGCCATCACTGATCCTATCTCATTATACTTGTTAAAAACACTAAGTGCTCCATACACCATAACAGTGAAAAGCGTATGCATGGGGCAGATATAGTACAACATATAGTCATTATTAAGAACAATGCAACAAAATGCCACAAAAAAATTGAGCCGCCACATCATCTGCATTAGAACATTGAAGATATTTGTGTTATATTAATCAAAGAAACAAAAATGAATGGAAGACATATCACTTCTTACGGTTAAAATAATAATATGCTGTTAAATATTTAAAAGTCACCTGAGCAAAGCGTGCAAGACCAAAGTCCTTCCGAATGTAGTAATAGGAGAAGTTCCCAAACCCGGTCATCCAGACATATGCTGCAATGAAGACACGTATTGCATTGTATATCTCCGTGGCAGCAAAGTAGTGGTACATTAAAAATAGGACCTGGTGAAAACACACAAGGAATTAAATACTTGGCCACAGAAATTATTTAAACTATTTTTTATACTACATTGTGTGTATAAAGGATAAATATAAGGAAAATCTTTATTTTTCTTATTATTTATTGTTCGGGCACTTCTGTTGTTTCCCCTTCATGAATTGAGCAAGGTGACACATATAGGGAGAGTCCTCCCCATCAAGGTATTAAATTTCTTTTATTTTGCAAAATATTTCCATTTCCACTGGGGTCAATAGGAAAGATACCATACAGTTGAAATCTACGTTATTACGTGAAATGAACAGTAAATGTTGATAAATAGTAACATTTCAAACCAACCACAATATAAAACTGCATTTTCACAGAATGAAATATTTCTAAGTGAACACAATAAACCTTCTAAATTCAATTTTTTTTAAAGAATTTCAATCCTCAATCCATCTTTAGACCAAAAAAGATCACCAACTTTGATTATTTGTTCAAAAAAAAATTCTTATATCGATCGATGGAGTGGATTAAAGTGATATTTAGCAATTGTTTTTAAAATTTTCAAGGTACAAAACTCAATTTTGCTGTAGTTTCTTGTTAGAACTAGAGTTTAGAGCTGTAAATGCACCAGATCTATGGATCAATGATGCATTTATAACGCATTTGTTCATACTTGAGGATATTTTACGTGAAATTTTTGAAATTGGGGAAAATCCCAATTTTTTTTAACCTTAAACATCCATACATGGTTGCATAATAACTTGGCCTGATCTACAACTTCGTCGTATTAATTTTGTTTCCCCTAAAGAATGGAAATTCTGAATTCTGATGCGTCAATTGCAAGCATGTATGGTGAACTTTTTAATTGTTTATTTACTAATTAGTTTAACATATTAAAATAAATAAAATTCTATTTTGACCTTCCTATGTGTAATGCAAAGTTTTATTTTGATATAATGTAAATGATACGTTAATGGTTAAAATCATTTTTATGTGTAATTATAACTATTTTTAACTGCTAGGCTCTTAAAACCGCACATCAGCATGTTATAGAACATTGTTGTCATTCATTTCCACACTCCATATGGTTGTATATTATAATTTGATGGTTTATGAGTGTTTTTATGCTTATTTTATAATTTCCTAAACTTTTCAAAAAAAAATGCCACAATATTTCCATCGTTTCCACGAAAAACCTATTATTTCTACACTGGTTAAATATTTCCAGATCTTGGTTTCTCTTCTCAAATACAGATCTTGGTTTCTCACATACAAGCAATGGATAAAGCACAGCAGTGCAAACAGTGATTATCCAACTAGGATGTAAGAATCTGAGATGTGTTGGCATAGGTCCTTCACCAATTTAGAAGAATTCATGCAAATAGAACCAATGTGTACACCATAATGAGTAACAACCAAAATCCTATCAATATCCTTCCAATAGTTTATCTGCTTCTTGGTTCACATACCATCTATAAAAGAGAACAGATATAATTAGTTCATAAACATATTAACATTAATACATAAAAACATTAGAGAGTAAAGGTCTGTTTGGATCGCCATTTTTGGACCTGAAAAAGTCTCTCTTTTTTTTCACAAGACCGTTTTTTTCAAAATAACAGATTGTTTGAATGACCATTTTTGGATTCGAACCTATGGCCCTCTGTACCCAAAACAGATGCACCAACCAGACCGCACTACACCTTGCGCGCGGAGTTGATGAACAGCAAAACCTTTTAAAATGTATTCATTCCATAAAAATATATTTTCAAGCAAAAATGTCCTTTTATAAAAAATATCCGAAAGTCGTTTTCAAGTCAAAAAAAGACTTTTTTTTTGCTAGCTCAATGAACACAATAAACAAAAAAAAAAAAAAAAAACCTACTCCTACCTCTCCCCATTTATCACTCTCATCAATCATAGCGGTGGGGTCCACCAGGCACCAAGAGAAGATGAAGACATTTTGCATTAATGATGATCCAAACGACCTTTTTAAGAAAAACATATTTTCAGAATATTCATTTTTAAAATAAGCAATTGAATTGCTATAATAGGGAGATCTAAAATGAAACCACTAAATAGAAAGAAAACTGCAAGCCAAGAAAAACGGTGAACCACAAAGCAAGAATAACCAATTAAAGAAACTGTTTATCTTGGCCAAAGGAACTGATATGCAATGCACAAAGTGTGAGGTTTGACAAGGAATATCTACCTGCATCCATCCTCTCCATTCCTCAGTTTGATGCCGATTAAGGTAAAGTAAGGATTTGCCAGAGAATGCTGACTTATCAAGGTGCTTCTTGAGAGAAGTCATGGATGCAACTATAATGAGAAGAATGTAGAGAAAGAGGAAAAGGTCGCGATTGTATTTCTGTCAAAGGAAAACCACACAAAAAATGATAAATTAATAGGCTATATTCCAAACTAATTTATTTTCTCAACACGTGTATCAAAGGAATAAATCTTTATCTCACCTACAAATTTGATCTATGAAGAAATGACCAAAATTAACAAATCAATTGAAGAATTGAAATGGAGGTCCATTTAGGAACATAAAAACCATACAGACAATTGCCTAGAAAAGCAGGGTGTAGTTCTAACGAAGCATGGAAACTAAATGCAGATAAACTTCCTGTAATCTTTGCATTAGAACCCTCGTTGTTATGACACATGTTGAAAAAAATGAGGTCATGTTTTCAATCTGGCCCACCCAACAAACAATGCTGGGGTCATACACTATTAAGATAAACCATGAGAAATTTACTAAAAAATACTTTGTTTTTATTTATTTAATTATTTTATTTCTTTCAATCAACAGTTGTGGATGTAACAGGTATATAAACTTTGAGATGCCTGGGGATTTTGTATGGAAGAGATCAAGCTAGCACATCTAACGAAGACTTAAATGTCACTATTATATATAAGTAATAACCGAAACTAATTATAATGCACTACTAGGTACTATCTGAGTAAAAAAATAAAACATCGTATTTTATAGCACACAAATTGTGGAGGTCCTATCACTTCTCTTACTAAGTGATGGACCTTGTTTTGATCAATATATAATTAATATATTTGAGTTCAAGTCTTTGATTTAACTAAACTCGGTAAACTTTTGAGTCAAGTCCAGTTTTCGATTTTTCAAACACTGGATTTTTATGTGCTTAAGTCCTATTTCCAAGCTCATGTCTCTACCATACTAATTTTGACTTTTGATATCACCTAGTGACTTCCACATACTTCTGTACAAGTAGATCCTTTGACTCATATATATATATATTTCTGTTTCTGTTACATCTATTGATAGTGTAACCCTGGCTAAGGCTCTTTCTCATCCGAAGTAAAGGTACTGATTAAGTGATTATTGCAGAAATGAAGGCACTATAAAGGAGAAGTACTTAACATGTAACCTACATAGAGGGAAATGTCTAGTTGGATGCGATATAAAGCACAAATCAGATGGTTCAACTGATAGATACAAAAAGAGTTTCATAGCAATCACAAATGTATGGAGTAGAATATCAGGAGATGTTGTGTAGAGACTGATGATTCTTGAAGCACTGTACATGAAGGCATGATTCCGCGGGTTCAGCTTCCTAAGGGCTTTCCCGTAATTCTCACATAGATATACGGAAACCCTAATTTTGTCTTGGGCTTATATATACCCCTGTTGGTGAGAGATGAGTATCTCAATCTTGTACTGTGTGTATTCTTTTTTGCCCTAGAGCATAGTGGAATCGGTGTGGATCCGTGGACGTACCTCAATCTAGAGGGAACCACGTAAATCTCTGTGTTGTGGTTTGTTTGCATCTTTGTTGTATTGTTCTTTCTTCCCAACAGGAGACACTTCACTGTAGCCCAACTCAAATCTGTGAGACTGATATTCTAGTTGGCAGAAAATTCATGCCAGCCTCTATACCGGGTTAATATGATCACATAAACATAGAATTGTAATTGTAACGAGTATGCAATTATGGGCTGAAACAGTCCCATTGAATCTGGTTTGAAACATTCAACCATGCTATGAGGTCGGGTATAGGAGTAATGGAGATGAACACTATCTTGATGAACCACGGTATTCTAAGATGTCTAGACTCTAGATGTGGATGAAGATAAGATCACTGGTATGGGAAAGCAGGATACAACTCTTCATTTCCCGAAATCTAGGAGACATACAGATGCGAGTAGTCCACCTATATGTTTTTTTTTTTTGTCTACCTATATGTTGATACCACACTTTAGTTTTTAGATTTTTCTTCTTAGCTAAGTATCCATTTTATATATTTACATTATGCCAAATTAATGGAACTTCTAATAATGAAAAGTCTATCTCTATAGGATTTGCAAACTTCTAATAATGCTTTTACACTGCATTGCCGGTCCCAAGCCCGGATGGAGGAGGGTTACCTCAGGTTGCAGCAAGAGTAAAATTATGTGATATCATATTATGAATCCTGATCCATTGTTTGAATGGAGGAACAGAATTTGTGTAGCCGACCCCATATAGTTGAAATAAGGCTTATGATGATGGTATACTATTTATATGTTTTTGTAGACAAAACAACAAAGAAATTGTTATAAGCTATGACATAATTATAAGTACAATAGACAATGAGAAATAGCAATGTAGAAGTATTGTGTCAATACACGTATGCTAGGCATATTGAAGGGTTTTGATACCATAGATGGTATTACATCTTGAAGACGCTCAATCTGTGACTGTGATGCTTCAGAGTTCTGGTGTGGAGGGGGGAAGAAGGAGAACAGGTAGCAGAAGCCTCCCATAATTAATGAAGCATCTTCAACCACAGATGGTGGAGAGGAGGCATGCAATGCTAGCAAACTGAGTGCACTGAAGCAAGGTCAACCAAATTCAGTTGTAGATAACCAAGGTATCGTTCACGTAATTTCCCATGATGGCCAAGAGGTGTGTGAGAGGGAGTTTCTGCCGGGTCAAGGAGATGAGGAGCCTAAGGATGTTGGGAAAGCTCTGATACCTATCTCAAGAGCAAGGTTTAAAATTTCATTTCGGAGGAATGTCTCTATCAAGTGAAAAACCCAGACAAACTCCGAAACGAAACGAAACATTAAAAAAATGGTGGAAAAACAAAATTTTTGAAACATTTCCAAAACATTCCGAAACATTTCCAAAATCATGAACTTGTATTTTTTATTTATTTTTATTTTTTTGGATTGTATCGGATTGTGGCAAAACAAACCGAAACATTACGAAACATACAAAATCGATTTTCTTACGAAACGAAACATACGAAACATTTTAAAATTTTAAACCATGACTAGGAGAACTATAGAAGGAATGAAGATGCTGACATGAGAGGCATGCTCTCTCCTGCTTTTGGGCATTTTGGACCAATACATGGATGTGAATTGTGGGGACAGCAGGGTCAGGAACCAAAATCCATCTAACATCCTGCAGTGCATTGTGGAGGAGGTGAATAAGATTATGGAGACATCCAGATGCTAATTGGGCAGGTTCAGTATTTGATCGCCGATCTCCTCTATTATTACACTCTCGTGGGAGGAAACCTTGTAACTTGGAGGAGCAAGAACTTAGATTTAATACACCAACATGATGAGCCTTTAATGTGACTAGGGGGCCGCCACGTGTGATGCACGTGCACCTTACGCGTGGTAGCACCTTACACGTGGCACACATTTACAGACTACTGACTGTATAGATGTTTTGCCCATCTCTAGGTGGACCTACCTACGAAAATTCATCCTGATTAGCAATTTCTTTCTATTGGATTAGAGTCTTTTTCATGGTTTATTTTTAGTTGTCAATTTTTAGCATGCAGCTCGAGGTGCATTTTTGGCCAATGACAAAATGCCACCACCATGCATGTCCATGGACCTTGGACCATGTGATCATTACTCTTTTAATAGTGGGTATGTACGGTGCTCCTAATTAACTTTTTTCTTTGCCAAAATTGAGTTTTGACACCATTGATGATGAGCCATATTATGAGCCACATGGCACACTCTTGAAAACCAAACCATATGGATGTTTTGCCCGTCCCTAGTTGGACTTACATATCAAAATTAATCCTGATTAGTAATTTATATCAGTTGGATTTGAGTCCTTTTCATGGCTTATTTTCAACTGTGGATTTCTAACATTATTTGGGTTATTCAGATTCAAAGGTTAGAAATCACTAATCAGGTTGCTACACAAGTCCATATAGGGATGTGCCAAACATCCATACGGTTAGTATCCTCTAATAATGTGCCACATGGCTAACATTGTAAGTCCATCATCTAATTTTTCTATTGATAGAGTTTAAGTGCCACGTCAGGATGCAATAATTGATGAGTTGAAATCTGGAAATATTGAATGATTAAAGCACCCTTATAAATTAAAATATTTCTAAAAATGGAAAGAAGTGATATTTGTCACTTTAACGAACTTGAGGGTCAGATTAGGAATAAGGATGGTTTTGATTTTTTTAACATTCAGTGCGGTACAGGGGTGACGTGTGTTTGCAGGATGACGTGTCTTTTAACACCAAAAATACCGAAAAGCCCCCGTCAAGTGAATAAATTGAAGAGAATGAAATCAGCAAAAATAGGGGCAATTTTGGTAATATGAAAAATGTTGAACCGTATGCTTAAAGAGACATAAGAATAGGTGCGTAAAGTCTAAAATACCCGTAAAAGACTAAAAAAATGTTTAAGAGACATAAGAAGGGCATTTTGGGCAAAGTAAGGGCAGTTTTGAGATTTCAACCATTTTAACGCAAGAACGGCCTTCTCTCTTTATATAGTAGAATAGATAACAAGGCTACTATCAGCATTACCCACAACCTGGTACAACACGATCGAACTAAGCACGTTGAGGTGGACTGCCACTTCATACAGGAGAAGCTACACACTGGTCGTATTTGTGAAATCGGCAGATCAGTTGGCAGACGTTCTTACTAAGGGCGTTGCCAAAGCATGTTTGGTTAAGATTTTATGCAAGTTTGAGGTGACAAATATCTACACACCAACTTGAGGAGTGTTAACATTATAACATATGTATTTGTTATGGATTTGTGGCTTTTATTTATGTTTCACCCTTTTATTGGTCTTTATATGTAACCAAGTTTATTCCTATAATATTACCTTTATTTGTGAAATACAACATTACTGGGGGATTCATGGACACTATTCACGATTCCCCCTTTCTTTCACCATCGTCTTCTCTTATTTTTCTTCTTCTTCTTCTCTCTTCTTCCTTCCTTCTTTCCTAGTACAATTAATCTCCATGTAGATTGCTACAAGATGTTAAGGCTCAATTTACAAAAAAAAAAAACGACTGTACATTTATTGGTGGCAAATTAGATATTTGAAAAATTAAGAATAAGTCTATGGTAGCCTAATCGAGTGCAAAAGCAAAGCATACAACTTTCGCTCATGCTAGACACAAGTTGGTATGGCGGAGAATTATATTGACTGGTTATAGTGTTTAGTTTAAAATTCCCATCGATTTCCATTCTAACATTCGGCAGCAGTTCATGTTTTATTTATCATGTATCCTATAAAAGAACTAACCACATTGAAGTGGATTGTCACTTCTATGGAAGATAATTCACCCAAGGAGATTTCTACACCCTTTGTTTGTACAGAGAATCAGTTAGCAGATGTCAGCATGGGGGAGTTATGAGATACACTGGATTGTGTTTTATATTTCCCTGAGAAGCTTAAGATTATTCTCCTTGTAGTTCTTGTTTTATTTTTTTACGTGGGTAAGCTGGGATCGAACCCATGACCTCATTCTTGAGGTGCAGAACATCAACCAATCAAGCTCAGGCTCGAGCCTATTCCATCTGGTAATAAAAAATATACTGATCTGCCAAAACAAAGGTGCAAGTTGCTAGTTGGTGGGGTCTGAGTACAGGACTTTTTGATATATACTTTGTCCCTTGAGTTCATATTTGTGCATCTTATAATTAAAGAATAGTTATTTGTACTGGCTCCTCTTCATTAAAGAAGTGGAACAGATGTAGCTTTTCAATTATGTGTTACTTCCATGTTGACTTCTGTGGTGTTCAAGCACATCAATGTATGTAATCTATGTAACAACAATATAGCACTTTTGTGGTATTTTTCCATGTTGAACATATCCGTACAGATGTGCATGCTGACACATCCTGAAATGTACAGCAGTGTCACCCTTTATTTTGATGATTTTTTTTAACTAAAAAAAGATTTCTAAAACAGGGATTGGTGTGTTCACTATTAAGTTGATATACATAAATAAAGTCGTTTGATCTCTTATAAATCTCTGTGTCATTGTTACATAGAATAAAATTATAGCTAAGTCTAGTTCCTTTAATGCAGCATCCATCAAAAAATAAAATCATGTGGATTAAGATAAAAATCTCATCGACGAAGAAAATATAAGCACCTTAATAGATTCTGAAAATATATCTGTGCGATCACATATGTAGAAATAAACCAGAATCGCTCCAAATTCGGACCTACATGACATAGTTATGATTATGTGAGAAGGAATGATGAACTGCCAGTTATATCTACAGAAGAATAATGACTTACATGGCTCTCAAAGTTGCTCGATTTTCGAGTAAGAATGAATCTTCCATCGTTAAAAACCTATAAAATCACGGTAACCCCAGAAAAAAGTAAGCAAGACTTTATGGAGGGACTCAAAATAAACACTACTAAAAAGTTACATCATTCAGTGTCTAGCAACCTGATTAGGATTGTTCTAATTGATGAACTGTGAAACTTTGCAGATGTTGATTTTGTGAGACCTCCTTCGAGCAGAATAGCTCGATCATCTTCCTTGATTGTCTCATTTCCCAATTCAACCAGATTGACATCTGAATGACTGCGGCCCAGAAAAAAAATAGATATTGAGAAGCAGATGGGATCTTTGCATGGATTATTTGCAGGAACTTGGAAAACAAAAAATTTGAGAAAGTATAAACACGAGATGACATCTGATTCATAGTATTAAAGTTCATTTTTTGGATGGTTATGATCACCCAAGGGGAATGAACTTAGGGCTTTGGCCAATCCACTGGCTAAAATTTTGTAAATAAATTGACTGGTTATTGGATTCTTGATAGCAGCAAAAGCAAGAGCAGTTTACGAAAACAAACAGGGGTTTTCCATTTAGTTTTGTATTTTTTGTTTCTACTCGGGGTACCCTTTTAAGTGGTAAGCTTCGTCAACGATTTTGTATAGTTCCTTCCGTTCTAGGTAGAAAAGTCTATCCGCTCTCTTAGGGTATAGTCTCTCTTCTTGTGCTTTGGGGTTCTTCGCCTTCTCTTCTTATAAATAAAATCATCTTTACATACAAAAGAAAATAAAATAAAAACAAAACAGACAGAGACAGAAGACTGTAGAAGTTCTCAGCTTCTGAACTCACAGTCATGAAAAAAGTTTTGCACTATCATTTACTTCAGACCTCGGGTATTCCCATAAATATGTTGACACGACGAAGGGAACTTGTGTTTCGTAGAAAATAATCTTTCATTGAAAAACCAATCAAGTAATGTTTTCATGTTCTAAAAGAAGGAATTTTAAGTGCTTCTTGTACACTTATTATCGTTAAAAGGTTTGAACCTATGGGAAGAGAAACAAAGCTTTAAATCCCGTAATCTAGAAAACTTACTTCAACATAGCATCAGAATTTAACGACTAAATCTGAACCAACTGGAAATTACTTTTATACTACAAATAAAGTGTTCTGCCAAGCCCAGAGACATTTTTTCATCTATAATTATGTATAAATTTTTGTTATAAACGAAAGAAGTTATGATACAAGAAGTAACCCAAACAAGAGATGCATAGATAAAAGCAAACTCATGGGATACCCACTAAGGTAATGGGATTTCATGCCTTCGGGACAGATAGGCAATACACTACATCCTTGGCCAATATCTGTGCCATAGCATTCGCCTCTACGCATATATAATTATAAAAGCAACAACAGTTCAATTATCCAATAGGTATAAATGTCAACTTAAGCACTGTACAAGCTTATAAACTCTCCAAAACAACTCACACTTTTGCAGGAGCTGAAGACTTCTTGTATTCCAATATCTCAGAATATATCCATGCAATAAACACAGGGGCAACTCCAAGCAAAAAAGAAACCTGCAATATAATCAAAGCTAAGTTTAACTAAAGATGCCAACCAAACGTTTTTTTTTTTGATCGGTAAGATGCCAAGCAAACTTTCTAGTGAAGAAAGAAGCATTAAAAAATATGATGCATCACAGAATAAAAATGCCATAAAGTTTGTATTAGGAAGAGAGAAAATAATTTTAGATGTGCTATAAGTATTGTGTCTTTAATATAACAAATCATTAAAATGAATTTTTGAAACTCTACTGAGTAACTAAGAACAACTAAAATGGGAAGAAATCATGAATTATAGACCATGTATCTTTCAAAGGAATTTCAAATCAAAATTGCAATCAACATATTCACCTGATGTTTGCCATGTTATGGGCTCAATATTGTAATTATATGGGACATTGGTTTTATCAATGAATTCGGATTCATGTGCACGGATTTGACATTATTTTTACACTGGTTGTCAATTTGACTTAACACCCTTTATCCTCGTTTGGGACCAGCAGTGCAATGTAAATAAAGACACATTCGAGGAAACCTAAGAACAGTTTCAATAGGAGATAAAATAAGGGAAAGCTGGCTGAGATGGTTTGGGCACGTACAACGAAGATCAATGATGGCACCAATGAGAATGAGCACTTGGTGCAAGTTGAAGGCCTTAAAAGGTAGAGAGGAACATCGAAAATGACATAGATGGAAATAATAAGAAAAGATCTGAAGACATATGGTTTGACAGAAGATATAGCTCTAAACAGAGTCAAATGGCAAAATAGGATTCATGTTGGCAACTCCAAAAATTTGGGATAAGGCATAAATGATGATGATTGATTTTATCAGGGCCCTGGCAAAGAGAGAAATGAGGGGGACCAAACGTTTATTTGGGTGTGGCCTTCCCATGTATCATGTAATCTCTATTTCGAGTCTATGTATTTAAAGAGACATCAATATGGTCATTTTATGTATAATTATACCTGCTTCTGGTTGTCAAGCCTTTAGATATCTAGGTTAAATTATAACACAACACTATTGATCTTCATTTTCGTACTCCATATGGTTGTTTATTGTAGTTTGGTGACCTATGAGTGCATTTTCATACAAAGTTTCCCAAAGTTTCAACAAAAATTTCCACAATGTTTCCATCATTTCCATGAAAATTGCATAATTTCCACGCTATTCGTTCCAATTATGGGTTGACTTGAATATACCTCGTAATCAAAAGATAATACCTTGATTTTGACTATTTGGATGCCCATGCATAATGTTGTTCAGTGGCATGGAAAAACACTAAAAGCATCCCTTATTTTAGCGAATTTAGGTTTCCGAGAGAGATAGATCCACTTTTTTAAGCATGAAAGAAATCTTGTGTTTTGTAACTTTAACAATCATTATGTTGAAAGTTCTTAATCAAAAAATAATTGGAAATAATATCAATGGATTAGATCAAAATTTTCATAAACCAAGGTTTATAGTTCAAATTTCTTTTTCTTCTTTTTTGTTATTTCAAAATCATGCAAAAGGTCCATCCCAATGGGTCGTAAGGGTATGGTTTGTGAAGTTTTGTATTGCTCCGTCAAGAGTTATGCTTCTATGGATGTGATGTGGATTTTTCATTACTTGTGAAGAGAAGACAACAAATTGCCATGCCAGTTGTGTATGTAGATTATCTATGCATCTAGGAGATGATGTTAGGGCATTGTTGAATTGAAGCACTTGAACAAGAAATTGAAAACCAAGGATCTTGTTAATCTTGTCAAAATAAAAAGATCTTGTTAATCTTTAGTATTTCCTAGAATGGAGGAAGCACAGTTGAAAAACAAAATTTCTCCTTTGTCGACGGATGTATATTATTTTTTGGTTCAAGGGGTACTTCGATACCAAGCCTATTGAAATTTCAATTTAACGCACGAGACCAGGTTCTACTTTGATGATGATTGGGATGTTCACCAACTAGAAAAGAATTTATGGGTGGGAATTGAATAATTTGGAGACTCAAGAAGCTCAATCATTTACTTGGACAGCCATCAAGCATTCTTTCTTGATCAAGTACTGAGTTATGACCACACCATTGTAATGAAATTTTTGCACTTATGAGAATATCTTGTTCTAGAATCAATTCAATTCTACCAATTAAGACATGATAACTTGGCACTCTTGAGTAAGTGGATTTGGAGATTCACCACAGAACCTATAACCTTTGGTTTTCCATAAAAGTGCATCAGTTGTTCACATAGAATCAATAACTACCAAAGAAATAGCAAAAGAAAAACTAGCAACCACTTGGATTTTTAAGTCCTTTCCCCCTAACTATATAACCTGTAGTCCATGATGACTATTTAATCTTTTTGTACATTAGAACAGTTGAACTGCAGTCCACACTACAATCATCCTCAATCCACACCCACAAGGGCCACAACAACCCACCTACCCACCCACACACACACACATATCTGCCTAATTCAATTTGTCCAATCTAACTCAGCATACTCCCATTAACATTTTCATCCTCAAAACCTGTCTTCCAAATGGCCACAGTACCAAATTAACATCAGGTAAGTCACTCACTGGAAAGATCTTTAGTTGTTCTTCAATGAACTCCCACGATAATAGTTTGGATTAGCCTCTTCATTGCCAAAACCCAGACAAGTTCATCATATATACTAGATGTAAAACTCATCTGGGCCCCCATATATACTAGATGTAAAACTCATCTGGGCCCCCTACATTTTACTTCTTATTCCATCATATTTTTCAATCGTGATTTTTTTTCCTTATTCATTTATTTATGTTTTGGTGGGTAAGATAGTTAAGTCTGGCAGAAAACTTTACTAGTATCAATCGACTTGAACCTGAAATCTCCCTCATGTTAGGGGATGTTCCTCAAAACTCTAGCTGCAAGGGAATTTGCATTCAGCAGGACCAGCATATCTTCCATACATTTAAGTATGCTCGATCTAATCACAATTACATGGGCAGCCAATATCTAAACGTTAACTTACTGCCAACCTTACCCTCTAAAAATCAACCCTACTACGAATCAGTTTTTCAGTAGGAGAATGTTTTAACATGGTATTCTTGTAGGATAGGTCACTTCTTATCAAAATATTTAGCTTGCGTTCAATCCAAAGATCTCATCCATAGATTTTTTTAATCGAAGGAGATAATGTAATCATCATCAGCTTAAAAAAGCTCCTGAACCAAACACTTATCAAGACAACCGACAACCAATGCGAGGGAAAATCACAATACTATCACACTGGTCACAGTATATAGAATTTCAACAAAATTCTTACATAATTCATGGCAAATCAATATCGAAATTGAGAACCAGCTACATTGCATTTATCCAATAGATCCGGCTAGAGATTCAAGTAAAAATTATCATATTAAACAGAAATCAAGCAAGATGTTCCACTTAAGAATTTGATCATCATCACCCAAACTCACCTGACCAGGCGTTACAGACCCCGAAAACACCATTTTTTTTTTCTGTAAATCGATCCAAAACAGAAAAACGAGAAGACAGAAACTAATCAAATCATCTCCACTAAAGAAAAAACACAACAATTGAAGAGCAGAGATCGAGATCAAGAGATAGGTAGGTTACTTGTAGAGGGTGCCCTCTGTATCTTCAATGTGGTTTTTGGGAGGTCGTCATAAATACGAGAAGAAACGAAGGATTTGAGAGAGAGAGAGAGAGAGAGAGACTTTGCTTCGAAATTTGGGGAAAAAATGTTGGAAGAGACGTCGGTCTCACCGTCTCAGCAGCGAACCCACCGTTTGGTGGCGGTTGCCGTCTTGTTGGTGCTCTGTACTTTTCTGTTTTCCTCGAATAGAGGAGAGTTGATCTTATTAATATGTCAAAGCTTCCGCTTCCATAATATTTTGCTGAACCTATTTTTGGCTCCTAATCCTGGCCGTCCTCAGTCTGGGATTGGCTAAACTGATCATTTGAATTAAGTATTGTTTGAACCATGTAGAATCCAATAGGAGGATTGACGGTTCTGATTTATGAGAGCATTGTCTGATGGACGGTAGGGAAGTTAGGATTAGCATCATTTATGGACTACGGATGTATTACATCGTTTCTCTCGATACTGAGAAGTCTGAGGTATCTTACTGAGGGAGGACACCTGGATTTGCCTAGGAAATATAAATGAAGGCACCCACCAACGAGTAATACTTTGATGACAGGCTTCTATCATCGAGGCCGATGACAGGGCGCAAGATAAGCCACGTGGCAGACTCCTAGAGGACTCTGACCGTATGGATGTTTTCCAATCCCTACGTGGACGTACAAACCTTTGGATCTTTGCACCTCAAAAATGGTCAATAATGCTCAAATTCCCACGGTTAAAATCAACCCATGAAAATCATTCCAATCCAATGCCTAGAAATCACTAATCGGGCTGATTTTTTGTTCGTAGGTCCACCTAGGGATTGGCCAAACAAACATCCATACGGTCATAGTCCTCTAAGAGTGTGCCACGTGGCTCATGTTGCGTTCTGTCATCAAAGTTTTACTCCCCACCCATGGGACATCCGTATGACCACGTGGACACTATAAGAGACCACTGACCATGATGTTTGGCCCATCCCTAGGTGGACCCACTGACCAAAAATCAACCTGAGTGATTTCTAACCATTTGATCTGAGCATCCCAAATATTACTCGAATCCCACAGTTAAAAATCAACCCACGAAAAAGACTAAAATCCCAGGGTTAGAAATCACCAATATGGTTGATTTTTGGATTGGAGTATTTTTATGGGTAAGTTTTAACCTTGTGATTCGAGCATTACTTGGAGATAATCAGATCCAACGGCTAAAAAACACCAATCAGACTGATTTTTGTGTCTAAGCCCACGTGGAGATGGGCCAAACATCCATATGCTCACTGTCAGTGGTCTCTAGAGGATGTCCGTGAGCAAAGTCTTCCTCAGAATGGACTCGGCACCCATATATCATTTTTGTGGGGTTCTGCCGTTTTGGTGTAGTTTAAGAAAAAGTTATACTGATGTACAGATGAAGTGGACAGTTTTCGGTCCACTTCAATGTGAGCGCTCCATGATCTAAGAGTAAAACTTTGATGACAGCGGCCGATGACAGTGCGCAAAATGAGCCACGTGGCACACTCTTAGAGGACTCTGACCGTATGGATGTTTTTCTAATCCAAAATCAGCCTGATTAGTTATTGCAAACCTTTGGATCTTTGTACCTCAAATATTAGTCAATAATGCTCAAATTCCCACGGTTAAAATCAACCCATGAAAATCATTCCAATCCAATGCCTAGAAATCACTAATAGGGCTGATTTTTTGTTTGTGGGTCTACCTAGGGATTGGCCGAACATCCATACGGTCATAGACCTCTAAGAGTATGCCATGTGGCTCATATTGTGCCCGGTCATTGGCCTCGAAAGTGAGAAGTGAAAAAGTAATGCCAGCTGATACTTGGGGCTGTTCTTTGATGCAGCCTTCTGTATCAAAATTTTGATGCAGAAGTCCCTCAAATTGCAACGTAATAGACTCGCTCAGGCCCACTTGCCACTTGAATTTTGATACAGCGTGATTGGTGATTTCTAGCCGTAGGAGTTGAGCAATTTTTCATCATGGGCTTTGTGAACTGGCCTCTGAGTTGCTCCCAAGTCCATGATGAAAAAAATGCTCAAATCCAATGGCTAGGAATCATTAGTCATACTGATTTTTGGTGTGTGGGTCCACCAAGATGTGAGCCAAACACATTCATGGAGGCAGTGGGCCCGAAAGAGTACTACGTGGCAAATTGAGGGACTTCTGCATCAAAATTTATCGGCCAAGCCCACGAACACTAAGAAGGGTCAGAAAAATGGGGGTCCCCTGAGCCTGAGCCTAGACTACATACTATCCATAACAAATACTTTTTGGCTCACCACGTTAGCTGCCACATATAAGAATCGAAAACCCAACAGTGGAGACTTTAGTTTCTCATCTGCCTGAGCGGGAGAAATTTTTTGAAGTGGTTGTCTCCCCACGTATACTCCCTCTTATAGGCTTCATCAAAGGATGGCCGAGATTTTATCATCCCAAATGGACGGTGGATCTCAGCCACTCACACCCGATTTTGGCAAACACTTTGTCAGAGAGTGCCGTGGGCACGTGCCACCCACTAGTATTAGACATGACAAGGACCTTTTAGGATTAGACAGCCAAAAAACGAGATTGACGCTTACAGGGTCTTGCTCATTATAATAGTAGAGATAACTCATGATCAAATCGAATGAGATACTAGTCCATATGGAAAAAATAAAAAAGCATCCCACCCCTGATTTGCATATTCATGGAATGCACGTTGAATGATTTGTTTGCTTTGTTTAATCTCTTCCATAAAAACAGTAGAGAGAAGTCTTTCATCCAAAACTTGTTTAATCCTAAATATGGGACGAGTGATGTTTTATATGCTTTTTTGTGTTGAGCATGTCCCACTAGGATACTATGGCTCTGCTTGGTTCGCCACGTTGGGATGTATTTTGCACTTCGGTGAGTTGCATTGCAGTCACTTACCATGGTTTTTGGGCTGCACATGCTTGCATCCATTTTCTCGAAGAGTTTGCAAGGCTTGGCAACCGCTTACATAACAAATCATTTGCACGCCCCCAACCAATCGGATGTAATTCCAAAACCATGGCAAGTGGGTGCATTGCATCCAATTTGCATTGAACGAAGCAGGGATGTGCTCAGAGTAGATGGAAGATGGGATTGGGATCACTTGAACTATAATATCCCACACTAATTGAAAAATAGAATTCTAAATTCAGGTTTTGAATTAACCACTGAGAATGATCGTTTGGTTTGGTCTTCTTCAAACACTGATGATTTTAAGATTAAATTGGCTTGGGAATTGATGAGAAACAAGAAGGGTGTTATGTTGGGACATGATTGGATTTGGCACTCTGCTATACCAAAAAAAATAAGTATTTTTGGTCAGAAAGTGTAGCATCAAGTGATTCCAGTAGACTCCGCGATCCAGGCTGCTACTATTTGTATGGTCTCCAAGTGCAAATATTGTTGTGTTAATCCGACCATGGAAACTATAGAGCATTTATTTATTCAAGGCACTCTAGCAAAGGAAGTCTGCCAATATTCTAAGAGTATTTTTGGAGTGAGGTTTTTTCCTAACCAATCTATTTTTGTTAGATTTCTCTTTTGGATTTCTTCTTCTAGAAAATTGTCCCAAATTGGTAATCTTCACGGCATAACCCCTTTTATTATTATTTGGGAGATATGGCTTGCTAGAAGCCAAGCTAGATATGACAATGTTATTGTCCTAACCTCCAGAGTTATTCAAAATGTGAAGATCCGGTTACGATAACTGTCAAGTTTGATAAATACTAAAAAATCTCATTCCCATAATGATGCCTTAACCCTTCAGATATTGGATATTGATTTGAATTAGATTCGCCCTAAAAAACCCATTCTTGTCAAATGGTTGAGACTTGCGATAGGGGAATATAAGCTCAATATGGATGGTGCTTCTCAAGGTAATCCTGGGTTGAGTGGTGGTGGAGGAATAATCCGTGATCACAATGGTAGATTTGTTGGTGCCTTTTGTTCTGCTTTTGGTGTTTGTTCTAGCATCATTGCAGAATCCTTTACTCTGCTCAATGGCTTAATATTATGTAAATCTCTTAACTTACAACCCATTTGTGTGGAGGTTGATTCTAAGATATTAATTAATTGGATCCAAGGGGTCGTTGAGGTTCCGTGGTATATCACCCACGCTTGGACTCGTATCCGTTGGCCTCTGAATCTCATGTTCATATAAAACATATTTTCAGGGAAACAAATTCTGTTGCAAATAGCTTGGCCAATCATGGAATTACGCATCAAATGGATTATGTCTTCACTTCTGAGTTGGAATTGTCAGGTGCTACTCGGCACCGTGCATTTTTGGACAAAATTGGTTTAAACACTTATCGCTTGTAAGTTCTTTGTTTTTAGTCTCTTTCTCTCTAGAAGAGGTAATTTTGTTAGAGTACCTGATTGTAGGTATGTATATAAGTATCATCTCTCTTGCAACTGTGTTTCATGCATGATTGTGTAATTTTTTTAAAGTATACATGATAGTAATTGTGTATTTTAAGTTTCATTTCTCCTATAGCGATCATCACCGGCGTCGAAGGTTGCTCTTGGTCTGCAACTTGTGGTTGACGTTGAAGTGGAGTGCTTTGAAAAGAAAATGCCATAATAAGTTAGGGCATTTTCAAAAAAAACGTCCAACAGCTCAGGTCGTTGGGGGGTTCTACTCAAAAACCTGGGTTCAATTCCCATTCTTACTAAAACAAATAGTTATATAAAAAAAAGTCGGGGAGTTTTCATAAAACAAATAAAGGAAAAGAAGAGGGGGGAGCCCACGTTTTTAAGTTGGCACCTGCGAGAACAAAAATGCCCCCATCTAATTTGGGCAACCCTTCTTCTTCGTCTTCTCTCCCTCCCTATCTCCCTTTATTGCACCCACTCTCTCGCTCTCTCCATCTTTCATTCTCTCCCTCTCTTTCTGTCTCTCATTCTCTCCCTCTCCCCCTCTCTCTCCCTTGGCCAGCCCAACCGAGGCTGCCATGTGTGCCACGGCTGGGCTGGCCAACATAGAGAGAGAGAGAGAAAGAGAGAGAGAGAGAGAGAGAGAGATGAAGGGGTGGGTGCCAGATTGGATTGTAGTCCGGGGGTGCTTTTTTGTCAATTTTTATTTTGTCTAAAATGTGGGTGCCCAGCTCAAATTCCTACAGATAAAATCAACCCATGAAAACGACTTCAACTAATGCTTAGAAATCACTAATTAGGTTGATTTTGGGTTTATAGGTCCACCTAGGGAGTGGCCAATTTTATTTTTTTTTGGTTTAAAATGTGGGTGCCCAGCTGCAAGACGTGCAGTAAAATTTGTCTGACCACCGACTGTTAGGGAAGCCTTGACCACCCATAATATGAGCCACGTGGTACACTCTTAGAGGACACTGATCGTATGGATGTTTGGCCAATCCCTAAGTGGACCTACAAAACAAAAATCAGCCTGATTAGTGATTTCAAACCTTTGGATCTTTGTACCCAAATAATGCTCAAATTCCTACGGTTAAAATCAACCCATGAAAATGACTTCAACTAACGCTTAGAAATCACTAATCAGTTTGATTTTGGATTTATAGATCCACCTAGGGATTGGCCAAGCATGGGTGCCCTGTCATCGAAGGTGACGGGGCAGCAGATCACGGCACATGAATTTTGTACGGTTGGACCACCTCAGCCTCACCGCACACATACACAGGTGAGGTGTTTTGGCAAAAAGCACTCTAGTACTCACATGGGTACGTGTGTGGTGAGGCCGAGGTGGTCCAACTGTACAAAATCCAAGTGCCGTGATCTGCTGCCCTGTCATCTCCTTCGATGACAGGGCCCGGTCATCAAAGTTTTATCCGGCCAAACATCTATACGATCGGTCTCCTCTAAAAAATTTCCACGTGGCTTATATTGTGGGTGGTCGGGTAGCTACCTGACCAGCCGTGGTCAGGAAAGATTTACTCAAAGACGTGGGTGCCCGTAGAGGTTCCTCTTATAAAGTTGCCCCTCCAAACTAATCTTCCGAAAATGTCCTTTGAGGTTAAGCATTGTAACGTCTCTCTAAAGCGAGAAGGCCCTCTGTAAAATTACGCGCTGTGCGTAAAACGCACCCATGAACAAAATGTGGACAAAAACTGTCAACCACTTTTCAAAAATAATCCACCCAACAGAATTCCAATCAAACATTCTATCACTATGCAAGCTCGGGAAATTAAAAGAAGCTCTGAAAATCCTTGACTCGAAACCCATTTCCTTAGACTCATCTCTGTGCTCATCAATTCTGCAGCTCTGCATCGATTCGAAAGCAGAGAAAGAAGGTCGATTAGTTCACGACTATCTCTTGAGGAATGGGTTCGATTCAGATTTGTATTTAAACACCAAATTGATAATCTGCTATTCAAAAACTGGAGACGTGGGTGCTGCTCGTAAAATATTTGATAAAATGTCTGAGCGAAGCGTTGTGTCTTGGACTGCGATGATTTCTGGGTATTCTCAAAATGGGTATTCAAAGGAAGCTCTGGAGGTTTTCTCGGTAATGCATCGGTCCGATGTTAAGGCTAATCAGTTTACTTATGGTAGTGTTTTGAGGGCATGCACGAATATGATGTGTTTGAAACGAGGGAAACAGATTCAAGGGTATATTGCAAAGAGTAGATTTGGGGAGAATTTGTTTGTGCAAAGTGCATTGGTTGATTTGCATTCCAAGTGTGGAAATATGGAGGATGCTCGGTATTTGTTTGAAAGTATGTCGCATAGGGACGTGGTTTCTTGGAATGCGGTGATTGGTGGGTATGCTGTTCAAGGGCTTGCAGATGATTCCTTTGTAATGTTCCGTTTGATGCTGAATGAGGGTATGAATTGAATCTTTTTGTTTGAAAAATAGTTTCTAAGAGAGGAAGCTTGGCGTTGTTGCTTGATCTGTGATGGTTTATCAAGGTTTAAAATATTGTTCCATTCATTTCGATGGCTTGGTAAGCTGACAGAACGAAACGTCTCGACCGAGACGAAACGAGACAAATGGAAAAACAGTATATGTCTTGATATAATTAAACCATTTTGTAATGCTTATTTAGGTTACAGATTCATTTTTTAGCATTTATATGTGTAATAGAAGATATATGTACGATGATAATATGGTTTTAACCCAGTTTTTTGTACTTAAATTAGGTTTTTGGCACAAGACAGTACATTCTCTTATGTATCGTCTTGATACACTATCGGAAGGAGACATCTCAGCCGAGGTAGAATGAGCTTTTGAACCATGCGGTTTATCATATAAACATTCTATGATGTGTGTCATATAAGCAGCAAATTTTCTGATGAATCTAGACTGGCCAAATGTTAGGCGACCCATTGGATTGGACATGAACCTAAATATTGCTCCAATGGACCATGCTAACCTATGATGCCAGGATACGGTTGCGGACATGGATATGGGAATCGGGTATATGACTCGACATTTTCCAAAATAGGGACATGGATACGGTTATCCAACCCATTTTTTCTAAAATCTATGACTTAGATACTTTCACGTATAATATTATAAATGGTATACACGTAGATACACAAGTGCATGTGTAAACATACAATAAAAAGTGTATAATACATTAATAATCAAGTAAGTACTACAAAATATATCATTTTATACTAGATATAAAATTAATAGTGCTGGAATATTGATTTAAACTGACCATAATATTATTTTTTGTCACTGTTATGCATCTGTTATATATAAATACGCGAGGTATCTTTTTTATGCCCGTATACATGTCATATCGTTTCAATACTTGTACTTTGGTCATATACAGGTGTTCAGGTATCATAGCCATTGAGATCATTGATTTTTTCCAAAAAAAAATAAAAAGTGTATTTTCATCAAGCCATTCAAATTTCACCGATTAAGAAAACTGTCAGGATCATTTGATTGCCACAATGACTACATTTACAATGTGCTCACGTTATATTCTGATCAAATATCCCAGGTTTCCTTATTGTGGTGTTTTAGAATCATCAGGTTACATTACATTTACAAAATTGTATTGGAACTTGTTAACAGAGGGACTTAGATGCCCCTGTGTTTTATTGCTTTTCTTTGACTTTTTTTTGTTTGGTTGGATTTAATTTCTGTACTGTTACCAAAAAATTTAACAGGAATGGTTCCCGATCACTTCACTTTTGGAAGTGTGCTAAGAGCCTGTCGCGGAGGTAGAGCTCTTATGAAGGTCAACCAGATTCACGGGTTCGTCGTTCAACTGGGTTTTGGATCTCACGGTGTTGTGACTGGATCACTGATTGATGCTCATGCAAAATGTGGAAGCATGAGCAGTGCGAGACTTCTGTATGATTCTTTGCTAGAAAAGGATCTGATCTCCTGCACTGCATTGATCACCGGATATGCACATGAAGGTAGCTATAGTAGGGAGGCTTTGGATCTTTTTTGTGAAATAAATCAGATGCGCATGGGAATGGATGATGTTATCCTATGCGCCATGCTTAATGTATGTGCCAACATAGCATCATTGAGCTTGGGAAGGCAAATCCATGCCCTCGCGTTAAAGAACCAACCCAATTATGATGTCGCCATGGGAAATGCTCTCATCGATATGTATGCTAAATCAGGAGAAATCGAGGATGCCACTCGTGCTTTTGATGAAATGCAAGAAAAGAATGTGATTTCTTGGACTTCATTGATTACTGGATATGGGAAGCATGGGTATGCAGAAAAGGCAATTTCACTATTTGAGAAGATGGAAGATAATGGGTTGAAGCCGAATGATGTTACATTTTTGTCTCTTATCTTTGCATGTAGCCATACTGGCTTGACGAGCAAAGGTTGGGACTGCTTTAATTCAATGGTTAACAAATACAGTATCAATCCAAGAGCTGAGCATTATTCTTGTTTAGTTGATCTGTTCGCTCGTGGGGGACAGTTGGAAGAAGCCTATAATTTGGTTTTCAAGATGAATGTTAAGCCTAATGCCTCACTTTGGGGTGCTATTCTAGGAGCATGTAGAGTCTACGGAAATACGTCTCTTGGAGAAGTAGCGGCTCAACATCTTTTTGATCTGGAGCCTAAGAATTCTGTCAACCATGTTGTTCTAGCAAGCATATATGCTGCATCTGGTTTGTGGCAGGATGCATGGAAGACAAGGAAATTGATGGAAGATAGAGGTATAAAAAAGGACCCAGGCTCTAGCTTTATCCAGTTCAATGAGAATAGAATGCCTCTTCTTCTAGAGTCAAATTAAAGTATGCAGTTGTTAGTTGGTCAGTATCCTCACAGAACATTTGTGAAGTGTGTGATCTAACTATAAATCCTATTTTGGAAGATGCAACAAAAGAAATGGATTTCAGTGCCTTGACGGTTCTCCCTGAGGAATGCAGTGAAATGGAGAGGATTGTGGTGAAATAAATATTTCATGTGTTATGAGAGAGATCCCACAAAATGAGTTTGTGGTTTGGATAGATTGTGCCTAAAGGGCATGGATAACTTGAGCAGATCTGTCATGGGCCTCTTTGAGATGGATTCTTCAAAAACCTGAGGCTTGTAGCTGTGAAGAACTGTGAGAAAATAGTCAATCTCCTGCCATTTATTTTCCTGCAAAGAGTGCAAAATGTGAACTGTGTCAAAAATGTGATTATGACGACTGAAGAGTTGCGTCAAGTGTGTGGAAGTGCGTCCTACATTCTCCAGATGTTGAAATTGGAGAATCTACAGAACCTGACAATCGTTTCAAACTGTGAGAAAATGGAGAAAATAATAAGGTCTCGACAACAAATAAGCTACGAATGGAGAAATGTAATAGGTTGAATAAACTCCTCTCCCCTCTCGGGCTTAGAGAGTTCAACAACTGGTATGGCTTAACATTTTAAACTGATTGGAATTGTAGAAAATAATCTGTAAGGAGGAATGCAGTGGGGGATGGAAAGTCTGCATTTGAAGGATCCTTATAATTCCCTACCAGCTACAACCTTCCAAAATCTGAAAGGCATGGACATTTATAACTGCATCAACATTAAGAACCTCTTCTCGTTGAGTTAAACATGATCACTTCACCAACTTCAAGAACTCCGTGTATCAATTGCAAAGAAACAGAATAGATTATTGTGAAGGAGCAATTGGTGTGTAGGGGCATGCTCCAATGATTAAAGAAATGACAACACTGACTGGTTTCTACCAAGGTGGTTTTATTCTTGATCTACATCTGTCTTTGGTTCTAGAAGATATTGAAGTGAGGGATTCCAGTATCTGAACTCTGAAGAGGCTTCCTCTTGTTACCAAAACTACCAACCTCTGTGGAGAAAGAGATGGCTTGAAGGGGTGGAAACAGAAAACGAATATCCATTACACTTACAAGATGTTCTCTAAGCCGTCATGCATTATAAGGTGAAAGTCCTAGCTTCTCCTCCTGTTTTTTATTTCAAAACAAGGTTTTGTATTATTCTGTTTTTCTTCTACTTTGCTCATTAAGGATACGTGTCTCACAATTCTTTCTGTTCCCTCTCACATTCTTGTTTTCTTCTGTGTAAGTCACTATTAAACTCTGATGTTCCAATTTTTCAACCTCGCTGTGTTGGAAATAGTTGGGACTGTTAGGGGCCTACTTCTAAGAAATCTGATGATTTTATTGATGGCTTGTTTCTGAAATCTGTGATATCTTTCGTTTTTCTATCCTTTGAAGTTTGAGATTTGATAAGTTTTCGTTCTTTAGTTTCGAACCTTGATGAGCAATTTTACAGCATGCACTTATGAACCCATGTGCCTAAATGACCGTGAATATATACAGGTCAAAAGCGAAGTTGCGGCAAGACTTGCAAAATAAAAGGTTCCTGGTCACTGATGTAACAGTCTGATGATGGGTCAATGAATTTTTCCTTTATATGTTCATCAGGTGGGTACACCGCAAACCTAAAAAAGATTCCTTTTGGCCCACAAGATTTTCATATATGAATTTTCTTTCTGACAGGAAAAGTCAAGTATTTGGATCGGCATACATGAAAAATTGAAAACAGTGTGCAATTGGTGGGGAGATAGGCACACTTGTTTACTGAGATAAAACGACATTCTGTTTACAGAGGATATTCTACAATGGAAGACTCTTTAGCAAGAATCTCAGGTCCCCCCATCAGTCAGTAATTAAGGTTTTCGGTTTGGGTGTTCTTGCTGCAAATTCCAGAGTTGCATTAGATACTTGCAGTATTTAGTGAATTTTGAAATTGTTACAAATATTTTTACTTGATGGATAGATTTAGGTCTTGATTCTTCAAACATTCGGATTTGATTATCTAATCTTTCAATATCACAAGTGCCCTTAATATGGATGCATGATATAAATATCTGATGGGATTTCATAGTGGGCAGTTCTTTTGTGCAAGTCCCAGAAAAGTTGTTGGATAAGGGTTGCTCTTGGTGATTGCCAGGAGTCTCATTTATTTTTCATTTTTCGTTCTCCATTAATGTGCACATGCTGTATTGGTTGCTAGTCACATGCTACAATTATAGGGTTTGACGTGACATCAAACCAGAAGCCGGTTCCCACAAATGCCGGAACCAATCCATTGTGTTAGCATTACTCGTACAATAAGCATAGTGAAAGATCTGCCTGATTAAGATGTCTTATTAATAAGTTTATTCTTACTATTTGTTTATTCAAGCCCTAAACCATAACAATACACTTGATCAATCGAGGGCATAGAGGATTGGCTTGGTTGCAGGCATCGTTCAATGCTAGATAGACGTGTAGGATCACTTCAATCTGCAGTTTGACTAGCAAATGCTATGGCACTTTTAAGAACGCCCGTCTTCCAAAAGGCACATATTTTCGACCTTTAAACTGGATAACCATATTCTTTATATACATTTTTCACTTATCCTCTGGAAAAGCTAATACCTCAAATGAAAATCCACGGTGAACACCTCTATGCACGCACTTTGGAACCAGGCTTTAGATGCATACAGGCAAAAACAAGGACTCAAGGGAACCAGTTGTTTACCGAACTCCACGTTACATTCAGTATTCGAAAAGCTCGGCAGGTGAACACATGGCTCGCTTTGAGTCGAAACATTTTTCAGTACTAAACTCAAAATACTGTTATCTGCATGGGCCCCTGTGTGCACATGAACACACCCACTTTTCTCTTTAAGCTTACAAGTCTCTATGGAACAACTTTTATATATAAGTTGCATTCCAATCTTGTAGTTTTCCAATGTAGGACTAAAGCTTTTCACAAACTTTACTCACTTGTACCCATTATAAATAGGATAGTTTGGAGCCGATTTTTCGTTCACTCATAAAGGGTCTTGGTTAAATAATTTAACTACATTATTCACCATACCAAGGAGATGAAAAATCATTATGGACCTACCTCAAAAGATAAGTGGGTCCCACTTTTATTTATGCTCAAGTGACCCCGTTAGTCACATTTTTCTGATTTTTCAAATTAGATTTTTCCAACAAATACATCAGCTGCCTTAGGTAGCTCAAAAAGTGCGCCAACTTGACTAAGTTTTTTTCAATCGCATTTTCATAAAAAAGAAAGCAATAATCGCCAACATTGCTTATATATTTCAAAAGCAATAATAATTCTTAATATTAGTCTTTTGAACTTCTGTTTTAGTTCTAACTTTTAAATGAAGTTCATAGTTCCTCCAAGTCACCATGTCAACCCACCTGAATGTAATGTAATGCAATTGTGTATGATGTATGATTTATCATATTCAACTACTGTTGCACAAGCCATCTGCTTTTTGAAAACCTTGAATTGCCTTGTCATTTGCAGGACCATCTTGAACCATGAGACTACAACTACATCTCTAATCGATGATCTTGGGATCTTCTAGTCAACGTCAACTTCTAAGAACAATAAACCAAAAACAACAAAGCAATCACCCTGATTAAAGAGGAAAAAAAAAACTTTAGTTCCTAGATGATTGGTTTTCATTTCCTTTGGTAGGTAACCTGGGAATAAACCCACGATCTCAGGTCTTGCAGATAGAGCACCCCATCCGTTTTAACGATAGATTCAATTCTCTTGCATCATTTTTCATGGATGAAAAAAGAAAAAAGAAAGGAAAAGGAGCTTATGATTTTCTGTGGAGAAGCTCCCTCTCAATGCAATGTTAATCTTTAACTCCAAGTTGCTAATCTCTCTTGCGGAAAGGGAATACCATCTCAAGAAAGTGAGATTGAGAGAAGTGTTTTTGCTGGACTACATTTTCATACTTATTCCAAGTTGTTAGCAAGTAAAATGGTACATTTTCTATCATGATAACTATAGGGGCGGGATATTGCCACACACCAAATTATGAAAAGCACCCACTTTTTAAAACCATGGTAAACGGTAATAGCCTACCGTTTGAACCTATCAGTCTGTGTAGATTCAAACGGTAGGACAGGGTCGTATCTATTTTCACTAAAACGGTAGGAACCTACCGATATTTGAACAAGGGAAACAGTAATAGGCTACCGTTTGCACCTACCAGCCTGAGAAGGTTCAAACGGTAGGACATGGTCGTGTCCATTTTCACTAAAACGGTAGACACCTACCGAAATGTAGGGTGAGTGGTATTAGAAATTAAAGGGATTTTTTGTTTAAGTGGGTGCTTTCCATAATTTGGTGTGTGGCAATATCCCAGCTCTCTCTCTCTCTCTCTCTCTCTCTCTCTCTCTCTCTCTCTCTCTACTAAACTTGGTAAATGTTTCTAGCCCTTTTCTTGGGTTGGCTTTTGGTTTATGGGTTGCATCCCTCGTCTGCCTTTTCCTTTCTCATATTAGAACTCCTCACTGTACCCTTAAATTCTCATTTACTTCCCTCTCATTTTACCTTTGATCTCAACTTCAGAATTCAATTTTGAGACTCAAAACTAGAACATTGGGTTCAAAATTAAGTAAAGAGGTGCACTCTCAACTTTTAGTTAGCTTGAAACAATTCTTCACACCTATTTATTGTTACTGGTTACTGCAGGCTGCCCACCGGCTTGTTAATCTTTTGTTAAGTAGACTACCTCTTGAACGAGCATAGTCCAAAAACTGTAGCAGTGTTTAGATGTAGGTTTAGATCTTGACAGGCAGACCTTAACCAGTACGAAGCCTATTTGGCAGGGGCGGGGCTTGAAGAGTTGGATTCCTCTCAAGGCCTCAATCCTTGCACCCTCTTGGTGGGAGGGTTGAAATGAATGCTCCCTATATAAGGAGGTCATAGGTTCAATATCTTCTGCTCTGCTTTCTTTAGTAGCTCTTTCTTTGGTGCGACTTCAAATCCTCTAAATGACCCAACTGCCTTAAACCCAGTTTAAGTATTGACACTAAACTTGGTTGCAGCAACCAAAAGAATGCAAAAACCACCTAATATTGCAGTCCGGCCAAACATTAATTCAGTGCAAGGGAAAGAACAGCTTGTATGGAAATCTGTAGCGATCTGACTGATCATTTTCCTATTGAACAGCATCATAACAAAACAATAAATGTCATACTTTCAGGGAAGAAGCTATCACAACCATGTTAATAGCCATTATAACGTGATAAGACAGTATTACAAAGGAAAAAAATGACTTTTATCTAATGATTCCTATTATAGTGCATTTTCCATCATGACCCTTACATATGAAACATGGAAGTCATAAAGAAGGCTCTGCCATGTTTCAAATGTAATACACTAACCAAGAGCAGTTACTGTTAAAAAGCATTGTAACATATTGGATGAAGCATAATGTCAGCGGATGAGTACATAATCTGCGCCACCTGGAAGCATGTCTGCAGCAGTCGGGGGTAAGTTGTTTCTGGAAACATCTTGCCGGACCTGTGCATGAGTTTCTGCCTCATGCTGGAACATCTTAACCAGCTCTTGGAGCTCCAACTTCCTCGCTTCAAGCTGCTCTTCAGTGATAGGCTTTTTCAACCCAAGGTATAGCAACCCAACTGCAATTAGCACAACTCCTAACACTATGAGTAAGCCTGCAAACAGACCAAATGCATATGGTGTCTGCTCAGCTCCAGGGATCCCGTCCACGTTGATCCCAAAGAGCCCAGTGATGATGGAAAGAACAAGGCCACAACCCCCAAAAACGGCCAAATTGTGAGTAACACGAAGGCTTTTATCCTGGAAATAACAAGGTGGTATAAACTCAATATTAGACGCATAAATAAGACAATACTGTCCACGCTGATGCCCGACAGATACATTCATGCATGACAATATATGTGGTTTAGACCAGCCTCTCTATACATACGTTCATGGTCAATAATGTCATAGCCCCAGTGGTACTTACAGTATCATGCTATCTCAAGGTCAAGTTGTAAACCTTTGGATATTGGGACTAACAATGTCCTAAAAAGGTGTATGATGTCATTATTCTCAAATCGAGAGGCTGATATTGAGGCAGCATTTTACTAAAATACCACCGGGACTATGACATCAGCGTCCATGTCACACGCAAAGAGGACAGTCTATGCTTAAGTATATGTTCTTTTTCTTAATAAGGAAATGTTACTTCATGGCCATTTATGAATTCAAAAGGCTTTTCTAAACCCTTGCGATTGGTGGAAGATTTTAACATGCAGAGGCAGTTCAGTTATTTCACAATGATTGATGAAAAAGGAGAGAATTTGAGAACAATCTCGTGCAACTTTTTCCCCAGATTCTCTCTATTCTCAACTTATTGTGAAGAGGCAAAACTACCTGGCACTGTACTTTTCCTTGGACGTTATAGATCGAGTGAATCCTAACATGATTCATATACATATACATATACAAACAGACATCTACACGTATGTGTGTGCGTGTGCATACATACACGCCTTGTAATGACACATGAAAAAACATTCCTTGTGGGGCCCACATCGAGATGAGTTAAGGGGTGATTTTTTTTGTGAGAATGATCTCCTCACCATGGACCGTCCATATTTTCTCAACTTGCAACCCATATTTCATAGAGCTAGATATGTCAAAATGAGCTGATTTTTTGTGAGCATGTTCTTCATGGTGAGGAGATCATTCTCACAAAAATCAGCTCTTAACTCATCTCCATATGGGCCCCACAAGGATTTTTTTTGCACGTCATTATAAGGCATGTCAAAATAACATGACCAAAATATATGTATTAGTGTGTGTGCGCGTGTGTGTATGCATGTATATACACCTGCAACCATGCACGAACAGTGCTCTGCATAACATCTTGAATAGTAAACAAGCGGTCGCGAGCTGCTTCTTGCTCCTCAATCATTTCCCTATTGCTCTTCCGTATCCCCTCTAATAAACTCCTTGCTACATTCCCCCTCAGATGCTGGAGAAGCTCAAACACAATCTCTTCTCTTGCATGCAGTGACCATTTAACTCTAATCACCTGCCATTGGAAATGCAACATAGATTATTCTAAATTTCATAAGTCACTTCAGCCACAAGTCATATGACTCAACTTGGGACTTCTTCTCGCCTTTTGGCATACTTCTGATGCTTGATGGATTCCAGGGAACAATCATAAGATAGTGCAAGGTATTGAAAGATCAGTGGTACTTGTATACATGCACACCGAATGCACCCAAACTATGTACACTTGATTGGAGATAATGCCAGTCAAGAAAAAGTAGTAAAAAACCAAGTGACCTTGCCCAAGGAAGAAGGCACGAAAGTGATGAAACCATACTTATTGCTTGACACTAGAACCGGAAATAGCAGTTGCTTTCAGGAAAAATATAAAATTAAATAAGGATTATGAATGACACAAATACCAGTAGTAGAACACCATTCATCAAGACAGAGAACCCAACCTCATCTGAATATGCCAATCTTTTTCCATTAATAAACGAATAATTTGAATATATTGACTCGAATGCCAATGATGCAAATCGGGTTCTCTATTTTGATGAGTGACATAATTTTTCCAAGACAGAGAACCCAATCTGCATCTGAATATGCCTATCTTTTTTCATTAATAAATGAGTAATTTGAAAATATTTACTCCAAGTCTCCAACTCCAATGATGTCGATTGGTCTCTGACTTAATTCGTTTAGATTAATGAATGAACATTATGTACAACATACAAATCATATCTACTATTAACTTATGACATTTTCTTAATTTTGTATTTTTAAATTATTTAATTTGATTGAAAAAAAATTTAAAAATTAACTTTTTAGGAAAAAAGTTTAATCCACCCAAGTTGTATATCGGGCTAAGACAACATACAATTATCCATGCACAACCTTGGACGTTTATGGTGAAAACAAAGAAAATTGGGTTTTCTCCCAAATTTCAGAAAATTTTGCCCTAAAATCCTTAAGTGTGCACAAATCATAGATCCAACAGATTTATAACTCTAAATTCTCTTTCTAACAAGAAACTACAATAAATTTGAGTTTAACCGAAAGATTTCGTTGTTACCTAAAAGTTTTGAAAAATCCCAAATTTCGTTCAATCCGCTCTACTGATTAATTCAGGGAGTTTCTTTAACAAAAAATCGAAGTGGAGTGATCATTTATTGTCCTAGATTGGTTGAAGACAAGATATTTGCCAAAAAAAAAAGGTGACTTTGGCTTTCTTGTGCAATCTAACGTCAATAAGGGTGGGTCACAACATCATCTACTTGAGTCGATGGTGGCCCTCCATCAATGCGATTTCGCCGTATTGGTCGTCCTCTCCGGTATGGATCAAGGTACAGGGATTGCCTTTTCATTTGTGGAACAGAAAAACGTATGAACAGATTGGAGGGAGAATGGGAGGTCTGGAGGATGTTGATGCGGCTTCTACAGCAGTACGGAATTTAGTGCCCTCCGATTGAAAGTAGGTGGAAAGGCGAAAGATATCCCAAGAACTGTCGCTGTTCAGGACGGTAACACTTCTTATTTGGTCAGCCTTGAAATCTTCGTCGATAGGGACTCACCTGTCGTTTGGCCAGCGGCTATAGCAGGGCTAACAGACCAGATTCTCCAAGACGAAAGAGAACCCAACTGTAGCAGGGAGACTTGGGGAGGAGGGAGAAAGGGGGAGCCTTTGTGTGCGGAGGAGCAGAGCACTAGAGCACCACCGGAGATAGTCGCCGTACGGTCTGCGCCAAGTTACGTAAGGGAGAAGGTAGCAGAACCTAAGGAAGGGAGCTACAGGCCTAGGTATAGCATGCAGGAGCCAGATGGCAGGGAGTTAAAGACAATTTCGAAATTTAAAAACAGAACCAAGTCTCGGCTCGTGGATAAGTATCGCGGGAACAGAAGCCAACCCTACACGTGGAGGGCTAATAAGAAGAGGAAACGAGGTGTATAATAAAAAGGGGAGCACGGGATCTTTTCGTATGAAAATTCGGACAGCATGGCTGGGTGGGTCCGGGAGAAGAACAAGGAAGACCCAGAAAATTTATGGGCGGTCGAGTCGGGAACGGACCCATAGGGTTAATATAAAAACACCCATCTCTTCGGCTCATTCGTCCCTCAGTTCGTTTCTAAAGGGCCAAAAAGTTCCGTCGAACATCAAACCGCCTTCATCTCCACTAGGAGCAATAAGGGAGTCGAGTTCTTCATCTCTGGAGGAAAATCGGAAGAGCAATTCCAAAGGTAAGAGGCCTATCTCTGCACCTCCCTTCCCTCTCCCCTCTTTTCCTGGGTCTTCTTCGTTCCGCTTGCCCAATCTGAGGGTAGTTTGCGATCTGGGGTATGGGAGAAAGGATCCAGTAGTGCTCCATCCTCAAAGAAGGGGGCGGGGAATTCAGGTACCGACAACCAGGCAGAGATTGCCTTTTGGAGTAAAACCGGTACGTTTAGTACCAGTAGAGCCATAGAAGGACTATCTGTTGAGAGCTCGGGATTTCTATCTCAATTGGATAAAATCCAAGGGATTCCTTCGTCAAGAGATTTAAAATCATCAGCCATTACTCAGGTAGAACCAGTTAGGGAGCAGGAGGGGCCGCGGCTGCTTCTTAACAAGATCGGAAACAATGCAATCACTAGACTTATTGCGCCAAGGAATCAGATGGAGACCGACATCAATACTTGGTTCAACCGTAACATACTCAAATTGGGGGAATCTCTAGGCTTATCCTTCGGAGGACACGAAGAGGAGGTCAAAAGCCTAATCCTTTCCATAATGGGAGCATCAAAGGAAACCGTCAGTTCTCTGAATCAAACGGATGTAAGACATAAAGGTAGGAGTCTGGTTTGTGTGAGGGACAAGTGGCATAAGCATGGAGTCCCGCATGAATCCATCGAAGAAGAGGGGTCTCCAGTGGGGAGCGAGGTAGAAGGACGTGATTCAGCAAGGGAGAAGCCAGGTAAGGAAGGTTCTGAGGAAAGGAGTGGGTCACCATCGCTGATAGAGGCTGTTAAAGTGCCAAGAGAGGTTAAACGTCTAGAGTGCCCCTTCAATTCGGGAGAACCCAGAGTGTACAGGAGCAGACGTAGTAGGCGGAAGAAGTCAGCTGATAAATGAAGATCAACATAATGTCGTAGAATGTTAGGGGGTTGGGGAATAAAGATAGAAGGGTTGTTGTTAAGAGTCTTTTTAGAAGATGGGGAGCGAAGGTAATTATGATCCAAGAATCGAAGCTAGACAGGGTGGAGGCCAGTGATATTAAGGAGAAATGTGGTTCGGGGGATTTTGGATGGCATGTTCTGCCAGCAATTGGGACGTCTGGGGGAATTATTGTGGTACGGGACAGGAACTACCTCGAGGTGGAAGAAGCTCTGATAGGAGCTTTTTCAGTATCCATTAGATGCAGATGTGTGGGGGAGCAAACGTGGTGGGTTCTCACGGGGTTTATGGTCCTTCGGACAGCTGGGGTAGAGATCAATTCTGGGAAGAGTTGGAAGATATAGCAGGTCTATGGGATGACCCGTGGTGTATAGGAGGTGACTTTAATGTAGTCCGATACCCTCATGAGAAGAACGGAGGAGGAAGGACGACCAAAAGCATGAGAGACTTTGGGGAGTTCATTAACAGGAATGCTCTCATGGAGCTTCCAATGGGAGGAGTCGAATTCACGTGGACCAACAACCAAGCTTGCCCTACGCTTTGTAAGCTGGATAGGTTCCTAGTATCTCCAAGTTGGGAAGATCACTTTCAAGAAGTCTCTCTGGTTGCGATTCCGAGACCGGCATCGGACCACACTCCTTTTCGTTTTGAAAATATGTGGTTGAGTGATCCTAAATTCAAGGCCAACGTGGGGGAGTGGTGGGCTTCCTTTTCCAGCGATGGGAAGGCGGGGGTTTCCTTTAGGTGCAAGCTCAAGGCACTTAAAGATAAAATTAAGCTGTGGAATCGGGAGGTGTTTGGTCGTTTGGACTACAAGAAAGGTTTAATGCTTGACAAGATAGCTTTGATAGACAAGAAGGAGGAAGGGGCTATCCTGTCTTCGGAAGAGCAGAGGGAGAGAACTAATTTGAAGGGGGAGTATCAGCATTTGGTAAAGATGGAAGAAATCAGTTGGAAGCAGAAGTCTAGGATGAGATGGCTCAAGGAGGGAGACCATAATACGAAGTTCTTTCACAAGGTGGCCAATGCCAATAGAAGGCGGAATTATATCTCTCGTCTCCGGATCAAGGGAGATACTAAGGAGGATGAAGAAAGCATTAGAAAGGGGGTGGTGGAGTTCTACTCCGACATGTATACTGAGAAGGTTTCCTACAGGCCTTTATTGGAGGGGCTTCAGTTCGATAAAATCAGTTTGGAGGACAGAGAAAGGTTGGAGAGACCAATTTCTGAGGAGGAGGTGGTCCATGTTCTTGCCGTGTTGTCCCACGATAAGGCCCCTGGGCTAGATGGTTTCACTATGGCCTTTTACAAACAGTGCTGGGAGGTCATTGGTGCGGATTTTATGAAGATGGTGGTGGAATTTCAAGAAGAAGGTTTCTTGGACTATCCCTCCAACAGTATTTTTTTAGCCATGATCCCAAAGGTAACGGTAGCAGAGGACATCACGGACTACCGCCCAATCAGCCTGGTGGGTAGTGCCTACAAAATCTTAGCAAAGGTCCTTGCTTTGAGATATAGAGAAGTCCTTGCATCAGTGATATCCCCCAATCAAGGCGCGTTTGTAAAAGGGCGTCAAATTCTCGACGGAGTCCTTATCGCTAATGAATGTATCGATTCGAGAATTAAATCAGGTCAACCGGGGATAATTTGTAAGGTTGATATGGAAAAGGCATATGACCACGTCAATTGGGGTTTTCTTGATTACCTCCTTGGGAGAATGGGTTTCGGAGTTAGATGGAGAAAGTGGATTTGGAAGTGTATATCGTCGGCCTCCTTCTCTATCCTAGTCAATGGTTCTCCTGCGGGATATTTCAAGAATTCAAGAGGGTTGCGCCAAGGCGACCCTCTATCCCCCTTCTTATTTATTGTGGTGGCGGAGGCATTAAGCCGTATGATATCTAAAGGGGTAATCTTGGGAGAGATGGAGGGCCTTGGTGTGGCCTCGGGGGCTCCTTGTATATCCATCTTCAATTTGCCGATGACACTCTCATATTCCTAGCTCCGGACTTGTCTCAGTTGAGATTCCTTAAAGGTATCTTGCTTTGCTTTGAGGCGGTTTCGGGCCTTCGGGTGAATCTCAACAAAAGCAAATTATATGGTGTTGGAGAAGTCGAAAATCTGGAAGGCTTGGCTAACATCCTGAATTGCCGCATCGATAAATTTCCATCCACATACTTAGGTCTTCCTTTGGGAGCAGCTTATCGGTCCAAAGAACTTTGGAGGCTGGTGATTGAGAGCTTTGGGAGAAGACTAGCCACTTGGAAGACTAGATACCTATCTAAAGGGGGGAGACTGGTGCTTCTGAATAGCTCTCTCTCGAGCTTACCCATATACTACATGTTCTTGTTCTTGATGCCAAACAGCGTGTTTCGCACTTTGGATAAGATCAGGAGGGATTTCTTATGGGACGGGAGTTCGGAGAATCATAAGATTCACTTGGTGAGGTGGGATAGGGTGTGCAGATCTAAGAACACAGGCGGTTTGGGGATTAAGCATCTCAAAGCCTTGAATATTGCCCTCCTAGGCAAATGGTTATGGAGATTTGGGGAGGAGAGGACTAGCCTGTGGAGGAACGTTATGGGGGCCAAATACGGAGTATCTATCTACGGATGGAAAAGCCATGGAGTTAGTAGACCTTATGGATGCAGCGTGTGGAGAGGGATCCTGAAGGTGAGCAAGGAATTTGACAAAGGGGTGCGATTTGAAGTTGGAGTGGGTGATAGAATCAGCTTTTGGGAGGACACCTGGTGTGGTGATAAGCCGCTTAAAGAAGATTATCCGGAGTTATTTTCTATCTCAGATAGGAAACGAGGGTCTATTCTCGATTGCTACAGAAATGAAGGGGAAGCAGAAGGGTGGAATTTGGGCTTCAGAAGAAATCTGAATGACTGGGAGATCGATCCGCTTTCTAGTCTTTTAGCGAGATTACAAGCTGTTATCCTTAGACCGATGGTGCCGGATTGAAGATTGTGGTCCTGGACAAAGGGAGGGACTTTCTCAGTGAGATCTTTTTATGTGGAGCTACATAAGCCCGAAGGAAATTCCTTTCCAGTTTCCTCGGTTTGGAAATCAAAGACTCCCTCTAAAGTCGCTTTCTTTGCTTGGGAAGCCTCCTTGGATAAGATCCTTACTTTGGATCATCTGATGGCTAAAGGTTTCACCCTCGTGCAATATTGCTGGATGTGCCAATCCAATGGGGAATCAGTGGACCATCTTCTTCTTCATTGTGAGAAGGCTAAGAAGATTTGGAATGCATTCCTGCAAGATTTTGGGGTGAGTTGGGTTATGCCGGCATCTCTTATGTCCCTCCTTCACAGTTGGAAATCTAAAGCATTCTCAGTTAGAGGGAATGTTTTATGGAGAATAACCCCTCTTGCGATTATTTGGGGAATCTGGAAGGAAAGGAACCACAGGGTCTTTGAAGACAAGTACTCAGATATGCAATCTATAATCCTTAATATCAAGGGGATGATGTATATGTGGTCTAAGGCGGTGGGGGAGTGTAAAGGCTTGTTCTTTGAAGACTTTGCATTCCGATGGGAGCTCATTTGTTCTAGAGAAGGGAGTCAGGGGCTCTTTTGTTTTCTCTTGTTAGGGCGGTGGTAAGGTCCTCTCGACCTCCTCCCCTAGTGCTTGTTGTTTCCCTTAGCTTCAGCCCTTTTAATATACCTTTACTTATCAAAAAAAAAAAAAATAGTTCGAGAAGAGTTTTGATGTTTTTTTAAGGCTTTGGGTCGAAATATTTTCACCAAAATATTACAGTTTTATATATAGTTTTTACTCAAAAAGTATTGTAGTTCAATAAATGAAATATTTCGCAAAATATTGCAAGTTGTTGCCTATATCCATTCTTTCTTGTACATTGCCTTGAAATTGAAAAATAAACGAAATTTATTACCTTGGCCAAAATCATGAGCGAGACAAATGGTAAAAGCAATGAGGAGACTCGTGGTGTTACCAATGGCAATAATGGCATCAACATATATAACAAGTATTACAGTAACAAGGGCTTGTTATCTGGACGGCATCTCTAGACAAGATCCTAACAATAGACCATTTGATTAGTAGGGGGTTGCCGAATAGGTGCAGTTTGTGCAAGGTTGAGGAGGAATCAGTAGATCATGTGCTCATTCATTGCAGTTTCTCCACGGAGGTGTGGCACACCTTCTTCAGTTTGTTCGGTATTCAATATGTTCTACACCCTTACATCTCAGGTTCTTCCATAGATGCTCAGTTGATTCGTTTGGGAGCAGAGGAAGGATTCTTTGGAATACTCTTCCCTTCGCCATTATGTGGGCTCTATGGAAAGAAAGGAATTCGAGGATCTTCGAAGGGAAAGAGAAAGCGGTTCAGGAGGTGGTCCCGTCAGTAAAAGCTTCTTTATATCTATGGACATCATTTGTACCTGAGTTTAGGGGATGTTTCTTTGATAATTATGTATTTAGATGGGAAGAAATGTTAGACCTATCTCCCGCTCAAGGATGTTAGGTCCGAGGTGTTCTATACCTTTTCAAGGGTTTTCCCTTTTCCAATAAGAATCATATTTACTTATCAAAAAAAAATATTTGAAGACAAGTATGGTTTTTTGGAGTCAGTCAATGATAAGAAAAAGTGCATGTTGGTTCAATGGGAGGCAGTTTTAAAGTAGGAGGAGATAGTGAACGAACCTATGTAAATCAAGGAGGGGAGTTAATGTTTTTGTACATTGCTTTAGGGCTTGTTTTCAATATTGTTCCTGTTGTACAGTCGGACTTTTTAAGTCCTCTAAATTCATATACTCTCCTTTACTTACCCAAAAAACATACAGGCCAAAGACTCGGTCGTGGCTAATTTCTCCAATCAATTTAACAATCTCCTCTTTTTCAAATGGCCTTTCCAACCAATCACAAGACATGGATGCAATCATAATCTGGTCCGTGGAGACTAGGTTTAAAATAGTTTGGTTCTGAGTGGAGCTTGGAGTAAATAAACCACCACATCCCTAACTCCCTCTCCCTCTTCCCCTTCTATAAAAGATCCATCTGTATTGGGCCAGGAGATAATAATAACTTATACAATCTGATGAAAAATATCATGTTCTTGTACCCTTCCTTTAGCCACCAAACTCCGGATTAATTTTTACACCAACTTATTCTCTTCCATTCTGGCAAGCCTTTCCTTAGCTTCAACCATCCTCGTTTGATTATCCAAAGAAGTGAGGGACTTACCACATTAAACACACATCATAGTACAATAGGAAATCTGAACATGTCAAATTGAGACAAATCATAGTGCAACATGTAGATCTAAAGTTCAAATATATGTCTAAAAGTCTCTTATTTTAGAAATATTTTTCAATACTTACCTTGTTAGAGTACAGAAACTTCCATCTATCAGATGGGTACCTGCAAATCTGCATTAATATGCAGCCATCCTCGTCCAAGCAATGACTTCAAACATTTAAGTCTTTGGAAAACTTACTACAATAAAGGAGATATTTGACCAAGTGATTGTTCGGTAAAATGTAATTGGAATTATTTGTTTCATCCATGGTTTAAAATAACGCCGTTTTAGCGGTTTTAACGGCTTTAACGGTAATGCCCCAAGCCCGTTACGTTAAGAACCGTTTTGATGCTTAGAAAATAACTTCCATTTTTTTTTCGTTTTAATGGCCGTTATTTTCTGAAAAATTTTGTGGAAAAAAGGCCGTTCTTTCCGTTAAATTCAGTTCTCCTTGGGGCCACCCCCTGGAAATAGTAGAGGGCAATAAGTGGCTCAGTCCACGTTAACTCTTCCAGTACGCTCCGGCACGTGTGGAAGGGGTGACTATCGTGCCCCAGGGGAGTAGTCGGGTGCTCTAAGAGGCCCGGATACCCATGGTTTCAAAAAAAAAAAATTCAGCGCCATTTTTTCCCATTATTTCCGTTAAATTCTGTTTTTCTCCACTTTTTTCCGTTTTTTCCATTCTTGCCCGTCCGTTACAATTTGTTTTAATGGTTTTAACAGTAACGCCCCCAGTCCGCTGTACCATTAAAACAGCCTCTTTTAAACCTTGGTTTCATCCATCATGAATTACTTCATTCTGAAAATATAACATTCTAGGCCATCACATTCTGAAAATAAACTACTACTAGCTTACCATTACAAAAAACAAGTAACTTTCATGCAAGCATGAAATAGTTGTGCAAGCAAATCTTCAGAAAAGTATACCTGTCTTGATAACCTTCTGATTTCGTGGTTCAGAAGTATACTGAATAGATTCATATCCTCATGGTTTCTCCTATTCATAAGTAGAAAATAGACAATAACAGAATCACTACGATATGATACTACTGTAGTTAGGCCAAAATGGTGGGATGCGAATGAGAATACCTGTTCATAAACTTCAACTCGACTGCATCTGATGCACCAAATATGGATTTGCGAAATAATCTAAAACAAATAAAAAAGAAAAATGGTAGCAAATTAATATCTCATCGAACCAGTTGATAGTGCCAAAATTGTACGATTGACAACACGATTTACAGGAAAAAAAATACAACAGAAAGAGGGGAGACAGAAAAAGAAGAGAAAAGAAAAGGAAAAAAGAAAGAAAAATGGCAACAAAGATTAGTTACACACTTACACTAGCATCTGCTCTCCACAAAATAAACTATCGCAACCACCCCTCCACTAAGAGTTCCGCCAAGTCATTTCTCAAACTTCAAACAAGGGAAAACAAGATGTTCAAGTTTGAGGTCAAATCCTGGATCTCTTTAATGAAACAGGGTGATCTCCAAAAGCATCTTCTATTGCCAGCAGCCAAACAAATCACATTACTAGAATCACCTTACACCATGGTGTTATCTCCTAACAATTTTAAGACCTTGGAGAAGAGACGAGACTTGCATTTTATTCAAGTCACATTCTCCCACAGGCCCCGAAAACACAGAGATAAATATTCCCTCTTTATCCCTAACAAGGCCATCGTTACCCAAAGGCCCTGGGTTTCCAAGAGGGCTTTCATCAGTTAAGCTAAGGGAGGGTGGTGGCTCCACTCAACACAAGTATATTGGAGGAGGGAAGAAGAGCCAGCCACTATCCCCTGACCCCTAAGGATATCACAAAAACAAGCTCTCAAGAAACCTTTAAATGTGATAGCCCCTCTGGGAAATCTTTTTTGTGATAGGTAAGGATGAATTTTTAAAAGAAAAAGATTATGGGATAAACCACACTATACAAGAAGGCTATAACAAAAGAAAATAAGTGAGGAGGAGCCTCACTATCTACAAAATGGACAAAACAGCAACAAGGCCCAAAAAGCTATATAGGACCACAAATAATTCCATCTTCTTTTTTGATAAGTAATACGTATATTGAACAAAAGGGGAGAACCCTGCCGAATACAAACTAGAAAGACCTCCAGAGGAAGGCCTAAGGCAAAGCTATCTACACATCACATGGGAGAAGAACCTCCTAATAACTCCTCCTATATGACCACGAAAGCATCAAAATAACAACCTCTGAACTCAAAAGATGCGGCAGACCACAAATACAAAAGAGATTTGATACTCAACACCACCCTAGGAATGTCTTCTTCTTTCCCCTCAAAGATTCGGGTATTTCTTTCCTTCCATATGGCCCACATGATCGCAAAGGGAAGGATACGCCAAAGGAATCGCCCTCTCCCACTGAAAGTCTCCAACCCACTTCCTAGCACCAAGTTGATCACATGACCTGGCATCACATAATCAATACCAAACAGAGAGATAAAGATCTGCCAAGTAGCGGATGTGAATGAGCAATGCATCAACAGATGCTCAACTGACTCCGCACTTTACTTGCACAGGGAGCACCTATTTGAAAACATCATCCCCTACTATTCAAATGGTCCACAGTCAATATCATATCCAAACGAAGAAAAACACTTTGGACGGGATTGGGACTCCCCAAACCAATGCCACAGGAAAAAGACACCGACCCCTCGGACTAAGACAAAGAAAGTTCCTTTAGGATCCCACCTCCATACCCTCTCATCCATCTTCGCAGTAGCCATAGGAGAATCACCCACTCTAGATACAAGAAATGCAACTCTGTCCACCTTCCAATCATTGAGGTCTCTTCTGAAGCCAAAGTTCCATGCTACCTCATCTTGAGTCCTCAACACAGTCTTGAATCTTAGCCCCTTTGAGATCTGAAATGTGGTATTGTAAAGGGAATGAGTTCTACAACAATTTTCGCCACACCAAATATCCTCCCGAAACCGAACTTGTCGCCCCTCCCTACTCTGAAATGAATACCCGTACTAAAGCTCTCACGAGTCCTCAAAATTCATTTCCACAAACTAGTCCCATAAGAGGATAAGACCATAAATCCACCCCTTTCGATCTGCATCTCCCCATATTTACCTCCAACAACTTTTCGCCATAGACTCTCTTCTTCCTCCCTGAACCTCCATAGCCATTTTTCGAGAAGTGCCACATTCATATCTAAAAAATGACAGAATCCTAAGCTACCTTCCTCTTTAGGCCTGCATAATCTTTCCCACTCCACCAAGTGAAATTTATGAATGTCATTCTTGCCCTTCCAAAGAAAGTCTCTCATCAACTTCTCTAGATCACAAGCCACACTAGCTAGAATAGTGAACAGAGAAAGATGGTGGACAGGAAGACTAGCAAGAGTAATCTGGATAAGGGTAACTTTACCACCTAACGAGAGAGACCTCTTCTTTTAACCCGCTAGCCTCCTCCCGAACCACTACACAACAGGATCCCAAATAGATTTTTTCTTGTACTTAGCTCCCAAGGTTAGTCCGATGTATTTTGGTGGGCAATCTGCCAACCCCACAACCCAAACTCGATGCAGACTCCTTAAATCAGGCCCCCTCCCACCCCAGACACTTCGCTCTTGTCAAGATTGATCTGCAAACCCGAAATGGCCTTAAACCATCTCAGGATACACCTGATATGTCTCAACTATCCATGGGATGCCTTAAACGAATATCATGTCATCTGTAAACTGGAGGTGAGAGATCATGGGACTGATACTGCTCGCACAAAAGCCTTCAACATAACCTCCTTCTCGACTGCTTTACCAGCCACCCTCCTCAAGGCTTCAACCACTAATACGAATAAGAATAGAGATAGAGGATCTCCTTGCCTTAATCCCCTTGAACTTCTGAAAAACCCTGCAGGCGATCCATTCACCAATATAGAGAAAGAAGTTGAAGAAATACACACCTGTATCCATTTCTTCCACCTCACACTAAAGCCCATCTGGATCAGCAAAATCCCAACATGCATGGCCAAACGCTTTCTCCATGTCAACTTTATAGATCACTCTCCTCTTCTTCTCTCAATCTAGTATCAATACATCCATTGGTTATCACAACTCCCATCAATGTTGTCTTCATTCACAAAGGCACCTTGGCACAGTGAGATGATCGAGCCCATCACCTCTTTCATTCTAGCAAGTAGCAACTAAAACTTTAAAAATGAGTTTGTAAGTACTCTCGACGAGGCTAATCGGTCGAAAATCTTGCAATCAATCCGCCCCTTCCTTCTTGGGGAACAAAGTGATAAAAGTGCTATTAAGACAGCGATTTGGGGTGCCTCCCTCCTCGAACTCTTTAACAACTCCCATAAAGTACTCACCAACCATGTCCCAACCCCTTTTGAAAAAGACTAAAGTGAAGCCATCAGGACCAAGGGATGCATCTCCATTGAGATCCTTGATTGCCCTTAAGATCTCTTCCTCCTCAAAGGGTTTCTCCAACTCTATATGTTGCTCCATACTGATACCATCAAAGTAGAGACCAACCGCCTTAGGACGATAGGCACACCTCCGAATACAGGTTGGAATAGTAATGCACCACACTATCCCCGATGAGTTCCTCCTCAACCATAGAACCTTCCACCAGAATCATGGAAATACTGTTATCCAGCTATCCTTCTCGCATTAGCAATCTGATGAAAAAAATGTGTTCCTATCCCCCTCCTTCAATCACCTCACCCTTGACTTCTGGCGCCAACTAATCTTCTCCAAACGAGCCCATTTAAAATAGTTTTTCTTCACTTCCACTCTCCTCCCATCCTCCTCTGTCATCTCAACCCCTTCCTCCTTGCAATCAATACTAGTTGCTATCTCCTCAAGAAGCACTTTAATCTTATCATCCACCCGACCAAACACTTCCTTATTCCAAGCTTTAAGTTTTCCTTTTAAAGATTTTAGTTTCCATTTGAACACAAAACCAGCCCTGCCCATGAACTGAAAAGATTCCCACCACAAGACCATGTAAAGGTAGCCCCTTTGAAATGGAGTTCTAACAATTTGTGTCTCCCAACAAATGCCTAAAAGTTACGCAAACTCCTGGTCATCCTTTGTCCTTTCTTCTCAAGAGAAAATCAGATTACATTGAAATCCCTGTCGATGCTCCGAGGAAACGCCTACCTCCCGCGGACTAAATCGAGATCCTGCCAGAAATATGCTCTAAGCCTCTTAACCGAAGGCATGTATACCCCCGACATAACCCACTTCCTCCCGTCTACTAGAAATTTACACAACTAAAAATGGAAAAGCCCCAGTAAAAGAGTTTTCTACTTCAATTTTACCCTTGTTCCAAATGATCAAAACATCACCCGCGGTGGCCTTAGCAGGTAAGGCCTGCCAACCACACTCTGAATCGCTCCATAATTCCATCATTTCCCTATCATAAAGAACCTCTTGCTTCGTTTCCGGGAAAACAACTAAGTCCACTTTCCCCTCCTTCCTTCTACTAGCCATTCCCCCCATCACCTCATGCTGACTTTGAGAATCTAACAAGCTGTGGACCTCCCTGATTAATCTAGATCTTCTGCTCCCTGAGTTACAACTAGGAGACGGGGCACATCCTTCCAATCTTAACCCCTCCGAATCTGAACTAGGAACCCCCACTGATCTAGGCTCCTATGCTACTAGAATTATCTCCCTTCCTGATGCACTCTACCCCTCTCTAAATCATCCTCAGAACAATGTTGGGTTTTAGAGCTATTTAGCTCGATAGCTTTAAACAATTCATATACTTCCCTCTCACGCCTTGTGAAAGACAAACCCAAGAACTTGTCGCAGTCCAGAACAGAGTTCATGACCCACTCCGATGGGTTCGACAACCCTACTGCATCATCTTCTCCTGACTTCCTCTCCTCTTCCTCAACCAAGCCTACTGTATTCTTGGGATCAGAAAACCTCGACATCATCCATACCCTGATACTCCACCATCTCCACAAACAACGGGCATTGAATCTTTTGCTATAATCCTTCAACTTCATCAGCCCAGCTCACTTGTTTCCCCTCTCCCTTAAATCTTCTCGAATACTGCACAATCAATGCTGGCAATGACGAGATTGGACTGATATTCTCTGGGATCAAAGTGAAATCCCTCTCGAAGCCACCTGATTCCTCAGCTAGATCACCATCAATCTCTATAGAATGCCTACGTTGGAGAAAACAAGTGGGTAGCTTCTCTGTATCCTCCTGGTCGGTTGATTTTCCTCCACTGATTATCCCCTAGCCAACTCCCCTCAGAGAATCTTCGACATGCCCTATGATCTTTTTGTCCTCTTCTGTCAGTATCGACTTAACTTCTTCAACGTAAGAGAAAGTTTTAGACTATGTCTCCCCTTGACGAAGAACAGATAATATACTGAACCCTTATGAGTAGCATACGAAGAGTTCGTCAACAATGAGGTTGTTATCGTCTGCAAAATAGTTTTACCTCTCCTTTATTCCTAAGACCCCCTCTTCATAGAAAATCAGAACCAGGTCCTCTAAACTACCCGAAAATCGAAATCCCCCGACCTACTCTTCTATATGAGACTTACTGTAATCCACACTACATTCATGCGCTGCCAACACGTTGTATCATCCCTTCACCTGCCTTTTATGATTGCTAGTGAGAGAGAGGCTTCACGATGTTCAACATGCTCGTATGCCATACCTCTCTGATCCTCCCACCGATCGAATCTGTGGTGTTGATGGAACCCCGATGCCACATGTCCACCCTTGCTCTCATGAATTGCCGCACGCCCTTCACTCACCCTCTTACTTTGCTCATCTTTTCTACACATCCCCTCCATGCGCCCTCCCTCCCACCAAACATTCTTCAGCCTATTGTGATTCTCCACGTACGGATGTACCCCTCCTACCCATACTGAGCGTCTACGGGAGATTGCCATGATACCTCCCTTCTAACTTGCCACTCCGTACGGTCCCTTTCCACACGTTGCCCATGACATCCTGCTCTTGGCCTACCCTCCAAGTCTCTGACCGACATGTGGCATCTATTAGGCTCATTTTCAAACGAGAACCTACCCTCCCCCGCCACCTCATTATCCCTAACCTCCCTTCATGGCCTCCTCTGCACTCAACCCCCTGCAACACCTCCCACCCCCACTCGATCGACGAGATCGATCAAATCCGCAGTAACTCCTCTGGCTAACACATCAATATCCCCCGGTGCCTCGAACATCTCCAATGAGCTTTCGAGCATATCTTCACCAAAGTAACCATCCCGTCGAACAAGAAATTTAGAGTATCTGGTAATACCCCCTCTTCTGACCTTCAGTCTTACCCATTCAACACATGACGTATCTACGAATGCATTGTTTGTCTCTACAAATACCCTCAAAGGTCTCCTATAACCTTGAAGATCGAAGAGCACCAAATGGAGCAGCAACTCGAACACCCTAATCCAATCAAACTCCTCCTTCCTTAATACAGATTGACCAACTCTTTCACTCCAAACATCCAAGAAAAGAAAAGCCTACCCTAATGACCTCTTTCCAAGACTTCCCTATTTACCATCCCAGTTTCTATAACAAATCAGTCTGAAAAGCTTGTGAGGGATTTCTTTGGGAAGAATGGAGGATTGTTTTAAACGGCCTTTACTTGACTATAAGATTGTGTACAAACCCAATGTGGTTGCGGGACTTGGTAGTAGACAACTTAAGTTAATAAAGCCTTATTAGGTGAGTAGAGTGAAAGTGGAGGGGAAAAATGAAAATTGTTGCAACTCAAGGCATACTTTAATAATTGAAAACAAATGGTTAGAAAGTAGAAACATGGGATTTGGGGGGCCTTTGCTTATGTGTTTTTTTTTTATATTATTTAAGATTTAAGAGGAAAATGGGACTCAAAAGTAGAAAACTATGATTAAGGAGGATCTTAGGTGGTTGTCTCAACTACCTAATGGTTGAGCCGACCTTGGTAGCTCTAATACAATTTAACACAGACAAAAAGCACAAGAAGAAATAATAGACAACAAATACAGCTCTGAACAAACAAAAATGTTCTTTAGTCAAAACTAGGGTTTAACTCCCTTATGATGCTTATATAGTGCCTCCAAGCTCACTAAATAGGAAGCAAAAATCCTTCTTTTACAGTTAAAGTGATTTGCATAAATTAAAGAGAGGACAGAAAAAAGCGGGAATTAAAGACCCCACTACATAGACAATACATCTGACATTATGAAAGACAACCTATAGGTGGGAAAGCATAATATCCCCCCTCCAACCAATTTACAAAGTCCCTTTAGCGATCTACTCCCATTTACAAAAGATCACCCAACAAAAAATTCTGAAAATCCGTGAGCATGGCTACCCACTCAACTGTAAAGGCCACAGTTTTGTTGATCACCGACTCCAGAGATTGGTTTTATCTTCGATCTTTTTGTTGTTATACTCCTTCCATATATTCCAACACAAAGCCAAAGGAAGCATCTTTCACAACACTCAAGCCTCTTGAGTTAAGAGAAATCACAATCCACCCACCACGAAGGCTCAACACATTCTTTAGCATCACACAATGCATCCCATACACCCAAAAAAAAGACTCACTCCAAACTGTCGTACTAAAGCACAATAGATAAGAAGATGGTCCACAAACTCCCCCATTATGTTTGCATGGGAAGCACATAGTAGGCATGATCTTGTGCCTACTGATAAGATGGTCCATCATGAGAATCGTATCCCAAGTCGTTGTCCATAAGAAAATGGCGACTTCAGGAGCATGACTCTTCCAGACTAACTTTACTAGGATAGACGTAGGCCTCTAGACTACACCAACTCCTTGAAGGACTTCACCGAGAATACCCTCTCTACCATCTCACTTTCACAGTCTTTTATCGTCCTCCCCAAGATGAATCACAACACCATTAAGACGGTCTAAATAACTAGCTAAGAGATCTACTTCCTAATCACTAAAGTTTCTTCTAAAATTTTGGTATCCACACAACTCTATCTTTGTACCTTTGAAAGCTTTCATTGAAGAGAATATTTTTATAATCTGAAATCATGAAAAGAAATGAGTATGCTTGACGAAGATAGGAATTTCCACACCAAACATCGTCCCAAAACCTCGTTCTATCCCATTCTCCTACCTTATCCAAATGCCTTTAGCAAAGTCATTGCATGCATTAAAAATGTATTTCCGAGCATGGAGTCCATAAGAATGAGAAACCTCATTGCTGTCCAAATCTAAATTTCTACTACCAAAATTACTAGCAATTACCCTCCACCACAAAGTATTTGGCCCCTTGCCAAATCTCCAATGACACTTCCCTAGAAGAGCTTTGTTGACAACCTTTAGAGGTTGAATGCCTATACCTCAACCTCCATTGGCTCTCACACTAATTTCCAGTCAACAAGATAATATTTGTGAAGATTGCCATGCCACTCCATAAGAAGTCACTTTCCAACTTTTCCATATGATGAACTAAAGCACAGATAGTAAAAAGGGATAGAAAATGCATGAAAAGGCCACATGGCCAAACTCCATTCGAATATTTCAACCACTAGGTCCCAAATTGCTTTCAACGATATGATGCACCTAGAGGGAAGCCGAGATATGATCCAAGCAACCAGCTAACTCATGAATGTCAACAACTTCCCCCACCCAAAAAATCTCTCTTCAAAAAGTGGATGCAAAGGCCCGATACCACTTCAAAGTAAAATTACTGATACATCCTCCCTCACATATGTCACTATCTCGACATACGAGATAACAGTTCTACAGATTTGGTTAGAAACCCAATCAAATGAACTATGGATTAGATAGTTTTAACTAGACCATGATTAACAATTCCACCAAGTTTCGTCCCAATCAGACTACTGTGAGCCCCACAGCAGTGACGAGACAGACAGGAAACTGAGACTGCAACTACTTTTGGGCGGCATTATTTCTTGTTTTATTGGATGCTGAATTTCAATAAGCATCACTTAATTATTATAACTTCAACCTTTTGTTAGTGGTAGGCTGGGATTGAACTTGCGATCTCATGGTTGAGGTCAGAATGTCAACCAACTGAGCTACAAGCTCAAGCCCCAATCATGTCTAGGCAACTAAACTTGCCCTTGAACTTTGGCTGGAACGAAGCTAATCAGGGAACTTGAAGATCATATAGAAATTCTAAACTCCTGCAGTGAAAATATTCGCATTTTAAGTTCGAACTGCCTTCCACAAATGGAAAAATTATCTGTTTGTACAATATGGTAGTTTTTATGAAATTCAAGTTATGTAGTGCAGACTTAAATAGGAACGACACTATAAGTGTGTTTGGAACCGACTTTTGCTTAAGAAATGTGGTTAATGTAATATTATACTATCAAAAAAAAAAAAGATAATGTAATATTAGGTGTCCACCTCCATAGGTGTTGGTTAACCTTTTCTTTTGGTGCTGTGTGTGTGTGTGCGTGTTATCTATTTATTAAATCCAACTAAGAGTTGGTTTTCACTTGCACGAGTTCTAAAGGGACAGTCTCATGGTGGGCTACTTGAAACACGTTATCAAACACCCCCTACATGTACATAAATAGGTAAAAAAGGAGAGGGACTTCCATAAATGGCACAAAACCCTGAAATAAGCATCAATTGTATGCATGGATCATCTTAAGTCAAGGATAGTCTTGATCACAAGGCAAACAAGAATATTACTATCACCTATCATCCCATCGAGAAAGGCGGCAAGCTAGATGGGCTATGACTTCATGAATTGTTCTTGGGGCATTAGTACCACCAGCAGCAAGAAGTTCCTGAATCAAAGAATACCATCAAACAAAGGACTGAAAATTAAGTACGTTGAAAGACTCATGCAAGCAACTGAACAATAACAAACTTTGTAGTGTGTGAAGAGTATCTAAGCATAAACAAACCTGAACTTCAGTGATACCCAAGACATTTATGTTTGATGCAGATCCTTTAACGTGCAATGCAGTTATTAAAAAGTTTTGTGCTTGCCAAGATCGAAGTACGATGGGGATGTCATCCTCATCAACAAATGGATCACCAACTGATTGCCCCAAGAGCTCAAATAATAGGCCTCCTGCAACCCTAACAGGAACCTGAATAACTAAGAGAAAGCATCATCAATCAATCGAACAAGGCCCAACACCATTAAGCATCACATGAAAAATTGAAACTTGAAAGCCAAAAATGATTGTCAATTATTATCTCAAAATAATTAGGAGACACATATTTGTATCAAACAAATAAATAATACTATATTAGAGAAATATAAATCCCATTGCAAGATAGAACCTTTACATAAAACACATGATTATTCACAAAAGGAATATGATGGCAATAAAGAAAACATGACCTCCCCCATAAAATTAAAGAAAAAAAATTATATCCTACAACTCTACAAGGTAAAAAGAAAAAAAGAAAAAAAAAATTTCACCATTAAATTGGCCCCCCTCAGTTGGAGGCTTTCGGTGTCAAATCTACCACTCTAAAAAACTTGATCAGAGAAAATATGATAATAATTTGAGGATAAGTAATTTGATCAGAATTTTATTTATTGTTTATTTAAATAAGTAAATTTCCAATTTTGAAATGTTTTAAGTGAGAGGGGGTATAAAAACTGTACAATTAATTGGTAATATTAAGCACCCAATTCATAATTTATCACCACTAGTTGCCACGTTCCAACATCCACAGTCTAGTCTCTGGGATAAACTCATGCCATTGCTAATATCCACAGTATCGTGTTACAATATGGAGTATTGACATCACTGTAAATGCCCTGACCCACCACATTTTACCTTTACCAAATTTGATATTATAGGAACTTATCTTGGAACATCGGAGATGCTAAACTCTGGGCACTTCACTCACTTGTTAGTGTTATACAGATTAGCCTAAAGTTATTTAATTCCAGAATTTATACTGAAGCTTCATAGTTCTGCACATCTGTAGGTTTGCGCAACTTCATAAGTTGTAATTTGCATCCAAAACTATCAAGACAACACTCTTAAAAGCTTTGAGTTAATGCATGAGTATCAAATCAGAGATTTGACCAATACACCAAATGCCAATCATGAGATTGATTAAAGGGCCACTCCATTAAAGATAACGCTGTTGGGATGTGCCAAGAAAAAGATGGCATGACCATTAAAGATTCGTGAAACTTTCTTCTTAGACAAGTTAAAATGTTGGAGGTTATAACCATAATAACTTGACAGCAAAACCAGTCATTTCGATCAAATCCTATCAGGACCCTATAAGCAAAATACAGTTAGTGTCATTTTAACTAATATTGACTTAAAAGTAGCATGAAATATGTTAGGTCAAAGCAACCTTATTGTGCAGAATTCTGATCAGAGATCTCAAATTTCTCGTTGCTTTTTGTAGTTGTTCTCACTTACACATGGATTATTAGTTTATAAAGCATAAATAATTTCAAATTTTGGAATGAAAAGTCCAATCTGAAGAATAACTTGAGACAACCTGGTTTAAAGATATCCAAGAGAGATAAGCAAATGCCACTTTGATAATGTGTCATGACAAAGCAAAAATCTTCTATAGATAAGAATAATAAGGCCCCGAAAGTTAACTAAAGCTCGTATCAACTTAGAGTTACAGGAAGATTGATGAGGTGTAAAAGGCCATTATAGAGAAGAGGTCTTGGTGGCACTGCAGACCTGGGAACGGATAATAGGCGAGTAAAATTTTGAAAAATGTGTTTAAAAGGAAAGAAAAAAAGTAATAAGTGAGGCAAAACATTAGGTGTTAGATGAATTATACAGTAGCTTAGATACAAGAGAGGATGAGAAGGATATATATATATAGAGAGAGAGAGAGAGAGACTTGCAAGAATGAGAGAGGAAAAGTAGAAACTAAGAAGAAGTTAAAAGCCTTAGGGGCAACAACCAAAGAACCTTGGTAAGGGAGGAGGGATTAAAGAAAGGTGGAGATTCTGTTATCATTTACTTACCCATCATCACGTTACTAGGAAAAGGTGTAGAATGAATTTGAGGTTTCAGGGTGTATTAGGTTATGTCAAAAAGTGTTATTAGGATTCTTAGTGGATGGAAGACGGATGCACTTAACCCAAAAGGTTACTTGTTTTGGAAGGTGCTCCCTCTTGCTCTATGTTGGAACATCCAGGTGGAATGTAACAACAAAATTTTTGACAATCCATAAGGCATATAAGGCATCTAAAGCATATGTGTGCTTAAAAATTAAAAAAGATGCTAATCCTAGACAATCCATTTTTATTTTTTTTTTGATAAGGATCCTAGACAATCCATAAGGCATATAAACTTCCGCAAAATTAGGGATACATAATTTAAAGAAGCTTTGGCAAAGCTGAAAATAGGAAAGGCTCTAGTTCTAGAAGGTATTCCAAGGTATGGATGTGGATGGGACAAATTGGAATGTCTTGGTTAACTAAGCCGTTCAACAAGATTTTGGAAATTAAGATACCAATCACAAAAATAAGGAAAATGTACAAAATTACACTAATTATGGTGGGATCAAACTTATAAGATACACTAAGAAACTATGTGGAGAGTGATGGAGCAAAAATTTGAAACGAGGATGTCAAAGAACCAGTTTGGCTTCATACCAGAGAAGTCAACCATTGAGGCTCTCTTCTTGCTTAGACAATTAATGGAGAAATTTTGAGAAAAGAGAAAGAACCTCCACATAGTCACTTGACCTAGAATTCCCTGTGATAACAGGGAGAGGGGTACCTACTGTGATAACAGCTCGTAGCGAGTCAAGTGAATTCCCTGTTGCAGTGGGTTCGCGCCAAGGTTTAAAAAATTGTTTCGTCCGCAAATCAAATGTTTGGGGAAGATGATGACGTGGCTTACAAGATGAGGAAAGAAAGAAGGGAGCTTAGAGTAAAAGACATGTGGAAGTTGAATCTCTAAAATGGCACACGTTAAACAAATCTGATCCCCTTGTGTGTCCCATGCAACGGGGGATCCGATGGCTGTGAAAAGATGCTTGGCAGATCAACTAGCAGTGAGATTGATTCTCATCTCAAAAAACGCAAACGAATAATATTTTAAGAGGGAGGGGGTAAGTGGAGATATAAGGTTAGGGGAAGAGCTTTCTTCCAAATTCAATTTAATTCTTCTTATCTCTAGAGCTACCCAACACGGTAAAGGTGGGCATTTGTTCCTCCTACCACTATAGCCCTTCTCCCACCCATGATCTAGAGCGGAGAAACATACACCAAATAAATCTTTTAGAATGGACACCCACAAAATCATCTTTTTTTTTTCTATTTTGGAAGATAATTTAGTATTACCCCCCTAGAATGCAAAAGCAATTTGTACTACCCCCTGCGCTTTGCAACTGCCGTATTACCCCTTTGACCAAGTCCGGCCATTGACTAACAGTCCAACCCACGTGCCAGTAACTCTAAAGTAAAAAGGACTAAATTGCCCTTATCTTCAACCTTCGTTTTTTTCAAGAACCACAAATAAACCAAAACCCTATTCCCATTCAGAAAAAATAAAGTTTCAAATTCAAAAGAATCAAGACCAAGTATTAGTCCAAATATCAATTATACCGAAAGCGGTGGTTCCAACAACTACAGCCTGCATGTATCTCTCAGTTGAAGGATTGAAGGGTTGCGGGAACTTCTTTTCTCATTCTATAGTTTTTTTATTTAAACCTCTCTAAGGAAGGCACATTTTCGGTGTGGTCTTTTTACAAAGGAATTGATGAATCTACAGGTACCAATTACCCATTTCGTTTGGTATGGCGATCTAAAGTACCTACCAAAATTGCTTTCTTCACTTGGACAGCCTCTTTGGAAAAGATTTTGACAGAGGACAAGCTGAAAACCAGAAAGGTAATCATTATTGATTACTGTGTGATGTGCAGACATTCTGGGGAAAGTGTAAATCATCTGCTGTTACACTGTGATGTAGCCAGGAAGGTGTGGTCTTCTTTCCTATGGAGTTTGGAATGAGTTGAGTAATGCCGGATACAATTAAGAATTTACTTATTAGTTGGCAATCTAAAGCCTTTTCATCAAGAGGGAAGATCCTATGGAGGATGCTACCGTTTGCGATCATTTGGGGTCTTTGGAGGGAGAGAAATCAGAGAACTTTTGAAGGAAAATGTCTAGATACTCAAGCAGTTATTATTAATATCAAGGGGTCTATGTTTTTGTGATCAAAGTTGTTCCGGGAGTGCAGAGGAATTTTATTTGAAGATTTTGTTTTTAGATGGGACTCAGTGTGTTCTAGAGAAGTATGATGCTGATTGTATTTTCTTTTGTTTGTATTTTTGTTAGACATAAGTTTTTAGTTGGTCAACTCGACCCCTAAAGCTTATTCCCTTGTAATGCTTTTTTGGCTTTTTTTTTTTGATAAGTGCTTTTTTGGCTTTTCAATACATTCTTATACTTATCAAAAAAAAAAAAGTTAACAGAACGAGGTGTCTCAACTGAGACGGAACGAGACAATGGAAAAAAGTATGCCTCTCCAAAATTAAAAATTTTCTAATGCTTAATTAGGCTACAATTTATTTTTTAACATTTATATGTGCTATAAAAGACACATATACCATGAAAATAAGCTTTAAAACCAATTTTAGTACTTAAATTAGGCTTTTTGGCATGAAACGATATACATACCTCTATGTATCGTCTTGGAACACTATCGGAATGAGATGTCTTAGCCGAAATTGAACGAACTTTTGAACCTTGGTTTGCATCAAGGATCAGCCCTAAGTCTGTCATTTTACACGTTATGAATGAATTAACTTTTCTGCTCATATTCAAGAGAAGGTTCCTTGGTATATGTTATTTGCACATGATGGAACATTAGTTGATGAGATTAGAGAGGGAATAAATGCAAACTAAATATGGAGGGATACCTTAGAAACCAAGGGTTTTAAAATAAGTTGAACAAAGGTAGAGTATATACTATGCAACTTTAGAAAGGATATGCAAAGAGATGGAGACACTAGTTATGGTTGATGGGCAAGAAATACCACAAATAGCGAACATTTTTGTTATCTAGGTTTAATTGACCATGAAGAGGGAGTAATTCAAGGGGATGTTGCCCACAAAACTCTAGCTGTGTGGCTAAAGTAGATATGTGCGTCTGGATTGTTATGTGATTGATGTGTATCAATCGAACTAAAGGGAAAAGTTTATAAGACGATACTAAGACCGACTATTTTTTGTATAACACAATGTTGAGCAATCAAGAAACACATGTTCTTCGAATGGGTACAATACATATGAGGATTTTGTTTTTTGATAAGTATACATATGAGGATTTTGAGACAATGAGTGAAAAGACTAGGAAAGAAAAATCAGTAATGAGCACATCCGGGGGAATCTAGGAGCAGCCCCAATAGGTGATAGGATAAATTCGATTGAAATTGTTTTGGAGTGTTATGCACCAATGCATGCCAATCAAACTAAAGGAAAACGTTTACAAGACAACACTAAGATCAACAATACTTTATGCGGCACAATGTTGAGCAATCAATAAACAAATGTTTATAAAATGAATGTAGTAAAGATGAGGATGTTGAGATAAATGAGTGGAAATACTACAAAAGAAAAATTAGAAATGAACACATCTAAGGGAATCTAAGAGTAGCCCCCATAGATGATAAAATGAAGTCGATTGAAATGGTTTGAGTTGTACAATGAACTGATGAAGAACAATGATGGCACCAATAAGAAGGAGTGCTTTGGGGCATTCTTAAAGGACGAGAGAAGGGCCAAAAAGGACATGGATTGAGGTAGTGAGAAAATATCTAAAGATACGTGCCTTGACAGAAGATACAGGGGTATTGTGGTTTTTCCCCAAGAATATTGTAGATGTCTTTGTGTGTGTGTGTGTGGTGTAATAGGATTCATGATACCGATCCCAAATAATCAATATAAGGCAGTGTTAGAATGAACGAATGAACCTTGATAATGTTTCATTAACAAAACCACAAAGTTTCCATAGATAGGAATAATAATAAGGCTCAAAAATTGAATAAAGATCATGTCTAACTTCAGCGTTGTGGGAGGAATAAGGATTTGACCAATGATTAAATAGCAATGACTACCTCTAAGAACAATACAGAGCACACAGCACACGTATAGATGGTTGAGTCACTTTTCGATGTCCTACACCTAGGTAGGTCAAAATCAACTAGATCAGATTATCATAACCATCTAATTTATTGCATCCATTTGGAAAGGGAAAAAAAATGCCAGAGTCTAGAAGAAAATTTAAAGATTGGATTGTGCAAGCTGCAACCACTCAATCAAGTTGACTTTTAAACTAGGCGGACAACACATGCCTGATATTGAGCATATAGAAAGTCTCCTACTCTAAATCATTCACAATTATACCCACTTATTCATAAAACAGATGTTCACTTATCAAATTGAAAAGAAGAAAGATTAAATAAGGAATCCACCTCGTACAAAAGGTACTTCATGCGCTCGCTAATCAGCCGGCTTTCATTTCTCAAAGCAATACTGATGGCAGCATGTAGCCACTGAGCATTACTTAACCATGCATCGATGGACGGATGACCTGCAGCTACATGACACCACCACGTTGGCCCCGCTGGCCGTTCCCAGTAAGGAGCTGCTACATCTGCAACAGTTAGGTCCTCTTCATCATCCATGAACTCAATCGGCTGCAAGGCCCAGGTTGCATCAACTTGCACTGTTTGGACGAGTTCAGAAATTCTAGCCCAACCAATTGGTACCCACTGACTTGCTGAAAATTTCTCCATGTTATGATAACAGCCTGTGTGATAGTTTTCTCTATCTTTCTGGTCATACAAATTAGCAATTTCATTGGCTCCAACCTCTAAAAGAGATGCAGACTCCAATGAATTGTTCCTGTTCATAGTTTGAGTGGAAGCATCAGTCAGTCCACATCTAAGCACTTGCTTCTTTGGATCCTTACCATCTATTTGTAGTGTCGATGGGATCTTTGAACCAGATTTTGGTCGAATTGTCTTCCTACGGCCTCGAACAAATTCAAAAGCAAAAATAAGTCCATCTGTCCAAAGATCACTCCCAGGCATGACATCTCTGCTGAAATGGTTTTTATGGTTCTCTTGCTTCTTCATTTTATTAGCCAGGGAAGCTGAGCAATCAACACTCACGCTACTCATGTTCTATTTCATCTATGCAAAGCAAGTAAAAGCATCACCAGCTAACATTCACTCATTCATCAACTGATTCGAACCTCAAGATTGTGAAAAAGTAAAGCAGGAAGAAGTTCCTCAAAGGCATCGATTTTCTGAAACTGTTGCACTGAGGCTAGTTATCACGAAACTCATATTTTGAGACCCACCCAGATGTTGAATTTGGTACCACAGATTGTGACAACTTCCTTCTGCGAATGTTCATAAAAATGCAATTAACAAATAACTTCAGTTTCACCTTAAACATTGCAAGAAAGCATAGTTCAAAGTCTCGTTCCCTCTTGGCCGAGACATCTTGTTTTGGTAATGTACTTAAAACGATACAATGTGGTATCTATTGTCTCATACTAGAACCATAGTTTAAGTAATTTAAACCATAGTTTAAATAAAATTAAAAAAAAAAAAAACCTCCGTTACCAACGTAACGCTCCAACCCCATTACGTTTTATGGTATTTATCACTACATGTATTAACCACTGTTATAACAAAAATAACAACCGTTATAACCGTTATTTACTGTTTAGGCCCTGGTTGGTATCCTGTCTGTAGTTTGCAGTAAAATCTTTGTAGGCAAATATTTGCACCGACAAACATTGGTTGGGAAAATATTCGTATGGTTGGGGAGAGGAGAGGTACTGGGGGAGACCAAGGGGGATGAGAGACTCATTTGCCGATTGGTTGCAGCCACTTTTTGGCCGCCAACATTAGACCACTTTTTGGCAAAAAAATGATTGGGTCTAATGCAAATATTTGTTGGATGTTGCGCTACCAAGCACACGCAAATGCCGCAGAAGTTTGCGCGCAAACATTTGTTGTGCTACCGAGCAAGGCCTAGCTGAAAATTGAATTTGAAAAGAAAAAAAAAAAATCCTTCCCATTATCGTTTCTTTCCCATTCACTAGAACCAATTTTCTTCCATGAAAACATGTGTTTTACACGATACTCGATACAAATAGGTGGTCTGCTGAATGAACGGTCTGGCTCAGTAAATCACGGGAAGTTCCAATGAAGAATAAGAATCTCAAGTTGATAATATTCTGATTTTTCTAAGGTTCATTTCCACAAATATTTCTAAGAACCAACCCAAATACCAATCAGAGCTTTAAGTGTAAAATTTGTTTGAAATTTCTAGCAGTTGAGAAAAAATTTGCTCAGATTTCCAAAATAAGTACGTACGCATGCATCTCACTCTCTCTCTCTCTCTCTCTCTCATTTTTTTTCCTTTTACAGTTTTACCTACCAACAAGAGAGAGAGAGAGAGAGAGAGAGAGAGAGAGAGGTCTGGACTCTGAAGTGTGACGAAAGAAATCTAGGGTTGAGAGAGACAAACTGTTACCTGAGAACGCTTACCACCGACTGATCTCTCTATATTCAAATGGGTCGAAAATTGAAAGTGACTGTCTCGCGAAGAGAATTTCTCCGCAAACATTTGTATAGAATATAATAAGACAGAGAGAGACAGAGAGCGTGGATTTCACTCTACTCGAGGAAACTTGTAGACTAGGATACCCGGATCCAATCCGATTATGAACCTGGGCCAAACTGATAAGCCCAAACCCGACTAATTAAAGTTCTGGTAAGTTGGGTATCCATAGATAGCGATTGGGTTCGTAAAAATCCGAACCAATTTGATAATTTTGGGTCTGGAACCACTTATATTCATATCGGATCAGTACCGGATCCATGTATGCTGATCCAATTGCTTATCAGATCCAATATCTATATGTGTATTTTATTATATTGATCAAGTATAATATAATATCTATATAACAAAACACAGCGGTTGTCTCCCTCTCTTATTGGCTTCACAAAGGATGGTCAAGATCTTATCACCTCAAATGGATGGTGGATCTAAGTCACTCATACCTGATTTTGACAAACGCTTTGTCAGAGAGTGTCATAGGCACAGGCCACCTACTAGTGTTTTACAGAGTTATAAAGATAATTTTATTTTACCCTTATATGTATTTTTTTATAAAGTCGGTCTAGAACTACACGTGTGACTTATATGTAGGGCATGCAGTTGTGGGGAAAAAGATTTTTTTCTTCCAGTATGGTGGAAGTATAACATCGTCCTTCGACTTGAGAGATTACAAGTATGAATTCACGAAGGGTTCTCGCAAAATTCGCCAAGAGCTTGGGAGATCTGCGGTTTTAGATGAAGTCATCTTTTTTTATTGAGGGGAAGGTATATGGCGGTTTTTTTGTCGAGGATAAATGGTTCAAAAAGTCTGTCCGAGGTTTGGAGGAGCAGATCGATGGAGTCCATGGATCTTGAATTTGAGAAGAAAGTGTTTCTGTTCCATATAGGGAATGGAAAGTTGTGTATGGTTTGTAGGAGGTTGACTATGTCCACAACTAATTGTGTAATATAAATAATAGGTTGTGAGCCAAGCCGGTCCCTAGACGTTTTGGATTTCTTCCTAGGTGCAGGCCTGTCCTTATTCTTATTGTAGTTGATTGAATAAGGGTCTACAGGCTTTCGGTGTCACTCACTTGAGATTCATTGCGTAAAATTTCGAATTGAAACTTACACCCGATCATCCCAACCCAGCAATCTGTGAAAAAACCTTTCTCATTCTTGTAACCCACTTGGGCCGGTTGAACCAGTGACCCAGCTGACCCGGACACGGGTTGAACCAATGACCCAGGGTGGCCCACCAAGAAGTGGGCAAAACATTCATGGATCAGTAGGCCCCAAATAGTAGCCATGTGGTGGGTTGAACCGGTGACCCAGTCCATTGACCGGCTCAATGACCAGTCCGAGTATTAAAACATTGATTATGAGTGCCATAAACCAACCTACTGAAGTGATCTTGACCATCCAATCTATACATTAGGAACAAGTAGAACTTGGCCTGTCATCCGCTGCGATGACAAGGCCGCAGATCTCGGCACTTGAATTTTGTACTGGCTGACCACCTCGACCTCATCACATGTACTCAGGTAAATGTTTTTAAGATTTCTTTTTCAATTCACTGGGGTAGGTGGCAAAAAGCAGGTACTCGAGTGCTTTTTGCCACCTAAAAAAGAAATCTTAAAAAACACTTACTGTGTGGTAAGGCCGAGGTAGTCAGCTGCCATGATAGGCCCCAATCATCAAAGTTTTACTCATTAGGAACAGATTCCGCAGACTCATGAATTCACTCCAGCTCTCATCCATAGATTTCACGAAATTCAATGGTAGTTTTGCTTTGGTAAAGTAAATATATTTTGATGAATAGACAAGATAATGTGATAGAAAGTCGATGTATTTATTTATCTACTGGCAGGCAATGAGAGAGAGGATGGTTAGTAACTAGTTTGGTTTTGTATATCAAATGAGAATCTTAGCCATAAATCTTTTAGTGAGTCCCATTCCATGTTCGTTCCACAAGTGTGCTCATTCGCGCTTGTGTGTGTATAAGCATGAGAAAGAGAGATAAGTTGTGATCCAGCTTAACGGAAGCGAGAATGGATTTTCGTGGAAACGCCAGCTTAATGGGGTCGGTAACCATGCGTTAGATACAAGATCATTTGATTTGGCTTGTCCTCTTGTTTCAACTTGTTTCAAGACTCCAAAGATTGTCGGAGGATTTAAAACTGACGCTACAAGATAATTAACTTTAATGGTAGGTTGGCCATAATTCAGAGAATAATAACTCTAGTAAATTAGCGCCCTGATGTCCAAGAGTACACCTCTGGGGCCAAGCTACCATTGGTGAGCAGGTTTGGAGGCATCCCATACAAGTTCGACACGTCTACGTGGTGTGAACGATGATGGTTGTTTTGATAATTATGATGATTATGAGCAGCAGCAACCTCATCGTCATCCAATGGAAGACGATCGAAAGTGGCGTTCACGAAGGACGCTGCCATGATCACTACAGGACCTGAAGCGATGAGAGAGCCAACAACACTTCCACCTACCACTTGTCCTTGGGCCCCTGCTAAGTAGATTGTGAGGCCTGTCATCCCAGGAGGTGCTGGTGGGGGCAAGATTGACCCCAGCAACGAAACGATCTCGAAACGTCCATGGAGAGTCACGATCGCGCCAGAGGAAGAGGGTTGCCGCAAGGTAACATTTACCACACATCCGGTCCCACTAAGTACAGAGATTCCGCGTTGTTTCCTCCGGGCAAAGTTAGCTATGCTCTCACTGACATCACACCCGGAGCTCACCTCCATAGCATGTGCACGGAGAGCATTAGCACTATCTCGGGTGATGATGATGGGTGGCTTTGGCTTGTTCTTTGAGCCAGCTGGCCGACCACGAGGCCGCTTGATTGACTCTCCCTCTGCACTCATCGGTGCTGTCATTGCCGCTGTTACCTTGGGAGCTATGAGTAACCCTCTTGAATCAAGGGAAGACCTCTGGTTATTGCTCTTATCAGCTTGTGGGTTCAGATCAGTAGGAACTGCTAGATCTTCACCAGCCCCTCATGCATTCCTTGTAGCCTTCTACTTACAAATGACGATGACTCGGATACAAAATGTGTTCAGAATGGGAGTATAAGTAGGCGATTTGTGCCCATAAAAGCATAAGAAAAATTATAGAATAATGATTGGGGATTATGAAAAGAATGAAGATTAGGAGATGGTTAAGTAAAACAAACCTTCCCATTACCAACATTATTTCTCCTCACTGCCTAACTTCCAACAGACTCCTTTCATGTCATTTGTCTTGCCTAACAGATACCCAATTCACCAGTAATAATCTGTTTATAGGAAACCATCCAATTACCCACCAAAGGGAGACTCAGAGAATATATAAAAATGGAAGCACAATATAACATTAACACCATAAGTTCTTCCAGAATTGTTGATGAGCTACAATTAGATTCAAGATTTGTGCTATTAAACTGGCAAACAATTGAACTTTTTGAACGATTCCAAACAATTAGTCTGCTAGATATGGAAACAAAACTACGGTTAGAAAATATTAATATCACCATTACAGGACTCGTGTCCGAACTCCAGAGAGAGAGCCTTTGGATACTACGAAAAAGGAAAACATTAAAACCCAAATTAGAAATCGTGCTCCTACGTTATGAAAACATTCCCCGGCAATAGAAACGTAGAATACAACCTCAAGGCACATGGAAGCAGCCATTCAAGTTCTCTTTTATGTATATACAGTTGATCAGACCCGAATATTCTAACATTGTAATTATATTTGATCGAACCGTAACAATGCCTTGAGTAGCCACTTTCAAACTCACTACAAGACCCTGAAAAACCAGGAGTGTAGACAATCTATAGCTGTGTCGCCAGATCTGGTGTGATTGCTTAGATGGTGGGCCCTGAGAACCACTGAGTCCCATCATTTGAGGGCTGCTGATGTTCTTGTGACACCCCAGCCTGAGAATGGTAGAGATTCGTGTATCCTAGAGCTCCATAATGCTGTGCAGACTGCTGACTGGGTTGCTGACTCTGTCGAAATCCACCATGCTGCTGATTCTCTCCCTGGAAACTGTAATATGTGCTGGCCGGGAGAGCTGGCACTGCTCTTGAACCAGGTCCATGGACCCACACTGCGGAACTCTCATTCTGGCAACATTGAAATATTAAAACCATCAACACTGATATACTCAACTCAGATTGAGTGCGCGATCAACAAAAGATTCACAATAAACAATTAGAGATTAAAATGTGGAATTGTTAAATACCTGGTGAAGAGGGACGAAATTATTGCTGTCTTTGTACTGAGAGCTTATAACAGCATCATAGCCGATGGTTGAGCTTGCAGGGGTAGTGGAAGGATTCAGTGGAAAGCTTCCAGGAATATTAGCCGAACTCCCAAAGCCTCCATAACCAGAAGCAATAGCAGCAGATTGTGGCAAGCTACTCACAGAGACACTATTTTTATACTGTGGGAGTGTGTACTTTATGCCAGCACTGTGTACCGCTGCCGGAGATTGATGGTATGCGCTATTACCTGCGTATGATTGCTGGAAAGCAGAGGGCATATATGTATAGCTTTGAGGCAGGAAAGGGTAGCCAATCATGTTAGCAAAATGTTCCAAAGGAAGAGTTGGCTGAGAATAAGGATGCCCTGTTAGGTGTTGAGGAAATGTGGGCCCCGTGGCAATACTGGCACCAGGCAGGGTCTGCGAAGTGGGGTGAGGCGTAGAAAAAACACCTGGCCTCACAGTCTGCAAATGTGTGCAATAAAAATTATCAGAATACTGGCTAAATGTAAATCCCTAACATTTTTGGTGAATTTTATTGGATTTTAATTCTCGAATGCAAAGGGAAACTCAAAACTCAAGATCCCATTTGCTAGGTAGAGGACAGAGGTATGGCAGCCAACTAGGTCAAGTGATTCCCATGACCAATAACTTGTATTCTTTTTTGATTGTCAACTCGATGCATCAACAGTTTGAGCACCTCAGCTCACAAACTGTATGATGCAAGCCAACTTGGAGAAGTCATGAGTTACCAATTTCTAGAGATACAATAGTTTGTGCATGGGATACCTCTGGCATGGAAATGGTTGGACCGCTGACGGTAGAGACCCCAGTGCTGTATTTTGTTGACATTGACTGTGTCGCAAGATAGGGTGAGAAGGGAATATCAGACTCTCTTGCAGGTTGAACTGTTGAAGCCGATAAATTACTTGGTAAAGCATTTGCATATGCTTGCTGCACAACAATATGCAAAGTCAGGTGAGTGGGGAAAATAAGAATCTCTTGCAGATTGAACAGCACAAGCCAATAAGTTTCTTGGTGAAGTATTTGTATATGTTTGCCGTACAACAGTCAGGAGTGTTCAACATAATTCCAGTTATTCCAAGAGAGAAACGGAGAATAACTGTGGACTACAGCTTCAATAACATGAATACTACTAATATCCAAAATACAAGGACAAACAGAAATTCTAACTATTGGAACTTTAAATGGTAAGATTTGTTCTAATAGATTAAAAGATTGGTCACAATACAAGCAAATTATTCAATCAACAATGCAAATCACACTAATTAAGTAGCGATTCGTCTCACAAAAATTTTAATACGAACAACCACCTTTCTTTCCTGTATATATTTAAATGTTTCTCCTCTCTGAAGTACAAATTTGCACTCAAAGGGCTGTTTGTTTATGTCGACGGTCTTTTGGTGCATATTTAAACAGGTGACGACTAATGTCAAGTTTGGTAATGACTCGATCTTTGGGACTGCACAAAAATGTGGTTATCATGTCCAACTCCAATAAGTGCACCACACGCTTTCCTGTACGTTGCCCCACACTCATGAAAACCCACTCCTTTGGGTTTCCCGCCCAAGGTATTAAATTTTGATTTCTGGATATATTTCGACCACTGGATATAATAAAATTTCCATTGAAATAATGGAAATATTGTGAAATTTTTGTTGAAACTTTAAGAAATAATTTAAAAAAGCATAAAAATACACTAATAACTAATAAGCCATCAATTACAATAACCAAGTGTGGAAATGAATGTCCAGAGTGTTCTGTAACGTGCTGATGCAAGTACCTGAGAGCTTGACAATTAAAAAACTTTTACAATTACACGTGAAACTATAACAACCATCAAATCATGTCGCATTAAATGCGTATATCAACACGACACTTTACATTATACATAGGAAGTTCACAAATAAGAACTTATTCATTTTGATAAATAAAATTCTTATATATCTTAAACTAATTAGAAATAAAGAATTAAAGAAATACATCGTATATGCATTGCATTTGAAACACTAGAATTTCCCTGATTTCTTTACATATTTTTACTTCTTAATTTTTTAAGTATAATATAGTATTTAATTATGTTTAAGTGCTGAAAATGATAATCAATCAAAATTCATTTACATTAATGACTGAGTTTCATATATGATTCACAAGTCATATGTACTATTAACTTATAATATTTGCCAAACTTAGTATTTATTAAATACTTGTAAAATAGTTTTGAAAAAACAAATAAAATAAAGATAAAAAAAAATGAATCAAGTCGTAGATCAGATTAAGTTATACAATATATAATTCATTCACAGACTTTTCAGGTGAAAACAAAGATAATTAGGGTTTTCCCCAAACTTTAGAAATTTTCACCCTAAAAATCCTTAAATATGTGGAACAATCCAGTGTAAACACAACATAGATCCATAGATCTGATGCATCTACACCACTGAACTCTATTTCTAACAAGAAACTACGAAAAGTTATATTGAAAGAATTGTTGTTACCTAAAATTTTTAAAAATCCCCAAATTTCGGTTTGATCTGTTCCACTGATCGTATGAGAGATTTTTTAAACACATAATCAATGTGAAATGGTCGTTTTTGGTTTAAAGATGAATAAGAATTCAAAGTTTTGCAAAAATATAGAATTTAAATAGGTTTACTGTGTTTAGGTCGTCAAAATATTTCGATTGAAAGAATGCAGTTTTATACAATGTTTTAGGTTGAAATGTTATTGTCTTCAACATTTATTGTTCTTTTCGCGAAACAATACAGATTTCAACCTGTATGGTATCTTTCCTATCGACCCCTATGGAAATTGAAATACATTACGAAATCTTTCAAAAAATAAAAGAAATCTTTTCCCTAATCTATACAGAGAATATCTTTTGGTGCAAAATACTGCCTCATAAACAAACTCACAAACATATCAAAAAAAATCATTTTGCCAACAATTGACAGCCCTAGATAACAAAATTCAGTGTCATTTGAAGATATCATAAATCCATCAAATAACATGTTAATTATCTCAACGTCTTCTAAAGTTCATTTATCCTTATGTGTGCTCCTCCCCAATCTAAGCTTATAAGCTTTAATAAATCATTGCAATTGTTGGTCTTCAGAGGTAAGACCATCCATTGTTGGTGTAACAAAACAATGTTGTTCTGATGGAACAGTTTTGAGTTTGACTGGAAGCATCTACGGTTTCCCAAAGAAGGGGTTCTCCAATTTACTCCGTAGTTCACACACTACCAACTAAATCAGCAAAAAAAAAAAGATATTTCCCTAAATAGTAACATGTTCCATGAAGGAAATGTCTAATAAGATCAACATTAGAAACCATAAACAAATTGGTAAAAGAGTTCAATAGAGTCTAGGAATACGGGAGAATATATAAAGTGTGCTGATTCATAATATTTTTTTTTTGATAAGTTGTTGATTCATAATATTTGTTATGGGAGTCATTGAGAAAAAATTCAGACAACAAAAAACAAAATCAGATAACAAGTATGGTTTCATGCCAGGGAGGTAAACTATTGTGGCTATCTTCGTACTTGGACGATTAATAGAAATGTTTCAACAAAAGACGAAGAATTTATATATGATTTTTATTGGTGGGTATTAGGGGAAAAAAGGAGTCTCAAGCAATAATACTGACATTATTAAGGACATATATGATGGAGCAATAACTAGTGTGAGAACAATTGATGGGGATACAAGTGAGTTCCTAGTTACAATGGGTGCATAGGGATCTGCCCTAAGTCCCTACCTTTTTACACTAGTTATTGATGGATGACTTGCTCAAATTCAAAGAGATGCCCCTTGGTGTATGTTAGTTGCAAATGTAGTATTAGTTGATGAGACTAGAGAGCAAGTAAACTCAAAACTAGAACTGTTGAGAGATACCTTAGAAACCAAGGGTTTTAAGATAAGTGAGATCTAGACAAAATATATGCAGTGCAACTTTAGTAAGGACACTCATAGGGATGAGATGTTAATTAAGATCGACAGGGAAAAAATATCCCGAAGTGATTACTTGTATTATTTAGGTTCAATTATCCACAAAAATGGAGACATTGGTGAGAATTTAACCCATAGAGTTAGTGTTGGGTGCAAGGTATAAAATTACATTTATTTCCTAATATATTTCGGAATTTTGGATGCCGACACGAAATATAGGCCCTAGGGGAAAAAAACCCTCCAAATCTGATTTTTTTTTCATTTCATCTTCTCTCCTTTGATTCTTCTGATAAAAAACTACCACTTCATTCAAGAAATTGAGGAGAAAAAACTCTTGGATTGATCGGGACAATGAATCCACCCATTTTGGGATTTTTTCGCATTACCAATGTAACTATAAATTTCTTCACTTCAACTCAAATGTTTTTAGGTTTCTTGCTAGAAATTGATTGTTAAGATGTAAACGCATTAGATCTATAATGCATTGACACTGGATTTGTGCACAGATTGAAGAATGATTGGGGTGAAAAAAACCAAAATTTAGGGAAAACCCTAATTTTGTTGGTTTCACCCTAAACACCCATGGTTGTACATGAATTAATTATATATTTCAATTTAACTCAATCAACAACATAGTTGGGTTAGTATTTTATTTTTTTCTTCCAAAAAAGATTTAAAAATTCAAAAAATTAGGCAAATGCTCCAAGTTAACAGTGGTTTTCTAAAATTATATAGTATATTACTAGTGTAACTGATACCTTTATTATAAATAATTATTCATTTTAAATAATAATAATTTAATTAAAAATAGTAATATTTCAAAAAATTATAGAACATTAGGGAATTTGTTTAAATCCATGCATATGTGATGCATTCTTTCTTTCTAATTCGTTTAATATTTCAGTACTTCACTTATTAAAAATTACAAAAATGTACAAATATACATGAATTTAATAGTTAAAAGTTTATAAAGTTTTACGAGCTGCGATTTCACATGTTGTGCTCTTTTAGGGTAGTTCAAGTGTTGTGAATTGTGAAACTTAAAATGGATTTATTCCAATCTTTTTTTTTTTATAGGTAAGCCTGTTTTTAAGGAGATCAGTAACTCGATGAGGGCGGGTTTTGATTTATTCCAACCTTGCTAGTTGATGTATGATATTTTAGCGATTGGTATTTATTTGAGTATGTTGGTTGTTAAGAGGATAGAAATAACCTAATTATTTTGATATTTCTCTATTACTCAACTAACTCACAAAATATTTAAGAATGCTGCCCCAAAGACCACAAAATGAGGTTGGCAACTCTTCCACTATTGCACCAAGTGCAGTTATTAAACATATTTATAGTGTGCATAGTACTTCCTGTCACGGTGGATCACAGCCACTTTTTTTATAAGTAAGAAATAGATTAAAAGGAGAGGGGAAACCGCAAAAGGAACATACAAACACCAAAAAGGAGAGAACCAATTCAAGGAGAAATGAGTTGTTCACGCCCACTTTCAAAAGTTGTTCAGAATGTTTAAAAAAAAAAGCAATTTTCAAGTTTCTTGGGGTTAACTCTTATTACCAACAAATGTTTAATATGAATCTTGAACCCATGGCACCACCATCACCAAGATATGATCAAGTTAGTGGAATAATATAAAATAGATGAAAACAAAAATATCCCTCCACCGGCTTAAGTTGGTGGAGAAATAAAAGATGATAACAACTTAAATGAACTCAATGTGACTATGTGAAAATATTTGATAGTTATAATCATTTCCAGTTGTAATTATAGTTGTTCTTAGCTGTCAAACTCTCAAATGCTCACCTCATCTAATGCAGGGGCATTTTCACACCGAGCTCGAGTGGGGCAGCCTGCGTATATGGGGCACACTAGGGGTGGGATGGCCCGTGTGAAATGGGACCCACGAAAGAGGGTTCGACCGAGGGCCTAAATCATGGGCTATGAGATAAAGGAATTTAACCTCACGCTACCAACAGTCGCGGCTTTTGGGGAGTATTGGTTAGATGTCCTGCATCAAAGTGGTATCAGAGCGGGAGGTCTCGTGTTCGAGTCTCCTCACCAGGGGTGATTAATGCAAGGGCATTTTCACACCGGGCTCAAGTGGGGCAGCCTGCGTAATATGGGCACACTCGGGGTGGGGTGGCCTGTGTGATATGGGCCCACGAGGGGTCGTGTCGACCGAGAACCTAGATAGATCCTATGAGATAAAGGAATTTAATCTCACGCTACCAACGGTTGCGACTTTTGGGGAGTATTGGTTAAATGTCCTGCATCATCATCATATAACAAATTGTCATTCATTTCCACAATCCATATGGTTGCTTATGAGTGTGTTTTTTAGATTGTTTTAGCATTTCCTAAATTTTCCACAAAAATTTCCATAACGTTTCCATCATTTCCAAGAAAGATGTTTTATTTCCAAACTGGTTGAAATATTTCCATTTCCAGGCTGGTGGAAATAAATCTCAAAATCGAAATTTAAAACCTTGGTTGGGTGGCTAAAGTGAACATGTTTCTTGATTGCCCAAAACAGAAGAGATGAAGATGTTGAGATGGATAAGTAAAAAAGCTAGGAAAGATAAAATTAAAAAAATAAAACATATATAGAAATTTAGGAATAGCTCCAATATGAGATAAAAAAAAAAAAGTGAGTCAATTGAGATGGTTTGGGCGTGTGAAACGACAACCAACAATGGCACCAATGAGGACTGCTTGAAGACATGCCTTAACTGAAGATATAGCTCTTAATAGAGTCGAGTGGCGAAATAGGATTTATGTTGCCAACCCTAGATAGTTAGGATAAGGCATAGATGATAATGACGATGATATTATATATAATCATGTCATTGAAATCCATAATGGATTAAGGTCATTATAAGGGCTTAGAGATGGAAAGTGATTCTTGTGGCATTACTTTTTCGGCCACAAATAGAAAGGAAAAGTTGTGGAGATTTGCTTTCGAAGCCATGGACTCAAAATCTTTGCCTCCGATCTCTAAGGACCATTTATCAAGGTCTTAAATTTTAATACAGTGTATATTTTGGTCAGCTCAAATATAGAAACATTTCGTGAATTTCTCATCAATGTGGAAATATTGTAAAATTTAATGAGACTGGAAATATTATGGAAATCATGGAAAAGCATAGGCAATATGCATTTATATCTTGGAAAATGATAAAACAAGCATTAACACATAGTGACTCATTATAATACAATAGGCAACCATCAAGAATAAGAGAAGAAAGATCAATAGTGTTTGTTACGTACTGACGCAGGTATCTGAGAATCAGATTTACACATGGAAATATTTATAATCATGGCATTTAAGTACATAAAACAAAACACAGCACCTTACGTCCTAAGGAAGTCATAACCACATAAACCAACCTACGACTCATTTTCCTTTTAATGAAACTTACTACTTATCAAAAAAAATGATACCCGGATACTTGTACATGGCCATCGTATCTGTGTCGACACGACACAACACCGGACACTTCACCGACACGTATCCTTCATAAAAAGTTGAACTTCTTTTAAAAAAATGAAAATTTTGAACTACAAAATAGGATCCGTATCCGTGTCCTTGACTTTGGAAAATGTCGAGGCGTATCCCCGCTTCTCGTATCTAACAATTAAAACTATAGGTAATCAATTCCCCATTTCACATCTTATTCACAATGAATTTATTAATCTCCATACATTATATATACATATTAATTACTTTTTATATATTTTTGAATTCTAAATTTAAAAAATGTATATATTTTTTTGTCCTTTCGGTCCCCATGGAAATGGAAATACTTCAGTCTATTTCATGAAAATATGTCAAAATTTAATGCCATGCATTGATGAATCAAATAAATATCGCCCTTAGGTTCAAGATTTAAAATATCATTCCATCTCATTGTCTCAGTAAGCTAACAAAACGAGACATCTCGGCCAAGGCAGAACGAAACGAAACGTAACAATGGAAAAAAACACTGTCTCAATAAGAGAATAATTTTTTAATGCTTAATAAGGCTACAAATTTTTTTAGCATCTATATGTTTTATTAAAATACACATTCCATAAAAATAAGTATAAACCAATTTTAGTACTTAAATTAGGCTTTTGGCATGCATGAGACAATACATTCTCCGATGTATAGTCTCAATGTCCTACTGAAACGAGCCATTTCAATCGAGACGGAACGAGATTTTGAACCATGGTTGGGATGACACTCAAAACTCATCCTCCTCTAACCAACAGTTGCAAACCGTGGTCCGGCTCTCTTCATAGAACACCACTCCCTAAAAGTCGACCCTAAGCCCCAATTACGGGACTGCCTTGCTCTACTTTTACTAGTGCATCTCTATCTTGTCATCAAAAATGTGATTGTTCCTCTCTTTCCATATAACCGAACAAATAGTGACTGGGAGAATCCTCTATGGGAAATGGCCACGAATATACTAAAAGCATACAAAGCCAACCGAGAAGAAGCTTGATCATGTCCGTGTTAGACAATTCTCCCTTCTATCCATGCCAATAACCTCAACCCCATCCTATGACGATGTGTGCACAACTGATGTTAGCTTGAACTAAAAAATGTCCTAGATATGTTCCTATCGCACATCAGAACTACCTTTATAGAAACCCTCAGAATGTTCATCACCATCCGCAAGCACCATCTCTCCGGAGCTTAGAGGTTGCTTTTTTATGCTTTCGTGTTCAGATGGGATGAGTTGATAGGAGTCCTCTCCCTTGTGAGAAGTGTGCACTTTTTGTTTGGAGGATCCGGTAGGTTGTATTCTGTGGGGTTTTCCCCTCCTGATCCTATTAAAGATTTTGAAAACAACGTGGCAGCTCACAGAACCATAAGTTCATAACAAATTGAACAAAGATGCGAATTTTACTAGGCAATGAAATTGACTCTTAACAGACTTAAGCCCCCGAGAAATTGAAGAAAGAAGAGTTCGTTTATTCCAACACATCTTGCTTCATAAACTTAAGGTGTTACACCAAAATTGCTCTGCATGATTTGAATCACCATGTGAATATGTATAGAATGATACTATTCTAATATTGTCAAGAAAAATACATTTTACTAAGAGCTTGTTAAAATTTAACCCTGGCCAAGAAAGCACAAAGATTATGACAAGTGTAAATGGCTGTAGAGTTATTACCACTACACTTGAAAAAGGTGCAAGATTCTGCATCTGAGAGATTGTTTGTGCATAAGAGTACGCAGCATTCGGCTGTGTAGTATTATCGAATGTGTAACCGGGCACAGAAGATGGAAAGGTGTACTCATGCCCATGTGTAGCTTCAGCAGTATCCTGCTTCATAACCTCAGGTTGTGAAGATGAAGGCAAATCATAACTTCCATCACCAGCACCAGTTCTAGGAGCTACATTCCCATCTGAGGTGGATCTGAGCTGCTCCGCTCGAAAGTACTCGGGGTCTCTGCCGCAAATAAATGCATAAAACATCATAAACAATCCACAAGTAGGATATAGGCATAAAGCTGTAAAAAATAGTGCATACCTGGTGTCTGAGTGTCCAACCGATGAAGCATCTGCTCCTACAGAGGCCTCACCCAAGTTACTTTTCAGGGATTTAGATGCAAATGGCCCAGGAAATGTCGCACTAATACCAGATCCAAAACTACCAAAGCTCAAGTGTGAACAGTCTGCATTTGGGACTTGCAGGTGATCTGGAATTATTACAGCAGGACTATCCTCCGCAGGAGATGCCCCTAACTCCTCATTCCGTAAACTTAGTTCTTGTAAGTTTGCAGCAGCTGATGATACTGCCACACTAACATCCTCAACTGAAGACACGGAGTAATTTGGAATAGAAAATTGAGAGCTGCCACCAATTCCTGGAAAGAAACCTATGAACATTCAGGTAATTACAGAAACAACAAATACAACTTTTCATTCAGGATAACAGAAAAAAATTATAAATTACTCGAATCACCTACAAAGAGTGTTCAAACTAGAAGGCAAACATGAGCTCTACTTTTGCACAATACATGGATAGTAGTGTTAATGTATTGTAAGGCAGTCATGTTAGAAGGGTTCCTCATTTGGACCTACATATTTGCACCCGACAGACTGTATTTTGAACAGGAAAAGATCATCTGTAGGTAAGAGGATCTTTCATCATTTTTTGATTCTCCAACTCCAGCCATTAAGCTGTAAGCAATTAGAACCAACATTCAGGAAGTCTTAAGAGTGCTTTCAACCTCAATGCTCAGATTACTAGAGATTGAAAAGCATCTAGGAACATAAGTACATGGACTTCTTGTGGGACACTCTTTTTTTCTTTTTATGGGAGCTGTCCTACATATTTGATCGTCAACTTATCAGTTATTCCTTCTCTTTAAGTTGTCCATCTCCATAATGCAAAGAGAAGCAAACTCACAACCGATTACCTTGTGAAAAGAAGAAGCTAAAAGATCACAATTGAACATTAAAGATACAATATTGCAACTTTCTGTAATTTTTAAACAGAAATAAATTCCGCAAAATATTTCTGTTTTCTAGGTTACCGACATGAAAGAAAACATGAAAAAAATGATAAATTTCATGCAATGTTTCCATACATGTCCAAATATTTCGCGTATATAGTAAATTTCCATCAATTGACAGTGTAAATATGTATTATTTCGGATGCAAGATCGAGGTAGGTACCCCACCTAAGAATTGTAAGATCGAGGTAGGTATGGTTTAAGTTTATATTATATTTTGAATAATAATATGTCATGATTATTTGATTTACATGTTCTTTTCCCCATTGTTGACTGTGAAATTTTTATATATATGAGTTGTTGATTCTTATGACGATTAAAATAACATGATGAAGTTGATCTATAAATTTTGATAAAATTATCTTATAGGAACCATGTTATCACATTATTTTATTAGCCTGTGTTGTTATGGAGTAACGATGCATGTTTAGACATATATATACATTCGTTCAGATTTTTTTTGAGGTCTGATTGACCTAAAAGTTGTGATCAGATGCCTCTATTCCTATGATTTAACATATAAAAATTTCAGATCGATCCAACATTCGGATCTTGAGATACGGATTTGATCAGACTCCTTCCGAAGTCTGGTCGACCTGAAATTTTGCGAACAAATGGATCTATGTATCTGATCTGACAAACTAAAACTTCAGATTGATCAGACGGCCAAATCGCAAGATACGAATTTGTTCAGGACCTTCCTGAAATTTTTTGAGCATACTAAAATTTCAGATCGATCCGACGGCCAAATATCGAGATACGAATTTGTTTAGGCCCTTCACGAAGTCCGATCGACAACTAGATCTTGAAATATTAATTCATTGGGACTCTTACCAAAGTCCGATCGATTTGAAATTTTTGGGCAGATTACTGTATTTGGATTGACATAATGAAATATTAGATTGATCTGGTGTTTATGTCTTGGAAAATAAATATCGATTTAGTGTTTAAAATAGAAAAATTTCACTGATCTGAAAATCTGAGAAGCGATTTATTATTTTGCATTTCAGGAATCTTACGCATATTACGAATATGAAGTACTGTTATTTTCTTCACTTAGTTTGCGGAAGGCCCAAGTTGAATCAAACTAGTCTCCTATTCACTTGGTTGCGCGGGGGGCAAGTTGAGGTCAGACTAATTACTTTATATTATTCCCCAGAAAGAGCTTCGGAGGTTAGCTACGCTCCAGAGGGGAACACAAAAAGGAGACCCTCATGGATTAAGCGTTTGGGTTAGCGTGTCATAACGCACTTATCATTGATTTATATATGCGATTTATGAATTAATTACCTTGTATCTGTATTTAATTCTTCATTGATATTTGATGTATGCCTGATTTAATGAAATTCCAGTGTTATTCTCTATGCATAATTGTATGTTTAACTTGTAAGTAGTATGGTACTTTACTACTGAGCGTCATTGCTCACGGCCTTTTATGCCACAAAATTCTAGATGTAGCAGAACAAGATCGCTTAGAGAACGATCATCAATGGGATGATGAAGATTACTTAAGAGATGACACTCAATGGTAAATGAGCATCATGAGATGGAACCGACGGAAGAACAAACTTAGCTTAAATATTTTTACTTTATTTCAGTTATTAATAATGTAATCGAACCAGTTATGATTGAAGGTCTTCGATAGGATCTTTTAAGGAATAAATTAGACATTTTGAGTAACTTAGATTCTATTGGATGTACTAGACTGTGAAACATCATTTAATTCTAGTTTTATCACACCTAGATCTTGGGTAAATGGGTCGACCCTCGGGTATTCTGGTCGGGTTATCGACCCCAGATTTTGGAGCTTGACAGTACTTAAGCATCTTGTTATCGTTTCTTGCTATAAATAGATAGATTAGGTGTAAATGCATCAAATCTATGAATCTATGATGCATTTACACTTGATTTGTACACGAATTGAAGATCATTTAAGGTAAAATTTTGAAATTTGGGGAAAACCCATATTTCATTGGTTTTTACCCTAACCATCAATGATTGTGCATAAATTGATTATATGTTGCATAACTTAGCCCGTCCTACAAGTTGGTTGGGTTAAATTTTCTTTCCCCAAAAATATTTAAAAATTCAAACAATTAAGTAAATGTTATAAGTTAATAGTAAATAGGTCTTCCAAAATTATACATAATATTAAGACAGTAATGTAAGTGACAAAGAATTCGTTAATACATTTAATTTATGACTTTGTATAATTAGCAATTAAATAATAGTTATCTAATTAAATAATACCATGACTGACTATCAAATACCTACCTCAACATATTACAGACCGCTATGGTCATTCATTTCCACACTACGTATGGTTGCATATTATGGTTTGATAGCTTATGAGTGTTTTTATACTTGTTTTATCATTTCCCATTTTCCACAAAAATTTCCACAATATTTCCATCATTTCTGCATTTTCCATCATTTCCACAAAAAATGTATTATTTCCACATTAGTCGAAATATTTTCATTTCTGGACCGGTCAAAATAAAACTTGAAACCGAAATTTATTTCCTTCATCCCAAATATATAGTGGCTATTAAAATCTGGCAGGGAATATCCATATTCGCATGTTAATGCGAAGCCATATGGATAAGTATACCATATGCTATTCTTTTTATCTTCTAATATTGCCATAACCGCATAGTTGCACTCGCAACCATCATATCCTTACAACTGCAACCCATGTCAGAAATCTTACTAATATAAAGCTAGTTATGTTAGCAATATACGATGCCAAATCTCAATTCAAATAAAACACATAGGAACAAGGTTCTAAAATTCAGGCAGTAGTCGGAAAACTAAGAGGCACTTATCAGACTTGACTAGCCACCTGGCATGTAAGTAAATGGCAAACAAAGAAATACTAGAATTTACAAAGTGCTTTCAGCACACACTCCAGTGATTAAACAGAGAAAAATAGTCAAATGAAGTGGAGGTTATTATAATTCACGCAGAGTTCACACTTCAACTTCTTGAACTCAGATTCTTTGACCTTAGGATGGGTCAAAGTCAACAAGTAAATCTCAACTTATCTGACACATAGGAAAATAGAACTGCTGCGAATCAGGGCAAAGTTGCAGCTGGAGTTGACTCATTACTAGCATGCTATGTAACAATGATATGTCACTTTAAGAGTTGCCGTTTCAAACTCGTATCAACACGGATATGAGTGTCAAACATTCTAACACATCTTGTCTTGATAAGCACAACAGTGCCACCTTTAGTTTAATGATTTTTTATTAAAGAAAAATGATTTCTAAAAGAGGGCTGGTATGTTCTGTTCTTTATACAGTACTAGGCTAAGTTGTTAAAACTCAGCTGTAGTTGTTTCATAGTCTCCCCACTTATAATCTACTTATATCTATTATGTTATTGAATAACTCTATGGCATATGGAAATTTTCTTTTTCATATATTTCTTTCAGTAATTTTATTAAAACAACTTCTGGTTAGTACTAGAATATTATATTATAATATGTGTACGGTCTATTGGCGTGTCTATGTTTTGGGCATTTCAAAGGTACCATATCAGACACCTCGTATATGCATCAGACACTAACATGAGTGTCCATTTCATTGTTACATAGCTTACATGGGGACTATGACATTGGTGACTGTGCCACCCAAACACTTCAAAACGGTGTTGTCATATCCATGACCAATACTTCAATTTTGAGGGTACATGTCATACCCATGATGTACCCACATAAATAAATCATCAAGTTCTAAGCTAATTTACAGAATTTCCAACATTGGTCAAAATAAGCATACTACTTGGGGGTAGGGGTGGGGGTGGGGGTGGTGAAGAAAATAAAAAGAAAAGAAAAACTACAGAATGTAAAGAACAATAAATAAAGAGATAACTGCAGAATTTAAAGAACAATAAATAAAGAGATACTTGCAATAACCAGAAAAGAATCCCTGTCTAAGTACCAAGTAGGGAACAAGTATAGTACTTAAATAAATACATTAATTCAGTCAAATGAAGAGTGAGTGTTGAGGCTTTTGTTGGTTTTCATTTTTTTATCGGTCCAACACTTCCATTCTAATTGAAATGCTTTGCACGCATAAAATATTGCAACAGATATGTGAAATATGATAAAAATAATAACAAATATAATAAATAAATCCCACAGTTCGATTTAGAATGTCTACCTTCGTGATGCTCAAAAGCATGCCTGTGAGACTGGTAGGAATTTGCTTTATTGAATGAGTCATCGTCAAAATGAGATGCACCTCCAGAATCATCCTCCATTATCTGTCTACTAGATGCAAAAGCAGATCCAAGGCAGTCTGAATTAAAATTTTCAACAGTAACATCTCCCTCTGTTACTCGGACCTCATCTGACTCAGACCTTAGATGCAGATTAGATGAAAGAGATGGGTCAGCATACATATCGGAGGCAGCAGATGGTTCCAAGACAGATGACCCAATTGCAGCTGATTGCTCAACCACGGGCCACTCATCGTGAGAGAAATGCTGGCTTGCAACAATGCCTGGTTCATGGATTGTCCCTGAAACCTTGGAGGCAGGATCTTGAGATGAATGCAAATCATGGTGTGATTCTGATGGTAGAGGTGCAGGAACAAGGGGATGTTTGACACTGTGGTGGGATGTGTTAGGTGCAACCACATTAAGTGGAGAGTAAGAAGTCTCAGTTGACACAATCGATGTGCTGGAAGCTTTGCCATGCGGCCTGCCCATCTTCACAATGTCAGCCATTGAAACTTGACCTGGGATCCCCAACCAAGCAGGTTGTGAGGAAGAAGAGATGACATCACCAGTGCCCATTGTCTGTGTTTTATTTTCAGCTGTAACAGAATCACTGCAACAGATATTAAAAGAACGTGTCAACAAGCAACTCGACATTTAAGCCAAGCAGAAATTGGGAAAAAAAAAAGAGGATTGTACAACATACTCGCATGCTTACAATACATGTCATTCCCCAGATAGATAAATGATGCAGGACTAATGATATGACCCTAACTAATGAAGCTGAGATTAAAAAAAATTACTGAGAATACTAACAAACAAAATGAATTAGCTGTAGCTGATCATCATGAAAATCATATAAAAATCGTCATGGGGTCTTACGCAAAGTCAGGATCATGCCACAATGTAAGCCTAACAAAATTAATAGGCGAAGGTTTATGGAAGTTTGGCTTCTGCTTTCCTAAGCAATCAATCCAATAATTAATTAAGAGTTCCTAAAACCATAATCCAGGATTTTTAGAAGTTTTTAAAGCCCAATGGGTTTAACCGATCAAGTGTTTAATGCATGGGTCACAAATCAAGGCACAGGGTTGATCAAAAGCGGATATATGGATTCCAGCAACCTTAATTTAATTATTCATGGCTCACATATATAATCAAGGCCAGGATAATTATCAGATATGATGTGCGAAGAGATCCGAGCAATCAGGACGAAAATCAGGTCAAATCGGACGGGAGACTAAATGGATGATTGAGATCGAGACATAATCTGGGCTCCCTGATGTAACCGCCCCCTGTAGTATATCCTCATGGAGGTTCGGTCCAAGTTTGAATCGATTTTTTCTTTTGATAAGTAAGTTTGAATCGATTCCGATCGCTTGTTTGGTCGGAATCTTAGTTCTCCCGGATTGAAAATCAAGTTTGGGGTTTGGGGCTAATATTCAAGTAACAATCTAATTCACAGATAAAGCGTTCCACAAATCCAGATCAAGTGATGAATCGGTCATGAAATCCAGGGATTTGAAGATTGATTACAGTTGCAAGAATTCAAAAGAATCAAATACCTATACGTGGGGGTTCACGGAGAATACTTGGAGAACACGCAATTAATCACACCTTTGGCCTCACACCAATCCTATCTCAGGGAGAATGCTCAAAAGAGACTCAATATTCATTTATTATTCATTAACTTCTCCAAATAAGTGGAAACAAGCATATAAGGGACTCTCTAAACCCTAAGATTAATCCGAACTATTGAAATTAATCAATGGCTTATATTAGATACTACAAATATAACAAAATACCAAAGGTAACAAACATAAAAATACCCAATACCTCCCAAAGATAAATCGTCCTTCTCTAATGCCCAAACGTGGGTGACAAAAAAAATAAAACAAAATAAAATATGAAGAAACTAAAATAAAGGTGCCATCCAAGGATGCTCCAATCACGCTCCAAATCCATAAAGATGCCCTCCAACCATGCTCTAAATCCATCCATGTGCACATCTTTCCAGTGCGGGGTCTTCAGTGATGTGTCAATTGCACACATGGGTCTTCAATAATCCATGCTAGCATCCCACTATGACAAGTGAGCCTGCTGCTTCTTCTTCCTACATCTCTGGTAAACCTTGTACGGCTGGATGCCCACATCAATAAAAGTAACATAAAGGAAATTGACCATCAAATTCTAAGTGCACCAATACTTAACAAAAAACATAACTACATGCCTCCAGCATGCACTAGCATTTTCATCTTAGATTTCCAAATGGGGGAAACAAAGAATTATATGGCCTATTTGAGTTAAGGTTTCAATTGTGAAGCCCAAAAAGCTAAGCCAAGATGGGGAGTTACATGGCCAAACGAACTATGGTGTTGTTTGCTAGTTCTGTTTCTAAGGTGACCCTTGAAGTATCTTCATGTCATCACATTATTCAAGAAAAGGTAGGAAAAGTCAGCTAGATCAAATTGATACCACCAACCTCATGTTGTTCAGCCCCTTGCCAACTGCACTGATGCAAAAGAAAATATTTGAACTTGGTTCTATTAAATGGATTCATTATTTCTATTTATTCACTTATATGAACAATGTTGTTGTTGATATAAGAGTGATGCCGCCAGCCAAACCGGTGGCCCAACCAAAGGCCCATGATCAGGCCCAACTAATATTTTAAACTCGGACTGGTCATCGACCCTGTCTAGCCATCGGGCCAAGTCGATCTAGTTCAATCGGCGAGGATCAACCAGTTGAACCGTAACATCAGCTGACATCATTAATAATTTTCTTTAAAAATCATCTAAATCTATTGAAAAATAAATAAAAAACAGTTCAAAATAGGTGGCTTAATTAATTTAGATTTCAGAGAACAGAAACTAATAGTAAAAAATTAACAAAAGTATAACCATAGGATATAATCATAAAAAAGAAACGAAAAAGAAAAGGACTGTTGGTTGATCTTCAGAAAACAGAAAGAAACACAGAAAAGACAATAAATAAATACCATGAGAAAATATTAAAAAAGGCATAATAACAATACATGGACAAAATAATAAATAACAAGAAAAACATCGAGTAAAGTAGTAGATAATCAAAAGAACAAAAAAAGGGAATAATACATAATAATAATAAAAAAGAACCAAACCCCTTGCATATGGAGAAGCAGTTGAGTGGATAATACAAAAAATAAAATAAAAGAAATTGAAGTAGCTAATCCAACGGAAAAAAAATTTGGTATAATAAAGAAAAGATCTGAACCTCTTGCATATGGACAAGGGTTGAGTAGATAATACGGTAAAATAGTAAAAAAAAAATGAGTAGAATATTGAATAGTCAAAAGAACCAATAAATAAATAAAAGGTATAAGAGAAAAACAAAAGGAATAGAAGAAAAGAGATGAAATATGAGATTTATGTTTTAGAATACAAGCCTCCAACTTCAAGCTCCACACTCCTTAATCTTCACTTCAAGCCATAAGCGAAATGAAGGAAGTTTTAAGATTTTATGTTTCGTTGTAGCTTTTTAGTTTTTAACTTCTAAGTTTTAGCCCTTAAAGGTATGATGCCAAAAGAAAACAAAAGCCATTAAAAGAAAAAGGAAGTTTACATAAAAAAAGGGTTTAATTACGTGTTTCACAGACCCGGGCAGTTCGATGTCAAACCGTCTTGGTAGAACGGTTCACCAGTTCACCGGTTCGACCGGCCAAGTCAAGCCAGGTCTTACAACACTAGGCCCAACAGTCTCCAATAGACTGTCCACTCGCAAGTGGGTTTTTGACCCCACTATCCAAAACCGGCTTGCAATATGGATTTTGGGGACCATTCGTCCATCCCATTACGGATGACTCAACCGCACATATGGGTTCTCTAAATTGGATTTAGTTTCTAAACGCTTAAATTATTAGCTTTTCCAACTTAAGTCATGATTCTAGAAGTCAAAGTCCCAGTTTAATTTGTTTTTATTGCTTCTAGGTCTATTTGAGTCTTTATTAGCTTCTAATTAGTTCAACGGTAGTACGTGTGTAAAAAGTATGCAATTAGATCAGGGAAGTCCAGATTCTAGTCTTAAGGGAGTTTCTTTTCCATGTTTAATTGGAGTTTGAGTAGGATATCTTGGGGGCTGCTATCCAGCACCTCTATAAATATCCCATGTACTCCTCTACTTTTTTACTCGATAATAAGTTAGTTTTATCAATAAGAAAGAGAAAGAGAATTAAGGAATATCATCCCGATATACAAAAAAGACCAAAGAGCGTCATCTTTAGTCAGCCTACTCGCTTAGTCTATGGCACTCGTACACATATGACGGTCTATGGTGCTTGTACGCATATGGATGTAGAAAATATCCGAGCTATCAACAATATCCCTCATGTAATCGGCAAGCCTTCAAAGGCCCACGGCCTTGCCCTCCAAGGCTCCAACCATGTCACCACACAGACCGTGTCGCTTCCTACAATTATCAATCCCTCAAAATAGTCTCCATAAGTTTTCAATCTTCATAAGAGCATGAGCCTCTGCCTTGTTTGAGACTTAAAGCCCCAACCAGATCCAGAAAGACTTTGAGAGTGACGCCTATAGAATTCCTAAAGACAACACCAAGCCCAGCCTTCCCCAAAATGCCAAAAGAACAACCATCAAATTTTAGCTCGATTCTACCCGGATCCAACCCTCACAAAGACAGTTCAACCATTTCTTACCGTCCAGAACAACTTACAAGGATCTCAAACTACCTTATGCTCAAAGTTGGACAAAAATACACCTTGAAAAATCTTTGAGAATGGCAGCCCACTATGATTTTGAAGCGAATAAGATCAACGATTAAGAGGCCGAATTCAATTCATCTTGGAATTATAGTCTCAGCAAAAACAGAGACAATCTAAAACATTTGAAAACTTCGATATTTTCCTAATGTTCCGTTCTGGCTATGCAAAATTGTGAGACATCTCGGATGAGATAAACTCGAGTGTCGGAGCTTGATGTTTGAGGATTTTGTCTTCCGATGGGACTCTATCTGTCAAAGAGACATCGCTTAGACTGGCTATTATTTTTTTATTTTTTTTACTCTCTCTGTTTTCGGTTTTTGCCTTGAGATGGTCATCTCGACCTCTCAAGCTTTCTTGTACCCTTGTTTTCCCCTTCTATAATATTACACATCATAAAAAAAAAAATAGATTTGAACCATGTCAAAGTTTAAAATCTTGGTCTCATTCAACTTCTAAGTAAGTTGACAGAACAAGACATTGGAAAACAAAGGAGGTAGATGGAGGAAATGGATTCGTACTTGTATATCCACGGCCCGCTTCTCCATCTTAGTTAATGGGGCTCCTGCAGGGTTTTTCAGCAGTTCTAGGGGTCTTCGGCAAGGGATCCTCTGTCCCCGTATCTATTTCTCATAGTGGCAGAAGGTTTGAGCCGTCTGGCATCCAAAGCAGTGGACGAAGGTTTGATGCTCGGCTTTAAAGTAGGGGAGGAAAGCCCTGTTATCTCTCACCTACAATTTGCAGACGACACCATTTTTTTCATGGAGGCTTCTCCTGGGCAAGCACAGGTCCTTCGGGGGGTGCTAAGGTGTTTTGAAGTGGTATCCGGGCTTCGGATTAACCTATCCAAAAGCGAAGTCTTCGGGATTGGAGAGGTGGAGTGCTTGGACGCGATTACGGCCCGCTTGGATTGCAAGATTGGTAAACTTCCAACGACTTATCTTGGCCTCCCGCTCGGAGCCAATAGCAGATCAAAGAATATTTGGGACCCGGTAGTGGAACGCATCCAGAGGAAGTGGCATCGTGGAAGAAAAGACTCTTATCCAAAGGAGGTAGACTTATCCTTGTCAAAAGCATCCTCTCAAGCTTGCCTATCTACTTCATGTCGATGTTTCCGATTCCTAAGGGAGTGGCCAAGAAGATTGAATGTCTTATTAGGAACTTCCTGTGGGATGACAGAGAGGACAATCACAAATTCCACCTTGTGAGTTGGGAAGGGGTTTGCAAGCCCAAGGAAGCAGGAGGCCTTGGGGTTCGTCAGATCCATTTGATGAATAAAGCATTACTTAGGAAGTGGCTTTGGCGCTTCGGGGAGGAGAGGGAGAGCCTTTGGAGAAGCATTATATCGGCAAAACAGGGTTCCGAGAATCACGGGTGGGATAGCTCCTTGCCATCTACCCCTTATGGGATTGGAGTTTGGAAAGGTATATCCAAAATGAGGAGAGAGATCAGGAACGGGAGTAGCTTCAAAGTGGGGAACGGAAACCAAGTGAGATTCTAGGAGGACATATGGTGTGGGGAGTCTACCTTAGCCGATTCCTTTCCTTCGATATATGCTCTGGCTAATAGGAAAGGAGCTCTGATCAGTGAGGTGCCATTAGAGAGAACGGGTCCATTTCTTGGGACCTAGGGATCAGAAGGAGAATCAACGACTGGGAGATGGAGAATATGGCTTCCTTGTTGCACCAATTGGGCGGGGTCCAACTGTTTGAAGACATAGAAGATAAGAGGTGGTGGAATCACGACTCTAAGGGGATCTTCTCGGTCAAGTCCTTTTATGGTAGCCTTCTTGGGCAGAGCCGTACATCCTATCCAGCTAAGCGCTTCTGGAGCACCCCAATACCGTCCAAAGTCCTCTTCTTTGTATGGTGTGCGACGTTAGATAAAATCGTATCAGTGGAAAATCTCATATGCCTAATAGATGCATTCTTTGCGGCCAGGAGGAGGAGACAACGAACTATCTGCTCATACATTGTCGATGTCCAAGGAGATATGGGAGTGCTTCCTTCAGCTCTTTGGGGTTCCATGGGTCTTCCCGCTCTCGGTCCTTGACACTTTCACAGGTTGGATCTCCAAGGCTTTCTCCTCTAGTGGTAGAGTGTTGTGGAGGATGCTCCCTTTTGCTATTTGGTGGGAGTTATGGAAAGAGAGAAACCGCCGTATCTTTGAAGACAAGGAGGCGAATAGCGAAGAGATTACATTGAACATTAAAGCTACGCTTTATTACTGGGGGGCGGCAACTCAGAGCTTAAGTCTTTCAGATTTGAAGAGTTTGTATTCCGGTGGGACCGTTTAGTCTCGTAGTGGGTTCTTTTTGTGGTGTTTTGTGCTTGGGGGGCCTCGGGGCTTTTTGCCCTTGCTGTTTCTCGTCATTGTGTTTCGGCTGTACTTTTTAGGGCCATCTCAGCCCTCCTTTTTTCTTAATTAAATATCTTTTATCCGATCAAAAAAAAAAGACATTGGAAAACAAACGATATGTCCCAATACACAATGGTACGAATATACACCACATTAAACAACTTAACGCTTCATTACGGTAAAATACATTGTTTTATATTTTATGTGTTATGAAAGGCACGTATGGTATAAAAAAAATATTTTAACAACTTCAATAAGTATTCCAGCACAGGACGATGCATACCACCATGTATCATTTCGGTAACTTACCGCAACGAGATGTCTTGTCCAAGACGGTATGATACTAACCATACCTCCTAATACTCTGCAAAGACACAAATGAGAAATATCATTTGAAGTTGTAATAGGAGTAACCTGAGAGATGTAGACCCCCGATTAATAGTATTGCCTGGAAAACCAGATGCAGAAGTTGAAGAACTTGGAAAAGCATTTGCCCCATTTTCTCTCACGTACGAAGGTTTACCACGCAAAACTCCAGACTCTGACAGAAGGAGTAATCAAAGGACTGGTAAGTAGAAATATGTACAGTACTACCAAGATTCTGCATCAGATCCCACCAAACATATACAACTTTTTTTCATAACCGAAGGAAATATATTGGACATTTGGACACTTCTTAATAGCTGCATGATCACATGCACATACCAGTAGAGCTGAATTGAGTGGATCCACTGCGTCCAACGCTACGGTCTGCACCACCCCTACCCCCACGATTTGAAGTACTACTAACACCTCTAGACCGATATTCTGGCGTCTCCTTGATCTGAGGCATTGATGGGAAAAATAAAGAATAAGAATTCACAGAAAGCATCCTAACGCATAAGTATTACATGAACTGAAAGCGTTTTAATGTTTCATTAGAAAATTATTAGACGTTAGGCAAGTTCCCCAATAACAGTAATAAAAAGAGCACGTTGATCATATATTCTACTGCTTAAACACTTCTGTATCTGTACAAAAATAAATAAATCAAAGAGTCACATTAATAATGTAGCAAAGATCTGAAAGCAGCAACACTTTTTCATAAACAATTACAAACCAAAGAAAAAGTAGCAAGCAACGACAATTAAACGTGCAATAGGTAAACAATTAGAAGGTCATGAGGCACAAGATAAAAAATGTCACATTAATAATATAGCAAAGATCTGTAAACACCAAAAAAAAAATTCACAAACAATTACAAACCAAAGAGAATGTAGCAAGCGCGGACAATTAAATTTGCAACAATTAGAAGGTCATGAGGCACAAGATAAAAAATGTTCAGCTACTGATTTACATAAATTATTAAATTATACATATTATTAACATGCACGCACCTCCTTTTTCTTCTCTCTTCTGCTCTTCACCTCGTGAAAAGTATCTACACAATTGACAGGTATCAAATTAGAAAATGACTAGATGATAAACAAGATAGGAAGCAGTGACAGAGTTGAAGCTTCATGTACTTCACTTCATCAACTGGGAAGAAAAACTTTTGAAGTGTGAAATACAGGACCAAGATAGCAGCACAATTGCTAGGACAAAGATAGGTGAAAAGAACACATTCAAGGGGTAAGGGGAGAGAAGATGAAACAAAATGAGGATAAACTTGGAGATTGTTAGAATATAAAACTATTTTCAACAAATGTGCGGCAATCAGCCATCAAAATAGTAGATATATAATAGAAAGCGTGAATTTCGGTTATTAGGGAAACAAATCCAGTGAGATTCCCTCCAGTTCCAAATTTTAGCTCGTTGACAACCATAATGTCATCAGTATTCAACCATAACTGCCTTCGAACACATTGTTTAAAAGGATTCATGAGTTCAATTTAACAGAAACACCAACCTAAAAGCACGATTGGAGCCAGAAAAAGTTATTACAACACCCAAAGAAAAAAAGACAAAATTTCACATTAGCATAGGAGTAGTAGCAACAGAAGCGGAAGATTATTTCCGGCAACTATATGCACGTGTCAATTAAAGGAAAAGGCTATTTTAATTATTGCTGTTTCCACTTCTAACCAGCCAAATAATTCTACCATTTGAAAGAAATCACATTCACTAATAGATAATAATGTAAGGAATGGAACAGTAGGATCTTTGATGACTGTAGCAAGACTCTTCCAGAGGTGTGTAGAGGCATCGGGCAATTGATGATTGAATGGGTGTCTATTCTGCCTGATTTCAGGATGTCTCTTTTGAGGATTTCACTTGTAATTGGAACAGTATTTTCCTTTGATGAATTTAAGCCAATTACATCCACATTGGCTTTTTGTACATCTTTTTTTGCTCTTCTCTTCAGGATGTGTTCCTCTTGCTGTAATTCTTATTTTCCTTCAAGTAATCTCGCTGTCCTAATGATGAAAATATGCTAACCATTGTCCTTCTGCTCTAACGAGCATCTTCGTGATGCTACTATGCTAGTTATTCTAGAATCTCCTTGTTTAACACTTTAGGGCGTATTTGGTTGCAGGCTTGCAGCTATAAGTCTATTTTGAATAGATTTATGCAACCATAAGAGCTATTTTTTGGCCTACTAGGGTTTATGGATGTGTGGATTATGTGTCCTACAAAAGGAACATTTTTAGGCATTTGGAGTGGGAAGTTTATTCCCCAAAAAAATTGGTTTATGCTAAATTTGCATAAGTATTTTCCGAATTGAGTTATCTCTGACTCGGCCAAGACATCTCGTTCCGGTCACATATTAAGACAATATATTAGGGTTTGATCGTCTCATATCAGAATCCTAATTTAAGGTAGTTCAAACCTTGTCTTTATAGTATTTAACTTTCATGCCATAACACATATAAAGGATAAGTAAGACATATTTAGCTTTTATAAGCATTAAAAAATATTTACTGTAGTGCATATTTGCATCAAGACATATCATTTTTTTCAATGTCTTGTTCCATCTCGATCGAGAAGTCTCGTTTCCGCCAGCCTACTGAGACACTAAACGAGACTATGATTTTAAACCTTTGTCTACCAACAATAAGGGGAAAAATATATATTCCATGTTGCTTAAATAGTTTTTTTAGATGTCGAACCAGAAACCAGAATGAGGTGTCAAACTATTAATTATCAACAACAGTGACATTATCTTTGCAGCGACTGCAACAGAACAGAATTGGAAACTGAAAGTTTCGTCTCTGTGGTTCACAGTACACCAAATGCAGATATCAACGCAGCACGTGCAAGTTTCTACCAAAAGCAAAGATGATATTTTTTATTTGTCACTTGCAGCAAACTGTGTCAACTAAAAATATCATAACACAAAGAATCACACCATGTTTGTCGTAGTCCAACCAAACACTACCATAGTTTTCTTCAGAAAATCGACAGGAAAAGAAAATTCCTACCTTGCAGACATGGTTCAACGAAATGCATAAAAGGGTTTTTCCTTTTTCACCCAATAACCAAACCCATAAACAGAAAAACACCTCCATCACTACCCAAAAACATGTACCAAAGAAGAATAAAGACAAGAAAAACCCTACCTTTTGCAGGTCACCGAACACAAAAAAAAATCTTTTTTTTTTTTTTTTTTTGCTCGAGACAGTAAAATCAACAAAGATTTCATTTTATCAAGATCAGAAAAAACAAAAACAAAAATCCATAAAGCAAAGTCCGAAAGATGAGGGTTTTTTGCAATAATAGACCTTGCGAGAGTAGCCTGTGAACGGTATCGTTAGGGTCCATATTACATTCTTTAAGCATGGCGTAGATCTCGTGTTCAGGACAGTTTACGATCTCTTTCAAGCTCTGGACCATCTTCCTTGACGTCGCCGGTATAGATGAAACCCCATTATTATTCTCCCTTCCATTGCTGTTACTGTTACCTCCTCCGCTACTCATACTCTCTCTGCAACTACTCTCTCGGAGTCTCAAATCGAACACAAACCCTCCCTCAGTCTCCTGCTTCCTGCCTTCGTTGCACAGTTCTTCGATAGACTTCCCTGTTTACAAGAAGATATCTCGTCTAAGCTCGAGGGAAAAACTTTTTCTCTGTCTCTCTCCTGTTTTATAGTAGTTTTTTTTTTTTTTTTATAATATCCGTTTTCTGAAGAATAACAATAACAGACTTTAGGGCACGTTTGGATTACCATTTTTGTAGTAAACATATTTATTTTTGAAAAAAATGCTTTTTCCTTAAAATACCTTTTTTTCCTAAAATAGCTAGATCGTCAGTAATGTAAAATGTTTTAACTTTTTATCTTCTATTGGTGGGTCCCACCACCATGATTGATGAGAGTGATAGTTGGGGAGAGTTTGGAGTAGGGTTTCTTTGTTTTTAGTTATGTTCATTGACCTTGCAATATAAGAAAAGTCGTTTTTGGACTTGAAAACGACTTTTAGGTGTTTTTCTATAAGAAGACTTTCTAACCTAAAAAAAAATATCTTCTTAAAAGTTATCCAAACAATCTTTTATTGGGAAGAAGAAGAAAAAAATTGTACTAAACCAAAATTCCCATATAAAACGTTCCTGGTAAATCTTTTTTCTCACTAATTTGGTGGGGAAGAGATTGGCCAAAAATGGACATTCCAATGTTATTTTGATCTACTTTCCTTTTGTATCAAATTTCATTTCACGTGGATCCTTGATGCTGAGCCCCTTATAGTTGCAAAGGAAATGCATTACAAATTGTGTGATAAATTCGGCACAGCCTACATGTTTTCCTCTTCCAAGGTTAAAAACAACATTTCAAAAGAAAATAAATTATTTGAATACTCCTATCTATACTATTATTAAGCTAAAAAGGGTTGCCCTCACACGCGGGCTTCACTTTCTACCTCATTAAATGACTCTCCATGCACTTGTTTTGCTTCTTACGTTTTTTTATTTTCAAGATTTTTTTCGTCATTATATCACCACTTTTACATTTCAAGTTGATGCAACACATTAAATGCGTTCAGGTAAATTCTTTCAATGACGTACCACAGTGTGAGACATGTGGCACACTATTAGAGGCTAGTGATCGTATGGATGTTTGGTTCATCACTAGGATGGTTACACAACAAATATCAGGCTGATTAGTGATTTCTAACCTTTGGATCATAATACTCGAAATCCATGGTTAAAATTAGCCATGAAAACGACTCTAATCCAATGGATAGAATTTACTATTCAAGCTAGATGAATTTTAGTATATAGGTCCACCTAGGGATGGTCCAAACATCCATATGGTCAGTGGTCTCCAAGGGAGTGCCACGTGGCATCAACGTGTCACCAATTATTTGGTATCAAATTTCAATGTTTGCAAAAAAAAAAAGTTGATTAAAAGTTCTCACTTACCCCATTATTAAAAGAGTAATGATCACACGTGGTTCAAGCTCCATCAACATACATGGTGGTGTCGTTTTGTTATTGGCCAAATATGTACCTCGAGTTGTGTGACAAACAAGATGCTCAAAATCCACGAGTAAAAATCAACCCTTGAAAATGACATCAATTGAATGCTTAGAAATCACTAATTAGGTTGATTTTTTGCATGTAGGTCAACCTAGGGATGGGCCAAACATCCATGTGGTCAATGGCCTCTAATAGTGTGCGGCTTCTTCCAAATAATGCTCAAAATCCATAGTTAAAAAACAAACCATGAAAAAGAATTAATCCAATGGATATAAATTGCTAATCATGATGAATTTTGGTATGTAAGTCCACCTAGCGATGGTCCAAACATCTATACAGTCAATGATCTCTGAGAGTGTGCCACGTGTAAGGTGCACGTGCATCACACGTGGCATCCCCTAGTTGATTTAATATGAAAACAAATCTTAGCTGAAAAATTCTAAAATCTCTGTTGAGCATCTAGAGTTAAAGATGCAACTTGCTCTTGTTGACCTTAATCTAGACCTTGATGATGAAAATTGCTCTAAAGATTGAGGATTCTCAAGAGCTTGTGCTGTGAGATCAAGATCATTCTCTTGACTGTTTTCAAGATAATCAAACTCCTTAAACTTTAAGAGGCGATAAAAATTCAACACCTAACTCAACAACTGAGACAGGAACCAAGTCAATAGTCAAGGTAGCCTCTAGCCATCACGGTGTTCGGATTCGTTACTCTTTGAAATCCATGAAACCAAAAAATAAGAAACAAAAATTATTTCCAGCTTCATTGTCGTCTCAAGTCCGCAAAGCAAGATATATGAATTTTGTTGCATTTGAAGGTTGAGCATCTTATTTTTGGATTTTTGACGATGACTTTAAATCCACTAAAGCAAATTCCATTCAATCATTCACGGTCTATAAATGTTTAGAAGTTAGTCTATCAGATTCTAGATATTTTAAAATCTGACCTTCTCTTAGTGGTGCATTGGGAGGCCCTCATTCCATTTGTCTAATGAGCATCTCTCAAAGAGCTACTACATATTCATCTCTTGATGGTTGTCGTGTGTTGTTTCTTTCCTTTCTCTTGGTTTGTTTTTCTCTTGAGAGTATTGCCATTGCTAGACTTGCCTTCTTCTAGAATTTTTTCTCCCTCGTCTTAAAATATCACTTAGATCTAAACCCTCAAAGAGTATTGCCATTACTGGACTTGCTTGGTATTGGTTAGTCGGGTATCCATTAACACCCCTAGTCAAGTTAAACTCCATAGATCTAAACCCAGACTCATATTTAAAACTACGGCCAGGCTCAGCCCCCCCCCCCCCCCCCCTTTTTTCTGCCCCTCCCAGGAGTCGTGTTCTCAGCCTTGGATTTTGAAAATCCAACGGTGGTTGATAGTGATGAGCTGGCGCTACCAAAAGTAAAAAATGATGCCAACTCAGCACTATCAACCACCATTGGATTCTCATAATCAATGGACAAGACACGCCCCCAAGAGGGGCAGAAAAAAATGAGGGCTCCTGAGCCCGACCCTTAAAACTAATATAAAAGATAAAATACAAAACCCCACAAATAATGATATGGATCAAGTCTAACCCTTACTGTTAATTGATTTTATTTTCTCCGGTTGATTTTTTCATTGGTCGTTAATCTTCTACAATTTCATGGTACTCCCAAAGAGAGGAATTCTAATTTTAGGATTAAGATTTTAAAGAATCACAATCAACCATTTCAGCCTGGTTGACAAACATGACCCTTAGGGTTCATAATGTTTGGAATTTTAGGTGTGTATGCTTTTCAATAATAGTTGTCGTCATCGTCATCACCTTGTCCCTGATATAATCTTGAAGTTGATTCGATCTTTGATGCCTTCTCCCCTCTATTAATATGCTTTCTAGCCATTGGATTCAAGCATTTTTCTTCGTGAACATACATGGATGGATTAAAAGACCATTATGAAAATTGCTCAAATCCAACTCCTATGAATTTCTTTAATAATCTTGTTTCCCCGTTCAATTATTAATAGAGCCATATCATCCAAGGTTGAAAAGGGACTGTTCTAACGGTATAATGGATTGGGGGTGTTACCGTTTTTTTCGTTAAAACAACGGATTGTAAGGCAAAGGACCAAAAACGAGGAAAATGGAAATAATGGAAAAAATGGATATAAAATTCAAAATACAAATTTTGAAAAAATAATGGGACATAACAGAGAATGACGGGCATTTTTTTTCCATAAAATAACGGTCATTATTTTCATTATAATAGTCATTGTAATCAAGGTTTAAAGGAGCCTGTTTTAACGGTATAATGGACTGGGGCGTTACCGTTAAAACCATTAAAATGAATTGTAACGGACAGACACCAAAATGAAAAGAGAAGACGGAAAAAAAGAAAGAACTTAATGGATTTTAACAAATTTTAATGGCCATTAAAACGAAAAAAGGCCATTATTTTCTAATTGCCAAAACGATTTTTAACATAACGGGCTTGGGCGTTACCATTTAAACGACGTTACTTTAAACCATGGCTGTAATGGATATAGCGGTCGTTATTTTCTTAACGTTAAAATGGCATGTAACATAATGAAGGAGGTCCGTTTTTGTTATAACAGACATTTTGTAAACCATAATATCATCTGTTATGGCATGTATATTCAAGTTTTTTGTCATTTATAATAGTTGACCTAATTTGGTGTTTTTTTGTTATACAATTTAGGAAAAAATTCCCAAAAAAATCAAGCAATTATTGTACCACTAACTTTGAAGGCACTCTTAACTCCATCCATAGCTAGAAGTAATTATCAAATATTTAAGGAAAAAGATATTAATTTTCAATTCTAAAGATAGAATGACCGCAAATAAGAACAAGAAACGTGTGGCCAATAAACCATCATGACAAGATGATCTCAATTATATATGGAAAATCCAACTACCGGTTCAAGTCCGTAAATCAAATGGTTATGATTGTTTGATTGGATTGATTACTTCTCAAATAGTGGACCTTAGGATGTGCTTAGCTTTCTCTATATTTATGCACTTTTAACTATCTCTGACATCTATCTCTACCTCTTTAGGTAGGTGTCTTCAACGTTTCGTCCCATTTTACAAAAATATTAAATAAAGTTTAGTATAATTAAATGAAAATGCTATTTTTGTCTTTATTAACCTTCCGCGAATGCTATTCTCTAGATTTATGCACTTTTAATCTATCTCTGACATCTATCTCTTCCTCTTTAGGTGTCTTCAAGGTTTTGTCCCCTTTAAAAAAAAAAAAAAGGATTTTTATCCCTTTCTACCAAAAATATTGAATAAATTAAGTTTAATATAAATAAGTTTTTTTTTCCTTTATTAACCTCCCACAAGTCATTATGGAATTTCCAAACCGCCACTTAAGTTGTCAAATCTTTTAAAATTGTCATTTTGGTTGCTAACATTGCCAAATTATAATATACTAGGGGTATGCCACGTGCGATGCACGCTCACCTTACACGTGGCAACACCTTACATGTGGCAAATGCTTGGAGATCACTGAGTGTAAAGATGTTAATTTGGCCCGTCCTTAGGTAGAGTTAAGTATGAAAATTCATCTTGATTACTAATTTCTATCCATTGGATTAGAGTCTTTTTCATGGTTTGTTTTTAACCGTGGATTTTGAGCATTATTTAACAAATGACAAAAGGTACATTTAATTAAAAAAAAAAAAAATTTAATGCAAACATCCATATTGATGATGGACCATATTATGAGCCACGTGGCACATTCTTAGAGACTACTGACCGTATTGATTTGACCCATCCCTAGATAGACCTACATACCAAAATTTATCTTGGTTAGTAATTTCTATCTGTTGGATTAGGGTATTTTTCATGGTTTATTCTTAAGCATGGATTTTGAGCATTATTTGGCGTAATCAGATCCAAAGGTTAGAAATCACTAATCATATTAATTTTTATTATGCACGTCTACCTATGGATGGTCCAAATATTCACATGGTCAGTGGCATTTAATAGAGTGCCACACGACATACACTGTGGTCTGTCATCAACGTTGATGATGGACTTCCTTCACTAAATTTTTTCTAGGGAAGGAGTTCGGCAATTGACGTCCGCTGACATCAACTGAAAAAAAAAAGTTGTTTAAAGATTAAATTACCTCTAAAAAGATGCGTATGGACTAAAGTATCCCGAAAAAAGTAAAAAATAAAATAAAATAACATAATAAGGGCATTTTTGGAAGAGGATTTTTTTTTTGTACCTTTTCTCTTGCAATACGTGGCTTTTATAGGTACGCCTCTTGTGAAGCCATCGACCATTGCCCAACCCATATTTTCGCTTTATAATAATATAGATAGATATATAGATATTAAACTAATATTTAAAAGCTAATTTGAATATGTCGATTTACTGCTAACAATAGTAATTGTTGTAGCTCATAAAAATGGGTCGAGGATTTCGGCGCAAGACCACACCAAACTCTGCTCAGGTACTTCTCAACTTGCAACCTCTTAAAGAAACCTCCAAATTGAGCAACTTGTAAATCTGAATGCCACTCGCTTTAATGGTAACGAGAACCGAAAGAAGATTGTTCGCGTGTTGATACGGGAGAATTGTAGATTGACCTCGCAATCCAATCTAGCTGGCTAGATAGAACGAGATCCGAATATTGAAAAGGGGAATCCTGTAAGAATAACCAAAGTAATACCGGTGTAGCACTGAAATAAGAAAGAAAAATAGAAAAATAGACTTGTCACGCCCCGAATCCGGATACCCAGATACGATCCAAAAATCCGTAGATCGACCCGTACCCGAACCCAGAGGTGATCCGTGAATGTCCCCTAGTGGTCCAATTAGGTCAATTAGACTACTAAGGTTTATTCGAAAACCCACTAAGAAAAAAAAAGAGTATAAATGTAGGAAACAAATAATTAAAATAATTCATAACTCAAACAATTCAATCAATCAATTAAGTGTGGAGAGATTGAGATAAGAACACGCTCTCAATCAAAGGACTACATGCCCATGAAAATAAATAAGTAATATTTTAAAATAATCAAAATAAAGTCTTTTTTTTTAAAGTATGGGATAGACTCCAAAATCCTTGCCGATCTCATCGAATGCACCGGAGTCTTTCGCCTCAAAATCATCTCACGTACCCGACTCCTCAAAATCTGAAAATGGTATCGGTGTAGCACCGTGAGCCGAGGCCTAGTAATACAACAGTGTGCATGGTATGATATCATACTATACAAATTTTTAACCAAGGTATGCATCTCAATCATATAATAAAGATGACATGAATATGAGGATGAATGCAAGTAAGTACGGGATGCAAATGCAACTAGTACCCATAACCACATAGGGTCTCCATCTCCTTCCCGCACTGGGAACAGTCTCATCGACCCATCTGCAGGATATAATAACGTCTGGGGCCTTTCACCCTAGGGTACCGAACCCTGATTAATTGATAAAACCAATATAAACGTATATAATATACTTCAACCCCGTTCCCTTATGCACCCCTTATATGAAATGACGTGATGATCATAGTATGATAACAAGATGGTACTAGGGTTACACGGCATATGCACACGTGTGTTTAACATTTAAATAAGAATATAAAATAAACACATGATCATCAGGAGTAATAAAATGGGTATGAATTAGGGTTAAACAACATAAATAACATGTAAATAATCACCAAAGATCACGATTAACATCGATTAACAATATAAGTGAGGGTCTCAAGAGAATCCAACACACCATGATCGAACCTTATGAGGGATCCATGACACAAGGTCGAACCCTATGAAAGATCCAAGACACATGGGTGGGATCCCCATGCATACAAGTTTAAGTCAAATAACAAGGCTAAAACCTTAATAATCAATAATCATGAGCGAACCACTGAGGGTTCCCAAGGCCATTAATCGCCCAAAATCTAAGAAATAAAAAGTTCACAAAAAAATATGTTTCCTTATAAAATTATAACTAAATAAATATAAATTAGAAAAATACAAACTCAATGGATTTGAAAACTACATTCACTAAGATTTTTAGAAAAAATAAATAAAAAAATATTCAGATTCAAAATATAGGTCGAAACCCTTAATTAAGTGGACCAGACAGAATCTGAAATTCTGGGTTTTATAGAAAAGTCCAGCACGTTTGAAAAATCATAACTTAATTAATACAAATGAGAAAAATACAAACTCAAAGGTTCTAAAAACTAGATTGATAGAGGTATCTATAAAAAATAATTAGAAAAATATTTAGATTAAAAATATAGATCGAAATCCCAAGTGAAGTAGACCGTGTAAAATATAGAATTATAGTTTTTTTTATAAAGTCCAACAAATTAGAAAAATCATAACTTAATCAATATAAATCAGAAAAATACGAACTCAAAGGTTCTAGAAACTAGATTGATAGAGATATTTATGAAAAATAATTAGAAAAATATTTAAATTAAAAATATAGATCGAAATCCCAAGTGAAATGGACCATGTAAAATCTAAAATTCTGATTTTTTTTGTTAAAGTCCAACGACTTAGAAAACCCATAACTTAATCCATACAAATCAGAAAAATTCAAACTAAACGGTTTTGGAAAATAGATTCATAGAGGTATTTAGAAAAAATAATTATAAAAATATTTAAATTATAAAAATATAATAAATTGATAAAGAACATAGTCATCCATTATATGTGTAAAAGAAACCATGGCCAAACCCATCATTGTGGCCTAAAATAAAGATCAATCCAATAAGAATAAAGTAAATATTATTGAAATTAATTTATAATGAGTATCAACCATTATCTAATGAAAGAGAAATAAAATCTTGAAGAAAAACAAGTTTAGGATGGATCAAACACACTTACCTCAAGGTTTCTTGAATTTTAATGAAAATCAAAAGTTTCATCAAATTTGAAAATCGTCGGATCGTTCTCTCTTCGGGGTATGTTCTTCTATTCAGAGTCCCCGTCAATTCTCCCTTCTTGCTCGAGCGCAATCGGTGCCCGGATGAATGTTTAATGGAGCTTTCTCTATTCTTCAATGGAGTTGGGTTTGTGAAAGCTTTTAAAGCTTTAGGGTTTTCATAAATAGATTTAGAGAAGAATTAGGGTTTCTATATTAGTGAAATTTATAACTATCAAAGGGATGGCTTTTTCAACCCTCAAAAACTTATATCTTACACTATTAATGGGTTAGAAATGGGCCCAAGGCCCATATACAACAATTAGGCTTCAATTAAGATAATTATTAAGCGGCCTCTAAATTGGCCATACGGGCCTACCCAACAATCATAACACAAGTAATTATATATTAATTCAATTAAACTATATTATATAATTTAAAAGTCCATACAATAAGGTATTGACACATGTCACACACACAAATCACAAAAAGTAGTCTAAATATATAAAAATCATAAAAAATATTCAAAGCACCGAAAAAACGTCAAATGACATCGGAATGATCCGAAAGTGATTCGCGGGTCCTACACTCTTATTAAATAAATAAAATATAATTAAATATTAATTTTGAAAATATAAGAATTGTAGGAAAGTTTAAAAATTACGAAGATACTATTTTTGTCAAAATCTCCCGCTAAGATTTTTATGTCTTAAGAAAGGTTTCAAATTTCCCGGGTAAGCTGGAAATGATAAAATAGGAATATTTTTGATGTCTCGGGCCCACAAAAATAATTTTTTTATAAAAGTTCTGGAATGTTAGTTGCGGTAAGAAAAAGTCCCATGCAAGTTATGATTCATTATTTTTAGCAAGAATTTAGTCATAAAGTGCGAGTTTCAAAAATAGCCGATTTTTCAAAGTTGTCAGAATGAAACTAAATTAAACATACATACTCAATCATTATATTAAATCATAAAAACAATAATAAGAGTCTGAAAAAGTTTTAGATTTTTATTCTTAGGTGAATTTACCATAATACCCTAGAACGAAAGTTCAGGGTATTACAAGACTTTTAAGGGAAAGGGGAAAAAAATGCCCAAATATGCTTTCACAAGGATCTTAAGCGTCTCACCGCTTACCCTCGTGGGCTCCCTTGGCTATGAAAAAAAATGAGATAAATGATTTTGAAAGCGAATAACTAATTTTGAAAAATAAATGAAAATAATCAAATAAAATAGAAAAATAATGTAAGAATGATTTCACCGTGTTTCTCGTCCTTTTAAATTTTTCTTGGAGCTTTAGACCACTTAGAGTCACGAGTTTCGTCAGAATGCCTCAAAACTCTTCAATCGTGTATTGCTAGAAATTTGGCTAAGTCTGAGAAAACTCCTGAATGGTCAACTGTGGGTGTTTGGGCTAATATTTGATATAGTTGTCAAACGAATTTTGGTCTGAGATTTTGGGTATTGATAGATGGTATTGAAATATATGGAATGATATTATTTGATGGCTAAATGAACGAAAGGAAGTAGGTTCTCTATTGGGCTAAAGATGGCCACTTCGTCACAATCGTAGGAAATTCTGGGTAAGTGAACCTGCAAAAATGGTCAAGTAAGGGTGTTTAGGTTAATGTTTGAGACACTTGCTAAACGAATTTGGGTTCAAGACTTTGGGGAGTGAGAGAGGTTAATGAGGGCTTAAAGATGGTGGTATTAGTGAACGAAATGGACTGTTGGAAGTGGGTTTTCAAATGGGTCAAAGATGGGTAGTTGATCACAATTGTAGAAAATTCTGGACAGCAAGTTTGCTAAAAAAATGGGGCTTTCTCTTAGTTACGAAAATGGATGCTTTTTTCCTTCTAGATCTCTTGTGTGTTCTTTTTTTTTTTTGATGGGGTGATTGGAGGGTTATTTATAGGTGTTGATGTTTTGGGGGCAAGTCAAAGTGATGAGAGTGGGATGATGGGGCCTAGAGAAAAGGATCATGGGGGTAGTGGAAGGTTAATTAGTTATTTTAGTTAGAGTAGGAATTAGCTAAAAAGGTGATTATTAATTGATTTGTGACACACGTCACTAACTAAATCCTAAAGTGGATGGGAGTGGGCTAAAATGGAAGACCATGGGGGCTTGGTTGTCATCTTTTCTAAAATAATGGATATTGGTATTGTGGTAAAACTAATTCCTAGAATGTGGTGGCAATAAACTAGAATGAAGTGGTTGAATGGGAATTGAGATTATCTTTAGTGTGTGTCACATGTCATTCCTTAGAATGAGGGAAGTTGGTTATTATGAGAGAAATTTGTGTTCTACAGGGATTCAATGTGGGATGCTTTTTTTATGGGGAATTAACTTTGTGTTAGGTTGCGACACGTGTCAATCCTAGAACGAGGGGAGATGATTATGACATGTGTATGGGAATGATTCTTGGGATTGGTGTAATATTTTTGCTAGAGGCATGGGTTATTAAATAATTAATGGTGGGTTATAGTGGTGATGCTACATGGCATTTTGAGTAGGATTATTCGATTGGATCTAGGATCGAATGGTTGGTATTGGTGGGCATGGCTTTTGGTCAAAGTCACCATAATATAATGAACTAATTCAAGGTAAAATGTGAAACACAACATTCATTTGCACGAATTATTATTAAATAATCATATAATTTATGACAAAAAAAATAGGGCATTACCTTTTGTTGATATATCTAAGATGTACTATCCCGAAATAGGGTGTCTGCGGTTGTGATTGAGATGGTTTAGTCATGTACAACAAAGACCAATGAAAGAACTAGTGAGTAGGAACGTGCAAGTCGAATGGCCTAAAGGGATGGTGGGAAGCCTAAAATGATGGAGTTTTAAAAAATTTGCCTTAACAAAAGAGATGGATTTAGACATAATTGAACAGAGGAACATGATCATGCAGCTGATCCCATATCGTTGGGAAAAATCTCATAATGATGATAATGAATGTTTTCTATCCCACTCCATCTCTCGAAAGAAACATTATAGCATTGATCTACGATGCACCAAATAATCATTCTAAACCGACACACTCTATAGGCTTGCATGAGTTAACAGAAAAAAAGTGCACTAAACTTTGTGAACCTGAACACGCAATAAAGTATTTCTTTAGAAATTTGTTAATCATGTCTTTGCCGCCTGTTGGTACTTATAACCAAGGTTTAAAAGGGGCCGTTATAATGGTATAACGTATTGGGGGAGATACTTTTTTTCTTTTTATTTTTTCTGTTAAAAAGGATTGTAACGCACATGACCAAAAACGGGAAAAAAAGGGATAATTGAAAATAACGGAAACAACACCGACTGTAACCAACACCAAAAGAAAAGAAAAGAAGGTAATCGTCGGCTACCTAGTGTGCATGCATCCAAAAAAAGAGAAGAAGGGAAAAGCTGACTGCTTTAAAAAAAAATCTCAAGAAATATTAGTTTGAAGGAGAAAGAGCTCGAAGCAATAAGAAACTCCATTCACAGTCAAAGGCTAATTTAGCACGAAACTAATGATGAACGTTATCAAGAAGGTACCCTCCTAGGATTAGGTACCTAACCTTGAGAAAGAGGGGATGATGTATGTACCCATGTTGTCTAGAGATCAATTGACACGTGACTAGAGACACACTCACTTGACCCATGTGATTCTGGCGTGACTACCAGGCACGAGTCAGGCATGTTCACCCGATCGAGATGTGTTCACCCATTCATTCCAAAGATCAATTGATACGTGACTAGAGACACACTTATGTGAGTCTTGTGTGACTACCTGGCGCAAGTTAGACATGTTCACCCAATCGAGATGTGTTCACCCATTCATTCCAAAGATCAATTGACACGTGACTAGAGACACACTCACGTGACCCGCGTGACTCTCTCATGACTACCCAAAATGAGTCAAGCATGGTCACCCGATCGAGACATGTTCATCCATTCATTCTAGAGATCAATTGACACGTGACTAGAGACACACTCATGTGACCCGGCCCATGTGACTCTTGTGTGACTACCCGGTGTGAGTTAGGCATGCTCACTTGATCGTGACGTGTTCATCCATTCAAACGCGCACTTATTGAGCAGTTCGCATAACCCACTAATGCTCCTAATGCGCCAGAGGCATGATATAGGAAGGTAAAACCACCTAAAGTAAACTACCCAATACCTCCCCCACTCAAGCCATGTTCAGAGAAGTTATCCTCACGAATGCAGAAGTGGAGTGAAGGTATAACTAATAGTCAGACTCACCTATAAAAGAAAATGCCCTAAGAGGCAAAGAGGTAAGCAAACCCTGCAACTAGTGCCACCTCTAACTTGAGCGTCGGAGTGCTTTTGCAGGTATCCCACTAGGTGGAGTCGAAGATCTAGAGTAAGCCCTCTGATCTAGACCAGATTTCATCAATTGTAGATAATCCTCGAAGATCGTGTGAAGATATTTATTCCCACACGTAACATGTTTTTGTGTTGCCACCGGCTAAGCCTATTTTTAACAAGACAGACAAAGGTGAAGTCGGGTTTGTCAATGGTATACACTCACAAACGCTACCAACTTAGCAAAGGTAGGTTCTCTTGTTGCGTCTATGAGATTTGTTAGATTTTACATGTCATCTTTTGTTTGGACGATCAATTTTTATATTGATTGTGCCAAGTTTAACGATTCTATTTTTATATGGACCTCTAAGGGGAAAATTTGATTGTCAACGCAATTGGCGTCATTGAGGTTGTTGACTTTGGGGTAGTGAAACATGGGAGTTCTGAGCAACTAATAATCCACATATATCATGTGCTTTTCCAAAATCTTTTTCTTAACTGGTATATAATATATCATGAAGAATTTATTCTTTGCTATTGTGACCCCCCATGTACAATTTAGAGAATATTTTATTTTTCATAAGCCAGATCTTGACTTTCTAGTTAGCTTTTATTAGTGTTAGATAGATTGGTTGTCCTTTCCTCCCCTTTAGCTTTTATTCACTTAATTTCATGGTATTTACTAGTACAACATTAGGGAATGCTAGAAAAAGTAAGGTAGTGTTTAGAAACACTTTTTGGGAAGCGCTTCTCCAACTTTTAGCGCCGAGAAGCGCTTCCTTAGCATAAATCTCTGCTTGGTTTGCAAAATTACTTTGTCTTTCATGATCTAAAAAAAGTCAACGAAACACTTTTGAGAAAGCACGTTGGAGGGTGTTTCTTAAAAAAGTGCTTCCGCACTTTTGCTGGAAGCGTATCATCGTCAAAATGGGTCTTACATTTTGACATTTTTATCCCCATTCTTTCTACCATATTACAAAATAACTTTTAAAACACTTAAACCCTTATAACTTTTAAAGGCATTCTTGAGATTTTGGGTTTATTTTGGCAAAACCCAAAATCTCACATCTAGTTTTACCAAACAACGATACCAGCTTATACACACATAACAACACTCCATCATGGTTTGCCAAACATTATTCTAGAAAAAAAGCGCTTCTCAGCATCTGTTTACGGGGCATTTGCAGAAGTGTCAGAAGCATTCCCAAATAGGGCCTAAATAATTAAGGAAAGAACAAACTACCCATTTGCACGATGAGTGGTGAAGCGAGCGTGGACTTATTTAATGTACGTTGTTCTTCAAGGAATCCTGCCTAGGCATGAATAGTCAGAAGTTTCTAACCCCATGGGAGGAATCAATTCTTAAATTGTTTTTCCTACCATGAAAATTAACAGCACTTTGAAAATATCATAAGTAATATGGACGTGTGCTGACTTTTGTTGTGTCATATGAAAACGTGTCAAAGATTGTGATGTCTATGGGGATGCAGGCCGAAGGATTAGCTTGCTATTTGTAGCAGACGTAGTGATGGGGTAGAGCACACGGTCCTACTTGGTTCACTGTAATGGGATGCATTTTGCACTCTACTGCGAATGCTGTGCGGTGAGTTGCACTGCAGTCACTTACTACAGTTTTTTAGGCCGTACATGCTTGCATCCATTTTCTAAAAGAGTTCGCAAGTGGCAACCACTTGCACATCAATTCATTTGCACGACCCCAACCAATCACGTATAATCCCAAAACCGTGGCAAGTGGGTGCATTGCATCCGATTTGCATTGAACCAAGCATGCATGGCCTTGTCTTTTGAATTTGCATACTGGTCATTTTTCTTGATTGTCAATTGTAAATCATATGTATGTCTATTTTGAGGGTGACACATGAACATTCTGTTTGTTCGCAAGGTTATTGGCTTTGTGATTTGTGAAGACCCACAAAGCAATTCAGTGAGTTTGGAATTTGCGAGTGCGATCCGTTCATTTTTTTTTTTGTGCGTGTCTGATGAATGGGCAGATCTGTAAACGTGACAATTTTGATGCTTCTAATGGAGTTGGCTGCCACTTGGGCCCTGCTTGGTTCGCTGCACTGCGATGCATTTCGCACTCCGGTGCAAATGAGGTGAGTTGCATTGCTGTTACCATAGTTTTTGGTCTGCACATACTTGCATCCATTTTCTTAAAGAGTTTGCAAGGGCTTGGCAACCACTTGCACGCCCCCAGCTAATCACTTGTATATAATCCCAAAAATGTGGCAAGTGAGTGCATTGCATCTGATTTGCATTGAACCAAGCAGCGCCTTGGAGTTCTCTAAGATGCATATCCACGGCACAGACGCATATCCAAAAATCTTTGTTGATTGTTGAGCCATGGGATTTGAGCATTATTTAGGATAATCGAACCGCTAGAAATCAGCAATCAAGTTGATTTTTGGTCCATACTCCATAAAAAAAGGTGGGCCAAACATCCGGTCGGTGCTCTTGAGAGAAGGCAGATTCACTTTGGAGTTCCCGGGTACAGCAAAACGAATAAAACTTCCCTGACACCCAGCAGTCAGCTGAAGTCGCTGACAGCCTATGATATGAACTACGTGACATATTCTTAGAGGACATTGACCGTATGGATGTTTGACCAATCCCTAGGTGGACCTACAAACACAAAATCAACACGATTAGCGATTTCTAGGCGTTGGATTGGAGTTATTTTCATGGGTTGATTTTAACCGTGCTAATTTGAGCATTATTTGGGTAAAAAGATCCAAAGGTTTGAAATCACTAATCAGGCTTATTTTAGTCTGTAGGTCCACTTAGGGATTGGAAAAACTTCTATACGGTAAGAGGAATGAACCTTTGTTGTTGACACTGCACTCAACGATGTTGCTGACTACAGCCAATATGAGCCACGCGGCACATTCTTAAGGGGATAATGACCGTATGGATATTTGGCCAATCACTAGGTAGACGTACAAACCAAAAATCAGCCTGATTACTGATTTAAAACCTTTGGATCTTTGTACCCAAATAATGCTGAAATTCCTACGGTTAAAATCAACCAAAGAAAATAACTTCAATACAACGCTTAGAAATCAATGATCAGGTTTATTTTTGGTTCGTAGATGCACAAGAATGTGCCACGTGGCTCAATTGGCTGCAGTTAGCGGTGTCGCTGACTGCAATTGTCATCGAAGGTTTACTCAGATCGGTCTTATAAGAGTTGCCACGTGGCTCATATTGTGCCCCGTCAGCAAAGTTTTACTCCAGGAAACTGAGTAAACCTTCGCTCACACCATGATGTGAGCGAAGTCGATCACAGCCCACAATACAAGCCACGCGGGCGCTGACCGCGGTGGACCTACAAACCAAAAATCAGCCCGATTAGTGATATTCAACCTTTGGATCTTTGCTCTCTAATAACGCTCAATAAGGTCCACCGAGGGACTGGCCAAATATCCGTACGGCCAGCGCCCTCTAAGAATGTGCCACGTGGCTCGCATTGTGGCCTGTGATGGACGGTTCACTCCAGGAAACTCGGGCTCTCCGTACATAATCACTCCCTCTTTACCCAACAAACCAACACCAGAGCATTGGAGAGGATGAGGTCCTTGTGTTGGCACTGCTCTCTCACAGTGAGACCACCACCACCACCACGACCAATAACGACAAAGATAATAACAGCAACAAATCCCTGCTCCTCCTCCTACAGCTCCACCAAATGGCCGCAGAAAATAATTCTCCATGCCATCCAAGGAACCCTCTCCTTTGCTCTCCTAATTTCTTCTCCTTATTCTTCCACTGCAGCACCGCTCTCTCCTCCTCTTCCTTCTTCTTCGGAGTACTGCCGAGAAGAAAAATCACAAGAGCAAAAAACACTAGAAAGAACCGTTCCGGACTTAGTTACTAATGAAGGAATCGTGGAGGAAGCTTGGGAGATCGTCAACGATAGCTTCCTTGATGCCAGTGATGGCCATCGCTGGTCTCCTGATTATTGGATGGTAACCATACCCACCTTCCCCATTTTAATGTCAATTTCTTTGTTATTTGATTTCCATACAAATCACGCTTGTAGCCAAGAAAGAAAAAGTGCAAAATCGAGAGAAGAAGAAAAATGTTATTTTTTTTTTTTCTTTGAGTGGAATTATTTTTAAGAGAATATGCACATTGACCCATTTAATCAGAATTCAATAGTTGAAACCATTCACATTTGATAACTAAAATGGAAACAATCCTTATTAACTCGTACACGTAACGTTCCACTTGCCTTTTGAGCAACCTTCGCAAGGTTGAAAATTGGGAAAACATTTTTGTGGCTTTAGGTTTGATGTAAACCCACAACCATCCATGGTTTACTTTCCTTGGTTCTTCGCTTCGCCACAATCTGCTCAATATTTTTTTTATAAACAATTGTTAAGAGACCATTGTAAGGGGACTTTGATTATTGAATGAAATTTACTGTTATTGTTTTTAGTTCATTTGTGAACTCTTGGGATTGCTTGGATTAGTGCCGCAGGTGTTTTTTTAGAGGTTTTTGCTCTAAGAAAACCTTAGTAGAGTTTTTTTAGTGATTCTGTGGTCGTTGGCAATCACTGGCAATGGTGATATCCTGACCAAGAGACTGAAGACATAGAAGACCAGCTGAATTTTTGGTTCAAGGTTCTTAACTCAACTTTGTGAGTATCTGTAGTCCCGTCTTATGAAATCCTTATAAGCTTCTTCTTGAGATTGAAGACATGGAAGACCGGGTGCATATTAAACCATGGGGATAACTCAATTTTGTGAGAGACTGGGCCAATCTTTTTAACTACACTGTTGGATCCTCAAACCATTCCGTATGTTTGGTGATGCAGTTGGAGCCGCTGATAAACCATGTCACCTACATCAAAGTGTGGCTTTGTGTGGTGCTTTTGGGCATGGTGTTGCATTCAATCTCTAGCCACTTGTGGTTTCATTAAGATAAGGAACAATTGTGGCCTGCTTTGGTTGTAGACATCCAAGCAAGGAGTCAGCGAGATGCAGGGTGAAAAGTGGTATTGTGCCACTTCTCGACCAATAGTCACTTCACTAACTGCTTGGGCTAGAAGTAAGAGAAGCACTGCAATATGTCCCAAACAGTGACAAACTACTTCCGTATGGCCATCTGTTTGCTGGTGGTATGCAAGCACATCTTCAGATTGATACCTTCCAATCAGAAACATTCCTTCCAGAAATCGCTTGTGAGTACAACATGTCAGTCCATGATGATGGTTGAAGGCATCCCATGTAGTTAAAAAAAATACTCTACAAAGACCTGTACCACTTGGGCTGCTGTGTATGGAGGAGGCTGAGGAGCATGGGCATGAAGTGTATTGCTCTGCCATTATGGAAAGTGGTTGTACAAATAGATTTTTACACCGTTCATCAAAATTGAAGATTGATTATCTAAGGTGGGGTTTTCCTGCCTTTAATATCATTCCTAACTTATAAAAAAGAATTATCTAATGTCCTAACTAGCAAAGCAGAAAAAAATCTAATATCCAAAGCAATGGGGTGCAGCAATACCTGGAAAGTTGGTCATGATAGACATCCAAGCTCCAGTTTGAGGGGAAGTATTATTATAGTAAGTTGACTTGCTGTAGGGATATTTTTGTTGTATATATATATTTATTTACCTCTATGCCACCAGTTTGCAGGGGTAATTTTGTCTTTGAAACTATGTACCTTGAGTGATTTCTGTCAATAACATGCAGAGTGACCTGTATGTTTCACAAACCACCTTTATCTATTCTAATTTCTTTGTTCTCCTTCTCCTTCTTGTATGGTATTATAGAATAGTTTTAACTATAATATTATAGAATAGTTTGCCCTTCAGACCTTTAATTGTTAGTCCATTTATATTCCATGTCGATTACAAATGAATGAAGGAAGTATTCCCTCGATTACATCTTCAAAAATCTGAAATAAGTAACTCCTATTGGACCTATGCTAATCTATATGTGGTAATAGGCTCCGAAGCAAAAATAAGGATTCTGAAGAATACGTGCATGCCTTATGGAAGTTTAATGATCCCAGTGCTACATCATAATTTCTTTTGGTTGTTGTTTGGTATATAGACATTTCCATGTCACTAATTATTCTTGATTTTTTGTTTGTTTGTTGTATTCTCAAATTCTCATAGTTTGGCGTTTGTGATTTCCCAGAGGTAGACAATTACTGAAATATCTTTTCTGTTTCAGCAAAAGAAGGAAGATATTATTCATAGCTCCATTCAGACGGTATCTAAAGCTCATGATATCATCCGACGGATGCTGGCCAGTTTGGGTGACCCTTATACACGGTTCCTTTCTCCCTCAGAGGTAATTGTTTCCTCAATAGTTTGATATTTCCGCAATCATATTTTGCTATTGTGATAGCCTGATAGGCCCATATATATGGTTTAAGAATTGGTCAGGTCTAGCTATGCTGTTTGCAGATGAATGTGTATTGAGTATCGACGATGCATATTGTTTCTGCCTGCAGCTATATGCTATTAAATACTAATATGCAAAACCATGTCGATGACTGATTAATAGTTATAACAATTAAATGTATCCGAGTTCCAAATGGCTCCCTGCTTAACAGTAAGGAAGCATTGCTGTAACATCGTTGTACATCCTTTGGGGTTCATTTGGATTCCACTGGGATGCAGATGATTATATGCGAACCCATGCTTATAGATTTGTAAGACGTTCTTTTTTGTCATCAAGTTGTCAATATGCTACTACTGAGATGTTCCTGAAAACAAAAGATTAGCATTGTTGCTGGGCATTTAACAGAAATGAACAGTGCACAATGATGAATGTATAAACTATTGGAATTTTATTTTCGAAATCAATTTTATCCATCTGTATTGATGCTTTAGCATCCAATAGTTTAATGTTAACTGTAAAGGCATACCCATCCTGCATCCATGACACCCCTTAGCTACTTAGCCAACGTTCTTTATGCTGTATTTCTGCTTTTCATGTGAAAAGCTGGTAGAAAAGGTCACATGTAGCATTCCTAGGTGTTATGACTTCATTTTCCTAGTATATATTAAAATCAAGGTTTAAGTATCATACCCTCTTGGTTTGTCTTGGGCCAAGACATCTTGGTTTTTGGGGTGACCTTTACAATACACTGGGGTTTGTTTCGGCTTTGTACCACTTTATCTCGGTTTCTCAGTTTTTCAAATTATGGATATATACCCTGAGATTTTAAACCTTGATTAAAATTGTCTCCAATATTTACTTATCAGAAAAGAAAAAGAAACCTCCCTAATATTTCCCACCTGTTTTTCCAAGCTACATCTTTTAAAACTATGATAATAGAGAAATGCTGCCCTCAATTTTTCTTAGATACATAAGTAGATTTCTTTTTCCCTTTATTCGCCAATATCGTCCTCATCAATTCTTGTGTTCTTGGTAAAAATCTTCTTTTTAGAAGTTAGTTTGTTTGCACTACTTTTTACTTATCCTTTCTTTTCTGTAGACTTGTTACTAATGTTAGCAAACCTGACTATCTACCTTGCTTATGGTTGATCCTTCAAAAACCTTCTTTTTCTGCATCTGACTGTAATCGCTTGCATCAATGTCTAGTCTTTACTCACAAGAATTGCAGTTTTCTTATTCCATGTCATATGTTACTTTCATCAATTATGAAAGTTCTCGAAGATGGCTCGGTATGATATGACTGGGATTGGAATAAACCTTAGGGAAGTTCCAGATGACAATGGAGTTATCAAACTGAAGGTACTAGGGCTCATATTGGATGGCCCTGCCCATACTGCTGGTGTGAGACAGGTATTGATAAGGACTCAACTGCTCATCTGATGTTTTGTTTGGCTTTATGTCTCTCTTGCTGTTTCATATGTAATTCCCCTTCAAGTGGCTGTTAGTTCAACAAGTTGATGATAATATACTGTGTCTGGATTCTAGAATTTTGAATTTGTTGCATATTTTTGGTGTTTGGTAATACTATCCATCCTCAACTCGTGGTAACTCTCTTCTATATATATATTTTGATAAGTTCTCTTCTATATATTCTCTGTTAGAGTTCTTAGTTTATTTTGTTATGTTTATGTTATGTTATGTAAACGGGCTATATGTGTTGGGCCCATATGCTCTATTAATTTTTTTTTTATAAGTGTAGAATGTATTAAAGGCAAAGCCAAGCAAAGATATAAAGCAAGCCTAATAGATCGAGATGACCACCTACAGGCTTGAAAGGCTACAAAGAGAAAAAAACGAGGGCCCCAAAGCCCCTTAGTAACAATCTCTCGAAATAATAAGACCCACCGAAAGTGGACCCGCACCACTTAAGCGAATGATATATATATATATCACAATGAGGAGGCCAAACCTCTCTTTCTCTCCATCTCTTCTCTTCTCTTCTCCTCTCTAACCCTAGATTTACATATTTTGCATATATGCTATAAAAGTATATATAGAATGAAAATAAGGTTCTAAACCAATTTTAGTACTTAGATTAAGTTTTTGGCATGAGACAATACATTTCCCTATGTGTCGTCTTGGTACCTTACCAGAATGAGATGTCTCGGCTGAGATGGAACGAGGGGAAATAAGATTTTTAACCATTGCTGTTGCCCATAGAATTAGTGTTGGGTGGCTAATGTACAGACGCACTTCTTTAGTGTGATGCGTAAGGATCAAACCCAAGGAAAATTTTTACAAGACATCAATAAAGCTAGGGGAAACCCAAAAACACATGTTCATAGAATTAGTGTAGCAGAGACGAGAATGTTGAGATGGATGAGTGGTAAGGCTAAGAAAGACGAAATTAGAAATGGGCACATTAGAGATAATCTAAGAGTGGCCCCAATAGGGGATTGAATAAAGAAAGATAATATTCATGTTGTTGAGACAAAAATAGTTGGGATAAGTCATTGTCTGGTGATGATGATCTTGGTGTGGTCATATTTAGTTTTGTAATTATGAGTTGTTTTTTTTTATAAGAAAAACTTTATTAAGGGCCAAAGCCACACGAAACAAACAACCTAATCTAGAGAGGTCGAGATGACTAACACTACACTATGGCTAAACAAACAAAAATACAACCAATAACCCATCTAACTACCGTCTCGAGAACATTAAAGATCCCATTGGAAGACGAAGTCTTCAAAAAACAATCCCCTACATTCCGGAAACACCTTCGACCAAAGTAACATCAACCCCTTGATGTTAAGAATAATGGAGTGCAAATCTGCTTGCTTGCCTTCGAAAACTTTCTGATTCCCCTCCTTCCAAAGACCCCAAATAATCGCTAGAGGGAGCATCCTCCATAAAATACTTCCTCTTGTAGAAAAAGCTTTGGTATTCCAACCGAGAAAGAGGTTCATAAGAGATACTAACATAACCCAACTCATTCCGAACTCTGACAAAAAAGAGCTCCACACCTCTCTAGCCATGTTACAATGTAACAGAAGGTGATCCACCGATTCTCCAATGTTTCTGCACATCCAGCAGTAATCAACCATGGTGAACCCTCTAGACATCAAATGATCCACTGTTAGAATATTATCTAGAGAAGCCTCCCAAGCAAAGAATGTCACTTTAGTAGGGATCTTAGATCTCCAAAGCAAAGAAACCAAAAAAGTAGAATCCTCTGACCTCCGTAATGCCTCATAGAAAGAGCTAATCGAGAACGACCCGCCTTTAGTCCAAACCCAAACCCTTCTTTGAATATCCTGCAACGTGGATAACAATCTAAATAATGATTCATTTTCCCAATCATTAAGATTCCTCTTGAAACCCAAATTCCATCCCTTTTTTCTGAAAACAATCCTAAATAAACCAATTCTTCCGCTCATAAATAGAGTACAACTCCGGAAAATCCACTTGAAAAGGATTGTCTCCACACCAGGTGTTCTCCCAGAATCTAATTCTTTTTCCAGATCCTACCTCGAAACGAACCTCTTTACCAAATTCCTCAGATACCTTTAAGACCCCTCTCCACATACTGCACCCATAAGAAGACCTAACCATGAGGCTTTCCCAACCAAAGATAGAAACCCCATACTTGCCAACATTAACCATTCTCCAAAAATTAGTGATCTCCATCCCGAATCTCCATATCCATTTGCCCAAGAGGGCAAGGTTCATAGCTTTGAGATGTTTTAATGTTTTTTTGTGGCTCCAAACTCCTTTATGGAGGTCTTAGGTTCTTGAAGGTTTTCTAATCATCCTCATTTATAGAATTTTGATGTGTTGGGGCTCAACCTGTGATATACACCCCAACAGTTCCGAACATTAGCAGATATAAGTGGGACCCATAGCAACATTGACGCGTGTGTTGATACAACATGCACCTTGATACCTATGCACATGCTCTAATAGAATCAAGTTTAAACGCACATTGAAATCACATTTGTGTTTGTTTTTTAATCAATAACGGTGTATTAAAGTTTATGAAAGTGTCCAAGGATAGGGAAAAGCATCCTTGTCAATACAAAAAAGAAAAGAAACTAAGAACAAAAGGGATGACATGTTAGAACAAAAACTAAAGGACCGCCTTCTTTAGAAAGATTAACTTCCCACTTGTCGACGAAATCAGCATATGTGTTGAGTACAAATAACCAAATTGTTGCTTGACAAAGTATAAATTTAATATAATTGTTCAACTTGAAAAATATATTGCTTTTTTTTTTTTCCTTCTTTAAGGTTATGGTTGCTTAGTTTGCATAATAAATATCTTCTTTAAGTTGACTTCGAGCATGTGATTGAACTGCTACTTATTAGCTTAGTATGTGGGTGAATGTATATCATATGTCTCACTTTTAGATTAACTGGCACTTCGGTACTTGTGATTTTGGATCCCTGAATTTCTTTAATTCCTGTTGCTTTTGGATTTTTTGTATATGTAGGGAGTTATCTTCTCACTTAAGCGAGTTAAATACTCAAGCATGTGTTAGTCCAATGGTAAAATATTTTAATTGCATTCTATGTTCTCTTGGTAGGGGGACGAAGTCTTATCCGTTAATGGATTGGATGTCGGTGGGAAATCGGCTTTTGAAGTATCATCTTTGCTACAAGGTCCTAACGAAACATTTGTGACAATTGAGGTTGTGGTCCTTGAATCATGTCACATGGAGAATTGACATGTTAATATTTCATTTAGATTGCTCTCCTTGAGTAAATATTGATGCTTGTAGGTTAAGCATGGCAACTGTGGACCCATCCAATCTATTGAAGTCGAGAGGAAACTTGTAGCCCGAACCCCAGTATTTTATCGCTTGGAACAAATGGAGTCTGGAACTACTTCTGTTGGATACATACGCCTAAAAGAGTTTAATGCTTTGGCAAGAAAAGATTTGGGCATTGGTACGCGCTCATCTTTTAGCAATTTCTTTTTAGCATATTCTACAATTGTAGTTTAAAATTTGTACTAGTTTCTTTTGGAAAGTTTGAAAGGAAGCCAATAGGTTTGACGATGAGTCTTTCTCACCTAGATATTGTAATTTTCAAACATAAAATGGAATTTAGGCTACTTATTTTTCTTCTCTAGGACTTCACTTTGATGCATCTAAGGTATTACTCACGTTTTGTTTGGTCAATGATGTGACCTATAGGAGTAAATTAGAGCCCTACTCGTTTACCACTTGCACACATACCCTAACCTTACCCTCGTCACATATAGGAGGAAATTATTTTTCATCCTATAACAAGCTCACAAATATGATCAAGAATGTTTGCAAACTTTCATGGCTTATTCCTTTACCACTTACCAAATAGCCGACTCCCTGTACACAACTATAGGCCTTGAGAATTGATTCGAAATGTCAGCCACATTGAATCCCCACAAACCCGAACACTATCATGTCCATACAGTTTATCCATGTTTTGAGCAAGGTTTTAAATTTTGACGAAAAGTTCAAAATTTTGGTTTTGGGCTACATCGAAACCGAAATCCGTAAAAATTGAAATTTTAGAAATTTTCGGATATTTTTGAAATTTCGACCGAAATTTCGAATATTGGTTCTTTGTGAAATTTCGAACTTTTCGTGAAATTTCGGTCAAAATTCTGAAATTTTCATTACTAATCTCAATTTCAAAATTTCAGTTTCGGACCTCACCAAAATGGCATTTGAAACCGAAATTTTAAACCTTGATTTTGAGAGATATATTTTTTTTAAATGCATTAACTTGATAATGTACAAAATAGAAAGTATTTAATTTAGATAGCTAATGTATATTGAAATGATATATATAATATTTAAAACAATTTGACTAAATTGAGATTTGTTTTTAAAAGTGTTGGCATGTGTCCGACATGAGTATGACACGTTGTCCGACACGACAAGTTAGGTGTTACGCCCGGACTTTTGATCCAAAGAATTGAACCAACCGTTTAGGATAGTTTTACTTGCAAGTGTACAAGTTTTGTTGTTGTACTTTTACAAGATCGAATCCACAGGGATTGACTTGTGCGCAACAACTACCGACACGAAACCACAAAAGCAAAAAAAGAAGAGAGAGAGAGAGATTTTTCCACACGAGTATGGAGCGAGTGAAAATGAGTGATGAAAACAAATATAGAAAATACTAGGGCAATGTCGAGATTGAAGAATAGCAGAGAGAAGGGCTCAGGTTTTGGGGATCCACCTAGCTCTTCTCTTATGTTTCTCTTTTGATTATGCTTTTCTCGATCAGACGACAAATATCAATTTGTTATGATCGGAAAATTTAACAAAAATCCACTAAATAAATTTAGAATATGAGAGTTAAGTTAAAGAGAGCTAGTCAATTAAAAATCGATCATTTAGCCACAGGGGTTCTCAGGCATTCACCATACCGGTTGATCATGATGAATCAAGAGAGTGTATAGGCTCACAATTTACCCAACAAACAAATATTCTCAAATAACTTGAAACTCCATTAACAATAAATTTCAAATGACAATCAATAGAGTATCTATAGAGAAAGAACTAGGCTTCACCTTCGACCTTAGCTAGGTGTTTAGCCGTCCATTGTTATGAAAGAGTTCATGCACAATAAATTAGCTAAACAAATCTAAAAGAAGAGAAAAGAAAAGAAAAAAAATACAAAAGAAGAAGAAGAAAAATTGAGATGAAGAAGAATGCCACTCAAGGTGTTGTAGAGACTAGTGATCAACCAACATCGCAAGAGAAGAATCACGAGGTATTGCCCAAACGAGGTGTTGATTCTGCTCCAAACGTGCTCCCTAAGTGCAAAACAAAGAGACGTCGAATGAAGTTGTGCAAGGTGCCTTGACAAAGGGATCGAAAACCGATCGAGAGAAGAGACCCCAAATTGTCATTTCTTTTGAAGACTATACCCACTGTCCAACTCTCCAAAAAAAAACTCTCCTTTTGCTCCACGAGTAGTCTTCTTTTTATAGGAGTTGATGTCATTCCTTTCCATCTGGATGCCAAGTCATCCTCACCATTTAGTAAGTCAGAATTAATTACCTTATTTGTAGAGTTGACCCATGTATAGCCACGATGTATCCTTCTTTTCTTTTTCAACATTTCCCTTTTGTACCAAAATATCTTTTTTGGTTCACCATTTTGGACTTTACTTATTTTCAAACATTCTTTTTTTGTCTTTAGTGGATTTTCACATGGAAACATCTCACGTCCTTTTCTGAAATTGTGCTCTCCTTTAGAGTTTCTTAAATTAGCTAAGAGGGTGATAATTCCCTGTAAAACGTCTAGCCCCATTGCCCAACCGTCCATCAATCTTTTCGAAACTTTCTACCTTTTGAAAATCAACACTTCACCACCTTTCTTGGTAAAAGAAGAAAAATGTTTCTTCTTTGTCAACCACTCCTTGTATTCTAATACCACTCCAACAATTTGGAAAGCCACCTCCTGCTTGGTGAAACTATCCCATGTAGTTCAGCCACATTTGTAATCTAATCCTTGCTAAATGTGCCACACATTAGCCATCCATTTCAATCAAGGGTTGTTCCTCTTGCGAACCAACACGTTTCTTAGTCCACGGCCTTGGCCCATAATCTTGGTTCACATGCTGGCCCATCACCCATTCTGCACAATCCACAACCATGGCCCATGATACATGCTGCCCAGCCCATGTGAGCTTATTGTGGGCCCATGTCTCAGTTGAATTCTTCAATTAGGGTAGATTTAGAGAAGAGAGAAGAGAGAGAGAAAGGATGTCATTGTGATTAGGTCACAAGGACTCCATAAATCTTATTTATGTAAAGGGGAATACAAAAAGACAAATATACCCCTCAAGGGTAATACATGAAATATACGTAAGAAATACGTGTATGATAACACTCCCCCTCAAGTTGGTGCATAGATATCTCTCATGCCCAACTTGCACAAGCATTTATGGAGTTGCCAGCTTGGAACTCCTTCGTGAAGACATCTGCAACCTGTTCATCAGTCTTCACAAATGTGGTGCACACTACCCCAGAGACAATCTTCTCCCTAATGAAGTGCCTGTCCACCTCAATATGCTTGGCACGATCATGCTGAACGGGATTGTGAGCAATACTGATAGCGGCCTTGTTGTCACAGTACAAGCTCACAGACCCTGAAACTGGGAAACCAAGTTCAGCAACCGATACCTTCAACCAAAGCATCTCACACAAACCATGTGCCATTGCTCTAAATTCGGCCTCCGCATTAGATCTGGCGACAACGGGTTGCTTCTCTAAGTGACCAGATTGCCCTCAACAAAGGTACAATATCCAGAAGTAGATCTACGATCATCTTTGGCTCTTACCCAGTCTACATCGGTATACGCCTCTATATGCATGTGGCCATTATTCTCAAACAGAAGGCCTCTACCAGGAGCTGACTTGAGATATCTCAAGATCCGATGTGCTGCTTCGAGATGAACATCTCTGGGTGAGTGCATATACGACTGATCACACTCACTGCATAGCAATGTCAGGTCGAGTCAGGGAAAGATAGATCAATCACCCAACTGGCCTCTGAAAGCTCCCTACATCCTGTAGTATCTCACCACTGACATCTGCTAACCGGTGATTCTGCTCTATAGGAGTGACCACTGGTTTGGTACCCAATCTGCCCGAATCTTGTAACAAATCTAAGACATACTTCATCTGAGAGATGAAGATCCCCTGATTGGATCTTGCAACTTCGATGCTTAGAAGTACTTGAGAGGTCCTAGATCTTTGGTTTCAAACTCCTCTGCTAACTGACGCTTCAGTTTAGCTACCTCTTTTGCATCATTCCCTGTGAGAATGATGTCATGAACATAAACAATGAGGGCAGTGGTGTTCTTCCCTTGATGCTTCAAAAATAGGGTGTGATCGGCCTGACTTTGAGTATAACCTAGCCTTTTTACAGCTAGGGTAAATCTCTCGAACTATGCCCTTGGAGATTGTTTAAGCCCATAGAGAGCTTTCTTCAGTTGACACACCTTGCTACTATTTCCTGGTGGAGTGAATCCAGGAAGAGGCACCATGTACACTTCTTCATGTAGGTCACCATGAAGAAAGGCATTCTTCACATCTAGCTGATGCAAAGGCCACTCTTGGTTTGCTGCCAAGGACAACAACACCCTAATGGAGTTCATTTTTGCCACAGGTGCAAAGGTCTCCACATAGTCAATCCCATAGGTCTGGGTATACCCCTTGGCTACTAATCTTGCCTTGTACTTCTCAACTGACCCGTCTGCCTTGTACTTGACTGTGAACACCCATCTGCAACTCACAGGTTTCTTGCCTCTTGGCAGGTCAACAAGCTCCCATGTCCCATTCTTGTACAGAGCTCTCATTTCCTCTATCATAGCAGCTTTCCATCTTGGTTGAGCCAGCCCTTCTGCCACTGAAGACGGGTACAGGAATAGTGGAAAGTTACGTGATAGAGGCTTTATAGGAGGGGGACAAGGCATCATAAGAGACGAAGTGGCTCAGAGGATGCTGAGTGCAGCTTCTGACTCCTTTTCTTAAAGCAATGGGAAGATCAGAAGCATTAGTAGAAGAAGAAATGACAGGTATAGAGAAGGAATGAGAATTATCTCGATCCGAGGATAGTACCACTGGTATAGGATCAGCTGTGACTTTCTCCCTTCTGCGATAGACGATGAGCTCCTTCTGAGCACCAGGGGCCCTATCAGCTTCAGTAGCAGGTAGAGTAGTCTGAGACCTCTCAAGCTCAAGATAGGGTGGAGAGAGTAATATAGCAGGAAGAGGAACATCCTCACACCTCTCTTCACTACTATTCTCCCCCTGAAGAGAGGCGGAGAAAAAAGGTAGATCCTCTCTAAAGGTAACATCCATGGACATAAACTTCTTCCCTGTGGAAGGATGGTAACACTTACACCCTTTATGGGAATAAGAGTAACCCAGAAATACACATTTAAGCACTTTGGGATTAAGTTTGGTATGATGGGGACAAAGGATGTGTACATAGCATACACACCAAAAGATACGAGGAGGGATTGTGAGTAAGGAAGCATCAGGAGTAAGAACCTGTAGAGGAGACTTGAATTTGAGAACACGAGAAGGCATTCTGTTAGTCAAATAAGCAGCAGTTAAAACTGCATCCGACCAATAGGATTTGGGGACTTTGGAGCCGATCAGAAGAGATCGAGCCACCTCAGTTAGATGTCGCATCTTTCTTTCAGCTACACCATTTTGTTGAGGGGTGTAACTGCAAGAATTTTGGTGACAAATCCCATGGTCTAAAAAGTATTGCTGGAGCCCCCCATACATATACTCTCCATCCTGGTCAGAACGAAGGACCTTGATGGAGGATCCATACTGAGTTAGGATCATCTTCTGAAAACCCTTAAAGATGACATGAACCTCATCTTTGGTTTTCATAAGATAAACCCATGTGGATCGAGAATAGTCGTCAACAAAAGTAACAAAGTAGCGGAAGCCAAAAATAGAAATCACAGGGGAATGACCCCACACATCAGAATGCACGAGGTCAAAGGAGACAGAAGTTCGATTACCTCTTGAAGGATAAGTAGATCGACAGTGTTTAGAGAGCTCACATGTCTCACAATGCAAGTCAGATAACAAGACAGAAGTAAATAAAGCGGGAAATAATAGTTTGAGGTACTGAAAAGAGACATGCCCCAGACGGACATGCCAACATAAAGCAGAAGCTGTCCTACTCCTACTACTACTAGAGGACTGTAGTGCGGTGAGCTCAGAAGGCCGTCCATCAAGAAGGTATAGCCCATCAGCTTCATGTCCAGTGTCAATCGTCCTCCTCGTCTCGAGGTCTGAAAGACACAGTATGAAGGAAAGAAAGTCACACTATAGTTCAAAGATTTAGTAAGAGCGCCAACAGATAATAGGTTAGATGTAAAATTAAGAACATGTAAAACGGATGCAAGTGGAAGCTGGGGAGAGGGAAGGACAACCCCTTTCCCAGAGACAGAGATAAAGTACCATCCGCAGTTCTAACCTTATCGCGGCCATAGCAAATGGAATAACTGGAAAATAAAGAAGACATACCCGTCATGCGCTCCGAAGCCCCTGAATCAATGATCCATGGAGGATTGGGAGGGGAAATGGACACATGATGGACAGATCTGATGATACCTGACTGAGCAAAGGAGGATGTGGCAGAAGGACCATCCAGCTGGGAGAGCAAGCGTCGAAGCTCGGCAAGCTCCAATGCAGCCAAAGGACCTGTAGAGGCCTGTGAAGAAGAACTTTGGAGAGGTAGGCCTGGAGAAGGTGCAGAGGTGTCCATGCTAGCTGAATGCGCACCAGAAGATCCTGACTGACTGGGGCGAGGAGCAGAAGACTGGGGCCGACCATGCAGCTTCTAGCAAGTTGCACGCACATGTCCAATGCGACCACAGAAGTCACACTTGGGCCTTTCCTTGGAGGAGGAAGATCGGCTAGCTGAAGGTGCAGAGAACTGAGGGGGTCGACCCCCTTGAAGATGCTGAGGCTGATAAACAGATGCAAGGGTAGGCTGTGAGGCAGATGCAAAGGCAGGAGCAGGTGAAGTGTTGACAAGAGCTGATCGCTCGTGAACGGTAGACTCATCCTGAGTAGATAGACATCGGCTCTCTTCACTCTGGAGATATGAGTAGACCTCGCTGAGAGTAGGTAGAGGGGCCCGACTGCTAAGAATCTGAACCCTAGCCAACTCATAGGAAGGATTGAGTCCAGATAGGAACTCAAAAATCCTACCCTCGATGTGCTTCTGGTACGTGACTACTTCATCTGGAGTAGGAGGGTGATAGGAGTAGTAGTAGTCTAACTCCTCCCACATACTCTTTAGAGTCGTAAAGTAGTCAGAAAGGGACTTGTCGCCCTGACGAAAGCGGGAGATGCTCTGCTTCAACTGGTAAGCTCTACTAGTGTTCTGCTGCTGTGAGTAGGTCTTCTTGGCGGTTTCCCACACATCCTGGGCTGTACGCATGAAAAGGAAGCCACGACTAATGTGAGGCTCCATGGAGTTGACCAGCCAAGATTGAACCGAAAGGTTCTCAGTTTCCCATTGATCAAACATGGGATCATCTTCCTTAGGCTCTTTGGTTCGTCCCGTGCAATGCCCCATCTTCCCACGGCCTCCAATAAACAACCGTGCTGCTCTAGCCCACTCCAGATAGTTAGGGCCATTGAGTTTAACGGATGTAATCTGCAACCCGGAGTTCTCATACATCACTTGTTGCATCATAGGTCCTCCAGTGCCTCTGGAGGAGGATTCTGTGCTAACAACGGAGACTGAGGGAGTACCCGAGGGGGGTGGAGTGCCCGAGGGAGGTGGATTTGCAATAACAAAGTAGCAAAGGAGGAAAAAATGCTAGAAAAAAACACAAGGAAGGTATCCTTAAGCAAATAGGACACTCAATGACAACCGGCAAGCAAAAAAACACCCATTTGAACCTCGAAGGAGCATCAAACGTGACCTGATGATGGTGGACAGTAGCATAGGAGGGAAGATAACCATCCTAGAGGCAAGGGGATAAGAAAGAGGTGTTATGGGATCAAATAGAGGAGGTATATGACCTAACCGTAGGTCCTAGAGGCCAAAAAAGGCTAGCCGGCGGTAACATTGGGTGAGAAATCACTCACAACTCCTTCAAATCGTAATGAATGAACCCAAATAAGGTATCTCCATGTAGGTGAGATTGTAGGGGACCAAAACGATGGGAGAAACCCAAGGAAAAAGGTTGATAAGGTCTCGAAAAACTGGTTGGTTCGAAAATGAATATTTACCGATTTTTTTGGAGATTGAACGAAAGACCAGCCAAACGAACCTAAAAAATTCTCAAAAAATCACCAAAAACCTCTGAAAATCGAGATCTATCAAACCCTAGAGTTTCAAGATGAGAGGAGTACTCTGTCCGTACGGCTGATGACGTCAGCCGTACGGCTCTGATGATGTCATCACCTCTTGGTTGCTTCCTGGTTTGAAAACTCTGATAAAATCTTCAATAAAGCTCTGATACCAAGTTGAATTCTTCAATTAGGGTTAGATTTAGAGAAGAGAGAAGAGAGGAAGAAAAGAGGAGGGAGAGAGAAAGGATCACAATGACTCCATAAATCTTATTTATGTAAGGGGGAATACAAAAAGACAAATATACCCCTCAAGGGTAATATATGAAATATATGTAAGAAATACGTATAGAAATATGTATATGATAACAGTCTCTTGGCCCACTAGTTCAACCCATTGATCAACCTTTGGCCCACTGGTTTGGCCCATGTATTTGTGGTCCATCGATTTGATTAAGCAACTCCCTTTTGGTGATGACACTCCTTAAACATTCCAAATCTCGTTGCAACAACCACCTTTCCATGAATCAACCCTTGGTTCACCTCTCTCATAACATCCAATATTGATCCAATTGTCGATCTTGAAGCCAAGGTGTCGCGCCACGTCATAGCATATGCCTGCCCATGCGTTGGTGGTCCATCACTCTGGAGATCATCATGTGTACCCGTCCCCATATCTTTAGTGTAGCATTGTGACATTCTGACTTGGCCCACTAGCTTGGCCCACTGGCCTTTTGGACTTGATCACCTTTGATCGGATATAGCAAGCTTGACAGTGGTTTTTTTTTTTGTGGTTGATCATGGGATCCCAGATCCCAAGAATCGTCCAATTAAAGTTCTTGTAGGAAAAAAATAGACATAATAAGTACTTCAAAAAGGATTCACATGGAGGCATTCTTGATGCGTATGAGTATATGCGAATCTATCATTTTTATTAGAACATGCGTATTATGCAATGATCGACAGAAAGCACACATGTTTAGTGTAAAAACAGGAGATGTTTGCTAATGCCCATAAAAAATGAGGATAATTACAACAATTTTAGGCAAACATCATTAGGAAATGAAGTGTCTTTGTTACATTGTAATTAACTATACAAAAACCAGAATAATAGCCATGAGAATGTATTAGAAGGAAGGAATCCCAATTTGTGACAATCATTTACTGAATCTCTAAATTCCTTCGGGATAAAAGTCCAACCGAATAAGTAGGTTATTTTTTTATGAATAAATGAATCCACCATCCATTCTTATGCTTAAAACATTAAGAACATTCCCCCACTCATCTCTAAAAACTCCCCAATTCTGGTTGGTCCCGTCACCGTTTTATGAATTCAAACTATTGAAGGATAACCTTTAGTGTATATTAGTCTTTGAGGTATTAAGGTCTTTTTACGCTGTGTTATGCATTTAAGTTATATATATACACACACAAATGAGGAGGCCGAACTAGCTAAGTTCGACACTCTCTATTTTCTCTCTACTTCTCCATCTTCTCCAATTTTATATGGTATCAGATGAACTCTAATACGTGAATTTTATCATAGGCCTAATGTTTTTTTTTTTTTTTTGTTATTTTTCCTTTGTTATCTTTTGGAAGATCAAGTTGAGGTGATTCAACTTGGATTTTTTGATCTCTAAGAGTACTGCAAGCTAGGGTTTCGATTTAAGGCCTTTGGTAGCTAGGTTTTTGGTTTCTAGGGGTGCCACAAGCTAGGGTTTGTGTTTTAAGGCTGCCGCAAGCTCTGGACTTTGGAGTAAGGTGTTATTGCTAGATTATGGTGTCGCAACCCCTAACGCGGTGACCTGTTGTTGTGTTCTTGATGTTGAAGTCCCTAGAGTGATGGTTTATTGCTAGTTTTTGATATTACAACATCTGAAGTGGTGACTTGATGCTTCTGCTAGGTTAGTATGACATTTATGTTGGTTAAATTCAACTTCGAGAGTCTTCGGAGGCAGGATTATTTGGAGAAGGGTCCCATTTGCTGTCATTTGGGGTCTTTGGAAGGAAAGGAATATGAGAGTCTTCAGAGGAGAGGTTAGCTCTCTTCAAGACATCATTATTAGTATTAAGGTTCTCCTCCACAGTTGGGGCAGTGCCTCTATAGAGTTGAGAGGCACCTTTTTTAGCGATTTGGTCTTCAGTTTTGATTCATTACTGCAAAGTTAGTGTGGGCTGTTTTTTGCTTTTGTTTTCACCCTTGAGGGGGTCTGTTTTTTCCTCTTTGTATTCTCCGAGATCTTCTTGATCTCTTTTATAAAATCTTTGACTTATCAAAAAAAAAAAAATTCAACTTCGATATAGTTGGTTGAGTCGTTTGGTTTCGATGGCTACTTCTAGTGATGTTAAAATTCCTATTTGGGGTATGTCGGATTGGGTTGGAGCCAGCATTACCTCTATATAATTAAATGGTATTTGTTATGGTCGCAATTGATTAAAGTTTTTTTGTGTGAAGAAGAAACTGAAGTATATTATTGATGATCCTCTATTTGAAGGTGATAGTGGTTATGATGATTGGTTGAGTAAAAATTCCCTAATGATGACCTGGCTATGGAATAGTGTGGAGTAGTCAATTTGTACAGATGTGCTAAATAGGTTTGGGATGCAGTAAAGGAAATGTATTCATAGGACCGGAGTGTGTCTAAAATTTATCAATTGTTTGAAACAATGTTTAGTCTGAAACAAGGTGACAAATCTCTTATCGAGTATTATAGCAATCTTTGAGGCATGTTTGAAGAGTTGTAGATGCATCGACTTCTCATTACTAATATAGAAGTGCAAAAATGTCAGAGGGAGGAGTTCCGGTTTTCCTTGTTTCTCTTAGGTCTAAATTCTAAGTTTCATTCAATCAAGTGATAGATTTTGACTAGTGAATCCCTCTATAATCTCAATAATATGTTTGCTAGATTGTAAAGAGCATCTCTAGCGCTACCAACTTCAACAACTAGTAGTTCCAAAGAGAATTCAACCCTTTTATCTTCTCGTTGTCGTGGAAGTGGTTTTGGCGGTCGTGGTAATGTTTCTAGTGGTCATGGCGATTTTTTTGGTGGTCGTGCTAATTTTTCTAGTAGACGCGGTGGTGGCAGAAGTGAGCAATGAAAGTGTACATATTCGTCATACTGATGATTGGTGCAAAGATAAATGGAGCAATCCAGCCTAGGCAAATCATGCATCCGAGGAGGTGCAACAAACTACAACATAGAGTATGTCACGTGCTTCATCTGCAGTTAGTTCTTGTGTGAAGAATTCTAGCTCTGCATATGTATTTTCTTGTGAAGAGTATAATCTTCTACTTCAGAAGATTCAGTGTCTATATGCTAGTCCATCCACTTCTACTACTACTTTGGCTAATTCAAGTATTTTTACGTGTCTTCTTGATCAACAATCCTCATCATGGGCCATTGACTCAGGAACTTCTGAACATGTCTGGTATGTCATCTAGGTTTTAGTTTTCATTCTTCAAATTCTAATGTTCTTCTTGCTGATCGGTCTACATGTAATACATGTAAAGTTGTTGGACGAGGTGATGTCCGCCCTATATCTTCTCTTTCACTGTCCTCTGTTCTTTACATTCCTAACTTCCCTTTTAATCTGATGTCTGTCAGCAAATTAACAATGTCTCTTCAATGTTTAGTAACCTTTTTTCCTTATTCTTGTGTTTTTTAGGACCGTACGATGAAGAATGTGATTGGTGGGGAGGGGGGCATGAGTGCAATGGCCTGCATTCTCTTGATAAGATTTCAGAGATGGTGCAGCTGCCACCCTTCATCTGAGCATGTCTCCCTATCAGTGACATTGTCGTTTGGGTTATCCATTCTTTCAAAGTTTAGACTGTTCATTCCTAAGTTCAGTCCTATGTCTGTATTAGAGTGTGAGACTTGCCAATTGGGTAAACATTGCAGAGTTTCTTTTCAGAGTCATGTTGATAGTCATAAGTCGGGTCCTTTTGATGTAGTCCATACGAACATTTGGGGTCCTGCTCAAAAGGACCCGACTTATGACTATTTAATTTTTCCAGAATGATATGGGTATTTTTAATGAAAGATTTTTCAGAGTTATTTTCTATTTTTCAAACCTTTCATAAGGAAATTGTTGTTCAATTTGATAAACCAATTCACATACTTGATCTGATAATGCACTTGAATACATGAAAAATGAATTACAATTTTTTTTGCATTGAAAATGGGATTATTCATCAGACCTCTTGTGCACACATGTCCCAACAAAATGGTGTGGCTGAACGCAAACATTGACACTTAGATGTTGCACGTACCTTGATGATAAATACGAATGTTTCAAAAACCTACTGGGAGATGCTGTGCTTACTGCCTATTACCTAATTAACAAAATGCCATCATCTATTCTTGAAGGCCAGCCAATCTCCATTTTCTACTTTGTTTCTTCATTTGGTCTTCCTCCACATGTCTTTAGTTGTGTGTCGTTTGTTTATATGTTCGGTCTTGGTCATGATAAATCGTCTCCTCATACTATTAAGTGGTTTTTTGGGTTGCTCTCCTAGTCAAAAAGGTTATCATTGTTATTGTTCATCATCTTGTTGATATTATGTTGGTGTTGGTGTTACATTCTTTGAGGATACATCATCCTTTTCTCATATTGTTAGTCTATGGATTGTGATTTATTAGCTGGTTCTCAATGGGAGGGCTCGATTTCTTCTCCAATTCCTTTACCTATTGCTACTGATGCACCTCCTGCATCGAAACAACCCTTACAAATTTATCACATAATGGCCAAATTTACAGCAGCCATACTTAAAAAAAAAAATCTACAACAACCATTACTACAATGCCTACTACTCAATCATCTACTCCGCGTAAGGATCCTTCTACCGATTTACCCATTACTTTGTGTAAATGTATTTGTTCTTGTATTCAACATTCAATTGCTAATTTTGTGTTATTTCATCGTGTCTCTATTTTTCTGTGATTTTGCTTTGTCCTTTATGTTGTTTCCATTCCTAAGTCCTACCAACAACCTTGTCTTATTCTGGATGGAAACAAGCTATGAATGAGGAATTTGGTGCTCTTTTCCAGAATAACAAGTGGAACTGACTACACTTCCTGCTGGAAAACATGAAGTTGGATGTAGATGGGTGTATGCCATCAACTATCATCCTGATGGGACGATCGAATGTTTGAAAGCATGCTTAATTGCTAAAGGGTACACTCAAACCTTTGGCATGGACTACTTTGAAACATTTTCCCCCGTTGCTTACCTATACTCTGTTAGGGTTCTTTTGTTTGTGGTCGTATCTATGCATTGGCCTTTGTATCAGTTGGACATTAAAAATGCCTTCTTACATGATGATTTGAAATGAGGGGTATATATGGAGTAACCCCCTGGATATGTTGCTAGTGGACAGTCTGGCAAGGTGTGGAGATTGAAGAAGGCTATTTATGGGTTGAAGCAATCTCCATGGGCTTGGTTTGATAAGTTCAATGTAGTTGTGTTACTTTATGGCTTCAAGTGAGCTTATTTTGAGTACTCGGTGTTTATTCATCGTACAGTTCCCAGAATTATTCAGGTAGTGTGTGGATGATATTATTATCACAAGAAATGACTAGTTGGATTGTTGACCTGAAACCTCACTTCAGTTAGCATTTTCAAACAAAGGATCTTGCCTCTCTTCGTTTTTTTTGGCATTGAGGTGGCGAGATCCAATGAGGGTGTTTGTCTCTCATGGGGGAAGTATGTCAAAGACCTATTAGAGGAGAGAGGAATATTAGGATCTAAACCAGTTGATAATCCTATGGATTCCACTCTCAAGCTCGATGGTGAACATAGGGAGTTATATAGTGATCCATCTAGGTACAAGAGGTTGTTGGGAAGTTGATTTACCTCACAGTGACTCTAGTTGGGATTATGAGTCAGTTTATGCATGCTACTCACCAACCACATTGGGGTGTTGTATATTGTATTTTGAGGTGTTGAGGTACTTGAAGGGTACCAAGTAACATGCTGTTATATCGACCATCCATGTACTTGAGTGTTACGGGTTATTCTGACGTAGACTGGGATGGAAATCTTTTTGATAGGAGGTCCATTTCTGGGTAACATTTGTGGGTGGTAACTTGGTCACACGAAGGAGTAAAAAACGGAATGTGGTTGCTAGATCTAGTGCAAAGGCGGAGTATAGGTGATGCGGGAGCATTCTACTACGATAGTCCACGCTACACCGAATCTATGCCAGTCAAGCAAATGGGCTTACTATTTATAGTAAATCTCGTTTTTACTATTTATAGTAAATTCGAAAATTACTATTTATAGTCAATCCCATTTTTACTATTTATAGTAAATTCTGATTTTACTATTTTTAGATAAGTGGACCCCACGAAGATTTGTTTTAATTTAATTAGGATTTTCAATTGAAATTAGATTTTATTTCTAATTAAAATTTTTATTATTGATTGCAATAGTTGATTTGTATTAGGAGTTTCTAATTTCAATTAGATTAGAATTTGGAAAGTTCAAGTATGGAGTCTTATAAAAGGTGATGTACCCTTTGATTTTGATAATGAAAAATTATGAATAAAGAAATAGAAATCTCTCTTGTGGTGTGAAGCCATTTTCTCTTGGTGCGAAGCCAAGCTAATTTGGTGCGAAGCCGAAGGTATCTTTCTATCCCTATCTCTTTCTCTATTTCTTCTCTTATTCTCTTCTCTTTCTCCATCTCTATTTCTTTTTTAGTCAATTTATTACCTAAGAAAACCCAAATCATACCATAGCAATATGAATAGTGCTGCGTGAATAGTGACGTGAATAGTGTCACGTGAATAGTGCCATGAATAGTAATCCCCTTTTCATTCATTCTCAAATCGCGGAACGGTACTCTCGTCCTGCGTCAATAGGGTTATGGCTCATGCTGCATGTGAGATGATGTGGGTGAAATCTCTTCTTCAAGAGATGGGTTTTGAAATTCCTACTCCTATGTAGATGCATTGCGATAATCAAGCTGCTGCAATCTTTATTACTCGTAACCTAGTGTTTCATGAGAGACCTAAGCATATAGAAGTTGACTGCCACTTTGTCAGGGACATGGTTCTAAGTAAGACGATGGCTACTTGATGCGGGAGCATTCTACTACGATAGTCCACGTTACACCGAATCTATGCCAGTCAAGCAAATGAAATTACTATTTATAGTCAATCCCATTTTTACCATTTATAGTAAATTTTGATTTTACTATTTTTAGATAAGTGGACCCCACGAAGATTTGTTTTAATTTAATTAGGATTTTCAATTGAAATTAGATTTTATTTCTAATTAGAATTTTTATTATTGATTGTAATAGTTGATTTGTATTAGGAGTTTCTAATTTCAATTAGATTAGAAGTTGGAAAGTTCAAGTAGTGAATTTATAAAATGTGATGTACCCTTTGATTTTAAGGATAAAAAAATTATGAATGAAGAAATAGAAATCTCTTTGAGAAATCTCTCTTATGGTGTGAAGCCATCCTCTCTTGGTGCGAAGCCAACCTAATTCGGTGCGAAGCCGAAGGTATCTTTCTATCCCTATCTCTTTCTCTATCTCTTCTCTTCCTCTATCTTTATTTTCTTTTTTAGTCAATTTATTATCTAAGAAAACCCAAATCATACCATAGCACTGTGAATAGTGCTGCGTGAATAGTGACGTGAATAGTAATCCCCTCTTTATCCTTTCTCAAATCGCGGAACGGTTCTCCCGTCCTGCGTCACTACTCCATGTATTAAGTCAGCTGATCAACTTGGTGATGTGTTTACTAAGGCGTTAGGACGGAGCCCATTTCCTTTAGTATGTAACAGCTGGGCATGCATGATCTTTATGTTCCAACTCGAGGGGAGCATTAGAGTGTATTTTGTTCTTAGGGGTATTATGGTCTTCCTACATTTTGTTATATAACTTAAGTGATATATATACAAAGATGAGGAGGCCGAACTAGCTAAGTTTGACACAATTTTCTCTCCTCTCTTCTTTTCTTTTATCTACTACTCCATTTCCAACTTTACAATAACAAAAGAGGATTTTTGGCCTGGTTGACCCAGAGTTAGTATCGCCAGGGACCCTTGCATAATTGGGTGATGTCACCTATCTTCAAACGACATCTGCAGTGCACCTTTGAGCCATTTGATTTTGTGATAATCCTATATTTTAGTGACCATATTCCAACAACCTTAGTCCTCATGGGTCTTAGATGGCATATAGTGATGCATCACATGTTCTTTATTTTATTATAAATAACGGAGAGTTACTAAGAGAGGGAGCAAAATACACGAGACAAAAAAATATTAGGTTAAGGAATAATAGGATTAAGACTTTTATTTTATTAGTTTTTGTGGAGAAAGTGTTTAGTAGGTAAAGACGGGTTTTGAACCCATGCGTATGGTTTAACACCCTCAAACTTTTCCAACCTAGCAAGTTGGCATCTTCGTCAAGCAGTTGTGTTTCCCTATGAAATATCTTTCTTTATTATTATTTTCCTCATTTTAAGTAATATTTAGGGAAATCTTTTGCTCAATTATATTTTACATTTATTTTATGAAATTCATTTTTCAAAATTGTCATCTGATTGCCTATCTTGGATTATTATGCTTTCTGCACCTTGTTACATTCTGGCATTCATTGATAGGATTATTTCACATCTTCTGCTTCCACCACATAGTTTCGATTGGTCTTGTGATAAGACTGAAGAAAATACTAATTGTTGCAGCAATGAAGCGTCTTCACGACTTCGGTGCCTCATATTTCATTCTAGATCTCAGAGATAATCTTGGTGGACTAGTGCAGGTTTGTTTGGTGTCGAAAGCTTTTCAATATTATATAATAAGTTCTCGGAATGTTGGCACTAACCGTGATTCATATTGTTTCTTAATCTAATTATTTCTTGGTTTTAGCATCAAATTGTTTCCTACTTTCCTTCTAGATAGGCACTGAAATTTGTCAGGTTTCTGTAATATGATTGTCACAACTTATTGGTATATTCCTTCCAAGAAGTTCTCCATTATATTATAATCAATTTATAAGTGAAAACCAGCTAGACTTGGTATAAATCAATTACATATAATTGTGATATATGGTATTCATGGTAGAGTAGTCTTTTTAGTCAATAATAATTAAAAGAAATGTAGAAAAGGGGGGAAAATCATTCCTATGAGGGAAAAAATGTACAAAAATAAAAAGGTAGTTTAGTTTTTGTACCCTTAGTTAAGGTGTTTTAGTAACATTTATTGTTCCGCTGAGTAATAGTGATCACTATCTTGTGTGGGTGAACATACTTTTTCGTTATACTCTTCCTCTCTGTTACATGGTTTTAGAGCATAGACCCCATGAATTGTGTTATTTTTCCCACTTTTTTCAATCAGCCTGTAGGAATAGAGAGAAAGGAGGAGAAGATAAGTAGGGAAACAAAAAGAGAGTCGAACATGTATTATTTGGCCTCCTCATAATATTATTTATAAGAATCCATAGTACATAAAAAGGTGAAAAGACAACACTATTCTTAATGACAATAATGAACTCTAACACTCCCCCTCAAGCTGAGCACACAAAACATGTATGCTCAGCTTGTTACACAATACTAAAAATGGACTCCGACTTAAGGATTTAGTAAAAACAACACCAAGATGATCCTCTGACTTGATGTACTGAGTAACAATTTGCTTGCTGATACTACGCCGTGAATGAAGTGACAATCTACCTCAATGTGCTTAGTTTTCTCATGAAACACTAGATTACTAGCAATAAAGATAGTCGCTTGATTGTCACAATACATCTGCATAGCAGTATGAACGACAAAACCTATCTCTCGGACTAGAGATTGCACCCACATCATCTCACGTACAGTATGGGCCATAGTCCTGTACTTTTCCTTGGCACTAGATCAAGCCACCACATTCTGTATTTTACTCCACCAAGTGACCAGGTTGTTACCCACAAACAATAGCCAGATCTGGACCGGATCATTGGGATCACCAGCCCAATTGACGTCAGGAACCTGGTAATAGTCAAAGTCGTTGATAGTCAATACAACAATCATTTACTTGGTGAACCCTTAAAGTATCTCAAAATACAATACACAACATCCTAGTGTGGTTGGCGTGGAGCATGTATAAATAGACTCGCCACTGTTGTAAATTAGATTGTCACCAGAAGTGTAAGATTGAGAGATTAGAAAAAGAAGAAGAGTAGGGGTTTTGGAGAGAGAATGGAGTGATTGAACTTATTGTTCAATCTCCTCTCAAGTGATATATATATATATATATGATGGGGAAGAACCCGTGTACAAGTACAATACTAATAGTGGTGAGTTAAGTCGGGGACCCACGTAACCCACGAACTAAGAAAAGAGAGTTCGTGAGGTAAGTAGGTGGGACCCACACTTAACTCCCAAACATAAGGACATATCCTCTCCACGTGGGGCAGTGGGACGTAGCTCACTAAGTGCACCCCCACGTGGGGCCCACAACCCAACAAATCCAACACTCCCCTCAAGCTGGTGCGAAGATATCCATCATGCCCAGCTTGCCTATCAATGTATTAAGGATTGACTTATTTACTCCCTTAGTAAGTATATCTACAACCTGCTCTTGCGTCCTCACATAAGGTCAATCCTTGATGAAGTGTCAATCAACCTCAATATGCTTCATCTTGTCATGATGTACTAGGTTGTGAGCTATGCTAATGGCTGCTTTATTGTCACAATAAAGGCTTATTGGTTCTGTCACCCTGATTCTCAATTCCTTGAGCATGATCTTCAACTAGAGGAGTTCACAGTTCACACACGCCATGCGCCATACATCGAAACTATGCCTCTGCATTGGATCAGGCTACAACGGGCTGTTTCTTGCTGCGCCAAGAGACCAAATTACCTCCGACAAAGGTGTAGTAACCTAATGTGGACCGTTTGTCAGTAACTGCCCCTGCCCAATCTGCATCGTTGTATGCTTCCACCCACCCTGAAATGTCCATGGCGTCCGAACAATATGACCCGACCCAGAGATCCCTTGAGATACCACAGTACTCTGTGAGCTGCTTCAAGGTGTAGTGACCAAGGTGAGTACATAAACCGGCTAATGACACTCACTACATAGGCAATATCAACCGTGTATGAGCTAGGTAGATCAATCTGCCAACCAGTCACTGAAACATAATAACATCCTCATGGAGATCACCATCCTTGAAGTTCAACTGATGGTTTTGATCTATAGGAGTCTCTACTGGTCGTGCTCCCAATTACCCAGTTTCACTCAGCAAATCTAAGACATACTTCCTCTGACATATAAAGATCCCTTTCGGTGATCTAGCAACCTTTATCCCTAGAAAGTATTTTAATGGTCCTAGATCTTTTGTTTCAAACTCAAAAGACAAAAAAGTCTTTAGCTGCTTGATTTATGTTGGATCACTACCCGTAATGACACTGTCATCCACATAGACAATCGACGCTGTGGTACGGGTCTGCTGGTGGTTGGTTCACAAACAATGTGTGATCTGCTTAACTCTGTATATGGCCAACTCTTCTGACCGCACTACTGAACCGCTCAAACCATGCTTGAGGAATTTGTTTTAACCCATACAAAGCTTTCTTCAATTTGCATACTCTGTTTTTTTACTTCCCAAAAATTTCAATCCAGGTGGTAACTTCATGTAAACTTCCTCTTTCATGTCTCCATGTAAGAAGACATTCTTTACATCCAACTGATGTAAAGGCCGTAACATGTTTGCAATGAAGGATAATTGAACTCTGATCGAGTTCATTTTGGTTATTGGTGCAAATGTTTCCTAATAATCAATCCCATAAGTCTGAGTGAATCCCTTTGCAACAAGGCGAGCTTTGTACCTATTAATGGAACCATCGGCCTTATGCCTCATAGTAAAGACCCATTTGCACCCCATAGATTTCTTCCCTCTGGGTAATGGAACAAGATCCCATGCTTTGTTTTTTTCCAAGACCATGCATTTCGTCTATCACAATCTCTGTCCACTTTGGGTGACTGAGAGCATTACAAATGCTGGATGACAAAGAGACAGAAGACATTGTAGTCTGTACTAACAAAATTTTGATAAGATAGAGACATAGACCGATAAGAGACAAAGTGAGAAATAGGGTGCTCTGTACACGTACGCACACCCTTACGAAGTTCAATGGGGAGATCCTCCTCTGGAGTAGGAGGTTCTTGAGGCTCATGAACTAAAGCAAGGACAAATGCAATACCTGGAGCTAGATCTAAGGGTAGACTGGCAAGAACAGAGCCAGTAACTTGTCCATTCTTCCTGGATCTGACGTAAACTCGTATGTCAGCTGTAGTAGTAGAAGTGCCTTGTCAATAGTGGACTCAGGTTCCGACATTGAAGTAAAGACTGTATCCGTGCCAGAAGACATAACAGGGACAAGAACAGGCATAGGAACTAGACTCTCTTCAATGCCATACTCCCCTTGAAAAGACTCCTGAACACCAAAGAACGGAAGTGACTCAGCAAAGGTGACGTTCATAGACATATAAAGCGCTGACGGGTGCCTGGATGATAATACTTGTAACATTTTTTATTCGAAGGGTACCCCAAAAAGATGCATTTCAATGCCCGTGGATCTAATTTGTCACGGGAGTGACAATGAACATACACGTAGCAAACACATCCAAATATTTTTGGAAGAACAATAAAACTAGGACGATTGGGAACCAGAAGAGAAATGGGAGTTTGAAAACTGAGAACCCAAGATGGCATTCGATCGATAAGGTAGGAAGCAAGAAGAACCGATACAGACCATTAAGATTTTGGAACCTGCATCCCAAGACAAAGGGCACGCTCAACCTCAAGAAGATGACGATTTTTTTAATCGGCTTTCCCATTTTATTGAGGTGTCGAAGGACAGGAGGTTTGATGCACAATGCCATGAGAGGTGGAATAGTCTTTAAGCCCCCCATCCAAGTATTCACCCTCATTGTTAAACGAAGAGCCTTCAGTGGAGTATCGAACTGAGTGGCGACCATCTTATGAAATATCTAAAAGATGGAAAAAACCTCATTCGTTTTCATAAGATACACCCAAGTACATTCGTTGAAGTCATCAACAAAAGTAACAAAGTAGCGATATCCAAAAAAAAAAAACGTCACTGGGGCAGGACCCCACACGTCAGAATGCACAATAGAGAAAGGAACATTGCTTTTATTTTCACTTATAGGAAAAATAGAACGACAGTGTTTAGCAAGTTCACGTGTTTCACAGTGAAAATAAACTAAAGTTACTAAACTATGGACGTAGACGAAAAAGTAGGAAAGACACGCTTCAAGACTGACACATGGACATGACTAAGTCGGTTATGCCAAAGCATCAACTGGTCTTAATTGACTCAACTACTACTACTGGTGCTGGACTGATGCGCTTATGGATATACTGAGGAATCCAAGAGGTACAAGCCACCATATTCACATCCACTGCCAATCGTCCACCTCGATTCTAGATCTTGAAACACAGTGAGAAGGAAAAAATGTTATACTGCAATTAAGACTTGGTAAGACTACTAACATAAAGCAAATTAGCAGTAAACTGAGGAACATGCAGAACAAATGACAGGGTTAGTGTTGGGGAGGCATGAACATTCTCTCTACGAGAAATAGAGGACGGGTGCCATCAGCAATCCTAACTTTATCCTAACCAGTACAAATATTATAACTGGAAAAAACAGAAGACATACTGGTCATATGATTAGATGCTCTTGAATCGGTGATCCAAGAAGGGTTGGAAGGAACAATAGATACCGAGAAAGTAGACCCAATACCTGTCTGAGCAAAGGTAGATGTGAAAGTGGAGGCGTGGCCACTGAGTTGGGCCATCATATGGGCCTCTCAAGATCTCCAGTAGTACAAGAATCCATGTCCCCAAAGGAGGAAGACGTTGTGGGGGCAGTGTCTTGAGTCACTGAGTGTGCTGCAAGTGTTGGAAGTTATGTTGCACCGTGGGCTGCTTCCCACTACCCACGTGGGCCTTCTTTTACTTTGTACATAGGTTAAGTGGGCCATCTACTTAACCCCCACGGTTTCTCCTTTTGAGAGGTAAAGTGGGCCCACCACTTAACCCACGATTATGACTTTGTGTTGTAGTGGGACTCCCCCACCTCTTTGTGTTGTAATGGGATTCTAATCCCATCTCTTATATATATGAGTAAGATAGAGCTAGAATAATGACTTCAACTCTCTCCATTTTTCTGTAATATCTCTATCTTCTTCCTTCTCCACATCCCTTTCTCTTTTAAATCTTTCTCTATTGGTTACAACCTAAATCACAACATGGTATCAGAGCATGGTAGCTCTGGGGCATGTGTCCTGTCCCCTAGAGCCCCCATATCAATCTAAGTTATGTGGGTGACCGAAGCCGACGAAAGCTTTTTGAAGAAATCGCAGAGAGTCTTCCTGCGTGATCTGTGGATCTACCCTGAAGCAAAGAACCAGAGGATCTAAGCTCTTGGTTTGTTTTCTCCTTCAGCTGTATCAGAAATCTAGCCTTTATCTTCTTCTCAAGCTAGTCTAGCGGTTTTCTGTCCAACACGATTTTCCTTGAGATTACGTTTTTCTCGAGATTCGCACCACCCTAGGTGCTACTACCCTAACCTTCCCTTACATAATCCCCCTAGGGATTGTCATAAATTTATTCCACATTTTTCTAACCTTCGGAGCTGCAATTTCTGAAAATTTGCCCGTACTCCTCGAAATTGGGTTTTTTATATTTTTTGGGATTCGCACCATTCTAGGTGACTCCAGCCTTTCCGCCCCCTCTAGAATCCCTCTAGGGACTGCCATATTTTTTGTTCGATTTTTTCCAGCCATCTAATTTCTGGAAATCTCCTGTATTTCCATCTCAAAATTTGGGTTTTTGAATTTTTCGAAAAACAAATTTTTTTGGGCCTTCCTACCTTAGGCGCACCACTTATTGAGTATCTGGGGATACTCCGAACCCTGCTTCGGATTTTTCTGGGACTCCGATCTGCTACCTGCTACTCGCCGTGATCTCACTCTGATGAGTACTTCCGAGGTTTCACCTGGCAGCACGACCTCTTCCTCCGCAGGTAGATCTCTGACACATGGTTCTCATGGAGATCATAATCCTCAATTGTGCATCACCACAGTGAAACTCGATGGCACTAATTATCTAGAATGGAAGACGTCAGCTCTTATGTACATTAGGGGCTGTGGTTACAGTGAATACCTTACCGGTGTTGCTAAAGAACCAACTCCGACTGACAACACTCATCGGAGGTGGGTGATGGAAAACTCAACTGTGATGTCTTGGCTTCTTCACTCGATGCAAGTCCAAATCAGCAAGGGCTTCATGTTTCTACCAATGGCCAAAGATATTTGGGATGCTCTCTCAAACATATTCCCAGGTGGGAAACTTCGCTAAGCTCTACGAGTTAGAGCAAGAGATTGTGTGCCTTCGACAGGGGGAGCTACCACTCGGTACCTATTATGCTTCTCTTCGGAGCAAACGGAAAGAGATCGATCACTATCAGAGTTACTCTCCCGTGTGTGCATCAGATATGAAGTCCTTCAAGTTAATGGTTGAACGTTCTCGGATCTTCCAGTCCTCTCCGGCCTTCATCCTAGCTTCGAGGGAGCTCGTGTTCAAGTTCTCGGTAGGGATCCCTCCCCCACTTCCCTGACACGGGTGTATGCTTATATTTAGGGGGAGGATAGCCGTCGATCAACCATGCAGCTCTGTCGTGGGAGCGATCCTCCGGATCGATTTGCCCTTGCTTTTGCGTATCGGAAGGGACAAAAATCGAGTCCGAAGAATCCCGATGAAGTACGGCAACGACCCAGACATCCATAAGGTCAGTAGGCCCTAAACTAAGCTCCAAATGGCAATTTTGGGAGGGAGAGACTTCAAAATTTGAAGGCTCCTAGAGACATCAAACACGCTGATTATTTGTATGAGCCCAAATTTCACGTCTCCAGGGGACTTCAAAGTTTGAAGTCCTCCCTCCACAATGCCACGTCAAGTACTCTTTATGGCCCACTAAAGTTTGACATAAAAAATAAATAACATTTGTGATCTTATTGATGCACGTTTTTAAGGGCCTACTGACCTTATTGATGTTTGGTCAACCACTTGATGGATATACATAAAAAATAAATTTAAATGGTGATTTCTAGCCATTAGATTTAATATTTTAATAGTTACTCTTGTGAGTTGTATTTAATTTTTTTTGTGCTAAAATATAACTGTTAGAATAGAAATCATGAGCTGGGCTGAATGTTTTGTATAAACTTTCTGTATTTGCGCGTCTCCGAATCGAATTGGATAAATCTTTACTAATTATAGAAAGAAAATGGGTGTGTAAGGTCTTTGAAGCTACGTATGTACACCAAATTATGTGTTTTGAGTGCATATCATAATCTTTTGTAAGCACATTGATAGTTCAGATAATTTTTCAGATACTTTCTTATTTATTTTACTTGGTACATAACAGATATTAGTGGTAGACTAAGCACAAATATTAGTGGACCCACATTCCAAAATCACAAATCTAATTGTTAGATTACAAATCTATTCCCATAATGTGAACAATAATTTATGCCACCTAAATTATTAGGAATCGCTGCTCCCAGATTTATTAGGATTCAATGCCACCTGTTTGGTGATAAGTTCATATGTGCTGCCTATAAATATGTTATGCATTTGTAGACATTTTTGTGGCATGTTGTTATTTTGTGCTATCTAAAAGTAACATGTAATAGGTCGTTTTGAAAAAAAAATACTAATTTAAAACGTATAATAATAAGTTTTTAATTAACAGGGGATCTAAGGAAGAGTTAAAAATATGCCTAGGGCACGAGATATCGCTTGGGACCTTTGCACACCAATTGGAACAAATAAACGACATGTAAAATGCATATATTGTCAAAAGGAAGTGCACGGTGGAGTCACAAAGGATGAAGGAACAATTGACTGGAAAGCCTGGTGAAGGTACTTCCTATCCCTCAGTACCTAAAACGGTAGCCGAGACAGTTAAGAAGTACATGTTAGCAGCACAAAAGCAAAGGCTGCTCAGAAGAGAAGGAATGATGAGATATGTGCAAGTTTAAACGACCCAGATGTAGGAGGTAGTGGGAGTGAATCAGATGATGATACTCAATCTGATGAAATTATGTCTCGGCGTGAGAAGCAAGAATTCAGACTAGCACAACGAAGCAGCAGACAAACACATCTGTTTGAGGAACAGAGGAGACATTCAGTGTCTGGGATGCCGAGTCAAGGTATGGGAGGATCTTCTTTCCTTGCTGGGGCTGGAACCTCATCTGCTAAAGGAGGATTCCGTCACACTTTTAGTGTTTGAGAAGCTGGTGAGGATACAAGCAAGGCACATAAGGAGAAGGAGAGTGCAGCTGCTCGTAGCAGGGGACTAGATTCATTTTTATATAGATCAAAGTCTGTTACACAGAAGAAGCTGAAAGAGGTTTGGGGTGGGAAGAAGCTTATGGGTAAGCTGGGAAGAGCCGTCACAAATGTTTTTGTATTTAATTCCATACCCTTCAATGCAGCAAAGAGCCCATATTATTAGACGATGATCGACACTATTACAGAGGCAGTGCTTGGAATTAGAGGACCCACTCCTTTTCAAATTAGTGGAAAATATTTAAATGAAGAGGTATCTAAGCTGCAAGACTACATCAACACATTGAAAGTGAAGTGGGGCGTGTATGGTTGCACCATTATGTGCGATGGATGGTCGTCGTAGACCAGGAAATCTATTATAAATTTTATGGTGTACTGTGATCAAGATATGATTTTTCATAAATTGGTCGACACGTCTACTAGGGACAAGACATCTGAGTACTTGTTTGAGTTGATGGATGCTGTGGTAGAGGAGGTTGGTGAGCAAACTATTGTCCCAGTCATCACTGACAATGTGCAAAATTTCAAAACTGCAGGGAAATTGTTGATGGCGAAAAGGAACTATCTGTTCTGGTCCCCATGTGCAGCTCATTGCATTGACCTCATGTTAGAGGAGATTAGGAAGACGAAGTCGATATCTTCGACCATTAAGAAAGCGAGGAAGATCATAGGCTTCATCTATAATAGTGCAAAGGCTGTCAGTTTGATGAGGCAATATACTCAAGATAGGGACCTATTGAGACCCGGAATCACACGATTTGCGACTGAGTTTATCGCATTACAGAGTTTCATTCGTCATCAGGCTGCACTCGGAATCTCTTCTTATCGGAGGAATGGAAGGCGTTTATAGCAGGGTATAGGAGGGATGGAAAATAAAGAACTTGCAGATACAGTGTCCAATTATGGATTGACGTCAGAGTTTTGGACGAAGGCGGAAGAAACATGCGATCTTCTCTTGCTGTTAATCTCAATTCCAAGGCTCTGATACCAAGTTGAATCCTAGGGTTAGGGTTTCAGTAGAGAAGAAGATGAAGGAGAAGAGAGAGAATTAGAGAGCATGTGTGGTACATGACTCCCAACTTTCTATTTATATATAAAAGAGGAATTATAAAAAAGCCCTTACAGATATTGGGTGTCCCTTATACTATAAAGGGTACACCTGTACAATTTAATACATGATAACAATTTCAAACTATGGATTTCTTGTGGAAGCGAGGGGTTAGTGTCTTGGATCATTGCCCCTATGTGCCTACAAACTGAGAATCAATTGAACACTTATTTTTACATGTGTTGATGTGTATGGATCATTTGGACAGGATTACTCAGAGAGTTTGGGTAGCTCCTAAGTTGATTAACGAGTTATTCTTTACCTGGAGAGGGAAGGGGCTTGGGTGACTTGGAAGGAGAATGTGGGCTTTGACACCATTAGCAGATATATGGGGTGTGTGGAAAGAGAAGAATAACAGAGTGTTTGAGAGTAAAAGATTGAATTTGGAGAAGATTATTTTGGAAATTAATGCGATGGTTTACTATTGGGTTAAGTTGTACAAGGAAGGGAAATGCATTTCCTTCGAGGATATAGTCTTCAAATGGTCGGAGTTGGCTAGTAGGGGGAGGGATTAATGTGGGGAGATTATTGAGATATATGGTGTAGTTTATTTTTGCATGTATTTGTTGTTGTTTTTATTTCTCTTTGTAATTGTTTAGGCTTTTGGTAGGCGTTGTCAGCCCCTGAAGGTCTCTATCTAATAAATCTCCTATACTTATAAAAAAATGATTTGTTTGCCATATATTTTATGTTCAATCTCCATAAATGATAGAGATATGATTCTTAGAAAGGGTCTTCTTCATCTTCTCATTCAATACTCAACATATGTATTGATCCTAAAGTTCGACCTTCAATCCATGTATACATTCTGAAATATTAGCGTCTCCATGAAATATATTGTTTATTTTGAACCATAAACTAAATACTCTATACAGCCAAAGATAAATATAAAGGGAACATGGTTTGTTATTAGGTTGCTGATCGCTCTCTCAATTTTAATATGCCTAAAAAAATTTATCCTTTGTGTTCCTTTTTCTCTAACATTTTTCTTACAAAGCTATGAATACATGTTCAAAGATACGTCCAAATCCATCATAATTTAATTTGTTTTGGTTGACCGTTTTAAATATGTGAGTCTCATAGTACCCTTCTGCTCATCTCAGGCTGGTATTGAAGTTGCTAAGCTCTTTCTCAATGAAGGGGAGACGGTATGATATTCCTTTGCGACATTGACTTTCAATATGCATTTCATTTAGTTTTCCGTTCTCATCAACTAGATCTACGAGGTTTTAAGTTCTATGCTTTTGTTATCTAGACTATTTAACACAGCTGTCTTATGTGTGTTTTAAGAGGCACACAAATTTGAGGTTATTTCCTTTACTGGATATAAGTGGCCCAGTTATACATTAATCCAAACTTTTCAATTGTGAGGCACACCTTGGATGTGCCACAGTCAAAACAATCATACTGATCTGGAGGTAAAACTTGGAGTGCTAGAAAAATATACAGCCAATGGTTAGAAAAGGTCCATGTGCTGGACGACTAAGATCACCCAATCAATATGCTTTCTGGAATACGGTTCATCAAAGAGTTTCCCATCAATAACATCATTTATATGGATTAAACCCCAGTAGACGTGGAAATTGTTTGCTACCCTGTTGCCTTTTCAGTTCCATAATAAGATACAGTTACCTTATAAAACAGATTCTGTGAACATTTGGGTAAAAGTCTTCTCCACCATGTCCGCTTGTACAGACTGATAACCCCTCAAATTCCATAGTTGATAATGAATTCTAAAAAAAATTACTATCGATTTTGGAAGGGAAATTTTCAATATGTGCTGTGCCAAAAAAAGACCATTTAAAATAGATGTAAAAAAGGAAAATTCACGTAACACTACCTAAAATAGTCGTGATTGTTATTTGCACTTCTTTTTTCCACTTGGTCATTCACTACTTCAGCTTGCTACTTTGATTTGGTTGAAGAAGAAATTTACGGTTTTGTCTTTTTCTGAAGAGAGCAATGTGGGGACAGAAACGGAGAACCGTATATATACGCTAACTTTCAAAACATATATCCTCTCAAAACTGATAGAAATTGAGTCCACTAAGAGTATCTGTTATGAGAGGTATTACTTTGATATTGATTAGGTAACCATCATTTAGCTATGCAATTTGGTATTTGTAATACATTTGCTTATATTTCATTATGTGGAGTATTTAATTGTATGCCATTTTTTCTGGTGATATGTATGCAGGTGATTTATACTGTTGGAAGGGATCCTCAGTACCAAAAAAGTATTGTCGCAGAAACTGTACCTTTGGTTACAGCTCCCGTCATTGTATGGATACCTTTTATATTGGGATATCACCCAGCAATATTATATCTGTTTTCATCAACGAAGTACTTTTGAGGCTTTCCACTGTAGAATTCGTTGACAGACTCTCTTTATTGGAAGGAGCAATATCATAAACCGTGAACCTACATGTAACCTTTTTCCTTTCAAAGAAGACCGAAACTGTGCATTGGTAACGTTGTTAGGATATATCAGTGACTGCTGCACCATTTCTGAGCAGTAGCCTATGGGTTGAATGGATCTTTTAAGCATAGCTGCAAACTAATCAGTTACAAGAAATTGTTGCCATGTAGCTCTTAATAAAGAGACAGACAGCTTTCAGTCCTTATTAACAAAGCTAATCACTTCTAATGCAGGTCCTAGTGAACAACAGGACTGCAAGTGCGAGTGAAATTGTGAGCAGCTTATTCTACATTTTTACCTGTAATTACTGGAGTTTTTTTTTTATATGTATTTAGTATGGTAAGCGAAGTTATTTTCAGGTGGCAAGTGCACTTCATGATAACTGCAGAGCTGTTCTTGTGGGAGAGAAGACTTTCGGCAAGGTATGAATGAGCATCAGTTCCATCGCTCAGAAATTCGAATCAATCTTATAGTCGGTCTATTGCTTGCTGCAGCTGCATATATTGGACATTATCTTGAAAGGTGTTAGATCAGTTCCATTGTCCTCAATGGACCCTACTCCCCATAATGTATGCATGGCTCACCAACTCTATTTAGATGGGGCATGACCCACAAGTGAGACTGAACTCAGGATCTTAACCTTGTGATCTAGGGCTAAAACTTGGATGTCCAGATTAAAACAGTTAACAGGTAGGAAAAAGTTCGTACATTTCGCAGTTTTAGTGTCAAAATGTTTCGGATTACTAGGCAATGTCTGTTAAACAACCATTTACCCCAAAAGATCGACCTGTTGGGGAAAGGTGAAGCAACTACGTATATCAATGGGTCGTTGGGCCAACAAAATACGTGCGCGGGAACAAACTATCCGCTAACACGCCCCCTCAGCGGGAATACACTCCGCTGGAGACTTGAACCCGCGACCTCCCAGGCCTTAATGCTATGATACCACCATTTACCCCAAAAGATCGACCTGTTGGGGAAAGGTGAAACAACTATGTATATCAACAGGTCGTCGGGCCAACACAATACGTGCGCGGGAACAAACTATCCACTAACAATGTCCCATCCAAGAGATGGACCATCAATTGAATGGTCAGGATTGTTAAGTTGGTGGGACACATAAGGATGGGGTTTAGGGTTCAATGAGGACGATGAACTGCAGGTCTGTACTTGTTTGATCTTATATGTTTAATACTCTTAGCAGGGTCTGATTCAATCTGTGTTCGAACTTCATGATGGATCTGGTGTGGTTGTTACTGTTGGGAAGTATGTCACACCAAATCACATGGACATCAATGGAAATGGAATAGAGCCTGATTTTCGTAGCATGCCAGGTAATCAATTTTTGCTGGTTTTGCAATTAAAGTGAAACAGGTAGCGTAGAATTTACAAAACCTTCTACTTGCAGCTTGGGGTGAAGTTACAAAACGTCTCTCTCAGTGCCATGTGCAAAGGAATGGGTAAAGACAGGTTTGCACCATCTTCTATTTGCTTCTAGTTTCATTGTTTCTTACTTGTACATGTAAGCAAACTCATGTTCTCATGTTGCTTATATATTACCTCTGCAGCCATCATGATTTGCTGGAGATTCATGTCCTGCTCAAATGGGCGTATGATTTGATCGGGTTTGCACAGTGTTAGGGCCATTGTTCCAATGAGTGGTTATTATGTTGCAGCTCCCTACGAGAAGCAGATGAGAGACTTAATGGTTTGAAGATCTCGAGGAGTTTTGAGTGCATCGATGCACACCAACCTCATGGATATCAAGTAACAAATCTCTGGTGTTGGAACAAACAACCATTAATCAGTACAACAAATAAGATGTACCATATGTTGACACTCTTTAGAAAGGGAAGGGGAGGGGGGTCTGTTTTACTTGCATTTCAATGGGAACCATTACTAGAAGGTTAAAAAGCAGTTACATTGCCAAATGCTATGGATCTCGACTCCTTGAGCGCCATGCTCCATGTTTTAAGTTTGCTTAAATGAAGAGGAGAGAGAGAAGAAATCCATATAATTTGTTTGGCCTTCTCGTTGTATTTAGTATTATTTTTCTGTGGTTTGCATGGGCCACTGGCAAGCTACGGCCTGCAAAGAGGGTAGGATATGTCCGCTGGGATCCCGTGTGAACATCTTTACATGCGAGATTGAACCCACGACCTCCCATGTGGAGGGTACACTTCTACCACCAGACAAAATGGGCAAGTGTTTGTCTACTCTTGAGGTTTGAGGCAGTTACTTCTATTCTTATATTGTATACTTGGATGGACAAACATTTATGCTGATAATGTTTATCGGCTTAACTTTACAGGCATGCCAGTGTATCTGGTTTCCAGGCTCAACATGGTCTACACCTCGCACTTGTCTTTAACACCTACACTGGTATGCATATCTAAGTTGCATAGGCTGGACGTATTTCTTTGTGGGGCTTCTATCTTGGATAGCTCCCAACTAACCTCATTAGAATGAAAAGAAATATTTGGTGATGTATTGGCGTTCAACGACTTTTTACACATACCTCGAGATACCTGGACAGCTTTGGCTAGAATGATTTGATTTAAGCAGGTTTTGAGGACTTCTAGAATGAATTCATCTTCTGAGTTAAGACTTCAGAGTTAGTCTTGAGGAGGGTTGGCTTTAGCAATATTCTTCCCCTATGCTGTCTTAATCCCTCCTATGGGATTTAAACTCTGTGATGAGGATGTAGAGGTGGGAGTTTTGCCTGTTTATAAATGGGTATAAAGGTTAGGTTATGTGCTGTGTTTCCCATGTTTCTTACCCTTTTTACTCTTTCTTTCTCCATATGTATATGATTCGAAAGGTTCTTGGACGTAAGCATTGGGATTTGGGTAGTGAATGGGTCAATGTGTCCATGGTGACTGATTGTAACACTGGAGATGGTGTTGGAATAAAGGGTGTCTTATCAATTTTGCCAACCATACTGAGTTGAATCATTCCAAAGCATTCATTATGTTAGTTTCCACAACATCAAGGGTGGGCAAAGAACAACCTTCAACCAGTATCTGGATCAGGAGAAGCGTTCAGAATATGATGGTTAGGCTTTGCAAGTTCCTGACAGCAGTGAAGGATACGGGCCCTATGTTAAACAATGAAGTTGTCAATCGATTCATGTAGGCGCTGCAGGTACTTGTGAGCTTAGAAATGTTGAATCATCTTGGTGTTGCAGAAATCTTTAGTAATTCAGTTCCCTATCAATGAGTTTCATGTACCAATTTGATATACCATTTAAATGCAAGTCACTTAAAGACTCTGCACAAACTGCCTCAGGCACAAGGGAACACTTCTGACAACGTCTCCAAACATGGAGATAAAATGCATGAGATGCTCCATAGAGCAAGGCTCGGGAATAGGTAATCCACGCCCAAGTGGCACAGCGAATGCACCTCCTCTAGCATTTTCATTGAACTTGTTGATAGGAAGAGTGCAGTATCCTAGCAGGAAGGTGATCTCAGCAATGTAGGCTGTGTAGTTTATGAAATCCAAGGGTCCACTAAGACGTGTGAACTCTTCGACGTTAAGTGTACACTCAACTTTGTGCTCTTCACCAATGCCAATGGGAAGTTAGTCGTACATACAAAAGAGAACTCGGAGAATGATTTTCTAGCAACAATGCGAGTCCTCTGAACAGTGATCAGAAGCTCCCACCCAACCTAGATTAGAAGACCTTTGATTCCAGAGTCAAGACAAAGCAGGGATGTTGAAGTTACTATATGCTTTGTTCCTTTGATGAGAGTTGCTTTAACTTACCGGGAAAAAAAACAGAGTTGATGGTAAACCAAACTATGTTGTTTCCTGGTATTCAAAACAGATGTCTAAGGAATCCCATCACGAACAGCAACAAGAGTTTCATCTGAAAGTCATTCACAATCTGAATCAAGATAATCTGTTATACCATGCTCGACGTGTCCTGCTTCCTTTAACCTCAGACCCAACTCATCCAACAAGGCATAGATGTCTGTGGCTTGAGGATGCAATATCCCACCAACTATAAACTCATTAACTACCCCATTCACTTCAATCAAGCTACATCCAGGTTCCTTCCATATCCGTCTCCCCTTCATGGAAAGCCTTGCATCCATCGCCTCCTCAAATCTACCAGAGGACGCATAAACGTTCGATAAAAGTATATAGCTGCCACTGTCACTTGGGTCCAGCTCAACTAATCGATTCGCTGCCCTTTTGCCCATCTCAATATTTCCATGTTTCCTAGAAGCTGAGAGCAATGACCCCCATATAATAGCATCTGGGCTTACTGGCATATTAGTTATATACTCTTCTGCCTCTTTAAGATGTCCTGCTCGTCCCAGAACATCGACCATGCAACCGTAATGCTTGATCGTGGGTTCGATCTTGTATATTTCAGTCATCAAAGAGAAATAGTCCCTTGCTTCATTAACCATGCCTGAATGATTACAAGCAGTTAGAACACCAAGAAAACTAACGTCATCCGGTCTCAAACCAGATGATTGAAGCCTCGAAAATAATCGAATTGCCTCCGCCGCACACCCGTTAATTGCGAGGCCAATGATCAAAGAGTTCCAACATGATAGTCCTTTCTTTGAGACAGTCTCAAACACTTGCAGAGCCCTGTCAATGCTTCCACATTTGCAATACATGTCTATAATTGCAGTCGAAACAATAGTATTAACTTCAATCTTGTTCTTATCAATGTAAGCATGAATCCACTCTCCTTGTTTAAGAGCTCCTAAACGAGCGCAAGCGGTTAACAAGCTCACCATTGTGAATTCACTAGGCTTGATCCCCTCGTCCTGCATCCGGCGAAAGAGATCAAACGCCTCCTTTAACCTCCCATTCCTAACATACCCACTAATCATAGAATTCCACGATATCGTACTTCTCGAAGCCATCTTATCAAACAACTTTCTTGAATCATCAACTTGTCCATTTTTAGCAAGACCCATGATCATGGAATTCCAAGCGACGACGTCGGAGTTTGAATTCTCATCGAACAGTCGACCCGCTTCGATCAAGTAGCCGCAGTTTGCGTACATGAATATGATTGTGTTTCGAATGAAGGGATCGGATTCGAGGCTGAGTTTTATAATTCTCCCATGAAGCTGAGCTCCATCATGGGCTAGACCAAGTTGTGAATATGCTTTGAAGAGTGAAGGGTAAGTTAGTCTTTGTGGTTGAATGGGTGAAGAGTGCAACATGTGAATGAAGAGAGAGATGGCATTGTGAGGAGTGGAGCTCTGGGAGAAGCCTCTGATGATGGTGTTCCACATGAAGAGGTTTGGTTCTTGGATTTGGGAGAAGACTAAGTAGGCGTAATTGATGTCGCCGACCGGGGAAGTGGCGCAGAAGGATAAGACCCGGCTAGCTGCAATGGTGTCTTTGGCTAGGCCAGTCTTAATGAGCTGGGTGTGGAGCTTATGGAGGTCTGCCATGCTGGTGCAACGCTTCTCTAGCATGCAGAGAGATGGGTGGTCTGAGATGAATTTGGAGATGGAGTTGAACGACGACGATGATGATGGTAGTGCACTGCAACTTGGGTGCATTTTTTCTGTTACTGTTTTTTCTTGTTTCTCTCTAATATGGTGGATGGGAATGAGAGGTAGGTAGTGAACTGAAAGAGATCAGAATTCTCGTTTTATCTGTTAATTGAGTATTTGGGGAAGGAAATTCTGAGCTGACGGTCCAGGCTTTTATTCTGCACCTATCAATGATCAATCTTGACCACCACCAAATTCGATGGTTCAGATCCTGTCTAAGCAAAATATCCTCTATTTGAATGTGTTTTGGATTGTCCAAGATTAGAATCGATGACCCTTAGATATTGTTTTCCTAGATGTGTTGATTTTTGGCTCTTTTATGACGGGTTTGAATCAGATTCTTAAGTGTTTAACCAAAGGATGCCAACTTCGGTTTGTGACCAATCCAAGGGCTAGCACAGCATTTTGATGGTCTGGATAGATGACCATGTGATAGTAGTTTCTGTAGGTCCAGAGAAGAAGTCTGGACTCTTTTAAGTCCATGAAACCGAGTAATATTAAAGGGTAATTTAGCAACACCTCCCTGCAATTTGAAAGTAATTAGTAATACCCACTTATATTTCAAACTTTAGGATTACCCCCCTTGACCTAGTTTAACCATCATTTGAAGCGGCAATCAAGCGTTCAATGATTGTACGCCACATATAATTGGGTTTAGGATTTGGTTTTAAAAAAAAAAAAAAAAAAGTAATCATGGATATCGCTGCTTCAAAAATCCCCCCGCTTTAAAAAATTTCTCTTATGAAAGGACTATAATATTGCAAGTACAATGCTAAAGACATGTGATTCAAATCCATTTTAACTTAAGTCAACCACTCTTAAACTAGGTCAAGGGGGGTAATCTTGAAGTTTGAAAATATAAGGGGTATTACTAATTACTCTCAAATTTCAAGGGGATACTAAATATTCTTGTGGTTTCTGCTCTTGGTTGCTGAATCATTGTGTGGTTATGGACCATGCGGTCTAGTCTTAGACTTAGTTCCTACTTCCTACTAGTTGTGACATTAGATGGGGAACAATTTTATCTGGCGCAATGCACCAGCGATGATAGAACTTTGATGACCGGGCCCTGTCATCGGTGGCGATGACAAGGCTGCAGTTCTCGGGGACCGACCAGCTCGGCCTCATCACACACGTACCCAGGTGAGTACTCGAGTGCTTTTTGCCAAAACACTCGCCTTTGTGTGGTGAGGCAGAGGTGGTCCTCCCATGCAAAATCCGAGTGCTTTTTGCCAAAACACTCACCTGTGTGTGGTGAGGCAGAGGTGGGGTCCTCCCATGCAAAATCCACGTGCCATGAACTGGAGCCCTGTCGTCTCCTTTGATGACAGGACCTTGTTGTCGCCTCTGTCATCAAAGTGTTACTCCTAGAGAAGGTGAAGGCGCAATAATTACCACCACGGGATATGAGACCCACATAATTTGATAGGAAGATATTCTAAAAGTGTGTAGACTCCACCCCGACAAGTAACGGTGATTATTGCAATGAAGCGATGTACGTGGACTAGGAAGAGAAGGGCAAAAAGAGAATGGATTGATGAATTGACAGCAGATTTGAAGACATTTGACCTAAGGAAGACAAAGTCTTCCGGCAAAATTAAATGAAGAACATAATTCATGTAGCTGACCCTAGGGCTCTTAATGGATCAGATCGCCCTGATCCGTCTGATAACATTGGGTCTCGACCTAAGAAGGATGATCCAAGGACCGAGATGCTATTGGATAGGTTCCGAATCTACCTTTATCCATTCGGACAATGACCTAATCTGTTTGTTATCTGAGGGCATGTTTGGTACATATGAGAAAAAGAGTTCCAACGACGAATATTTAACCAGGCAAATATTATCTTGGCTAAACATTTGTGCATGTCAATATTTAGTGCCCTTTGGTATGTGTATTAGCTAGCTTACTTCATTTTCTTTCAATTTGTGTGGGACCCACATATTAGGTCATAGGATCCAAACGGTCTATTTTTTTTTTTTATATATATATATAAAAAACTCATTTTTATTGAACATTGCAATTTTTCCGTGAGAAAATAAAATTTTTCCACCAAAGCTTATTTGGTGTGAAAATATCTACTCAAGGGGGTCGAGGGGTGATCAGATATTTTTCCGCCGCGGCAGGCAAATTAGTGGGACGGCTCAATATTCGGCGTGAGTAAATGCATGCCAAATACGCCCGAGCGAATGTTAGCGTGCACAAATATTTTATTTTTCACTACAGTGGCTTGCCAAACATGCCCTAAATTAAGAATTTATATTTTTTCAGTTTTTTTTAAAGTCAAATTTAACAGCTTTATTAATCAAATCGACTCGATGTTAGGTCTCCCCAATCCGATCCGATAAGTCCGATAGTTTATCGGATCGAGTCTAGACCTACCCCGATCCATTGACAATCTCGATAAGGCTAACGATGATGCTAATCCTCTTGAATTAGGGTTTGTATTTTCAATGGCATTGCCAATGATGATGATGATATGCTTCAAACTGAAGGAGACAAAGATTCATTTTAATATGTGCAGCGTCCACAGACCACATTTACTACTTTTTTACAAGTCTAAATGAAGTCTCCTCATTGGACGGTCAGGATGAGACTGTAGTAGAAGATTCAAAGTTTTTTGAATAATTTGAAAGAGGAATGATGAGATAGCTATAATGCTATCATTATTATATCATAATAATAGCCCCCCCTATGAATCCCTTCATAGAGCCAAAAGGGTACATGACCAACAGCTACAAACAGGGACAGGTTTTCTGGAGGGACAGTTCAGAATTCTTCTCAGGAGTGGTGGGGTTTTCTTTACACACGACGAACATAAAAAGGGTCCACGCATTTCACCATCTCAGCATCTCGCCTAACCTGGCAAGTTTCGGCCCAATTACAATTGTTCACGTGCCAAAAAGAGGTGTGAGATGCAGAAAATTACACTACAAGGAGAATTTTGAAGCGGCGATCATGCACCCAATGATCACGTGCCACATATACCTGGAGTTTAGGATTTGGTTTTAAAAAGTAACCATGGGTATGTGTGGCATGCGATCATTGGGCGCATGTGCAGCATCCACTACAAGATAGGTTATAGGTATGATGTGGACAAGGGAACTACCCACATATCCAATCCACGGAGGATCGCCTATTAGATGGACTGTCTGGATTGGACACACCAGCCTCCAAATGTAAAATAAATTCTGCATAGCGTAGAAGAGTTCTGGGGTGTAGATCAAGGAAAAAAAAACTTTTTTCATTACAAAATCAACTGGGCAAAAGTGCATCTTAGGGTGGGATTTTGGATGATCCACTATGATGACCTTTCAAACCCTTTATACCGTATATGTGGCATACAACCAGAGGGGTCAGGACCACAATATGATGGGTCACTAGATAGGCTAAAATTAGATCTGATCAGATGATCCTAACCATTTGATCTACCACATTCATTTGGATGAAAATAATGGATGGCTGAGACCAAGCTTTTTGAAATTGAAATAACTTATCCCTCACATATACAATAGAGATAGATCATGTGTACCTCATTCTTTTAGATCTGTAAATTACAAACAGTCTAGAAAAATTAGTCCATAGATCAGATGGTTATGAATTATGATAACCAACTGCATCAAACTCTTTGCCCAAGTGATCTATGTGGGACCCATGAAATGGTAGGTCCCAATATGGATAAGTCACTGACAGATTTGGATTGGTTTGCAGACTGACATACCAACTGAAAAAACTAAATTCCCGTTTGAAATTTTGAAATCTTTAAAAGAGATATGAAGTTATGAACTATGAACTATGAACTGTGAAGAGAATAGAATTAAATATGCAAAACACTCTCTCTCTCTCTCTCTCTCTCTCTCTCTCCTTTTCCCACCTTTGGCTTTTGATTTAGTCCTATAAACAGTAAAAGGGAAGAACATGAGAGAAAAGGAAATGCTGCCCCCATCAAGCATCATCATTATCAGCATCAGCCCACAAGCACACACACCAGAATTAAATTCCAAACAATTCACTCTTTACCTCTTTTTTCTTCCTCTTCCTCCCACTTTTCCCTCTTTTTCCACACTGGCTCTTGCGTGCACCTTCCAATCTTCCCAAGCCTCCTTTCTCAAGTTTTCTTTTATTCCCTCCCCTACTTCCCTCCCTCTCTCTCTCTCTCTCTCTCTCTCTCTCTCTTTCCTTCTCTTTCTCTGCAACTCAAGAAAGCTATGATTCTTCAAAATATATTTATATAACTTAAAGAGGAAACAAATATAATCTCTCCTTTTTAACAGCTTCAATAATACTTCTTCTCTCTTGTTTGAGAGATTTTAGCCTCTGTCCGTGTTTCAAAGTTGGAGAAAAACCATACCAGACTAAAGAAGAAGAAGTTTGGAGAGATGGGTAGAAGGGTTGTTCAGAGGATCATTTTCTTCCAGTTGGGTCTTTTCCTCTATTCAGGTGAGTTGTGTTTACAAATGGGATTTCTTTTAAGTTGTCTTTTTTGTATTTGATTGTTTTTCCATGTGGGGATACCAGTTCTCTCTTTTTGGTTTCTAATCATAGGGACCTTGTTGGTTTGAAATTTGAATTTAGTGATTTGCTTTATGGGTTTTTGTTATGATGGGGACGTGAGAATTCAAATATCAGCATTTGAACTTAATTGGGGTTTGAATGTTTTTTACTTTTTCAATCTTTTATTTTCAGTTGGGTTTTTTGGTTTGTTCATTTTCTAGAACTTAAGAGACTCAAAATCTTTCCGAAGACTCGCGCCGAAAATTCCAAGGGGTTTATATGATAACGTGAATACGAGTTGAATTTATGACTTCGTTTCAATGTTTTTGTGAAGAAATACACATTTCATTTTTAATGCTCTTACTTTGTTTTTGATCTCAAGTACAGGTTTAAGTGTTACAGAGAAGGCATTGGTTGAAGCAACTGATAACAAAGAATTGGATCATGAAGAAGGACTACTTTTCTTAGCTTCCTATCGTAGAGAGCTCATTGGCGACGAATTAAAATCCTCCACCACTGAACGGGACGTCACAACTCCAATAACAACAGTTCCCATAATCAACCCAATGACTCCAACTACAACCACAACAACTCCTGACCTGGATCCAGATCCAACATCAACAGAACCAACTATAACAAACCCAATAACAAGTCCAACCACGTCATCTCCCGCATCATCAGGCGGGAGCTGGTGTATTGCGAGCCAGATTGCTTCACAAACCGCTTTGCAGGTCGCTATTGACTATGCCTGTGGATACGGTGGTGCAGATTGTTCAGCAATTCAGCAAGGGGCGAGTTGTTTCAATCCAGATACAGTTCGTGATCATGCATCCTATGCCTTCAATGACTATTACCAGAAGAACCCAGTTCCAACTAGCTGCAATTTTGGAGGGACGGCAATTACCACAAACATCGACCCAAGTAAGATGTGTTTGCTTCACCATAATTAATTGTTTGCTGGAATTGAAATTGTGCGAAAGACGTAACAAATAACTGACGGCAATTATCACAAACATCGACCCAAGTAAGATGTGTTTGCTTCATGTAATTAATTGTTTGGTGGAACTGAAATTGTGCCAAAGACATAACAAATAACACCCAAAACTATAATGTAAGCTCATGAGAACTTAATTTCTGACCAAAGGAACGTACGCGTGATTTAGCAGGATGGTGGGGTCAGAGAATAAATTTAAGAGTAGGTTATTGCATCGCCATTGAATCCTCCGATCAGATGATGATGAACTTGCCCATGGCCCTTTTGCTGTTCCACCTTTTCTTTGCTTTGTGTCTCTTGTATATCCTGAGTACTCATTGTCTCCTGGGCTGTCTGTCCTTCACACCCTTTCCATGTTTATTAATATAAGTTAATCATGTTCATTCACACATCATAAGCCTCACCCCAATGATGTGGGGACGGCTGCACGAATCCTGTTTCATGCACCCATATAGATACATATGGGTGCCAACATATATGTTTATATTATGTTGAAAATGGAAGCTAAATTGCTGACTTCTTTCTCTGTGTTTTATTGCAGGTTCAGGGTCATGTCAGTATCCATCAACCAGGTAAACCTTCCTAAATCATCTCCAATTTCATTTCTTTCTCCCTGTTAACGAAGAAAAGGTTCTTATTACCATTTATAATTACAGCACCAGTTCATCAGTTTTAAACACGACCAACCCGACTGGAGCAACAGTTTACGGATCAGGACCTTCCGGATCCAACAACTCAGCAGCCTCCATGTCGCATAGCTTGCCTCTCCTCTTCACCTCAGCATGCCTTCTAATGTGGTTTCATACCATAATTTTCTAAAGGACATGGGTACTACAGTTACTTCTTCGCCTTGCAAAGAGATGGCAATTGACTCAGTTGCCCAACAGTTTCTTCTTTACACGACCTTATAGTACAGGCAGGGCATTCAGTGATCAACAAAGGAACATATTTTCTCCAGGCCTTGATCCTCACAGTTGAGACATGATCTAGGAACAGCTTTTGATCGACGACGCCATAATCGAAGACAGAAAAGATCAACTTAGTTTGATGGGTACTTGTAGTTGTAGACACCACCAAATAGTCACAGCTCCCTTCTTTGTAGTACTAAAACAATAAATTTCCAATCAAGTCCATTGAGCTTTTGGACTGCTTTTGTTGTGGTTATGGCCAATTATATAGACTTTGCAGTAAAAAAAAATATGGCTACAATCTTTCTGTAGGATGGGTAATTGGTTTTCAACTTTTTTCCCCCGTGCAACCTTTCTACTATGGAAAGTAAGAAAACTACCAAATTTTACCATGCTTGTGAATGTTTGGCTTATACAACATTTTCGTGATTCGGCGATGAAGAAAACTTGTGACACGGAAGCAACTCGCTCGACCATAAAATTCAAGCCTGGGCAAATGGAATGATCGGATAACCCAACAAGTAATGCGATTTATTTAAAATATTTAATAAATGAACATTATTATTACTTTTAGAAATATATGAAATCATTCCCTTCTATAACTAAGTCATGACTTGGTTGAGTCAAAGAGTCATACAGAAACTCAGCCCTGTCATGGCCTTTTTAGTGCCTAGATTAGTCTAAAAGGTCTTCCACTCATCTTTCTCAGCAGTAGACTCAGTTAAGTACCTCGATCTTGAGAAAATGTCACCAAAGCAGCTTTTAAAACAAATAGTAATGCAATTTTACTTGCTCAAATTTATCCAAAAGCTTAGTAGGATCCACGTTTACTAATTAAACTAATTCAAACATAAAGGCTTCCACAGTGGGTTGACCAAAACGAAAATCATCTCAAGAGGGATGGGCGAACTATTGGGCCGAGCTGGATTTGAACCAGTGTACTATGGTAGAGCAGTTTATAAATGTCTGTGCAGTGGACTTGATTTTACCAAGGATGATGCGACTGTATATTGATGAAGATCGAAAGAGCGATTGGATGTTCATAAATACTATTTTGCCAAGTCTGCGATACGTTGATATCTAAAATTGGGAACTACGATTTGAACTATAAATACCCATCTCAGGAAGAACTTGGTGCCCCATTGCACATCAAACGGTAACTAAATTTCTGGAAGTAGACAGAGTTTGAGAAACCCGGCATCGAGGGTGGTTTCTCCTGTTTCATTACTAATGGCAAGGGGCGATTTGCATTACATCTTGCAAGGTGTACTGTGCATTAATAATTCTGATAACAAACATCTTGCCAGTGAGCACAAATATTGGGCAAGCACATACCCCCATATTTAAAATTCTTACCTGTCGCAAGCGGTATTTCCAGTAACAGGTGTTTACTGAATGTAATAGTCAGTCTGTTGTAATGCATTTATAACTAGGGGTGACAAAGACTGCCTGCTTACCAATACATCCCATCCAAATCGTTCGGATACGGAACCATCCTTTTGGACCCAATGTAATGCATTTATAACTAGGGGTGTCAAGGGCTACGTGCTTACCGACATATCCCATCCCAGTCATTCGACTTCGGGTCCATCCTTTCGGACCCGAATACAAATCGGGTTCGGTACAAATTTTCAACTCATCACCCAGAAATAAAATTCAAATACCTGATAGACCTATTCAATTGGTCAGGTCGGGTATAATTCTGGTAGTCTGGTACCCATAGTTACGACAGGGCAACATTAGAAGCCCAACAAATCTAATTTATTTAAGATCTCTTTGTTCTGAGAACATCAAACGTGAAAACACATTATTCTACATATTTTTCTGTTTAGCACGACACTTCCTGAATAAGAAATTACTGGTTCCTATCCATTGTTATAATATCATTTGGAGATCAGATCAAAAGCAAGCATGGCACGACAGTGATGCAGATGACAGCTAAGGTGGCAACGATTGATCCTTGTTCAAAAGCTCTCTGCAAGCTTCCCAACCTTGAGAAATGTTGGAAAGCCATATATCCTGCTATCACCAGGGAAACAATTGCACCTGCTTGTGTTCCTCTGCCCAGAAAAAGATATAAGGAAATGTGAACAAAATTAACTCAAAAAATATATTAATAACGATAATATAATTGCCTGTACAAGCTTTTTCGTTGAATACACATGCATCCAACTTACCTCAGGTTCATTACTTGATAAGGAGCCACAATCACAAGTAGCAATGCCACAAAGGGTAGCTCCAATTCACCTAAAGACCAAGATGAGCAGATTCATTATCTCTGTTTATTGCTGAAAAGTAGATGACCATGGGAGCAAATTATAAGGCAACCAAAAATGATCAGACATCAGATACATATTCCCTCTTCATTTCTTTAGTATTTCTTATCTGCGTTATATTGATTGTACAGGGTGTACTTAAGATTACATTTATAAATGGGCAGCAAAAGTATATATATATATATATATATATATTTTGATGCGTAAAAGATTTGAATTAAAGGCAGGGCTGAGAAGGCCCCATAAAGTAACTATACACCAGCAGAAAAGGCAAAAACAGATAAGAAATACTATCGAACTGATATAACTGTAGGTCCATATAACTAAGAAAGACATATAATTATACTATTGAACTGATTTAACTACATAACCCACCAGGAATGAAATAGAAGAGACGAACAAGAAGCGCCAAGAAAGCAGTCCAAGCACCATATTCACCTCTGCCAAACAAATTGCATTAGTTCACAGAGGCATGAAAGTCTTTTGAACAAAACAAGAAGGTGTTGTGAGGACCTACTTGATCCATGAGATGATGCTCGTAGGTGCTTGCAGCACAAAAAAAGGAACAAGAAAAGATTTTTGAACTGCAGTGCCTTTGGCAAGCATTAAAACCCTATAAGAGAAATTTCAACATCCATTAGAGCAAAACTCCACAAATTTAGGAGCACCCTATAAGTTCTTGAAACAAAATATGATTGTGATTCTAGTACCCCACATTCAGCATGAGCTTTTTCAATGATAATAGAATCTTAAAAACTATTTGCCTCCTAGAAAAAGTTCATGGGGCTTCATATTTTCATCTGCCAATTGCGAAAGCTAAAAAACATGACAATATGATCCCCAAAAATGGTAATTAGTGTTTTTTGGGAGGCAAAAGATATTTTATTAAATATTATAGTAGTATTACAAAAGAGAGTGTCCATCCCCACTACAAAACGTCCCTTGCTTCGGGTGGGAAGGATATACAGCCCTATCTGAAACTGAGAACGTCGGCCCACAATACAGAAGGTGACTAGTACCACTAACATTTCTAGTTAAAGACACAATTATTAAGTGCATATATACCATAGAATAACAGCTAGAGTTCCCCAGAGCACAAGGCTGCGCCTAATAGTGCTTGCTGTCGATGAGGAATGACTAGTGATATTTGTATGTTTCTCCTATGATTTGTCCTTGCTGTTAGTTATTTGAATTGCAATTTTCTGAAGCATGTTGATCGAATGACAAGGTCATGATTTTGAGACCCTAAATCGCATAATATTGAAAGATGCCTTCCCTCGAGGTCAGAAGTAGGTTGGTATATTCTGGGAAGCAGGTAGACTTGAGGAAATGGACCCCTAGACTCCAGGAGTTGCTAAGTGGTCCCACCTAAATGAATAGTCTGACTGAGATTGGGGCCATTCCCATTGTTGGGGTGCCTGATCCAAGAAGGGAAGAATTTCCAATGCACCCAGGCAAGCCAAATCGACACTTTTATAAGAAGAATAAAGAGTTAAGAGTGTCTAGGACGTAGGTATGAATACATGACTGAATGCCCTTACTTGACGAGTATTGTGAGAGGTTATAGAACAGCAAGGCCAAGAAGTTACGAAAAAAGTTGGTGAATTGGTTCAAAGGTAAGGAAATAAGAATCTAGTCTAGGTGTGGCCGTGTAGGAGGTCTCTCAGTGATAATACAAATATCTAGGCCAAAAGGTTACCAGCTTCTAGCAGCATGTGGGGAGGTCAGCAATGATCCACATTGCTTTCCTAGAGGGTCGCGTTCGGTGGTAGAGAGACTAAGCTTTTTTAATAGCTGAGCCAAAGCTGGTCGCTCTTGGCTAGGAGAACAACTATTTAGCATATCATCCCTGTTTAAAGAATGGATTGAGAGTTCTATGGCCTGTGATCCTCATTAATCACTTTAGGCAACTGTTGTAGCATCCAACCTCGTGGGATTATACTCTCAATTTAGTGTTTACTAGGGACCCAGGTGTGTTTTAAACTTGGTCTCATTTAGAACTGAATGCCCATTAGTTATAAGTTTCTCCAGTGAATGGTTGGAGCTTTCTGTTGTCAGTATGAGGTAGAATATAATATAAGGTGTATGGTGGGTGGAGATATGAAAGTGGGTGTAATTGGTTTTAACCTAATGATATAAATAATATCGTGGGACGCATGGAAGGGTTTACACTCTCCAACATTTTCCCCTTTCTTTTCCTCTCTTCTCTTCTCTCCACTAAACCCTAAACTTCTACTTGGTATCAGAGCAAGGTTTACCGGATCCGCACGCAAGCTTCAGGGGTGAATCTCCCCACGTCACAGATCTTCGAGAGGTGACCCTTATTGCTGACGTCATGCAGCCGTACGGCTAACGTCATCAACCATACGGACGAGTTGCCCATGATAAAAAAAAACTCCACCATCCAGTGGCTTGCATTTTTCCATGTATTTTGGTGATTTTTTGGGAATTTATTTGGCCCTTTTTGATTATCTTATGGCTGTTCTTTGAAAAAATTGAAAAACAGCCTTGTTTTGGTTCGAGTTGATTTGCGATTTTTTGTGGAGCTTTTTGGCTTGATTGTCGTATCGTTTTGGTCCCCTCTATTATTATCTACATGCCTATGCCTTTTTTTTGAAGATTGGTTGAGTATTGTGGCTTGGGGATCGATTTCTCCCCCTATTTATTACTGCCGGCGGGTTTTTAACCCTTATTGGGCACCACGGCTCCTCTCTAATCCTACTTGTTGGCTCTCTTTATGTCTTCAATCCTCTTTTGGATGATATTTTGGAACTTTGGGATGCTCCCATCGCTCCGTTGCTTCTTGGTTATTGTTGCTTGAGTCATTTGACTTATTTCGACCCCATCTGCAGCCTGGTAGTGCCTTCGGTTTGTTTCAGATTGTGGTCGCTGTCTTTTTTGTGGTTATTTATCTATTATTTGCTTGCCATTTGTTATTTGTGACGTGGCAATGTCAACTTCGGATGAGTCCGGGGCCTTGGATGTGGCTTCCAAGCCTACCAGCCGGGAGGGCTGGTACTCCGTTTCAGCTCCTACTCCGTATGAGAACCCTGTGTTGCAAATTACCACTATCAAGTTGGCTGGAAAAAATTATTTTGAGTGGTCTAAGGCTGCCAAGATGTTTATCGGTGGCCGTGGGAAACAAGGATGCCTTGCTGGCCGTTTAGTAGCCCCTGCAGAGGATGACCCCGAGTTTGAGAAATGGGAATCGAGCAATTTGACAGTTATGTCCTGGCTTCTTAACTCTATGGAGCCTTACATCAGTCGAGGATTCCTATTTCACAACACTGCAAAGGAGATCTGGGATTCTGCAGCTCAGACCTATTCTCAGCAAAAGAATATAGCTCGTGTGTATCAGTTACGCCAGAGCATTGCCACTCTTCGTCAAGGGGACTTGCCTTTGGTCGAGTACTTTGCTAAACTTCGCAGCATGTAGGAGGAACTTGATTATTATCAAGTCTTTACCCCCGCCTGTACCACAGATGGTAAGACATATCGCACGTTTTGGTGGATCATAACAGAATATATGAGTTCCTTGCTGGCTTGAATGTTGATTTCGAGTTAGCCCGTGTTCAGTTGCTTAGTAAAGATGATTTGCCCTCGCTTAATCAAGTGTATGCCTACGTTCAGAGTGAAGAAAGTCGTAGAGATGTCATGTCTCCTCTTCCCAAACATGAAAAGTCTGCCTTGGCAACAGTCTCATCTTCCTAGAAACCATCACAGAATCGCCATCCACCTAGTGACTCTAAAGGCCCCCCACCTATTTGTGCTCATTGTGGCAAGAAAGGCCACAATCAAGATAAATATTGGAGCCTTCATGTGTGTGAGGGGTGTGGGAAGAAGGGACACAACCAGGAAAAATGTTGGAACATTATTGGACGACCCCCGCCATCATCCCTGCCGTCGTCGCGTGCACCTTCCACTGCCCACAGCGTTGCTATGGATGCTCCTACAGGTTCATCACTTTCCTCGGACACGTCACCAATTACTATTTCTCGAGAGGAACTCGAGAATATACGGCGCTTTATGACTCACCTGGATGGACCTTCGGCCACTTCCGCAATTTCCCAGTCAGGTACCATCAGTTCTGCCCATCAGCCTCTACTTCATCACCCTGGATTATTGATTCGGGGGCTTCAGAGCATATGACGGGGGTATGTCTACTTTATTTTCCTCCTACTCTGTGAGTTCTGGGGCTGATAAAGTCCGCATCGCAGATGACACACTTTCCTCTGTTTCTGGGAGAGGTTGTGTCACGGCTACACCCGAGATTCCTTTATCTTCTGTCCTTCACGTTCCCAAGTTTGATACTAACCTGCTTCTGTTAGCTCTCTCACAAAAACTCTGAATTGTTGTGTCACTTTCTTTCCTTCTCATTGCGTGTTTCAGGACTTGGTCACAAGGAGGACGATTGGCACTAGACATGAAGTAAATGGTTTCTATCTCCTAGATGCGGCTCCCTCAGTTCCAGCAGTGTTGCAGTCTCGTAGTCATAATAGTAGTTTCAATAAGGAGCATCTCCTGTCTTGGCATGCTCGTCTTGGTCATGTGTCTTTTTCATATTTACGTCTCTTATTTCTTGCATTGTTTAAGTCTGTGTCGCTGTCTGAACTTCATTGTGAAGTGTGTGCTCTGTCCAAAAGCACACTTGTTCTGTTTTCCCACCACGGGGTAATAAAAGTTATGTTATTTTTTATTTGATTCACTCCGATGTTTGGGGCCCGTCCCCGGTTACTTCCATTTTTGGTTATCGCTACTTTGTCTCGTTTGTGGATGATTTCTCTGGGTGCACATGGATATTTGTTATGAAATCTAAAAATGAAGTGTTTTTGGTCTTCAAGAACTTTCACAAACTCATCCTTACTCAGTTTGGGAAGTGTATAAAAGTCCTCTGATCCGACCAAGGGGCAGAATACATGTATGGGGGGGTTGAAGTTGTACCTGGCAGAGCATGGTATTGAGCACCAAAATTCGTGTGTGTTCACCCCACAACAAAATGGGTTGACTGAGAGAAAAAATCGCCATCTCCTGGAAGTGGTTCGCTCTCTTCTGTTGTGGTACAATGTTCCCAAAACTTTTTGGTTTGATGCCGTGCTTCTTGCCGCTTTCCTCATCAACCGTATGCCTTCTCGCTCTCTTCAGTTCCGCTCCCCATTTCAGCTCCTCCGTCCATCCAGCTCTCCCTTTGCGGTTCCTCCAAAGATCTTTGGTTGCGTTTGTTATGTTCATATCCTTGGCCCTCATCGGACAAAATTGGACCCTAAAGCCCTTAACTGTGTGTTTCTTGGGTACTCCTCTTCCTCGAAAGGGTACAAATGCTATCATCATCCCACACGGAAAAGGTTTGTTACTATGGATGTCACATTTCTGGAATTGACTCCCTATTTTTCCGCTGCTAGCCATGCCAGTCCTCCGGGGGAGAGTAGTTGGTGTGAGGAACGGCATGTGACCCCTGCTTTGCCTGTGGCATTAGATGACCCAATTATTGATACTATTGTGCATGACAGAGACACTAGCAAACAGGGGGAGTTGCAAGTCTATACTCGTCGTAGGCTAAGGAGACAAAGACCATTCCTACATGTCAAGGTCAAGACTCCTCGCTGGATCCAGGTAATCCCTCATCTGGTTCCCCTTTGATTTCCCCTTCTTTATGTGATAATGGTTCTGATCTTCTTATTGCCCTTCAGAAAGGGAAGAAATCTTGTACTCAACACCCTATTGCTAGCTTTGTCTCCTATGATAACTTGTCACCATCCTACAAATCTTTTGCTACTTCTCTGTCTTCTGTTACTCTTGCTTCTTCTGTCACAGAGGCTTTAGCACAACCCAGATGAAAGAAGCAATGATTGAAGAAATGAATGCGTTGGAAAAAAACAATACATGAGAACTAGTTCAGTTACCACAGGGCAAGAATCCGGTTGGATGTAAGTGGGTTTATACAGTGAAGTGCAAACCGGATGGATCTGTGGACCAGTACAAGGCACGGTTGGTGGCTAAGGGCTATTCTCAGATATATGGTATTGACTACAAGGAGACATTCGCTCCTGTAGCCAAATTAAATTCTATCCGAGTCTTGGCCATTATTACAGCTCGATGTTAAAAATGCCTTCCTTCATAGCGACCTGAAGGAAGAGGTTTACATGCTACCCCCTCTGGGGTTTCGAGTGTCAGATGACATACAGAGAGTGTGTAAGTTGAAGAAAACTTTGTATGGTTTGAAACAGTCACCAAGGGCATGGTTTGAAAGATTCAGTGGAGCAGTGAGACAACTGGGATACAGCCAAAGCCAGGCAGACCACACACTCTTTATCTGACGAGTCGAGGGAACTACGACCATTCTGATTGTGTGTGTGGATGACATTATTGTCACAGGGAACTGTGCAACAGAAATTTCCAAACTTAAGGACTTCTTGGCAACTGAATTTGAAATTAAAGATCTGGGCACCTTGAAGTACTTCTTGGACATTGAGGTTACACGATCGAATGAGGGAATATACATTTGCCAGAGGAAATATGTATTGCATTTACTACAGGATACGGGCATGTTAGGGGCACGACCTGTGGATACCCCGATTGAAGCAAACCATCGATTAGATGGCCAATCAGGGGAACCTCTTGAAGATGTGGGTAGTTCCAGAGACTTGTGGGACGTCTCATCTACCTAGCTCACACACGACCGGATATCGCGTATGCCGTGAGTGTGGTGAGTCAGTACATACATGCGCCTCACACAACACACCTGGAAGCTACTACCCGCATCTTGAGATACTTGAAGTCGTCCCTAGGGAAGGGGTTGTTATTTCGTCGTCACGGGCATATGAGGGTTGAAGGTTTTACTGATGCAGATTAGGCCGGTGCCCAAGATGATAGACGGTCTACTTCAGGCTATTGCACGTTTGTGGGAGGCAATCTAGTAACATAGAGAAGCAAGAAGCAACAAGTGGTAGCTAGGTCAAGTGCTGAAGCAGAGTTCCGATCTATGGCTCATGGTTTATGTGAGCTACTATGGCTCAAAATTTTACTCAGAGAGCTAGGGTTCCCAATTGAGGGATCTATGTCACTATATTGTGACAACAAGGCGGCCATAAGCATTGCACATAATCCCGTGCAACATGATAGGACAAAGCACATTGAAGTGGATAGGCATTTTATTCGTGAGAAAGTCACATCGGGAGTAATCTGTACACCGTTCGTGCCTACATCAGAACAAGTGGCGGATGTTTTCACCAAAGGTGTTGCAGTTGCTCCATTTCGGGCATGTTTGGGCAAGTTGGGCATAATCGATATCCATGCACCAACTTGAGGGGGAGTGTTGTCAGTATGAGGTAGAATATAATATAAGGTGTATGGTGGGTGGAGATATGAAAGTGGGTGTAATTGGTTTTAACCTAATGATATAAATAATATTGTGGGATGTATGGAAGGGTTTACACTCTCCACTAAACCCTAAACTTCTACTCTTTCTACTAAATGCTCAGCTAAACGTGTCGGAATTGGGGAAAGTTTTACTTGAATGGGATTGCACATTCTACAACGAAAAATCTGATTTTGTCTGTTTTCCATTGTTTGGGTGTAGCCTTGAAAGTAGCATGAAAATCCACCCCAGCAAAAAAAAAATTATTTGTTTATTGCAGTTTTTTTTTATCATTTAAAAGTTTTAAAATTCTTGGCATATGCCAAGACTTCATTGAATCCATTATTTGTCCAAATCAAGATCAAAAGAAAACCCCATTGCCCCAAAATTACTTTCGTTAACAATGTAGATCCAACTCCAATTCCAACTTGGATCCACATCACATAATCCAAACCTGACCACAATCCACATAGTTTTGAACCAAACCTAACTTGTAGACAATAGACGGATTGGGAAAAAAAGAGAAAATATTTCAGGCAGAAATTAAAGGAAAAACTTTCTTCCATTATACAAGAAAAAAACAGGAGGGTAAACTAGAATTATTTTCTACCTGAAAATAAATATTCCCGCACGCCAAACACCTAAAAATTCTCATTTTGAAACTCATTATCTTGTGAACCATACAGAATCATAGTTCAAAGTTAAGATTGTAAACATCTTAATGACTACCAAGATTTTGGTTGAGGCACTTGTGCAGGGTGAGGCTCTTCTTCATATGGGTTCTTCAATCAACACTCAAATACCAAAATAAACATACAAAATAAGAGGATCAATGCAGATACTAATAAGTAAACTAAAGAAATGATCCAAATGGACCCACAAAACAATAAGCACAAACGGAACGAAACGATAGTAATAACATAGATACTAATAAGTAAACTAAAGCAAATTATCCAAATGGATCCGCTAAGTGTCCTTTGATCTTCAAACTCCTAATGATGTTTGAGAGAGATGAAGAAGGCTTTAAGAGTAAGAAATTGCTTTTACTACTAGAGAAGGAAGGGGGGGGGGACTAGCAGCTACACAAATAGTCCTTCGTTGTAATGCAATTTATAGATCTGTAGGTGAATCCTCAAGTCAATCGACCAATCTCACAACTCTTCACCTTTACAACTTCAATGCTTATTTATCTACTTAAAAAAGTCAAAGAGATCCTTAAACTATCGTAGGATCTAAGCCGACAAACTCTCTTTCACTGGTTTTAAAATTTCCCTTCTTTATGAATACTGTATACAAGTAATGTAATAAGCGTAGGTGTATTACTATCTTTTGACAATTAAATATATTATGTGGGTCGACTAGTTTTGTGACAACTAGTTCGACTCCTATTCTCTGAACTCTTCTTCTTTTCACTTTCTCTCTAAACCCAAATCCAACTTACATGGTATCAGAGCAACTGATTCAATTCAACTAACGTTTCCTTTTCTTCCTTCCCTCTTACTCTTTCTTTTCCTTCTTATTTTCTTTTCTTCCTTGTAGTGAGAAACAATAACCTAGGGACTGATCGTGAAACCCTAGGTTTCTTCATCTTTTGTTTTTTCTCTTTTCCTTTTCTTGTGGTGGTTTCTACCACCTGTATTGTGTGTGGATGTGAAGGTCGCTTATTCAGATTTGAAGGGAAACTGTGGCCTCTGTGTGTGTGCATGCATGTCGTATAATTGAGAGCATTGTCATCACGAGTACTATTCATCGAGCCCTACTCATTGCGAGCATTGTTCATCATTTAAAACCCTAGAGTTTCGTCCTAAGAGGATTTCAGTGATGATTCATGTATATTTGAGTTATATGCGTAAAACCTGCCACATGATCAAGTGTACTCACAGGGTGTGCCGCATGGCCTTTAATGGTGTATAGAGCAATGCGGTGAGGTGTTTGATGCAGTTGTGTGTGCTGGGATGTTGGATGGGTTTTTGTTGTTGTTGTCCGTACGGTGTTTGATTTGGTGATTGTGTGAACGTGTTACTTCTTGGGCTTTCCGACAACAGGCAGTATATTGTTGTGACCAATATTGTGTTCAAAAGCCTTCGATGATGGTAACAAAATCCATCTATTTGCATTCGTCTAAGTACTTGATTTCTTATGATTTCCATTAAGCTTAATAGGAGTAACTATGTGCCATGGTCCAAATCTGTGCAAGTTTTCCTAATTGAAAAAAGGGAAGCTTAATATTTGACTACAGACAAGGTCCAATTTTTTTTATAAGTAACAAGGCCACAAATTGATGACAATAATTATGATGAGTGGGTGAGAGAATGTTCAAATAATAACTTCATTGTGGAATAGTATGGTTCCATAAGTGTTGATTACAGATAAGAAGAATTAATCTTAAATAAGTGCGGAATAATAATCAACTTAAGCAATAAAGAGATAGAGACGATCAATCCACAACACAAAGATATATAGTGGTTCAGTGTCTCAACACCTACGTCTACTCTCAAAAGCTCCAACGAGCTAACACCTTTTTAATTCAATCACATAAGCAACCTTACATTGTGGTAAGGATCCAGGCTTGATCGCAATCAAGACAACACGGAGTCTTGTCGCAACTATACTCCAAAAGCTCTAACAAACTAACACCTTTTTAATTCACCCACTTAAGATACCTTATAATGAATGAATAGGGTAAAGGACCCACACGGAGTCTGGTCACAACCAAACTCCAACTTAGTCAAGTAGAGCAATAATATGGTAGTATTTCAAATGGGGAGCCTTTCTAGAAAGGCTCTCAACTAACAAACAAAGTTACCTCCCAAATGCTAAGATCGGAAAGGAACGAAGCTTCGATGATGAAGCCAAACGCTAGGTACTTCTCTACCAACGAAGTCACAGACAACTTGCAAAAGATGCTTAGATCAAATCAAGGCAAGTCTTCACAAATATGGTTCAGACGAACTTGCAAAAGGTCGCTTAACGAATCAAGGCAAGTCTCCAAAAGATCTCTACGAATGGTCAAGGACAATAGAGAACAGCGGGAGATTTTTATCACAAAAGAGCTCTTCTTTAGGAGCTCCAAGCAAAGCAAAGGATAGGTGAAAAGTGGTGTAAGAATGGGGTAGGTAGGGGGGCTATTTACAAGGAAATGAGGTCAGCAAGGTTTGGTTGAGGGGCGAACGTGCGGATTGATGCGCGGGTTGACCAGTCGACCGACAACCGCCCAACCGGTCATGACGCCGGTCGACCCGCCCCCTAATCGACTAGGTCGACCCATCATCCGGTCGATCGGTCAAGCATCGATCGACCCCCTATGACAAGGGTCAACGCGGTGGGGTCAAACAAGGTTCTCCATCAATGTTAAGGCATAGAGGACACAAAAATCCAAGAGAATGATCGAGATACTCATGGCAAACTAACCAAACCTCAAACCAAAAGGAACGTCCTGATGAAGTATGATCTCTGAAGCACATCAAGGGTCAAAAACATGATGAAGTTTGAAGCTCGAAGAACCAAATCACCAAGTCTAGTCTAGTCCAAGTTCAATCCGATCAAAGTCCAAACGAAGTAAAACGTCCAAGTCCAAAACTCCAAGTCTAGAGCAACAAGATCATCGGGTAGGATAAAAAAGAGTGAAGATATAAAATACCTAGGGATTTTCTGGAATTGACAACACAAGGATTATAAGATTACATTAATGTGATTTTCTTGGATATAGATAATGAGATACGGTAACCAATTTGAGATGTGTATTCTGGTGAAAGGAATTTTACCCAGATCTATCAACTTTTTCAAGAATTCTTTACTCTACAGCAAGGAGATAAAGAGTCTTGGTGAATACTATGAACCGAATGCATATCAGCCTATTACCACTAATCCGGAGATCTAGCAAAAACACCGAGGAATATAGTTACAAAATTTCTCTTTGGACTAAAATTTGAATGAGCATATAAAAGCTCAAATCCTAATCGTTGAAAGAGGTTACTCTTGGCTTTAGTGGGTCTCTCTCTCAAACACTAGTGCAGGTGCAATTGATAGCTCTGCCCTTGCAACTTCTAGTAATTTACCTACCTTGGGCAAGGGTACCTTTCCTAGTAGTAGTGGTCGTACAAGAGGTAGAGATCGTGGCAATGGCAGAGATTCAGGGGGAGGGCGTAGTAGAGGATGTAGTACTCTAAAATGTACTCACTATGGTTGTGATGGTCATACTGCGAAAAAAAAAGTTGGAATCTTTATGGGAAACTTGCACGAGCCAATCATACATCCTTTGTGATCGATGGGTTGATTCTTAAAATTCTACAATCCCTATTATGATACAACCATTGCCTGCCCCTTCTGAAACAATTTCTATTTCTCGGAAAGAATATGCAAAGCCTATAAAAGGCCAACAGCTTGTAGCTTTCACTAGCTCTACTGCCACTTTTGTTCAGTCAGGTATATCTTGTATTGCATTTACTAATTCTCCTTGGATTATTGATTCTGAAGCCTCACACCATATGGTTGGCACTCCAAGTGTGTTTTCTTCTCTTCACTCCTCTTAACTCCCCTCAATGTGTTACTTTATGTGATGGCCCTACATCTAAAGTGTCGGGCTTTAGGATTACGCATCCTCACCCTTCTCTTTTATGATATTATGTCATATATGTGCATAAATTTCCTTTTAATCTGATGTTTGCTAGTAATGTTGTATTTCAGGATCTAAAGATGAAGAAGAATATTGGTGGAGGGCATTAGGATGATGAACTTTATTACATTGATAGTGGTTGAGGACCTCAATCCTGCTCTTCAGACCACATTTTCTCGTCACCAGTGGCATTGTCGTCTCGGTCACCCGTCTCTACATAACTTGAAGATTTTAGTTCCTACTTTAAGTTAATTGTCGTCTTTAGATTGTGAGCGTGTCAATCAAGTAAACATCATTGTGTTCCCTTTCCGCCTAGACTTAAAATTCGTGTGTCCAGTTGTTCATTCAGATGTCTGGGGCATTATCCGGGTAACTTCATATAATGGATTTAAGTATTTTGTTAACACTAGATAATTATTCCAGAATGATTTGGCTTTATCTAATGAAAGAGAATTGTTATTCATTTTCAAATTGTTTCATATGGAAGTGAGACTCAAATTGGTACCTCTCTTCATTCCGCTAGATACCAAAAAGCTGGTCTAGTTTTTTCAACCCATCCAACTCAGACTGTTTAACCGCTGATATGTTCAATCCAGACGGTTTACCATTGAACCACCTGGGTCCATGCAAAACGAAATAATTTTTTTTGTTAAGTCCATCTTAACTATGAAGTTCATTCTTACTATATTACTTACTCTTAATTTGTAAGGCAAGCAAGTCTATGAGGAAACAATCAGATGGCAGCTTTAAAAAAGAAAAATGTTAGAATATTAACAACTAGTAATGATATTTCAATTTAATAACTCATCTAATGATAACTAGTTAGATAAGTTAAAACTCATGAGTATAGTTTGAATTTATACTTTCAAACTTTAGCATCATATTATACCACTAACCCGCTTGAACCCAAAGTATATAATATAGTAATTTTCCATTCTAATTTTTTTTTTTTTTTATTATACCTTTTTCATGTTTTCTCATAGCATTTTTTTCTGTATTTGCAAAGAACAATCCAACTGTCACGGGCTTTTTTTATATGTCATTTGGTGATATTTTCTTAATTATTTACTGTTATTTTTTGATTTCTAAAACCTAAAAATCAACCCACCTATGTCAATACCTTATATTATTTATTCTAAGAATCATTTACATTCTAGATCAAAATTAATTATGATGTTAGTTGGCATCACGGGACAACTGGTTAACTTGACCGTTTTAACCGAATCAACCCGAACCGGTGCCAAGACCGGATCGCGTGCTGGGTTTAAAAAATTAAATACAGCTAGCAATTTAATTAATCATGGTACCAACTTAATTTAATACTACATTAGAAACCCCATTACATCATGGTACCTCAATCCAACGAATTAATATCACATCACTACTAAACTAGATTAGACTAAGGCCATCACATGATTCACATCAACATGGCTTGTACTCTATAAAAACCAATTGGATAATTAGTTGAACACAGAAGCGTCCAACACCAGTAATGTTGCACCATGTGTGCCTTGAAAACCCGTAAACCTTACCAGCCATATGTGACTCACATCCCCACCACACGTACAAGTGACAAAACACAATTTTTGAAAAAAGTTTAAATTTCAAAAAGTGAAAGTCACAGATTCTGTGACTTCTCAAGTCACAGACAAGAGCCCCCAGTAGCCACAATTTTAGATTCGCCCCTCTAAACTAATTTTCCCAAACTGCCATTGGGCTGAAACTTTCCTATTTTGGGCAGTTTTTTTCCCCCTCAATCCCTCGGTATCTATGACCTTTTCAACTTCATCTTTTTCCTTTTTAACAGTGCCTTGAGTTGCCACAATTTTCAGAGTCGCCCCTTTTTGATCAAACCCCATGGGTAAATCCGACCTTTTCATTTGATCTTTTCCCAAACTACCCTTGGGGTTGAAATTTTCTTATTTTGCCGCTTCTTCCAAAAAAGCCCCTACAACCATGCCTTCCACTATTATGAATCAAGGGTAGGGATGCGAAACGACGGGACCAGGTCAATTTTGGTCCGCTTTGGCTTTCCGGTCCCATGCCCTAAGAGAGTTCAGGCATGGTGCCTAGGGCTAGGTCCGGGTCGGACTTGGACTTCGGACCAGTACCAATTAAGCCCCATTTTTTTTTTTTAATTTTAATGAAAAAAATTCTAAAAAGGACCCCAACGGCCAAAAATTCAAATTTGGGCATTTGACAATTGACAATAATAATAAAAAACTCGGGCTGCAGGATGAGTCGGGTTTCTGGCCACGTTTTCGGGGCAGAAGGAACCGGGTCGGACTTGGAGCCAAATTTACAGCCCTAATTAAAGGCAATAAAATAGGGTAAATAAAGAAATAAAATAAACTATTCATCAGCCGGAATCACAGGTGTTAACCAGATTGCCGTCATCGGAATCTGACGACGCGCGGCGAATTCCAGCAAAATCTGTAGAAACTTGTAGAGAGAGAGGGAGAGAGACTTACGCGGAGGAGACGACGCAGACCCATTGAATGGTTGGCGGGGAGATAGGCGCAGAGTAACAAACGGCACCAAATCCTGCCCTTTTCTTTGAATATTGCTCATGGAGACGGTTGGGTGAAAATCTGCAAAGATTGTAGGATCCTCATCATTCAATCTCTACTCAAGAGTTTCGGTTTAATTATCATCATCGACTGGTTGCTGAGCTAACCTGAGAGGATGAAAGTTGAATCCCGTTTGTCGAGAATTGACGAGAGACAAGGAATTCCTCCGTTGTGGAGTTGGAAGAGCGAGAGAAGACTCCTTGCAAAGGGAGAGCGGCTTTGGGAATGAGGTAGGAAGACCCAACATTTTGCCTCTGTGTTTTGCTTGCTCTGCTCGCCAGAAGAGTGAATAGACTGATGGACGACGGACCTTGTAGCAAATATACTTCAGTAAATCTTTGATGACGGACGTGACGGACTAAAGTATGAGCCATGTGGCACACTATTAGAGATCACTGACATGCATGTTTCGCCCCGTCCTCGCTGACCGCCTATTAGCGTGGCACATTTTTAGAGGAGAGACTGACCGTATGAACGTTTAACCAATCACTAGGTAAACTAAAAATCAACCTGATTAGTGATTTTTAAGCGTTGGATTGGAGTCAATTTCGTAGGTTGATTTTATCCGTGAGAATTTGAGCTTTATATGGGGTACAAGGATCCAAGGGTATGAAATCACTAATCAGGCTAATTTTTTGTTTGTAGGTCCACCGATGAATTGGTCAAACATCCAAACGGTCAGCAATCTCTAAGAGAGTGCTCTTTTGGGCCATTTTTTACTCGTTTCGCCCATTCCTAAGTGGACCTACATACCAAAAATCAGACAGATTAATGAATTCTAACATTTGATCTAATACCATAAATAATGCTCAAATCCCACGGTTAAAACTAAACCCTTGAAGGTTATAAATCGGTAATCACGTTGATTGTCTCGGTCCACCTAGGGATGGGCAAAACATCCAAGCGGCCAGTGGTATCTAAGAGCGAATAGAACTTTGATGACGGACCACGTGACACATTCTTAGAAACGACTGATCGTATGGATGTTTGGCCATTCCTAGGTGGACCAATAAACCTAAAATCATCTTGATGAGTAATTTGTCATCGTTGGATTAATCTTTCTCATGGTTTCTTTGAACCATTGGATTTCAAGCATTATTTGTTTACTCAGGTCCAAAGGTTAGAAATCACTAATCAGACTATATTTTGGTACGTAGGTCAACCTAGAGATGGGCCAAACACCATACGGAGTGTGCTACGTGGCTCACACTGCGATCAACATCAACTTGGGTCACGGACGTCCATAATCAAAATTCTACTCCCTAAGAGTAAGCCACGTGGCTGGTCCGTCCGTCGTCCAAGATTTACTCGAAGATGACACGTATTGGTAGATCCGCATTAATAAAAATGAAATATCTGGGTGGGCACGTTTGAACCAAGAAAGCCATAATCCTAGCTTCCTTGAGGAGTAAACCTTCGCTCACACCTGTGTGTGAGCAAAGCCGATCACACACCACAATATTAGTCACGTGTCACACGTTTAGAGTACGATGACCGTATGGATGTTTGGCCAGTCCCTCGTTGGACCGGAAAACTAAAAATCAGCCTGATTAGTTATGTTAGACCTTTGGATCTAGTACCCCAAATAATGGTCAATAATGCTCTAAATTCTACGGTTAAACGCAACCCATGCAAATGACTCCAATCCAACGCTTAGAAATCACTAATCAAGCTAATTTTTGGTTTACGAGTCAACCGAGGGACTAGCCAAACATCCATACGATCATCGTCCTCTAAGAGTGTGCCCCGTGGCTCATATTGTGATGTGTGATCGGCTTTGCTCACACACGACTACACGAGTGTGAGCGAAGGTTTTCTCCTTCCTTGAGCCAACGACGGTTCACCAACTTGAAACACGACAATGTAACGCACGTGCCATGCGCGAACCATTTGATCATTGTACCCTCCGAAATTGCCACGTGGATCACACTTCCAACCCCATTGACGCATGGATGTTACTACTTGCCTAACGTCTGCTCGATTGGTGATTTCTAGCAGTTAGATTTCAACACCCCATGAATCAACGGCTAGGAATCACTCATTAAAATATTCAAATTCAACGGCCATAAATCTCCATTAAGTTGATTTTTGTTGTGTGGGTCATGAGTTGGTCGGGAAAAGCGTTAAACGTGTCACTGTGATTGTGGAAGGGGTCTTCACATCGGGGGTAAACAAACTCAAGTTCGACACGTGGCATGATAAAGGGCAAAAGTTTTTATTATCGAGTGCACGGCCAAAAAGGTCGTTGCTAGAAACAAGGGCCACCCTGTAGAACCGTAGGAGCGATGACTCAATTGGAGGGTTTCTATGAGTAAAACTTTGATGACAGCGCGCAAGATGAGCTACGTGGCACACTCTTAGATGACTCTCACCCTATGGATGTTTTTCAAATCCCTAGGGTGAATCTACAAACCAAAAATCAGCTTGATTAGTGATTTCAAACCTTTGGATCTTTGTACCCCAAATAATGGTCAATAATGCTCAAATTCCCACGGCTCAAATCAACCCATGAAAATAATTCCAATAAATCGTCTAAAAATCACTAATCGGCTGATTTTTGGTTTATATATCCACCTAGGGATTGACAAACATCCATACGGTCAGAGTCCTTAAGAGTGTGCCACGTGGCTCATATTGCAGGTTGTCATCGGCCTCGATAATACTGCTGTCATCAAAGTTTTACTCAGTTTCTATATTGTCATTGGATACAGTGTACTTCGGGCTCCTCACAAGCCAGAAGCAGGGTAAACTTTACCGAGTACGATTTTGGTGACGGACCACATTATGAGCCACGTGGCATATTCTTAGAGATCGCTGACAGTATGAATGTTTGGCCCAACACTAAGTAGACCTACATACTGAAAATTAGCGTGATTCCTGATTTCTAAGCTTTGGAATATTGGTTGATTTTTAACCGTACGTAAATTTGAGCATTAGTTGAGGAACAAACATCTAAAGGTTTCAAATCACTAATCAGTGGTTTTTGCTATGTAGGTCCATCTATGGATGGGCCAAACTTCCATTCGGTCAGTGGTCTCTAAGAATGTACCACGTGGCTCAGACTGTGGTATGGACGTGACGGACGTCCAGCAAAGTTCTACTCAAACTTTACCCAATGAAAATAATGCATGGGGGGCTTCTATGTATGGCCGGACACTCCAGGTCCACCTATTGAATCGCCTCTCCACGTGTGTAGATATGTGTGGAGGTGTGGGCTGTCAATGGATTATCGGTACGAAAACCCAATCCAAATTGATCTTACGTGGATTGACATTACGTGTAACCATCTATTGCTCTATTGGATTGAGTCCACGTAGGTTCTTATCCAATCGGTATCAAATGGACAAATAAATCTTTGACGATGGACCATAATTTAAGGAGTAAAACTTCGATGAAATGGCACAATATGAGCCACGTGGCATACTCTTAGAGGACTCTGACGTATGGATGCTTTTCCAATCCCTAGATGGACCTATAACCCAAAATCAGCTTGAGTAGTGATTTCAAACCTTTGGATCTTTGTACCTCAAATAATGGTCAATAATACTCAAATTTTCACCGGTTAAAATCAACCCATGAAAATAATTTCAATCCAATGCCTAGAAATCACCAATCGGGCTGATTTTTTGTTTGTTGGTCCACTTAGAGATTGGCCAAACATCCATACGGTCAGAGTCCTCTAAGAGTGTGCCACGTGGCTCATATTACACCTGTCATCGGCCTTGATGACACGGTACTGTCATCAAAGTTTTACTCCAATTTAAACATGACACACTCTTAGGGTCGTTTGATACGCGTGAAAATTGGGTGTGCAGAGTGAGTGTACAATCGTGTCTCATGCATGTTTGATACGTGTGCATTCGGGGATTTGCACATGCACAGGAGCAAATGAATACTCACCCTCTTTAGCAATTAAAAACCCATTTCACCCCCTGAGCATTCTTTGTGTTATGCAAACGATTTGAATAAGATACAAATTAAAATCTAATATTTTCTCAAATCAAGCCCTATATTTCAAAAAAAAAAAAAAACAGAAATAATGAAAAAAGTGGCCTTGAAATTTAAAAACAAGAAAAATCGACAAAAAAATTTAACGAAAAAACAGTGGCCCTTTTTTTCATAATTTTTTTTCAAAAAATAATGGTCGTTATTTTCGTTACAACAGAAAATAACGATCGTTATTTTTTGACCATTTTAACAGTACATAACGTAATGGGGAAGGTCCGAATCCATTACAACGACTGTTTTTTTTGCCATAACGGATTCGGACCTCCCTCGCTACGTTATATACCGTTAAAACGATGAAAAAATATATTAAAAAATAATGACCACCATTATTTTCTAAAAATTTTGTGAAAAAAAAAGTCCGTTATTTCTGTTATTGTCCATTATTATTATTATTATTATTTTTTTTGAAAATTTGAAATTCATGTTCAAATATGTGGGGCCCATGTATTAAGTACGAAAAATTTGTTATTTTTTCATACTTAATATGTGGGGCCCATATATTTTGCACTTTCCTAAGTGAGCATACGTGCAAACCAAATGATAGTAAATATGAATAGTGCGTAAATTTTGGAATTTGCATATGTAAAGTTAGTGCGAACCATACGCAAGAAAATAATATGGGTGCGCAAACCATTGCACGCGTAATGGTTTGCATATGTACCAAACGGATCCTTAGAGATTACTTACTGTGACTACTATTAAGTGGACTTACATGCAAAAAATAGCATGATTAGCGATTTCTAACCATTGGATTATAGTCTTTTTCATGGTTATTTTTCACTGCCTGTTTTGAGCAAATTATGGGTTACTTAAATTCAGAGGTGCTTAATTTGTATTCTCTGCTTGAGAGGAGTTGAGCTTCTTTGTGGGTGATTTATTTATTTATTTTTGTGTAAGCCATCTAATATTAAAGCAAACCAAGACAAGCATCCAAAAGTCAACCACCTAAGGTTTCTCCTCTAAACAAGAGAACAACCATGGAGGAAATGATGCTGACCAACAATCCAAATATGATGAAGTATAAGGCCTACAGGCTAAAGAGTATGCAGAATAATTAGTTATACGATCGAAAATAATTAAAAGAGAGCTTGGTAAAAGAGGCAGCCAACTCTAGAATAACAGCAAAAGTCCCCCGAGGAATACCATCAAACCTCTGTGGATCCTTGCTTCAAAACACTAATCAGATCCTTGGCATCCAATTCTACCATGCGTCACCTCATAAAAACCTTGCTGCTTGCACATCTAGAGCCCTACTAGGGTAACTTGTGCCTCCGTCTCTTCCGTTGAACGTTTTTGGCGGGGACCTCCTACAATATCACGGATGCAGGATGTCCTCAACCTCCTAACACTTAATAAAGCTTTTCTTTTTTTTTACTTTTCCAAAAAATCCAAAAGTTAGATATCACTAATCAAGTCGATTTTTGGTATGTAGGTTAGACTTAAGATGGGCCAAACATCCATATGATCAATGGTCTCTATGAATGCACCACGCAGACGTCTGTCATCAAAGATCTACCCCAAATCGATCATATACCTATCCAGAACATCTATTGTACTTATTAATGAATGACGGTGTTCTTACGTTTGTCACGATATCCCCAAAATTCCTAGAATGTCCCCCCTTTCATTCCTTTCTTTTTTTAGTTACTTTTATCCTTAAGTGGAATATATTATGGGGGTACTTTAGTCTCCACGCACCATTCCCAAAATATCCATGTTTTCCTTCTTTCATTTTATTTATTTATTTGTATTAACATGGTTCTTTTAGTCTTGACTTGTGAATGTAAGCGTGCGTCAATTTCTCTTCTACCCTTCTTTAAATGACTCCCAAAATACCAATTATTTTTTATTATGTTTATATTGTTGGGTACTTTAGATCAAGAGATATTTTAAGTTTTTAATGTTTTTGTGGGAGTATTTGAGACCCACCATCTAGGACTGTAAGATCTTCAAAGAACTTAAGTGTATGTTTGAGAAATGCAAGGAAACACAATTTTCCATTGTTTGATCACCATTATAAATCGGATTTTTTTTTTGGGAAAATGAGATTTTTTCATCCAAGCCAAACCCGGAATTCATTTCCTTTCTACATATATAGGTGAGAATTCGTTTCCTGCAAAATTATTTTCTTGGGTGCAATCAAACAGCCATTTAATGCATTTTTTCCAGATTTATTTTCTGAGGAAAATATACTGCGCAATCAAACACACCCTAAAACAAATCAAGTTGGTGCTTTGTGTGGAAATGAGATGATGCATTCATGTGGCTGAGTGTATGATATTTCCGTTATATTTAAGTGTTTTCTATGAAATTATTTTTCAAAATAATCACAAATACAATCAAACAACCTTAATTTGTGGCTATAAAACAAGAGTTAGTTATAGGATCAGCCTACCCTGATATGCTCCAGAGTTATCTGCCATTTTATGTAATGGAGGGGTGAGCTAAGGCCTTAAGTGAGCTGGACTTCAAAAACAATACTTGAGGCAGCTTCCTCTTAAACTGAATCATTGTAAGTCTGTGATCTTGTTTGACTGATCTCTCATTTATTTCTGTACAAGTAAATGGCCCTTGCCCACGGCACTCCACGAAAAAGTGTACGTTTGCAATGGAGGAGGTCCGAATCTGTGCTATAGTATCATCCTAATGTCACCCTCTGCCATGCTTTTGGGCCCATTGACACCCTTTATTGATGGCACATATTTGGTGGACGTACACAAAATCCTTGCCTATGTAGTAAAGTTTCAAATTTCTATAAAAATCATAGCCTAAATGAATAAATGAGGGGGATTGAGTGGTTGAAATCTAATCGTCCACATTAGATGGATGGATTTGATCTCAACCACTCTTTATCTTATGAAGCCGGATAAGATAAGAGATAAGAAAACTTCCCTTTTTGTTATATAGATGATCAGGGAGGGGTATATGTTTTGGCCGCGCGCGTGCGACTGGCTGAGACCCTGCCTTCCATTTGGGGAATAAGATCTCAGCCACTCTTTGTTGAAACCACATAAGATAAGATAATTTTCTTGTTTTGTTATATAGATTATTTCCCCACATCTATAGCTATAGGATCATCGTTCAATCATATTCGAGTTGCAGCAAACTTGCTCGAGTTGTAAACGAGTGTCAAATACAAAAAAATGTTGCATTAAACAACAATGATTAAGTCTAGATCCGAGAGTTGATTAGTTATCATTTTGGTTATAAATTAACCTTGTGCGATCTAATAATGACCCGATCCAATTTCCTTACTATACACATTTTAGCTTATTCGATAAGCACATATTTTAGGGTTATGTTTTAAAAAATGTGTCATTTAGCTTAACAATTTGTAGGTATTGTTCATCAAATTAAGAAAAGGAAAATTATAGATGATGATGCTGTAGCATGGTCATCCCTGGGTCTTGACATTTGGATGTTCATTAAGATTTGTGTTGTGGGAATCTCAAGGATCACCAATAATTTGGTCCACTTATTTGTTTTTCCATTTTATTTTTGGGTCGGGCTCAGGGGACGTCTTTTTTCTGACCCCTCTCATGTTCGTGTGCTCGGTCGTTTGGGGGGGGGGGTCCTGAACCTTTATTTTTTATATCATGGCTTAGGCATTATAGTAGGGGCCTAAAGACTGCTCAAGCATGTATATTCGTGTATAATCAGCCCAGTTTGGGATTATCAAACAACATAGTTGGGGGAGGCTTGAGCTCATTCAGCCAAAACCTTGCCCACCATTAAACAATGGGTTGGACCTGTTATGAGCATTGATCCTGATATCTCTGTTTTTTTTTCCTGGATACATTGCTAAATATCACCAAAATCATACAAAGTAGGGTAACAAATGGGTCAGGGAGCTACACAGAGACAATTATCAATGTCTACGCAAAAAAAAAAAAAAAAAATCTTATTTATTGTAGCGCGAATACGAGTCAAACACACAAATACAAGCAACATAGCCGATGGATTCGAGCATAATTTTTTGGTAATAACAGTGATACAGAGAAATTATCAATCAAGCTGATTTTTGGTATGTATATCCAGTAAGGTTTAAAAGGGGCCATTATAACGGTAGAACGGACTGGGGGCATTACCGTTTTTTCCGTTATAACAAATTGTAACGCTCAGGGGCAAAAACGGAAAATAATAAAAAATAATGGAAAAACGGAAAAAGGGCACTAAAATTCAAAATTTTCAAAAAATGAAAATAACGCCTTTTTTTCACAATTTTTTCAAGAAAATAACGGTCATTATTTTTGTTATAATGGAAAAATAACGGCCATTATTTTTTGGGTGTTCTAATGGTACATAACGTAACGGGGGAGGTCCGAATCCGTTATAACGGCCGTTTTTTAAACAATGATATCCAATTATCCACCAAGGGGTGGGGTAAACATCTATGCTGTTAGTGGGCACAATAAAATGTACTAAGTAGTACTAAGTGGGGCCACGAAGAAAGAAAATTTTCCCTGGTTAATAAACGAAGAAAGAAATCTTGTAAGCCCTCCTCCCGCCCATTAGGGTTCCGTTGCCGCGAAAAAATAAAATAAAAAACAAAAATTAATTTAAAGGACTGGAAGTGGAAACCTCCGACATTTCCAACACTGTCTAATCATCTAATGGATTCGTCCAAGAAATCAGAGCTTCCAAACGACCCAGGTACATCCCCTGCCGTTTCTGTCCTTTTCTTCCCGAAAGCTCAACTGTAAATTTTTTGAAGAATTGGTAGTTTTCTTGCAAATTTTTTAATAGTTCTGCAAAAAAATTTCTTCCTATACAGGGCTCTTGAAAGCATAGCAACGATGTTTGAATTATACGTAGAACATAATTGTGATCCTCCATTACTGTTGATGAAAGGTTGAGTGTTGCAGTCTTTGATTTCCTGTAATTAGCTCTTGATTCTAGTTTAAGATCCCGGAAGAAGAGAAGAGAAGGAAACGAAGAAGGATTTGAGCTGAAAGTGTGTTGTCTAGGTTGTGATTCTACACTTGACTTTGAGTTTCTTTTGCTCCCCATCCATTGTCGTGTAGGTGTTACTTCATAGCATGATTTTCAGCAAATTCATCGCATCCTGCCTCCCCCATTCACCATTACTTCCTCCTCGAACCCACTTAATTTCTTCTTCTCTCAGGAATCTCACTGTAGCAGCTCTTCTTCATGACACCCACCTCGACCATCAGGTTCTATTTGACTCTACTTCTCCCCAAAGAAAAGACCCAGTTTGGAACTTGGAATCCACGATTGCCTATAGACCCGTATTGTGCCTTTCAGAAGAGTACTGTTCATGGGTTCTTTCCTTTTGCAATTCAAGGTTTTTGAAAGAGGGTGTTTCTGTCCACAGCCCCATAATCAAGTTGGGTTTTCAGGATCACTTGTTTCTAAACAACAATCTAATGTCTTTCTATGCCAAATGCTTCGAAGTTGAAGAAGCACACAATGTGTTTGATGGTATGTCTTACAAGGATGTTGTCTCCTGGACTGGGATAATATCTGCTTATGTAAGAAACGGAAAGCACGAGCAGGCGCTCAATTTGTTCGATCAGATGGTGGTTTCTGGTTCAGTCCCAAATGAGTTCACATTCTCTAGTGTCTTACGGTCGTGTTCTTCTATGGGGGAATTTGAGCGGGGAACTTGTACTCAGGCCCAAATTATAAAGCGTGGGTTCGAATCAAATCCAGTCTTGGGAAGTGCTCTGATCGATTTCTACTCTAAGTGTGCTTGCCTTGTGGAAGCCTCTAGAATATTTGAGGCCATAAGCAATGGCGACACAATTTCTTGGACCGCAATGATCTCTTCTTTCATCCAAGCTCAGGAGTACAGTCGGGGTTTGAGATTGTATCTCCGTATGATTGCGGTGGGAATTCGTCCAAATGAGTTCACTTTTGTGAAACTTCTAATGGCATGTGGTTTTCTTGGTTTGAAATATGGGATGTTGATCCATGCTCACGTGATAAAGTTGGGAATCAAGCTGCATTTGATTTTGAAGACAGCCCTTGTTGATATGTATTCGAAATGCCGATTGATGGAAGATGCTTTGAAAATTTCGAACCAAACGCCTGAATCTGATGTGTTTTTATGGACGGCTATAATTTCTGGCTATACTCAAGTCTTGGCTTTTGAGAAGGTGCTTGCTGCATTTCGTGAGATGGAGCTTGCTGGAATCACACCAAATCCTTTCACCTACGCTGGAGTCCTGAACAGTTGCTCGTCTATGCTAGCACTGGAATTGGGGAGGCAAATCCATTCACGGGTGATTAAGAGTGGCTTGGAGAGGGATGTCTCTGTTGGAAATGGACTTGTGGATATGTACATGAAATGCTCCCCTATGGTTGGAGATGCTTTGCGAGCATTCAAAGGGATAATCTCACCTAATGTCATATCTTGGACCTCACTAATTGTTGGGCTCACTCAACATGCCCTCGAACATGAGGCGTTTCAGGCATTTGTGGAGATGCGAGTTGTAGGCATGCAGCCCAATTCCATCACTCTCTTGGGGATACTCAAGGGTTGTGTTACAACTGAAGATCCAAGTCTAGTAAGAACGCTTCATGCTTATATATTTAAAATTAAGGCAGGCTCCGATATAATTGTTGGGAATGCTTTAGTCGATGTTTATGCTAGATTGGGGATGGTAGATGATGCATGGAAAGTCATTGGCATGATGACCCATAGAGATGCCATCACGTACACAAGCTTGGCCACAGGAATAAATCAAATAGGTCATCATGAGATGACTTTAAATATTATCGCCCACATGCATGATGATAATGTTAAGATGGATGGCTTTAGTTTGGCTAGCTTCTTATCCGCGTCTGCAAGCTTAGCTATAATGGAACCCGGGAAGCAACTTCATTGTCACTCTGTGAAATCTGGCTTAGGCAGTTGGATATCTGTATCGAATGGCCTTGTTGACTTGTATGGGAAATGCGGGAGCATAAAGGATGCTCACAAAATGTTCTTAGAAATCCTCGAGCCAAATGTTGTGTCCTGGAATGGTTTGATCTCTGGATTGGCGTCGAATGGCCACTTCTCCTCTGCCCTTTCATGCTTTGAAGATATGAGGTTGGTGGGGATCCAACCCGATTGCATTACATTCTTGTTAGTGTTCTACGCTTGCAGTCACGGTGGTTTGGTCGATCTAGGTGTTGAGTATTTCTACTCCATGAGTGAAACATATGGCATAACACCTCAATTGGATCACTATGTTTGCTTAGTCGATCTCCTCGGCCGATCCGGTCGGCTAGAGGAGGCCATATGTGTGATAGAAAGAATTCCTTTCAGGCCGAACTCCTTGATCTACAAAACGTTGTTAGCTTCCTGTAAGATATATGGGAATGTAGCTCTTGGGGAAGATACAGCGAGGCGGGCTCTCGAGCTTGACCCGTTTGACCCAGCAATCTATGTGTTGCTTGCAAACATTTATGATGACGTCGGGAGGTCCGATTTTGGGGATCGAACACGCCAGATGATGAGGGATAAAGGGTTGAGGAAGAATCCTGGACAGAGCTGGATGGAGATAAAGAACAAGGTCCATATCTTTATGGCAGGAGATCGATCACATCCACAAATAAATGAGATGCATGAAAGGATAGAATCACTTAGGATGGGGTTGAAGAGCTTGGGATATGAGTACATTGAAGACGTGGGTTTGTCTTATCACAGTGAGAAGTTGGCCCTCGCTTTTGGTCTTCTGAACACACCTTCCATGGCTCCCATACGTATAATCAAGAATTTACGTATTTGTAGAGATTGTCACACTTTTATAAGGTTTGTAAGTAAACTAGTTAGCAGAGAGATAGTTGTGAGAGATGGGAACCGCTTTCATTCATTCAAGAAGGGTGAGTGTTCATGCAAAGGCTACTGGTAAATGGTGGGGCTGACAAAGGAACCCCATTTTCTTTACTTGTCTTTTTGTTTTTTTTTCTTTGTTCGTTTGTCTTCTTTCTTTTCTTCATACTATTCTTCCTTGTCGTTAACATGTCCCATTAGATTAGTAACAATTTGGATGTATGGAGCTCCCATTTAGAGTGTGATCCGGTACCTCCTACATATTGGTACCTTGTAACCATAATTGTTCTTTTAGCTACTTAGAATTGACTTATTTAATTTCACTTGAACAAACGTTTCTCAGATAAGATATTATTGAGAATAGAAAAAGGAGTAAAACAGGTAGCCGGCTATAGAGATCGTTTCATCTATGGACAATGGAGTTGATTTCAAATTACGGACAACTCAATTGGGAGATGCAAAACGATTTATCTTTTTCTGAATAAGGGCATGGTCATATTTAGTGTTTGGCCATCGTTTTTTTTAATCAAAATAGCGGGTGTATAAGAATATAGCACTTGTTATTTACATCTACCTTTTGTTAAAATAACGGGTGATATAAAATTATATCACACGGTTAGTTTGGGAAGAAACCCTTTGTTCTCAGAACTCATGTTTAAGTTCATAATTAATTTTTTTTGTTAATTATTTTAACTTAAAAATGATGCTTTAATTAAGCAAAAAGCAGTTGTTGTAAGGCTGTTATAACACCGTTATGGTGCCTATTATGTCAACGGTTTAATAGTATAAAGACCATTATTTTAGACTTACAAAATAATTTGAATGAGAAAAGCAAATAATGATTGTTGTAACTTAATAAAGTTGTTATGGCCGTTATTTACCACTACTTACCATTATTTTCATTTTTCTAATATAGAAGTGTTGTAACTGTTGTCACCATCATATAACAATATTGCCCACCAACAAACCATAAACCTTGCCCTCCATAACCGCATGCCCATACTACTTTAGCTTTTTCTTTTTATTTCACATGGACCCAAATGGCCATGAATTAAATCTTAAAGTCATATTTTCAAGCATTTTGGTCCATGTGCATTAACGTGGCTTGGGAACAATGTTGTCAAAATCAATTCAGATCGAAAAACAGCAAGGAGTGGGATTCAAATCAGGTAGGACTTCAAACATTGGATCGTAAGATTCATAAATACTTTTTCTTTATGAATTAATTAAAATATGAAATAACATCAAAAACAGAATATGTATAATATGCCTAACTTCTCAATAATCCATCATATAATGACAAGGTTTTGTATAAATACGTTCAATAAATGACAATAATTTCCTTGGAAATCCCCAATATGCACTATAGAGACATTGTTTTAAATTCATAAATACAAAACAAAAGATCTGTTAGCAACAAAAGTCAAAACCATGTTTCATCAACTCATCATCAAATTAAACAAGTTTTCTTATCCTATCTCCTATCACCTTTCCCATTTCTCAATCTTTCTAATTGTGTGGGTGGACATGCATTTTTGGTCATTTACTAAGTGGTGTTTCATGCAAAAAAGGCTACCATGAAATAGTTTCCTACAATAATTTCATTGCAGAATTGCTTGTTGTACTATATTAAGTTTATGCTTCTAACTTGAGAATTAAATGAATTCAATACCTTGAAAATGAGCAAAGATAGAGAATATAGACTATAGATGACAACCCTTAGCTGTAGGATACTTGTATAAAATATATTTCTGATCCCTATGGTTGAAAATCTCATTTCGTCTCGTTCTGTCTCGACTAAGACATCTCATTCCAGAAAGGTGCTGACACAATATATAAGGGAATGTATCGTCTCGTGCCAACAAATTAATTTAAGTACTAAAGTTGTTTTGGAACCTTATTGTCATAGTATATGTACTTTTATTACACATATTAATGCTAAAAAATAAATTTCTAACCTAATTAAGCATTAAACATGGTTTAATCTTACTGAGGCACTGTTTTTCCATTGTTTTGTTCCGTCTAGCTTCGTCTCGGTCGATACGTCTCGTTCCGTCAGCTTACCGAGACAATGAAATGGAACGATATTTTAAACCTTGTTTGTCCCCAACCCTATCCTTAATAGAAGGGATATGTTAACTTCTTTTTTTAATCTTTGAGGCCCCTTTTAACTTCAAGTATTAAAGAGGAACAAAACAAGTTATAAAACTCAAAACTAACTCATAGTTGGTGGTGGAGCTATATTAAATGATCTTTTTTTTTTTTGATAAGTGTATTAAATGATCTTATGACTGTGTAAATATATAACAAGAAACATGCTATAAATTTGCTTAAGTAATAGAAACACCTATTATTATTATTATTATTTTTATTTTTATTTTTGTAGTGTTTAAGGCATATGAAAGATTATAAGTACAAATATAGGAGTCATTATAAACATTTCTCGTCTTTTATTCAAATCGTAAGATTCGAGAGTTTTGAATCTTACTTGAATCGTAAAATTCACATAGCAAATCCTAGGATTTTTATTCTTAGGGATTTAGACCTAAGATTCAAATCTTTTTGGTTAATATTTAATTTGAATTGTAAGATTCAAATGTAAATCATAGGATTTTAATGACGTTACCTAGAAATATGTAAAACCAGCTTGGAAATATCACTTTCTTAAATAGAAGAGAGGTATATATTTTACCCATAATACAAATGCTTTTATTTTTTGGATAAGTATAAGAATGAATAGATAATGCCAAAAGCAAGCAAATTACAAGGGAAACCAGCATTAGAGGCCGAGATGACCTACTAAAGGTCGATTACAAACGAGAATACAAAAACCAAAGACAATATAATCAAGATCATTCCTCCCTGGAGCATATTGTATCCCATCTAAAGACAAAGTCTACAAAGCAAAGCCCACTACATTTTTGGTGCATCTTCGACCCCAAGAACATCAATCCCTTAATATTAAGGATGATTGCTTGCAAGTCCTGACTCTTTCCTTTTAATGTTCTATGATTTCTCTCCCTCCAAAAAACCCCAAGTAATCGCAAAAGGAAGCATCCTTCATAGAATCTTTCTTCTAGAAGAGAATGCATTAGTTTGCCAATTAAATAGAAGATCCATGACTGATCCTGGCATCACCCAACTGATTCCAAACTCCGTAAAAAAAGAAGCCCATACCTCCCTAGCTGCATCGCAATCTAATAATAGATGATTGAAAATCTCCCTATTATGTTTGCACATTGCACAAAAGTCGATGATAATAAGTGATTCGAGGGAGGGGTCATTTCATTGTTGAATCGTCTAACCCCTCATAAAAAGAACGAACCGAGAAAGTGCCTTTCTTGGACCAAATCCATTCTCTTATCGTGAATCAATGTCGTGAATTGTACTTCGTGTAGTCTAGATATTAATTTAGAAAGAGGCTCAATCTCGCAATCATTAAGGTTCCTCCTGAAACCAAGGTTCCACCCCAATGGCTCCGCTCCATCTTGGACGCAATCTTGGATTAACCAAGACTTCCTCACAGAAAGGGAGAATAGAGTCGGAAACTCGATTTTGAAGGATGTGTCCCTGCACCAAGTATCCTCCCAGAATCTTATTTGATTTCCGGTCCCTGCTAGAAACCGAACTCCTCTAGAGAGTTTTACAGAAACCTTAAGTATCCCCTTCCACACGCTACATCCGTACGAGCACCGAGCATCACCACTGACCCACCCAGAGAGGAGCACTCCATACTTACACACTATTACTTTCCTCCATAGACTGTCTATTTCCATGCTGAACCTCCATAGCCATTTTCCTAATAGATCTTGATTCGTCACTTTAATATTCTTAATCCCTAGACCACCTTGATCCTTGGGCCTACATACTATTTTTCAATCCACCAGATGATATTTGTAATTTCCTTCCCTGTCATGCCACTAGAAATCCCTCATGTATCTTTCCAAAGTAATTACCACGTTGCTCGGAATCGTGAATAAGACATGCAAACCAAAAAGAATACTTTTAATCAGTACTAGCTTGAAATGGTAGGGCCGATTTCACTACCCTTGAAACCTTCCAGAAAACCACATTCTTTTGCCTTGTTAGTCATTTTACTCAGAGGCTCCATCATCATTATGAAAAAAGGAGATAAAGGATAGCCTTATCTCAAGCCTCTAAAGCTACCAAAGTACCTCGTTGGAGAGCCATTTACCAAGATGGAGAAGGAACCTATGGATATGTACACTTTCAACCAATTCCTCCATTTTGCTCAAAACCCATCCTACCAAGCATGTAGTCCAGGAAGTCCCGATTGACATGGTTGTAAGCTTTCTCCATGTCAACCTTGCACATGATCCCCGGTTCACCTAATCTGATTCTAGAATCGATACTTTCATTAGCCACCAGGACCCCATCAAGGATTTGCCTATCCTTTACTAGAGCCTGTTGGAATGGAGATATAATAGTACCCAACACTTTTTTGATTCTAGAAGCTAGAGCTTTAAAAATGATCTTATACACACTCCCCACTAAGGCGTGAGGCGAGGCGCTTCACGAGCCAAAGCCTTGAGGCATAAGCCTCAAGGCGTAAGACGTAAGCCTCACGCGCACGCATTTTTTAGGTAGATAAGTATTTAAATCTATAAATAAATGTAGCAAAAATTCAGAAAACAAAGCATATTTTCAAGTTCCAATTCTAAGTTTCAAGTTCCAACCAATCTGACAAGAAAAGCACAACACCAATCAAAGACTCAATCTTCTACTAAATTAAATGCATCTTCATCAATTATATGAACATCATTTTCTTGATAGTCTTAATTGAAATTTTGCTCCTCGTCATCAATCAATTGTAGATCAATCGATGCTGGGTCCCTTTTGAATATAAAACTTATGGTTTTTATTTTTTATTTTTATGTTGGGTCCCTTGGACACCTATTGTTTTAATATCTTGACATTCTTTTTTCATTTCTTTTTTAAGTTAAAATAGCATGCCAAACAAACAGCACATCTGAGGCGTATGCCTAGTCCAACAAGCGTTGAGGAGGCGTACAGCTCACTAAGAGGCGTAGTGAGGCATAAGTCTCGTCAATGCCTCTTGGAGTGAGGCGTACACCTCAGATGTGTAAACGCCTTTTGATTGAGCCTCAGGGTCTTTTTTAAGAGTTTGCCCCGAGGCGGGCCTTGTGGCGTACGCCTCACACGCCTTTAAAAACACTTGTTTCAACACCTCCTTTTTTAGTGATTAGGTTAATGGAAGTGCTATTCGAGCGTTTGGTGGAGAATCTTAAAAAGCGAGGCTTTCACATGCCCAACGGATGTTCTCTTTGTTATCACGACGAGGAAACGGGTGACCACTTATTTATCCACTGCAGCGTGACTAGGAGGATATGGGAAAGATTCTTGTGCCTTTTCCGTATGTCATGGGTGCTTCCCAATTCGGTGGCAAACCTATTTACAGGATGGTTCTCTAAAGCCTTTTCCACTAGAGGTGGCATTCTATGGAGGTTCATTCCTATCGCTATTTGTTGGGAGGTATGGAAAGAGAGAAATCTCCGTATTTTTGAAGATAAGAAGGCAGAGGTGGAGAAGATTATCTTGAAGATCAAAGCTACAGTATATTATTGGAGCTCTATCTTTCCCGAGTTTCAGCACTTTAGATTTGAAGATTTTGTGTTTTGTTGGGATCTTTTGATTTCCTAGTGTAGGTTATATTGTTGGGCTGGTAGTTTGGCGTTTCGGGGCTTCCGGCCCGTTTTTGCTTCTTTTGTATAGCTTTTGAGGGCCTTCTCAGCCCCGTTTTAATACATATCTTTTACCTATCAAAAAAAAAAAAGTGCTATTCGAGCACTAATCAAGGTATGCCTCTTCATGGAACTCCTTTACCACCCGCATAAAGTCACGCCCAAAAATATTCTAATATTTCTTGCTTTATGACATTTGCATTGGTCAAACTTTGATGTAGACAAATGTATCATTGTTAAACACATTGACACCAAATGAACTTGATACATTGTCACATTTGTGCAATTTATTGATATATTGTTAAAGTAGTTTAGTTCATAAAAATATACAATATTGAAAGAATGTTTTATATATGTTGATATTCCTGAAAATCATATAAAACATTAAAACAATATATCAATAATGGTTGAAACCAAAAGCAATTTGTTTGGATATGTGTATCTGTATTTGTTGGACATGTGAGTACGACACTATGGTGTTCGACATGGCACAATTTTCCGAAAATGGAAACTCTTTTTTTGTTGGGTGGTAGTGTAGTCAAAATGTGTTAGCCGACAAGAGTTCCTTGGATGAAGCTATCCCTAGGAAATAAACTTATTTTATAAAATTTTTAAATACAGTAATATTGTAGAATATATATTATTGATTTGGAAGGTGCAAAACCCAATGAGAAGCATAAAGCATCACACATACCAAACTCAATTTATTGAAATAAACTTTTCATTAAATGAAATGACAATACATGATTGGAAGCTGTGTAATACGTGACTGGTGTCACACTTATTACAATGGATTTCGATTACTTCTGAACGAAAATAAAAAACAAATCAATCCATTGCAAATGAAATTGCAGAATGAGATTGATCTGGTCGCTATTAGAGCTTTCTAACTTCGTCCTATGTTCAGATGTCTGTTTCTGGCTGATTCAAGATCACACTTGAATCACTAATATTTGTTAGCAGATCTATAGCACAGCTATAAACCAACAATATATATCTCGGCAGTCATAAAAATTGAAGAGAAAACACTACAATACATACTGATCCAATATGATATTTAAAAGTATGATTGTTAGTGAGACTCGGGGTCATCTTGGTTCTGGCTGAGACTAGGTGAACTTGTTCGAGTAGATGACTCGAAATGTTTGATTTTCTTACATTTTTTAAAACTTCGATTTTTAATGATATGAAAATAAAAAGTTCATATATAAACCGGGTCTATACCCGCTGATCAACCTGCCTTAGTGTTGCAGGCACAACCACCCCCACTGTTAGATGAGGCACCTAGGATTCATGGGTCATGGGTAATGGGTAAAGGGTCATGGGTGTCTTGGAGTGACCCAATATTAGGATCCATAATAGAGTTAATATGCATAGGAATGTGTAGTTACTTGCCTTGGAGGCTAAGGAAGTAGAGGTATTTAATGTTTACCTTGGAGGCCTATAAAATATGTAGCAATGTATGAAGCAAAAAACAACCTTTTGAATATTATAGAATTCGATTTGAAATCTATAGCTAGAAGGAGTGTGGGAGGCCCCAACCTTTCTCTCTTGGTAAGTTTTGCAATTTGATTTCTCCTTTCTCCTCCTTCCAACTTTTCTTTTGGCAACCAATTCTTCTCTTGATCTTGAGAGAGGATTTTGGCCTGCATCAAGTGGTATCAAAGCATCGTTCGTTCTTTTGGGATTTTCTTTAAGCAAGTTGCAATGAGACCCAATGGTGCGTGTACGTGGTCGTAGTAATCCTCCTCCGCGAGAGCATGATATCCAAGATGTTGAAGTTGAGGATTTACTAAGGCAAGGGCAACAACTCACGAAATATTTAGAACGTTTCAAGAATCGGAGTCGTGTAGATGATGGTCTCACCTCCAAGGATGTTTTTAACCCATTCCATGTATGTGCTCCACGCGAAGAGCCTATGGAAAGGGAAGGAGATTTTCTTTTGAAGTTACGTTATCCGGAAGAATTCGTTGATTGGATTCTCCTCCAATTTACGACGGCTATTCGGATGAAGAAATTACAAAAGTTGAAAATATAGTCACGGGGGTATTTCTTGATTTGGATTCTCCACAAAATTATGAGATCTATTTCAATAAAGATGAAATGGACGTCAACAATGATACTTTGATGAAAGACTTGGTGGGTGATATTAAAAATTTGGTTGAATCAAATGTTATGGGAGAAATGATAGATATCATGGGACACATCTATAAGCAATGGTGGTCCGAATGCTTGGTGATGTGTACGATCTGTAGAGTTAGAGTGAGACATCTTTATTGCATGGACGTGATGTTTGAACCCGAAGAAGTGATTCTTGTAAATTGAGATATGCGTCAAGGTATGTACCAAATGGGTGATGACAAAGTCGACATCGTGGAGCATTTTGATAAGATTCTTGAAAAGGTAGAGAATTATCTTGGCCGAACTCGAGGGCGAGTTCTCTTTAACGGGGAGAGTTTGACGCAGGCACAACCTCCCCCACCGTTAGATGAGGCACCTAGGATTCATTGGTCATGGGTAATGGGTAAAGGGTCATGGTGTCTTGGAGTGACCCAATATTGGGATCCATAATAGAGTTAATATGCATAGGAATGTGTAGTTACTTGCCTTGGAGGCTAAGGAAGTAAATGTATTTAATGTTTACCTTGGAGGCCTATAAAATATGTAGCTATGTATGAAGCAAAAAACAACCTTTTGAATATTATAGAATTTGATTTGAAATCTAGAGCTAGAAGGAGTGTGGGAGGCCCCAACCTTTCTCTCTTGGTAAGTTTTGCAATTTGATTTCTCCTTTCTCCTCCTTCCAACTTTTCTTTTGGCAACCAATTCTTCTCTTGATCTTGAGAGAGGATTTTGGCATGCATCACTTAGTCTCAAGTCGATGCGACTTGGTCAGTAACCTAGTCTTGGCTTGTGAACTATGGTTGGCACAGTTTCTCTCCTCTGGCGATTCTTATTGATTCTTAACTACACAATGATCATGCGATTTCTTCATTGTCAGTGTTGTTTATTTACCTCATTTGCTGGTCGACATGCCCTAGACTCGAGTCGACACAACTTGGTGAGTGACCGAGTTCTGGTTTGTGAACTATGGTTGGCATGCTTTCTCTCCTATGGCGATTCTTATCGATCTTAACTGCATCAATGATCATGAAACTTCTTCTTTGTCAATGTTGTTTATTTACATCATTGGCTGGTGACTCCTGATTGCTTTTAGTCCCAATCTATACTACATACTGGCATACTTTTCACCAAAAAACAAAACTAGCAAACTTTCTCGGCATGGAAGCTGAAACTCATATATTTCATCACCTTTTCCCATATTGGGGAGTCTTATGACATCCATCTCAACCACCAGCTCCCTTGTACTCTTTGATTACTACAAGTACATATGTACTCTGCATGGTTTCTGTTGTTTCTACAAGTTGTTTATTGCACAAATGCCCGAATTGCAAGTACAACACTGGCATGAAATATTTTCTGGATTAACTGATGTCCTCTCTCTTTCAGGTTCTTTGTATGAAGCAGCTGTTGTAGCCTGTAGGTTACATCAATTGTGTTGTAATTTTCTATGCTGCTCATGGAGTTCTCATAGTATCCTGAGCTTTATTGGTCACTGTTTTATGTGAGATATTTTACTCCTGAAGTGGACTGCTTTTATTTCTAATCAGTTCATTGTTTATAAGTGATGTCAGCAGCATGCAACTGAATTTAACTAGTATATAATATCTTTTATTTTTATTAAGTAACAACTTGTGCATAATCTCTTGGTCCCTCCTATGCAGTTGGTTTTGATGAGATCAAACTTCGGGCATTACTTGGGCCAAACCCGTCAGACTTTGGTGCATGGACTTCACTGATAGCAGAGATTGAAAAGACATCACCTGTAAGTGATGTTTTCTGCCATTAGATTTTAGTCTCTGAAACATCTAATTCCATGGTTGTATTTTCCTCTAGAGCAACAAGTTTAAATTTGTGTCAAAAAGATTGTAATCAACATCCAACATAATGTCACACCCCCAATTCACGTTTCCAATTTTTTTTTTTTTTTTGATAAAGTGGATTTGATATTAGAAAGGGCAAAACCCTAAACGAAATACACCGGGGATCTCAAGGTGAGATACCCCAAAAAACCAAACAAGAAAACCAGTCAAACAGGGGAAGATCCTAACATCATCTCTTCCCATCAAAAAAACAAAAGCATAAAAAAAACACCTGCGAATCTCCGGCGAAGTGGAAGAGCACAGATACAAAATAGGTGAAAGTAGGTTAGTACATTGAAATACATTGTAATATATAAGCTTGGGTACAAGGCATACTACAAAATGATTTCATGATATTGACTAAACTGTCACATGAAAAACTTTTCACATCTCCTTACTACAAAATGGAGATATGAACATTTATACACCCTTAGGCCTTAACTAACATACATCATACTAAGCACTAAAACAGACAAAGGCACGCAAGCCCGTACAAACATAAACTTAAAGTCTTCATGACAGCAAATATAACATAAAGTCTTCATCACTTGGAGAATTACAACTTTAACCTGCAAAATATCAGTTGTGTAACTTTGCAAAGCTTAGTAAGTAACTAGCTGGAAATCTAAATGCGATTAATCAAATACATATGGGGCCAATTATACTTATAACAAAATCAATACCATGTAATACATTCAATAAAATGATCTAAGATATATTACAAGTAGACTATTGCATTGAAAGATCATTGAAAAATCCATTTCTTTGAAATTTTCGATTAATAAACAATTGATCAAGTACATTTGTAATCCTGTATTAATATTTTGGTAAGTCACTGAGCCATTAGATACAGTCGCCAAGGATAATCCTTTTCCAATAAGATACATCTCGAGCTGGTACTCCGACACATTAGAACAGTCACCGAAGATAATCCCTTAGGATGCACTCAGAGGCTCAACAATTGATTGTACCAGAAGTTTAGGGCCTTTCACTCAAGGGACACCCATGCCTCCTACTTAGCCCGCATGCACTATAATCGAATTAGGATCATTAACATTGAAATCTATCAAATGCAGGTCTGAAATCATTAACATTGAAGACTATTAAACGCATATAAGAAATCATTAACATTAAAAACCATCGAATTCTTTTTGGTTCCGAGTAGTATGGTGATTGTTTTGAAAAAGTTCATGAGGGACTTTATGTGGATGACAGGGTGCAAACCCGCAAATTTCATTTGGTTGGGTGCAAGATGGTATGCAATTCTAAAGCTAAAGGGGGATTGGGGATTAAGAAGATTAAAGTGATGAACTTGGCTCTTCTAGGCAAATGGTTGTGGAGGTTTGGGGTGTAGATCTCTAGTATGTGGCGGAAGGTCATTGTGGGCAAGTATGGGATTTCGCTCTTCGAGTGAGAGAGTAGTGCAGCTTGTCTTCTGTATGGCTGTAGCGTTTGGAGGGACATCTTGAAGTTTATTGGGGATTTTTCCAGTGGTGTTCATTATGATGCAAGGTTAGGGAATAAGATCAGGTTTTGGGAGGATCTATGGTGCGAAGAGGCTTCTTTTTCTGTAGATTTCCCGGAGCTCTATTCTCTTTATGAGAGAAAGAGCTGTTCTATAGTGTGTTCTCAGTGGGGGAGACAGTGTGCTGGAACTCCGTATCTTCCTTGTAGCATTTCTAGAAATCCATCTTTAAAGGTACTTCTTTGTCTTTCTTCATTCTATAAAGACCGGAATCCTTAGATATTGCTCCAAGTTGTTTCAAATTGCTCTCTAACGAGCTTTGCGGTGGGCTTCATGAAGACTATTCTTTGGGGAGGCGAATTTCATCTCTTTATTGTTAACAGGGGTGGGTTTAAAGGAGGTTGTGATTGCCCTAGAAGAAGCTTTTGTAATGTCTCTAGATCGTTAGACGAACATAAGAGGCTTGGGCGACAATTTTCTTTGGGAGATGTAGATCTAGGGAAAAAGTTGAGTTTGAACACTCCTATTGTCTCTGAAAGGGTGGAAGGCATATCAGTTGTGTCAAAAATTATTTAGAGTTTGTATTGGGGTTTTAAATGAGCAAGGTCCTGGTTTATTGTTGTTGGTTAGCTCTTTGGATTGCTATGACCTTCAAAGGGAAGAGCCACTTGACCACTATTTGTTACAACAAGGGAAGATTTGGTCATTATTGTATTTCAATAACTCGAGTTGGTTCCCAGGTGGACCTTGAGTTGGTGAAGATGGGAATAATATGCTTAAGGAGATGAACAATATTGAACTTCTATTTGTTATACGTCTTGGGGTCCTTTCTCTTGGCTCATCTTTTCAGAGCTATTGTGCAACAATCGTGGAAGTATATAGTTACACTGTACCATTGAGTGTGTTAGATGCCAAAGGTGATGAAGTTGTTCTTGCATTTATGATGATAGGTGCTAGATCGCCCGCATCAAAAGTCAAGCAAGGACTCGGTACTGGGTTGAAGCGATGGACGGATTTGGAGAGGATGCACATGGAAGGTTCTCCTGATTGGGTGAGTAAGAACATTGTTGAAGTTAGCAATTTCTTGGGGGTGACTTTTGTTGGTTTTACATAAGAGGCAATTGATTTTTTCAAGTTGATTGAAGCTGGAGAAAGGGTTTAAAAAAGGATGACCTAATTGTTAAAGGTTATGAAGATTTAGTGTAGATTGGGAACTATACAAATTGGAGTGTGACGGTAGATCTGAGAGGAAGGATGGGGTATTAAATGGGAGGAAAGAGATTTTGACAAATTGCCTAAGAAATGTGGCTGAATAATCTTTTATGGAATACGAGGGGTCTCGATATTAGGGACAAGGGCACGAAATGGGTCGGACTTGGGTTGGATCTAGGTAGGAACATATTCAAATTCAACTTTGAACAACCTGATTTGGATCTAGATTTGACTCGGATCCATAAGCACTACACAATGTTATTTTTAATAAGGAACCAAGAAAAAAAGTGGACCCAACCCGATCGAATGCCTATCAAAATATGCGAATTTGACACAAGCGGAATTTGACTCAACGCATCGGTAAGATTTTCTTAGAGTGAAAACCCCCAAAAAGCTCTTGCAGGATGCTAATCCAGCAATCCCAAGAGTTCACAAAGGAACTAAAGCCCTAAAGGAACCCTAAAAACTAACATAAGGACTAAGAAACTAATTTGAACTATTGATATAAAATAACTTAAATCTAAGTTTAAAATTACTAAAATACCCCTAAATCATTATCATTACAACATTCAACTTTCTATCACAGTTTTGAAGCTTGAAAAGTCAGAATCTCACCAAAAATCGTGAGTTAGCTGTTGAATATATTGAAAAAGGCTTTCCAATGGATCTAACAGCTTCTCAATTGGAAGCATCATGACCAAAACTGTTCTTTTAAGCATAACGATTTATTCTATATCCCTTTTCAAGGTATCGGTTGTGGTGGCCAAGTTTAGAAAAAAACAAAATTTCTTTAGGATGGCCGAGGCTCTAAGAAGAGAATTCATCTAATGAACTGGAAAACTATTTGCAAACCTAATAAGTTTGGAGGTTTAAGGATTCATAGGTTGAAAATTATGAATAATGCATTGTCTGGGTAGTGTTTATGGAAGTATGGAGAAGAAAGGGATGCTCTGTAATGCAATCCACCATAAAGTTGTAGCAAGTGGGACTCCTCCCTTGTCATCAAACTCACATTGAAGCCCTTGGGGCGCTCTACCGTATCCATCACAGTCACTGAACCTGGGCTAATCATAACAAGGTGGGCCTACCTGTAGGCCTAGTAGCTTTCTTCTAAGTGGTAGGGATTGTTGGATTCTATGTACACCCACGTGGGGGTGTTCTTAGTGGGCTGCGTTCTACTACCCCACGTGGGGTTTATTCTCTATTGCTTATGGGTTAAGTGATGGGCCCATCTACTTAACCCACAATCTCTTTATTTCATGTTAGTGGGTTAAGTGGTGGGCCCCCACTTGACCCACACGATTTCTCCTTTACTTGTAGTTTCCCCTACTTATAAATATTACTTATGGGAGATTGAATATTCACTTCAATCTCCCCATTCTCTTTCAAACCCTAATCTCTCATTCTCTCCCTAACTTCCATTATCTCTCTCTCTCAATCTTTAGCATATTGGGGACAACCTCAAACAACAACATGGTATCAAAGCTTGGTTACTCTAGGGCCAAAATCATTATCCTTTAGAGTTTCCATGAAGATCTTATATGTGGGTATCCGAAGTCCGGGCAAGTTTTGAGCAAATTGCAGAGGGTCCTCCTGCGAAGTTCTTGGATCTTTTCTGAAGCAAAGGAATCAGAGATCTATCATTCTTGGTGTATTGCCTGCTATCAGTCGTCAGAGATCCACTCTATCCTCGTTCTTCGAGATTTTTTATCAGTTTTTTCGGAAAACACGTATATCGAGGTTTTTTGGGTTTTGATTTTCCTCGAGATTCGTGTCATTTTTGGGCTCTCTACCTAAACCGCCCCTCTCATAGGGCTAGTAAGGTTTGACAGAAAGTGATTTTAGAATTTTTGGATCATCGGATCTCCGGTTCCAAAAATTGGATCCCCGGTTCAGATTTTGGGTTTTTTATTTTCTTGAGATTCGTGCACTACTTGGGCTCTCTACCCTAGCCGCACCTCCCTGTGGATTATCTGGGATCTACAGAGTCTCATTTGAGAATTTTCTAATCGTTGGATCTCCGGTTCGAAAAATCGAATCCCGTGCTCAGTTTTTGGGGTTTTTTCTACCTCGCAATTCGCCTGTTGTTTGGGCTTTCTACCCTAACCGCACCTCCCTGTGGGCTATCTGGGATCTACAGAGCTTGGTTTGGGATTTTTCTGATTGTCGGATCTCCGGTTTGAAAAATCGCCTGGGGATTTTGGCCCGGATCTGGTTGTGCCTTTTTTGAGTTTTCTACTTTTTTAGAAACCATGGTTCCCAGGGGAATTCTACCCTAGCCGCACCTCCCAAAGTGCTCCTAGGAACCCTCGAACCTTGGTTTAGGTTCCGCAGACCTTATGTTCGTCAGTTGGTTATTTCCAGGCCTTCCGCCGCGATTAGTTCATTAGAGGTTTCATCAGTTGAGGATAGCACTCCGTCTCATGGTTCTCATGGAGATCACAACCCCCAATTATGCATCACTACGGTCAAGTTTGATGGGACCAACTATCTTGAGTGGAAGACATCGGCACTCATGTACATCGGGGGACGTGGCTACAATGAGTACCTCACAGGAAAGACAGTCCAGCTTGCCACCACAGACAAATCCCACTGGAAATGGGTTATGGAGAACCTTACGGTGATGTCTTGGCTTCTCCATTCAATGCAACCCCAGATTAACAGGGGGTTCATGTTCCTTCCTACAGCGAGGGAAATTTGGGATTATGTTACCGAAACCTATTCCCAGGTTGGCAACTTTGCGAAGCTCTATGAGTTAGAGCTAGAGATTGCTTGTCTCCGACAGGGAGAGCTCAAGCTTGGTACCTATTATGCTTCTCTCCGAAGCAAATGGGAAGAGATAGATCATTATCAGGACTACACCCCAGTTTGTGCTGCGGATGTGAAGTCTTTCCGTGCTATGGTTGAGCAGTCTCGGATATTCTAGTTCCTTTCTGGCCTTCATCCTAGCTTCGAGGCTACCCGTGTTCAGATACTTGGCAGATCTCCCCTTACTTCATTGGCAGAGGTCTATGCCTACATTCAAGGGGAGGATAGTCACCGCACTGCCATGCAGCTACACTGTGGTAGTGACACTCATGATCGATCTGCCCTTGCCTGTGCGTCTCAGAAGGGTCAGAAATCTTTCCCGAAGCAGACCGGTGATGACAGACGACGTCCCAAGTGTGATCACTGCAGCCGTTTAGGCCATGTGAAAGACACTTGTTGGGAGCTGCATGGACGCCCACCGGGTCTGGGCCCAAATCCACGTCAGCGATCATCAGCGAGACAGGAGCCTCCTGCAGCACTTTATGTGGCTTAGGACACTGCACCCTTAGCACCTCCTACCACTGGGGATATGGACTCTTTTTCTCCCAGTGATCTTGAGCGACTTCGTCGTATGATGGCTCAGCTCAATGGGCAAGCCTCCACCTATGCCCAGACAGGTACTGGATCTGCTTTCTTTGTATCCACTGTTCCTTCTAGTCCTTCCTGGATCATTGATTCAGGGGCCTCAGATCATATGACTGGTATGTCTTCAGTTTTCTCTAGTTATTCTATTTGTTCTGGTCTTGACAAGGTTAGTATAGCTGATGGCACCCTTTCTTCTATTTCCGGGAAGGGCAATGTTCATGCCTCTTCAGCAGTAACCTTGTCCTCGGTACTGCATGTTCCTCAGTTTACAGCTAATCTTTTATCTGTTAGTAGCCTTACCAAGAATCTTAACTGCAGTGTAACCTTTCTCTCCCTAACCTCCATTATCTTTCTCTCTCAATCTTTAGCATATTGGTGACAACCTCAAACAACAACATGGATGATCTGCGATGGGAGGTGGAGGTAGGTTTGGGGGAATTTGATCCACTGGTTGCGTGGTCTCATATGTACTCCATTTGAAGCTTTGCATGATCTTAATCACCTGTAGTTTGTATATTCGGCACGTCAATGTCCAGATGTTAAGCGAGATTGTAATGTTCACTTCACATAGCAAACCCCCTCTCAGAAAAGGTATTTGGAGGTCTCTAGTGGGTTTTCCTATGGGATGATCATGGTTGCGGTGAGGAGACAATAAACGAAAACCTCCCATCCTCTTTAATTATATCTTTCTCTGTCTCCCTAGAGACTTTTTGTCACGACCCAAATTTTTGGATGTTAGGACCCGACCTGTTTCATACTGACCGACCCATATCCATATTCGGTCATGATAAAAATAAAAGGAAAACATTCAATCCACATCCATATAACCGAGATAATCAATTCTTTATTTAATCCTTAATGCAAAAACAAAATCATTTAGTTCCTTAACATAATATTAGAATTTGTGGAAGCGAATTTTATTATTTTAGCGGCTACTATGTCAGTAATTCAGTCGAGACTTATATAATTCAGCGGTCTACTAGTCCGTGAACAAGCGGATTGTGACGATCGGGTTCCTCCACCTGGTACCATCTGATCTGGCTTAAGTAACGGCCTTCTCGAGCTCAACTCCGAGACTAATTTCCCTGGAATGTTACTCGCGATTGAATCTAAATCGGGATCATCGATTGTCTTCCTGATCCTCCCATGATGTCGGGTGGACTTTCTCCTTCGAGCCCATCTCACCTTCTTCACTTGAACTCGAGGCTGGACTTCTTCTATGAAGTCGAGTTCTGTCACTTATTTCAATCTTCGGCGTTCGCCCATGCATAGTACCAAACAGAAATCGAAGGGCTTAATGGAGGATTCGGTGTCCGACCTCTATGTTTACACAAGATCAATCCAAAACATTAATTTCATAAGTCGATAGAAATTGAGTCTGTTACACGCATTATAAGTATAAAATCAACAGTAATTTGTATGAGGTCAAATATGAAAATAGTATAATTGGTATACGGTTAATGGGTTTGCATACACAAAATTTTCTCCCTAGCCCCACCCATATTTCTAAGTCAAACAAACCACTAACGTGGTCACCCAAGATGGGGCAAGATGATTTCTTTTATTTGAGCAGTCCAAACTTACCAAAAGCATGAACCTGACCATACTGAGGTGTCCATGATCCCTTACATGATCAAAGTCAGTAGCAGCCAAGGTGCTGCACTTCACGATGCCCATTGGGCTCTATCCATTATAAATTCTGATTTATCTTAAGGTAATAGGGAACACTGAAATTTCAGTCCATCATAGTGATTACTAGGGAACGTTAGTTAACAAACTATCTAGCATTCCGTATAGTCTAACTTAGGAATGTTTCATTCAAAAAAATCTCGACATACAACATTACTAATTACCATGCCTAACAGGGAGCAATATTAATCGATTGATTTTGAGGTGATTATGAAGGAAACAACAGTCACCACTCAGTCCACCACTCCAAGTCTATCGGTAGAAGAGTGTTCACATACTGGGGCCCAACGTTAAATCAGTCCTACCGGCCATGTAGGACAGTATGTCCAGCACATGACGTTATCGAATTTGACTGCAATCATGCATAATAGTGTGTACGCTATCTCTGGAAAATATTTCCACACCAACTATTGTATACTGATTCACTTGGGATAACACTTACATGTGTTTCTGAAACATTGGCTAATGCCGATAAGGTAAGTACCAATTTACATGTTATGAGTCCATCATCCCGACCTTAAGTCCACACCTCGTATTAGAGCCCGAGGGCCCATGGCCTGGATGATCACTCACAACTATCCACTATATTCAAAAAATACAGTCTACCACATGAACCAAGGTATACGACAACATACATGTATATATATCCACCCAAAACAAAAGTTGAATTTATTTCAATCTACCAATAGTGATCTCCAACGTCAAGCAACATCAGCAACTAATGGTTCATCAACATTTCTGAGTCTTATCCAACAAGAATCGATACAATAAATTCAAACAAAACTAATCTATTAATTTCGCATAGAAATCATAGTGGTGTCTATGCTTCCTCCGTGAGCTCATTATATTCGCCATTTTCATCCTCGCCCATTTTGATTCCTCCCTTCTGTTCATCAAAATCTGAAAATAGGAGTCGGTACGAAACCGTGAGCCGAGGCCCAGTAACAACAGGTAGATTCCAAACGATAATAGTAGGGTGAACATGTTCCACACCGTTCATGTCATGTAGCATGGCAGCATAAATACTTTTCAGTACAACTATTTAATATGGCGATCAAACAACGAGTACATAAAATAACGATATTTTCTCCTCGTTCCCACCAAGGGTAGTAATCCCACCAAGGGTAATATCCCACCAAGGGTATCCCTGCAGGGTTTCTTACTATCGGACTAACCTTAATCTCATACGCATAAGATTCAATAGCATAACATGACAATATTCTTGTATTACATGAAAATATCAATATCTTTACACACATCTGTCAATAACGATTCAATCATGCATTCACACACATACACTAGCAGCAAGGAAGATTTTACACTACGAATATAGTTAGGAACACCTACTTGTTATGGATATGAGTTCCTACGGCTTGATTTAGGCTTGATCTTGCTGTCTGTCTTCTCCCTCCTGCTCCTCGTTTTGACTTATCCGTGTGTTGATCTTTTCTGCTTCTTCTCTTTCTTATACGTTAGTCCACATGATTCCTTTTCCTCTCCGATGTTCTAAACCGGTTTGGAATGGAATGATATAGTAGTGTGGTTAGCTTGTGTGTATTTCCAAGTTTTGTGGTCTAATAGTAGTAGCTTCTTAATTGGTGGGAGAGGTCTTTGGTGTCATAAGGTTAAAAGTTCTAAGTTATAGGCTAGGGAAGGGAACGTTGAGGTGTGTTTGGAAAGTTCTAAGGGCAGCAACATTTCTTAGTTAATATCTCCATGAGGGTTACCTAATTTATTTACCTATTGTAGATATTATACTAAAGTGGTCTTCACTAGGATGTTGTATAAGTTAAGTTGAAATTTTTCCTCTTATTCTATAGGTTGGTTTCTAATTTCTTACTTTTCCTATATGTTAAGTGTGGATCGCCCCAAGACATACTATTATCATTATATAATTTGTTTTTCTTGTGGGTCCTACTCTTTGAGAAAAAGTTGATACCGTTAAGGTCAGTGGGGTCCACATATTATTCTACAAAAACATTTGCATGTCCACCTAGATATCCTACATAGTGGCTGGTCTACTAACAATTGTGGATACGGTTGTTCTCTCGTACTATAACTCTGGTGAATAAAAATTTGTACAAGGTAAGGTGTGTGTAGCAAAAGGTGCGCTTCAAATCCTAGAATTTCTTAGGTAGCAATGTACCTCCCAGTTAAGTAATTCAAATGTTTGTGAGCTTGGTGCGTCATCACGTGATCATTCTAAATCACACGTGATCATTCTAGATCACTCAATAGTTTACTAAAATGTCTACATTGCCCGAGGCCTCTCAGTAAGAATTAGATATTACATACATTTTACCAATTATGTATTGTTCACGTTATTCTTTTACAGTTGATGTCGTGAGGTGTCCTTAGGTTGTACTTGTGTTTTCAAATGTCCCTACTTCCTATTTGACTTACAGCTTTGGTTCTTACTCTTAGTTTTTCAATGCATTCAAGTACGTTCAAATTTTAATCAGTCCAGAAGGTTGAACAGTAGAACAAAGAGTTCAAATTAACGAATTTACAAAAATACCCCTGACTAAGAGTTCAGGGTATTACACTTTTTTTCTTCTTCTTACCTTTACTACAATTTCTCCTACTGCCATTTGTTTTTGGATTTTATTGTGTAAGGTTAATTAGTATTCTAAACAAAATATATGATTTTTTTGTGTATTGTAGGTTGACATAGAGAAGATCCGCCTAGTGTATGACGCCTTCTTGTCTGAGTTTCCATTGTGCTATGGTTACTGGAAGAAGTATGCTGGTCACAAGGCACGCCTATGCACCCCTGACAAGGTTGTCGAAGTTTATGAACAAGCAGTGCAATCAGCAACCTATTGTGTTGATCTGTGGGTCGATTACTGTAGCTTTGGTATGTTGTTATTTGAAGATCCAGTTGATGTTCGAAGGTAATTAGATGCTATGAAATTTAATAAAACTCTAAAGAAACTACAAGCTCTAGAAATTAATCCTAATGGAGGACAACTCATGACAACTCAAAATTCTACTTTCAGCAGTAATAATTATAAGTTAGAAGGTTGGTGTTGTTTTTGGTGTACTCAGTTATTCTATTGGAATCTGGAAGCTCATAAATAGTGTGCCACATTATATTGTTTCCCATAAACTATACGTTTATTGCTGGTCTTTGATTTTGTTGTAGTCAATGGGAAGTGTCCTCTTGGTATTGTGTTGGCCTTCAATAAGGTGACTGGGTGCATCTGCAACACTGGAAGGCAAAGAAACAGAGGAGGCAATACTAACGAAATTCTAATAAGACGGAGACAAAGATTGATAAGAGACATAATGAGAGATAGGGTGCTCTGTAAAATTTCATTATTTTTCCTTCTTTAATGGTTTTTTTTTTTGTTGTTTTTTTAATAATATGATTGAAGATTGGTGAAAGGGGTTTCTAAGAAGCATGGGAGTAGTGGTAGTAGTAGAAAAGATCCGGCATGGAAGTATGGAGTAGAGGTTGAGGCTCTAAATGTGAGATCCAAGGGATACATTTATCTACAATGCAATTTTTGTAGTAGGGTTATAAAAGGAGGGGTGAAAATGATGAAGGATCATCTAGCGGGTACCCATAATAATGTGTCTCCATTTACAAAGGCACCCCTAGAAGTTGTAGAAGAGATAAAAGTCTACATGGCTAAAGGAGCACAAAAAAGAAGTGTGGCTCATGAAGATTTTGAGTTTATGTCGAATAGGGGCTCATATTATGGTGATGGTGCGACTGAGGAAGTAGGCTCCGCACTAGGTGTGGGTGGCTCTAGTAGTGCTAATATGGTTTCCTCGCATGGTGTAAGGGGGCAAATGAATAAATATGTTGTGGCTGAGCCCAAGGACCATATGGGTGGTAGTGAGGGTGGTGTTAGGCATGAAAATGTAGAACACCATGTGTCTTAGCACCTCACAATGCAAAGGAGCATAGGAACCAAGTATGCTTGGACATTGGATGGTTCTTTTTTGAAAATGGTCTTTCATTCAATGTCGCCACTAGTCCTTCTTTTGTGAATATGTTGCGGGCAGTTGGAGAGTATGGGCGTGGTTTAAAACCACCTAGCATGTACGAGCTGCGGACGTGGATCCTCAAGGAGGAGGTGAAGACACCAGATTCAATGATTGAAGAAGTAAAGAAAACATGGCCCAAGACAGGAGTTACCATAATGTCAGATGGTTGGAACGACATGTGGGGTTGACAATTGCTTAACTTTCTTGTCAACAATCCAGAGGGGACATTTTTTTTAAGCGTGGATGCATCTGCTGCAATCAATGATAACAACCTGATGTTCAAGCTTCTAGATGAGGTTGTTGAAGAACATGTAGTGCAGATTGTGACTGATAATGCTGCCGACAAACTTGCCGGAGAGAGATTGATGGAGAAAAGAAAAAGACTCTATTGGACTCCATGTGCAGCTCATTGCATCGACTTGATGCTTGAGAAGATTTATAATATGCCTCAACTTGCTTCTGCATATAGAAATGCTAGGAAAGTTAGTAACTTCATTTATAACCATGGTTGGGTACTTGCTTTGATGAGAAGCTTTACAAAAAGAGAGTTGATTCGCCCGGCCGTGACAAGGTTTGCTACAGCAAACTTGACATTACAGAGCATGCTACAGAGTAGGCAGCCATTGGAGGCCATGTTTACGTCTAGTAAGTGGGCAAGCAATGTATGGGCCAAAAAAGACGAAGGAAAGGCCATTAGGAAAATTGTGTTGTAGGACAACAATTTTTGGCCTAGTGTGGTGTATTCTTTGAAGGCTACGAAACCTTTAGTTGGTGTTTTGAGGATTGTAGATTTAGAAAAAGAACCAGCTATGGGCTTTATATATGGGGCAATGGATAGGGCCAAAGAAGAGATTGCAAAAAACTTGGATAATGATCTATCCAAGTACAAAGAAATATGGGACATCATTGACGAGAAATGGGAATTCCAAATGCATCGCCATCTACATGCCGCAGCATACTTCCTTAATCCACAATTTCATTATGACCCTGACTTCTCTACTCATCCAGAAATTAAATTGGGTCTATATAATTGTATGGACAAGCTAATTCTAGACCCAAAAGAGAGGCAGCAAGCTGACTTAGAAATTGACCAACTTCGTGGGAAGATTGGTTTATTTGGCCGGCCTCAAGCAGAGTCAACAAGAAAGAAGCGCACACCTGGTGAGCCAATGATTATTTCTTTGAGTACACAGTACACAGTTAAGTATATACTCATATAATCATATACTTCAGTATTTAGTTGTGAATTTTTTTGTAGCTAATTAGTGGCTAGCTTATGGAGACGGCACACCAGCATTGACTAAGTTTGCCGTTAGAGTGCTAAGTCTCACTTGCACTTCTTTAGGATGTGAACGGAATTGGTCAACCTTCAATTAGGTAATTAAGTTAGGAGTTACTAAGGCCCTGTTTGGGAATGCTTCTATAGAAGCACTGCGGAAAAACGCTTTTGCAGAAGTCCTGGAAACAACTGCTGAGAAGCGCTTTTTTCTAGAATAGCGTTTGGCAAACCATGCTGGAGAAGTGTTGTTCTGTGTGTAGAAGTTGGTATTGCTGTTTGGCAAAATCAGCTATGAGCTTCAAGATTCTGTCAAAATGTCAAGAATACCCTTATATTCAATACAAGATGGTTGTTGATATTTTTGGCTCACCCTAGGCAAATGCTATATTTCGAATTACACCTGCAAGGAATCGCCAACATTTTAGGCGTGAGGAAGCACGGTTGATCTAGCTTGGCTTTGCTTGGTACGCTGTAAATGAATGCATTTTGCAATTGAATGCAAATACATTTAGTTACTGTGCATTAGTTTACGGTTGCTTGGTAGCAATTGAGAAAAACTCCGTAAGACTTAAATATTGTGCTTGGTTAGTTTATGTATTGCAAACAAATGCAACATTTTTGAAAAAAAAGACGATTCTTCATCATTCCTTGTTGATAATATACATTGACTATTGTAATTTCTATTAAAATCTTGTTTTGATTTTCAAATCTTCATAACCCAAGCTACATAATTAACATTTTCCTTATTTCACGTCAAAATTTCCTGGGCCCAAAATTCATATTCTATAACACCCAGCCTCCATACTCTGTTGCCATGACTTCCTTGGGTGGATTGATTCGAATGTATTGTAGGTTAGTAAGATGTTCCATGCAGTAGAATTATTGAAGGCCTGAAATGAATGACCAATTACAAATTACAATAAGTTCAAAAGCCCATTTCTATAATACAATTAGTGAACAAAGAAAGGGACAAAAGAATCCTAGCTCCAACATGCTCGTTATCCCACTCAAATATATTATCAGACTCATTAACTCCAAGGGTCTGCCCATTAACTTGAATGTAGTTTGGGTAAGTTCTGCTTTTGCTGGCTTGGTGCACCCGTGCAACGCCCCCATAACAGCTCATCCTTCCAAGAAGCTTGGAGTAAGTGGTCTTGTCTATCTTGTAAATAGATCTTGGAGTGTCCATATCTTCGGGCCTCTCCCAACAAGCATGGTCCTTGTTAGTATCACCAACCTGAAACCAAACCCAAAACAACATTAGCTCCCATGTTTTCTCTATCTTCTCCTACCAATCAAATAGGGGAAATGACTTGCAAGAAAAACAAATAAAAACCTATTTTCAAGAACAAGGAACACACTGAGATCCAACTCCCTCCATAAACCCCACAAAACATATTTTGGTTGAAATGTCTTTATCACAAGATACTGATAAACATCATTCATGCTACTTTCAAAAGAGTCCAATCTTTAAACATGAACAATGTTTATGAAAAGAAAACTGTATCCTTTCCAATTGCAGACATTATCAAGGCTCATAAAATTGCAGACATTATCAAGGTTCATGGTGTAGAAAAATAATCACATGGATGATAAAGCTATAAATTTCAAGTCAAATGGTTTATCTTAATTACGGAGCAACTCAAGAATTAACATCATCCAGATTTTCTAAGTTCCTTAACATTAGCTTGCATTACATGCAAACAGCCAAAGGCTAGTCAAAGCATACCTGTCGTCCCAAGCTGCTTTGATATCTTAATAAGATCGGATCCTCCAACAACACCAACTGCAACAACCTGATATTGGACAAACCTGTTAGCATGTAAAAGGGATGTAACAACCTGACATTAGACAAAACTGTTAGCATCTAAAAGGGGACGCATTGGTCATGCTAATCTTTTGCCAAAAAAATTAAATTCAGAAAGAAACATCTCAGTATCACAATTCCTCTCTTTCCTATGCCAAAATGGAAGATAGCAATTAAGCAATCAAGTACCTTCCGAAAATTTTGCATGAAGTCTAACATCTTTGGAGTTGCTACCTGTAGTGAGACAAGCTGTATAAGATATATCACTAGCAGAAACTAGATTTCCATAATTTATAGAGAACTCAAGACAACTTTTAAGCACAATTTGGATGGAAGGGATTCCAAACCTGTATTCGACCTTTGTTCCGTCTTATTCTAATTGAAAAAAAATTGCAATACATCAAAACAAAAACATTGTTGCATCTACTACCACGACAACTTGACCCCATTACAGAAAAATACACATTTACAAACTTTTGCAAGAGACCCACTTATATAAAATTGATTGAAGTGTACTATAGAGAAAAACTAAGCTATATTATCTATAATTCCACCAAAAATGGCAAAAACTCAAACCCCTCAGATTGATTCATGGCAAATTGAAATCAATTGAGATAATCGATATGAAACTAACGATGATCGAAGAGAACAGGCGAGCCAATCTGGGGCTCAACCCATCAATTTAAGACGAACATGCAGTCAAGAATTGCCAATATTTGGACAAAATAACAATGAATTGAATTCTGAAACAAATTTCTGTACCGAGCAAAATTGTTGAAGAAAAATATTACAATATTGAGTAGAAGCCGTCTCAGTTGAAGTCTCTTTATCCCGGAGAGCTTCTGAGTAACCGAATCACTAATTCCCACCAAGACTCTAGCTATTATGGCCTACACCCCAACAAAATTACAACCAAAACAAACAAACCCACTTCAAAATCCTCACTCGAAAGACAAAATTCCAAGAAAAACCCAAAAAGGACGAAACCCATTTTAAATTAGACGAATAATGAAACCCAAAAAAGAAAAAACAGAAAAAGAAGAGCAGAGAGAGAGGAATCGAACCATAGTTCTTAGGGGATGAAGCTGCAGCTACAAGTACTGGTTCCATCCCTTCTTCGCTATCGTGACATGATCGTCTTCATTAGTTGGGTTTCTTTTTCTGGGTTTTAGCAACGACTTTTGAGCTCCAAATCAAAAGGTGAACTGGGCTGATGGTTGCTTGAGTGTTGAAGCAGAAATCTCTCACAAAATTCATGCGGGAAAGATAGATTTGCTTCCAAACCCTGATAGAAAGACCGAGGACAAAAGAGTCAAAATGGGAGAGCCGTTTTCACGGTGATTTGCTTACCACAAAAGTGCCGAAGTGCTCTTTTAAGAAGCACCCTGTGAGGCGTTTCTCAAAAAAGTACTTCTAGCTTCTTTTAGAAGCTAGAAGCCAATGTGCTTTTGCAAACCAAACAGGTATTTATGCTAAAGAAGCGCTTCTTAGAGTGACCTAAGGAGTCTGAGGACTTCAATTATGTATTAATGTATTTTTTCTACTTCTTTCAAGTGCATACAAAGAGAAGAAATAGGTTGGATCAGACAAAGTTGAATGCCTTAGTTTTTGTGATGTACAACAAGAAGTTGAAGGTTAAGCAGTTGAAAAATAGGCCAAGGTGCGAAAATGAAGAAGAAGATCTATTGGTTGTTGATAGCATCGATAGTGATAATGAATGGCTTGTTGAACATTGGGGGGGGGGTGGGGACATTGGAGTGGAGAATGTGGTGCTAGAGGCAGAACCAGTGGTGCAAGAGTCTTGCCCTTTTCCTACATGGCACGATGATCTCGATTTCAATGCCCTTGAGATTGCAATGGCACAATCAGAGCCACAAGGAACTAGAAGGAGAAAGAAGAGTACAACCTCTAGAGGAAGAGGACAACCAAGTGCAGGAACATGAAGAGGTTAGTGAATTAATTATAGACTTAGACACTTTGACAATCGACAACTTACGTCATTAAATTACTCTACATTGTATTAATGTGTTCATCTTTTTTAACTAGGTAAAGGAAAGTCTCCCATGGAATTGGTGGACGAAGAAGATGAACGGGTGGAGGTTGAATCCGATGAAGGAGATAGGGGCATCAGATATCATGATGACTCCTTAGAAGATCCCACTAGCGATGATGATGATATTGGGGATGAAGAATAGAAAGATTGATGATTTTTCATTTTTTTTTGTGACAATATAAGAATAACTAGGTTGGGTAAAGGAAAGTCTCCCATGGAATTGGTGGACGAAGAAGATGAATGGGTGGAGGTTGAATCCGATGAAGGAGAAGATGATAGGGGCATCAGATATCATGATGACTCCTTAGAAGACCCCACTAGCGATGATGATGATATTGGGGATGAAGAATAGAAAGATTGATGATTTTTCATTTTTTTTGTGACAATATAAGAATAGGATTTGAATATGTTAACTTGTTAATTTTAACTTTTACTACTTGCTCTACTCTCTTTCTTAATTCTATCTAGCTAGTTACCTATGTTGTTACTACTGTTAGTATTGACCAAGGAAATAAATTTCGGTTTCGAGGTTTATTTCGACCAGCCCGGAAATGGAAATATTTCGTGGAAATATTTCGACCAGTGTGGAAATAATACATTTTCGTGGAAATGATGGAAATAATGCGGAAATGATGGAAATATAATAGAAATGTTTCTGGAAAGTATGGAAAATAATAAAAACAAGCCTAAAAACACTCATAAACTATCAAACCATAATATACAACCATATGTAGTGTGGAAATGAATAACCATAGCGGTCTATAATGGATTGGTCTTCTATATATATATATATGGAAATGGGTTAAATGATCAAATATGAGATTTGTGGTGCTCAAATGGGACATTTCCTACCTTCGATCGAAATGTTTCTATTGATGTCGAAACATTTCAACCAAAATAATACATATTTACACCGTCAATTGACCGAAATTTACTGTTAACACGAAATATTTCGACATGTATGGAAACATTTCGTGTATGTGTTCTTTCCTGTCGGTAACCTAGAAAATGGAAATATTTCGCGAAATATTTCGTTAATTTCGGGAAATTTATTTCCTTGGTATTGACTATTGAGATTTGGTAATTTAGTGGAATTGGCATATCAAATGTGCTTTATGTTTTTAAGATTTGATATCAGCATTCAGGCATTCCGACAACATCGCTCCTAAGGTAGATGTTATAGCCCCACTTTTATGCTTATTTAAGTTATTTTTTCACATGATATGCTCTTTCTCATTTTTCTAGAATTAATTATATTTTTTTTAGAATTTTTTAAGCACTTTTTTTTTAAAAAAAACTGAGGCTTACTCCTCGGTACCGCCTCGCCTTTTAGAGAAAACGCCTCAGTTCCCGAACTAGCCTTTTTAAACTTTGCTTATTGTAATTTCCTAGCAACTTTGAAAAGTAAAGCCACATTCGCTTGGTGGAATTTCTGAAATCCCAATCCACCACTTGAACTAGCCCGACATAACGAATCCCAGCTAGCCAGTCGTAGAATAGATTTGTCTAGATTTCCTCCCCCCCATAATTGGCTGACAAGTTTATCCATCTGAGCACAAACAGTTTTAGGGAACAAGAAGGATTGCATCAATTAGATTGGGATTCTTGCTGCTACCGACTTGATTATTGCATGTTTGATGTAGTACTAGTTTAGTATATTCCATATATTATTCATTATTGTTATATATTTTTGATCAAATTAGTTACGATTTTCCAGAAAAATAAATCTGTCCAAGTTATTGATTGAGCAAACCTTAATAACATGTAATCATAATTACATCAAGTTAAACATGGATGCATAGGATAAAAACCACAAATTGAGGTTTCTTCAATTTGTGCAGATTTTTCACCCTGAAAATCCGAAAATAAGCTAAAATTGTGTGAATGAATTATATATCTTAGATCTGATGCGTCTACACAAATACCAACTAAATCTAACCTATCTACAAGAAAAACAAGAAATGTGAAGGAGGAATTGTGGTTTACCTCTTCGAGTTGGAAGACGGGGTTCATTCAGTCTTTGTTACCTTGCCAATAAGTGAGAGTTGATCTTCAAATCTCTCGCAAACAGGGTCATTTTTAATCAAGCCAAATTGAAACAACTCTCAACTTGAAAGAATGGGGGAAGAGTGTGTTTTAAACACTCTTATTTGGCTTATGTATGTTTCGTTGACACTTTGATAGGTGTCAACTGAAACTTTGCATTTGTATACTGACTTAATAAGGTTTATAACATCTGTATGTATTACGAGAACATATTACATATTTCCATGAAACATTGTTTTTTTGTATTCCAGTTGCCTTTTGTTTTACTAAATTTTTTGACATTATTGGTTTGAAATGTTCCGATTTTCAAATCATGCTCATGTACCCAACCTAGGAAAATATGAAGATTATATCCATATGGATTTAACTCTTATTTACCATAGTGGATTTTGTCCTTCGTCCTATTAACTTCTTTTTTCGGTGGATTGAACTGTTTTGTGTTGTCACCAGGTAAGCCTGCTTTTAACAATAGCAGTAACTCAATGGTAAAAGAGCCCAAGACCTGTCACAAAAAAATTCAGGACCTTACCAACTTAGACGAGTAGGCATTCACAGAATGTTTGTATGGAAATTGGGTAAGCCTGTTTTTAATTAGATTAGCAAGCGAAAGGTTCAAACAGGTTTGGAACCCAAGACTTATCACTCAATAATACAGGCCCTTAACAACGTAAACATGTAGGCATTTGCTGAATAATGCAAGAATTTTTTTTTCGTGAACCAAGATTCCCTGCATATTTTTTCTCCTAATATATAATTATTTAACTTTAGTCAAAATGGATTTTATTTCAAGAAACAAAGTAGTGTTCAAACTTTGAACTGTATACACATACATGTCTAAGCACATTGTTTTATTCCAACTTGTTCTACTTAGATACCAGGATGCTTAGGTAAGGAGTATGTCTTAGAGAGGACCAGATTGGTTTTGGGGGATGGTGCTAGGATTAGATTCTGGAAGGATACTTGGTGTGGTGACACGTGGCTTATGGTTGCTTTCCCAAGGTTATATTCTCTTTCACGTCGTAAAGGCCATATCATTGCCTCTTTTTGGAACCGGTTAGGTGAAGAGGGATTCGGGGATTTAGATCTCAGGAGGAATCTATTGGAATGGGAAAAGGATCAGTTGGCAAATTTGTTGAACCTATTGAGGACCGACACAGTTTTACATCAGGAAGAAGATCACATGTCTTGGATCCATGACAAATCTGGCTTATTCACAGTTCGCTCATTTTACGATTCTCTTTCCCGAACCCCTTCTAACCTTCATTACATTTGCCCAAATATCTGGAAAAGCGTTTGTCCCCTCCAAAATTCGTTTCTTTGCCTGGACGTCCTCATTGAACAAAATTCTCACTTGTGATAACCTAATTGCTACGAAATAGATTTTGGTTAACTTTTGTGCTATGTGCAAGGCTAGTGGTGAAAGCACAGAGCATCTTCTCTTACATTGCGACCTGGCCACCGAGATTTGGTCATACTTTTTATCTCAGGTAGGCCTTCATTGGGTTATGCCTGGGACGGTAGGTTTGTTGATGAGCGGGTGGCCTAAGGTGGATCTATCTCCTAGGGGCAGAATCATTTGGAGAATGATCCCATATGCGGTCATTTGGGGAATTTGGCTGGAAAGGAATAAGAGGGTCTTTAGAGGAGAAGAAGGTTCTTTCCAAGACATCATTATTTGCTTTAAGGCCTTCCTCCATAGTTGGGGTAGTACCTCTATTGAGTTGAGAGGCACTTTCTTTAGTGATTTGGTTTTCAGTTTTGATTCTTTGTTGATGAGGTAGCGTAAGCTGCTTTTCTCTTTTCTTGTTTCATCCCTGTGGGGTTTCCTCTTTGTTTTTGCTTGAGATCTTCTCGATCTCTAATATATTTTGACTTATCAAAGAAAAAAAAGTAATATGATTCCGGTTACCTTTATTTGTTGTACATTCGAATCTGTTCTTGAATCTATTGATTGTTTATAGTGGAATGTTGGACCTTTTTATGGCAATTTATATTTCTCTCTTAAATTTCTCTGACAGATTATTTGAACGAGGGATATCTTTTATTGGCAAGGACTACTTGTGCCATCTCTTATGGGATAAATATATTGAATTTGAGTATTCTCAAAAGCAGTGGAGTTCCCTAGCTCATATTTACATCCGAACGTTGAAATTTCCAACAAAAAGGTTACGTAGCTATTATGATAGGTATAGCTCAGATCTTACCTTCGGTGTTTTTTAAATTCAACACGCCTCTTCAAGTTACAACATTGGAAATTATTAGCTTATTCTATTTTGTGATGATTGATATATTTGTTGCTCAAACTTGGCCCTCAATGGTTGGGCTTCCACTGCCTGTGTATGGTCCATCATGCGATAAATGAATTCTCAAGGAGGTCTTGTTTTGGTTATTATCTGCGTACAGTACTGTGTACATATGCAGCTGTTAGTCTGATTCTTATTATCATTATTACTATTATTGCTATTATAGTTATTCTTGTTTATTTACTTCAATTGTTGTCATTCAGCATCCAATCTATGTATAAGAACACATTTAATGTGATTTAGAACGATATACTTACCGGACATTTGTCTCACATTTTTCTTCAGTTTTAAAAAGTTGGCTGCCATTTGGCAAGAAGAGATAGAATTTCAGGGTAACGGTGCCACGAAAATACAATCAGAAGCTGCACCTAATTTTGAAATCACAGATGTAACAGCTTATAAAGATGAGGAAATCTCTGGTGTAATCAGAGACCTTCTTGATCCCGCAGTTGGCTTGCGTAGGCCTAATGCATTGCAGAAATATTTATCTTGTGGAGAAGAGTTCTATCAGAAAGCAAGTCAAATGGATGCTAAGATCCATTGCTTTGAGAGTCAAATTCGGAGGCCTTATTTCCATGTAAAGCCGCTTGATGTCAGTCAGCTAGAAAATTGGCATCAGTATCTGGACTTTGTTGAGATGCAAGGAGATTTTGACTGGGTATAGATTGGTTTGTTATTGTGCTGTTTAGGTGGACTTCTATCTCTTTTTGATATCTAAAATACTTTTCCTCTGTTATTTGCAGATTGTAAAACTTTATGAGAGATGTTTAATTACATGTGCTAATTACTCTGAATTCTGGATGCGGTATGTTGATTTTATGGAAAATAAGGGAGGAAGAGAAATAGCAAACTTTGCCCTTGTTCGAGCAACACAGATTTTTTTAAAGGTATCAATCTGCATAACCAGGATCAATGTTCTTCTATCAGTTTCCAAGTGACTGTTTCTTCGTTAGTTTTACCATTTTTATTATTCACGGATATTTGTTTCACTTTAGAAGCCATTGCATCTTAAACTTTGGGCTTATGCTAGGTTGATACTAAGTGAATGACTGAAAAAACTGATTTATGTGAATGATATTTCATTTTCAACATTAGCAGAATATGTTCTCATTAAATGTATTGCCATGGTTCTTGGAGATTTTTGTTTCACATGAGAAGCTTTGCGTCTTAAATGTTCAGCTCATGCTGGTTTTATGTCAAGTATATGATTTGAAAACATATTTATGAATGCTACGTCATTGCCATTATTAGTTCTAATATGAGAGTTCTAAAAGCGTGATGTATTTGGAAGAACATGCTTAAGTTAAAATGTTAAATTTGCTGCCATGAGCCTTGGACACCTATTTGTTACAAGATCTAATGTTGTTTTTGCAATTCAAGAAATAATTTTGTTTTTGTTAATGTAAAACATGGTTATTTCTGTAATTTTATCTGATCTCCCTATTCATCTATTTTGTGATAATCAAGCAGCTGTTCAGTGTCCATATTGAATCCCGTTTCTCATGAGAGGACAAAGCACATTGTAGTCGATTTGAAAGAGAAAGTTGAAAATGGTGACATTTGTACTCTGTATGTGAAGTCAAAATATATATATTTTTTTTGATCGGTAAAAAGATAATTGTATTAAAAGGGCTGAGATGGCCCGAAAAGCACTACACAACAGCAAAGAAAAACAGGGTAGAGCCAAGGCTCGGGAGCCTGAGGCACAACAAAATAACCAAAAGGCCCTACTATATCACCAAGCTTTCCCATTGGAATACAAAATCTTCGAATCTGAATTTCTTGAGCTCGGGGATGACAGAGCTCCAATGATAAAGAGTGGCTAAGATGTTCATGAATATCTCCTCGTCGTTGGCTTCCTTGTTTTCAAAAGTGGCTATGTGAAGTCAAAATATCAATTAGTTGATGTATTTATTAAGGCATTAAGTCGTACATGGAGTTATTTTTTATGTTCCAAGTTGCGTATATATGATATTTATGCTCTAGCTTGAGGGGGAGTGTTAATGTAACAGAGGGTATTTATGTACTTCAGTATATACATCACATTGAAGTCGATTGAATCTTTGTTTTTGTCACGCCCCGATCCCGGGGTCGAGAACCCAACTCGTGACTTTACCTACCATCCATGGGTCGATACGACCCACGATCCATGGGTCAACCCACAACCCAGGGATCTAAGGGGGTGAGGAAAATAAAGGTAGAAAATGAAATATTTCAAAAATCCATTTTAATAATTTTAAAAATTAATATAAATATTTTAAAGGCTTTTTTGTGAAGGTGCTAAGAAACGTTTCCACGTTTACTACTTTTAACGTCAGTTTTCAAAATTAGAAATGAGCCCTAGACTAGCTGAACGAGGGCAGTTAAGCCGAAAATAAAATGTACTGTAAATTTCTTTTTACATTTTTTACTAATTAATATACATAATTCTAAGATACTTTTGGTAAGACGCGATGAAAAATGATTAGATTTATTACTTTTAAAAATTTGAAAACGAATCAGACCCTAAAATTAACGGAGCGAAATCAACCATCGTATGTTTTGGGAGACATAACTCCTTACCTTGATATCAGAACCAAGTGTGCCACCACAATTCAGAATACTTACTAAAAGGTCTATCTGGAAAACCTAACCTAAGGTCCAGCAACTCAGTTTAACTGGGTCTGAAAATTTGATTTGTTAAATTTATAAATTCAGATTTTTGGAAAAACTGCAAACCTTTCTACAATGTTTATTTTTAAAACATACCTATACGAATTTTAAGGTAATCCCTTGGAAAGCTAACTTCCGGGGCCACAATGTGCATGTTTTAAGTTTTTTCTAAAATTGATCAGAAGGGCTCTTTTTGGAGCCCCAACATTTGGGAAACCGTTCTCTAGCGAATCTGACACTAGTAAAATTTCTAACAAATGATTTCTTTTATCAAATCAGCCGGAGGCCTTTTCACATGAATTTTTGCGAAAATCAATTTTACATTGTGAAGATCATCCATACCAATTTTTAGCATTTAACGATAAACATACTAGGAGATCTACTCAAAACAATCTAACAACAAACACAATAATCTCATAAGATCCATACATGTAAAATGTAACACATTCTCAATACATCTTGAATAATCAAAACATCATTCTAATCCCCAAAACAACTCTTTATTACATGTCCAATCTTAACAAAACTAAACCCCTAAATTGTTAGTTATTATTGGTAATGTAATTAATGTACCAGCCTAAGGCCATTGGGGGGTCACAGGTCGAAGGCCATCGGGGGTTTGGGGGCCGGACTGCCATACAATGTCCGTATAGTTCTTAGGCGTATTTCGGTAATTTTGTTCTTATTGTTTTATGTTATATATATTATTGGATGTATGGAGAGAAGGTTATGTTACTCCGTACGATTCCCTTTTTCACCCCAATTCTTCTCTCTCATTCGCCATGAAACCCTAATTAACTAACATGGTATCAAAACAAGGTTCTATACTGATCTTGGGTTTCTTCTTTTTCCCCGTTCTATCTTTTTGTTTCTCTTTATTTTTTCTTGGTTGATATTAAAATCTAGGGTTTGTCTGTGAAACCCTAGATTTGGTTTTTAGGGTTTGTGTGTGAAACCCAATAGGGTTTGTGATGTGAAGAGATCATTATGCAAGATTAATGGAGAACGTGGTCTCGATGTGGTGTATGCAAGTGTTACCCACAATGATGATTGAAGCTGAGAGAAGTGTTCCCAGAGTAAATCGTAGGGTGTAAGAAAAATGTGAGATATTTGTTCTCCGCGTGTTATCTGTAAGTTCTTCGTGTGTTTTGTTGCCCTAGGAGGTAACTTCCTAGAGCACATTATGCTAAGGATGGGCTTTGGGGAGAAATGGAGGAGGTGGATCAAGGTATGCATATTTACAGTTTCCTTCTCTGTCCTTGTCAATGGATCTCCGGTGGGGTATTTTTCGAGCTCGAGGGGCTTAAGGCAAGGAGATCCCCTATCTCCTTTTCTATTTGTGATAGTGGTGGAAGCGTTGAGTAGAATGAAAAGCAAGGCTGTAGAACGGGTTTATTGACGGTTTCAGAGGGGGAACCTCGGGTCCTATGATTTCTCATCTCCAGTTCGCCGATGATACGATTTTCTTGGTGGATGCTTCCCTCGACCAGATCAAATATCTTCGGTGCATTTTGTGATGTTTTGAGGCGGTGTCGGGCCTTCCCATTAACCTTTCCAAAAGTGAGATGTTTGGAATAGGGATGTTCCAGACTTGAGGGGTTTGGCTCAAACCTTGGGTTGCAAAATAGGGCGATTGCCTACCACTTATCTTGGCCTTCCTCTGGGTGCCAGGTACAAAGATAAAGCAATATGGAATCCCATCATAGAGCGTATCGGTAGGCGACTCGCTAGCAGGAAGAAGAGATATCTGTCCAAAGGGGTAAGATTACTTTGATTAAGAGTACTTTATCCAGCATCCCTATTCACTTACTTTCTCTGTTCTCCATGCCGACTAGTGTTGCCAATAGGTTGGAGAATCTTATGTGAGATTTTTTATGGAGTGGGAAAGGAGAATCCCATAAGTTCCACCTTGTCGATTGGGGTAAGATATGTTCGCCTAGAAAATGTGGTGGTCTCGTCTTTCGGCATCTTAGAGATATGAATCGGGCGCTGCTTGGTACATGGTTATGGAGAATTGCGGAAGAAGAAGGAAGCTTATGGGGAGAGGTGATTGGTAGTAAGTTTGAAGTTAGCCAATCTGGTTGGGATATTCATTCCGTGATCTCTTCATACGGGGTTAGCATGTGGAGAGGTATATTGGGTATTAGAGATAAATTTGGGAGGGGAGTTCTTTCTAAGGTGGGAAGAGGAGATAGAGTGCGGTTCTGGGAAGATCCTTGGTGTGGAGAAGAGTTGCTCAAATTCCTATTCCCCTCTCTGTATGGCCTCTCGGATCGAAAAGGGGTTACTGTTTGAGTGTGTTGAGTTTCAAGATGGTTTGGCATCTTGGAATTTTGGCTCTCGCCGTCGTGCTCATGATTGGGAGTTGGATAGCCTTGCTGCTTTCCTTCAGGCGGTTGGTGACAATCCAACTTTATCTTCGGTGGATGATAGGAGGCTACGGAAATGGAATCCTAGAGGAGTTTTTTCTGTCAAATCCTTCTACGAGCACTGTTCTACAACTAGAGAGGATTTTCTCTCGGGACCTATTATTTGGAAAGTTCCTATTCCCTCTAAAGTGAAGTTCTTTATTTGGACTGCTAGTCTTGGTAAGATTCAAAGGATTGATCAGTTGATCAAGTAGGGGATGATGATACTAAATAGGTGTGTGTTATGCAAGACAACGGCCGAATCAGTGAATCATGTATTGATTCACTGTAGTCTGTAGTTTTACTTTTGAGGTGTGGTAGACGTTCTTTTAACTCTTCGGTGTCAGTCCTGTGATTCCTGAGCATGTGGGGGATATGATACTTAGTATCTCAGATAATATATTTTCCGGGAAGGGGAGGTTCCTACGGAAGATTCTTCCTTTTGCATTGCTGTGGGGGTTTGGAAGGAAAGGAATTCTAGGACCTTTGACGGGAAGGAAGCTTCTATTTCAGACTTGGTGTTGAGTATCAAAGCCCTTTTGTACATGTGGTCCTCCTTTAATCTTGAGTTTGCTGGAGTTTTTTTTGAATCCTTTGTATTTAGATGGAATGAATTACTAGGGGATTCCTCTTGATGTGTATATTCAAGGGATCTGCCTTTCTTTTGTTTTCTTTTTCGGGATTCGTCCTGCTTAATGATATTTACTACTTATAAAAAAAAGGTATCAATTAGTGACTTTGGTGGGTATTTGTGAGATCTTGCGGGTTTAGTTGTGATTTTTGGTGGTAATAATGGAAAACAAATCTAATATCATGGTGCCTGGTGATGTTTTCAATGTCCAAATGACTTCCATCAGGCTCAATGGAGGTAATTATGTTCTTTGGGCCAAGTCTGTTGAAGCGTTTCTTACAGTCAAGGAAAGTTGAAATACTTGCATGAAACTCGGCCGAAATCTGATGCTAGTAATTATTTGGAGTGGGTACAGGAGAATGCCCAAATTATGACCTGGTTGTGGAATAGTATTTATCCTAAAATCAAGCTTAATATGATGTTTTTGGATAGTGCAAAGGAGATCTGGGAGCATTTTGGGAGGATGTATCCATTTCTGGATATGATTTTTTTTTCTTCATATTTTTCATTGTTTAGTATAGTTTTTGCATCATTCGGCGAACCAATGGGTTTCAAATTTGAATTCTAAGTTTAGATAATCGCGTGCTGTTCCAAGAACATGATTTGCTGTTCCAGCAATATGGTTTAGCGATAGATACTCTTGGAGATGACAAGAAACATGCTAATCTAGCTGTAGTTTTGATGCTAGGCCAAATACATAGGACATGACAAACGTCTGAAGAGAGATGCAAAAACAGATTTAGTGTAGTATAATGCCATTCTAACATCACATAATAGACGAAACTATTCCTTAAAATTTGGTGAAAACACTGATTTTACATCTGGTTTGGATGGATATCAAAGGACATGTGGTGCAAGGCCTTTCATGCAATTTGTTTGTAACTAGGTGATGATGATACAAAGCAAATGCAGCAAAAAATCTCTAACCTTCACGGCCAGGCTGCTTTCATTGAGATGCTTTTCTGAGTTTACTGGCACAACGAGTAGTTAGTGATGCTATATACTGTCCATTGGGGCCAATGGTTCCTGTCAGGCTTGCATATCAGCATATGGTCAATTGACATAAAGACGTAACATCCTAATGATGATGGTGTTTTGTCTCTTGTATACGAGGCCTAGTTTCTTGGGCAAATCTTGGGCTTCTTCTTTTAACCAATGGGAACTTCTCTATGTTGCATACATGGTCATCAACGTAGATTGTGCAAATGTGGCCCCAACTTGCCAGATAGGTTTTAGGCCCGATTCAGTTTGGCCAACATTAGGTTGAACATCTAGGTTGTGAGCCAGTGTGGGCCAAGACTTTTAGACCTGACTAGTTGGTCCAGGCTGAACTGAGATTGGCCCTCCCAACGAGATTCTTACCACGTGTTGATTTTTGGCTTTGCCTGCGCTGAATTATTTATGTTGTATTTTTAGGGTTGCAACAGGCCCCGCTGGAATAATGGGCACCTGAGGCCAGTCCAAAGCAGGGCTCGGGCTAGCAAGCCAAGCCTATCGGGCTCATACCTACTGTGCACTGGAACAGAGGTAGTGTTTGCTGAGCACATGAATGTGGGTTTTACTAAACACAATAAGTTAGAGAAGCAAAGTGAAGCTTCACGTATTAAAATCCACACACTTTATTTGTTCAAAGCTCATGCCATTGCGAGGCCAAAGGGTCTCTGCTTTTCCCAGAGAAAACAAAAATGGAAGGTAATCTCTTTCCATGGGCAGATAAAAGGCGGGGGATTTTAATACTTGAAGTTATTAGCTTCTCTAGTCTAATGCGCTTTTGTAAAACCCCTATACATGGACTCAAGCCACCTCCATACCAGTATAGTAGGTACGGACTTTGGCTCAACATAAACTAGTTGGCCAGGCTAGACTGTTAACAGGGCTAAGACAAGCCAGACTGTTTAGTGGGTCATCAGGGCTTAGCCCAGTCCCTAAAATCCAGTCTTGAGTTATCCCTGGGATTAGAAAATCTCCGTCTGAGTCAGACCGGGCCGGGCTAGAAAATCTCTCTGGGTGGAGTCTCAGGCTGGGCCTGGATGACCCTCGTCCCTTCTTACCAATCTGAAGTTTGTGCCAGTGCCTTGTTCAATTTATTGTTCTGCATTCCTTCTTCTAGTAACTTATGTGGAAAAGTGACAAATCAAAATTGGTCTTTGTGATTTTGTTCTCACATCATGTTCTTGGTATCTTCTCATTGTTTCTTACACCTTGGTATTTACAACTGAAATGTGTTATGAATGAATATTTCTAGGAACACTTGTGTAGAATAACTCAGTTTCACTAAATAAGCCTGGCATGATTACCTGTAACTCCTACACTACAGAAAGTCCACAATAAATTCATTTTATTCTAAAACAGGGTTAATTGGAGGCATTTTAGGTTTTTTGGATATAATTTCTTTATCCACTAGTGGAAATGTTTACGATCTTCCTCTAATGTTCCTTTGCAAACAGAGAGTGCCAGAGATCCATCTTTTCTGTGCCAGGTTTAAGGAGCAAATACGAGATGTATTTGGTGCCCGTGCTGCATTTCAGCAATGTGATTCAGAGGTAGATTCTGACTTCATTGAAAATGTTAGAAGAGAAGCCAATATGGAGAAACGTCTGGTATGCAATTTCCCCCAACCATTTTCTCATTTTAGGTGGAGAAGTAGGAATATTCACCTATTGCTTTTGCATTTTTGTCAGGGAAATTCTGATGCAGCTTTTAATATATATGAAAAGGCACTTGAAATGGCAAAAGAGAAGCAGAAGTCTCATACTCTTTCCATTCTTTATGTTCATCTTTCTCGATTTAAATACATGGTAGGCTACTCTACTTACCAACTATGCACCCCTTCACATTCTAAACAATGTAGTGTTATGGACCTTCACTGTCTATATGTTTTTGATTCAAGGTCTGTCATTTAAGTGAGTAGTTTATTATAATTTAAGCTTTTTGCAATTAGATATTTATTTATCATAAATTTATCCTTTTCTTACTGAGTTCGCATGAAAAAACTTTCATGACTTGGTATACACATCTCTAAAATAAGCAAAACATGTTTCTAAAAATCAAAATGTATTCCCTTTATTTCATCATTGTACCAACTACATGTGGTTGCTACATGAATCTTGTTCCACCTTTCCAATCTATCTAACACCATATCTTCTGTTAAAGTGAGTTCAAATCAGAGCGTGTTCGTCATATTGTTGAAGGTAAAACATTTGTTCCTGTTATCATCCTGGAACAAATATTGCTTTTCATTTAGCAATTTGTATTTTTCGTTTTCTTATCTATTCTTTTTTGAACGGCGAAATACTAAGCAGAAGAAAAATACAAATGGAGTTCTTTGAGGGGAAATTACAAAATTGGCATATGGTTCCAACTGATCAGTGTATTTAGTTATCCTTTATTGGCATTAGCCACAGAGTTTCCTTCAACCACTTGATGTCTAGTTGAGCCCATTGATCCACAACAGATTGGAAGTGAAAGTAGAGAGGATTTTTAATTGATTTCATAGAGGTAACATTTCTGCATCCACCATTTGCACTTTTTTCTTTTTCTCGTAAAGGTGAAATTTTTGTTAAAATCAAAGAATGCAACTACAGAAGGGCCCTTCTAGGGGCGAGAGAATTACAGCCTACACCAAGAGTTGCTATTTTGCCTTCCCATCATTTCCCTTTATTTGTGAAACACGAACGGAAGGAAAAAACAAATAACAGAAAGGCTTGCAATGATCTTCCACCGGTGACTAGAGAGCTCCACCCTGAACCTCTATAACCACTTACCTAAAAGAGCTTGGTTCATCACCTTAATATTCTTAATCCCCAAACCACCTTTGTCCTTAGACTACACACCGATTCCCACCCTACCAAATGCATCTTGCACTTTATATCACATTTCTCATTTGATGCTGGGCACATTACTTGATTTTTCAATTTTTTTTATCCTCCCATCTAGTATCATTTCTCTTCACATAAAAGAGAAAGTACGTGCTCAAATCATCATCATAAACCTTCTCCCAATGGTATGGGGTCAGCCACACGAAGCATGCGCTCAAATCAAGCTACTATTGTTGGTAATATGTGGAATTTCTCAAGTTCGGTTTCTGTAGTCAGGGTAGTATGTTATTAGGGTGTCGTCGTCGACTTTTGTGCCCTTTTCTGGGCTTGTGAAGCTTTTTTTGGTGACTAAAGGTTTGTTGTGTGTATGACGAACTATTTTTTCCTGTGTTGGTTGATATTGGATATCCATGTTTGTTGGAGGTACCGGAGGTCCCATGGTGAGTGCGGAAGTGACCTCCGGGGTGCTAGAGGGTTCGTGGTGACTCAAGTGGGCCTCGAAAACCTAGATTTAAAAATCACCTCAGTTGAGTTAGATGGAAGGAATTATTTGGAGTGGTCTTAAGCAGCCAGGATGTATATCAGTGGCCGAGGCAAGTTGGGGTACATCACTGACACCTCGATCAAGTTAGATGGAAGGAATTATTTGGAGTGGTCTCAGGCAGCCAGGATGTATATCGGTGGCCGAGGCAAATTGGAGTACATCACCGGGCGAGTTGTCGAGCTCGAGAATCTCGCCGATCCATTGTTTGAGAAATGGGAGACTGAGAATTTCAGTCATGTCTTGGCTCTTTAATTCCATGAAGTCTCATATCAGTCAGGGTTTCTTGTTCTTGCATTGGCCAAGGAGGTTTGGGTCACGGCATTTCAGACTTATTCAGCAACAGAACTTGGCCAGGGCCTTCCAACTTCGTCAGAGTATCTTCCACCTTCATCAAGGTGAACAACCTCTATCAGACTATTTTGCTACTCTTAGGAGCATGTGGAATTGGACTACTATCACACTTTTCAGCCCTCTTGTACCGAGGATGGCAAAAAGTAGAAGAAGTTGGTCGAGGAGACACAGATCTTTGAGTTCTTAGCAAGGCTTAGCTATAACTATGAGTTAGCAAGGATTCAAATCTTTAGTCGTGATTCTTTCCCTTCGCTCAGTCTAGTGTACTCTTATGCCCACAGTGAGGAGAACCGACTTAGTGCCCTGGCACCATTCTTAGTTCAGGATTGATCTGCTCTTGTCTCTACGTCTGCTCCCCAGCGCTTTAGAGTAGAGCCTCTCATCCTTCTGCCCTGCCATCTGCCTCGTCTTCTGCTAGGAGGTATTCTGATCGAGATAGGCCCAAGTGTGACTACTGTGTCCGCCGAAGGCACGTGAAGGACAAGTATTAGGAATTGGATGGTGGTCCACCACGCCTCAACCAATTAGGGTTGCATGCTGCTCATAGTGCGAGCTCTGACACTGTACTCGGTACCCCCAGGGTTCTCCTACATGGCCTTCTCTGCCCAGGCCTACTCCGGTTTTCGTTGCCCTTACATTCCTAGCTTCGCAAGTTGAGATGGACAACCTTTGGCGCTTTCTAGCTCAGTTAGAGGGTCCTTCTGCCACATCTACCTCCTCTCACTCAGGTACCATAACCTCTTATCATGTGTCTACCCCCTCATCCAGTCCCACTTAGATCATTGATTCAGGTGCCTTCGAGTACATGACGGGTATGTCTTCTTTATTTTCCTCCTATTTTATTTGTTCAGGTTAGGATAAGGTTAAGATTGTTGATGGTACCTTCTTATCTGTGTCTGGGAAAGAGAATGTCAATCTCTTTTTTCTTCCCTCCTTATCTTCTTTTTGCATGTTCCTAAATTTACCTTCAATCTCTTATTTGTTAGTGCCCTTACCAAACGGTTTAATTGTAGTGTTACATTCTTTCCTTCTTCATGTGTCTTTCAGTACTTGGATACAAGGATGACGATTAGTACTGGATGTGAAACTCATGGCTTATACCTCCTGGATGGACACCCTGTTGAGCCCACGTCATTACAGTTTTGTAGTAGCAGTCAACTCAGTCTAGAGTCTATTTTGTGTTAGCATGCTCGCCTTGGGCATGTTTCATTTTAGTACTTAAAACTTTTATTTCCTGCTTTGTTTGGTTCTGTTTGTATGTCTGAGCTACATTGTGAGACTTGTAAGCTGCTAAAATATTTTCGTTCCACTTATCCCTCCAAGAGTAAAATGAGTTTATTTCTCTTCGATATTGTGCATACTGATGTATGACCTACTCCTGTTACTTCTCTTCTTGGCTTCCGCTATTTTGTTACCTTTGTTGATGATCACACCAGATGTATGTGGGTCTACCTTATGAAAACCAAAGATGAAGTGTATTCCATCTTTAAAGGTTTTCATAAGATGGTTTAAACTCAATTTGGTGCCAAAATCAAGGTTCTTCGATCTGACCAAGGTGGCGAGTATATGTATGGTGGTTTGCAGCATTATTTGTTTGAGCATGGGATTTGTCATCAGAAATCCTACGGTTACTCGTCTCAACAAAATGTAGTTGAAAGGAAAATGCGCCATCTTCAAGAGGTATCTCACTCCATTCTCATTGGTTACAATGTTCCTAAATATTATTGGTTTGATGCTAGTCTTACTACTGCATATCTCATCAATTGCATGACTTCATGTGTCTTGCAATTTAAGACCCCTTATCAATTGCTTGCACCAAATTGCTCATTGTTTATAGTTCCTTTTTGTATCTTCGGATGTGTCTGCTTGTTCCACATTTGAGATCCCAACCGTACCAGATTGAACCCCAAGGCTCTCAGGTGCATCTTCCTTGGATACTCTTCCACACATAAATGGTACAAGTGTTATCACCCCTTCATTTAGAAAGAAGTTTGTCTCCATGGATGTCATCTTTCGAGAGGATTCTCCTTTCTTTCCCCCAACCTCTCTTTAGGGGGAGAGTAGTGAAGAGAGGTCTTCCTCTTCAATTGCCCCTCTCCTTGCTATTCTTTCTCCACTTACTCTCCTGGTTGAGATGACCGACCGACCTACTACGACATCCGACAGTAGTGCTGGAGCTCAAGGGGAGCTTAAAGTCTATAAGAGAATAGGGAAGGCCACAATTGATCCATGCCCAACCATACCAGTTGTACCATCCTTGGATCCAGGTAGTATTTGATCCCCTAAGTCCATTGTACCATTAGTTCCAGTTCATGTTATTGACTCTACTACTGATGCTCGTGCCTTTGATCCTTCTATTGCTCTTAGAAAGGGTACGAGGAGTAACTTTGTTTCGTTTGAGGCCTTGTCTCCATCATACATGTCATTCATTACTTCATTGTCAACCATTCCCATACTGTCTTTAGTATCAGAAGGATTGAAACATCCTAAGTGGAAGGATGCAATGGTTGAAGAGATGAGAGCCTTTGAAAAAACTCCTAGGAATTGGATGGCTTACCTAGAAGGAAGAAAACAAGGGGGTGCAGATGGGTGTACACTGTGAAATACAAGGCAGATGGATCAGTATAGAAGCACAAGGCAAGATTGGTAGCCAAAGGATACTCACAGAGATATGCCATCGACTACGTGGAGACATTTGCACCATTGCTAAAATGAACTCCATAAGGGTGCTCATATCTCTTGCTACTAACCGTTCGTGCCTTTACATCAGCTGGATGTGAAGAATGCATTTCTTCATGGAGATCTACAAGAAGAGGTGTACATGGTTCTTCCTCCATGATTCATACCAGCAGGGGATGGTAGAAGAGTGTGTGGACTAAAGAATTTCCTGTATGGGTTGAACCAGTCTCCCAGAGCATGGTTTGAGAGGTTTGCCCAGATAGTGAAGAATCTGGGCTACACCCAAAGCCAAACTGATCATACCTTGTTTGTAAGGCATAATGGGAAGAGCACTACTGCTCTCATTATCTATGTGGATGACATCATTGTGACCGATAACGATGTTGTAGAAGTTGCAAAGCTGAAAAAACATCTTGTTGGTGAGTTTGAGACAATCTAGGATCCCTAAAGTAATTTTTGGGCATAGAGGTTGCAAGATCAAGTTAGAGGATCTTCAACTTTCAAAGGAAGTATTTCTTGGATCTACTAAAGGATATTGGAAAATTAGGGGCCAGGCCCGTGGACACCCCTATAGAACAAAATCACCTGCTGGGTGAGGCAAGTGGTGATTTACTGAAGGACGTAGAGAGCTTTCAGAGACTAGTTAGGAGGTTGATATACATCTCTTTGACTAGACCGGATATTGCATATGCAGTCATCATGATCAGCCAGTATATGCACTCACTTAGAGATATCCACTTGGAATTAACACACAGGATTTTGAGGTATCTCAAATCTTCCTCTGGTAGGGGACTTCTCTTCAAGAAAAATGGTCACATGGGAGTGGAGTCATACACTAATGCAGACTGGGCAGGTGCCAAGGATGACAAAAGATCCACTTCAGGGTATTGCACATTTGTTAGGGGGCAATCTTGTGACTTGGAGAAGCACGAAGCAACCTGTGGTTGTTCGATCCAATGCGGAGGTTGAGTTTCGAGCTATGGCTTGTGCAAGATGTTGTGGTTGAAGATCTTAGTGGCTGAACTAGAATTCCGTGTTACTGGTTTCGTGAGAGTGTACTCCTTTTGTGAAGATTGAAGAGCAAGTGACGGATGTATTCACTAAGGGAGCCCTCGTAATTAGTTACATAGGTGTCTCAGCAAGTTGGGCATGATAGATATCTATGTACCAACTTGAGGGGGAGTGTAGTTAGGTTAGTATGTTATCAAGGTAGTAATGTAAATATCCCTTGTGTTGTAGGGGCATACTTGTCCATGTAAAGTTTATGATATAAATAATAAGTTTGCCTAACATGCTCTCCTTTCCTCTCCTCTCTCTTCTCTCTCTCTTGTAAACCCTAGAATCACTTCCAACTCTTTCTACATGGTTTAAAGTCTTGGTCTCGAGCTACGTATTGACAATTGAAAAACGAGTTGTTTTGATTGAAACAAACTGAGGAAATGGCGAGCAAACTAAGACAAAGCTAGTACAAGCCCCCAATGTATCATTCTGGTCACCCCTGACACTAGGACATCTCGGCTGAGAAATTCCGAGACGGAATGATTCTTTGAACCACAACTTTATACAACATTAATGACTGGTGATGGTGATTCAGTCTATTGGTTTTTGGGTTTACTTACAAATTGCAATGAATATGAAGTGATCGAGGAGTTGTAGAATCCCAAAAAACAAACTTTACAGAAGTATCTAGAGAAAATTGGGTCTAATGTATTCTTCCTGTTTTATCATATTATCCTTCTCAGTGACTTTGTTGTCTTTGGGACAATGGGTCTATAGTCATCTACTTTCAAGACTTTAAGGTTTGAAGTTTGGATGCAGTTGCTTGATTGAGTTGAATCGTGGGTTTCCATGGGAAGACCGATTAAGCAATCAAATTTTTTCTCAAATTCATAATGATTGCACCACAAGTAACATGCAAGAACTTTTATGTTTAGCACTTATCCATAACTATGGCATAGGGATGGATATTTTGGTTTCAACTTGCTGCTTCCAGGCAATGAGTATGGGAATTAGCACTCTGGGTTCCTTAGGATGCAACTTCGCATAGCAAGAATTCTTTCATCATCATAATCCTTATTCCAACAAAGATTCTATTCCTCCATTCTATTCTAGCTGAAGCCATGTCTTCTGCTAAGGGAAGTGTCTTTATAATCTTTTCTCACTACCTTGATCCATGTCCTTTTTAGTCCGCTCAACCTTTTATAGCCTTCAACCTGGCCATTACTTATCACTGGTGCCATCATCATTCTTCGTTGTACATGACCAAACCATCAAAACGGAATTGCTTAATCTAATTTTGAATGCCTAAACTGATCACAATCGTTGCTGGACATTCAGAGGTGAGATGTTGTTTCGGTTAATATTTCTTCTTTCTTTATATTATTTGTATCGGTATTAATCTGTTGATGCACTGAATTAAAAAATTAGTTGGGCTTAGGTTCAAGTTTCCATTTGTTGCCCACAAAATGAAACCTCAACGTATATGGTTGTGAACTTCTTTGATTAGCATACTCTTATCGTCTTAGAACTACTCGGGGAAGTGTTTTATTCTCTTTAACTGTGAGATGGATTTTCTCTTTGATGTTTGTATATGAGTGTGATGTAGTTACTAATTCTTCTAACATCGTTTTTCTGTTAATAGGTTTCCGGTAGCATAGATGCTGCTAGGGAAGTCTTAATCAAGGGTATTGAGCATCAGCCTCATTGCAAATTACTTCTAGAGGTATTTGTCCCTCTTGATCCACCTAAATCCATTTCTGAATGAGTTGGGATACACTTCCTGCATGGTTAACTATGTTACGATGGATGGTTTCATTTGTTATAAGTAGAGCTGTAGATGTTTGTGCAGTGTTGATTCCCACTTTCCATCATAAAAATATTATTACTTTCTTTAAAGATTCCATGTTTCTGTGCATTGTCTACTTGATAAATCATACATATCATTTTATTATTATGATTATAGGTCCTTTAGTTTAAGGCCATGTGGTTGAAAACAGGCCTACCTGGTGGCAATACCAAAAACTTTGAAGGTGCTAGCTTGCTAAGTTGATTCTCTGTTTTGACACCACGGACCTGGGTTTAAATCCTGCCTTCATCCACTGACCAGTCCCCTGCCCCACCAACCCCCTCCCCTCGGCGCCCCACACAAAATGAAAGGCCATGTGGACTGTCGAAGTTTGAAAAGAGGGAGAAAAAGTGACATTGAGAACCCAAAATTATCTCTCCCTTAAGCTAGTTTTACTAATAAATCTTACATATCCCAATTACAAGGAATACCAAAGATAAATTTAACTATAGGAAAAGATTAAAAGAATACAATAGAAGCACTGCCCATTACATACAATCACTCTCAATACAAACTTGATCAAATTGCAAATCAAGGCTACTTTGATAACGTGCAAGTTTTGACGAAGGAAGAAGAAAGTTGTAAAATACATTTGGAGAATCAGAAAAGCACCATTACATCATTCACTCAATTAAAATGTGACATCTTGTCTTGGAAGATCGTGGGCGGTGTGTAGTAGTACCTCGGGATGGTGCCGTACCTGAGCAAGTAGGACGTGGCACACGAATATAGACTGAGGGCATGCGAGGGGGGGGACGCACGTTGATTGAATATGGGGGAGGACTGATTTTGCGGGAAGGTGGACGCATGGAGATCTGGAAGCTTCCTGCAGGATCGCGGTCGCTTCATACGCGGGAGGTTAGGTCCAGGAGGGTATGGCGATTGGTGACATGTGGACAAGGGACATCATCGACTAAAGATGGAGCATTGGATGAGGATTGCGGGTAAGCGTATTGGAGACTTATAGAGCACAAAAGTTTGTTGTCATGGGAGTAGGTGATGAGGGTGTAGGAGTCCATGCTCCAACGCAACATGAATGCGTTTCTCCTGATTGACACGTTAAAGAGAGGGAGCTTTATGACATCGGGAGGGGAAGGCGTTGGAGAGATTTTACGAGATATGGTTCGGCCCATCGTAGGAAAAGAGGAGGGGATGGTATCCTAATTTGAGAAGACAAAGGTGCTGAGTTTAATACGCCAAGTCTAGGGGTGCAGTTGTGAATTTAGGGAAAGGAAAGGAGATCGTCCAGACAACTTTCACTTCATCTATCAACTCTCGCGGGCTCCTCACCGATTAAAGTTGTCCAGAAACCTTATTTCTACATAGGGGACAGTTCTTCAACATGTAGGATACAGTGTGGCGGATGATACGATTTTCTTCTCAAATGCTTACCACAGACAACTTTTGCATCATAGATGTATCTTGAGATGCTTTGAGGTTGTTTTGGTATTGCGGATTAATCTTTCCAAGAGTGTGGTGTTTGGGGTGGGTGAAGTGCCTAATTTGAGGGGTATGGCGTTGAGCTTGGGTCACAAGGTTGGTCATTTGCCCACATGGGCCACATCATACCTTGGACTTCCATTGGGTGCTAAGTACAAATACAAATCTATCTGGAATCCTAGAGTGGAAAGATTCGGGAGAAGATTAGCGGTGTGGAAGAAGGGTTACCTTTCAAAAGGAGGAATAGTTACCCTCATCAAAAGCACTTTTTCTAGCCTTCTCATCCGTTTTCTTTGTTTTCTATTCTGGCTAGTGTGGCTTTAGATCTGGAAAAGATGACGAGAGACTTTCTGTGACAAGGGAAACAAGATGGTCATAGATTTCACCTAGTGGAATGAGATAGGGTTTGTAAGCTGAAGGAGGAAGGTGGGCTGGGTTTTCGACACTTTAGAGATATGAACATGGCGCTTCTTTGGAAATGGTTGTGGAGGTTTTGGGAGGAAGAGGACAGCTTGTGGTGGAAAGTTATTGAGAGAAAATATTGGGGTTGGCGGGATAAGCAGGATAGGCGGGTTGGCAATCCTATTTCTCTTTCATATGTGATCAATTTATGGAGGGGCATCTCAAGGATTCTGTTGTTGTTTGAGGTTGTCAATAATATGCTTAAGATTGAGAGAGAGAGAGAGAGAGAGAGAAGGGAGGTTAGGGAGAGAAGGAAAAGATTAGGGTTTGAAAGAGAATGGGGAGATTGAAGTGAATATTCAATCTCCCATAAGTGATATATATAAGTTGGGGAAACCCCTTCTACAAGTAAAGGAGAAATCGTGTGGGCCAAGTGGGGGCCCACCACTTAACCCACTAACATAAAATAAAGAGATTGTAGGTTAAGTGGGTGGGCCCACCACTTAACCTCTAAACAATAGAGAATAAACCCCACGTGGGGTAGTGAGACACAGCCCACGAAGTGCACCCCCCGTTGGTGTACATAGAATCCAACACTCCCCCTCAAGCTGGTTCGAAGATATCCATCATGCCCAGCTTGGCTATCAATGTATTTAGGATTGACTTGTTGACTCCTTTAGTAAGTATATCGGCAACTTGCTTCTGAGTCCTTACATTGAGTGTACAAATCAATCCCTGCTGAAGCTTCTCCTTGATGAAGTGCCTATCAACCTTGATGTGCTTTGTCCTGTCATACTGAACTAGGTTGTGAGCAATACTAATGGCCGCTTTGTTGTCACAATAGAGGCTCATTGGGTCTGTTACCTTGACTCCCAATTCTGCTAACACGATCTTCAACCACGAGCTCACACACTTCATGTGCCATGGAGCGGAACTCTGCCTTTGCACTGGATCGGGCGACAACTAGTTGTTTCTGGTTCCGCAAAGAAATCAAGTTGCCTACAAAGGTACAATAACTTGATGTAGACCGTCTATCAGTTACTACACCTGCCCAATCTGCATCACTGTATGCTTCCACCCTGAAGTGGTCATGAACTCCAAACAATATGCCTCGACCTGGTGACCCCTTAAGATACCAAAGAACTCTGTGAGCAGCCTTAAGATGTGGTGACTGAGGTGAATGCATGAATCGGTTAATGACGCTTACTGCGTAAGCAATGTCAGGCCGTGTTACTGTGTATGGGCCAGATATATCAATCTGCCAACCAATCGCTGAAATAATGCAGGATCATCTAGAAGCGTACCGTCCATGGAATTCAGCTGATGGTTCTGATCAATAGGAGTATCTGCTGGTCGCGAACCCAAATACCCAGTCTCGCTCGGTAAGTCTAGGACATACTTCCTTTGTGAAATGAAGATGCATCTCGATGACCTGACAACCTCAATCCCTAGAAAGTATCTCAGTGGTCCTAGATCTTTCGTCTAAAATTCAGACGACAATGAGGCCTTGAGCCCTATGATCTCTGTTGGATCACTCCCTATGATGACTATGTCATCCACATATATGATCAATGCAGTGGTACTGGTCTGTAAATGCTTCACAAAGTGTGATTTGCCTGACTCTGTTTGTAGCCTACCTTCCTGACTGCACTGTTGAACCGTTCAAACCAAGCTTGAGGAGATTGCTTCAATCCGTACAAATCTTTCTTCAATTTGCACACCCTGTCTTCACTTCTAGCAAGCTTCAACTTTGGTGGCTACTTCATGTAAACTTCCTTTGTTACTTGTCATTTCTTCTTGAATCTTACATAAACTCACATCCGCCGTTGTAGTAGTAGAAGTGTCCTTGTCAATAGTAGACATAGGTTCGGCCATTAGCCCAGGAGTGGAGATGGGTACAGGAACTGGCATGGGGGCAAGGCTCTCTTCCACAATATCACACTCCCCCTGAAAAGAGACCCTACTACTCAAGAACGGAACGTGCTCAGCAAAGGTGACATCTATAGAAGTGAAACGTCGACGCGAACCTAGATGATAGCATTTGTACCCCTTCTGAGTGGAGTACCCCAGGAAAATACTGTTGGAGTTTCGGTTTTACACCCACGTGGGTGTCTCAAGTGGGCTGCGCCCCACTTCCCACGTGGGTATCTTTATGGGCTATTAGGAGGGTTAAGTGGGCCTTCCACTTAACCCATGTCCTTGTATTGTGGGAGCCATGTGGGCCCACCACTTAACTCACCACGTTTTCTTCTTTGTAGGGTTTATACCCATCATATATATATATATATATATATATATATATATTGTGTGTGTGTGGGGGGGAATGAATTAACTATTCATTCTCTACTCTTCCCACAACCTCTTCTTCTCTACCTTCACCTTCTTCCACCTCCATTAATATTTCTCTTCTTTTGTCTAATCTTTTCTATACTTATCATAACCTAAATTACGACAAATATATCTCAAGGCCCGTGCATCAAGTTTGTCATGAGAGTGGCAATGAACATGCACATTGCAAACACACCCAAAGACTTTGGGAGGAACAATGAAGGTTGGACTATCAGGAAGCAGGACAGAAAGAGGGGTCTGAAAGCCAAGAATGCGAGAGGTCATGGGATTGATGAGATACGCAGTCAGAAGGATGGATTCAGACAAAAAAAAAATTGGAACTTGCATCCCAAGACGAAGGGCACGCTGAACCTTGAGAAGGTGATGATTTTTTCTTTCAGCTTTCCCATTTTGTTGGAGGGTCAACGGACAAGAGGTTTGATGTACAATGCCATGAGAGGAAAAGTAATCTCTAAGGCTCCTATCTAAGTACTCACCCCCATTATCAAACCAGAAAATTTTGAGTGGGGTACTGAACTGAGTAGTGACCATCTTGTGGAAGGTCTGAAAGATGGAAGAAACCTCATCTTTCGACTTCGTAAGATATACCCAGGTAGAGCCATTGAAATCATCAACAATGGTAACAAAATATCGGAAGCCCAATAAAGACATCACCGGGGCAGGACCCTATACATCAGAATGCACAATAGTGAAAGGAATAGTACTTTTATTTTCACTAAGAGGAAAAACAGTATGACAATGCTTTGCAAGTTCACAAGTTTCACAATGGAATGGAACATCGCAAATAGAAGAGAAAGCAGCAAAGACACGCTTTAAAACTGACATGGGTACATGACTAAGTCGGTTATGCCAAAGCAGTAACTGGTCTTTATTGACTCAACTACTACTACTACAGATGCACTGAAGAAGATACTGAGCGATCCAAGATGTACAAGCCACCTTCCCCACATCGATTGCCAATGGTCTCTAAGAATGTGCCACGTGGCTCTTATTGTTGTTGATGACAGACGTCCGTCAACAAATTTCTACTTAATAGACCCAAAACGATCTCTAAAATCTTAACTTTTTTTTTGCTAGCAACTAAAAGCTGAAACTAGAACTTTAAAAAACCAATGTGGAAATGATGGCAAAATGTAATTTCAAGACGCACCCAAAAATCATAGAAAGTGTTTGGGCGTCCAAAAAAATTGTTGATCACCATCTCAATCTACGAAGGTAATTTTTAGTGTTAGAGAGGTCTCACTGTAGAGCTACTCCTCTGTTGGGACCTTCGCTCACCAATCCATTATTTTTATTTTCTTTTTGAACTTCACCATTATAAGCGATTTTTTTAGGAAACAGGTTGTGTATGGAAAAGAGATCCAGAACGAAACTGAACTGAAATTGAATAGATAAAATCCGATCCAGTGACCTGAATTCATGTAATATGCTTTTCGAAGGCAAGCTTGGTCAACAGTGCATCCATTAAAAGTGCTTCCTCCATTGGTCCTTTGGATGAGAGAGAGAGATGGTCAGGGAATACGAACCAGAAGAGAAGTTCATCTCCTAGGATCTAAGAATCCCATGCAATCGATGATTTTCTTGTGTTATTCTCGTCATCGACGACCACAAGACTCCAGTAGGTTAGTCATCCGTGATGGGCGGCCACCTACTAGAGTATTATGGCTGGCAGTCCACCACAGCCATTGATTTGGGGTTAGGGTTTTGACCCAAACCCACATTCTAAACTTGAAGAAATGGGCATTTTTGTCTTTCAAAATTGTTAGTCAATTAGGGTCAATAACAGTCAACGTCTAGTGGACCGGGTCATGAGGGGGTATGTCAGCCTTTTCAAATTGTAGGGGGGTATGCCTAATTTTCAAGATAAGATGGGGGGGTATGTCAAAAATTCCCTAAAATTTAAAATAGTAAACAGTGCCCTAAAATCCCCATATTTTGTACGAATATAGATCTAGGTCTCATGAAGCCTTTTCGAGATCTACAGAATATTTCATGGATTTTCTTATAAGACCGCGCAGAACAAGCATATTTAAGAATATGATCTGACCAATACCATAACATGAAATAAAACGATTGTTGGTGCATAACAAAGCATACTACCATAAAAGAAAACGAGACATGGAAGGAGAACTTACCTTAAATTGCTTCCCTATAAATAATTATAGGAAAAAATCACAAGCAAGCCCCCTTTTTCTTCTTCGTTCTCTCGTCTTGTTTTCTTCTCCAGGGTTGCTCAAACCCTAGCTAATATTTTTCTTTTTCTCTTCTATCTCAAATCTTATTTAAGCAACTAAAAGTGTGGAGGACACCCTAGTTTTCCCCTTATTAATCAAGTCTTTCCCCCATTCAGGATTTCCTAATTGAGTTAAAACTCTGCTAGGGTTATACTCTACCAAAGTCTACCCCCTGTCTTTTTATTTTAAGTGTGGGACGCCCCCAATAAAATCCTAATTATATCACTCAATTTTTTTTATTAATTACCGATAAACCCCAATTAATTTCTACTTATTACTATTAAGTGACCAAGTCCTTCTTTGGTTCCAAGTTTAATATCACACAACCTAGTTTAATTTAGAATCAACCATACACCCTAATGAATGCAACATAAAGATTTTTTTTACACGTGATCAATTTAATTACCTGCAATATGAGAAAAATGACATGCAAAATTTATAATTGGGGCATTATAGTGGACATTCCGGATTGATGATCATATGCATCTCATGTAAGAAAATCCCCGTATGTGTACAGTAGAAGACTGAAGAATTGCATAATTTCTTCTTCCTATTGGAAATGTCATTTTTGTTACAAATTGTATGGGTCCTTTAGCAATTGTTAATTCTTAGTTATATTTGCAGGGATTGATGAACTTTGAGATGATGCACAAAGGGCCAAGGCAGATGAATGTAGTAGGCTCCATTGTAGCCCATGCAATATCTCCAGGGCTGAATGTATCCCAAGGCTTGAGCACTAAAGATCGTGAGGATATATCAAGCTTATATTTAGAGGTCGAATTTCTCTTTGAACTCTTCTAATAAGTTTTCTATCCCTACTGGGTTGAGGGACAAATAGTTTCAAAAAGAAATGCGACAGAGCCAGCCAGACTGCAGGCCCGATTGAAGGCTTGTGATCAGGCCCAACAGTTCCCAATGGACAGCTCACAAGTGGGTTTTCTGACCCACCAGAAACCTCTCCCAAACTGCAGGCCCAATTGGAAGCTCATGATCAGGCATAACAGTTTCCGATGGACAGCTCACAAGTGGGTTTTCTGACCCACCAGAACCCTCTCCCAATATGGGTTTGGGGCCCATTTGTCCAGCCCATTAAGCATGATTTTATAACAAATATGAGTTTCTCTTTATAGAGTTTTAGGTTAACCAATTTTCCTATTTGTCTCATGAGGCGAGAAGTCAAAATCTTGGTTTAATATTCTTCCAATAGTTTCTACATTTGAGTCTAGTTGATTCTTGGGTACACAATGATGGATTGTGATGTATAATTACTAATCACTTGTTATGCTGAAAGCTTGAAACTGTGTTTGCGTCGGCCTGTGGTCATTGCAAGTCCCAACTGTTGGAGTTTATGTAATACACCCACGTGGGTGTCTCAAGTGGGCTGCGTCCCACTTCCCACGTGGGGCCTTTTTTTGGGTTTTCACTATTCGCGTGAATAGTGTCGCGTGAATAGTGTCACGTGAATAGTGTTCTCCTTTGTAGGGTTTCTCCCCATCATATATATATATATATATATATATATATATACAGTGTGTGAGGGAGAATGAATTAACAATTCATTCTCTCCTCTTCCCACAACTTCTCTCTCTAACCCTAATCTCCTTCTCCACCTTCCACCTCCATTACACTTTTTTCCCTCTTCTATCTACAACCTTTATCTACTGGTTACAACCTTATTTACAACATCAACTTCACCATCTGGCAGTAGAGTATGTTGGCATTAAGAAGGCAAATAGATAGTAAAAAGTAAAGTACGCATCACTTTTGCTTCTGTTAATTATTACCAAAGGGCATCAATTGAGTGTGCTTTGACAAATCAACTTTCCATTTATTCATGCCAAGATAAATTATTTATATCTCTATTTACCTCTATCTGCTGCTTATGTACCTTCATTGACAACAGTTTGTGGACCATTGTGGGACTATTCATGATATCAGGAAGGCATGGGATCGTCACAAAAAGTTATTTCCACATTTAATTAGGCCTATCTCCTCATATAATTCCGTAGGAGGAAGACAGGATGTGCTCATCGCTCAGCCTCCTCGTTCTTCTGGAGATGACAGCTCTCATGGTTCTATTCAGCGTTTGATGCTAGAACAGAAACTATCACTGCCTGAAAATCCTGATATCCAGTTTGACCATGCTGCCACTGGCAAGTTCCAATCAGAAGGTAATGATGGCACAAAGGTGAGATTGCAACCGCTGGCATCTCCCAAAGTTGTAGAACAATATGGACAAGTTGTAACCAAACGGAATGAGGGGACTAATGATATAGTGCATCTAGTTGATAATAAGTGTCAAGATTTACAGGCCTTGCAAGAAGATCCAGGAGCAAACCAAGTCCAGAAGGGGCCAGACTGTGAGCCCAACGATGATCTGAGGCCGCCTTCACTAAAGGGTCTTTCATTAAATTCTCAGGAGGATGAAACTCGGGATTCCACCCCCACCACATCTCACGAATCTGAAACTACTCGAGCAACCCTTGGATCAAATGTAAGCAGACCACAAAATGGTGGTTATACTAATGGCATTTCTTCTGTATCCAGTTTGGCATGCACGCAATCTGGCAACTCTGCTCAAGTTCATTTTCAAACTGATTATGGTCCTTTACCCATGCCACCTGATCCAAGTTCCCTACAAACACAGCTACATGCACAGCCATTGATGCCTACAAGTAGTCCATTTGATCATAGTTCTGTCAGTGGAGGAAACTGGCACTGGATGAATTATACTGGGCAAGCTCCCGGAGATGCTAGTGGTAGGTTTCATGGGTATCCTCAAACTCAACAGCCTCAACAATGGCAGGTCTCTCCCCAGCCGCAGTACCAATCATCTGCAACACAATCGCAAATGCTTATGGGTCAACGTCATCCTTGTCAGCCTCAGTCATGGCAAAACCCACAGGTGCAGCCTGGTAACCAAGCACAAAATGAATATCAAGTGGCTGCTGCTCAGGTGCAACCAATGGGTGCTCATGTATGGCCAGCACAAAATATGCCGCGACAGAGTTTTGCATCTGCACCTCAATCTCAACCAGGCTCCCAACCTGTTTCCTACCCCCAAGCGCAAGTTTATCCATATCTGCTGCAAAGTACCGAGCAGTATGGACATATGCAGAGTAACCAAGCATACACACCTCATATGTGGCATTATTATTATCAGCAACAGCAACAACAACAACAGCAGCAGCAGCAGCAGCAGCCGCCGCCGCCCCAGCAGCAACAACAACAACAACACCATCAACAGATTACTCCGTCACAGATTCAGACATGGAGTGGCAATTATTACCAACAGGTGCGTTTTGTCTCTCAAGCCTAGTTAAATCTTGTGACTTGGTCTCATTTGAAAGCCTGTCTGGATACTTCACAAGGCAAACACATATAGGAATGAAGGATAATATTTATAGAACTGGAATTCAATCGTCTGGGGCCAAAAAATTCTCTTGGTGGATTGCTAAGGTGAATCGTTTAAATTGTTTTACTTCCGTAAGATACTGCCAAGATATAGAAAATGCCAACTTTTCAGGAAGAATTAGATTTGAAATCAGGTATTTCAATTTTAGAACATGGCAAAAGGAGAATTCCTGAAAACCATTTTATTTCTTACAAAACAAACAAGCAAATAATTACACTGAATTTTTTCATTCTTCTTGTTTCTCTTTTCTTCTGCCCCTTGCAATGCTTTTTCTTTTCTGTGATTCCTCACCTTTAATCTCTTCTTTTATCTTCATCCATTCACCTTTTCTCTCTCTCCTTTTTCTTAAGATAATAAATTGAACCCCCAATTGTGTGAATAGGGTCACCTATCTTCATCCATGCTCTTTTTCTTAAGATTAAAATTGAATCCTAAGTGTGTGTGAATAGAGTCGCCTATTAGAGTCATGTTTCTTTTGTTATGCACTTCTTAACTTCTAAAAGTAGAAGGCATAGATGTCATGAGGTAAAAATAAAATAAAATGAACCTACTAAAGTGCATTAAAGGGAACAGTGTACATATTATTTGCTTTTTTTAACGAAGAAAAGGAAAAGAAATAAACTGCCATATTCAAATAGTTCTGCAAGTCTTAACAAATCATATGGATCAGGAGTGTCCCTTCTCAGAAGGAGCAGATCAAGTGATGAAATTCTTTCAATTTTGAGCTAGTTATTAATGTTAATCCTTTTGATTATGGGTTCCATGTGCAATTTTTGAACCTTGATTAAAATTTGACCGCAGTTGTCATGCCAACTTGGCATCATCTTGCCTGCTTCCAACCAAGTAAATTGAGCTAAACGTATCACATTTACATTCCATCTGCAGGTCTTCCTGTTAACTTGTTGGCTCAGTTGACTTGCTGTGTTGGCCGAGTTAAATTATTAAACTTTGCAGGCAACTGACATGTTGGTTCCCAAGTCTGAGGTTTAGAATGATGTTACTAATTTACTATAAATTTGTCTTTAAGAGCCACAATACTAGTTTGAAATATTTGAGTGGAAATTTGTTTGAACCTCTATCCAAGAAACAGATGTTTTGACATGCGGAGTGCAACGATCCCACCTATCTTGGCAATATTGATTTTCGATGTATGGCCAACACCTCTTCCCTATAAGTGTTCGATTCAAATCAAACAGAAGGCTAGCATTTCATTCCAGTCCTCATGGCTCTGGGTGTTGGAGTTCTGTGAAGTAGATTTGCTTCCCGGCAAGAATAGGGAATGGGGTGCATGGTGGAATGTTAAGCCCATGCAAGTCAAAAATTTGTACTCTGGCAGGGTCTCAAATGTTTGATCTATTTGAATTGCCATCCTGACTTCAGTAATTCTGGAAACAGCAAGCTCCTATGCAACAATATGGAAGCAGTCAATATGAGCAGGAATTTGGTCAACAGGCAGTTGGATCCCAGGTGAGAAGCTGAAACTATTTGGAAGGCAAGTAAGAAATTTGACTTTATTACTAGGAGATTTTCAAAATCACCTAAAAATGTAAGAAGAAACACAATCAATGATCGCGTCCATGGTTGTGACATCAACGGGGGTATTGCTGTTACCATACTCTGATGAAAACTTTATAAGCAGGGCTACCTTCTTCACGGATAGTAAATGACAGAAATTCCCTAATTTTTCATAGTGTGTGGATGTGATCCAATGTCATGGCATGTCATGGGGTTCTTTCTTTGGATATGGGTGGACATTTTGTGATCCATCCAAGGTTTAAAATAACAGTTCCTCCTGTTGTCTCGGTAAGTTGACATAGCGAGATGTATCTACTGAGAGTTGATTGAAAAAAACAATGTCTCAATATGATTACACCATCTTTTAATGCTTAATTGGGTTACAAATTTGTTTTTTAGCATTTATGTGTTATAAAAAACATATATACCATGAAAATAAGCTTTTAAACTAATTTTAACACTTAAATCAGGCTTCTGGCACGAGATGATATATTCTCTTATGTATTATCGTGGTACACTATCGGAATGAAACGTCTCGGCCAAAAACGAGATTTTGAATCATGGATCTGTCACCTTAGAGGCAAATTCTGAAATATCCCTGGTTATAAAGATTGATGTCCTAAACTCCAAGCTTTTTATTCATTGTGTAGGGCCAAGGAACCACGCAGCTTAATACTGAGGCAGCCAGACCTGCTGTATACCCTTATACTCAGCAGCATCCTCCATCAAATTGATGCAACTTACTGCTGTGTGCCGATTGCCCGTATCGATCTACCGTATATTCCACAATCTAAACCCGAAAAGAAGGTAAGCATATTGTCATTCCTGCTCCTCAGGAACTCCTTTCCAGGAAAAAGTAACAGGAATCGTTTGCGTGTAAAATTTGCAATTATGTGATATACTAGTCTGTAGTTAGTTTCGAGCCGATTGGGGGTCAAGCTCATAATTCAATTAGACAGTGTTCCCTAGTCCCATTTACCTTCTGTTTTTTGTGTGTAGAAAGTCCCAATTACCAATAGAATATACATTCAAGTGGGGTGTGTTTTGCTCATTCAATATGTATGGGGGAAATGTAGAATCCGAATTTTGATCACTCTTCGAATGGTGATCTTTGCATATCATTCAGGTAGTGTTTTGGGAAGCAGATTTTGAATGGTGCTTCAAGATTTAGAACAACAAATTAGATGGATGGTGAATCATGCCTATAGGTAGGGAATTCTCCATCTCCATCGTACAGACTCAGCTAATTGTACTCATTGGACACTTCAGGTTTGCTATTCTTGCAGTTTCTTCCAACTAAACATTTAGGAGGCTTATTATTATTGACAAATTTGGTCTTTTATCAATTTTAGTTCATAAAAATGTAGGAAATTGGTACATTTGGAGATTGTTTCTCGTCCTTGATGTGAATTATTTTCATCCGTTCATTAGAATCCATTGAATTAGCAAAAGAAGTTAAATAACTATTAAGAATATAGTTTAATTATGTAAATTATGTCATGTGCATTTCAGAGAAGTACGATGAAAATGCCCTCGTTTGTTTGTTTGCTGACATTTGTTGTTAGTGGGCTGAAATATCTTAAACGCCCCTGCCGATATAAAATTGTGCCAGGCAGTATCACTCCCCTTTAATTTATTTTGAATGTTTGGAAATCCAAATAATGAGACCAGTCGTGGTCAGCTCAGGTCCAGTTGTTCTGGCCTATGTTTGGTAACTGCATGAGGCTAACTTTTTGGAGGCCAATTTTTTCAGATTTTGCCCTTAAAACAGGACAACAGTTGGCTTTTTGAAAAGAAGTTGCAATATTGAACATACCTGAACCGGCTAGACCCTGAAAACACAAGCTTTCCAAATAGGCCTTATACTGCGTCCCCTTCTGAGTTGGTTTTTTGTTTTTTGAAATTATTTCGGTATAGATAGAGCCTTTACTTAAATATATGTGGTCTCCACTCGGATTTCCTTCAGAAAACTTAATCTTCTTGTGGGTGGTGGGCAGGCAAGCCTATATAGGGATGCCGTATCCCCAGTTGGTTCGCCAACAAAGATGGCAACTGAAGATTAACCTTCATCTTGTCTAAACAATTAGCCCCTTTGTTTCCCTCCCATAACATATGAATCATGTACAATCCAAGAACTGAGGCAGATGTGCAGTAGCAAAGGGTGAGTGTAATTCAAAAATGATTTACCGAGAGCCTATATCTGGCACTATCTTTGGCCCTCTCCAATCGTCCTAATTTAAGGTGCCAAAAAGTTCTTGAAATGTTTTGACAAAAAGGGCAGCAGTCTCCACAAGTTAATGCATCATATCACATTATTTTCTCACATAGTAACATAAGCAACATGTTCTAAGGTCTCAAGATTCTGATTTGACATGGGCTTCGACAAGGTAGAGGTGGAATGTGATTCTCTAAGAGTTGTGAAGTGCATTCTGGGTAAGGAAGCTCCTCCTTGGTATTGCATCAAGATCGTGACATCCATCCAGGACCTTAAATATCTTTTTTGATGGTTTCTGATCTATCATGTGTATAGAGAAACTAATAGAGCCGCCGATGCTCTGCCATGCCTATGGCTATATAGCATTCCTTTTTCCTCTTCAAGAGGAATTAGATGCAAAAGTTCAGCATAATGCTTCTGGTAGAGTTTACAGTAGGCTGTAAAGTTTTTTTTGTCTAGTTTCTGGTAGGGGTCCACCTAACCCCTGCTTATTCTCCAAAAAAAAAAATACATGTTCTAAGAAGGAGAACAAAGAGACGGAGAAAAGACACAACACAACTACACATTTGTCTCTCAGTAAAGTTGATACAACTCACAATTTATTAAAAAGAGAAGATGTGCACGCAAATGATCGCTAGGAATTCATTCCTCTACCCATCCATTGTTTTGCCATTGGAGGTCAATCCATTGATGATCTTTTCCATATAGCCTGCAGTTAATTCATGCAAAGTGAACCAAGTTCAGATTTGATTGTCAATTCCAATGCTACTGTTAGGGGATATAACAAGAAGCGACATTTATTAGACAGCACTAGTATCATTGTGTTAGACCCAAACCAATACTCCAAAATTACCTAGGCGAGCGAAAATCTAAGGTCTTAACCTAGGATCCTAACATTCCACCACACTTCAAGGCCTACATCCTCATTGGCCCACTTTATGGCAAGCCTCCCTCCCGACCCCTGGCCTTCTTTCCACAAGTACCAAGTACCCATTTCTTTTTTTCTTTTTTTTCAAAAGTCACCCCTTCAGAGACTGATCACGGTAGGCCACTATGGTGAGGCCCTCCATATCCCATACTATGGTAAGCTCCTCTTTTTTTATTTTTACCTCCATATCCCATACTATGGCAAGCCCATGTTTTTTTTTTTATTTATTATTTACCATAGTTGCCTCTCTTGCAACTCGAACCTTGGATGTGGGGTTGGCTCTGATACCAAATGTTAAGACACAAAACAATACTCCAAAATTACCTAGATGATAGAGCGGAAGTTTAAGGTCTTAACCTACGATCCTAACACATTACTGAGGTGATGCTGCTTCTACTCTTCTGCCTGCAGCCAATGAATTAACAAAGTATCAAAATATCATCAGCACTTACTAATAGTGATTCCATTCAATCATTCCTCGTTAACTAACCCCCTACTATCTTACTGTCTTTTGCTGTCTTTGTGCAACAGTAGAGATATGTTCATGGAGTCTGTTGAATATGGTAACACCTGCAGACTCATCAATGACACCACCACTTTTGCCTTCCTACGTTACAGGACTTAGAACCAACTTACCTTCCTCTCCTCAATAACCAACTGTCTTCAAGATCTATCTCTATAACCTTCTAACTACGACAGAGACTGCTTTGCCACTCAATTCTGCGACAAACATCAAACTTTCTACTTATTCTCTTCTTGTCTAATGTGCTACAATAGGTGATCTGTTAATCTTCTTTTTGGTAGGCAATGCAGTTCAGGCAGGATCACAAGACCACTACATTGCGGCATAGGAACCTGTGAGAATGGAAGGGATTGAACCCGTTGCCTGCCCGAATTAGGGGTTTGTTAAGATCATAAACATTAAGATTTAAAGCTTTCCGCACCTCTATCACCTAGGTGCTTTTGGAGTATTGGTTTAGGTCTTAACATTTGGTATCAGAGCCAATCCCATGTCATAGGTTCATGTCACTGGAGGGGTGACCTAGGGAAAGGGCTACCTGGGAGCTCGCTCGAAAAGAGAAAATAGGGGTACCAGAAAAAATGGCGGGGGCCCACTCACAAAAAGTGAGGAAATAGGGGTACCAGAGTGAAAGTCACCTCAAAGTGGGCCACCGTGGATGTTGGCCTTGGAATCGTGGTGGAATGTTAGGATCCTAAACATTAAGACTTAAGCTTTACGCACCTCTATCACCTAGGTGCTTTTGGAGTATTGGTTTAGATCTTAACATTTGGCATCAAAGCTAACCCCATGTCACGAGTTCAAGTCATGGGAAGGGCAAGCTGTGGAAAGGGTTACCTGGGGGCTCACTCAAAAAGAGAAAATAGGGGTAGTGGAAAAATGATGGGCCCGCTCACAAAAAGTAAGAAAATAGGGGTACCGGATTGAAAGCCACCTCAGAGTAGGCCACCGTGGACGTCGGCCTTGGAAACGTGGTGGAATGCTAGGATCCTATAGGTTAAGACTTAAGCTTTCCATACCTCTTATCACCTAGGCGCTTTTGGAGTATTGGTTTAGGTCTTAAAAGGTTTGCATCTAACCACTCAACCAAGAGGGCCTTGGCGCCATTCACTACCCATGTAATATCCCCAATGAGGTGCATAAGTCAATTCATCACTGTGAGTATAAATCTACATGGATACCATTTGGATCAGACCTGCAAAGTCGTGCAAAAGGTCTGCCTCCATGAACAACCAATCCATAGATCCACTCACCTCTCTCAGAATAGGAGTTCCATAATCTGAATTTCAGACTTTCTCCTTCATTCACCAGCATAGCCTGATAGATACTAACATGGACTAATTATGACACCCATCTGGAATTTGTGCTGTAAGATACGAGCGTTACCATGGTTTAAAAAACGGCCTGTTAAAACAGATTCGGACCTCCCGTTACGTTATGTACCGTTTTAATGCCAAGAAAATAATGACTGTTGTTTTCGTTATAACGAAAATCACGACCGTTATTTTCTGAGAAGATTTGTGGAAAAAAAAGCCCGTTATTTACGTTATTTTTTTTATTGAAATTTGAATTTTACCACCGTTATTTCTGTTATTTTCCATTTTTGGCATTGAGTGTTACAATTCGTTACAACGGCTGTTATAATGGAAGGGGCCGTTATAAACCTTGAGCCAATTCATATGATTTCATTCCAAAATGGATGATCACCTGCCAATTATTCACCTATCCAACTTCCGTGGGTCCATTAGCCCTCCTGCCATTGATGACTTTCACTCCCAACAAGGAGGGGCCTCTGTGACAGCTTATCCTATGAGTGTTGCCACCGGTTGAAATACAATGAGAAGGAAATTCCTGCTGCTTCCATTTTCATGGTGAGATTGGTGTTTAAAAATTTAAAACAAAGATTTGTATACTTTCAAGCAGTTCTATCTTCCTGATTGACATTCAAAATCAAGTAATACATCAATTTCTCAATAAGATCAATTCTGTTGATTGCATGATGGGCGCATGTAAACAAGGTCCTACCCTGAGCTATAGCCCTTGTGCTTATGATAGATATTTTAACATGTAGATAATTTCTTGTCAAGATGAAAATTCCCTGATTTAACATGATAGCTCTCTGATCTGTTCTCCTAAGAATTGGTTTTGCTTAGAAGTAAGATTCCATCTATAATCCATTCGATGTGATGGGTCCCATTTGTTTTTCGTTTTTTTTTTGTGATAGCTGATGATAAATGACCTACTTGTCAGAGTATTGCTTTCAAACAATGGAAGTCATTGGTTCAAACTTCAAATCCAGTAGTTGGTAGAACTTATTAGATACTGGAATCAATGGTATCTAATAAGTTTTTCTACCCACCTTTTTTTCTTTATTGATTTTGTATCTTTTCCATCACCCCACTACTATTCTATTTAACTTAGTTATCTTAATTGTTTATATATTGAGTAAAAAACATCCCAAGTATTTTGGACTCTTCAACCATGTCAAAGTAGGTGAATCATTTGCAGTCCTACCAAGGATTGCATTAGCAAATTCGGTGATTTCAAGCCAACATGAACTGTGAAAATGTCCACTTCACCTATCAAAAACACAAATTTTATAATCATGATAATATTAAAGTTAATATGAAAGTTACTAACCTAATTCCCCTTAGCTTACAAATCTCATCAAACTCACTGAATAAATATTCCTATAATCTATGGATTTTGATGTTTTTAGTTCTCTCTTGAATCTGGTTTTTACTTCCAACTCGTAGTTATTGAGTGTAAATTCTTGAGTTTAAGAATATGCTTCAGACTTAAGTTTAAGAATAAATATATGCACAAGGGTTTTAAATTTTGTTGGCATGCCTGAAGATTCAATTTCGTTCTGTGCAATCAAACTCAAAAAAATGTTAAAATTTCGGCCCACTTAGATATTAATGGAAAAAGAGATAATTAACACCCTCTTTCCATTAATAAAAGCATAATTAAGATTTCCTTAATCTTAGGAAGATAATAGAGAGAAAGAGATAAGATTTGATTTATAAATAATGTGATAAAAATCTTACCATTTGAGTTTTTTTTTATAGAATCACTGCAATTTCAAATTTTCAGGTTAAATTTAGGTTTAAATTTCAGTTTCGATGTGGACCAAAACCTACTCAAAACCAGAATTTAAATCCTTGATATGCACACGCGCCCCCACACACACATAAATAGGAAAAACATTAATCATATGACAGTCATCATAATCTTTTCTTTGGGTACGCAAGTGGGTATGTGCGCGAGGACGGGTTTTGAAACCAGGTAGTGGTATCAACACCAGCCTACTTTACCAACTAACCAAGCTGGCATCCTCAAAAAGGAAAAACATTAATCTTATGATAGTCGTTATTGTTACTACTAGCAGCAAGATTAATAAGATAAGATTCTCATATTATTTATTTTTGAACTTGAATCATAGGGGTGGCAGATACCAACTACATCATGGGGGCCAAGTTGATGATCAGAATCATTACCAATATGAGAACAGTTGAGTGTTCAAAGTTACAGTCATTCCTTGGTACAAGGACCTCATGCAAATGTTTAGCATATTCCTAAAAGCCGAAAGAAGCACAAGTGCGAGCAGAGAGCAATGCAAACCAAAATTGCAAATTGGAACTCATCAGGTGCATGTTCCACAATAGTACAGAGAGAAGCAAACCAGTGTCCACTACAACTTTATTCTGCTATCAGATCATTCATATATACACTTGTACATAAATAACTGCATCTTTATCTGCACCATGGAGAACAAATAGAGACAGTCTTGGCACTAGCTTTAGACACAATGGATAGACTTCACAGAGACCTTACGCAAAAGAAGAGAAAATAGGATGACCAAGTACCAACAGCTGACTCAACAAGACTAATTATATACTATAACTAATGATCTCAGAGCATAGACAGGGTTGAGAGGTGAGCATATGGATGGGAATCCAACTGTGGCTTGAAAAGAGAGAAAAAGGGGCCATTAAACTTAAAACTAATGAAAGAGAAATATGAGGTTGCTACTCCTTATTACTGAATCTCTTTGCAATGATAGGGCGGACGTCATCAGCATCAACCAGGGTCTCTAGAAAGGGTAGTAATGAAATTAGTGCACCGTCTGATGGGTCATCAAACCAACTCTTAATAGGAATCCCATTATTCACTTGCAACTGCTGGAACACCTGGAATCATAAAGAGAGAGCAAGACTTCAATAATCAGAAGCTGATCTTATGAAATACAAAGTTCTTTATTTTTTATTTTTTGGAAGATAATTTTCATATTTCACTTCTTACAGTGTCAGTTCTATGAAAAGCAGGATACTCAAACTAGACAATTGTTGAGATCCACTGCCTTATAATCACTAGGCTAAGAGGTCATAACCACCATATTTTTAACTTAATTGATAAAATATCATAGAAATAAAATCACTAGTTCTTTTTATATGTATAACAAAGAGTGGTTCAAATTACTATTAACATATAATGTTATAGCCCCCATTTTCTGATCTTACATATCAAGCATATATATTAGTCAAGGACTGATACATAAAAAACCGGGTAGGGAAAATTATACCTGTGGAGAGTTATCGATTATGGCGACTTTTGCCAGGTCAACTCCTAAGACCGTCAGGTCTTTAGTATAGCTTCCTTCCGAGAAAATGCATGACTCACGATAAGCACGCCGAGAAATAAGCTTGCTTTCTGGATCCAGTATATTCAGCAGCTGTTCAGCATAGGTACTTTGACTGGCTGTGAAAATAATGATTTCAAACATTTCCGCAACTCTCTCCAAGAATGTATGGAGGTGGGGCCTCTGTCTTACATATACAGTGTGCTCTTCCATGTTGAAGAAGACTGGAAAAGTGAAGTCTGCATCATCACAGTGGTCCAGGGTAGAGTGGACGAGTGTTTCTGTACAGATGCAAACCAGAAACAACTGTCTTTGAGCTGATAAAATGGAAGAAACTAAACACAAATTCACAAAATGAAGAAGTTTTGAAATAAATTAACAGGGAACTACTCATCAAGAATATAAGCATATGATGCTCAATTGGTTGCTTGCAAGCTGCCATATTAAACAGCCTCATGGGTTCCACCATGTATCCCACAAACAACTGTCTTTGAGCTGTGACACATGGTTCAAAGTTTCGGCCAAAACCGAAACGTTTCACTTCAGTTTTGCTATATAGGACGAAACTGCATAGGTTTCAGTTGGTTACATCCAAAACCGAACGATACTTCATCTTATGTGTAAATTTGTACTAACATTTCGTTTCTGTTTCATGAAGTTTCGTCCGAAACCAAATGGTACTTCCGACACGTCTCGGTATTGCCCATGAACGATACCGAAATGATTCCGTGTACTTTGAACCATGGTGTGGCATAAACAAGAAACTTCTTGGTTGCTTATGTCAACATAGTCCAAACAGTGAGACCATTGATAGCTTGTCAGCTGCTGGATGTTTTCCCTAAACATGTAACTGAGTTCCGACAAAAATTCCTTACAGAGCTTGCCCACTCCATTTCACACTCATCCAAAAGGAAATCAAGGAACTCATTAGTTCTCAGGTTTCACAGTTGAGATTTCGACTACCTAGAACTTACAATTTCCGGAGGAGTGTCATTTCTTCCATTCACTTGAACTAAATCCAAGTTCCATAAACGAAATTTACACAGAACCATTGAAAGTAATAGTACCACCTGTATTATGTACAAGTAATATGAATATTATTAAAAACTTTCTCAGTCAAAGATCCATGCATCAAGTGAACGTTCAATTGGTTTGCACTAATTAACTAAATACTTTTTTTACCATATCAGACACAAATGTATTTCCATCACAGAAAGCACTTTGATACAAATTTAAATATGATTCAATGCTATACCATGGTCAACCAATAAATTTAGATTGATCTTCTGGTAATTTTCTGTTACATACAGCTTGGCTGTTATATATTTTAGACAATGTATTCTCACAAATATACAGGTTGAGACTTGAGATACGACCTAGGAACCCCCTTAAGTGGGTGGGTGGATGGTGGAACCCTCATGCTGTACATGAGTTTCTCCTGTTTGTGATTGTACCTCTGGTTTCCTCATCCGGATGGGCATCTCTTGAATAGGTAATCCATCTTTTGATCCATTGTAGATTCGCTAGTAAAGTGTTGAATTTTGGAGTGTGATGGGTTCTCCCCAAAAGCTTGTTAGAGCTCTCGCTAAGCTAGAACTTTGAATTTTTGGTGAATGATGATTTCATTTGGAGTGAGGTGGTGTGTTTGGAAGGAAAGAAATAAGTGCATCTTTGAAGACAAGTATTGCGCCATAGACATGGTGGTCAAAAAGATTAAAGTCCTGATCAAACATTAGGGTATATCACCCTCAAGGAATTCAACATCTTTTGCGAATGTTATGTATTTTTTGGAGTCCTTGGCATTGGGCATTATCTAAAGTTAAGGCATGTTTTCTTTCTCCCTTTTAAGCTAATAAGCCAGCCACTAGCATTTTCTTTTCGGGGACTATCATACATGTCTCGTCACTTCAATTCAAACTCTCATACTTAACCAACAAAAAAGCTGTTGGGAGACTCCATACTCTACGAACCAATCATAATCAGCAGCTGCAGAACCTTACCCCAAATATATGGGGTCTTATACACGAATCCTATTCCGCAGTTCCATTTTATGTAAGGCCATTTATAGAGGTCTGACCCATAAACCCAACATAAGGTCATTTACCTCTTGGCAAGATTTTCTGCAGGCCTGAATAGATAGGAACTCCCATCGAATCATAATAAAAAAAATCCTACATGGAAGTTGCAGAGTGGAGGAAATGACATAGCTTGATGGTGCTTTGGTCCGTTTGAATGCTCGGATTCCTTCTACAGAAATTGAGTATGTAGCCATGTAGGTGTGAAAGGAAGGGATGAGATTTTAAAATGTTGTCTGGATGGATGTTTTGTGAAATTCGAACCCAACAAAACTCTAATCTTTGAATGGGTTTCGAAGGGTTGGTGAACTTCCTTTCAGGTCAAAGTGAAAGGACTAGGAGGAGGTTTGTCACTCTTTACCATAAAAGGCAAGTCGATCCATATCCTTCATAAAGGGAGAAGGATCTTTAATGGTTTGGACTTCTTATGGATGTTATCAGGTTTAAAATCTGTCTTGTTTAGCATCTCAGTAAGCTGACAGAACGATAAATTGGAGAAATCTCTATACATCTTGATACACAAAGATATGAAGATTACGTTAAACTAAACTATTTTGAATGCTTAATTAAGCTAAAACTATGTTGTTTGTTGAAATAATACCTCTTTCAGTCATTTTTCACTGTTTAATTAATTAAATCAGTTTTCTGGTATGAGATGATACATTCCCCTATGTATCATAATGGTGTACCTTATAGGAATGAGACTTCTCAGCCGAGACATTTTGAGACAGAACGATATTTTCAACTCTATCTTGTGGTGGGTAAGCTTAGGCAATGAGAATATGAGGGTTTACAGTAATGTGTGTAGGGACTGCCTTTGCGCGTGTGGAGCGAGGCGACGATGCATGCTATTGGTGATGCCTGTCAAGGCTTCATGAGAGTTGATGAAAAATCAGGTGCTTGGGAGAAAAATTGATTGTATAAGACTCTTGGTTCGAAATCGTAATTACAAAAACATCCCTCACAAAGTTGCAGTGAAGATATAAGGTTAGGGGAAGAGCTTTCGTCAAAATTCAATTTAATTCTTCTTATCTCTAGAGCTACCCAACAAGGTAAAGGTGGGCATTTGTTCCTCGTACAACTATAGCCCTTCTCCCACCCATGATCAAGAGCGGAGAAACATACAACAAATAACTTTTAGAATGGACACCCACAAAATCATCTTTTTTTCTATTTTGGGAGGTAATTTAGTATTACCCCCCTAGAATGCAAAAGTTGCAGTATTACCCCCTTAACCAAGTCCGGCCGTTGACTAACAGTCCAACCCACGTGCCAATAACTCTAAAGCAAAAAGGACTAAATTGCCCTTATCTTCAACCTTCGTTGTTTTCAAGAACTGCAAATAAACCAAAACCCTATTCCCATTCAGGAAAAAAAAAGTTTCAAATTCAGAAGAATCAAGACCAAGTATTAGTCCAAATATCAATTATACCAAAAGGGGCGGTTCCCGCAACTACAGCCTGCATGTATCTCTCAGTTGAAGGATTGAAGGGTTGCGGGAACCGCAACCCTCTTTTCTTATTCTATAGTTTTTTTATTTAAACCTCTCTCTCTCTCTCTCTATATATATATATATATATATAGAAATCCATAGCGACTCAATCATTTTCAAAGCAATCGCCGAAAATTGAATCAAAACTCTCTGTTTTCCACCAATTGAAAGAACATCCCATCAAAACAAACAAGGTTGGGTATCCAATTGAACAACAATTAACCTGTGAAGGAATCTTGTTGTGACGTGGTCCCAAAAATGGTACATTGTTCCATGGGTGTTAACTCCTAAGAGGAAGACCATGGGTGTTTACACATGGGACAAGCTAGTCAAGCACACAACATAGTTGGGGACTTGGTTTTTTGCTTTTGTGACAACATGGATCCATGGTGCTAAATTCTACATCATAAGGAAGATTACGCATTGCAGGTTTATTAGAATTAGAAGACAAGAATGTCTCACTCATCAACAGTTTATTGGATTCTCCCGGTGAAATCCTGATTTAGCATTGTAAACATGCATTGGTGGCTAGGGCAAAGAACAATATTGGATCAGAAAAATGGTTGCTAAGTGAAGTAGATGATATAGGCGAAGTGGAAGGAATCCATGGGGATTTTGATGTTGTGAAAAGGGTTCTAGTGGTGACGCTGCCTGTCAAAAGCGCCTCTTCTGCCTCTTTGTCTCTGCAATCGCTCGAGAATCCCATTTGTCTTTGTTCCCTCTTCTTCTTCTTCTTCTTCTTCTCGCTAGACGCTAGTGGGTCGATGTCTTTTCTCTCAGATCTGTAAAGTTGCTCTCTCGATTCCCACATTCGAAGCTTGAAGATAAGGGCAATCTAGTCCGTTTTAATTTAGAATTAGTGAGTTACTGGCACGTGGGTTGGATCTTGAATCAACAACGGCCGGACTTGGTCAATCGGGAGTAATACGGTAGTTGCAAAGTGCAGGAGGATAACACAAATTACTTTTGCATATAAGTATACTAGAAATGGGAGAACCCCACAAGAAACAAACAACAGGAAGCCCCTAAGGGAACCCTAAAAGTGGGGAAAAAATATAAATCATGGGAGAGGAGAATCTTAATAAATCGTCCCATCTACACATAAAGGTATCAAAAAAGAAACCTCTAAATTCTTGTAGATAGTGCAAATTGTCCAAGTCCACATGTATGCCACATAGACCACACCATATAACAGCACATTGACGGATTGGCACATTAGATGGTGACTCGTGCAACTTATTTATTAGATGGCACCACACATCAAATGGAGACTCATGCAACTTATCTATCAGATGGTGCCGCACGTCAGATAGGGACTCTTGCAACTTATCAGACGGCAACTACACGCCATGATAACCCGTGCAACTTATCTATTAGACGGCAACCGCACGTCAGACGGTGACCGGTGCAACTTATCTATCAAATGGCAACCAGACGTCAGATGATGACCCATGCGACTTATCAATCAGACGACAACATGTCAGACGATGACCCATGCAACTTCTCTATCAGAGGGCACCGCACGTCAGGAATGCCATATATGGGTGCCTTCTACCAATAAAGTGCCCATTTAGTACTTGCACATGACATTAAGATGGTAGTCTTGCTCACTCAAGGGTCATGTGCCTGCAAATAGGAATTCCATTTTTGCCACGCTAACTAGTGTCGCGCACTAGTATGGGGGTCAAAGATAAATCGTAGGATTGGTGGGGCAAAGGTATGAGAGGTCGATCAGAGGCAATCTTGTTCGTAAAACCACTGAAACACGTGGAAACGAGGTACTCGCTTGATCGACCGCTATTTAGGCAACACAGAAGCACCATAACATGCCACGTGTTCAATCAAAGGGTTGTATTCAAATACGACAGTGCCACCACTGATCCACATGGCACAATACAAACGCACGATGTGAATTATCAAATTTATTACAATCGTGCCTCTTAACCTTCAACCATCTACGATAAATAGTGGAGGGGGTTTAAGAAAAAGATGAGGATGCCATAACCAATGTGTTACCCTAATCTTCTACCATGTTCCTTTCCTCTTAGCCTCTCATCTTCATCTCCCCTCGTTATGGTCTCTACAACCGTTCAGTCCGCAAAACTTTGGGCTCGGATGCCTTGGACCTCTTCAACATTGCTTCCAGCAATGTTCCTTTGTATTCTGAAGTGATTACCATCAATAAAGAGAATTGATTACCTTCTCTGAATTCAAGATCTCATTTATATGTTTACAATTCTAGCAATAAAGAAGTCTAGGAATACAACAAAGCTTTAATTCTCAACACAACTTTTGATACTTCCTCCTCTTTCCTTTGAAAAATACGAACATTCCTCTCTTTCCAGATAGCCCACAAGATGGCAAAAGGGATAACCCTCCAAAGAACTCTTCCCTTCCCCCTGAAAACCTTCAACGAGCTGCCTAGGATGATATCAATCGCATGTTCTAGAACCACATAGGCAATTCCAAAGAGGAAAAAGAAGCTTTGTCAAACTTTTGAAGTAAACAGACAGTGGATAAACAAATGATCCACTGTCTTGGCTTCACATGTGCACAAAATACACCTATTAGGCATCATCATGCCCCTTCTATTCAAATGGTCCATTGTCAAAATCTTTTCTAACGCAACTGTCCAGACGAAGAACCTCACTTTGGATGGAATAGGAACCTATAAAATCTTCTTGAACCTAATATCTTCAAAACTTGGCATATATTGAGTGTTCAAAACCTCACCTTCTATGGTGTTCGAGATGAGATCATCATTTTCTTGTTCATCTTTAATTAGAAAGCCCTAGTGCTATTTTTTTCAATCAGTAAAATAAAAAGTTTATCAAAGAGACCTAATGTTTTGATTACTGCAGTGATGTTAAGAGGGAAATAACTTTCAAAGTGTCCCAATCACCTGGGATAATATATCTAAGCTGAGATACATTGAATGGAAAAATAAAGAAAATCTTGTGGATAATCTGTGCTGTGACAGATGGGAGGTCAATAATCTTATTGCTATTGTAGCACTTCTAATAAAATAATCAGACCATCACAGTTTACTGTTTCTGAGAAGTGCAAAAGAAGTATGAAATAACAAGTTCATAATGCCTGTTCTTAGGAACATAACCCCACTAGAGTGAATGGTGCAACTGCTTCTTAACTTGGTCACTGCCCACCACAAACCACACAATAACATGGATAAATGCTGACCAAATACATGCAAAATCAACAGGTATGATCAGAAGATAGGGAATCCTTCCACCTAAAGTTTTCAGCTCAAATAAAAAAATAAATAATAGACGTAGAAGTTGTTAATTGAAAGTATAGGCATAAATTTTTTTTTTTTTTGATAGGTAAGTATAGGCATAAAATCAACATTACATATATCAAAAGGGTAAATCATAATAAGAATTACTTTTAATTAGGGTGAGAGATAGTGCAAGAATCTTGTATAGGGAGGCACCCTAAGCTGGTCCTGGAACTATGCCACATTGCACTGGCCACATCTTGAAGAAGCCACAGCCGAAAAATCATGTTGTTTGAGTGATCCTAGCCGTTGGATTTTAGTATTTTTGTTCTCCATGGGCCTGGATCCAATTTCTGATACGCATTTTTTTCACGGGCCTATTCCAAAACTAGGTCTAGTCCATGAACAAAAAAAACACAAAAAGCAGATGGCCAGGATCAACCAATTAACGTGATTTATAGGTTGTGGCTTCATCAGGAGGGGGGCCAGCACTTCATGGGTCCAAGCGTGCCAAAGACTGCCATGTGGCATATACCAGAACTAGTGTAGGGAAGGGAAGCCTCCCTTTCCATGACGTTAGGCCACCTTTTCTCCTTTAATATGACAAGCATTAATTAAAAAGAAGCCAAACATATACATTGTATGCAACAAATCTCAATTAAGTTAGTATTCAATATACCATCCAAATCAAGCACAAGGGTGATAGGCTTCCTTTTCCGTGTTTCTTTTGGCAACAATATGGGCCCAATATTTGGAACAACCTCAGGTAGGTCTGGTAAATTTCTGATAAACAAGTGTGGATCAAAGGAGTCCACTTCATCTGGGTCAACAGAGTGAGAATTGATGTCAGGTTCCTGGTCACAGGATTTTATCTGCTGGATTGCTAGATATAAGCATGCATCATCTGAGTTCATCATGGCTTCTTCGCATGATTCTCCATCATGGGTATTGCTGGTTTCCACAGTTTCTTCAAGGAAAGGCAGTATCATGTATCTCTCAGCCATATCAAACATGATATCATGATCGGTACATTCATAATCAGGAAAAGGATTGGCCTCTGCAATATCATCAAATCCTGTATTCCCATAAAAAGGTAAACCAGCAAAAGTCATGTCCAAAATGTGGAAATCTGATATATTGCAACTTTGATAATCGCATGAACTACTGCTGCCATCATCAGTGTCATCGGCTATCAAATGAGTCACATCAGGGTCATCATTTCCTACTGGAAAAATAGGAAAAGGTAAGTATATTGGATAAAATTTCTTAGCGAAAAAACAACCTTCTTGAAACTTTTAGGCAGACACAGTTATAATTAATACTGATTTCCATATTTCCCAGAAGTGTTCTGCGTACAGAACAAATTCAAATGGAACAAACATGATCGCATTTAAGTACATAATCCTTGGGAAAGCGATGGGAGATACAAGTTGGAGCGCATGTCCATATGTGAAGAAAACAAAAACTATTAAAGAACAGTAAGCATTTATTGAATACCATAGACTTAGAAGTGAAAAGGAATTGTTCCACCTGTGCGCAAACATTATCTAAAACTGGTGCCTATTGGCAATGAAGATCAATTTCAAACATCATGGAAGCCCATATTCTAGCTATAATCGAGCAGTCTGCAACCAACAAAGTACAAAGCATCCCTAAGAACAATTTAGATATTGTGTAATGCATACAATAAATAGTAGTGTAGGTGTAGCCACTACCTAAATGACTACCTCTGGACAACAGAAAAAATCAATTCCAGACTTCACTAAAGGAATAAGAACAACTGAGATCTGGGGTAGATTAAGTAACAGAGCAGAGACTGCATCAAAATTATCCGAAGTAATCCCACCTCAACTACGTTGGATAATATTCATGTCAGACAATGGATATGTAAAGTTAAATCCTGAATGAAAACTCTTCCTAGTGGGTGGTGGCAAACAATTCAGTTAGGTTTTTGGGATACTTGAACATCAATAAAGCTGGTGGCCCAAATTAACTTCAGCTTGGATCTGTATCTTTTGTGGAACCAGCCCAGCATCTTGGAAATTAAACACAAGCATACCGGCAATTCAGTCATAAAGATAATAACATAGCTATGGAGCTTAATAGGACATTTAAAACACAGATAAGTCTGCTGTTATGTATTTATGACCACAATATACATCTTCAAGATTCTTTGGGAATATGATTTGAAGCCAAATCCCTCAAGGTTAAGAGCATGGAAAAATGAACTGAGATTAATGATCATCAAAGCTTAGTCCTCATCAAAGTGAAACAGAAAGTAATATCATATGTCTTGGAACATCACAACTCTCATGCGGAGTCTTGCCTCTCTGACATCATCAACACGTGAAACCTTCAGAGTCTTGTTTGGGTTAAAAATTCCTAATTTCATATATTTTCTATCACCCACTGCCACTTGAATTAGATAGGTTTAGGGTAGAAAGCCATATGGAATTTGGAGAAAGGAAGAGAAAACCAAAACTGACTTTTGTGATTATGTGAGGAAGATCTTGGATTTACATGATTGCAGTGTTCTATTGATAACCTATGGGGAAAAAAGGACAAAAGAACGGCTCAATGATTATTGAATCCACAAGTTGTGGAACCACTACAATAATATCTGGGTGGCATGTTGAGCCCCACTATATTTGAGTATCATATTCAGGTTGTCACCAACAGGGATACCTCCTGTCACACCAAGTTGCTACCAAAAATATTTTAATTTTCTTCCCTTTTCATTTGAGCAGTCTACCTCCATTTCCATCATGCCAGAACAGCTTTAAAGAACACTCAAAAACATGGCTCAGCATTTACTTCAAGAATTTTTGTAACAATGTAAGTGCTATACATATAGAAGGCGCTGCTAATCCAAGTGTTGCCTAAGCAAGCGCTTCAACTAGTTTAGACCCCTAGCGCCTGAAACACGGGCACTAACTAAAGTTATCTCAGTTTTCCAGATCCCTTGGAAAGAACTAGTAGCATCCTACATCCTCTTTGGGGAAGGTCTCGGCTAAACTATTTTTATTTTTGAAGGGTCACATTATGTTTCCTTTCGAAGCTGCCTGATTATGGATCTATGCAAGTGCAACTTGAAATTTTAGTTAATATTTAATATAGTACTTAAGTTAGCTTTTGTAATGACCCACATCGTGAGCTAATCGGCAACCCAAATTTTTACCAGAGTAGATCAAAACAACAATCTGATTCCTAGGGGAATTTTGCAAATATTATAAATGAGTTTGAGCTTGATTTAGTGTTAAATTCTCTGATTTTTATGCCTTAAAGCCCCGAGAAAAAAATCGAGTCAAAACAAGCTCGAACCATTACCTAATCAGTAACCGAAACTTTTGATCTGAACTTTGACTGGGAATTTGACTCAACTTCTAAGGATAATTTGGGTATTTCAGAGATGTTTTTTTCTCAGGTTTTACAGTCAAAACGTGTACTTTTAAGATTTGAAAATTCCCAAAAGATCGGCCCTAGATGGAGTCTAAGCACGGCAAAAACTGCAGTCAAACTGACCGAGTTGTCAATCAAACATGCAACCACCCCTTGTTTATTTTGGTTACATGTGGTTAATCCCACATTGATAAGTGCAGAACATCTCCCTCTCCCATAAGTCTCGTGAATTCTCCATGAGCCCTTGAAAATTTAGAAATTTCAAGGAAGTCCTTAGAAAGTTAAATACTTTAAGAATTACCCGTTATAAAAATAATTCCAGAAAAATCCTTGTCCTTGTCATCAACATTGACCTCCTTATTCTCCTTACAGAAATTTGAAGATCTAAGACCTCTTTTCCCTGTTTCCATTCATCGTGAATTTATAGCACTTGGTTTTTGGCTTCTACTACTTGATCTAAGGCTCTAGAATCAATAACCCAAGTAGAAGAAAACTCGGACACCTGGGAATCAAGACATGAAATACCTGAATGCTCAAGAGTGGCAATATTAGATGAGGAAGCATCAAACTGTTGTGGCTAACTGAGTTTGAAATACTCCTCGCGCGAAATAGTTATCATATCAATTGTGGTAGCTAGCTGCTAAGATGTAGCAATCGGTATTGAGCTCGGAGTAGAATTCTCATTATCACTATAAGAAACATGATTAGCCCAATTAGCTGGTTGTCCATGGAGGTCCCAGCAATAATCCATAGTATGACCCTCCATGACATAGTGAGTACACTTAAGGGATCCACCATGACCCGTCTATGACCTCCCCCTGAATCACGGCCAACTCTACCACCTTGTCCACCTCCAAGACCACCCCGACCAGCACCACCAGAAACAACCAAGGCTGATTTATCAACAACAAAACCACTAGAATCAGACAAGGAGGCTCGTTGAAGATGAGCAAACACTTCGGTCATACTAAGAAGCTACCCGCTTCCTAAAATTTGAGCCCTAACTGGCTCATATTTTGGCTCAAGTCCAAAAGAAATCGAGTAACATTAAAATCTTCACGTTGCTTGCGCTATTATTCTGAATTGGAGGTAAGAGGTTGGTACACATTCAACTCGTTCCAAATATTCTGCAAAGATTAATAGTAGTCGGTAAATGTCTTATCACCCTACTGCAAATTAAAGTATTCCTTATCCCAGTAATGTTGTTCTCGTCAGAGTACATCTTTCCAACCTATTCCCATATCTCCTTTGCAATATTCAAGAATATCAAATTTACAATAAGCTTGGGATCCATAATGTTCCATAACCAAATCATGATTTGAGCATTCTCCTAGACCCATTCTGAGTAATTACTAGCATTAGGCCTAACTTTAGTCAAATGCTTTGCTTTTCCTTTGGTCGTAAGAAAAAATCCATAAATTTAGCCCAAGGGACATAATTACTTCCATTGAGCTTAATGGAAGTCATCTTAATATTAAAGAAGTCACGGGGGTTATACACCTATGCTTGGTTGGGAGGAGGGTCGTACAAGTTAGGTGAAGCTACCATTCCTCCCTCTTAACCTCTGGATGAAGGTTTCATAAGAACGGTATCATCATACTAGCCTTGCTCTCAATCACAATGCACCGCCAAAAAATTACAACTTCACACAGCTATTAAAACAACATCACCACTATTAAAGCAACACTTGGCAGCACCCACTACAACAAACACCGCTTTAATTCCACTTAAGGGATTGTGAACAGAACCACCCACATCGGACAACAGCAAAACACAGCACCAACACCACTTCAAGGACTCTTTAGGGCTGGACATCAGCAACAAGCACCAAAAATTATGCCAAGGGCTGTAGACAATGCCAAAAACAATTTTAGGGGCTGGCAGAAGCGTCTATGTAGGTTGCGGCAGCTCTTTTTATCAAATTCTATCCTGAAATACCCGTTTTGAGCAAAACCCTAGCCTTGTGACAACCTATAAGGCAAGCCCTTAGCTTTAACAAAATTTGTTGTTTACGGGTACTGTTCATAGTATTGTTCATAAGAGCAACATCAACACCAAACTTGATAACTTGATTTCTAAGAAAGGAAATGAAAAGAATTAGAAGAACTTGGAGAGAATGAGAGGATGAGGTTCCTTCAAAGTATCAAAACCTTGCTCTAATACCATGTAAGTTAGCTTAGAGCTTTGAGAAGAAAGAAAGAAAGAAGACTTGAAAGAAGAAGATGAGAAGTTGAACTAGCTTAATGTTGTAGTCGACTCCCCACAATATATTACATTATTAAAAAGTGTGAAAAAGACAGCAATACCCCTACCATCTAGCACATTACAAATAACTCATCTAACAATTTGGATGGAATGTTGTTTACCTTGGAAAGATGCATATTCTGAACAAGTGTGTTATAAGGAACATGAAGAAAATGTACACCATCATTTGTCACTGCTTGATCGCTAAAGAGGTGTCTTGCTTACTCATTGCAAAGTTTGGTATAGTGTGGGTTGTGTTTTCAGGGCAAATTACGAAGATTTTTGTAGGGTCTTCGCTTGCTCTATTTGGAGTTAAAGGAAAGATCATTTGGAAATTCTTCCATATGCCTTATATTAGGCTTGTGAAAGGAGAGAAATTGGTGTTGTTAAAAGCACCCTTTCTAGTTTGCCTATATATTATATGTCGTTGTTCACGGCGTCGAGCAACGTGGTGAAAATTCTTGAGTGATATATGACGGATATTTTATGGTAGGACAGGGAGGGGAAACATAAATTTCACCTAGTGGCTTGGAAAACAGTGTGTAGGCCAAAGTCTAAAGGGGGTTTAGGGATCAAGAATATTAAAGTGATGAATGAGGCGCTTCTGGGAAAATGGTTATGGAGGTTCGGGGTGGACACATATAGTTTATGGAGGAGCGTCATAGTGAGCAAGTACGGGGAGATTCTTTTTGGGTGGAAACTAGGGAGGTTCGCTCTTCATACGGATGTTGTGTTTGGAAAGGAATTCTAAAGGTATCGGCAGATTTCTCTAGAGGAATCAAGTTTGCAGTGGGGACGGGGAACAGAATCAGATTTCTCGACTGCAGATTTCTCAATCTTAGTGAATGGATCTTCTGTAGGATACTTCAAAAGCTCTAGGGGTTTGAGACAGGGGGATCCGCTCTGCCCTTTTTTGTTTATCGTGGTGGTGGAAACTTTAGGGAGGATGATATCAAGAGCCGTGCATATTGGAGATTTAGAGGGTTTTGCGCCGGCCCCAGGAGCTCCTGTAATGTCCCACCTTCAGTTCGCGGACGACACATTGGTTTTTCTTGGACCATCAATTGCTCAGGTTAGATTTCTCAGAGGCCTTTTAGTCTATTTTGAGGCAGTTTCGGGCTTGCGGGTTAATTTGGCTAAGAGTAAGGTGTACAGTGTTGGGGAAGTGGAGAACATTTCGAATATAGCGGAAGTAATGGGTTGCAACATTGATAGTAACCCGACAACATATTTGGGTCTTCCTTTAGGGGCATCTTATAGATCCAAGGCACTATGGGAGCATGTCATTGAGCATTTTGCGAAGAAGTCAGCACTTTGGAAGATGAGATATCTCTCGAAAGAGGGAAAAATAATTCTGATCAAAAGCACTCTTTCTAGTCTACCCATATACTACATGTCTTTATTTACGATTCCGAATAGTGTGCCAATTATCCTGGAAAGACATGAGGGATTTTTTGTGGTATGACAAGGAGGGTAACCACAAATTTCATCTGGTAGATTGGAAAATAGTATATTGTCTCAAGGCTAAAGGGGGTCTAGAGATTAAGAGCATTAAAGTGATGAACCAGGCGCTTTTAGGTAAATGGCTATGGAGGTTCGGTTTTGAAAGGGTCTTAGCAACCAAGTACGGGGTGGTTCTTTTTGGGTGGGCAAGTGGAGAGACTCGTCGTCCGTATGGATGCAGTGTGTGGAAGGGGATTTTGAAGGTTATTGTGAATTTCTCAAAAGGAGTTCGGTATGCAGTCGGGACCGGAGATAGAATCAAATTTTGGGAGGATATTTGGTGCGGTGATACAGCTTTCAAGACTGAGTTTCCGACCCTTTACTCTATTTCTGGGAGGAAGTCATGGGCAATTCAGGATTGCATTCAAGAAGGAGGGAGACAATGTGGTGGAACTTTGGGTTTAGGAGGAATCTCAACGATTGGGAAATTGAACCCCTATCTAGATTAATATCAAGATTGAATGAGGTACAAGTCACGACATTGGGTCAAGACAATAGAAAGTGGATTTGGTCCAAGGAAGGCACATTTTCGGTTCGATCATTCTACGAGGGTTTAGCTGAATTCGTAGATGTCAAGTATCCAGAATCTTAAATATGGAGATCCAAAATTCCTACCAAGATCGCATTTTTTATGTGGTTGGCGTCGTTGGAAAAGATATTGACAGTGGATAAGTTGAGAGCTAGAAAGATTATCATCATCGACTATTGTGTGATGTGCAGGCATCTTGGGGAAAATGTTAACCATCTATTATTACATTGTGATTTAGCCAGGGTAGTATGGACTTCTTTTTTTAAGGAGTTTGGAATGAGTTGGGTGATGCCGGGTACTATCAAGGAGTTTCTGCTCGGTTGGCAATCTAAGGCATTTTCCTTGAGAGGGTAGATTCTATGGAGAATGCTACCATTTGCGATTATTTGGGGTTTGTGGAAGGAGAGAAATCAGAGAACTTTTGAAGGAAAGAGTCAAGATATGCAAACAATTATTATGAGCATAAAGGGAATGATGTTTTTATGGTCGAAGTGTTTCAAGGAGTGTAGAGAGCTTTTCTTTGAAGACTTCGTTTTTAGATGGGACCTTTTATGCTTGAGAGATGTATGATGTAGTTTGCATTTTTTTTTTTTTCATTGTTTTTTTTTCACTTTTTTTTTTTTTGTTTTGTTTTTTCATTCTTTGTTTTTAGATCCAAATCAGTTTTTAGTAGGCCATCTCGACCTCTAAAGCTATTTCTTTTGTAGTTTGCTTGGCTGTTGCCTTGAATTAATACATTTCAATACCCATCCAAAAAAAAAATCCAGCAGTGAAATAGTTAGATTAAGCCAAAGCAGTGTTGGAAAAGACCTGCTAAAGGAACCACTAAGCTCAACTTTGATAGAAGTTTCTAGCGTCGTGCACACGTGCAGTGTGTGTGTGGTGGGGGGAGTGAGGTGGGGGTCCATTTACGAATGATGTGGTAGGATTCCCGAGGCGTAGATTTGAATGAAGTAGAAGTTAGATCCCATTTTAGAGGTCGTTGTATCTTTAGGGGGGAACTTCTCGAGTCATGTGGAAGTTGGAAGCGATTCAGCAAATACTATCCAATAGATGACAAAGGAGGGAATGGGCCATGGAGAATGGAGAATGGAAATCCTTTTGGGTCAAATTAGGAAACTTGTTAGAGGATACTATTTTTCGTTATACGTTGAGGTACGCTAATGATATTGTTGAAGGTTTGACCAAAGAGAATGTACATAGAAACGGTAATGATGATTGTGTCTTCATTTTTTCTCTGGGAAATTATTTTCCCTTTGCCTTGTTCTCTCGTTTCATGTTAATAAAATTCTTGTCATCTATTTGAAAAAAAACACTAAGGTTGAGTACTAATGTGATGCCACAAAGTAACAGACGCAGTAAACACCATTAACAAAGTGATCAACTAACCTAAATTTAACAAAAGCAATGGAAAGAGGAATATAAATGTTTGAAAGGTAACATGCATTGATTGACACCCATCCCACATTAGGGGAGAGTGTTAACATAAAATTGGATGTTGATTAATGTGAAAAAGCTTTTTGCCTTTCTTGCATTCATATTCTCTCTTTCCTTTTTTCCGGAAGAGGATATTTTATTAATAAATACCCAATAATATGTACATTTACCACAAAGGAAAAATAAGATTTTTATACCAAGTTTATTCACAGTGTGCACTATATTGACTTCAAGTGTAGTCAGAGAGAGAGATTTACCAACTCAAATAGACCTCAACCAACAAAAAGTTAGGCTATACCTGCATAGTTGTGCATATCTGGTTTTTGATGAACTTCATTGGCCTCAAAAATAGGTGAGAAGATTGTCTCCAAGTTTGATGGGCATGTGGCTGGTAAACACTCCTGCAAGTAAATGAACCATTGTTATAAAATCAGTTAATTTAACTTATCAAAAAAAAAAATCAGTTAATTTAAAGACCATAATGACAGGTTTCTCTCAATATATTAAACACAACCAAAGCAAACACCTTAAAGAAGCAAATCAAATGAAACTAAGGGGGAAATATTGCTGATAAATTGGAAAGTGAAATTGTAGAAATCAGTAAATGCTGGTATAAATTAAAAGAGGTCATGACTCATGAGGGGTACCTTTATTTTCCAGATTTTTTGTTATTTTGTTTGACATGAACACGCATAGCATGGTTCTAGCCTTTATAATATTTTTAGGAGGTAAAGATGTATATCAATATATGCATTATAAATTGTTAATGTAGCACAGGGATATTTCTGTATTTTTACCTTCATTACAGCTTTAGTATATATAATAATTGTGAGGGTCCACTAGTGTATGTTCAAGACACTAGTTCCACTTCCTCTTCTCTCTCTCTCTCTCTCTCCTTTTCTCATATCAAAACTTTAATTTACTTTATATGGTATCAAAGCATATGATCCATGAACTAGGTTTCCCTCTTTTCTTTTTGTCCTTCTCGTCTATTTTTCTTTCCTTCTTTGTGGTGAGAAATAGTAACTTAGGGCCTGGTCGTGAAACCCTAGGTTTTATCTATTTTTTCTTTATCTTTTGTGGTGGATCCTACTACTACCTATACTGTGTGTGGATATGCACGAGGTTATTCATGCAGATTTGAAGGGATAACCTTGGCCTCCATGTGTGTATGTGCATGCTACATATGAGAAGTTGTTGTAGCATGGTGTATTTTGTCTCCAAGGCAATAGAAAAGTTCATGTAAGTTGTCGTGACACGTTTCTCGATGTTGTAGTTACACGTTTCGTGGGGGATGCATATGACACATTTCCCAAGGCTGGATTGACACGTTTACCGAGGTCCACCGTGAGTAAATTGCATGTATCAGTTTCTCTCCCGGGTTTTCCAGAGCAAATTGCATGTGTTCATATTTCTCTGCCAGGCTCTCTAGAGAAAATCGTATGTGTTCATATTTCGATCCCAAGCTCTCCAAAGTATATCGCAGGTATCCAAGGAGAATTGTTGGCTTTCGAAACTGAGTATAGTTATTAGGGACTTGGTAGCTAGTGTTGAAATCTAAAACTAGTTTGTTGTATTCTTCTAAGATACTTATGTTTGATATGACTTCTATTAAACTCAATGGGAGTAACTATATATCTTGATCTAAATCTTTATAAATTTTCCTCACAGCTGGAGGCAACTCAGTTATTTGACTACAGAAAACCTCCTGGGGGGGTCAGTAATTATGAAGAGTCGACTCAGGAAAATGCTCAGATCATGACTTGGTTGTGGAACAGTATGGATCCACAAATCAGTGTAAATGTGATGTTTTTGGACACAGTAAAAGAAACATGGGAGACAGTTCGAGATATGTATTCTGGTTTTTAGAAATTTTCATGTGTATTGTTTCAGGAATTTTTTACTCTGCAGCAAGGTGATAATAGTCTTGGTGAATATTATGTCTGCATGTAGGGAATAATTGATGAGCCGAATGTATATTAGCCTATTACTACTGATCCGGATATCCAACGAAGACAACAAGGGGAGTATCAAGTTACAAAGTTTCTTTTTGGCCTAAAGACTGAATTTGCGCATGTGCGAGCTCAAATTCTCAGTAGCAAAGAGGTCCCATCATTGACAAAAGTTTAGTCTCGCCTTCAGCGGGTCTCCCTCTGTGCCACTAGTGCCACAGTAACTAATAATTCCACCCTTGTAGCTTTAGGTAATTTTCCCCTGGGGGAGAAGCACCTTTAAACTCAAAGGGAGGTCACAGTAGAGGACATGGTACTCGTAAGTGTAATCGTTGCGGTCGTGATGGTCATCCCTCTGATACCTATTGGAATCTACATGGGGAACCAACATGGGGCAATTAGGCTTCTACTGTAAGTGTTGAGGCTAATACTCAAGACTATACGGCCTCTCCATTGCCTACCATGTCTGCTAATATTTCTATTTCCCGAGAGGAATATGAGAGGAAAGCCCAACAGTCCGTTGCTTCCTCCAACCAACAGTTCATTGCTTCCTCCAGCTCTACTGCCATCTTGGTTCAGTCAGGTATATCTTGTGTTAATTCTATTAGTGCTTCATGGATTATTGATTCTGGTGCCTCAGACAATATGGCTGGAACCCCAGGTGTTTTCTTCCCTCACTCCATCTAGCTCCACTCAGTTTCTTGCTCTTGCCGATAGCACTGCATCTAAAGTGTCCGACATTGGTACTGCACATCCTCATTTCTCTTTTTCATTTATGGAGGTTACAATCATGATGCAAGGCGGCACAGGATAAATAAGGTATCACAAAAGATGAACCTAATTCAAGGATACCATGGAAACTAGAGGTAAGGCTTTACTCTATAACCATGTAAAAGGAATTGAACAATGAATTGAAGAAATATGCCAAATCATACGAATCAGAAGTCCTAATTCTTCCGTATAGTACTAGTACCTGTCTCGTGGTCACCTTTTAAATATTTAAAGTTTATAAACAGCATTTTCCAAGTGGTGACAACTTGGTCTAAGGTGATTATACCTATTAAATAATAACAAAAAATGGCTGCTTAGCTTCAAAACCACTTCAGTGAGTAGGTTAGCAATAAGATCATAAACTGTCAGTTCTAATTATCAAAATAATGTGATCGTGACCATGTGTCTGCATGCTCACAAGGATGAACTTCATGCTGGTTTTTACAAGATGCAATGAACAATGCCAAATTTGCTCCAACATCTTAATTGTGGTTTGAATAATAGTACAATACATAACAAGTTACTTACAGAAATGCAAGGCGTAGTATCTAGATAGTAAGTCAGTAACATTGAACAAACGTAAAATATCATAGAAGTTATGAAGGAGATATTCGCAATATAATACATTGAACAGTAACTATAATTAAATTTGTACCGTTCTTCCAAGTTCCAACAGACGGAGAATCAACTACAGATAATGATGATTTGTGTTGGAATTCTTTTCCCCCCCTCTGTATTTGTTCTGTTCCTTAATATAATTTCCTTCGCTCTATCGATCGAAAAAAAAGGAGTGGGAGAGGGTAGACAACTTATGGAGGTTACAATCACGATGCAAGGTGGCTCAGGATAAATAAGGTATCACAGAAGATGAACCTAATTGAATGATACCATGGAAAATAGAGGTAAGGCTTTACTCTATAACCATGTAAAATGTATTCAACTATGAATTGAAGAAATATGTCATTATCTTTGTAGACTTTGAGAACTAGAAGGCTACAACACAATTAATGAATTAGACATGAAAATAACAACAACAGCAAAAGCTCAGTTTCCAACAGTGAGTTCACATAATTAACTTTGATCCTATCGTCATCATCAGGACCTTTTTCCCAACTACTTGAGCCGTATATGCATTTTATATTGCTGACAGAGAATCATATGAATCAGAAGAGTCCTAATTCTTCCGTCTGGTGCCAGTCCACTGGTCATCCTTTAAATATTTAAAGTTGATAAACAGCATTTTCCAAGTGGTGACAACTTCGTCTAAGGTGATGATACCCATTAAATAAATAAAAATGGTTGCTTAGCTTCAAAACCACTTCAGTGAGTAGTTAGCAATAAGATAAAAAATGGTCAATTCTAACTATCAAAATAATGTGACATGTATTGATTGTGACCATGTGTCTGCATGCTCACAAGTTACAAGGATGAACTTCATGCTGGTTTTTACAAGATTCAATGAACAATGCCAAATTTGCTCCAACATTGTGATTTGGTTTGCATAATAGTACAATACCATAACAGGTTACTTACAGAAATGCAAGGAGTAATATCTAGATAGTAAGACGGTAACATTGAACAAACATAAAATATCATAGAAGTAATGAAGGAGATATTCACAATATAACACATTGTACAGTAACAATAATTAAATTTTACCGTTCTTCCAACAGATGGAGAATCAACTACAGATAACGATGATTTTTGAAATATATGGTTTTCTCCATCCAAAAATTCTTGATGATCAACAGCTTCATCACATTCAATTTCCAGAGCAGATCCCTCAATGTTGGAAGAAACTGCAGTAAGAAGAAGGTACTATTAAAGAATACGAAACCTACCAGGAAGCATTGTTCCCTCTAAAATTGAAAGTTAAGTTGTAATAGTAGTTAAAAATGCATATAATGAAACATAAAGTGTTGAATGTGAGAGATATTAAATCTTTCAAAGAAGAAAGATGCACTAGATGAACAGATTGAAATAGGAATAACAACAAAACCAAGAAAACCAGATACCCAGTGATATAATCCTTTATAATGCCAATTAAACTGCAAAGCTAGAGTGTAGCTTCTTACCATCCTGAAGATTTTGAATAGAAGTCCCCAAGTCTGCTGCTTGCTGAGATATTCCGACATGAGAGCAAGAGTTCTTGGATATTTTACTTGACTTGCAGCACATACGTAGACCATTTCTTTCTCTTGAACAACCCATGCTTGATTTGGTCTTCATTTTTAACGCTGGCATTATTTATGCTTGGGAAATGTATCTGAGTCTTAATTTAGAAGTGTTGCTTGCAAAAGAAGACCTCTGTACACTTTTCCATCCAAATCTGCAGTAGGTGTTTCTTCTAAGTAAACAATATAAGGAGAAGCCATGAATTATAGACAAAAAAAAAAAAAAAGAGAGAGCTATTTCAAACAAAGTAACTTGTGCATCAGTAATCTAAATAGCATCTTTAGTATAAATAAAAAAAAAAAAAAAAAAGGAAGTTCAGTAAATCAAAAGACAAAGTTTGAGAACTATGAGCGTGTGTAAATTGAATTAAACCAAGACAATGACGATACAAATCGAAACAAACCCCTGATGCATCATACCAATCACCTCCAAGACCAAGACATCTTACTCAATCCGTGATGAAACAATACGTTATACAATGTGCATAGGATCATCACATATAGCAGGCACCAGTTGATTGATTAGTGGGCCTTTACAGTGGACACTTTTTGATCACTAACTTCATTTTGTTTCCCTATATCTAAGAATTGCTTCAATTCTATTCGGGAGGTTATGGGATTCTGTTGGAGTGTAAATAATTTAATTTATCTAACCATTAGAGCTCGTGTCATTATGGGAAGTATCAAATTGAATTCTACAAAGAACCTCATCCCAATGGAAAAACTGTAAGAAGTTCAAATAAACCTGGGAAATTATTTGGAAATTTTCAAAATTCCAATCAATAGCTTCTCATGTAAAAATAGTTTTGAAATTAAAGTATTATTTATCAAAATGCCTCTTTGCAAAAACTCTTTTTTCTTGAAAATTTGATTTTGTTCAAAATTATATGGGAATCATGTGATTACTCCACAAGTTTGAAGATTAGTTGACCAAGTCATCGTGAGAGGGTGAGACTCATGGAGTACGATTGCCCAGGTGTTCAAAACCACTTGTTTAAGAGGAAGAGCAATATAAAAGTGGAAGTTTGAGTAAACTTAGGTTGAAGGATCTAAGATTTTGTGTAAACCAACAAAGAGGTCTCCCCTCATTCCAATTGTCTAAGAGTTTCTTAGGTTAGATAAAACCGTCCAAGGTTTGGATCAAAAAGGCATGGGTGAGATCTCAAACTTCAATCAAGAGATTTTCAATTTTTTTTTATAAGAGATTTTCGATTTCAAAAATTATAAAGGTATGTTTTGCTTATTCTATAACGAAAAGCATAAATTCTTGTTATTTCTTGGGTGTAGATAATGCATTTAAATGCCCTCCAGTAAGGCACCACCATCGAATCACGTCGCATGCATTCGGTGAATTGACGGCCACATCGGATGGCCACTCATTAACAAATAATTCATGTCATACCAATGTCAAACCCTGAGGATCATAGAGGAATAGAAGATTTGGTGGCCAAGATAGGTCATAGGACCCCCATTACAAACATTCCCATATGGTTTGCTCAAGAATCCAAGGAAAATGATTTGGGATGGTGAAGGAGCCCCGCGAGACTTGGACCAACAACCCAAGGGTCCAGTGCATGTGGCACCACATGGGGTTTTTTAGACTTCCTTAAACTCCTTGGCAAATCGGAAGGGGATCGTGACCATTAGGTAACATCTTGGAGGGAAACAAGACATTGATATTACAACCCTTGTGAAATAAAAAGTGCCATTTCTAATACTAAACACTCACTCTCCGAATAGACAAGGAATGGGGGATGATGTCATCGACAATGCCAAGTTCACCATTCCAACCTATACACCATGTCAAAGTTTAGAATACGATATGGCATGCAGTTTATTTAAGTAACATGCCTATGAGGAGCTCTCCAATCTGGACATCCTGGTAGTATGCTCGCTAGTAAATAACTCCCTCAACTGATCCTCTGTCATCTGAAGAATGGGATTATGGGAGGAAAACTGAGTGCGTTGTGGTGGAACAAGTGCAGTGGGAGGAATTGGAGCCTGGTCACTACACATGGGGGTGGAGGATAAGCGCACACTCTTTTGTGAGGGCCTACCATGTAGACACCAACAAGTATCACGACTCACGAGTATGGTATCAGAGCTTCCGAGCATGGTTACTCATTGAATACTTGTACGATTAACAAAGACCAGGACCGTTAACCGGGAAGTCGAACTCTTTATTTTGGTATTAGTCTTTCATCCATTGACCACATCATTTGCTAACGTCAGCAAGCCGTGCGACTGAGTACAGTAGGCCTTACAGCCACCTTGGTCGAGGAAAGGTACCTCTTGTGTCGTTTTTGCCCCTCGTATTTTATGGTGAATTTCTATTAGTTAGGAGTTCTCGTTGGTGATTTGAGGCTTCCAAACTTGTCCTATAAATGAAAATACTTATTGTTGGAATTGAGTTTTTCCAGGGTTTAATCTATATTAGTGTTTGTTGTTTTGGACCAAGAACCACTGCTCTTAAATCGTTTTTTATTGCTCTTTCTAAAGGTATATGGCACTATTTGAGATTCCCTGTAATGAAGATGCCATGATCTTCGTTTATGGCCTGGTTTACCCTTCTTACAAGGCATTTCCTTGTATTTTTTTTTCTTGTCCGATTTGCATTCAGACCTAATTTTAGAGGTTGCTTGGACTTCTAATCCCTATTTGGATGACTTACAAGACCTAAGTGTATTGGATGTTGTTGGAATTGGTTGTTACGAAGAATGGATGCCTTAAAGGTGTTATCGTTTACTTTGGGAAGAATTTGAGGTGGCTCTAGGCCAGCGAGTTAATCTCTCAAAGAGCGAGATGTTCGGAATAGGAGAAGTTCCAAACTTGAGGGGTTTGGCGATCAATTTGGGGTGCAGGGTTGGTACACTGCCCAATAAATATCTTGGGCTGCCTTTGGGAGCCAGGTAAGGATAAATCCATATGGAGTCCGGTTTTGGAGAGATTTGGGAAGAGATTAGCTGGTTAGAAGAGGAGGTACCTATCCAAGGGAGGTAAGATTACTCTGATTAAGAGCACTCTTTCAAGCCTTCCTATTCATTATCTCTCTCTGTTTTCTATTCCGGTTAGTGTTGCCTATAGAATGGAAAAATTTATGAGAGATTTCTTGTGGAATGGTAAGTGGACACCCATAAGTTTCCTCTTATAGAGTGGGATAAGATCTACATGCCTAAAGAGGTTGGAGGCTTAGGCTTTCGGCATCTCAAAGACATGAATGTGGCTCTCCTTGGGAAGTGGTTGTGGAGACTTGGGGAAGAATAGCAGAGTATATGGCGCGATGTGATAGGTAGTAAGTTTGGTTGGACGGCCAGCCGGTGCTCTCTTCTTACGGTGTTAGCATGTGGAGGGGCATCGTCTGCACCCGAGAAAATTTGGAAGGGGCATTCTCTTCAAGGTGGGAGGGGATAGAGTGCACTTTTGGTAAGATCCATGTTGTGGGGATGAGCTGCTCCAAACCATGTTCCCTATTTTGTATTGTTTATCTGACCGGCAAGGGGCCACAGTTCATTAGTGTGTAGAGAGTCGTGACGGGGTGGTATCTTGGAACTTTGGTTTTCGTAGAAACTTTAAGGATTGGGAGTTGGGTTGTCTAGCTGCTCTTCTACTTCGGGTGGACGAGACTTCGACGTTGAACTTGGGGGAAGACAGGAGAGTCTGGAGGTGAGAATCTAAGGGCATATTTTCTGAGCTCTTTCTTTGAGCATTGTTCTCAAGCAAGCCAGGAGTTCCCTCCAGGTTCTATAATTTGGGGGGGCCCTACTCCCTCGAAAGTAAAGTTCTTTGCTTAGATAGCCAGTCTTGACAAAATTTGATGGTGGATCACTTGCTCAAAAGGGGGATGAGATTGATGAATAGATGTGTTTTGTGCAAGTCTTGTGTTGAATCAGTTGACCATGTGCAAATTCATTGTCGGTATACCTTTGAGGTGTGGCAAGCCTTCTTCTCCCTCTTCGGTGTTGATTTTGTAGTCCCTGAGCACATGGGAGATTTGTTGCCTCCGTTGTTTTCTCTTTTGGGAAAGGGCGGATTCTTTGGAGAATTCTTCATTCGCTTTGATGTGGGCAGTCTAGAAAGAAAGGAACTCTTGGATTTTTGAAGGGATAGAAGCTTTTGTTCCTGAGTTGATCCTAAGAGTCAAAGCTTTGTTGTTTCTTTGGTCCTCCGTATGCACAGAGTTTAAAGGTTGTTTCTTTGACTCAGTTGTATTTAGATGGGATAAAATTTTAGGATCCCTCTCATGATGTTTAGAGAGTGGGATTTGTAATGCCAGGACATTTTCACACCTGGCTTGAGTGGGGCAGCCTGCATAAATGGGGCACACTTGGGGTGGGGTGGCCCATGTGATATGGGCCCATGAGAAGTCGTGTCGACTGAGAACCTAGATCAGGGCTATGAGATAAAGGGATTTAATCTCACGCCCCCATAAGACGCTGCTTTTGGGAGCATTGGTTAAATGTCCTGTGTCAACTTGGTATCAGAGTGGGAGGTCTCGTGTTCGAGTCTCCTCACCAAGGGTAATTAATGCAGGGGCATTTTCACACCGGGCTTGAGTGGGGCAGCCTACGTAAATGGGGCACATTCAGGGTAGGGTGGCCAGTGTGATATGGACCCAAGAGGTGTCGTGTCGACCGAGAACCTGGATCGGGGCTATGAGATAAAGTGATTTAATCTCATGCCCCCATTAGTCGCTACTTATGAGAGTATTGGTTAAATGTCCTGCGCCAATCTGCCTCATTTTTTGTTTTTCTTTGGGATTCGTCCATTTTCAAAAAAAAAAAGATTTGTTGATATTTGGTGTGAAATGGGTGAACCGCTGAAGAGACTTCCTCCCATTCTACATTGGATTCCGACATCGACCAGACCCATATTTTTCTCTCAATGGGACCAATCCTCTTCAAATTACTACATTCTAGTTGAATGACAACAATTATTTGGCGCAATCTCAATCTATTAAAATATTCCCTGCTTCTCATCAATTAATGGACTATACTAATGGCAAAGTGACTATAACTCCAGAGGATGATGTCCAGTTCAAGGAGTGGGAGGCGACTAATAGCACAGTTTTGGGGTGGCTCTTGTACTCTATGGAGTAGCATGTGAGTAATGGTATGTGGAAGTGATAGAAAACAAAGGAAGAATGGATATTGTCACTCAGACCTACTCTTGTCAGGATAATGTGGCCCACATATACCAACTTCACCGATAGATAGCTCTAATACCATATGGAATTTGGAGAAGAAAGAGAAATTGGAAGAAAGGGGGAGAGGGCGCAGAGGAAAGGTCTTCTCTGTCGTAATATTATTAATATGGAGACGTAAAATTTCATAAATTGCCCTTGATGGGCTAAGACAATAAGATTGATAAGATTAACCCAACATATATCATATATCCCAAACACAAAATATATATATATACCAATGACGTCCCTAACCCTCCGACAACACCCATGCTTGTACCAACACCTTTCTAACAACTCCTATGTATGCATATAAATACACAATACACCCCTTCTCCTCTTAAAAAGGGGGACTTTTCGGAGAACTTGGATCATACATCTTGAATATTTCACTGCCACACTTAGTCTCTCCGCCCTAGTCTTTGTTATCAGATACGTAGAAATACGTATTTATCTTGTATAGGGGTAGTTCTGTAAATACCTCTTATGAGGGGTATATTTGTCCTTTTTATGTAACCCTTTATATAAATAAGATTTATGGGGTCATTGTGTATTAATCACAATAGACATCCATTTTCTCTCTCTCTTCTCTACTCTATTCCCTCTTCAACAAACCTAACCCTAACCCTAATTCTTAGAATTCAACTTTGTATCAGAGCCATCCGCCGCCGAGGCTTGCCGGAGCATTCTTGGAGACAAACCAGGAGCAATCTGACGCCTGTTGACGTCATTTGACCGTACGGCTGATGTCATCAGCCATATGGACACGAAAATCGAGGTCGGCTGAAACTTCTCCACTTGGTAGAGATCTTTTTTTCCCGTTTTTTGGTTATTTTTGGGGAATTTTTAAGAGTCATTTGGGCTATTTTTTGGATGATATTCGTGAATTTTTCGAAAAAATCAATTTGTAAACCAGCTTGATTTCCGACCCAAAAATGAACTTTTTCGAGGGGTTTGTTGCTTCGATCTAGTCCCCCCCAATCTGAAGAACATGTGGATACCTTCTTTTCTAGATTTCATTGAGTATTGAAACCTGTGGGAGGTTTTCTCTCCCCTCTAGTTACCGCTGGTGGCTTTTTTCCTCTGATAGGACCTTCGGTTTGGTCCAACAGTCCCTCCAATCACCTCCAAACTTCTTCTTCAGCAGTTTGTTAGCCATGGGAAGGTCCCTTGCATCTCCACGCTACATACCTTCCTTATTCGACCCCTTATTTCCCAAATTTGAGGTTAATTTGGGTGTTTATTGACTCCCTTCTTTTTAGTTCTTCCTTTGTCACTTGGGAGACTTCTTGAGTCCTAAAATGCCTATTAGGACCTATTCAGATATTTGTTTGCTCTTTATGTGGTGATTTAGCCTTATCCAGATCTCGATTTGATCTTTAATCTATTACTTCGATAATTTCTTTGGCCGTAATTCCTCATGGCAGATCCACCGCCTCCCGTGGTTCCTCCACCTTCCTTGGTTTCTCCATCCAGGTCAAACGTGAGTGCAGAAGTTCCCTCCAGTGGAATTGGAGGCCCTATAGTGCAGCACGTAGCCTATGAGAACCCAAGTTTGCAAATCACCTCAGTGAATTTAGATGGCAAGAACTACTTACGCTGGGCCCAGGCTGCACAGTTGTTCATTGGGGGCCGTGGGAAACTTGGCCACACTACGGGAGATTCGGTTGAGCCACCCAGATCTGATCCCTCTTATCGACAGTAGCAGACAGATGATTTTACTGTCATGTCATGGCTCCTCAACTCTATGGAGCCTGATATCAATGAGAGTTTCTTATTCATGCGCACAGCGCAAGAGATTTGGGAGATCACTGAGAAGACCTATTCGCAGCAGCAGAACGATGGACGAGCATTTCAGCTACGACAGACTATCTCCCACTTCCGGCAAGGGGAGAAGTTTCTTTCTCAGTACTATACTGCTCTTCGTACCTTGTGGCAAGAGCTTGATCATTATTACTCATATCAGCCTCTCAATCCCACAGAGATTGCCTCCTTTCATCGATATATAGAGAAGGGCCGGATCTTTGATTTTCTTTCTGGCCTCAATCCATCTTATGAGCTGGCTCGTGTTCAGATCTTGAGTGGTAGGGTGGATCTTCCCTCTCTCAGTGAGGTGTACGCCTATCTTCAGAGTGAAGAGAGTAGGCGGATATCTTTTTAGAGTGAGCATCTCCTTCCAGAGCGATTAGTGCTAGCTGCCTCACCTGCTTATCAGCCTCAGCAGTCACAGCAGCCTCAGAGAGGCTCATCTTATCAGACTTCTGTCTCAGCTCCATCCTATGCTCCTACTGGACCTTCTTCTGGGAAGTCCTTAACTAGAGAGAGGCCCAAGTGCGATTTCTGTGGCAAGTTAGGGCATGTGCGTGCCAAATGTTGGAAGTTACATGGTCGCCCTAGCCAGCCAGGGTCTTCTGGTGCTCATACAGTCAGTGTGGATACTTTGGGTTTAGCTCCTCCTGGACAGTCTCTGACTATCTCTCCGACTGGTGGTATCTCAGCCACAGAGCTTGCAGGCCTTCGACGATTGCTTCAACAGCTGGATGGTCCTTCTGTCACATCGTCCACCTCCTTTGCCCAGTCAGGTAACCCTAAACCTGCTCATCATGTGTCTCTTCCATTGTCCAGTCCCACTTGGATCATTGATTCTGGGGCTTCAGAACACATGACGGGCATGTCTTCTTTATTTTCCAATTATACTATCTGTTCTAGCCGTGATAAGGTGAAGACAGCTGATGGGACCTTATCTTCTATGTCTGGGAAAGGGAATATCATTCTCTCTCTCCAATTGCTTCTTTCATCTGTATTGCATGTTCCCAGATTTACTTCTAACCTACTTTCTGTTAGTGCTTTGACTAAAACCCTAAACTGCAGTGTCACTTTTTCCCCTACTTCTTGTGTCTTTCAGGACCTAGAGACGAGGAGGACGATTGGCACTGGACATGAAGCTAATTGCCTTTACCTTCTGGATGGACACCTTCCTGAACCTACAGCACTACAGTCTTCTGCTAGTAGTAGTAGTAGTAGGATAAATGTTGTTTTGAACTGGCATGCTCGTCTGGGGCATGTCTCTTTTCAGTATTTGAAACTTTTATGTCCTAGTTTGTTTACTTCTGTTTCTTTTTCTGCTTTACATGTGAGACATGTGAGCTCTCCAAGCATTGTAGATCAAATTATCCCTCCAGAGGTAATTGAAGTTCTACTTGTTTTGACATTGTGCATTCTGATGTATGGGGACCTTCCCCAACTACTTCTATCTTTGGCTTCCGCTACTTCATTTCCTTTGTTGATGATCATACTAGGTGTACATGGGTTTATCTCATGAAAACCAAGGATGAAGCTCATTCCATCTTTCAGGGTTTTCATAAGATGATCCAAACCCAGTATGGTATCTCCATCAAGGTTCTTCGTACTGACCAGGGTGGAGAATATATGTTTGGGGGCCTTCAACACTACCTTCTTGACCATGGGATTTATCATCAAAATTCTTGTAGCTACACCCCTCAACAGAATGGTGTAGCTGAAAGAAAAATGCGACATTTGACTGAGATAGCTAGATCTCTTTTGATCGGCTCTCATGTCCCCAAGACCTATTGGTCAGATGTGTTAACGGCTGCCTACTTGAGTAACAGAATACCCTCTCGTGTTCTCAATTTTAAATCTCCTCTTCAGGTTCTTTCCCCTGATTCTCCTCTTTTCTCTGTTCCTCCTCGCATCTTTGGGTGTGTATGTTATGTACATATCTTTGGTCCTCATCGCACCAAACTAGATCCCAAAGCACTCAAGTGTGTCTTTCTCGGTTACTCCTCTACCCATAAAGGGTACAAGTGTTACCATCCCTCCTCTGGGAAGAAGTTTGTATGCATGGATGTTACCTTCCGTGAGGAGCTTTCTTTTTTCTCTCCCACCTCTCTTCAGGGGGAGAGTAGTAATGAAGAGAGGTGGAATGTTCATCTTCCTGCTATAGCCCTATCCATCCTCTAGAGTTTGAGAGGCCTCCACCCACTCATACTACTACTAGTGTGATTGATAGTGCTCCTGGAGCTCAGAAGGAGCTCAAAGTCTATAGCATAAGGGCGACAATCACAGCTAATCCAGGACCAGTGGTTCCTTCCTCGAATCCAGGTAATCCTCCATCTCTCCCTATACCTGTCATTCCCTTGTCTACTGATGATTTTGATCTTCCTATTGCTATTAGAAAGGCATCAGAAGTTGTACTCAACATCTTTTGAGCAACTTCGTTTCTTATGATGCCTTGTCACCTTCATACAGAGCCTTTATCACATCAGTTTCCACCATTCCCACTCCCTCTTCCGTGGCAGAAGGGTTAGCACACCCTAGATGGAAAGCTGCTATGGTAGAAGAAATGAAGGCGCTAGATAAGAACAAAACTTGGGAGCTTGTTGACTTGCCAAGAGGCAAGAAGCCGGTTGGATGCAGATGGGTGTTCACAGTGAAGTACAAGGCCGATGGGTCAGTAGAGAAGTACAAGGCCAGACTGGTTGCCAAAGGGTACACTCAGACCTACGGGATTGACTATGTGGAGACCTTTGCACCTGTAGCAAAGATGAACTCCATCAGGGTTTTGTTGTCTGTAGCAGCAAACCAAGCATGACCTTTGCATCAGCTGGATGTGAAGAATGCGTTCCTTCATGGTGATCTACATGAAGAGGTCTATATGGTACCTCCTTCAGGGTTCACTCCCCCAAAGGGTAGCAGCAAGGTGTGTCGTCTGAGGAAAGCCCTCTATGGGCTTAAGCAATCCCCCAGAGCTTGGTTTGAGAGGTTCACTCTAGCAGTGAAGAAATTGGGATATACTCAAAGCCAAGCCGATCACACCCTATTTGTGAAGCACCTAGGGAAGAGCCTACGGCCCTCACCGTCTATGTTGACGATATCATTCTGACAGGGAATGATGCAGAGGAGGTGATCAAGCTAAAGGATCATCTAGCAGGCGAGTTTGAGACCAAAGATCTGGGACTCCTCAAGTACTTTCTTGGCATAGAAGTTGCAAGATCCAGCCAAGGGATCTTCATCTCACAAAGGAAGTACGTCCTAGATCTATTGAAGGACTCTGGCAAGATGGAAGCTAAGCCAGTGGAGACCCCCATAGAGCAGAATCACCAGCTGGCCGACTCGAGCAGTATACCTTTACAGGATGTGGGGAGCTTCTAGAGATTGGTTGGAAAGTTGATCTACCTCTCCTTGACTCATCCAGACATTGCCTATGCAGTCAGTGTTATCAGTCAGTACATGCATTCTCCTATGGAGATTCACTTAGAGGCAGCTCACAGGATATTGAGATACCTCAAGTCTGCCCCTGGCCGAGGCCTCCTTTTTCAGAAGAATGGCCACATGAGAGTAGAGTCATATACTGATGCAGACTGGGCTGGTGCCAAGGATGACAGGAGATCTACCTCAGGCTATTGCACCTTTGTGAAAGGCAATCTAGTTACCTGGAGGAGCAAGAAGCAACCAGTAGTTGCCAGATCCAGTGCAGAGGCAGAATTTAGGGCAATGGCCCATAGCTTGTGTGAGATACTCTGGCTGAAGATGTTGGTGGCTGAACTTGGCTTTCCAGTCTTGGGACCTATGAGCTTGTACTGTGACAACAAGGCGGCTATCAGCATTGCTCACAATCCAGTGCAACATGATCGGGCCAAGCACATTGAAGTGGATCGCCACTTCATTCAGGAGAAGATTGTATCTGGGGAGGTTTGTACCCCCTTTGTGAAGATAGATGAGCAAGTAGCAGATGTCTTCACCAAAGGAGTTCCTAGTTGGCAACTTCATAGATGTTTATGCAAGTTAGGCATGAAAGATATCTATGCGCCAACTTGAGGGGGAGTGTTATCAGATACGTAGAAATACGTATTTATCTTGTATAGGGGTAGTTCTGTAAATACCTCTTATGAGAGGTATACTTGTCCTTTTTATGTAACCCTTTATATAAATAAGATTTATGGGGTCATTGTGTATTAATCACAATAGACATCCCTTTTCTCTCTCTCTCTTCTCTACTCTATTCCCTCTTCTACAAACCTAACCCTAACCCTAATTGTTAGAATTCAACTGTCTTCTCCTCCTAGCCTCGCCAAGTCTCTCTCCCTTCTCTCCCCTATCTCCAAAGATAACGACAATTGAACGGCCAGCGACCTAGTTTAGGTGATTGCCAAAGAATCTCACCAATCTACGTATGTCCAAGTCATTGTCATTTTTTTATGAGTACACATTTAAAAAGAGGGTAAGAACGCATATTTACAACATTCAAGGTTAAAGAGGAGACCACCTCTTTAACCAAATAAAAAGGTAACAAATCTTTGCACGTGTCATCAATAAACTCTTTATTTTGTTGTACCTGCCATATTGAACCTCTTCACAAGTCTAGTAGATCTACGATCTACATGAAACATATTCCCAAGAGAACAAAATACCCAACAATCTTGCCTACTTGTCCAGGGAACAACAGTCAGTTGCAAGGCAGCAGAGGTGAGTGTGGATATGCGAGTGAGAGTGAGCTTGAGGTAAGGAACAATGGTGAGTTGAATGGTGGCTGGACTTGAACCCGCGACCTCATGGCTGCGGAACAATATAACGATTTGACCTACGGATCAAGCCCAAAAGGCATATCATTGAGAGTCAATCGCCTCATAGTTGCATTAGTCACCTTGATGTACATCTCCCTCCTAGCTTTTTCAGGACATAGAGGTACTATGAATCAGCACTCAATGCTTTCCCAAGCATCTTCCTTTGGTTCATATGCCTAGTAAACCTATCTATTACTTACATTTGTAGATGTTTTAGTCCTCAGGAGATTCCATGACCACATGTTTACGCTTTCCCTTCAATTCTTCATACGATACATATACATCAATCGAAAATTTCTGAAGAAAAGGAACCACTTAGGAATGACAAAGAAAATCGAAAGAATGGCAAACCGTTTCTTCTGTTTGAGAAGTTATTGTCACAAGCTCTACCAATTCATACCTTTATCCTACCAGACCTTTCACCATATGATGTAAAATTTAGAATCTGCCTGGAATAGTTTATTAACATACAACACTTGCGAAACTATAACCCAAGTCACATGGCCCGCAAATAAAATTACAAACCCATTAACGAACAATTATCGAAGAAAAAAAAATACATGAACCCAAGTAATTCAAGCAGGAAAACGCCCAGAGAACGAAAATTAACCAAACATACTTCAAAAAAACACACACACAGACACACACAAAACCCAAAATAATCAAAGCCTCACTAAGAGATGAAAGAAACCAACGAACCAGCAGCCATCTCCTTATAATTAGGAACAAAATCACGAGCATATCACAAAAGAATCAAAATTTTGAAGTAAACGCCCAAAAATCTAAGTCAACCAGCCAATTTCTATCGAAAATATTATCGATCATCAAAAACCCAAAACACAAAAACAAAATATTGCACAAAACCCAATTTAAAAAACCCGAATTAGAACCAACAAACACACATACAAACCCAATAAACAACAATCAGAAGCCATAAATGAAAAACCAGGGCTACATGTATGCTTAAGGAATCAATTAACCATCAGAGGAAGACGAAGAGAACAACAGTGATAGAGATTTAACAGCTGAGAAAGCTAACAACCAACGAATTTCAGAAGCATCTTCAATTACCTGCAGCAACAACCCGCCTAGTCCTCTCTCTCTCTCTCTCTCTCCGTCCGAGCTGAGACTGAGAGGAAGAAAGGGTCAGGAGGAGGTATGTGACGTATGTCGACGTCCCAAATATTCCACGAACGGCTTGGATTCAATCTCCTCTAATTATTAGTTTACCGATAGAATTCTGACATGTGGAATATTCTGTCCAACTCAGCAAGACTCGTCGACACGTGCGGGATTGCGGAAATAGAGGAATTTTCTAAGTTAGTTAGAGTAGAACTGTAGAACTGTGCTGACCGGAGGCGGTCAACAAAGTTACTTATCGCCTACTATATTAGCCACGTGGCATATTCTTAGAGATTTCTGACCTTATGGATGTTTGTTGATCAACATACCTACCAAAAATTAGCCTGATTAGTGATTTCTAAGAGTTGGATTGGAGTCCTTTTCAGGGGTTGATTTTTAACCGTGAATTTTGAGTGTTATTGACTATTATTGGAGGTACAAACTACAAAGATCCAAAGGCCTGAAATTACTAATCATGCTGATTTTCGGTCTGTAGGTCGACCTAGGGATTGGTCAAACATCCATACGGTCAGTGTCTTCTAGGAGTTGCACGTGGCTAATATTGTGGCCGGACCGGCGGCTGTCAGCAAAGTTCTATTCGAGAGTTGAGACTTGAGAAGCTGCCCGAGAAACTCAATTGTCGACGACTTGTCATTGTCAGTTGACTTCTGTGGGTCCGTTCTCTCCATGTTTCCTCCGGGTTTCGTCCGACTTCAAAGTTCCGAGTCTTCCGACTGCCTATGAACAGTAGGGACAGGAAAGGCCCACTGAACCGTCAATCTGGACCGACCATCTCTCGCATGAGCTATTTGATACTGCCTGATCAGAATATATGGTAGTGAATAGTGCTGTTAAGATAGAAAAGGGTATATACAGTAGACGGTTGGGATCATCAGATTAATAAATTAATATTGGACTTTTGTGAATTGTCACATTGTACCGGAAAATGGAGTAAAACTTCTATCACAGCCATCTGACAGATGCTTCTGTCACAATGAAAATCATAGGCCATGTGGCACACTCGTAGTGGACGCTGACCTTATGGATGTTTGGCCAGTCTCTCAGTGGACCTCTAAACCAAAAATCAGCTTGATTAGTGTTTTCTAAGCGATTCGATTGAAGTTGTTTCATGGATTGATTGTAATGGTAAAAACTCGATCGTTATTGTGCGTTATTTGGGTGCAATGATCCAAAGGTTGTAAATCACTAATCAGGCTGATTTTTGGTTTCGAGGTCCACTGAAGGACTGGCCAAACATCCATACGGCCAGAGTCCAATAAGATTGTGCCATGTGTCCTGTCAAGAACGCTGTGATAGAAGTTTTACTCACCCTTCTCAGCATGATTTGTCAAATGCTATTTTAGAAAAAGTGGTTCTCAACCTTTATTTCTAACACTTCTGCAGAAGTGCTTTTCCCCGCGCTTCTGCAAAGCATTCCCAAACAGGACCATAGTCCTTTAGGTTTTTATGTGGGAATCGAATCAATCCAATGGCTTAGACTTAAGAGGAACGTCATCCTGCGGGTGGCAACACAGCTCTATTGTACAGTCACCATAATTAGCAATTCGTGTGGCAAAAAATACTGTACGAGAAAAGTTCGGCATTACAAAATACTAAAGGGTCGGGCTCCAGTTTATAGGACATAATACAAGCCACGTGGCACACTCTTAGAGGACTACGACCATATGGATGTTTGGCCAATCCCGAGTTGGACCTAGAAAACAAAAATCAGCCTGATTAGCGATTTCTAGGCGCTAGATCTTGTACCTCAAATACTGCTCAAATTCCCACAGTTGAGATTAACCCATGAAAATAAGTCTAATCCAACGCCTATAAATCACTAACCAGGCTGATTTTTGGTTTGTAGGTCTACTTAAGGATTGGCCAAACATCTATACGGTCAGAGTCCTCTAAGAGTGTGCCACGTGGTTCATATTGCATCTTGTAACCGGAAACTGGCATTTTAGGGCGGTCACTAGTGCCTGAGCCAATACTGAATGTGAAAAAAGTTCACTGTATAAATTTTTTTTTAAAATTCATCAATACGCAGAATACTAAATTTGGCTTAACACGATTTGAAAACGCTGCTTTTAGTTTTTTGCCAAACGCCAAAAAATTGCTTATAACAGTCCTAGCCTCTATAAGCCAGCTCTTAGCTTAAATAGTCTACGAATATCGGAATGATTTGAATTTTTGTGAGGATGATGATCTTCTCACCGTAGAGACCATCCTCACCAAAAATTATCCCATACCAAAATTTCTAATTTATATATTGGCCAGCACCAATTTTTTTGTCAAAAATTTTGTCCCCCGATACTGACCTTCCACGTACACACACACGGTTCACATGGAGATGAGTCAAGGACTGATTTTTGGTGATGATATTCTTCTCAACATGGATATCAACCTCATAAAAAATCATCATATTCCAACATTTGTACCCTTATAAAATTTTGATTGCAAGTTGAAAAAATTTGGACCTTCCATTTTCGCCGTTAAAGTTTCTGTCAATATTTGATAGGGTTAGAAGTTTTAGAAATTTCTCATTTTTTATGTGGACGATCTCCAAGGTGAGGAGATCCCCGTCACAAAGAATCAACCCTTAACACATCTGCATGTGGTCTCCGTGATGTTATTTTATAAGACGGCGGCCAGTGTTTTAAAAACCTGAATTGATCGATTGGTTCAACTGGTGGTGAACCAGTCCCAAAATCAGTCATTATAATGTGTACGTATACCCCCAACCTATTCATGCTTTCTAAAATTACGTTCAAATCTGAAGAGCAAAAGATAAAAAAGAAAAAAAAAACAACGGAGCTTAGCATTATAACAGCTGTTATTGCTGTTACAACGGCCGTTATTTATTTATTTATACCGTTACACTTTTTTTGACTTCAGATGTGATCTGTTATAACAGCAATTATAAGTCATAGTTGTAACATTAAGGCCGTACTTGGCTTGCTGCACTGAGATGCATTTTGCACTCCAATGCAAATGTAGTGAGTTGCATTGCAATCACCACGGTTTTTAGGCTGTACATGATTGCATCCATTTTCTTAAAGAGTTTGCAAGGGTTGGAGCCACTTGCATGCCAGCTCATTTGCACACCCCCAACCAATCACTTGTAATTCCAAAACTGTGGCAAGTGGGTGCGTTGCATCTGATTTGCATTCAACCAAGCAGAGGCCTAAGTGACCGTTAAACTGTTCAACCCGATCTTCGTTTGTTACAAACAAGTTAGGGTCACAAACTCTTCTATGATGCAAACGTCTGTATCAAAAGTTCAATGCAGTGGCCCCTCTAATTGCCACGTAGTACACTCTTTCGGATCCACTGGCCCCTTGAATGTTTGGCCCACACCTTGGTGGACCTACACACCAAAAATCAGTGCTGATTGATGATTTCTAAGCCATACGATTTGAGCACTTTTTCATCATGGGCTTCGTGACCAGGCCTAATGGTTGGTTCCAAGCCCATGATGAAACGTGCTCAAAATCAATGGCTATAAATCACCAATCACACTTTTTTAGTGTGTGGTCCATCAAGGTGTTGGCCAAACATTCAGGGGTCAGTGGAGCTGAAAGAGTGCACTACGCAGCAATTTGAGAAAAAATTCCCTGGCCCCGAAGTCTCCCCACCCAAAATGTCTGACAAATACACCTTTTTAACCACTAACCAGAGGCTTAACGCGGGTTGAGTTAAGGGATTGAAGTAAGCGTCTGACATTTTGGGTGGGGGCCGGGGCCAGGGCCAGGGCCAGCGAATGTTTTCCCAGCAATTTGAGGGATTTCTACATCAAAATTTTGATACACAAGTCTGTATCATAGATTTATAATTGAACTTTGATGAGGGTCATCCGGACTCCGGATCACATTATGAACCACGTGGCAGATTCTTAAAGACCACTGACTGTTTACGTACTTAAAAGTATGCAAACATTGTCAGTACTGCTGGATGTCCCTTGAAAAATGTGTTATTTAAATATTTAAAAAAATGTATATTTTATTATTAAAAACACGTTTTTCAATGAGCATTTAATGATGGATACAGTGTTTGCATACTAGACCGACCCGACTGTATGGATGTTTGGCCCATCCCTAGATGGACTTACATACAAAAAATCAGCTTGATTAGTGATTTCAAACCTTAGGATCTGTGTACCCAAAATAGTGCTCAAATTCCACGGTTAAAAATCAACCCATGAAAACGACTCCAATCCAACTCTTAGAAATCAGTTATCAGGCTAATTTTTGGTCTGGAGGTCCACCTAAGGTTGGACCAAACATCCATTCTGTCAGCGATCTCTAAGAGTCTGCCACGTGGCTCATGTTGTGGTTCGTCATCAAAGTTATACTCGGAATCGAACGGTCCAGTCCAAATTTCCTATTCGCCGACCGTTTCGGTTTTCAAAACATTGATGATGACCTCCATGATGGTACTGCACATCTTTAGCAACAGTAATTATAGGTGGGCCCATTTGCTATAGTGGTGGAACCCACCTTTAGTAGCGGGAAGTCTGGACCGATCATTATATGCTGAGAGTATAAGGCAATAAGCTGCGTTTTTTTTTTTTTTTTTAGTTTGCAGGGCAGTCACACAACTCACAACTCTCAAGTCACAGCTTTTGATGGAGAAGCAGAAGAAGAAGCAAGTGCTTCTCTTCCACTGCGTGGAGGCTGAAGATCTTGCTCGGAAAGTCGCTGCAGAATCCGACTGTATCCAACTTCAGTCCATAAATTGGAGGTTTAGTTTTTCAATCTCTTTCAACAATTTCGACTCTCTGCTTCTTCCGTTATTTTGAAAAAAAAACATTTTAAACATTTTTTTTATCTGTGTTCACAAAAAGATGAAAATTTCTTCAATTTTTTCTTAGTTTGTTGAATATTTTCTATCTATTTGATCATTTTACTAGAACTTGGAAATGGGTTTCTGATTTTCACTTCTGGGTAGTCTCCATTCATCTTATATTTGATTTTTCACCGAGTTCTCATCTTCAACTCGCATGTTTTCCGTTTGGTTGTTCTGTTGTTATTTTGAAAATTTTCTTTCTTTCATGAAATGTATGTTTTTCCCACAGATTTTCTTGCAGAAGGAGAAATTCGTGTGTGTGTGTGTGTGTGTGTTTTTTTTCAAAAAAAATTTTGTGCGCTTCTTTCTCAAGCCCGTTTAGAAGAATACACGCAACATAGGCCTGCATTTTTGAGTTACAAGTCTTGGGTTCAATTCCTGTTTGTATCTTTGAGTTACTGATCTTGTTAAAAACACACTTACCCTTGTCGGACACGGATTCTGGTTTATTTGCATCTTTGAGTTACTGATCTTGTTAGAAACACGCTTACCCATGTCAGACACGGATTCTGGTGCAATATTTCCAAGTTCTGTTCTGTTCTGTTTTCTTTCTTTAGTTGCAAGATACTAATTTAACAATTGCCATAGATTATAAGTTAGCAACAGATATAAAATTGCATATACGCATTCCTGTGTCTAAGTAATAATACAAATTATAAGATATCTCATCACAGTATTAACTATTATCCTTAATATTACGTAAAAAACAATTACTTTGTTTCACATTATTTAAAGTATAGTGTTAAGTCCATGGATGCTTTTTTGTTAAGGTTCGGCGAATTTGACATTCCTCACCCATGTTTGACTCTGAAACTTGATACGGGCATTTACCCTGATCAGAATAATTTGTGATGGGACCACTATATTTTATTCGCTCAAAGATGCTGCTTGCTAAGTTGGTAAAGTTGTTGTGTATTGATAACATGACCCACCTTCAAAAGCCGTCTTCACCCACTAACCTGCTCACCACACTTCCTGCCTACCAAAGGAAAGAAGACTTTTATTTGTTCAATGCCATAATTGTCGTCATGACTCGTGTTGGTTACTGATTTCTTTTTGTCATTATTGAAGTTTGGATGGTCATAAGACATAATCCTTTACATAAAGACCCCATATCTACTATTATTTCCTTTGCAATTGTATTAATTTCTTTTGCATATCTATGCATTTCAACAACAGAGCTTTCATCTTCAATTTTTATTGGCCATTTCCTTAACTAGCTTTTGTTTATATTGCACCTAAAAATATTTCTCGAGTGAAATTATATCATTGTCATTTTTCTGTTGCCGAAAGAAACATTGTTATTCAGATTGTTGATGATTATTCTTGTTTAAGAGGGACAAGTGATACATCTGTATGCCTATCTCAGGAGCTTTGATGATGGATTTCCGAACCTTTTCATCAACAATGCTCAAGATATCCGAGGCGAGCATGTTGCCTTTTTGGCTTGCTTCAGTTCCCCGGGCGTCATCTTTGAGCAACTCTCTGTCATATTTGCCCTGCCGCGGCTGTTTGTTGCTTCCTTTACATTGGTTTTACCATTTTTTCCAACTGGTTCTTTTGAGCGCATGGAAGAGGAAGGGGATGTAGCAACTGCATTTACCATGGCACGAATATTGTCAAATATACCCATATCGAGGGGTGGTCCAACTAGTTTAGTCATCTATGATATACATGCTTTGCAGGTTGGTTTTGCTTATCGTTGAAGCTCAGTGTTACATTAATCATGGTTTGCACTTATTTGGAAGTATATGTGCTTCTTCTGATCTGAATATTAAATTGCTTCATTTCCTTAAAATGTTTCTCTTTTTTTGAATTGTTTCGGTCCACTAAGTTTATTCATAAGTGTACAATTCTAGAAATTTTCAGTTTTTGTGCTGAAGGTGTTGTTAGATATTGCTTAGAAGAAGCCCCCTGTTGTTGCTTCAATAATGCGTATTCGTGTACTTACTTTTACTCTTCTACTCAAGGTTTCTTGTTATTGTGACAGAAATTTAGCGTCAGTTTCATTTCATGTGCATTGATCAAAAAAGAAATGTCTGTTTCACATACTAGATCTTTTAGAAGTAGTATCACAAAGCTATTGTTGGGAGAGGTAAGAAAATACCTCGTGTTCTTCTTCGTGATGAGTTCAGTGTACATTTGTGTGTTCTATTGGTTCTCTTGATGACAGTAAGCTGTGTAATAACTTGTTGAGGAAAAGGTACGACACAAGAAGTCATGAGAGGGGGATTGAGCATAGTTTGGTTTTTGTTCTTAATGAAGACTTACTCCTTCAACATTAGAGGGGGTTGGGTTCTCCAACCCAGAGACGGCTGCGAAGGAAATGGTTAGAGTAGCAAGCCTAATGTGGTGTTACTTTAGGTTTAGGAAACCAAAGTCAAGATTTTGATGTACAAATCCAACGGACTTGTAGAGGTGGATCTGTGGATCATGTGATTGATCAACACTTGATGCATTTAGGGCTTCTAGAGATTTTTGGTGTTATTGGGGATCAAGGTTTGAAATTTCGGTCTCATTAAACATCTCAGTAAGCTGATGGAGCGAGAATTCTCAACCGAGATGGAACCGTACATTGGAAAAATCTCAATACGTCTCGATACGACAAAAAATACATTAAACTAGACTATATTTAATCCTTAGTTAAGCTAACAATATGTTGTTTATATTTTATTGTGTTATAAAAGAGACATATAATGTAAAAGCAAGTTTTAATTACTTAAATTAGGGTTTTGGTACTAGACGATGCATATTCTGATGCATCATCTTGATACTTATACTAGAACAAGCTGTCTCGGCCAGTGTTGTCAGATCTAGACCAACCCTGTCGGTTGAACCAACAAACCGATTCCAAAAAGATGGGGTCAGAATTGACCCAAAATTCAAAATTTTGTTATTTTTTTAAGAAAAAGTGAAAAACCTAGCTTGGCTATCCTTTCGGCCAATTGGTTGAACCAGTGACCTGGTGAACCGTCGAGTCCACTAGGTCAATGGCCAGTCCGGGTTTCAAAACATTGATCTTGACCAAGATGGTCCGGGATGGTATGGTATTTTGAGCCATGTTCAGGTTCAATATCATTTTTAAAGAAGGATATAAGGTTGGGATGCTTCTCTTCAGAGATTTCTTGTTGATTTTCGTTATCTTTCAAGGAATTTTCAATTTCGTTAATCTTTTGTTGTTTATTTGTTAGCATAATGTCTTTTCTTCTTACATTTGTAACAAGTAGGTTTATGCTCTTTTTTATATGAAGTTCTCTTTCTTCTTTTTTAGAAGGCTTGAAGAGTTTTCTTTTTGATTTTTGTCTTAAAATCGTTTTACTAGTCTGCTTTGAAGTCCTAGTCTTTTTTGGTGCGATTGGTTCAATAACAAATTGAGGACAGAATTCTCCTAATTCCTTTTGTCCTAAAAGGTGTTGTTTCTTTAGTTGAGATCTAATTTTAAGATCATTACAAAGGCTTAACCCAACATAATTTATTTTTTGAATTAATTCCCCATAGGTTAGGGAAGAAAGATCAGAAGTGCCAGTATCATTTTTAATTTGATCTCTAACCTTTTGTGCAAATAATGGAGGTAATCCTGTTATGAATTTATCTTTCCAATAACTAGCACTTGGATTGGAAAGCATAAAAAGTTTGGATAGAAAATATCTTTATACCATCGGAAATCCGTAAATGTTTTACACTTAAGTTCTAAAAGTTGTTCTTTACCTTTTAAGCTAAGTTCAGTAGCTTTTCCAGCAAAATGTTGCATAATATTTGTACAAAGAGTCTAAACAGCATCAGAAATTTCATTTCCAAAGGAATCTCTAATTGGAGTCCGATTAGGTTCTAATTTAGCAGCATTACCAATGGCTATTCTTTGTTTTTCTGTGAGATGATTATTCCACCAACCTCTAAGTTGACCAACAAAACCTTGAGAGATCATATAGACTATATTAGGTTCATTGTTTCCTTGAACTCGACATGCAGTAGAATACATGAGCATATCTGAACAAAGATTGACAATTTGATATTCAGTGAGACCATCCACGCTCCATTCATGCAGTAGAATACTTGAGAGTTATTTTTTGTCTTCTTCATATTGAAAGTCGACTGGAGTTGGTCTTCTATAGTAAGCTTTTGTTCTAGAAGTTTGAACAAAAGGCTTTCTAGGGGAAGTTTTTGCCATATTAACTTCTAGTAAAGAGATGATTGATTGAGTCTCATCATTTTCATTTACTTGAGAGGCTTGAGATTTTGAATCTTCATCTTTATCAAGTGTATTAATTCCATAGGAAGTTGATCCTTTATATGAGAGACTTAAGTTATTAAGTCGTTGATTTAATTGAGATATAAGTTCAGAGTCTACCTTTAATAAAAATAATAATAAGAGAAGGGTTTGGATTTGGTCTAAAGGTGGGTTGTTCGATCCGATCTTTCTATGAGGTGTTACAAAGCTCAGAGAACTCTCCTTTTCCAGTTTCGTTGATTTGGAAATCCAAGAACCCTTCCAAAGTGTCTTTCTTTGCTTGGGACGCTTCGTTAGATATGATTTTAACAATTAACCATCTGATGTCTAGAGGGTTCATCATGATCGGCTATTGCTGGATGTGTAGAAATAGTGGGGAATATGTGGATCATCTTCTACTTCATTGTGACATGGCCAGGGAGGTTTGAAGCTCATTTCTCTCAAATTTTGGGATGTGCTACCGGTTTCTCTGATGTCCCTCTTTCTTTGTTGGAAATCCAAAGCCTTCTCTCCGAGAGGTAGTGTTTTATGGAGGGTGCTCCCTCTAGCAATTATTTGGGGAGAGAGCAATCAGAGGGTCTTTGAAGGCAAGCAAATAAACTTGTACGCCATCATTCTCAACATCAAGGGGTTGATGTTCCTTTGGTCTAAGGCGTTTCCGGAGTGTAAGGGGCTCTTCTTCGAAGATTTTGTTTTCCGTTGGGATCTTTTATGTTATCGGGATGATCGTTAATGGGGTGCTTGCTTGTATTTTTGTTTTCTTTGCCTTAGCGTTTATAGGTCATCTCGACCTCTTTTGCTAAGGCTTGTTTGTTTTTTTGGTGCTGGCCCTCAATAAAGTTTATACTTATAAAAAAAATAGTAATAGTGTTTGAGCCACTTTCTTCTCTCTCCTTACAACTTTAATAAGACAAAAGCGACTAATATACCAAAGTTTTCTACTAAATTTTCCAACCTTATTGGGCCCCTAAAATCACATTTTAATTTATACCCCGTTGGTCTCTTCACAAAAAATGCTAGAAAAATATAAGCCTAACTTTGGGTCCAGTTGAAATTTAGAAAGGACAAATTCCAAAATTCCCAACTCTCTTTAGAGGGTCAAATAAGGTTTCTTCAATGAGAAGTCTCTCTCTCTCTCTCTCTCTCTAGGGGTCAAATAAGGTTTCTTCTATTTGAAGTTTTAGTAGGTGTATTTTGGTATGTTTGCAGTTATTGTCTTAATAAGGCTGGAAAATGTTAAAAATAATGTTTTAGACACTTTAATGTTTTTTTTTATAAATTAGTTTATTGTTTTGTTGTATTAATATTATTATGATTACTCTTTTGAAGATAAAGAGCATTTTCTTGAGAGCTAGGACTTTCCTTTGCTTGGGTTTTGAAGTTAAGCGTTGAAAACTTATAGAAACTAGAAGCTTCAGGTTGGTTTTCAACACCTATCATTGCGTCAACGCACAAAAGCTTGCTGTTCACTTTTTCGGTGTGATATTGAAAACCCAAATCTAGGGCTTCTACCTACTCTTTGCGTTGTTATTGTGTTATTTATTGATTTTTACCTTTGTAAATCTCCATCAATCATGCTGATCTATTCTTTGCTAGGTTTCTCAAGTTTTGTATGGTTTTTTGGAGCACCCATTATTCTCACATTCTAATTACTCTGTGCAAGTATGTGCGTCCTCTCAACAATGTAGGAGTTGATCCTGATCCTGGAAATTTCTTTCCTGGTTTTGTACAGGAAAGATTTTATTTTGGGGATCATGTTTTGCCATGTTTTGAAACTGGTATCCCTTTGTTGAAGCAACGTCTTCACCAGCTTCCTGATGCCGACAATGTGAGTAAATTTGAGTTATCTACCCAATACAGCATGTCTTCATAAGTTATTCTGGTGTTAAATGTGGCCCCGTAAAAAATAATTATTGTTATTATTATTGGATTATTTTGTTTCTTTGGTGGGCCGTTGTCAAACTATTTCACTACTGTGGTTGGAAATAATGTTGCCTCCTAGTCTTTGATTTTTCACTTCCATGATTCAGTTTAACAATCATTATGTTCCAGATCGTCGTTGCATTTCCGGATGACGGAGCATGGAAGCGATTTTACAAGCAGTTGCAGCATTTTCCCATGGTATGATTTATTGCTTCTTTATATTCAAGTGTGTTTTGTCATTGTTCACAACTTTTATTTTCTGGCTTTAATTTTGTTTAATGGTAGGTTGTGTGCACGAAGGTTCGTGAAGGTGATAAGAGGATAGTTCGCATTAAGGAGGGGAATCCCATTGGCCGCCACGTTGTCATTGTTGATGATTTGGTGCAGTCAGGAGGGACCCTTATCGAGTGCCAGGTATGGATTATCTAAAACAACGTATATCTATCCTCTTTCAAAGAATAAAGAAAGCGATAAAAATCCGTGGGTAGGTATTCCTTTTTCAGTTTTTATAGTCTTTCCATATGATCGGTTTTTGACAAGGGATCATTGTACACTTTTCACTAACTTTAACCTTCAACTGAGATCCTGTGGATTTGCTTTCATTCTAGAAACACCATGCGTTTACTTCTTTGTTCACTTTATTGCCACGAGTTCTGTAGAATTGAAATTTCCTTGTGTTATTTTGTAATGGGTATTGTTCTTGATGACAAACAATCAATGAAAATCTGAGCCCCAGCTCAGTCACCGAACCATAGGTCTGGAGATAAACTTTTATGTAATATAAGGTGATAAGGAGAACATGAACAAAATAAAGAGACCAACTTGGTTGGTTCCTTTTATATACTATATTTGATCTTAAAAGTTGCAATCAAATTCTCGACGTTGTTTTTTTTTGGCTTTGTTGGCTTCATCTTACTTCCCTAGTCCTAGACTGATGAATGTTTTGAAAGCTCATTCCATAACCGCCTAAGGACTTGAGTTAGTTGACTTAGTATCTGTGTGAACATTAAGAAACAAAAAATAATAATCAGGAAAATTCATAAAAAAAAAAAAGCTCTAGCAATAGCAATAAATTCTCAAAAGGGGAATTCACTACCCCTTCTCTTTTACCGTCTAGAAAGGCTTCTTTTCTCTATTTGGGACTTTGTGATTCCAGGCCAGGTGGGCGTCCTTGTTCAAGATATATCGTTGGAAGTTTTCAAAGGGAGACGTAGATACCTCTGGTGCATTCTTCCCTTTGTGGTCTTGTGGGCTATTTGGAAGGAAAGAAATTCTCGCGTCTTTAGAGGGGAAAGAGGAAGATGTTCCTAGAGTTTTGTTGTGGATCAAATCTCTCCTGTATTTTTTATCCTCCTCCTTTACGGAGTTTAGAGGGTGTTCTTTTTTACTCTTTTGTGTTCAGATGGGAGGAGCTCATAGGAGGATCCTCCCCCATGTGATTTGTTCAGTTTCTACTGGTAGGTAGGATCTCATCTTGAGGTTCTCCTCCTCAGCTGTATTCTTTGGGGTTGCCCTTTTTAATCAGACTTATTACTTATCAAAAAAAAAAAAAGATAGTAAAGGTTTCAATAAGAGAAAGGTTAAAATGTCGGTGTTAGAGTATATTTTTGGCCCTCAATAATAGGAAACATCATGTGGAAATCAGGACATTGTAAAATTTTGTAAAATTGGAAGCATTATGGAAACATTAGGAAATATGCATTAATATCATAGGAAATGCTAAACACTAGGAAAACAAGATAATAGTGGACAAGTGACTGACCAGAGAGTGTCAGACTAACAGGGTTACAAGTATCAATAATCAATAGTCCTGTTATCTAAGTAATTAATGGGAAAAAACTAGAACTATTAAGTTTACCAGAGGTCATACAGGACTAAGTATAGACAACTTAGAATGAAATCATGGGCTTTCATTGAGATTCAAGGGAAAAAGCGAGAAAATATTGAAATTTTTTCAAACTTTTCTCCATTTTACACCAAAAAGTCCAAACTAATCCTGTATATCTAGTGTAACTGCATCAAGATCCATTGATCTGATGTGATTATTACCCAAATCTGGCATCAAGTTACCAAAAAAAAAGTAAATGACATGAAAGAATAAAAATTTACTTTTCAGGGTGAAAATCCAAATTCTGTTTGATTCTTTGTTCTGGATGTTCTTGTTGCATTTGGATCTTTAAAACCAGGAAGTAGTGGTTTTCTTTGTTCCTAAACCCTCTAGGATAGGTTCTCTAATGGAAGAACGAAATTTGAGATGGTTTTAAGAGAGTCTAGCATGTTTTGACTTTTGAGATCATGGTTGATTTGTTTTGATGGTGACTATTGAAATTTAGTAATTTTATAAAGTGATTTGTAATGTTGCAAACGCATCGTCATGAAACCAAAATTTTGTATAAATACAGTTGAAATATACAATGGCCAACCAAAAAGTATGGAAATTTTCACATGATTGGATTGATATTTGAGAACTTTCGTAATATAGCCATGTTTGGTGTTGGTTTCTTGGATTTCCAACACATGTCAGCCGACATTTACTGACGTGTGTCGAAATTCAGAGCTATGAGTGAGAAGATAAGTAGATAATGACTATAAAGTAATGTTAGGTTTTAAACTATAGGGCCTTTAGTCAAGTTGGTAAGGGTGAGAATGCCTTCAAATTAATAAAGAAAAGAGGCTTGAATTGGTAACTTGGAGCTACCATGGTTAATGGTCTCCCAAGCTCCGACACCTTGAAGCCTGCAATTCCCGGTGTTTGAGCTGTTTGATGTGAGCAGTACGTTTTTAGTTGCTTTCATGAACATGGTTCTGATACCTTGGGTTGCAGGGTCCATGGTCTTAGGACATGCAAGAGTTTAACATGGTAGCTCTTGAACTATGGATTTTTTTTTCTAAAGAAAACTATATCATTCAATCAAGTGGAGATCGGACTATTTGGTTTAACAGTATACTTTGTTCATTCACTTGGTGATTTACTCAGTAGAACCACTTAGTCCACTGACTTGCAGTTCGCAAAAACAATTCAATGGATGGTTTGAAGCCCAGGCACTGAGTTTTTGAACAATGGATACCCTAGATATAATTGATAACCGCCAGCTTGTGCGTGCATCAGAACTTCATTAGTTGGCATGGGCTTGATTGTAAATAGTACTAGCCAACCAGTGGCCGGACTAATCGCTCTATTTCTCTCTCTGTTTCTATCAGAAAGTCTTGGCTGCTCATGGTGCTGCAAAGGTCAGCGCTTATGTTACTCATGGTGTGTTTCCTAAGAGGTCATGGGAGCGGTTTACTCACAATAATGAAAGTAATACTCGCACCTGCTCATACATATACTTTCTTACTTCTTTTGGCTCTAATTCCCATCCAATCTTTTATTTCAGAGGGCTCAGAGAAGCCATTTGCCTACTTTTGGATCACGGATTCCTGCCCCCTTACTGTTAAGGCCATAGCAAACAAAGCTCCCTTTGAAGTTCTTAGTCTTGCAGGATCCATCGCAGATGCCCTTCAAATCTGAAGTGCATGTAAAGGCGTTTCCATTTTTGGAGGGAATGAATTCCTGTGACATTTTATAGTGGTCAGAAAGCGCGTGCTGATCACCATCTTTGGAAAAAAAAAGTGTAGATTTAGAATTCTTTGTCATGATTTTTGTTAATTCTAAATCATAGGATATTTATCTCCCAAATGCATACCCAGTGAAGAGACTGGCAGTTATCGGATCCTGACCTATAAGGGAGTAATTTTTTTTATGCCAATCCTAGACTGAAGTGTCAGAATGCAGTAGACATTGGAGGGTTCATCTACCTGTTCATAGTTCTAGACAGCCAGAACCTGAACCCTAACAAAATAGGGGGTGTTTGGTTGCAGTGATAGATTTTTCTGGAATGCACTTAGCCCAGTAAAAAGGTAATTGATTGTTTAACTTGTGTTAGTCAGGGAGTAAGTGTATCTATCAAAAGCTTGTTGTCTCCAAAAAAAGTCCTGGTTTTTCAGGATTGAGTGCACTTGAACCAAAAGAAGGTTTTCCCCTTAAACACAGGGGAAGTGCATTCCAGCACTTATGTTAATGGGTATGCTTTTGCTAATTCCCGGTCATCGGAGGAATCATCAATCCCAAATCGAGCTGGAATCGGAAATACCAATAGCCGGAATCGAGCCAGAATCGTCAATCCCAAATCGAGCCGGAATCATCAATCCCAATAGCTGGAATCGGAAAAAATTAGATCATAAAAAAACTTAGTTTAGAGCTTAACTCCTTTTTTCCATTTCACTTCTAGTTTGTGACAATGGAAGTGGAAGACAGGTAAGATGATGGTACTTTTTCTATTCCCTAAAGAGTAACATAAATTGAGTGTACTTTTTACAGCTATTTTCTGTATTTTTTATGTTGAGAATTACTGTTTCCAGAGCAACAATGTTTTCCAATGCAGCAGATAAAGCACAGTTTGGTTTGGAAGAAGCAGAAGCAAATGGGAGTGAAAAACATTACTGCTCTAGAAGAACAATGTACTATGGAAATGGTATTTTTTTGGTAATTTCGCAACACCCCTTGTAAAACACAAGTAATTAGTAATATCCCATAGTTTCAAACTTGATTCTTTTCTGCAGAATAAGAAATGGCAGGTCAATTTTCGTAAATTTCATCATAAATGTGAAATACTTATACAAATTCAAATCCAAGAGAGACCAAAAAGATGTAAGGTCATTTGTGTGCTTGGCTAGTCAAGTATAGGCTAGTTCATAGATCTTTGGGCTTTGATTACCAAGGAATAGGCCCTTCTACCCCCTAATTCATTCATTTCTACTAATCAACAATCTGTAATAAGTCACAAATCTGGATCGGCTAATTGTTCTCTGATAGCACCTGCTCCAATAGAGATTTCTCGATTTCGAAATGTGACGAAGCCTTGGGTAGTAAAAAAAAGTGGGATGCTGTATTTCTGGGATTGGATTTCATAGTCGAATGAACCTCATAATCGTAAGAAAGTAGGTTTTTTGGCTACGGGCCTAGCAAAAGAAAAATTGGGATAGGTTCCGATATGATAGGATTTCCCCCCTTCAAAATTGGACGTGAAGGTTTCCTCTCATCCCGCTCATGTAGTTACACCAAATAAAGATAAAGAAAGGGGTTACTGCTTTCAAATTTTTTAAAAAAACCCTCCAAACAAAGATCTACTCCTTACTCAAGTTCCCAGTGAGGACCAGCTTATTGACTCACAAGTCACATCTAAAGTCTAAACATGATGTGCATTGTGTGCCTGTTTCTAATGTCCTGAAAGGGCTAAAATTCCCTCAAAATCTAAATACCAAAACGCAGTACACAATCACACAAGGGAACACAAAGATTTATATAAAAAACTCTTCAGGGTGGAAGGAAAAAAACCACAGGGCAAATCCTAATCCACTATGTATGAAAAGAACATACGAGTCTCCACAAGCTTGAGGGATCACAATAAAAGAAAATAGGGTACCCTGTATTACCCAAACAAAGCAACAGATAGCCAATCTTCTCACCTCAAGCATTTTTTATTTTTTGATTTTGGGAATTATTGTTTCCACAACAGCTATTTTCTTTTATGCCACAATTGTTTCCACTACAACTATAGTTGCAAAAACACTCACACCAACCTCTTTTCAGTGTTGAAGTCGCAAGAGAAATACCTCTTGAAAGCCCCTTCGAAACTGTAGTTCAAAAAGTGGGTTGCATCCTTTTTCTCCAAAAAAGATAATATTATGCATATTAGAAATGAGAGAGAACCCGCAAACATCCTTCTGGAGGATGCGGGAACTTCAAGCATAGATTTGCAGTGGCCTCCACAAACATCCTTAAATCGTTTATCATGCCTTTCCAATCAGTAAGGACAAACGTGAAACACATCAAAATTGCATACACACATGACATTTTGACTGATTAGAATCTTTTGCATCGATATGGTATATGTGCCTTGCTCGCTGATACAAAAGCACTTACATGTATCCTATCAATTGCCCCAACACAATCCTGACAACATTAAACAAATCAAGCAGTTGTGGGTTAGTTCTAAAGTATAACTTATAATATGTGACATAAAACCTTACATTAAACCATCGCCAACACTTATCGCATCTGCTCCTAATGTAGAGATGAGTAATATCGAAGGTGATGCGTAAAATAACTTCTTTAGAAAATTAATTAATGGCCTCTACCATTGTCCCAAAGTGATGAGATATGGTCTCGGAAGAGTGTTGAAATCAATTTGCAACATTTCTATTGCACTCATTGTACCCAATTGTGCATAGGAATATATACATTTATTCATCCACATTATGAGTATCTCGTAATAGTCCTTAAGTTTTCAATGCATCACATGAGTCATACAACATATTTGCTTTCAAACAGAACAAATGTGGACACCTATCTACATACCTTTGAAGTACATTAACTACATACTCTCTTCCTGACATCGGGCCATTCTTGTACGGTTGTTTCCAAAAGAACTTAGAACTATACTCATCTACAACACTTTGCTAACAATTAGAGAATCTAATGTTCTCTGTCACTTGTGTCAGTCGATGTAGATTTATTATCACTCCTTTTAGTTTTTGAAATCATCCATGTTATTTACAAATAAGATGCAATCATACTCATCCACCAAATAAAGTCATTCACACACATCATAATTGGAGTTCTCTTTCTACTACTATATGATGATTAAGACATATTACGCCATAACATACACTTGGCATGGAATTGACAATATAAATATATTTGACTTAACAATAATCAAATAAAGTTATCCACTCATACCTAATAAAATCATCTGCATGCATCATAAATAAGTAAAATAAAATCAACATTACCACTTAATAGAGTCATCTACATATCATCAATGTACATTAAGACCTAATAAAGTCATCCACATTTCACAACTTAATGAAAATATCATAAAAATGTTATACATCCAGTCTCATCATCCACATATCGCATCCTAAATAATCATATCCTCAATGATTTCCAACCAAATTTTCCTTCGTTCATCTGACATTCGAATAAAGGTCTCTCCCTATCTTTTCTCATGAAGCAACTTCATAACCTGCATGATTATATCTCTCCCTATATGTTGACAATGAAGATCCATCATTGGATTTATCTAATTATTATAGAATAGCCCATTTCCTTTCTAGAATTGCACTCAAGGAATACGGACTTTGTAAGTAAGACCTAGGCCACAAAATATTTACATAGAAGTCCATCGACTAGCCAATATTCATTAGGCCCCCAAAAGGATATGATAATTATTGTTACATACTTGGAACCTAATATCTTTACCTAAAGCTCAATTCAATGCTTTTAAAGTCATGGAAAGTCAATGACCATTTCATCATTTCCTTACCCTTTAGTAAACATTTTACTAAAGTACCAATCAGATCACCTATTTTGGTTTAAGAACTATTGCGCAAAAATTAATAGTTCTAGAGTGAAAATACAATAACTAAAAGAGGAGAAAAGAATTTTACCTTCATCGCTTAATTTCCCTCGAACATTTCCTCACCACTTTAATCTTAAAGAAGTAGAGAAGAGAGAGAGATAGAGAGAAGAGAAGATAATGCAAAAAATCTACTCTAGATCAAGAAGAGAGAACACCCCAATGTTTTTGGCTCACGCGGGTCTTTCTAAATTATTTTTTAGGGAAGTTTTCTCCTATTGGGGAGTGGGATCCTGTTAGGATTCCAACTCCATACTCCATTGGACTCTCAAGTTTGTTTCCAACTCAAATTCTCTTGAACTTATTGTCTAATAATTATAGAATAGCCCACGTCCTTTCTATAATTGCACTCAAGGAATATGGACTTTGTAAGTAAGCCCTAGGCTACAAAATATTTACATAGAAGTCCATCTACTAGCTAATATTCATTAGGCCCCAAAAGGGTATGATAATTTTTGTCACATCCCTAGGACCTAATATCTTTACCTAAAGCTCCAATTCAACTTTTTTAAGAAAGGTCAGTGACCATTTCACCATTTCCTTACCCTTTAGAAAATATTTTACTTAAATATCGATCGAATTTAGTTAAATTACTCAAGGGAATATTCACTCAAAATTGAGAGTGGATTACCTTATTGGCAATTTATATCTCCATAGTGCCCAGTTAATTGCGCAATTCATCCAAGAATTGGTCCTACGTGAAACTTCACAGCTTGATGTCTCAAAGCAACCAAACAAGGTTAACTTGAAGGGTTTGAAGAGTACAAATCCCACAGGGTTCAAAAGTATCTAAATTTTGTGGAATGAAAATATTGCACTAACTTTTGACAGTATTTTAAAGTGACATATTCAGTGTATTTTATTAATATATACCAATACTTTGACTTGGACTCACCCACTCCTATGGTAAAGTGTTCACCATTACATCTTAGGAGCCACAAGTGTGACAATCATATAAGAGAAGTGTTCATCTTCTCCCATAATTGTGAATTTTTAGGTTAACATCAAATTGGATTATCAGATCTGTTGTATGTGGATAACCTCACATACCAAATTATCCTACTATGTTGCCTAAGGAACAAGAATAGAAATTAACCCGCATGTGTGCATAAATATTGACTAATTAGGGCATATAATCTCAACAACTATAGCATCAAATTAGGGGTAATCTGGAGCTAATTTGATAACTTACAAGATCGTGATTCTCATATCCAAACCCGATCTAATGAACCGAAAACCTCAGTCTAGACTCTAGATCCAATCTTAGCAGATCACTGGGGTGACTCGAGCCATTGACTTCCCACCGACAATGATGAGGTTGTTGGCATGGTTTAAAAAAAAACGTAATGGTAATGCCCCAATAATGTTATATTATTTAGAAAATGATGTCCAAAATAAAACAAAAAATGGGGTTAGCATAACCGTTATTTATTTCATTAGGTGTTTTTGAAATTATTTTGAAATTTTGAAAAATAATAATATTTTGTCAATATTTTATTATGACGAGATAAGAGCCATTTTAACGGTAAGTTGTGTCCGTTATAACGCAATAACGGACCATTTTAAACCGTAGAGCCTGTTTGAAAACATCGTGTATTCAGGATCCAACTCAATCATAATCTAGTTTAGGGTTAGTACTTAACTGGGTAGCTGTCAATCTTGAACTGATTCTGATTTTCATATTGTTTGGTTAATATAGTTTAGTATTCTAGTTCTAATTTGTAAGTTATTTGGTTGGCATACCTAGTCTATAAATTGTTCTACCATAGTGTACTAAGGTCGTGTTTGATTGCCAAGTGGGAAAATTACATTTTTTCCTTGGGAAAACACAATTGTCCCTTGTTAGATAGTCATTTTAAATCTGTATAATTTTGCCTACCAAACTATTTAAATCTGGATAATTTCCCTAATAAGCCCGGAATTTATTTTCCATCTGGATAGATGAGAATTCATTTCCACCTGGAAATACGGCTTTATTTTCTCACATGATTGAAATATTTGTTCTCAGTTGCAATCAATCAGCCATTTAAGGCAGTTCCCAGATGTATTTTCTCTGAAAATTTTACCGTGCAATCAAACACGCCCTAAGAGAAAAACGAGGGAAGAAGAAATGAATCCACTATCGATAAAGGGCTATTAACTACTACCACATATGTTTGATTTTTTTAAAATTATGAAGTAACCCACAATGGTCAATAAACCACGCACTGAGTGCGTCATTTTATGAGCATGTGCTCCTGAGCAAACCCTCTCTGCTTTCTCTCCTTTCATAGAAATCGAAAGGAATCAAAACACAATAAGCATCTAATGTCGTGTTTGATTACCAAGTGGAAAAATTGCATTTTTCTTAGGAAAACATAACTGTCCATTGTTAGATAGTTGTATAATTTTCCCTAACTAGCCATTTAAATCTGGATAATTTTTCCTGCTGGCCCGGAATTCATTTCCCATCCAGATAGGTGAGAATTCATTTCCACCTGAAAATACACTTTTATTTTCTCACATGATTGAAATATGTGTTCTCAGTTGCAATCAATCAGCCATTTAAGGCATATCCCAGATTTATTTTCTCGGAAAAAATTTCCGTGCAATCAAACACGGCCTAAGATTCTTACAAAACCCGATCATTTAGTTGATGGTATCTAAACGAGGTGATTAAAAAAGTAAGAAATAGAATTTTTTTTTATTTTTGCTGGAACGACACAAGGAGGGAAAAAAAAGAAAGTAGCCGCAGCCTTGAAGAGGCAAAAATTTGTTTTTTTCCTGGTGGGTAAGCGGTAGGCCTAGAAGCAAACACCCCCTTCATTTTTTATTTTTATCAGCAGCAGAAGCAAACAAATTGAGTATAAAACTCCATCGGAGGGTTTTGAGTTCCAAGAAAAGAGAACAGAAGAAGCAGAGTTATTTCCTTTAAGACTCTTTGTAGTTTTTCTTTTTCTTTCTAAAAGAAGACAAACCAACTGGAAAAAATAAAGAAGAGATCAACAATGAGAGAGACAGATGGACATAGCAGAAAGAACACCTGTCTACAAGACAAACCGACCTGCAAATCCAAACGTAAGGAGCCACGAAGCAAGTACAATGCACCCCTCCTGACAAACCGACATGCATTTGTGAGAAAAATGTTTCATAAACAAATAAAGAAAGGAGTTTGGGAAGCAGAGGATGATAAAAAACCACCACCCTTTCATCGTCATCAGCAAACAACATGACAACCACCAACAGCAGCAGCGGCGGCGGCGGCGGCAGCAGAGCATTTGCTCAGTACAATACAGATGCAAGGCTCCTTGCTGAGTTTGAGCAATATTATGATTTAGGTAAGTTATTTGACTATTCAAACTCTGTTAAATTTGCACCAGAATCAGCTCCTGAAGAACAGATAACTGCATATCTCTCTAAAATCCAAAGGGGTGGTCTCATCCAGCCCTTTGGTTGCATGCTTTCCATTGAAGAACCCAGCTTCAGAATCATAGCTTACAGTGAAAACTCCATTAATTTACTGGGTCTTGACACTCTTCTAAAATCCAAAGATTTCAAATGTCTGCTTGGGTTTGACGCCCGAACCTTCTTCACCCCTTCGTCTGCAGCCTCACTGTCAAAAGCTGCAGGCTCCAGTGACATTTCGCTGTTCAACCCGATTTGGGTACATTCGAGAAGTACCCAGAAACCGTTTTATGCCATACTCCACAGAATTGATGTGGGAATTGTGATAGATTTGGAGCCCGCAAGGTCGGATGACCCTGCGTTTTCTGTTGCTGGTGCGGTACAGCCACAGAAACTTGCTGTCGCAGCAATTTCCCGGCTGCACTCACTCCCTGGGGGAGATATTGGTATCTTGTGTGACACCATTGTGGAAGAAGTTCAGGAGCTTACTGGGTATGACAGGGTAATGGTTTATAAGTTCCATGAGGATGAGCATGGTGAGGTTGTGTCGGAGATCAGGAGGTCAGATTTGGAGCCTTATTTGGGTTTACATTATCCGGCAACGGATATTCCGCAGGCTGCTCGTTTCCTGTTCAAGCAGAACCGTGTCAGGTTGATCCATGATTGTAATGCGATTCCTGTTGGTATCATTCAGAGCGCAGAGTTGAAGCAGCCTCTGTGCTTAGTCAATTCAACCCTTCGAGCACCCCATGGTTGCCACTCGCAGTATATGGCCAACATGGGATCCCTTGCTTCATTAGTGATAGCAATTGTTGTCAAGGAGAATGACTCAATGAGGCTCTGGGGGTTGGTCGCCTGCCACCATGGTTCGCCCCGTTACATTACGTTTCCCCTTCGCTATGCTTGTGAGTTCCTCATGCAGGCTTTTGGGCTGCAGTTGAACATAAAGCTTCAATTAAAGTTGCAATTGGAAGAAAAAAAGATTCTTAAGATGCAGATCTTGTTGTCTGACATGCTTTTCAGGGACATCCCATTCGGGATTGTGACTGAGTCTCCAAATATCATGGACCTCATGAAGTGTGACGGGGCTGCATTATATTATGGTGGGGTATGTAGGTTGTTGGGTGTAACACCGACTGAAGCACAGATAAAGGATATCACAGACTGGCTGCTTACGCATCACGGGGACTCAACGGGGTTGACTACAGATAGTTTAGCCACTTCCGGTTATCCAGGTGCAGCTTCGCTTGGCAATGCAATCTGCGGTATGGCTGCTGCAAGGATTACATCAAAGGATTTTGTGTTCTGGTTTAGGTCTCACACTACAAAGGAAGTCAAATGGGGAGGAGCTAAGTATCTTCCTGATGATAAAGATGATGATGGAAGAATGCACCCCAGGTCATCATTTAAGGCTTTCCTTGAAGTGGTAAAAAATAGGAGTTTGCCTTGGGAGGTTTCAGAGATGAATGCTATTCACTGGCTACAGCTTATCATGCGAGGTTCATTTCGGTATATTGAGGATAGTGGTGCTAAGAGGATCATCAGTGCCCAACAGAATGATTTGGAGACACAGGGGATGGATGAACTCAGTTCAGTGGCCTGCGAGATGGTCAGACTGATTGAGACAGCATCGGCCCCAATTTTTGCTGTTGATTCAGCTGGGATCATCAATGGATGGAATGCTAAAACTGCTGAATTGACGGGTCTACCAGCTAGTGAAGCTATGGGGAAATCCCTGGCTGATGAGCTTATCCACGAGGAATCCCGTGCAGTTGTTGAAAATCATCTATCCCGAGCTTTGCAAGGTGTGCATTCCTTACAAGAATGGTCAAATGGCAATGGCGATTGATGACAAAATTTAACTTGATCACATTATCTGATAGGGATTTTGCTTTAGCATTTTATTTATTGCATGATCTTTGCCATCTCTGTATGTAGTGGTGCAGTGTCATCTTTGCATATTTTTATAACCAGTAATGGCGCTTGTTGCATCATGAGATTGTTAAAATAAAATATTACAGGTTGTTTTCCTCTATTTGAAGGCCATGTAAATCATTTTCCTAATGAACATGACAATTGCTAAAGAATTTGAAGTTTTTTTTTAACGAGTCCTCTTATTTAAGTGTTTTGTCATGTTGAGATTCCAGGGCATGTATGCAAAGAAATAATAGTCATTAGGTTTTCCAATTTTTGTCCACTTTGTCCCTTAACTTTGTTGCTTCCTAGATGACGTGATTGTTTATTGATTTTTATTTCCTCAGGTGAGGAGGATAAAAATATTGAGTTAAGGTTGAGGACTTTTGGGTCGCAACAGAAAGATGGGGCTGTATTTATTGTGGCCAATGCCTGCTCAAGTAAGGATACCACAAACAGTGTCGCCGGAGTGTGCTTTTTGGGTCAAGATGTCACTAAAGAGAGAGTGATAATGGATAAATTCATCCGCTTGCAAGGGGATTACAAGACTATCATACACAGTCTTAATCCATTGATCCCACCAATATTTGCTTCAGATGAGAATGCATGCTGCTCTGAGTGGAACACAGCAATGGAAAAGCTAACTGGTTGGACGAGGGGGGAGGTCATTTGGAAAATGCTTCTCGGGGAAATCTTTGGGGGTTTCTGTCCGCTGAAAGGTCAAGATGCGCTGAATAAATTTATGACTCTCCTGTACAATGCGCTTAGTGGCCAGGATACCGAGAAGGTCCCATTTGCTTTTTTAGATAGGAAAGGGAAACACGTGGAGGTCCTCTTAACAGCAAATAAGAGGAAGGATATGGATGGGCATATAATTGGGTGTCTCTGCTTCCTGCAGACTTTAGTGCCCAACCCGCAGCATACCTTAGAAGTGCAAAGGCAACAGGAGAGAAAGTACTTTGCAAGACTTAAGGAGTTGGTGTACATTCAACAAGAGATGAAAAGTCCTTTGAAAGGAATACAGTTCGCCCACAAAATGCTACAGAGTACTGCTGTTTCAGATGATCAGAAACAATTTCTTGAGACTAGTCATGCATGTGAAAGGCAGATGACGACTATCATAGAGGATACACATTTAGGAAGTATAGAGGAGGGGTAAGTCTCCTTCCAGATTCAGTTTTAATGGGTGTACAGTTGCATAGCATCTCAACTTGGTGAAATACTTTACCACATGTTACTGGTAACATGGTAATCGATGACCTGTTGCCATTTAGTTACCACACACAAGTTACAGGATGTTGATAAGTTAGTGTACTTCATTACATCAAATGACACCAAAAGCTATAGATAATACAAAATTCCAAGTTGTCAATGCAAATATAGAAGTGGAATCTTACATTTATTATTATACTCACAAGCCGATGAATGGAAGTTTTACCATTCCCATCTCAGAGGAGAATCTTGTACTTTAGATTCATCCCCATCTCTTGATTCTCTTTCTAAGCATGCAATATATGCTCGTTTTATCTTTCTTCTAAGAACCAAAGAGGATTTTGTTGTAGTTATTGACAAAGATTTTGAGACTCTTCTTCCTGATTTCTTCAACACTATGTTTTGATTTCTTTAGGATGTTTGATTTTTCATTGATTCTCTGGTCTCAGTGCAGACAGACATGTAAACATTTATTTTTCCTCTACTTTTGCTATAAATAATATGTTTAGATAGATATTTTATAAATTTTATTGTGCCTTGTGATATTTTACACAGTGGGCTTAAACTATTTCTCATGTTTCCACTTGCATGCTAAAACATAAAAATGGGTTGTGTGCTTTCACATCTGTGATTTTCTTTTAGTTTCTTCCCTTATGGAAGTTATATTTCTTATTTGTATTCAATTGGTTGACATTTTTGTGTATGACTTGGTTATCTTCTGTTATGACAAAATTCAACCAGGTCATCATTGTTACTCACATCATTTGTTTTACCCGTTTCAGATACTGTTTCCAAATCTTCATAGTTATATTAACGCGCCACTGGTGCACAATGGAAATTAATCCATTTATCGCATAGATAAACATAAGTAGCATAATATATAGGCATCTCATTTCATTATTTCCTTGTTCTAGCAGTTGTATGGAGCTAAACATGGTGGACTTTCCCTTGGGAAGTGTCATGGATGCCATTGTTAGTCAAGTAACGATTTTGTTGAGGGAAAGGAATTTACAGCTAATTCATGAGATTCCGGTGGAAGTCAAAACACTCTCTCTATATGGTGATCAAATTAGACTTCAGCAAGTCTTGTCAGATTTCTTGCTGAATATAGTGCATCATGCACCATCTCCGGATGGTTGGGTAGAAATCAAGGTTGCATCCAGTTTAAAGCGGATACATGATGAGATTGAGCTTGCGCAGTTACAGTTCAGGTACGTGATCATGACTAAATTCATTTTCTAGAATGATCTGTATCCTATTATAGTGCTTGTGAAGTGCTAGATTTATTAATTACAGTGCAACTAGTGTTTTCAACATCGATAACATCTGTTTTTCCTTTGATGTCTTGTTTAAAATGTTTAAAGCAGTTGTTTTTATGCCTAACAATGTGTGTGTGTGTGTGCACGCGCGCGCGCGCGTGTGTGTGTGTGTGAGAGAGAGAGAGAGAGAGACTGTCACCTAAACATTTTGTAGAACATCTAGAAGAAGCTCAAATATACTTGTCATTAACAACCTAGGAAATCACCGTGTCCTTAACTTTGCAAAGCTACCCAATTAAAGAGAAAATGGCAAACACACTTATATGCTTGCAACACCAAGAAACATTCCTTGATAGGACTCACCAAGTTCGGTCTAAGGCGTCATTATGTAAAAGGATCTTTGCTTGCTTCCCTTGGAGGTGGAGGGGAACTCTTCAAATGCTATTGAATGGGCACCAATCTAAAAATGGTGATCAGTGGAATGCGATCTTCATATATATTTTTTTATTCTTCATACTCATAGAACCACCAACAACCTTGTGATATGTTGGCCAAAACCAGTGTAACCACACTTGTACATTTGAAAGTTTCCCTGATATATTTTGTCTCTCATCCTTTCCTTTAAAATATACATTAATTGTATAAAAAAATTCAAAGGAAACTCAACCCACCTGCAGAGCCTACCAGAAATCTATCGTGAACATAATCAAGTCGCTGCCTGAAATCGAGTATGAAATCATCATCATCTACGTTATCCCAACTACATGGGGTCAGCAACATGAATCCTATTTCACTATTCGACTTTATAAGAGCTATATCTTCTGTCAAGGCATATGTTTCACGTCATTTTTGGCCTTCCTCTCTCCCTTTAATGACCTTCAACTCGCATCAAAGCGCTTATTGCCATTGCAAGTATTTGTTGTATGTGTGCAAACCATCTCAATCGACTTTCCATATTTTTTCTCCTATTGGAGCTATTCCTAGATTTCCTCAAATGTGCTCGTTTTTTTATCAGCTTTCCTAGTTTTTCTACTCTCAACATCCGCATCTCTACTACACTCATTCTATCAACATATTGTTTCTTGATTGCCCAACATGCAGCTCCATAAAGCATAACTTGTCTAACTATTGTGTTATAAAAAATTTCCTTTAGTTTGATAGGTACACATCATTCACATAATACTTCAGAAGTGTGTCTCTACTTTAGCCACCCAATACTAATTTTATGGGTCACATCCTCATCAATCTTCCCATCTTTGTGGATGATCAAACCTAAATAATGGAAGTGTTCACTTTGAGGTATTTCTTGTCCATCAATCTTAACTAATGTATCATTCCTATGGCTATGAGTATCCTTACTAAAGTTGCACTGCATTTATTTTTTCTTTGCCTTATCCTAAAACCCTTAGGTTTTAAATTCTCTCTCCATAGTTCTAGTTTTGCATTTGCTCCCTCTCTAATCTCATCAACCAATGCTACATCATCTATAAATAGTATACACCAAGGGACCTATCCTTGAATATGTCCAGTTAATCTACCCATAATTAGTGAAAAAAGGTATGTACTCAAGGGTTGATCCCATTGACCATTGTAACTAAAAATTCACTTGTGTCCCCACCAATTGTTCTAACACTAATTACATCTCCAACATACATGTCCTTCAATTATATCAATATTATCGCTCGGGTATCCTTTTTTAGCAAATACCCACCAAATCAACTCCCTAGGAACTCTATCATATACTTTTTCCAAGTCAATAAAAGTCATGTAAATTCTCTCTTTTCCCGAAATTTTTTCCATTAACTGTCTAAGTACGAAGATAGCTTCAGTAGTTGTCCCTAGCATGAAACCGAACTAAATTTTTTGATATTGTTGTTTCTTGTCTTAATCTTTTTCTCAACGACTTTCCCATAATTTCAAGTGTGGCTCATAAGTTTATCTCATGGTAGTTGGTACAATTTTGTATATCCCCCCTTATTCTTCTTATAAATAGGTACCATAGTACTCCTCCACTCATTAGGCATTTTATTAGTCTCCAAAATATTGTTGCAACTAGTTAACCAACATAGTTCAGTCCTCTCCCATGTACTTCCAAATCTCTACTGGGATACTATCTGGGCCTAGAGACAATTCATTTCTTCTTCTTAGTCAAAGCTTCTTTCACTTTTGTAACCCTAATTCTACGAGAATCTATATACCCTTTGGTCTCTCTAGGAATAGTCTCCTAGTTTTAAGTCAAGTTAAGACGAATCCTCACATTTAGTTTTCCATTAAATTAGTGGTTAAATAAGGATATATAATAGATTTAATATGGCTTCTCTGAGACAGTTTTATGCACCTTCTATATGTTGCTCCAGTAATAAAATTTTAAGTTTTACAGAGTCCAGTTTAGAGACGTCGCTTAATCTGATGGTTCTTGCTGATTGTTTTGTTTCCCTTGTCTATGTAGAATGACTCACCCTGGCCAGGGACTCCCTACAGAACTTGTCCAAGACATGTTTGAGGAAGGAACTGGGTGGGCTTCAGTGGAAGGCCTTGGGCTAAGCCTGTCCAGGAAGCTTCTCAAGATGATTAATGGTCATGTCAATTATGTCAGGGAGCCTAGCAAGTGCCACTTCCTCATTGACATTGAATTTCAAACTACTCAAAAGAGATGCAAGGAATCAGAAGCAGATGTGAGCAGGCTCACCTAATTTTCTCCCCCAAAACCTTAGTTTCTCCAGTTTATGTGAATTTAAGTTGATTCATTTGTGGATATAACATTTAATTGGCCCATTACAGCTCAAGACTGTGTGATGTTCTCAGTAGTCCCAGTACTCATCACAACGCCAGCTACTATTTCTGTACATGTTTCGCGGTATTTATCCTTTCCCTGTTACTAAGTGTGAAGTAATTGGTGGTCCCCAGATTCTCTTGTACTCACAAGCAGAGCCTTCTACATATGCGGGTAAGATGCGTTTCGCCTCTTGCTTCACCTTTTTCATGATCTTATAAAACAGCTACTCATAACTTTATAAAAGGTTTGTATCTTTTCAGCATATACATAGAGAAGCCAACATGTCGGATTTGTGCACGAAAGAGCGTTTGGTTGATTATCTTTGTAATTTTACGTGAATTTGATACTGTAAAAAAGTATGATCTTTTCAGAATGTTCGTCGAAAAGCCAATAAAATTCTCTCTGAGATCAGAACTCAAAAAAGTTCGACTTTGATACAATCACAAATGGCTTTTTCATCTCCAACTTCGGTTGGGAGAAGTTTCTTCAAATAAAATCATTACGTCAACATAGCAAACAGGAAGACTTTTGTGATCACATCATTGACGAATATTGTGATCAAAGTAGTCCCGACGCTGCCAACAAGAATTTTAACGAATCTTTTTGACAGGGTTCCACCAATCACGAGCTGGTGACCTTTCTTGATTGTTCTTAGTAGTGATAAAGATGGGATGACATTCAACCCACTTGGTGTTTGGTAAGCGTAAGTACCTTTCTGATGCAACAGTGGTTAGACGATTAACTGATATGCAAATACACTTAGTTTATTCACTAGACTGGTAGTATCCAAGTTCTTGCCACTCTTAATCGCCAAATATTGCCTACCCGATGAAGATGGAAACGATGTTTAAATGTCTCCATGCTACTATGCTCCTATTGAGATTCCTTTCATATGCCGAATGTCAAAATTTTAGAGTTCTGACAATTATCAGATCAAGAGCATTGATGGGAAAAAAAGGGGAATGGTTAAATATCAATGGTACTAAAGTGTATCAATGGTCATCAATCCAAATCATCTGTATTTTAGGCCATCCTTGGAGTGGCCACAACCCAAAGTTCAACCAAACAATCTTAGCATAAGAGCCAAACAGTCCAATCCAATGGTTGATGTTGTGCTAATCATTCACTGGGATTGTCATAACAGCATCAATCTTGGGCAGTGGCAAACAACGGTTCACCTGAATAGACAATCGCATCATATGCAAGGAATCCCCTAAGAGGGGCCTTTGATAAAATCGATACCTTGACATATGGCACGCATGCAGGCAATCAGACTCGCTTGTTTAAATACCAACATCAATAGACCTGAGAAGGGGAGAGGTGAAAAGCATGATCTGTACAGTCCCATGTCTCATTAAATACAAAGTTGTGTGAGTTCCAACTCAACCGCACTGAACAAATGAACACAAAAGCAGGGTCTGTTATCCCCTCTATACAATTCTGGTAGACGTTTCCCACCCTTTTAATCACCCCCTAAAGTTTTAACTTCCATACATATGTACCCCATATGAACAAAACTAATTCAACCCCCTTCCCCCCAACACCAAAAACAAAAAAGAGGAAAGAAATCATGCACAAACTGGAGAGCACTGCACTTGGCAGCAGAGACTTCACTTTCCACCTGTATGCTCCACCTTATTCTCTTCCCGTTTCCTTTTTTTTTTTTTTTTTTTGCTTCTTTTAATTTCAAATTCTTGCTCTACACATAAACAAAACACTCCCTCTGCTCCATCCCTCAGCTTTCTTGGGAAATGCTCTGGCGCATCCATCGCTCAAAAGTGGACACTGCCTATAATACATAATCGCATTCTGTTTTTTTTTTTTTTTTTTGGTTTTTCTCTTGCCAATTTTATACATTTAAATATCTACGCAACAGTTAGCACTCGTAGCCACCATATCTTTTGGCTGAGAGCGACCTGCTTCCAGTATACTGTTAACTCTTGTCTGGTTTCTCAACCAGATAACCCTTTGTAGGGCTTTCTGGTGAATCCCCCAAGTAAGACCCATCTGGCTGACGCACACGGATATTCAAATTGTTGGAGGGGAAAGGTTCTTGGATGATCTACATACATACATGAGCACAATCATGTCAGTCAATGCTTTTTGGCGTAATCTTGGCTAATAAAGAAAAATCAAATAGAAACACAGATTATTCCATTTTCATAAAATTATTTTTTTTAAAGATCTGCAACGAGAAAAAATTGTAGGTGTAGAAGAAACACTTTAAAGGCATGATATGTGTATTTGAAGGGAAGTTCCAGATATTAAGAGTTTGTAAAATTTCAGAATTTTGTCATAATATGGGAAGGAAGTAGTTTTCAGTAAGCCAAGTCAAATTACCAGATCACCAGCCTCTGGGCCCTCTGAGTGGAAGAGAATTGGCCGGCAACGCTTATCTTCATTCATCAAACTTGAATTCTGAAAGTGGGTAACAAGGGCCGACTTGCCCTGGATTCGAGCATATGCCAATGAAGCAACTTTTTCACTATTAAACTTCTCCCACTTCTTCCCATTGAATGCCTGCATGAAATTTAAAAACTGAGTTAGGCTATCCAAGCTTCTATTATGTTGCATTTCCAAAGCTTTTGGACTCCCATAGTTTTTCATTCTGGCCAATGAAATGCCAGGATTCTGTGACCTGTTAATCCAAAATTGAGAATTTATGTTCTCCTCCACGGAATAGGGCCTATGATTAGGTTAAGAGGTACATTTTGAACTTCCACTTCTGCTTTTCAAAATGTGGATGATATAAAAATTAAACAAAAAAGCCAAGAAAACTCTTCAAAGCTAAAAGGACTGCAAATAGAACCTGATAAAACGGAATAATGTGCGTAGGAGACACCATATTGATAAATGCATAACCCACGTTGCATTTATTCTGCACTCACAAACAGCCATAACCGTCAGTTGCAATTTAACTCGGGCAAATATCAAAATTCCTGGTGCCTGACAACAAGATTACCTTAAAATCAATAGGCAAGTACAGAAAATCGTAAGTACCCCTATGATTTTCATCAATGGCAGCCAGTAACATCTTTGAGGTGTACCTGGAACGAAGACAAGAAGCAGATATCATCAAGGAGTTCAATCTGATCCTACGAAACAACAGGAATCACAATTATTTCACCAGGGCTATGAAGATCCTCCATACTTATTTGGTATGTTTTTTATCATAAGAGTAGTCCGAGTATCTTCCCCACAAACAATCTTATCCAAGTCGAGCTGATACTGCTTCTTGCTGTCTATCTGGTTCCCATTGTTCTCAACTCGCCGACTCCGTCCACGTTCAGCCAATCCTTCAATGGTGTTGGCTCCTGGTCCTGGATATGGACCACCACCAAGGAACATAGGACCCATCCTCGGGGACGACATCATTCTGAAACTGGGCGAACCATTTTCAGACATGTTTCCTGAAAGAGCAACTCCAGCACTCATAGCAGCACGAGCACCCATATTCATCATGAAACTCCCTTCGTTGTGGCTTAAACCCATGCCTCCATAAGCAACAGGACTCATGAAGGACGTTTCAGGTGAATCCGGGAAATAGCCAAAGTGCCTCTCAAAAGGAACACCAGATGGAGCAGATCCAACATGATGGTGGTGTGATGAACCAAGAAGAGATGGATGTACACTAGAGTAAGGAAAGCCCTGCCCCTGTCCGTTGGACGTAAACGGATGTCTCATAGATGGTGCTGGCCACGCAGAAGAGTTGGTGTGCTCTGAATAAGGAGTGGGACTGCCCCAGAGAAACTGAGGCCCGGACAATGTCCCAATACCAGACGTATTTGAAGTAGATGGACCAAAAGAAGATACGGTTCCAGGACTTGCACTCAGGTTTGGCTCTGGAAAGGAATGAGAATGCTGAAATGCAGCACCATGTGTTGAATTGGTGTTGGCGAACCCTTCCACACGGCTCACCCTTCCTTGGTCCTTACCAATAGGTGCAATCTTCAGAGAGTTTGATACAAGAGGAGGCAGAATTGAAGCTAATCCAGGCAAATGGTTGTTGTCAATAGGACTAATAGTTCCCAAAACTGGAGATTGACTAAGGGCTTGCAAAGGACTATGCTCAACCGGGCTGCTGAATTGTGCCCAGTTACCTGTCATAAATGTGGGGCGTTGAACTTAGCTTGTCACAAAAGTCGCATTGACAGCATCGACACCAACAGGAACAGGAACCGAGACCAAAATACGCATGGCAAAACTAAAGGTGTCAGGTATGGTAAAGTATTACAAAGAACCTACCTGGAGGAGAATTAGCTATCGGAGAACCCACTTGATGTCGAAAACTTCTGGTTTCATCTTGATCCAGATCCTGACTCAATTGCTGCATCAAGCTGAAAATGGAAGGTGTAATCATTTGACTTAATAATAAATCAGTAAATTACAGAGGAAGAAATCTAGAAAGACTAGAACATGCAGCAGGACACACACAAAAGAGAATGTGGCCTGAGCAATAGATTCACTATGTAATGCACATGAACAATAATAAGAAACGAACCAAGATGGGTCACACACAAAAGAGAATATGGCCTGAGCAATAGATTCAATATGTAATGCACATGAACAATAATAAGAAACAAACCAAGGCAGGTAAGCAGAAAAAAAAATGTAAAGCTGCACTCTTCAAAGAAAGGAGAGTTCATAAAAGGCAAAAGCAATACTTTTCCAAACACCATGAGAGGAAATAAATTATACGAACTTACGAAGTAATGAAGATGTTCACACAGAAAAGGTGTTGGTGAGAAAAATACAATTAGGCAGTATAATATTGAAGAACATGTTTGAGAACATTACATGACGTCAGAACTAAACCGAGTAAATCCATTTAGTCGCAAACACATAACAGATACAAAAGGTTACAACATTTGAAGAGAGAAGTGAAAAATAACTGCGTCAACGAGCAATTCAACTATCTCTGGCCAAACATTGACTCGTCAATTTATTGATTGCACTGAGCTTATAAAGAACTTGATAGTCTGGTTTCTGCAGCTTGCGTAGTTTTAGGTAGTTAGCCAGGGTCGCCATAAAGCAAATCTATAATACACCCCCCACACCCTAGGCGAGACCATAAATCAAATTAACTTCTCAATCATCTCACTCCTCCTCCTTGTATCATTTCTTCAAATATCTTCTCATATTCATCCCTCCAATCCCCAGTCTTCATTCTTATCTGATTTTCTCTTGAAGCTCTCATTAAGCATCCACTATCTCTGATCTTGTTGCATTCCATTCTTTCAAATTATTTTCCCTCTATCCCGACCTTGTTTTTTGGTCTCTTCTATTTTCTGTTGATAATAAGGATATTTATTAGGGAGGGAAAAAAGGTAGCTACGGGAGCTTCCTATATATAAAGAATGCCTAGAAACACCACTAGTCAATGAATCAGCAAATCCTACTGCAAATGTCCTTCATCATATTTGAGATTTAAGCAGAGATTTTGAGATTCTGTACAGCCATATACCCAACAGCCTTTGATAATTTAACCGTGTCAGATACCGTTACAGTCACATGTAGAACATATGCTGACAATCTTATACAAATTCCATACATATTTGTTTTCTGTATCATCAGCTTATCTATATACATTTACATATATTTTTACTCGTGTATATTTATTACTACTTCCATAGCACATATTACTTCTAGAGCACCAATGTTCTTTCACTCCCATTCTGCTTCTTCCAGAGCAGATTTTGCTTCATCTACTACAGTGAAAAACATTGACGCTTTGGAAGAGGTAAAAGGTTCTCCACAAATAGTAACTCCTTTATAGAAAATATATTTCATAATACATGGAATAAATTGTATGGAAGTATACGCATATCGAGATTGTTGGGGTCTTTGAGTGACACCAACTCATTTCCGTGTCTAAGTTATATATATGAAAAGAAATTTTTTTATAGAACTGAAAAACTTAATACATTACATATAACTAAAACACAAAAATTTGGTGAAGCAAGTATAAAAAGTATTTCTTTCTGAAAATAAAAACATATTAATAATGGAAATCATTGGCCAAAACTACACTATGAAGTTAATCACCTTCAGGTTTAAGATATAGTTGGAGAAGACCTAATTTGACATTATATTCTAGAGTATATCTAAGATTGTGTAAAATGAAACTAAAATAATATAAAAATAAATAAAAATAAAAAACAAAATATATCCATAAGAAGTTCAAAGACGAGAATCGACTTACTAATGTGGTAATAAGCTTAATTGCTGTTAGTGTGCCAAATTCATGGAGCAAAAACACTCAAAGAAGAGCTTCAATATGTGTATTGAACTCAATTATAGGGATCTTAAAAAGTAATGAATTTATTTCGTAGCGTATTGGACCTATCAGTGGCATACAAACAGGAGCAATTATACAACAGAAATATATATATTTATCTACAGCATATCAAAATGTTTTTCGACAACATTCAATGAGTTTCAAATATGTATGCATATATATGCACCAATACAATACAAATTGTGGAAATACATTACCAGTACCATTTATAAAAGTATTTTACCGATACCCTCAATATGGATGCGATAGACCTTGTATAAAGGTGGTCAGGAGAAATTTTAAACTATCCCTCCACTTTCCCAGATACCCAACCGATAAAATTGCTTGAATCTCCCACCATATACAACGTGACAGAGTTATCTGTGGAAATAACTCTAAGTAGTATATTCTTTGGTGTGGGTTTCCCTTTAGGGAGTTCCCTTGTCCTCTAGCCTTTTCCATGTATGCAACGAGTCTTTCAAGGAAGTTTCCCCTTTTTTTAATAGATGCAACTTTACTTGTCAATAAAAAGATTTGGTCCTCGCAGCACTAGTCCCCTCTAGAATCTTTGATGCCAACTGGACCTGAAAGGAGTGTTCCTTCTTAATCGCCTATAAATACGATTCCCACCTTGACCATTCTACGATACCGAAGCCACTCCCATCAAAATTGAGCTTGACCTTCCCTTTACCCAGCATTTTCTATGAACCACAACTTCTGTAAGATTATTGCATGCTACAATTGATTGGCAATTAGCTTCAAAGTAAATTGCACATCTTTAAATTACTTCATGATAGAAGCCCATCTCATAAAGTTAAACCTCATACACTGGAACACCTCTAACTGTGTGACTTAAACTTTCTTTTTAAAATCCTTCGATTTCTCTCTTTCCAAATGTGTCATCACATTGCAAAAGGAGCATACCAAACCCACCAGTAATCAATGACAAGATCGAATCAATCAATCTGCCAGACGAAACCTACGAAACACAAAACATGTAGAGAAAGAGATGCCAAACTTTCAAGAAAATTTGCAATGGATGAAAAAAAATTAGTCTATTTTCATTTTTCACCAATTTATAACAGAGATTTTAAACCATAAGCCAACCACAAAGCATGATGTGCCAAACTGAGTGTAATATAAAATTTTCAAAAAGTTCCATACTCGCCCAATAGTTCAGCACCAGATGATGGCACTGCAACGTATTATATAAAGCATGGTTTTGGGTCTCGGCTAGGACCAAGACGATCTAGAGGGACTGACTCACCCAAGACAGTCTCCTTTCATTATTTCAGTGTCTCGGGCCAGTCAGTCCCAAGACTGATTTTACAAACCATGATATAAAGAGAATGGAGATTCATTGTGCACCAAGTGGACGAAGTATTCCTGGCCATCAATCATGTAATTTGTCTCTTGAACTGATGGAAATTCGCAAAGTCAGAAGCAGAAAAGCACGCACCAAACAGCAATTCCTCAATTGCAAGAAGTTGTGCCCAGTAGCCAAACACAAGTCACCAATTCAGAGAAGATAGTTTGTGCATGAGATATTTTTTTTATAAGGGCAAGAGTGGTGGACCTTGGCAACTCACCACTCTAACAGTACTAACAATTGTAAAACATTTGGCATTTCTTCTAAAAACGTTGATCGTGGAGCCACAGATGTCTATTAAGCACCACAACCTATCAGAAAATCATTGATCATGGGGCCATACAGCAACATTGAAATGTCCATCAGAATTCTATGTACCACATGCCATACTGCTAAATCCTTGTAGAAGTTTTGGATCTTCAAATTCTCTAAAAAAATGTCAAGAAAATAACAGTTCTTAAATCAGAAGAACTCCCTTTCAAGTACACAAGCTTTGGGCCCTATACAGCAACTCAAGGGAAGGCAAAGTCCATTTAAAGTGAGAATGCAACACATGTTCAACTGGATCAAGAATATGGAGATGAGCAGGCGTCTCCTTAACAAGCACGCACGATACTCAATAGCACTCTATCTATGCTCATGAAATCAGAAGGTGCAAGCTAGGTAGGATTCTCACATTGGCATTGCAGAATTTGTGAAAGCTTGGATATCTAACACCATTAAAAGCCAAAAAAAAAAATGACATAGCCAATGTGTAATCAATGTGCTAATCAATTTCATGAAAGAGAAAGGTTACTGAAAATAGAGACACATGATGATTTGCAGGGAAAATGGAAAGTCGGAACGCTTCCGCAAAAATATCATGCAGTTTCTGGATGGGAAGCAAGCATTTCTCCAGACCAGACAACAGCAAATAAAACACAGAAAAGGAAACCCGACTTATGAATTCTGATTTAGTGATCAGTACCTTTTTTCTCATAAGTGGTCAGTGCCAATTTTTCAACTAAAGTTTTTACGTTGGACTCGACAACTAAACTTTTGACGTTGGACACATTATAAAGACATGCCTCTACTCCCTGCATAATGTATATATTAAGTTCATTCTTTCGCCAACGCAGAGCATTCCATAGTATAAATGGACACATATCATGGCTACAGGTTACAAGGTTAAGGACCGTGGCCAAGCACAGTGGAATTCCAATATCTGTATGGAAGATTCTCAAATTGTACCCAGTTCAAATGTAACTGTATGCCAAAACAACTTGCAGTGATTAATATGTAATTTTGCATATTACTGAAAAAAGCATCTACAGAAAATCATAGCAAACCAAGAAAACATTAAGCTTCGACCATCTATAACTGTGGAAAAAAAGATCATAAACGCATATACGCACTTTCGACGTGCTCCACCAGGACGGCTAGGTTCAAGTTTTATGCGTTTCCCAGCTATGTCACTTCTATTTAACGACCTAAGGGCTGCTTCTGCGGCTCTGACATCATAAAACTCAATGAACTTGTGGTGCCGCTTGTGCGGTGTCTCCCTGATCTGCTTTTTATGCAACACAGGAATATCACAATGGACACAGGTTAAACAAAATCATACGAAAGAAATACATGCAGAAAGATATCACTGAAAAAATAATAAACGAAGTGGAAGAAATAAACTGTGAACCTCTTTGACTTCCCCGTAAGCCCCAAATATTTGACGGAGATCGTCATTTGAAACTGATGGATCCAAATTAAAAACTACAAGAGTTCCTTGGTTAATATCCTTGTCTGATGGGTTATCCTGGAATTGAGCAAGAAAAAGATGCATAATCAATGAGGGAGATGCTAAATCAACAGTAGATAACTGAATAATAAGAGGCTACAAGTTTATTTTAAACCTTCGGAATTGAAAAATGAATGTCAAGTTTTCTCCGTCTTAGGGGCTTATTTTGTAATGAACGCATAGCGGTTCGAGCAGCCCTGATATCATAGTAAGATATCATCACAAAGCCCCTATGTTTGCATGCAGTGTAAAGAGTCCTGATGGCACCATATTGCTACAAAAAGGAGAAAAAATTCATGAAATCAAGTAGCATCTTAGCTTAGAAATAAATATAAACTACCTGCTCTACCCAAACTTAAATTAAAAAATGCCTCAGGTGAAATAACTGAGCTGTTTTTCAAAAAATGACAACTTAACATTAATGAAACCACTCATTAAAAAAGCATATTCCAAATTTCCAAAAATGGCAAACAGAAATTTGGAATATATTGAATCTAATTGTGAGATAAAACTTGCATAGATTGAATAAAATGCAGCTAAAAACTCATCCAAACAACTTAGAAATATTATTAAAGAGAGGGGGAAGGGAGAACTATGTGTGATACAAGCAGGTTCAATGATGTTCAGTGCCTCGATAACACAGAAAAAACCCTGAGTTATGAGTGTGTTCAGTCAACAGACAATAACTGGAAGGGCATATTGGACATAACATTTGCTATAAGTTATCCAAACCTCTCCTAAAAAGTTCAAATTCACAATATACATTCATACACTCGGCCAAGTCATGCTTGTTCGAACAAGCATTTAGAAGCTAGAAAACTACAAATATAACCAGAGAACAAATACCAGAGCGATCATGACAGCAATGAACGGGAGTACTGTTGGATTCTATGTACGTGGGGGTGTTCTTAGTGGGCCACGTTCCACTACCCCACGTGGGGTTTATTCTCTATTGCTTATGGGTTAAGTGTTGGGCCCACCAACTTAACCCACAATATCTTTATTTCATGTTAGTGGGTTAAGTGGTGGGCCCCCACTTGACCCACACGATTTCTCATTTACTTGTAGAAGGGGTTTCCCCTACTTATAAATATTACTTATGGGAGATTGAATATTCACTTCAATCTCCCATTCTCTCTCAAACCCTAATCTCTTATTTTCTCCCTAACCTCCATTATCTCTCTCTCTCAATCTTTAGCATATTGGTGACAACCTCAAACGACAACATGGTATCAGAGCATGGTTACTCTAGGGCCTAAATCATTGTCCCCTAGAGTTTCCACGAAGATCTTATATGTGGGCATCCAAAGTCTGGCCAAGGTTTGAGCAAATCGCAGAAGGTCCTGCGAAGTTCTTGGGTCATTTCTGAAGCAAAGGAACCAGAGATCTATCATTCCTGGTATATTGCCTGCTATCAGTCGTCAGAGATCCATTCTATCCCCGTTCTTCAGAATTTTTTATCAGTTTTTCGGAGAACACGTATGTCGAGTTTTTTTGAGTTTTGATTTCCTCGAGATTCGTGTCATTTTTGGGCTCTACCCAAACCGCCCCTCTCATAGGTACAGTAAGGTTCGACAGAAACTTATTTCAGAATTTTTAGATCATCAGATCTCCAGTTCCAAAAATCGAATCCCCGGCTCAGATTTTGGGTTTTTTTCTGACTCGAGATTCATGTGTTGTTTGGGCTTTCTACCCTAACCGCACCTCCCTGTGGATTATCTGGGATCTATAGAACTTGGTTTGAGATTTTCTAATTGTCGGATCTTTTGTTTGAAAAATCGCCCGGGTTTTTGGCCTGGATCGGATTTTTTTTTTTTTTGGGTTTTCTTCTTTTTCGGAAACCAAGGTTCCCAGAGCACTTCTACCCTAGCCGCACCTCCCAAAGTGCTCCTATGAACCCCCCGAACCTTGGTTTAGGTTCTGCAGACTTTCTTTTCGTCAGTAGGTTATTTCTAGGCCTTCCGCTGCGATGAGTTCATCAGAGGTTTCATCAGTTAAGGATAACACTCCGTCTCATGGTTTTCATGGAGACCACAACCCCCAATTATGCATCACTACGGTCAAGTTTGATGGGACCAACTATCTTGAGTAAAAGACATCGGCACTCATGTATATCGGGAGACGTGGCTACAGTGAGTACCTCACAGGAAAGACAATCCAGCCTGCCGCCACAGACAAATCCTACCGGAAATGGGTTATGGAGAACCTTACGGTGATGTCTTGGCTTCTCCATTCGATGCAACCCCAGATCAGTAAGAGGTTCATGTTCCTTCCTACAACGAAGGAAATTTGAGATTCTGTTACCTAAACCTATTTACAGGTTGGCAACTTTGCGAAGCTCTATGAGTTAGAGCAAGAGATTACTTGTCTCCGACAGGTGTTGCTCAAGCTTGGTACCTATTATGTTTCTCTCCGAAGCAAATGGGAAAAGATAGATCATTATCAAGACTACACCCCGGTTTGTGCTGCAGATGTGAAGTCTTTCCGTGCTATGGTTGAGCAGTCCCGGATATTCCTGTTCCTTTCCGGCCTTCATCCTAGCTTCGAGGCTGCCCGCATGTAGACACTTGGCAGATCTCCTTCCCCAACTTCATTGGCACAGGTCTATGCCTACATTTAAGGGGAGGATAGTTGTTGCATTGCCATGCAGCTACGTAGTGGTAGTAACACTCAGGATCGATCTGCCCTTGCCTATGTGTCTCAGAAAGGTCAGAAATCCTTCCAGAAGAAGACCGGTGATGACAGGCGGCGTCCCAAGTGTGATCACTGCAACTGTCTAGGCCATGTGAAGGACACTTGTTGGGAGCTACATGGGTGCCCACCAAGTCTGGGCCCAAATCCACATCAGCGATCTTCAGCAAAACAGGAACCTCCTGCAACACTTACTATGGCTCAGGACACTGCACCCTCAGCACCTCCTACCACTGGGGATATGGACTCTTTTTCTCCCAGTGATCTTGAGCGACTTCGTCGTATGATAGCCCAGCTTAATGGGCAAGCCTCCACTTCTACCTCCACCTATGCCCAGACAGGTACTGGATCTGCTTTCTCTGTATCCACTGTTCCTTTTAGTCCCTCCTGGATCATCGATTCATGGGCCTCAGATCATATGACTAGTATGTCTTCAATTTTTTCCAGTTATTCTACTTGTTCTGGTCTTGACAAGGTAAGGATAGCTGATGACACCCTTTCCTCTGTTTCCGGGAAGGGCAATGTTCATGCCTCTTCAGCACTAACTTTGTCCTCGGTACTGCATGTTCCTCAGTTTACAGCTAATCTTTTATCTGTCGGTAGCCTTACCAAGAATCTTAATTGCAGTGTAACCTTTTTTTCTTCTCACTGTGTGTTTCAGGATCCGGAGTTGAGGCGGACGATTGGCAGTCAACGTGAGGAAGGTGGCTTGTACCTCCTGGATCGCTCAGTTTCTTCTTCAGCACATAAGTCTAGCGTTAGTAGTAGTAGTCGAGTCAATAAAGACCAATTATTGCTTTGGCATAACCGGCTTGGTCATGTACCCGTGTCAGTTTTAAAGCGTGTCTTTCCTGCTTTCTCTTTTTTTTGCGATGTTCCGTTCTACTGTGAAACCTGTGAACTTGCAAAGCACTGTCGCTCTGTTTTTCCTCTAAGTGAAAGTAAAAGTACTATTCCTTTCAATATTGTGCATTTTGATGTGTGGGGTCTTGCCCCGGTAACGTCTTTATTTGGATTCCGATATTTTGTTACATTTGTTGATGATTTCAGTGGCTCTACCTGGGTATATCTTGTGAAGTCGAAAGATGAGGTTTCTTCCATTTTTCAGACCTTCCACAAAATGGTCACCACTCAGTTCAGTACCCCACTCAAAATTCTTCGATCTGATAATGGGGGTGAGTACCTAGATGGGAGCCTTAGAGATTACTCTGTCTCTCATGGCATTGTACATCAAACTTCTTGTCCGTGGACTCCCCAACAAAATGGAAAAGCAGAAAGAAAAAACCGTCACATTCTCGAGGTTGAGCGTGCCCTTTGTCTTGGGATGTAGGTTCCAAAATCTTTTTGGTCTGAATCCATCTTTCTGGCCGCGTATCTCATTAATCGCATGCCCTCTCACATTCTTGGCTTTCAGACCCCTTTGTCTGTCCTGCTTCCTGATAGTCCAGCCTTCATTGTTCCCCCCAAAGTCTTTGGGTGTGTTTGTTATGTGCATGTTCATCATCACTCTCGTGACAAACTTGATGCACGGGCCTTGAGATGTATTTTCCTGGGGTACCCTTCCACTCAGAAGGGATACAAATGCTATCATCCGGGTTCGCGTCGACGTTTCACATCTCTGGACGTCACATTTGCTGAGCACGTTCCGTTCTTTGGCAGTAAGGTCTCTCTTCAGGGGGAGTGATATTGTGGACGAGAGCCCTGTCTCCATGCCGGTTCTTGTACCCATTTCCACTCTTGTGCCTATGGTCGAATCTGTGTCTACTATTGACAAGGACACTTCTACTACTACAGCGGCAGTCCGGCGGATATGCGAGTTTATGTCAGATCCAAGAAGAAAGGACAAGTCACCGATTCTATGCCCGCCAGTCTACCCTCAGATCCAGATCCAGGTATTGTTTTTACCCCTGCTTTAGTTCATGAGTCCTCAGAGACTCCTACTCTAAAAGAGGATCTATCCATTGCACTTCGTAAGGGTGTGTGCACTTGCACCGAGCACCCTATCTCTCACTTCGTTTCTTACCAGTCATTGTCTCCATCTTATCAGACATTTGTTAGCACTGTTTCATCTGTTTCCTTGCCATCTACCATTGCAGATGCGCTCAGTCACCCAAAGTGGAAAGGGGCTATGATAGACGAAATGCAGACTCTTGAAAAAAACAAGACATGGGATCTTGTTTCTTTACCTAGGGGGAAGAAACTAGTGGGGCGCAAGTGGGTCTTCACCGTGAAGCACAAGGCAGATGGTTCCATTGATAGGTACAAAGCTCGGCTAGTTGTCAAGGGGTTCACCCAGACCTATGGGATAGATTACCAGGAGACATTTGCACTTATAGCCAAGATGAACACAATCAGGGTTCTACTGTCCTTGGTTGCGAACAGGTCATGGCCTTTACATCAGCTGGATGTAAATAATGCTTTTCTACATGGGGACCTAACATATGAAGTTTACATGAAAGTGCCACCAGGGTTGAAGCTTGCTAGAAGTGAAGACAGGGTGTGCAGACAGAAGAAAGCTTTATATGGGTTGAAGCAATCTCCTAGAGCTTGGTTTGAACGATTCAACAGTGCAGTGAGAAAGGTAGGCTACACACAAAGTCAGGCAGATCACACTCTGTTTGTGAAGCATCTACAGACCAGTACCACTGCATTTATCGTATATGTGGATGACATAGTCATTACAGGGAGTGAACCGACAAAGATCACAAGGCTCAAGGCCATCTTGTTATCTGAGTTTAAGACGAAAGATCTAGGACCATTGAGATACTTTCTAGGGATTGAAGTAGCCAGGTCAGCGAGAAGCATCTTCATTTCACAGAGAAAGTATGCCCTAGACTTACTGAGCGAGACTAGGTACTTGGGTTCGCGACCAACAGATACTCCTATTGATTAGAACCTTCAACTGAATTCCGAGGACGGTACACTTCTAGGTGATCCTGCCTTATTTCAGCGCTTGGTTGGCAGATTGATATATCTGGCCCATACACAGCCTGGCATTGCTTATGCAGTAAGCGTCATTAGCCGATTCATGCATTCACTCCGGTCACCTTGAGGCTGCACACAGAGTTCTTCGGTATCTCAAGGGGTCACCAGGTCGAGGCATATTGTTTGGAGTTTATGGCCACCTCAGGGTGGAAGCATACAATGATGCAGATTGGGCAAGTGCAATGACCGATAGACAGTCTACATTAGGTTATTGTACCTTTGTTGGAGGGAACTTGGTGTCTTGGAGGAGCAAGAAACAACCAGTTGTCGCCCGATCCAGTGTAGATGCAGAGTTTCGCTCCATGGCACATGGAGTGTGTGAGCTCTTGTGGTTGAAGATCATGTTAGCAGAACTGGGAGTCAAGGTGACAGACCCAATGAGCCTCTATTGCGACAACAAAGCGGCCATTAGCATTGCTCACAACCCAGTTCAGCATGACAGGGCTAAACACATCGAGGTTGATAAGCACTTCATCAAGGAGAAGCTTCAGCAATGATTGATTTGTACACCCTATGTAAAAGGACTCAGGAGCAGGTTGCCGATATACTTACTAAGGGAGTCAACAAGTCAATCCTAAATATATTGATAGCCAAGCTGGGCATGATGGATATCTTCGCACCAGCTTGAGGGGGAGTGTTGGATTCTATGTACACCCACGTGGAGGTGTTCTTAGTGGGCTGCGTTCCACTACCCCCCGTGGGGTTTATTCTCTATTGCTTATGGGTTAAGTGTTGGGCCCACCCACTTAACCCACAATCTCTTTATTTCATGCTAGTGGATTAAGTGGTAGGCCTCCACTTGACCCACACGATTTCTGCTTTACTTGTAGAAGGGGTTTCCCCTACTTATAAATATTACTTATGGGAAATTGAATATTCACTTCAATCTCCCCATTCTCTCTCAAACCCTAATCTCTTCTTCTCTCCCTACCTCCATTCTCTCTCTCTCTTAATCTTTAGCATATTGGTGACAACCTCAAACAACAAGTACTAGCATGATTTTGACTGTCTGACTCTATGGTGCATGCAGGTCGCGTGTTAATATGGTGTAGTCATGTCAGTTGGTCAAGCAACTCCCAGCTAGTCCAGCATCCCAAGGGCTAGGATTTGTGAAGAGCAACGCCGTGACACTAGATCAGGTGGGTACAGATGAAGCTACATGTGATACTCTGAATATCATGTAGGAGAAAACAAATCAAGCGCTTCATGAAAAATACTACCTATCAGATATAGGTGCACCCGAGTTGTAAATGCAAATCACAAGCAGTAAGTTCACACAACCCTTTTTTTTCATAAGTGTTCACACAACCCTTTGACCATACCAAAACATCAGCTTAGTCAATGCTAGATGGACTAATCACAAATTCACAATCCGGGTATTCTTAGATTCCTCGTCTAAAAGCTTATAATGAGATCTTCAATGCCCTCTTTCAAGATCTCAATCCTCAGATACGAATAGAAGTGTATTCCTAAGGCAGACCAGAGGAAAAACATATGATACGAAAGAGAATCAGTGTGAAGACGAAATGCAGACCTAATATTGTCAATTGGATTTGTCTTTTTGCAGCTTGCAAGCTCATTATTTGTTTCACTAATAAATTATAGGACCATGTAAAAAATGAAGGCCTCCATCACTAATTGTTTCATACTACTACTAGACTAAAATTCTAAAAAGACAAGCCACTGAATGATAACGACTGATTTTGCTATTAGAAATCCTACATGTAACAAGAAATATTACTTGCAAGCCTTGCAGCAGGTGTCAGGTACAGAAAAACCTAATTCCCACAATATTAGCAATATAAACCATATGCACGCCATGCCAACATACTAATTTACAGTTAAATCTTGAAGATTAGATAAGGACATTGGGACATTCAAGTATGAGCAAGATAAACCATACGCATGCCATGCCTACGGACTAAACTACGCATATCTTGAACATCAGATACAGACATTGAGACACTAAAAAAAAATGACTTAAGCCTCTTCTTCAGTCAATTAGATGTTTCACAATGTTGAGGTAATGAAATAGAGATGAATAAACGGATGCCATCATGGAGAGTGTCCCCATGTCATTGAAGTCTAACTTATCAATCTTGAAATACATTAGCTTCTATTTATCAAGGAAAAGAAGATTATTAACTCCCAAACTCCTATGAATATGACAAGCATGAGAAGTATAGATATTCTTTAAGTGGACTACAGTAGGGCTTGCTCGTATTATGGTGAGATTTTGCAATTGAAGATGCAAGAACACCAATGCAGCAAAAAATCTACAGCAAACATGTAGAAACATTGATGCTGGGGGTCAGTTGCTCAAGCACATTTTGGAGCTCTCAAGGACATGGGCTAGGAAGTCATTAGAGGAGATACTCATCTAGGTAATTGCTACCGTAAATTTCTCATCAAATGGACAGGCCAATCACATTGTATAGTATACTGAGGATTTTCCAACCTGGGGATATCGATGCAGAGAATAGTATACTGAGGATCAAGTAATGACAACAGAGGATGGATGTGGTGTACAAAAGGAACGACAGAAGAAATCAACCACTTAAGCATTAGAAGTAGATGTGAACTTAGCCTATCTCTTAATTTAAATTAGGGGTAACAGAGTCATCCAATTTAAGAATGAAGGGTTGATATTGATGTAACGAAGAGCTCTATTAGGGTTTCTTAGTTAAGAGGGCAGACTGTAGCATTGTAAAAGGGGAGGGTTTCATTTCAGATTGAAATTTTGGAGAAGAATGAAGAAAAGAGCCTGAGAAGATTGCCCCTTGGTCATTTTTTTTTTTTTTGATAAGTACCCCTTGGTCATGTTTGAATGTTCTCTTTCTAGTAATTCTGATTTTCTTCCTCCTTCAGTCCTTTGAGTTGTTCTTTCCCCTCCAACAATTCTTCTCTCTCCTGCCACCACAAAAAATTTAGAATTTTGATTCTAAACGTCTTGATTGATGGATGACCACCAGAGAGTTTTAGCAACACTCTCCCTTGGGAAAGCTGATGCCAAATTCAACACATGCCCACATGTGGTGTCAGACTAATCAGAATTGTCAAACACTTGCTTAAATGTATGGAAAATTGATCACTGTACCCATGATTACTCTTTAAATTGAAGCATTTGTATTTCAAACATGAATCGACAATGTCACGTATGTGGACGATGAACTCAACCATAGCAATGCTTAACGAGGAAAAAGACCAAAAGGTTCCTCTAGTAGTCAAAATAAAAATGGGAGCATTTTTTTTTTTTGACAAGTATAAACTTTATTAAAACGAAAAAGGTGAAAAGATACAAGCTTAACAGTTAAAGAAGTCGAGATAACCTACTAAAGACTGAAAGTAACCACAAGGCAAGAATCAAGAATAAACAAGAAAAATGGGAAAGGGAAAAGGAAAGCTAAAATCACCCATCCCCAGAGCAAATGGGAACAGATGTTATGAAGTATTTAATTATTTTATACAACATGTTGTGACATTCAAATATATACACACACAATTACATATCAAATTACCAACATATGTATTATTAACTTACTTCATATGCGTATAACATAAACTTAAATTTTACGACAATAGTTGTTATAAAATGCAACTCATTCTTATATACAATATTTAGTACATTCTTAAAAAAATGCAAACAGGTTTTTTAACAAAATAAAATGTAAAATAGTTATTCAAAGTATAGGTTCCAGTTCTTGGTCTTGCGTAATTATTTTAGTTTCCCGGTTTCCTTGCTCGTATAATTACTATTTTTATTCTTTGCACAAAAAAATCAGCAAATTTAGATTCTTTGGATCATTAAATCGATCTAACTCCGTGATACATGTAAAGCAGCTAGAAATTAGACTGTATAAGACTTTTTTCAGATCCGTGGGTCAAACCAAGACCTCAAGGTTGCAACACAGAGAGCCATCCAAGAGGAGGGGGGACCTAGGTTCAAAACCCATTGAAAGCACTAATCCAAAGGAGGTGAATTTAGTGTATCACTTCGTAGGTTACCAATCCCGTTAAAAAAGGGGTGGGGAGTCACCAATGGAATTCCAAATTTTATTTTAAAAAAAGATATGAAGTTTGATGTTCTTCCCTTTAATGCATACGTAGGAATAGGAAAACACATAATAAATGTATATATGTAACTAAAAATAACTCAACCAAGCCTTAGTATCGAGATATGGAAACAAAGACTGCCAGAACCACGATGAGATGAGATATCACCAAAGTGAATTACCTCAAAAAGAGTTCTCAGTTCCGAGTCCTCGACGTTACTATTGATATTCCGCACAAATAATGTTCTAGAAGGATGCTCCCCGTACGGATGTTCCCCAGCAACTGCTCCCACACCATTTGGAAAACCATACTGGTTAGTCCCATTTCCAGCAACACCATCGGATAAACTTACCTTTGACATACCCATACTCAAGCTGTCCTGAGTATCAAAGTCCAATTCCATACCCCCTCCACTGCCAAAAAGATCATACTCGTCCAAGTCCTCCAGTTGACTAGGCAGCCCACTTAGGTCAAAATCATCCATTATACCAGCTAAAAGTTCATCCTCGTCGTCAGGAAGCAGGCTTCCAATCGCATGCAAGCCAATATCTTCAGGAGAATCCTTACTATCCACGTTTTTATGAAGTTTATTTAAGCTAGACGAGGCATCATCGACAGATTGACCATCATGTTCCAAATCTGCAAATTTAACTGCATATTGACAAAAACAAGTTGGAAAATATCCCCATGATGCAAAGTGTTATATAGAATCTACAAAGGAGAGCTGACGCATACACTTTTCATGTGGAAGAACAGGTAATGAGGTCGAAAACAGGCTAGCATCATTTGATGCATGATGCGCATCAGATCCAGATGGAATTCCCCATGCACCACTTCCTACTTTTTGAGGAATATTTGCTGGTGGAATCTTGAAAGGACCTAACACATACGATAAGAATGACTGGTCAAGATAAATGCCATAAATATGTACTTATTGGAGCGTTCTTGTCCTTAGTAGAGGAAAAGATGTAGAACCTTTAGAGCTACCTGAGAATGAATAATCTGTAGATTGCTCCATTGCATCGCCTTCTGCTATATGAAAAGAAATGAAACTTTCAACTCTCTATTGCAATTTGATGTGTGCCTACAAAGGTTAGAAACACTAAATGAGCTACATCATATTGGCCTCAGTTACATCAAATTGGCTTCAATAGACATACAGGACTGCCCGGCACAAGGCTGAAAAAAAGTCTTAAAAGTATCATGCCTAAATAAATTCCAGTACTACCGAAGTAAAACACATTGACCCAGTACACAGGTCAATAGACTGTAAAAGCATACTCATCAGATCAAATCTGGCACTTCCTTTCCATTTCATAATTGCTGAGAGAGAGAGAGAGGGTAAACCCCAAGGGACAAAAGCGAAGAAACAAGGAAGAAAAAAAATTCACGTATCACAAATAACTTTCATAGAGTTGACAAGCATTAAAATGTTACTCTACTTGCAACCACAAGCAATTGCCAGCCAAGAAAAGAAGGAAAAAAATTATTATTTAAAGGGACTTACACCCTTAAAAGTTTTTTCCTGCCAAATATTCAAAAAATATTAGATCCACTATTATTATATCTCAATTTAACTTTAAAAGCTTCAACTGGAGATACTGCATATTTTAAGTCTCCCTCATCACTAAGACACCAATAGCAAGAATGCCTACTCTCAAGGTCTAGAAATAAGCTTCAGGAGTGTACATTACCAGCCTATACTGAAAAACTCTAAAATATATCCTCTCAAATAATCAAAAGTCGGGAAATTTTTGGTCTACCCTAAAACCACAATCCAAATAAATATGGGGTTGTCATCAATTGGGCAATTTGCAAACCAGCAATCAAGAATTGTTTGAAACATACTCAAAAACTGGGACAAAGAGAAAATTTTGACAAGAGGTTAGACTGAATCCAAACGTAAAACCAAGAATCAACTAGTCTATAACCTAAAATTAGCAAATTTTCTAGCTATAAAACCTAGAAACCACTAATCAACCCATTTCCTAAAACCCCCAAATATAACTTTTCCAGTGACAACTAAATCCGTCCGCTTGAAATTGGGCGCATATAGAGCAAACCAATTACCAAGCAGAACAACAAGGAGGAAAACTAACACACCGCAGCTGATAACTTCACTGAGTCTCTTCTCAGCAATTAAAACTATCAAATGAACTCGACAACAAACTCAACTCTGCTAAATCACTGAGAAAAAAATAATCTTGAAAAAAAAAAAAGGAACATTTCTTCCACGAAACAAGGGAAAAAAAAAACTCAATCTTTGCAACCATCTTTCGCTGTTTCCACACATAAGACACAAAAAATATCACTACTTTACGAGCTATCTCAATCGATCACAAACGAAATCGAAATCAAACCCAGAAAAAGCCATTCCCAACAGCAGAATTTCGCACTACCCGATCAACAATCTCTCTTTCTCTCTCTCTCTCTCTGTCTCTCCAACATTGAGAATCACGAACAAAAAGAAACAAAGATGGCTTACCCTAAAGAAACACTTGCCACCCACCCCTGGAACTCCAAAGTCGGGGAGACGTCTGGAGATCAGTGAAAAGAAAACCTATAATTCAGTTTGAGAAACCCTAAATTGGGAGAAAAAACAGTTGGAGAAGCTCCATTACAGGTGGACCTTTGAGAGATTCGAAAGAAAAGTTATCACGACAGGTAGGTAGGGAGAGAAGAGAAAGAGAGGGAGAGGGAGAGGGAGAGGAAGAGAGAGAGTTACGTAGAGAGGAGAAATTGGTTTCTTGACTTTCTTCTACTGAATCTACTCCTCTGCTTCGACCTCTCGCCGGAAATAGAGAGAGAGAGAGAGAGAGAATGAGTGGGAGAGAGAGTCGATTGGACAAGATGAGTAAAAGAGCAGAAAATGATTGACAAAGCAGCTCTGAGGAGAGAGATGGAGAGAGAGAGAGAGATGGAGAGGGGGCCAAACTCTGCTTTAAGGAGGATTCGGCTGTATTTAAATCCGGTTTGGCGTCCGTTGACAGAACCCCTTGCTTCACTATCTCTCTAAAAATCATTAATTTGGGATAAAAATAAGAAAAGATAATAGCAAAATTTATTTGCACCCACAAATTTATGAAAGCACCCAAGTTAAACTCTGCTGACCACCCACGATGACTGCCCACAATATAAACCACCTGTTACACTTTTAGAGGACTCTGACCGTTTAGATGTTTGGCTAATCCCAAAGCCACGTGGAATACTCTTAGAGGACACTTATCTTATGGATAATTTTGGTCCATCTGGTACCAAAAATCAACGTGAGTAGTGATGTCTTACCTTTTGATCTGAGTACCCCAATTAATACTTGAAATCTACGGTTAAAAATAAATCATGAATTAGACTCTAATCCAATGGATAGAAATTATTGATCAATCTGAATTTTGGTACTTAGATCCAGCAAGTGATTGGCCAAAAATCCATAAGGTCAGTGATCTCTAAGAGTGTGCCACCGTGTCTCATATTGTGATTCATCACCATCCTTAACAAGCATCCTTAACAAGGGATGTCATCATAAAAGTTCTATGCAGAAAGTTCTGATTCCAAGTTTATTCTTCCAGGTCATGACTTTTCCTGTAAGAGTCGTAACTTAAAAAAAATGCGTCTGAGAATGAAAATTAAAAACTCGAAATCCGCCCGGCCCCACCAGTTACTCGGTCACAAAATCACGTTGGGCAACCCAACAATGTTTGAAAAAATCATTCACATTCTTTTAACCCGCTCAACTCGTTGAACTGGCGACCCGACTGACCTAGACACGAGTTGGACCTGAGGTGGTCCACCAAAGGGCGGGCAAAACATTCATGCGTCAACGGCCCCAAAGAGTTGCCAGGTGGTGGGTCGACTCAGTTGACACGGTTGAACCGGTGATATAATGAACCAATTCAGGTATGAAAACATCATTCATAATATCGGGCCTCAAGGTAAAATAAAGTCTTGGTGCAACTTCGGAAAATCAATGGACTGACTCTAATTGGGCCAATTGGTTTTCTTATTTTATTTTCCAAAATTCTCTTCTTATTCTAGGATTTTTTTTATTAGAATAAATGAAATGAATATTTCGAAAATTTGCAGGAAAACATGGTCTCCAAATCCATATTTTCTGAGCCAAACACAACTTAAATGACGTCCTAATCATGGTTTTAAAAACGGCCGTTTAAACGGTAATGCCCCAAGCCCGTTTCCGTTAAAACCGTTTAAACATGTTTTATCGGTTTTGAAAAAAAGGGCTGTTTTTTTGTTTTAACGGCTGTTAAAATCGTTTAAACAGCCGTTTAATTCTGAAAAATTTTGTGAAAAAAACGGCTGTTAAATCCGTTAAAATCCATTTAATTTCTGTTAAATTTCATTTTTATTTTCAAAATTCAAATTTCAAAGTCATTTTTTCCGTTTTTTTTCATTTAAAATCCATTTAATTCCATTTTTTTCCCATTTTTGCCCCTGACCGTTTTAATGGCCGTTTAAACGGTTTAAACAGTAACGCCCCCAGTCCGTTTAACCGTTCAAACGGCCTCCTTTAAACCTTGGTCCTAATTACTTTCCATGTAATTCGATGATTTTAAACATTTGGATCTTTTGTACACGTAACAGTGCTCAAAATATAGGGTTAAAAATCAACCTATGAAAACGACTCCAATCGAATGCTTAGAAATCACTGATCACTTTTTTTTTTTTTGGCACGTGGACTAATCACTTTTTTTTTTTTTTTTGGCATGTGGTTCACCTAGGGATAGGCCAAACATCTATACGGTCAGTGACCCCTAGGAGTTTACCACGCACAACAGCTGCCACGTGGCGTTCCATCTAAAATTTAGATGACCAAACTACCCTTATCTTTTTAAACTTGTGTTCCACTGCTCTCCCCTACTCTGCGCTCTCTGTCTGAACGAGAAATGCAGCGTTCGAATCTCCTCTCGTCTCCGACTCCATTATCTCCATTCCCTCTTCTCCCCAACCGTCCACGCGTCGAAGCTCTGTTTCGGAACCGTTGCAGGAGCTCCATTGCCCCCAGTTTCTGGACGCAAATACCCTTGAAGTGTTCGCATTTTTGCCGACTTGCCCCTCCTCCCCGTAGCACTGGTATTGCAATTTTCTGTTGTTTCTGTTTATTTTTTTTTATCCCGAGGAGTTTGTCTGTGATGGGCTTGGATTTTTTATAGTTTTTGTTTGATGGGTTTGATTTTTACTGTTTTTTCATTTGATGGGTTTCAACCTTTTTAAGCTCTGATTGTTTCTGTTCTATGAAATTATACTTCAGTTATTGAAGAAATTATTGAAACGAGTAACGATGAATCGGAATTTATCGAAATTGGGTACGTGTGCAATGTTCATGGGCTCCAAGGAGAGCTTCGTATAAAATCCAGCACTGGTTTTCCTGAATTACGATTCTCAAAGGTAAAATAGAGAAAGAAAAAACAATTCTAATTTTTTTTTTGTTACTATCGTTGAATCTGTATTCATATCTCATCAAACTTATTGTCTTCAGCCGGGGAGAAGATGGTTGAAGGAACGAGTTTTAGGGAAAGAAACGATTCGGGAAGTTGAGCTGGTTGAGGGAAGAGCACACCAGGGGCAGAAGAGTTGGGTTGTCAATTTTCGTGGAATCGATACAGTGGAGAAGGTGAATCAAATGAGAGCAGTTGCATAAATGGGTGTTGAAGTTTGAATTCAGTTTTATTTCGGTTCACTTGCTTTGCAGATTGCTAAACATTAAGTGCACTAGGTCTGAAAATGATGTGTTTCACACTTTCACTTAAACCATCAGAATTAGGTGTCGCTAGTTAGGAACTATGTTACCTGCATATGGGTACGGGTGGATACAGGTACGTGTCCAAGTGGCAGACTTGCTCAACCCCGGAAATTTTGGGTACTTGGACATGATTAAATAGTTAGTATTTTCTAATATTATAACATTTAATTTTTTTTTTACTTTGATGATGTTTTAATATTTTATCTGAATAGAATTTAGTTATACAATTGAACAGTAAATAATATGCATCGTATAGACTAGTTTTGGTTTTAGGTTAAGTTTTAACTTATTCTTGTAAGTGTGGATGCATCTTCTTCATCTTTCTACACATGGGTGTGTGTCTGCCTCATTAGGTGCGTACGCAAAATAGAAAAAATAACCCTGGAAAATCAAACACATATTTGGTGGATCCGATACGGATCCTGTACCAATACCCATGTCGTGTTGTGTTGACATGGTTATAGTGGGGGTAAATAGAAGGGTTTGGGTCAAGGTTTAAAGGAGGCCGTTTTAACGGTTAAACGGACTGGGGGTGTTACCGTTTAAACGGCCGTTAAAACGGATTGAAACGGTCATGGGCAAAAATGGGAAAAAACGGAATTAAACGGATTTTAACGGTTTTAACGGAAAAAAACGGAAAAAGTGGCACTGAAATTCAAATTTTGAAATTTGAAAAAAAAAAAAAAACGGAATTTAACGGATTTTAAAGGAAATTAAACGGATTTTAACGGAATTAAATAGTTTTAACGGCCGTTTTTTTCACAAATTTTTTTGAAATTAAACGGCTGTTTAAACGATTTTAACGGCCGTTTTTTTCAAAACCGATAAAACGGGTTTAAACGGAAACGGGCTTGGGGCATTACCATTTAAACGGCCGTTTAAACCGTTTAAACGGCCGTTTTTAAAACCATGGTTTGGGTATCACAGGTTAGGAAGAGATTTCTCGAAAGATATAGTGTTCTCTGATTTGAAAAACAAAAACTATTCGAGTTATGTTGCTCAATGTTTTCCATCACCAGTATTGTCAGTTGTGAGGATCTCATGATTAGTCTCTCTTTTGGTGCTTCCTGTAACACTCTTGAAAAGTTTGTGATAGTATTTCACTGGAACGTTCATGAAAAGTCATCCAATCCTTGTGACAGAACCAATAAGAGAGAACCCCAGTCTGAGGCATAATCCGCTAGTGGGTCGAAAATGGTGCGATAAGTATACTATTATTTCTCAACCTGATACTAACTTCTTTTTTCATTTCTAGTACTATAAGTTTTAGATTTATTGTTTTGGAGGCAGTCTTGGACAAGATGCACTTTCTATTTTACATTCTTAGTATGCCTGCATGTATTCCTGATAGGCTGTCTTATTGCTGCTCTTATACTTTCTCAGGCTAAGCAACTTATTGGGTCAACTTTACTTGTAAGGGAAGAAGACAGGCCAGTGTTGGAAGAAGGAGAGTTTTACACTGCGGATCTTGTCGGCATGAGAGTTATTCTTAAGGTCTGGACTCCTTGCTAGTGCATGTCTAATGTACTGGGTGAAATGTGGATTACTTTTAAAAGGGAACAATGGCTTCTTTAGGAACTGGCTACTTCAGTTTTTTAAGTGGGATACCCTCCCCTTCTTTTATGTAACTTAGAAATGGACATCTGTGTCAGTGTTAGACGTAGATATGAAGGGTAAGACACTGACCCCAACAAACTTGACACGTTATTCCATGTATCATGAGATATTATTTTAAATGATTTAGTTCTTTTAATTATGCAATATGGAAATGATGTATTTGGATATGTTGATATAAGTGTAAAATATCATCATCGTCGTCGTCGTCATCATAAGCCTTATCACAACTATATGAGGTCAGCTGGAAACAAGACATTTGATAAGAGTCTCGGCATGTGTCCGACAATGGAGTACGACAAAGGTGCCTTAAACGGCCAATTTTTCCGAAAATAGTGTCCTTTTGATGATGATTTCAAAGGATCTATTATCTAGTTGATATCATACCCATATTTGTGCTTCTTATTTTTTTGCTTATTGTAGTTCTTCTTCTTTTTATGTATCATTTCTTTACATTTGTTATTTGTTCCTTTAATATTATGCAATTCTATTTTTTCTCTGACAATTTTGTAAGCTTGCAACTTTTATTTTCAAAGGTACTGACTATACTTCCTTCTAGGACACAGGCGAGCCAGTGGGAACCGTCACTAATGTCTTCAACAGTGGAGCAAGTGATCTTTTACAAGTTATGCTTAATTCTGCTGAAGAAACGCATGATAGGACTGGTTCATCAAAATCAGGAACAGGTGTTTCTGGCCCTCTCGTGTGGGTCCCATTTGTTGAAGCAATTGTTCCAGATGTAGATATGAATAGAAGAGAAATGCAGATTACACCTCCAAAGGGGCTTCTGGAATTGAATTTACGTTCTGATGTCAGGTCCAAGAAAGAAAGGCGACAGCTGGTAGGTTTGCTCCTTTGCAATGCAAATTTGTTTCAGAATTTAAACTTTTTTTGGTGCTCTGCTGTCTCATTCCCTTCATAGCTCATGGCCATGTACATCTTCTTCCATTGATAAAAATGATATATGCATGCCTTCAAGTTATAAAGTGAAACAATAGTTTTAGAACCAAAAATTTCACCCTGATAGCCCTATTTTGCAGATATTGGTGGAAGCTTCCAGTTTGCAATTTTCATGTTCCCATTCTAGAGAAGTTAACTACCAAGTTTTTAACTGGTGTTTTTGGCACTCTCTAATGATCTCTACTACTTTTGCATGTCTATGTAATGGGTAGCAGTGTATAGATTGTATCTTTAAGTTAAATAATTTTAGGGTCAGCCTCTGTCCTCATGCTTCTGTTTCGTTACATGTATCTGTGTGTGTGAAGTGTGAACGTGGGATGAATTATAATATTCTTTTAATATGTTACACAGGAAGGTAAGGTCAGTAAGAGGAATATTAGTTAATTGTTTTTACATGATTGAGATATCTGTGAAACACTCCTAATCCTCCTCTTGTTTTGTTCTAACATGCTTACATGCACACACACTCTTTGTGCACAAAGTGCACATACCGATGTATACTTAAATCCCAGAAGTTAAAAGACAATTAGGTTTAAAACTTATCGTGGACCTATATTTACCTAAATATGTCATCAGGGATGGAGTATAATTGATCAACATGTATCGGGGGCGTAGCTTCTAGGACACTCTGTCCATGTTGTACCCAACCGAAATAAATCCCCTTGCTTAGCTGATGTTCCCTTTTCAAGGAGGTGATGTATTTAAGACATTATATTACATTTCTTGAGTCGATTAGTGTGTGTGTGTGAAATATTTGTATATTTCAGTAGGATATTTACTTTTCTCTGATCTTAATGTTTTTACACTAGCCTTCTTTTTAACATAATTCTATCGTCTGCTCTGAAAATAAAAGTTGTTTGATTGGAATATTTCTACTTGTGTTTAATTCTATATGAAGACAAGACCATGGATGTATGAAACACGTATTCTTTTAAGTTATTTGTTGTATTTTGGTGAGAAATGCTCATCCCAATCGATTGGAGTCTGTGACTAATCGATTGGAGCTTTCGGAGTTTATGCCCAATCGATTGCACTGGTTTCTGACTACTAATTGGTTTTTGGAAATGTTACAGGAGTGGAAACAAAGAAAGAAGGCTACACGACGCCTCATAACAGCAAAAAAGAAACTGTGTGAAATGGAGCAGAAACATATTTTTCATGGGTTGAGATTTGGAGAGCAAGATCAAAAGAGTTTGCTTGCAGATCATATTGTGGGCATAAATTTCAAATTGTTTCAACAGGCAATGCAGAATATTGAAATGCTCCCTATGAGGTGAATTTAGAGTATTGTTCCCTTTTATGAAATAACATGCAATTTCTATCAAATATGAACCGATTCCAGTTTTTGTTTATCCTGATTATTTAATTAATGTAGGACTTGGACTAAATGACAGCAGAGTTGTACTTTCTTTGGAATCAGTAAAATTGTTGAATTTATTAACCCTAGATTGTATCTAGATAATGGATCACCATTTTTTTCATTTGTGGCATTATGAAGATAGTTAGCAGAGCTTTTATTTTTCCAATTGTATATGAAGCCGATACACAAAACTTGGTAGTTCTTTTTGAGTCGAAGTATCTTCAAATGCTGACTGTGGTAAATATCTAGCCTTGGCATTTCGTTCTCATTTGCATTTCTTAGGTTTTGTAAAACTTGCATTTTACTAAAGGATAAATCTTTGATCCAGTAGAGCTGGACAAGGATTCAACCGGATGAGGCTTCGTTGCACATCATATATTCCTCAAAGCCCCTTTTTACTGGGTTTCCCGTTTTCCCCGCATATAATCTTTTTTTTATATGCAAAGTATATTCCATTAAAGGGGAAAAGATCCCCTAGAAAAATGTACAGTGGAGGGGAGCTATCACCTTCATTGTATAGTTGGTAGTCCTATTGTGCAACAATTGACTCCATTCAGCTGGAAAGCAAGCATACTCTTATTAAATCCATAAGTCTGAATTGTTGCATTATAAATTGGACTCTTTTCCCACTTCTGTTGGGCAAGACACTTCCAAATGGTCTAAGATACTGCTCTATGAAGCCTAACTCCCACTTTTCCTCATATTCAGTATGTAGTCAGGTTTAAAACTATTCATTTATGTTGATAAATAATAGAATTTATAACATAATAATGGATGATACATATAATAGGGATTAGAGATCCTGATGTACAAAAGGCCTTTTTACATCATTTTGGACTACAGAATTTGTGGCTACATTCCCATCCCTGAGCATGTTAGACAAAATAAGGGTCTATCCTCTGACTAGCTTCCTTATATGGTCAATTACATTGATCAATCTCAGTGGGCTATTCCCATGGTTCAAAATCTCATTCTGTTTCTGTTAGGACGTCTTGTTACAGTAGGGTATCGAGATAATACATATGAAAATGTTTCTTCTCGTGCCAAAAGCTTAATTTAACTATTTAAATTGATTTAATGCCTAATTTTCATGGTATATGTGTCTTTTATAACACATATAAATGCTAAAAAAAACTAAATTTTAACCTAATTAATCATTAAGAATCATTTAGTTTTATCGATACATATATTGTTTTTTCATTGTGTCGTTCCTTCCGGTTGATACGTCGTCTCATTTTGTCAGCACACTGAGACAACAAGATGAAACAATATTTTAAACCTTGGATTCCCCTTTCCTACCCATTAAATCACATGTCATCAAATCTCCCTTTGCCACCAAAGGCTTTGCTAAATGATGTTGTTGGAGGGCTTTAACCTCCACTTGACTTGAATTTGCTATGCCAATTTCCCCTAGAAAGACCTCAGGGTAACCTGTCGATCCCCCTTATTACATTACCAATCCTGGCAGATGATGCAGCTACAAGCTACATAAATTAGAGAAGTAACAAAATCCCCATTAGAATCAGAGAGAAACAGGTGTAGAGAAAACAACTAGAGTCAAAGTGGTTTATATACTACCCTTGCTATCTACTTAATCCTAAATAATCATGTCCATACTAATCTTCTAATCTCAGCCCTTGAAAAAGCCTGGCGACTACGACTTCCACATCAAAGAAGATAGAAACACTTCCAATAACTTGGCATAAGCATTGGTTTTAATGGGACCCACCTAAACATAATTAAAAACTTTCTGAAGTCCAAGTAAAATCCATCCAAGTTATTAAACAGTTCCAATTACGCCATCTTGGAGGCAATGTAGGAACTTGGCTTACCCATGTCCTTGTCTATCACAAGCTCAACATCATCCTTGACCCACTTGTATAGTGGGTCCTCCTCATACTCTTCGCAAAATATGTCAACTAGGACAATTGGTTATGAGCTTGCTTCCTCATCTTCCTTTAAATTATTTATTAGGAGCCTCATATTGTAATGTACAAACACAAGATAATTTCGCTTTGTGTGCCCTACTCGCTTTCATTGCTTACTATGAATGAAGGCTGAAGGGACTGTGCTAGTTGCTTCATCCATGATCTTCATGTAGCCTTGGTGGGAGTGAGGCGCTGGTGCTTTAATATGCTCCTACACAATATTGATCACATGGCAAAACTAACGTATGATAGGCTTCTTGTTCCTATCAACCATCCTGAGGAACTTTACAATGGGATCCATCATGTTCATTGTGGCTCGTATGGAATCCCAAATGAGGATTTATACATTGTCTCCTTGACCTTTCTCACTTGTGTAGAATTATTTCCTTGTAGCTAACATTCTCCTCGGAGTTAAACATGTTCTCACCCATGCAGAATTATTTCCACTAGTTGGTTGCAAATCTAGTCCAACCTAGATGGACTATGTCTACTCCACACTTCTCCCTCATCAGTACTCCAATCGTGTTGTGAATGTAATTTGTACCTTCCTTGCTATCCTTACCACCCTCTTCAATTAATTCCTCTTCTTTTTTTTGATAAATTTGAAGTATATTTAGAATAGGGCAAAAACTCAAAATACAACCTATAAGGACCTCGAGAAGCGACCTCAACACGAGTCTATCTACAACTCAGAATAGGAAGAGACATCTAGCAATTCCTCGCATCTAAACACACACACAAAAAAAACAGCCTCTAAACTCCGGGTAGATAGAAGACCATAAATACAAGTAGCTTTGACTCTTAACACCCCCTGGGAATATCTTCTTCTTTTCCTTCAAAAATACATGAGTTCCTCTTCTCAATATCCTTTAGCATCAGGCAGATGCAATGTGCTGCACACGGGGTCCAAAAAAGGTTGTGCATCTTTTCCATGATCTCGAAATGTTTTTAGTCAAAATTTTGTCTGGATTTTATTCGGTCAAAATGTACGTCCAAAGATCGAAATGTTCCAAAATGGCACTGTTTATGTTGACATGACTGATATATTATTTCCCTCCTTCTGTCATGTCAGTAGTTGTGTCTAAACCAGTGTTTTTAAAGGCGTGTGAGGCTTACGCTTCGAGGTGCGCCTTGGGGCAGAGCTCTTAAAAAACGCCTTGAGGCACATTCAAAAGGCGTTTACACATCTGAGGCGTACGCCTCACTCCAAGAGGCATTGATGAGGCTTACGCCTCTCAGTGAAGCAAACGCCTCGTCAACGCTTCTTGGATTGGGCGTACGCCTCAGATGTGCTATGTTTTGGCATGCTGTTTTAAAAAAGAAATAAAAGATATTAAAAAAAAATTAGGTGTCGAAGGGACCCAACATAAAAATAAAATAAAAATCCCTAAGTTTTCTATTTAAAAGGGACCCAACATCGATTGATCTACAATTGATTGATGACAAGATGCTGAATTTTGACGTGGACTATCAAGAAGAGGATGTTGTTAATATAATTGACGAAGATGCATTTAATTTAGTAGAAGATTGAGTCTTTGATTGGTGTTGTGCTTTTTTGTTAGATTGGTTGGAACTTTGAACTTGGAATTTGAAAATATGCTTTGTTTTTTGAATTTTTACTACATTTATTTATAGATTTAAATACTTATCTACCTAAAAAATGCGTGTGTATGAGGCTTACGTCTTACGCCTTGAGGCTTACGCCTCAAGGCTTTGGCTAGTGAAGCGCCTCGCCTCACGCCTTAGCGTTTAAAACATTGGTCTAAACCAACTAACCAAAATATGTTGAAATCTTAAACCATGTTTTGTATTCATTATTTTCCTTAATATGGAGGAAAAAGTTGGGGCTAGTAAGAAACCCACGTAAACACTTATAAATGCCGAATTTGCATCACTTAGATTGATTGGTCAAGTAAGATCTTGTCAATTTCATTGTATTTCCTTGTTCTTGAGAAGTTTAAAATTCCATTTGTAAACCGTTTCCATATGTTTTGTTTTTTATCTTTTCTTTTTATGATTGACAATGAGGAGTTTTCATCTTCAACGGAATAAAGATGCTAGATTGGGCTGAGAAAAGTAGGGGACCTGGGATCCCATTTGTAATATTGTCAAAGTTGAATCGTATTGAAAGGTTGTGAGAAGTAAGGTTCAAATCGAATCGTGGGATTCAAATTGTATCGTATAATGACAAAGTTTTGTATAAATACTACCGATCAAAAAACAAATTGTATAAATACTTACAGATAATCATACAGTTTACCTGGAATCTTGATTTGGACTATAGAGATATTGTTTTGAATTCAAAGTCAAACAAAAATCTTTTTACACAGAGAAAAATTAAAACCATGTATCATCAATTCATCATCATATTAAACAAGTTTTGATCTCTCATCCATGCTAGATGATGTTATATGTGAGAAACACCACCATGCAACTATTTCTTACAGTATTCCATTGCAAGAATTGCTTATTGTAGAATATTAAATTTATACATCTTATGTAAAGTAGAACAAACTTAATGCCTTGAAATGGAGCACAAATAGAGAAAATAAATGAGAGATGGCCTCCCTATCATTTTCTCGCACACTTTGGGGGAGGCAAATGACGTGGCTGATCACTTTGCAAACAAATGGGTACTTAGAGACTCATTGTTTATTGGTAATTCTCTTCACTGATCTTGTATCATCTTTTTTTTGGGAATTCTTTTCCCTTTGTTGTATTTTCTCTCTTTTCTAATAAAATTTTGTTATATCAAAATAAAAGTAAAAAAAATCTCATTCGTTTTCATGTCCTTTACCCTAACCACTTACGAGTTTCGTATCAAGGGCGTTTAACTTTTTCTTTTCTAAGGGTAGTTTTAACTTAAAATATAAAAAAAAGAAACAAAAAAAGTCAACGAACTAAAAAATGACCCACAGTTGACAGTGGAACTGTGTTAAAATGATATTTATTTGAATAGATACACATAAGAAGAAACATGTATAAATTTGTTTATTAGTAAAAATCTATGGTTTCAACTTCGACTACTTGGAGTCAACATGACTTGATAGGGTTTTGGGTAGACTTGGGCTGCGGACTCGTTTTATAGCTACTCGATGAGTTCAAGTTGTTCCAAGTCAAGTTCATACGTGAGTAACAAATTTGGAATTTTGTCATTTTTTAAGATAGTTTTATCCAAAAAAAGTAGGTTTTTCAATACTTCTATAAAATTTAATATTAATATCATAGGCATTATCATAGCAGACTTTTGCTAGATGTGTCGTCACTGGTGAAACAGTGGACCATCTTCTGGTTTATTGCGAAGCGGCCAAGGAGGTCTGGTCTTCTTTCCTCTCTGAGTTCGGGATGAGCTGGGTGATGTCGGGTACCCTTATGGCTTTTATTATCAACTGGCGGTCCAAAGCCTTCTCCTCCAGAGGAAACATTTTTTGGAGGTTGCTGCCTTTCGCCATCGCTTGGGGCTTGTGGAAGGAAAGAAATCAAAGGGCTTTTGAGGGCAATAGCGGAGACACGGCATTGATTATTCTCAATATTAAGGGGATGTTGTTTTTGTGGTCCAGGGCTTTCTCGAAATATAGGGGTCTTTTTTTTGAGGACTTTGGTTTCTGCATGGATACTCTTTGTGCTAGGGATTTTGATGACTTTGGCTCCCTTGTCTTTTCTAGATTTTCTCTTTTTCCTTGTCTCCCTTGGCTTTGTAGGTCATCTCGACCTCTTAAGCCAAGGTTCTGTAAGCCTCTCCTCCGTTTTCAATAAAGTTTATATTTATCAAAAAAAATATTATTAAGAAAAAAACTTATGTTAATTATTTTATGACTCGTTGAGTCGAACTGCAAATGATCAAGTCAACTCGATTTGACAAAGTTCCGCGTCAAATTGAATTTTTGGGTTTTAAAACACTAGTAGAACTAAAAAATCCATTGATTTTGTAGATTTTAAGGTGTAGGAAAAACCAAAAGCACAAAAACAGGAATCATTTGTTTTCACCAAAACATGTGCCCCATGTTTTCATTCAAATCACGACAATCATAAGATTCAAATCATGAATCTTACTTGAACGGTAAAATTAGTACAAAAATTTTAGGATTCTTATCTAGAAGTATTTGGATCTGGTTCCATGATTCAAATAATTTGGGCTGAGATTTGATTTGAATCGTATGATTTTTTTTATAAGTATTTGAATTGTATGATTTTAAAAACTGCTCATTTGTCTTCATGAAATAGATGGAGGCAATTAATGTCTAATGGGAGGATAAGAAATACATGGGTCCATGGGGGTGATGACGTGACTTGGCTTGATATTGACGTTGGTTGAGGGTTTGACGTTGATGTTAATGTTGCTACATGTTACATAAATTCTAGAATTTAAGTGCAGTAACATTATGTAAAAACATTTTGTATTTTCTTTGCATCTCTTGGAAATGAATCGATTCAATGACTCAATCAGCAATTCTTACATTTATTTAAGAAACAAAGCTTTCCTTCCAATTAAACAGAATAATGGAATAGTACTCATATTGCATCATATGGCCGGGAATTTTCTATTCTTCAATTCCTGTGGCAAAAGTAATTGATGCCCTTTTGTGTTTGACTTCTGGAATCAGATGGAATTTGTCCGAGTTCATTAGTGCTAATTCAACCAAGCTATTGGAGAATCCTATGAAAATATCGGAGGAATGCCTTGTTCCTTGTGGAACTAATGGGAAGCTAGATGCTACCCAGGAACTGCAACAAAAGGGACTTCATAACATTTCTAAAGGGAAAGTTGCGATTATTCTAGTGGTGGATGACAGGAACAATTGGGGAAGGGGCTCGGACCTTGATCTTGGGGATTCTGAAAGCATTGAGAATTCTCCAAACATATTTCGTCTTCAGGCATTACTTCATGATGATAAGAGATTCTCAAAGGTGGCATGATATTTTTGTTCGTACATCTCTTTGGCTTTTTCTTATTTCCTATATCTGGATTCTTTCTGACTTTGTTCACTGGATTTGGTGGAAGTTGGAACCAGTTTGTGCTAACGATAGTTGATTCTTTGTGTTATTGTCTCTAGATGTGCATGAGTGGGAACTGGCATAGTTATGTGTATTAACATGTTCTTGTTTCAGTATTTCTGTTGTGCATTTTATACTAATGATAAAATAAAATTATATAATTTCAAACTTTACATTTTTTACCAGCTTACATCTTTCAAGTAAACAGTATGCGAACGGCTGCTTGTTTTTCATACTTCTCCCGCCAAATACAATTAGAGATGCTGAATTCTTCATATATATGCTCAGTAATGACCTTAAAATATGAAAGTTTGGTTGTAAGAGAGAAAGGAGGTGGATCCCCGTTGTCTGTCTTTTCCGGTTCATAGTGGATGTTTATAACATCATCTGATATTCTCCAACAAACATAATGAGGATTTTCACTAATGAGAATAAGACCCTGAACTTATATTAAGTTGAGAGATTTAGATTGTTATTGTGGGAGAAGTGAGGAAATTGTTCAATTTAGATATAGATATTCATTTGTAGATGTTGATAATCGGCAGGACATTGTGTACTATTGATATGGCATATTTGTGAATGGACATGTGCCTATTTAGTCTTTTGGTGGAATGGAGACCCCCAGTGGACGTAATAAGTGCTAATTTCCACAGAGGTTCTTTTAGAATTATTTAAGGTAGTCCCTCAGGTTGTTATATTGAGGTTTTTGACAGGTTAGATCAGTCAATTCTTTATCCTGTAGATCCTTTCATGGGGTTAAAAATTACCCGACCGTGCCCTTCCTTTCTTTAAGCGGTTGCACTGTTGAGGTTTTCTTTAATGAGTTTAATTAGTGGTTTGTTATGATCTAAACCATTTCATGTGGGTGAATGCACACACTTTCGTAGAGCCCGACACCCCTGCTGCTAACACACACGATGGAAAAAAAAAAGCAGGAAAACAAAAAACCACTCATTTCCTAGACACACCCTATCACATCATCACCGTTGTCAAGCCACTCAGTTCCTAGCTGATAAGGTGTTTTGCATGGAGCTGGTCATTTATTAGGAAATTTTCTTGAGGCAACTTCATTTTCCACCGCTTACATCTAGTTCAATACGGTTCGATCATTATTGTGGTTTGTTTGATAAGTCTAATAAGTTTATTTGTCCCTACAGAGAGAAGAACGCGTCTCAGTACCGCTGGTTCTTGTTTCCCCAGCCCATGAAATTCAGTCTTTCCAAAAGCTCTTTTCAGATCATGATTACTTCGCTTTTGACACTAAAAAGGTTGGCATACTTCAGTTCTGAAATAGTATTGGCATCAGAAGTAATCTTATTTGCTGCAATATACTCTGAGTTTTCACTGCTGTTATTCTAATCAGCCAATCATTTCAAACTACGTCCTTTCCATTTCTATGCCAGCTTCTTTTTATAATCTCACTTTCTTGGTTATGTTATGATTTCTTCTGGTTTCATATATGATGCAAGGTCAAGCATATAGCTTAATTGAAATATCTAATGCAAAGTCCTCGTATAGCATGTATAGAAATTTCTCTGTTGGAAAGTTGTGGGCAAGCATGAATATTTGAAGTCAAGAATTGATTCTCACAATGCACATCCAGTAATTTCTACTCAATTAAGGTTTTGTAATAGCCCTAGTTAATGCTGGACCTAATCGTGTTTACTTCGCAAGGTATGTTCTGTGATTATTTGACATGATAATTCCTACCAAAATCACAGGGAGAATCTTTCCTTTTCTTTATTGAGTTGCCACATTCAACTGGTAGACTGGATGGCTGGATGCACTTGTGTCCTTTGTACACTAGTTATTTCAGTTCTTTAATAAAATCATAATGTTCTGATGTCAGAAGAGGGCAAATCAAGGTTTTAGATGGCTGTCACCCTAGATTTCTGTAGTCTGTCACTCTAATACTCCTACATGTCATGCGTGTGTATAATCATATGAAGGTTTCCATAGTGTTTCACTCAGATGCATGCGTGTAACGCACCAGTTCATAAGTCAACCCCAAATTGAGAGAACTTTCGCATTATTGACTAGCAGATGGTCCTCGGTTAGAACAGGGTACACAGTTAAATCTACAAGTGAAGCGATTGTAACAGAAGGATATTCGGTAAATTTCTTAAGAATGGTCTATGCCTTTGTGTGAGTGACATGTGTCATGAGCAGTCAACCCACTTAAGTGAGGGATTCACAAGGGGTCCTCGCCTTGGCAAATCATTGAGTCACATGTGAGTAGTTCTAAATGCTGACACCAACAGAGTGGTACACTAATTATAAGTAACACCATTTAATCCCCGTGGCTCAGCCCAATAAATTAGTCTTCAAAGTTTCAAAGTAATGCAAGCTGTTCCGTGATGGGTCCAGCATGATGCTCAGTTTAAAGTGTTAAGAGGCTTTAATGGACATATGATACGAGGCAAAATAGATGAATAATAGCTTCACTTTATCTACATAGTAGGATGTCGACACAAAACATGTCAATGTGGCTTATAGAGTACATATCAAAATCTCCAGGAACTATGTCTTCCAAAACCACAAATTCCTTAGGGGCAACCATTATAAGTTGGTACAAACCCAATGGTAGGGGCAAAGGTTGGCAATAGGTCAGTCATTTGACCTTGCCTCCACACTACCTATGCAAAGTCAGAGTGTTCTCTGTTACACACACGACTTGAAAACTGTGCTGGTAATTATGGTCAAATCAGACTGGAACTTCATCATCATCCTTTACAGAAGTCGTTCAACCTTAATTAGAACTACGATTTCTTTCCCTGCATTCTTTTAAACAGCATAATTTTGGTTTTTGACCAAAGTAATAGCAGAGGGAAAAGAAAATCCTTATATCTCATGACAACTTGACACCTCGTATTGAAAGTTCATTTAGCTAATCGTTCCTAAAAATGTTGCAGAGACGGCACTTCTATGTTTTATATTTAAGGATTCTTCTTCTTTTCCTGTTTGCACGTGTGAGATATACAATGATGAAGTCATTGCGTTCTGTTATTTTACCAATTTCAGATTAGGGAAAAGATTATCTAGACAAACTGTGCAAAGGTTTCCATTGAGCTCATACAAGGAATTGACATGTGGGAGACATGGGCATAAATCTGGATGTTGTGGCAGCCTTTGGATTGGCCACAGATCCAAAAATACTGTACCGACAATCCTAACCATCTGGCCGATGCATTGCTGACTGAAGTTGGACAGATAGGATTTTATCTAAATTAAGGCTCTTACTTGAGATAGGATCATTCAGACAATGTGAATTTTAGTTCATGGCCAATCTAAGAGGGTCTAACATATAACAGGTCTGTACTTGAATTCAGTTTTTTTTACCCTGCTGATTTTGAACTGTCACTTGTGTAATCTTTTTTTCTTGATGGCTCTCAATGGGATAGTTTTGAATCTTGATTCATCCAAACAGCATTAACTTTTGCTGTGATTAATCCAAGTGCTGGCACTTCATTTAGACAACCTTGGTTGATGACTAAGTGCAACACATGTTAGGAATACTGTATGAGCAAATGAAGCCTGTGACTGTCTGTTCAGGAAACCGGGCCTCGACAAATAATAAATTTGAGGTGTGACAACATTAGAATGTGGTTTTTAGTGTATTCTCATCATTTAACTTTAGTGTTTGTTTCCTGCAAGCAATTTTATCATATCTTTGTCACATTGATATTTTACTGCATGATTCATATTTGTGTGGTTACTTTTATCTGATCCTCTGGCCGGATCACAGGTATGGTTCTTGGAAGAAGAGAAGCTACCTGTTGTTAGCAGCTCAGTAGAAGAACAAAACAGGCACAAGGTTTTGATGAAATCACCATGGGAAATACTCTTGTCACCAGTGGGATCTGGAGGAGTTTTCAGTTTACTCTCATCCCACAACATTCTAGAGAATTTTAGCGAAATGGGCATAGACTATGTGCAGGTTAGACATTTTACTGAAGTCTTAACTTTTACATCTTAATTTATGGAAAAGGTTTTGCACGCATGATCTAATGGACGACCCGACTGGCTACCCTTGCCCATGTCATGCCTACATCCAATCAGGTTTTCACTTTTCTCCCACAAGTGGTAGCCATTGAATTTTAAAATTTTATTAAAAAAAAAAGGTAAACGAAAAATGCCTCTTTTTGCCACTTGGTGGAGGGCTAATCGGTTGAAACTTGCCAAATTGGGAGATGGTGAGGTGGTGTAATATGTTGACCCCTTGGGCCCTCAGCTGCCACATGTATAAAAAAAATGTGTCTGTGCACATCATATGCAGAGGACCTGTTTGGACGGGCAGGAGATTTGAATTGACACAAATTGGGATGGTGAGAAAACATATCCCTCTTTAATCTGCACCACTGCCGTTTTGAGGCTTCTTTGCGAGTTGCATAAATTACGTGGTGCGAAAGGGGTTCGGTCCAAATGCATGGATTCAATTTCCTAACCTTTCCTTGAGTGACCACTTCGACAAAGACAAGAAATCTTGACTTGGTCAGAAAACGAATTCAATTTGCAAAATCAAGATTTATTTGGGGTCTGAACACTTTCTTGCAGGTATGCAGCTTGGACCAAAGATCAGTTGTTGGGTGCCCATTGTTTTTTGGGTTAGTTGATTCTCGTGAAGCGGATATCGGGATCAAAATCTTCAACCATAGAGAAGATTTTGAGGAAGATTTCGACATGATATTCTCCGTGAGATTTCTGAAGAAGATAACAGAACAGATCGATAAACTCCAGTTCCATGCCATTGCAAAGCCAAATTCACATTTTGAGATGGTCGACAAGGAATGGGTTGATGTTGCCCCCTCGACACCCAATTCGTATGAGTTTCGTTCTTCGATTTACAGCTCCTTGAATGCCTGCTCTCCTGATAAGATCTGTGTCTTGGAGGTTATGAATTGATTTCTTAAAACAATCTTAGTTGTATATGATATAGCATGTCATACCTCTTTTCATGTTTTGTACAGAGTTCTGTATATCTATAAGAAAGAGAAGCACTGGAATTAGTCTTATAGATGAGAGAATTTTTGAGGACAAATAGGTGTGTTTGGTAACAAAGCTAAAATTGTGCGGTGAAATTTTATCCTGGCACAATGCTATTCTGATTTTGGAGGGTGCATAGTGTGTACTGACTCCCATGGGCACATTGAGGGCACATTATTTTGTTACTCAACCTGACCTAACCCAACCAATCTCTAGTCGGACTTGGGCTAAGCAATGAGTAGCTGAGGTTGGGCTAGGGTTGAGCATATCAGGCTTGAGCTCAAGTTGGATTGGGCTTGTGTCGAGAGGTGGAGTTCGGGTTGACCCCCAATCTGACTTAACCATTGGACTGCACCCGATGTGCAACTTATTCTAGACTTGGATCATTTGCTTAAATCTTTTTTATTCTAATGCAGCAGATCGGATGTTTACGAAGTTAAGATCATGTTGATTGTTGGAAAGATATTTTTAGATGGGGCCCTTGAAATGCTAACTGTCTGGCCCCCTCTTGGATGGAATAATACAAAATCAGACAGATTTGAATCGAACATTGGATTATCGTTTGATCTAGTGACATTTTGACACTAAAATAAAAGTAATCTGCTTTATTCGTCTCACTTCAAAAATCCGGAAACCAGAAATTCTGTACTTGAAAGGGGGTCAATATCTATACCGTTATAAAGCCAAAACCGGGGTTGGACCGGGGTTGGCGATGACGCAGACTTGGCAAAACTTTGATGATGAAGCATCATTGTTGATGGCACTCTTAGAGACTACTAACTGTATGGATGTTTGGCCCATCCCTAGATGGACTTACATTCCAAAATTCAAGCTGATTAGTCATTTATATCCTTGGAGTAGAGTCTTTTCTATGGTTTATTGTTAATCATGGATTTCGAGTATTATTTGGGGTACTCAGATCCTAAGGTTAGAAATCACTAATCAAGCTGACTTTTGGTATGTAGGTCTACCTAAGGATGGGCCAAACATCCATACGGTTAGTGATCTCTAAGATTGTGCCACGTGGCTCATGCTATAGTCCGTCATCAACGTTGATGAAACCCTATAATCACTCACGGGAACGCATATGCCACCCCTAGTATTTAGTAATATAGTTACCATAGTCCAATCAAGTTAGTAATCTTTCAATTATTTGAGCTATACCTCTAGAATACATAACAATATTCAAACTGGTATACTCTACTTCAATACTCTCCTCCCCCTCATTTTAATTGGACGATATATCAATTAATAAGTAAGTGTTCTATATTGTAGACATACTAGTGGGTGTGGCCTGTGCCTACGGCACTCTCTGACAAAGCGTTTGCCAAAATCGGGTGTGAGTGGCTGAGATCCACCGTCTATTTGGGGGATAAGATCTCGACCATCCTTTACGAAGCCGGATAAGAGGGGGGTGACAACTTCTTTGTTTTGTTATAAAGACTAGTAGGTGCCCCATGCCATCCGCACTCCTCGACAAAGAAATTGCCAAAATCAGGTGAGTGGCGGAGATCCACCGTCCATTTGGGGGAGGATTAGATCTCGGCCCTTCTTTGTTGATGCTTAATTAAAAGAGGTCTAAGTAGGGAGACAACCAATGTGTTTTGTTATATAGAATAGTAAATGGCCCATGCTCACGGCACTCTCCGACAAAAGCGTTTGCAAAAATTGGGTGCCTTCGGCACTCAAACAGTATAACGGACTCGGGTGTTACTGTTTTTTTTCATTATAACGGCTGTTATAACGGATTGTAACGCACAGAGGAACAAATGGGAAAATAATAGAAATAACAAAAAATAACGGTGTTGAAATTTAAATTTTGAATAAGTTGAGGTCAAATGAGGCGGATTGAGTGGCTGAAATCTAACCGTCCACATTAGATCGATGGATTTGATCTCAACCACTCTTTGTCAAACCGTCCAAGTTAGATGGATGGATAAGATAAGAGAATACAACTGAGTTGTCTTGATATATGCATGGGTGGCCCGTGCCTGTGACTCTGACAAAGTGTTTGTCAAAATTGGGTGGGAGTTAATCTCAGCCATCGACATGAAGCATAGTGGATCTCAGCCACTCATTATTGAAGCCATATAAGATAAGAGGGGTATAAGAAAACTATTAAATTTCCGTTAAATTATATTTTTTTTTAATTTTTAATTTTCAAATTTCAAATTTTAAATTTTAAAATTTGAATTTCAGCACCACTTTATTTCGTTAAAATCATTAAAATCTATTTTTTCCATTTTTGCCCCAAACCGTTTTAACGGTAACACCCCTCTCGAAGTATAAAAAGTAGGGCTCCTGAGCTTGACCCTTTGGGCTATATGTAAATCCAACCCATTTCATTCCTTATATGTAGGTAAATAGTAGGTGACCGGTGCCCACATCGACAAAGAGTTTGTCAAAATTGAGTGTGAGTGGTTGAGATCCACTGTCCATTTGGTGTGATAAGATCTTGGCCATCCTTTATGAAGTTGGATAAGAGGGGGAGACAACTGTCCTGTTTTGTTATATAGACTAGTGGGTGCCCCGTGCCATCGGCACTCCTCGATAAAGAATTTGCCAAAATCGGGTGAGTGGCAGAGATCCACCGTCTATTTGGGGAAGGATTAGATCTCGGCCCTTCTTAATTTGTTGGTGCTTATAAGAGGAGGTATAAGTAGGGAGACAACCAATGTGTTTTGTTATATAGAATAGTAAATGGCTCATGCCCACGGCACTCAAACGATATAATGGACTAGGGCGTTACCGTTTTTTCCATTATAATCGCTGTTATAACAGATTGTAACGCACAGAGGGAGAAATGGAAAAATAACAGAAATAACAAAAAATAACGGTGTTGAAATTTAAATTTTGAATAAATTGAGATCAAATGAGGCGGATTGAGTGGCTGAAATCTAACCGTCCATATTAGATCGATGGATTTGATCTCAACCACTCTTTATCTAACCCTCCACATTAGATGGATGGATAAGATAATAGAATACAACTGAATTGTCTTGATATATGCATGGGTGGCCCATGCCCGCGGGACTTTCCGACAAAGTGTTTGTCAAAATCGGGTGGGAGTTAATCTCAACCATCAATATGAAGCATAGTGGATCTCAGTCACTCATTATCGAAGCCATATAAGATAAGAGGGGTATAAGAAAACCATTAAATTTCCGTTAAATTTTATTTTATTTTTTAAATTTTTAAATTTAAAATTTTGAATTTCAGCACCACTTTTTTCCATTAAAATCATTAAAATACATTTTTGCCCCTGGCCGTTTCAATCCGTTTTAACAGCCATTTTAATGGTAACACCCCTTTTGAGGCATAAAAAGTAATCCAACCCATTCCATTCTTTATATGTAGGTAAATAGTAGGTGACCAGTGCCCACGACACTTATCGACAAAGCGTTTGTCAAAATTGGGTGTGAGTGGCTGAGATTCACCGTCCATTTGGTGTGATAAGATCTCGGCCATCATTTATGAAGCCAGATAAGAGGGGGAGACAACCGTCCTGTTTAGTTATATAGATGATCTGTGTGGTACTTGTGCCTATAATACCTATGAAGTTACATTCATTATAAATGCCAAAGCTTCTCAATTACCTAAATATTAGTCTTCAAATCTTATGACTAGGATGACCTAATTCAGATGTCATGTTTGGGGGACTCATCAAAGGATGGGACCTTGTATGAAGCACAAGTACGGGGCAAAATCTCACCATTCAATGGATCACATCAAGAAAACTAGTCTCACATACAAGATCTCCTTGGTCAAAAACTCAACGCGATCAAATTATCATGACCATCCATGCAATTTGTGATTGATCACTTGTTTTAGTCATCTGATGCTTGGAATTTGTTTTGGTGGGCTCTACTCCATAGGCATGGATTACTTGAGTTGAGCCAACCAATAGGCACATTTTGTTCTAGCTTTTTTTATCGTTGGGGAAATAAAACACGAACTCATTTTTGGATCAATGAAACATACTATAATTCAATGTACCGAGGTTGCACCGAATATTTTCTTTTAAAAAAAGTACTAATAGAATAAAGTCCATAATCCTCAATGGACCTTACCCCCTTATCAAGGACATTGTTTACCAGGTCAGTCATCCGAGACGTTAGATCGTCTGATTGGTGGGCCACCTCTTCAATGACCCACAAGACAAAAATTTGAAAACTCTAGACTACCAGATAGGTGAAGACACTATCATATAGTGGATAAATCTTTGATGACGAACGTCCAACTATGATGACTGACTACAGTATGAGCCATGTGGCACACTCTTAGATACCACCTATGGATGTTTTATCCATCCCTAGGTGGACTCACAAACCAAAAATCAGCCTAATTAGTGATTTCTAACCTTTGAATCTGAGTACACGAAATAATGACTCCAATCCAAAGCTTCGAAATGCCTAATCAGGCTGGATTTTGGTATGTAGGTCTACCTAGGGATGGGCCAAACATCCATACGGTTAGTGATCTCTAAGAATGTGCCACGTAGCTCATACCGTGGTCCGTCATCAAAGATATATTTCATACAATGTAGTGTACCGACTACCGTGTACGCTCCCTATATTTACAAACCCTAGCCGATAGAGCTCGGGGTTTAAAAGCGAAGAAGGATTTGCGAGTGAAGGTTCGGCGTCGAAGGAAACCCTAGCGGACTGTAGGTGTATCTCTGCACATCGTTCGATTTGTTCTTCCTAATTTACAGATTGTTTCAGTAAAGATGAGAAACAGCTGCTCATCATTTCTCTCCATATTTCTTCTTAGTTTCGCTTCATTTCTGTTGATTAAATGGCCTTTGGTTTGATTAACAGACATGAATGCATGTATATTGAAATCATTCATAAATAGGGTTTTCAGATCTATGTTTTTTTTTCTTTTGAACTCACGTTTGTACTGTTGAAAAATCTTGAAGTGAAGAAGGAAAAACAATGGCGGTACCTCTGCTGACGAAGAAGATCGTGAAGAAGCGTGTCAAGCAGTTTAAGAGGCCACAGAGTGATCGCAAGATCTCTGTGAAGGTAATTTACGGTTTTCTGTTTGTTTCATGGACGAACTACTATTTTTTTTTTTCCGAAATCGTATTGTTGTGCTCTTATATTTCACGTTTTGGAAATTTACTTCTCTCGGCCTTGTTTATATGTGCTTCGTATAATTAGTTTATCTTACTTGCTCCGTGAGTTTCCAAGTTTTTCTATCAGCTAGGGGAAATATTATTGTTCGGCTTAGATTAAAGAATGTGTGATTATGAATTGAGCAGTAAGAATACTTCGTTAGTTCGTTAGCATTTTATTTTTTCCTTCATTATCGACTTATTATTATTGTACAAGTGTTCCTTGTATCTCTTTTCCAATATCTTTGTTCTTACATCTAGTTTTTTATTTACAAGCTTATGAATTGGTTTCACACGTTTGGGATAAGTAGTGTTTTAATGTTTCTGCCTGGGGGCACCTTAGCCTTTGACTGGTTTATAAGATGCTTATGCCTCACCTAGTTGAGGCTTCCGACTGAGGCTTCAGGCTTGAGGTGCAGTTGAGGCTTAAACCTTGATTTGTGTAGGGTATGATCATCAACGTCATTATGTTTACTAAAAATGTACCTTCTTTAGTCGTTGTTGGTCGACCAATAGTGAGATTAATGAGTTGGTGTTGATAAATCAAAAATATGATATGGGAAAACAAGTAGTAAAAGCATTTAAATGATGAAGGTAGAATTTTTGTTCTGTATACATCACTTATGGAACAAAATGCTAACGAACACATTATCATAGGATGCTTAATACACATTATAGTAGGGAACTTTTGACCACATACCTGCCAGGATGACTGTTATCCTGTTAACAATATTATCGTAGGACCAAAATATCCTTGTTTTAAAATTACTTAAAAACCCTGTTGCCCTTTCCAAATCATCTGACCATCCATTAATGATAGTCGTACCTTGTCGAACCCCGACATGACACGTGTCTTGACGAATTGAACCATGTATGCGGATTTGAAGGGCATGAGGTTTAGATATTTTCTAGAGAAACAAATTGAAACATCCATTTATGAATCAATTGTAGGGTATTTTAGATTTAGAAACTTGACATTGTTGGTTTAATGGTGGAGGTTAATGGTTTTCCTACTTTCGTTGTTAATTTCTAGTTTATGGTATTGACAGTTGAAGAGATATCCTTTTGTTAGACAAACAGAACAAATAGAAGAGAAAATTGATTTTGAAAGGGGAAAAAAAGGAATTTGGAAGGTTTGGGTTGAGGGGGATGTTAGATCTAAGAATCTGGCAAATGGGTTGTTTCATATTTGATGGGTTTTTGGATTTATTGAACATTTTTGGTGAAGGAGATGGATCTTGAAGCTTGGGGTTTCAAGGGTTTAGTTCAAGGGGTCTTCTTTCTTTGTTTTGCTGCATTACAGTTTGAAAGATCCAATCTCTTGCATAAATGGATTGAAAGAAGCACCCTTAAATGCAATGTGAAAAGCAATTGCTTTTTGACTGTTGATTTCTTCTCTAATCTTATCGGTTTCCGCCGTGGACAATGAATTCTCCCGTTGTAATTGCGTCGACGAAGGCAGCTGGAGTATGGAGAGTATTCTGGAATGCCAAAAAATGAGTGATTCCCTTTTTTCAATCGCTTACTTCCCAATCCCCATTGAGCTCCAATACTTTGTTAGCTGCTCAACGTCTCGTTTAAACGGGTCCTCTTTCAATTTATCGCCTTCATCGTTCTTTGTGGATTGACTCATTTGCGTAATGGGTGGACTGGTGTCCCCGCCCCTTCAAGCTGATGCTGGCCCTCACCATCCTTGAATATCTAATTATCTGGTCTCATGTCCAATTGCAATAATGCTCGTAACTATCATCCCTTTGCTACTCAAACTAATAGTGAGAGCTGTTCTTGAAGAATACTTGGGAGCTTGATCGAGAGGTTGGGATATCATAATTAGTTAGATGGTTTATAAATAATCTAGATTATAAATCGGATGGTGGTGATATCAGAATTGATCAAAGAGAATGCCACGTGGCGGCCTACGGTTGGTTCATAAATGGGCGCTTCAGGTTGTTTCTCTAAAAAATTGAACCTCCCGTCCATTTAAATCTGCAATCGATTGTGGTCCAGGTCGTCATGACACGTGTTATGTCTTGGTTGAACGTGAGAATGTCTATCACTAATGGTGGGTCAGATGATTTGAAATGATGGTGGGATATTTAAGTAATTTTAAACAAACTTAAGGTATTTTGGTCCTGGGAAAGGATTATTAACAGGACAACAAACACTACTGTTGTTTGGGTTATTAGCAGGACTTATCATGCACCCGAATAAAAAATATTGTGCCTGGAGTATTTACTTGTTTTTGAGATTGAGTGAGACCTGCTTAGGATAGGCTTAAAACAAGCACTCCTTACTGTTTCCAATGGTATATAAGTCCGGTATTTTGTATTACATTGATGAAGTCATGCATTGAAAACTATTTTGATCTATGCAATAATGGCAAGTCACTTTTTGGTGGCTTCCCCTTCGACATTTATAACTGTCATTTGACTGTACTGAGAACGTGATAGTGACTTCATGATTACTACTGCTTATGCGAAATGACCGAATAACCCTTATTTTTACTTGACAATATGACATTAATACTTCAAAAACAATCAAGCTCATTTTTAGACTTGGAACTTGTAAACCAATACAAATGCAACACTAGACATTGACATGCGGTATCATCTATATATACAATTTCAAAATCGATGGCTCAGTTTCAATTCTTTGGTACACAAGGGTCCTTCCACCATAAATTGATTTCATTGCAAGGATTTACTTCTTAACCTGATCTTGACATCCAAGCATGAATCCCTCGAGTGCTTCGGCTACGGATAGCAGCGATTGTTTGTTGCTAAAAAACATATGTTCTTTTTTAAATCACCTAATAACTACCACTCATTTCTGCCTCCTAGATCTTCGTCTCTCATGGCCAGGTCGAATGGACGATGGAGATTCTTTAAATTTTAAAACCCATTTTTAACACAAACCCAGACCCACTTAGTTGTGGTGGACATACCTTGATGGATAGGATTTGTACCATGTGGTATAATCCTTAGGACCCACCTATTTGGGGTGGACATATGTTTGATGGATAGGATTTGTATCACGTGGTACAATTTGTGATACCATCTTAGTTGGGGGCGGACATATGTTTGATGGATAGGATGTATCACTGTACAATCTATGGAACACATTTTGTTTTAGTGGACGTGCTTTTGATGGCTTTTTAACACGTGGTAGCATCTATGTAACTCATTTAGTTGGGGTGGCCGTACGTTTGATAAAGATGATTTCTACTACAGTTCAATTTGCGGGAGCCACTTAATTGGAGTATATCTACATTTGATGGATAAGATTTGTACCACATGGTACAATCTATGGGACCCACAATGGATCAACATACATGGACCCGGTACAATTTGTGGCACCCACTTAGTTGGGGTGGACATACGTATGATGAATATGATTTGTATCGTTTGGTACATTTTCTGTACCCACCTCGAAGGTGTGGACCCATGGTTCAATATAGGTAACGAAATTGAAGCAGAGCAAACTGTCTAATACTGTGTGAACCTATTGAAACTGCCAAAACCCAATAAAATGGCCTCGATTTTTTTAAAAATAATAGAAATTCAAAAAAAGACATAACATATAAACGTGAGAGTTACTTACAGTTCTATTGGGCTAAACTGAAGTATCTTGTAAACCTGCGTTCCTAGTATTCACTCTAAATACTTTAAATATAAACATGTTAACTTTTTTACTTATATCACACATAAGTAATTAACTTTTCTACCTAGAAAATTATTCATGAAATTAAATCAGATGCACACATCTATCATATAGTTCCGGGAACGATTTGATGTAAGCACCTTTGATCTTTGTTTTTTCAAGTAAACTAGCATAAGAGGGGAGTTTGGGAGGTTTTAGAGTGTTTAGAGGGTTTGTAGCAAGAAATGAACGAAGAAATGAACTTATCCATCAAACCTTCCACCCCAACTAAGAACTAAGTGGGTCCCAAAGATTGTTCAATATGGTACAATTCCATCTCTCAAATGTAATCCCACTCGAACTAAGTGGGTCTTAGAGATTGTACTATGTGGTCCAATCCATCAAATAGACATGGTTGAAATTTTTTGCCGAAACTGAAACATTCTGGTTTTGGTAGGGGACAAGGCAAGATCCTTGGGGGTTTCCGGTATCACACAACATTGGGTAAGTTTCTTTGCTTTTGGCCCAAACCTTTTGGTTCCATTCATATCTTTCCAAAGTTCGGACCGGTGTTTTCAAACGCTAAGGCGTGAGGCGAGGCGCTTCACTAGCCAAAGCCTTGAGGCGTAAGGCGAAAGCCTCACGCGCACGCATTATTTAGGTAGATAAGTATTTAAAATTTTAAATATATAAATAAATGTAGCAAAAAAAAAATATTTTCAAGTTTCATATTTCTAATTCCAAGTTCCATCCACTCTAACAAAAAAGCACAACACCAATCAAAGACTTAATCTTGTACTAAATTAAATCCATTTTCATCAATTATATGAACAACATCATCTTCTTGATAGTCCAAGCCGAAATTTTACTCCTTGTCAATCAATTGTAGATTAACACTCTTGCCTTTTTGAGTTATGAATATAAAAAAATTAGGTTCTTTTATTCTTATATTCTGTATAAATGGCATTTGTTTTTATTTTTTTTAATATCTTAAAATTCTTTTTTATTTCTTTTTATGCCAAAAAAGAGTAACACCTCTGAGGTGTACGCCCACTCCGAGAGCGAGGCTTGCGCCCCAGCTGTATAAAAGCCTTTTCCTAGCACCTTGAGGCGTTTTTCAAGGGCTTCGAGGCGCACCCTGAGGCATAAGCCTCACACGCCTTTTAAAACATTGGTTTGGGCAATACGAACCAGTTGACCATTATGGGTTTTGAACCGGTAATAGCACACGGAGTTCATTTATTCGTTCAGTTCTCTCTACATTCTTAAAAATTCTAAAACTTCTCAAAATCCCCTCATTTGTTGGATTCTTTAAAAACAACATGAAGAACAAGGATTGAAGTTGCTTACATCGAATCTTTTCTGGAAACTTTTTTTGGCTTTTTCACTAGGTCCAGACCTTTGGATGGTCTTCGAGATTGTGTGGTGCGAATCTTGTGGACCAACAAATGTTGGGGACAATGACTGGGACAACATCCACTAGGGATGATGGTAATACTGACATTTTTGATAATTGTAATATGACTGAATTTGCTTGTGTTGTTCATACCTTTTTTTTCAACTTCTGAAATTGGGGGAGATTTGAACCGCGCTCTCAAATATATCAGAGCACGATCCAACATTGTGGGAGCACGATCTTGAGGCAGATTCCCACTAGGGATGATGGTTGTGGTTACCGAGGCACGAACCTGTCTCTCTAATGCGCTGTTTGTCAGACACTCGTCTGTGTTAGTGTTGCATCATTTTGAAGGCTTCCATAGAGGGTTTCATCCTATGTAAATGGTGTGACACTTTTAGGATTTATTGCTGTGTTAGACATGTACTGACACATCTTGACCCCTACGGTCGCGCTTTTTTAAAATATTTTTTTTCTAAAAGCTCTGTTGGTTTGTTCGTTGTTTGATGGCCTTCCCTCTTTTAAATACTTTATTGGATTGCTCTATTAGGTGTGAATTTTTTTACTTTTGCTTTTCAGATATTTCTTTTCTTATTTTTTCTAAAAAATTATGTTTTAAATAATTAAAATATTATATTATAATACATGTGTACGTATGTGTCAGACACCGACATGTCCATGTCGTTGTTAGATAGGTTTCATTGTAGAGTGGGATTTCCAGGCTAGTGTGAAATAATTCTTGGGAAGACAAGGCTTTTAGCGGATTACCTTTGTTATGAATAATATCATCTAGATTGAATCAGTTAGGGGCGAGAAATATAAATTTTGTACCCAGAAACTGTACTTTTGCTTTGGCTAAACTTCTTAGCCTTAACTGGTCTGACAATGAGGGACATGCCAATCTCACAAAAAATTATAGACACTAATAAAAAAAAATTTATAGACACTGGTTGAACTATATTCATGATGACATGGATGTGCAGTTTTTTCCGACAATCAGGTGAATATATGTATATCAAATGCTTGTTCAGCTCATCTCAATTTTTTTTTGGATATGCTTTGTTCAAGGTTGAAGGAGCTCAATTTTGTATTCTGGATGCACTGCTTTGACGAATCATGTAAATTACACTTATATCCTGGACCTGTTGGCTACATTTTCTATATAGCATTTGTACATGTAGATTTTGGATATGTGACTGCTGTACGAGTTTGCTATATGTGATAGTAATAAGTAAATGTGAATTTACTCTTATAAGTTTTTTTTATTTGTGTGCTTCACATTTGGGAACAGCTAATATGTGGACGTGCCCCTTATCCAGTATTCACTTGTTCAAACCATAGATCTGTCTGACCTCAATGTTTCGTCTTGGTTTCTTTAATTAAGTATTGGATATTCTTTGATTCTCATGTTTACCCTATAAGATGTGGTAAATAAATTAGAAAACCTAATTGGAGTCATAACCAGTCCCTACCTTATCTTAAGGGCCCTTTAAACGGCCTTCATTGTTTTATTGCATCCTCACGGACCTTGAGTATCTGGAAATTGAAGCTGTTTAGCCTTATCTGCAGTTGAAGTAGTTCACAGCATTATTGATTTAAATGTTGTCTCGACACAGAATGTCCATCAATGAAATATACTGTTTGAATTGCTAGACATGAATCACCAGATTTTACTTTTGAGAACCATTTAGATTGATCCTTTGTGGTTGGGTTGAATGCATTTATGACAGACAAACTGGCGTCGCCCCAAGGGTATTGATTCTCGTGTGAGAAGAAAGTTCAAGGGATGCACTTTGATGCCCAATATCGGTTATGGTTCAGACAAGAAGACTCGCCATTACCTACCTAATGGTTTCAAGAAATTTCTGGTGCACAACGTCAAAGAGATTGAACTATTGATGATGCACAACAGGTGATTAATAAGTCTGAGCTGTCCTTTATCGACTCGTAAAATGTTTTATATGGTTTATTAATCTTTGATTTTCACTGTTTTTTCTTGCTATACAGGACTTATTGTGCAGAGATTGCACACAACGTGTCCACTAGAAAGAGGAAAGAGATTGTTGAGCGAGCTGCTCAGCTTGACATTGTTGTTACGAACAAGCTGGCCAGGTTGCGTAGCCAGGAAGACGAATGAGTTTGTGACCTCTTTTTCTCATGCAGCAGCAGCAGCAGCAGCAGCAGGCAACTGCTTTTACCCTTGAGTTTCTTTAGCAGTTTTGTTCCCAGATTGTTTATCGTCCGAAAAAGTTGTAGCTACTATTACCAACTTCAGTGATTTTAGTTTTCTCGAGTGTTGGAGACAACTTTGGTGTTGACTTAAATCTTGATTAAGGTAACGATTCAGGATTCATTCACGAACACCTTATTGTTATCCCCATTTGAGATCACCATGTTTAGTCCTGGAGGATGAGAAGCTGACCAACAATTGATCCACAGCAACGATAGATTAGTTAGGAAATTATCTCATTCATGGAAAATTCTTGATTAGCGATTGAATTGCATTTCGCTTTTAACTGTCAGTGCTTAAGGACTAGCTCGAAGCTAGGCCCCCCAATGCATATGTACTAATGCAGCGGGATGACTCGATAGGGACAACAGCCACTAGGGATGCTAACACTGCTGTTCTAATTTATGGAATTTGAACTTTTGATGGAAGCAGGGTTGGCAAGGGGTACATGTCGGATGCGCCACTTGAAGGATGAGGACAAGGACCTTGTGGTTTAAATTTTAGTTCAAGTTGGGAGGCTTGAAAGTGCCTCTTATCTGTCTCCATCTTGTCACTTTCTTTTGCGACAAAGTGGATATCTATTAGAACAAAAGAAAGAAAAATTCTGAAGGAGAGTAACCTGTAACCATGTAGTGAGTTTGGTAACTCATGTGCGTTACCCATTATGTAAAGTTGCCAAATGGGTAAGCCCAAAGACCTGTCATTTTATGGAGTCCACCTAGCAACTAACACTCCGCGGCTGAGGGTACTTTTTAATCATGGATTTAACAGGCGATTCTCCATGGAATTCTCCTTTTTTATGGGTCTAAAGTTGCTCCATTGAACTAAAATACAGCAATGATTTTAATTTCAAATCGGGAAAAAAATCTATGGGTTTAAAGTAGGTCCAAGGAGCTAAAATACATCATTGATTCTAATGTCAAAATCGAGAAATACTGTAACATCAAAAAATCAAGGAAAAATTACTTTTACGTCCATATTTATAAAAGTACAGACCATTAAGTCCCCTCTACAAAACTATAGACACTTAGGTTTAACCGTTTGCCAATCAAGGCCCTTTCTAAGGTTACCATCCAATTTTTTTTTCCGAAATGCCCATACTACCCTCCAGCTATTGTTAGTTTGATTTTAAGTTTGACGCATAGTACCATACGTTAGTCAACTTCAACGAAGTTTAGTTCAACTCTTTCCTTCCATTTCCTTTCTCTACAGCTATTTCCCTCAATTTCCTTCCTCTACAACTCTTTCCCTCCATTTCTTTCTTCTACAACTCTTCACAGCTCCTCTATCCTCAATTCAAGGTGAAGAAAAACGAATGTGATGTCGGTTTAAAAGATTTCCTTCTAGTCGTCTATTTTGTAGCATCTTGGTTATTATCTACAACTCTTTGTAGCTTGTCTATGCGCCATTGAAGGTGAATAAAGAAAGCAACGCTGGTTTCATAGTTCAGTTAAGAAAGAAGATGAAAAAGGAAGAAGGAAGAAGGCGGAGAAGATGATTATCACTTTCATTTTCGTTAAGCAAGAATCTTCTCTCAAGTTTTGGTGATGATATTCACGAAATTAGTTGAACCAATACCACTTTCACCAAACTGGTTGAACCAGTACCATTTTCATGATGTTTCTCTATTTCCAGTTTGAGTATTGAGCTCAACTTAGTTGAACCACTAACAAAGTTAGACTATAATGAAGGGATGATGGGAAAATGCATCTCAATGAAAAAGAACCCCTTGTAACAATGGTGAAGCGAATATATTTTTTTCAAGAGAATCACTCAACTTAGTTGAACCAGTCCATTTTCATAAAGTCGGTATTTGTTTCTAGTTTGAGTATTGGGCTCAACTTGATTGAACTAATGATATAATGAGACAATGATGAAGAGATGATGAGAACATATATCTCAACAAAGGGGAACCCTTATAACAATGGTGAAATAGAAAAAATTCTTTCAAAGAAGCTGTTCAACTATGCGCCATTTAAGGTGATTAAAGAAGGCAACGTTTGTTTCAAAGTTCAGTTAAGAAAGAAGAATGTGAAGAAGGAAAAACGTGAATAAGATGGCTATCACTTTCATTTTCGTTAAGCAAGAATTTTCCCTAAAGTTTTAGTAATGATATTCACGAAAATGGTTGAACTAGTACTGTTTTCACAAAATTGGTTGAGTCAGTATCATTTTCACCAAACTTGTTGAACCAGTACCATTTTCATGATGTCTGTCTCTGTTTTCAGTTTGAGTAATGAGCTCAACTTAGTTAAACCACTAACGCAGTTAGACTGCAATAAAGAGATGATGAGAAAGTATTTCTCAATAAAGAAGAACCCCTGTAACAATGGCGAAACCTTAAAATTTTAGTACTAAACCTTAAAACCTACAAGCAATGTTCCAACTCTCTGACTAATTCTATTTTGTAAGGCATGTCTGAAGCTCCAGTTTACTCTCAATATCCTTTCTATTCTTATAACCATTTTTGTGAAGCCGGTATTTTATTTTACGTAGATTGAGTATTAAGCTCAAACTGGTTGAACTGACACAATTTTCAGTGACTTGGTTGAAGCTTGTTGAACTAGTAACAATGATGAAACGGATGTCAAAAATATTTCAAATGGATCAAGTCTTCAGGCTTCCTAAACGAGGAAATGTGCTTTGTCAATCAAGGATAATGGCATTATCGTCTTTTCATTCTGATTTTAAACAGAGCCATAAGCAAAAGTAACCAAACAAGACTTATCAGTCCATCATTTGATAAAGCAATATCAATCAGTATTGAAAATATTCCTACGGCTTGGATGGTCGGGTGGTGCGTACACTATAGACTTTCTAGTAATTCCCGCAAAAATCAATGTCATATGCCGCAAGAATCACTAGCAATATATGGGAAGGTGCACCCACATGATTTGATAGGAGAGTATTTCCAAAAGTACTGCGACCCTACTTTCACTAGTATTCGTGGTGAGTAAAACTTGGCCGACGGTAGGGCTGGCAATGGTTCAGATCAACCCAAAAATCCAATCCAATAATTTTGAGTTCGGAACCATCCATATTCTTATTGGATTGGTACCGGGTCCATGTATGTTAGATCAGATTTCTTACCAGATCGGACATGTACCAATCCAATGTGTGTGTGTGTATATATATATATATCATTATTGTATAACACTTCAATTTTGAGTGGATAAAATATATGATTTAAATTATATAATTATAAATTTTCTTTTAGATTTAATGGATTGGATCCGAAACTCTATTCTATCTATTAGATTGGTTCCAGAACACGATTATGTGATCCAATCTCTTATCGAACCCGATCCATTGCCAGCCCTAGCCAACAATATGAGCCACGTGGATGTTTGGCCAATCCCTAATTTCAGACCTTTGGATCCTAGTACCCCATATAATGGTCAATATTTCTCAAACCCCATGGTTAAATCAACCCATGAAAATGACTCCAATTGAACACTTAGAAACCACTAATCCGGTTGATTTTTTTGGGTTTGTAGGTCCATCTAAGAATTGGACAAACATCAATACGGTATCCTCTAAAAATGTGCCTATCTCATATTGTGGGCTGTCATCGGCTTCACTGACTGCGTCTGTCAGCCGAAGTTTTACTCATCTGTGGTGATTGGTGTTTATGTAATATATAGGGCCTGTTTGGAAACCCCAAAAATGTAACCAGCCATGACCAGATGGGTGTCACTTTTTGTGCCCCATTTAAAAACAGGACTAGAGTTGGTTTTCTGAAATGAAGTTGCAACATTGAACCGATTCATCGGTCTTCGAATTACTCGTGCGACAATAAGAAAATAAATTTTTTTGCCGCTAACGATTAGTATTTTAATTCTCTTTTTGTTATGTGGCGACTTTCGAGAGTATTAGCATCGATATTTGCTTGCAATTGCAACCGGGATTGAACTCGTGACTTCCCGGGTCGACGGGTGTACGGTACACCTCGCCATCCCTACCGAGATTCAGTTGTGTTTAGCTAATGAAGCGTTCTCTCTAATGGGTTTCTTATTTTATCTGGTCGAAGTTATTTTTTCGAACAAGAATCTTTTTGGGTGCGAAAAGATCTAATTATTTGTCTGTTTATCTCTAAGCATATGCCAAGTCATCTCCAATTATCCATTTTTAGGTTTTCTATTATTTGAATGAGTGCTCTCAGTGGAGACAGACTTGCTGTCCAACGGTCTCCCACCATACCCATTTTTTTAAAGCCAAGTGGCATTCTTTAGGGCTATCGAGCCACGAATGTTTGGCCCACCCCTTGGTGGACCCACACACTAAAAATCAGCTTGTGGGTGATTTCTAGCTGATGTATTTTTGAGCATTTTTTTGGGTACTTAAATCAATGGCTAGAAATCGACAATCGATTGGGACCCACCACAGGAGACCTATTGCTCCGACATCCACTCGATTAGTTGATGATGACGATCTTGACAATAGGTATCATCCCGGTGGGACCTGTTTAGAAGGTGGGTCCCACCAGTTGCCTTCCATTAATCTTTTTTAACAAAGGTGAGCTTTTTGGGTGGAACGGAATTCCTCACTGATGATATAAGAAGGAATCCCAAAGTTGTGTTTCTAAGTGCAAATAATTGGTCCATGCACCGTAGGGACCCACCACCAAATTGAAAACTAAGTAGACATCTCATTAACTTATAGAGGGAATGGGACCATCAAGTGATCGTAGCCATCCATTATTGTTACCAAACAATCTGGTAGATCGGATGGTTAGAATCACATATGATCTCCTTATAGGTGCTGATGGGTATCCCAAAGAAGCATCTACATGAAAAAAGTTTATAGACGGGTTGCATGGAATCATCTTTACTCGTGGGTCCACTTAAATTTTGTTTGGGCATATATAACCATGCAACCGACAACTAGAAACTTCCGACGATGATTCACTTAGAACCGTCAGATTCTGACCATCTGACGCATCCCTAAGTACTTGGAAGAATCAAACCAAACAAATATCGAAGCATCTCGTTTGGTGAGGTGGTAGTATCATTGACATCCTACGGTAGGTACGACTACGCTACTATTGTGGGGCCCACAAGGTGGTGTACTTCGTAGGCCAATATAATATGGAAGGTGGATCACGTGGTCATATGGGGATATACTTGTTCTGTACGTTAGGAGGTAAGGTATGAACTATGTACATCTTGATGACGTAAGGGGCAAAATGGTAAAAGAGTTTTCATTGGGACCCACATCTTACCTGTCGTTGGACATTTAAAGGGTTGGCATTGTCTCCAGGTTTATTTAAGGACACGTGGTACGATTTATTGGTGTTGGACCAAAAATGGTCCAACGTACAGTATCATTTGATTAATGCTGACCTGGGACACGTTAATAAATTGTGGTGTGAATCCGATCCTTCGTCAAATTGGCAATGGGTCGGGCTCCGTTGACAGGCGAAAAAATGACAGGATTCGGTACATGGACACAATATAAGCCACGTGCCATACTCTTAGAGGAATCTGACCGTATGGATGTTTTTCCAATCTCATGGTAAACCTACAAACCAAAAATCAGCATGATTAGTGATTTATTGGCTTTGGTTTGGACTTATTTTCATGGGCTGATTTCAACTGTGGGAATTTGAGCAGTATTTGAGGTACAAAGATCCAACGCCTATAAATCACTAATCAGGCTGATTTTTGGTTTCTAAGTCCTCCATGGGATTGGACAAACATCCATACGGTCAGATTCTTCTAAGAGTATACCACGTGGCTTATATTGTATCCCTGTACAGAATCTGTCATTTTTTCACCTGTCAACGGAGCCTGACCCATCGGCAATTTTTTTTTTTTTTGATCCACGATATTAAATTATGATAGAAGGTCAAATCATTGGTGACGTTAGCTGTACGATGACGTTGTTCCGTTTGCTCGACTTGGATCGGCTCGGCTCGGCTCGGTTTGCTCTTCCATTTGGCTCGATCCCGCAGTCGCATTGCTGTTGGCAAGTAGAGCATGGGTCAAATGACTCAAATCCAGATAGATCCGGATCCGACTCCATATCATGGTTTATATAACGAAAATAACGGCTGTTATAACGGATTTGGGACCTCCCCATTACATTATGTACAATTATTTTCTGTTATTTTTCCGTTATAACTAAAATAACAGCCGTTATAACATAAAATTTGTGGAAAATAACCCGTTATTTTTTTATTGAAAATTTGAATTTTAGAGCAGTTTTTCCCATCATTTTTCGTTTTTCCCGTTATTTTCCATTTTTGGAAAAAATGGTAACACCCCCCAGTCTGTTATAGCTCCCCAAGCCCGTTACATTAAGAACTGTTTTGACACTTAGAAAATAACGTTCTGAAAAAATATGTGAAAAAAATAGCCGTTATTTCTATTAAATTTTCGTTTTTGAAATTCAAATTTCAAAATTTGAATTTCAGTGCCATTTTCCTGTTAAATTCCATTTTTTTCCATTGTTGCCCGTCCATTACAATTCATTTTAACGCTCTCTTTGAAACCTTGGTCTAAACTTGAATGACCCATACGTAAAGATTCATATCTGAATCATATATCGGTATACGGGTTGGGTCCACTAATTATAACTACTCATGGTAAGGATCTAATCCGATTCAAGTAGGGTTCTCAATGGATACCCAATAGGAACCGGTTCGGGGACTGGCTACAGAACCAAACACCTCAAAAGACCTAGAACCGAGGGATATAATACGTTCTGGTTCTTGGTACGCTAGCCAGTACTCAGTAGGAATCAGATGGGGACAAAAACGGAAATTAAGGAACCAGAAACTAATGTATACGGGAGAACCAAATACTTATACGAAAGGTTTTGGTACTAGAATTGTCTTTTTTTTTTTTGGTAGAAAGGTGATTTTATTGAAACACAGGAATAGACCGTTGATCATCCATCAGTAAGCGGGTGATGACGGACGGGGGATTACATGTCCATATGAAAGGGGAATAGCTCCCTACAAAAGAGGACAGAGATGTGGTGTGCTGGACCACGTCTGCTGCAAAATTTGCCAATTGATCGGCTACAAGATTGCCTTCTCGGTAACAATGGGTGATGCACCAGGTCGGTACGTTGAGCAGGAGCTGAAATATATCGTCCATCACATATGAGACTTCCCAAGGGGGAGGGGTCCGTCGTAGTGTCCATTGTACCAAAAGTTCAGAGTCCGTTTCAATCCATAGTGGCGCTCCGGCAGGGACCCCAATTAGCTTGAGGCCATCCCGTAAGGCCCAGACTTTGGCCAACTGAGTAGTCGCAACGCCCAATGGACAAGCAAGAGCAGCCCGAAAACAATCAGAAGCATCACGTAAAATACAGCCTGCACCGGCTATGCCCGGGTTATCTATATAATAAGGGCGCTCAGTTGTCTCCCCCTCATATAGGCTTCAATAAAGAAGGGCTGATATCTTATCCCCCAACTGAATAGTTGATCTCAGCCATTCACACCTAATTTTGGCAAATGCTTTGTCAGGGAGTGTCGTGGGAACGGCCACCCTAGTACATATAATAAGGGAGCTTAGTTGTCTCCCTTTCTTATACGCTTCAATAAACAACCTATATATCTTACCTTCCAAATAGATGGTAGATCTCAGTTGTTCAAACTGATTTTGACAAATGCTTTGTCGGAGAGTGCCGTGGGCACGGATCACCCACTAGTACATATATTTTCGGTCCTAGATACCTTGGTACCGAGCTGAAATCAACCCGTTGACACCCTCAATCCGAGACTCAAACTCACTTTTGATTCTGACTACCTACCAAAATCAACTCGGGTCAACTAAATACTGATAAATCAACTTGTTTACTTTAATCATCATTCCCTATTATTGTTAAACAAAAAATAAATTAATAAATTGACTCTCTATCACATTATTTTCCGTGTTCTTTAAAATATAATTTTTAATCTAACAAAACTATAGATATTATGTACATTGGATGATGCGGCGCCGAAATGTTGGTATATAGAGTTAGGGATCCCAATCAACGAGTACGTGAGGTAACCGTTTCCTGTATCGCATAAAATTTTTAGAAGCCGTTTCCCATTTCCGTTCTATGTATCGTTTGCCGTTACGACTGGATCAATATTTTGTCGGTTGAACAGTTAAAGAGGATCCAAATGTAAAATGGATCGGATATGGATCTAAGTTGTGGTGAGATTAGTCAAATAGGTTGGATTCAGGTTTGGGTATTGGATTCGATTGGATCTCACTAGAAATGCCTTTTTTGGAATCATCAACCCGATTCATGCCCTAAACGTTAACTCTCACAAATATCTTATGTAGCAAGGTATACCTGAAACTTTTTAGTTTGCGGAAGCACAATTTTTGTTACGCACCGCTGCCATCTGGGCCCACTAGCCGCATGGATGTTTATCCCATCCCTTGGTAGACATTCGTACCCAAAATTAGCTTGTTTGATAATATTTAGCCGTTAGTTTTAGTATTAAAAATAATGGTTGATTCCAATTAGAATCACGTCTAATGGCTAGAGATTAACAATGTAACACCCTGAACATTTTTCAGTGTATTTAAAAAAAAAATTCGATCATTTACTTATTTATATTAAGTATTAATGTTTACTTGTATGTTGATTGAATTATAATTATTGAGGTGGGCCTTAAGGACAAATTTATAGACTTTTTGGGCCTACAAATGACTATAATTAAAGCCTAGTTGATACATATGGGTCTTAGACCTATTTTTTACTCATAATTAACATAAAATAACTTTTAATAGGTTGACAAATTTATCAATTTTAAAGTGACGAAAATTACTATTAATTAGTTGTTGAGAATGTTAGTCCCACATCGAATATGTGAGAAAGTTGAGGGTTGTAAAAACCTATGAATAAAGGCATAAAGCTTTTGGGATTCCAAAAATCGTTGAGAACCTCTTTAAAAGAGAAAACGTTCTTTTTGAAGAAAGAAAAGTTAAAAAAAAAAATTAGTCGATTCTCTAAGTTCATGTGAAATAAAGTTTTATCATCTTAATTTCTCTTTAATAATTAAGAGTCGTGGATCTTCAATATTAATCAAGAGTTAGATAAACTCTCAATTAAGGTAAGTACACTCTTTTATGATTTTTTGATTAATTAATTTAGGTTATATTTTTGTATATGTATTGCATTCGAATGTATTAGAATTTTGGAGATCTATTTAATGGTTAAATATTAAATTACATACATTTTTGAAGTGTAGAATTGATCCCAATGGTTAAAAATTTTTAAGTAAGATAGGCTTGGAGCCTTTGGGTGCAAAGCTCTAAAACCTCTGTAGAAGAGTTCTTGGTTGAACTGCTACTGGTATGGGAATGAGAAGAAAACCAATGGTGAGTTATTGGTTGCATTTACATATTAATTTTGGATCAAAATTTACTTTGAAATATTTGTTATTTTTGTTCCATACATATACTCTGCGCATGAACTATTGATTGATAGAACTATCATAGATATGATATAGTGATTAAATCTTATTGGACTTTTATAAGCTCAATGTTAAACCGATAATATTTTTTAGATTATCTGAGAATGGAAGAAACAAAAGATAAAAGTTTTAGTTAAAACCGATAAAAGTTTTAGCTAAGACGTCTTTACAAAATATTTTTATTTTAATATATTATGAATTGTGGTTATTTTTTAAATTATTCCAAAGCATTTTATTTTTTTATTTTTATCACACCTTAGATCTTGGGTAAACGGATAATTTTTCAGGCATCTGAGTGCCCGGATCCGAGGCGTGACAAACAATCAGAGTGATTTCTAGTGTGTATATCCATGAAGGGGTTGGTTGGAAATCCATGCGGTCAGTGGGCTTAGATGGCAGTGATGACTAATAGAAATCGTGTTTCCACAAACTAAAAAGTTTCAGGTATACCTTGTTACATCTTTTTCCATGTCTTATATGCAAGAAAGAGACACAATAATAATAATAATAATAGGGTCGTGATGTAACAAGGTATACCTGAGATCTTTTTAAATGTGGAAGCAGTATATTTGGTAGTCACCAATGCCATCTGGGCCCATTGACTGCATGGATGTTTAGCCCACCCCTTAGTAGACATTCATACAAAAAATCAGCTTGTTTGACGATTTTTAGCCGTTGGTTTTAGTACTAAAAACAATAGTTGCATTCAATAGCTATAAGAACACCTTAAAAGTGCTAAAATCTAATGGTTATAGATTACCAATCAGGGTGATTTTTGGTGTGTATATCTATCAAAGGGTGAGATAAACATCTATGTGGTCAGTGGGCCCAGATGACAGTGGTGAGTAACAAAAATCGTGCTTCCGCGTTTGAAAAAGTTTCAGGGTAATGAGTGATGATCATGATCACATGGGCCGTGGTCCATGGACGCGTCCATAGTGCCCATTGTTGGCAACTCAACACACCGTGCAGTTAACTTAAATAATATTATATACTTTTGACCTTAAATTCCAAGGCTAGTGTGCAGCCCGAGGTGTGTTAGCAACTAATCAAAAGTAAGTTGCCAAGAATGGGCACCATGAACATGTCCATGGACCCCGGCTCATGTGATCATCACTCAATAATAATAGGATGACCAAGACCACAAGAATCCGATACATCTGCAGGACATTTTTTATTTTTTCCATCCATCCAAATGATAAACATGAAAGACATTGGATGGGTCCCACTTAAAAAGAGATCTCCAATCATTTATGGATTTATCTTTCTAGATTGCCCCTCAATGGATACCATAAATATATATAAAGGATCCAATGGTTAAAATTGTCCAATCGGGCATTTGGGTCCGCAATGGTAATATTCAAAATCATATGGTGGGTCCACATGTTTTAAAAAGGAGAGATTACAAAGTGATGTAGACCCCACCATAATATGTGGTTTTGATCACTACAACCTCACCTTTGCAGTCGCAATGACACAACCAAAGTTCTATAATGGGGACTTTATTTATATGACAGATATTGGTAATGATCCTCCAGATTCGTATTACGCAAATCTCGAAGAACATTCAACGGTCTGAAGCCAGGGATGTAGCTGTTGAAATGTTATTTGATCTTTGCATTACTAAATTAATCAAATGATCAATCAGATCTAGGCCCTACATCATCAAATCAAAACTTAAATCTGCAGTATTTTTTATTGTCAAAATCGTTGGTGAGTAGGGTTTGATGGGGCTGATAAGCATAAGGTGAGAGGTGGGACCCCTACTTAAATAATCAAAGAATACCGAACGTATGTGAGAGGTGGGACCCCCTCCTTGAATGATCAAAGAGTCCCAAACGTTTTGTTCCATCAATAGTTGAATTGAGGGCTACACATCAAATAGAATCACGGCAACACTCACCAAGAGTTCCCTAGTCGTCCCTTGTTGATAGGACCAAAGTTTAAAAGGAGCCGTTATAACGGTACAACGGACTAGGGGGATACCACATGCGATGCACGTGTACCTTATATGTGGTCCAACCTTACATGTGGCACACAATTAGAGATCGCTGATCGTATAAATGTTTGGTCCATCCCTATGCGGACTTACATATGAAAATTCATCCTGATTAGTAATTTTTATTCGTTGAATTAGAGTCTTCTTTCATAGTTTATTTTTAACCGTCGATTTTGAATATTATTCGGCCAATGACAAAACGACACCACTATGATAACCTCCCATGGCCCTTGGACCATCCATTTACTCTTTTAATAATGGTTATGCATGGATATTTATTTATTTATTTTGTCTGCAAACATCCACGTTGATGATGGGCCATATTACGAGTCACGTTGCACACTCTTAGAGCCCATTGACTGTTTAGTCCATCTCTAGGTGGATCTACGTACCAAAATTCATCCGGTTATTAGTAAATTCTTATCCTTTGGATTAGAGTCTTTTCATGGCTTATTTTCAACCGTGGATATTTGGGGTACTCAGATACAAATATTAGAAATCACTAATCATGCTGATTTTTGTTATGTACGTCTACCTAGGGATGATCCAAACATCCATACGGGCAGCGGCCTCCAATGATGTGCCACGTGATTCACATTGTTGTCCGTCGTCAACGTGGATGGACATTCATCATCAAAGGTTTTTTTACCCGAAGAAGGAGTTCATGCACCAATGTGAACGCATTGACAAAGGAAAGAAGAAAAGTTGTTTAAAGACTAAAGCAAGATTTAAAAGGGGCCGTTACAATGGTGTAACGGATTGGGGGCGTTACCATTTTTTCCGTTATAACGAAAATAACGCTCAGGGGCAAAAAATGGAAAATAATGTGAAAAACGGAAAAAATGGCGCCAGAATTCAAATTTTTGAATATCAGATTTTCAAAAAAATGGAAATAAAGGAAATAATGACCATTTTTCCTGAAATTTTCCAGAAAATAACAGTCGTTATTTTCGATAACGGAAAAAAACGATCGTTATAATGGCTGTTATTTCTGGGCATTTTAAAAGTACTTAGCATAACGGGGGAGCTCCGAATCCGTTAAAGAATAATGAGAAAGTGTAATCAAGGTTTAAAAGGGGTCGTTAACGGTATAACGGACTGGGGGTGTTACCATTTTAACGAATTGTAATGCTTAGAGACAAAAAAACAGCAAATAATGGGAAACAACGGAATAAATGGCGCTGAAATTCAAATTTTAAAAAACGAAAAATAAAAAAAAGACCGGCTGTTTTTTCACATTTTTTCAGTTATTTTCATTATAACAGAAAATAACGGCCATTAATTTTTTAGTGTTTTAATGGTACATAATGTAATGGGGGAGGTCCAAATCTGTTATATCGGCCGTTTTTTTTAACCATGAGTCTAATTAGCCAGCTTTAGAATATTTTCATTCTAAAAATGTATTTTCTTTTAAATAGAAATATTTAATAATGGGCCAACGGTGAGGGACTTTGACTGTTATTCATTGTTGACAGTTATAGCGGGTAAAAAAAACCTTGATAACGGTAAAAAAAAAAAAATCTTAGAAATGACGGCTGTTATAATGGATATCCCATTTTTTGGGTTTTGGTTGTTACAATGGGGAAAACGTAATGGGGTCAAGGCGTTACCGTTATAACGCTGTTTTTCAAAACCATAGTCTATGTCACGCATGTGACATCAATGGACCCCGTTAGGAATGACATTAAATTAAATGAAAATGACATTATCTTTAATTTTAATGAATTATTGCATGATTAAACAATTGCACTAATTTGGTCCCCAACGTCAACGTTTTAGTAGAGAAAAACTTTGCTTTCTCGTGCCCGTGAGCAAAGCAAAGTTTGATACACCATCCCAAAAGAAATGCAAATTGGCTCACTCTTTCGGGCCCACCGACCCCTGAATGTTTGGCCCACCCTTTGTTTGTTGGACTTACACATCAAAAGTTAGCTGATTAGTGAGTTCTAGCCATTGGATTTAAGCATTCTTTCTGTTTCAATCTCATGATTAAAAAAAAATGCTCAAATCCAATGGCTAGAAATCACCAACAAGCTGATCTTTTGATCTTTAGGCCCACCAAGAAGTGAGTCTGGGGGTAGACCAATTTTCTCTTTCACCAATCAACCAGACCGGCGCCAGAGAGCCAATTTTTTTTCTCTTTCTACCGAGCCGAACTAAAGAGCTTAGCCGAGTCGGATTAGGGCGTTACGTGACGATGACGGTGCCGGTTTCAGCTACCAAACACGTGAGATGGTGAAGGGTGTAGTTGGAAAAAGCTTACGAGATAAACAAGAAACCGTGTTGTTAAGATGGAAGACCTGGCGTCTTCTCAACAAACACCAAACGTGTGCGTAAAGTGTGACACACGTGCTCATCAATGGCCGACATTTTTCATTTTCATTTTTTCTATTTTATATTTATATTCGAGTAATTTTTTTTATTTAATTTTGTCAATAAGTCAGGTCGACCTTGATTTAAAAATAATTATGTTATAACGGTAACAACCTAAAATAATTATGTTATAACGGTAACAACCTATCACGTTATACGTATTCATGCCTGTTATAATAAAAAATAATGGCTAATATCCCATTATTATGAATAACACTATAGGCAAAATCGACCGTTATTTGACCTGTTATAATAGTCATAATAATTGTCAAAACGATAGCGTTAATTACCCGTTTTGTCGTTATTAAAGTCCCTTTCAAAGCTCTAGCAATAAATTTTGTCAATAAGTCAGGTCGATCTTGATTTTTTTTTTTTTTGAAATAATTGGATCTTGCTATTAGATTTGAGTGGCTTGGGATAGGTATGGTAATCGTGATCTGATAATCTATTGATCGGTTTTGGATCAACCCTAATCTGATTCGATAAGGCCCGTCATATTTATTATTTATAATGGGTTCTATCACGTCGGGGACATCTATATATATATTTGATAAATCCAGCAAATTATATTAATAAAAAGGAGATTGAGAAGATCTCAATAACAAGGATAGAGCGGTGATTGCAATGTATAAAGGATATTTTGAATCATGCTGCTATCTATTCAAGAGTGCATCAGACTCGAACACTACGTCGCCAAAGAAAATATCTTTCACATAAGGAAATATGCTATCCCAACTGAATCATAAGGCTTTTGTAGGTTTTGTTTCATCTACATTATCTTTCATTGATTTATATATCTGATCAGCTTAATGCTTGATCGCACCTAATCTAATATGATATTCTTGAATTAGTTTGACGGTCTAGATTAGGTAAGAATTGAGTGGGGTCTAGATTAGGTAAGAATTGAGTGGGCCTACTGTTGTATTGGTCTTAGATAGCCCCGGCTAACAAATCATTGCCATCACCATCAAAACATCATCCCAACTATCTCGGTTCGTTACATGATCCTATTTCGCTATTCTATTAAGAGTTATATCTTCTATCAATGCATGTCCACCGGAAGTAGTCTGCTCTTGAGGTGAAATGCATCGGGTGTACCAAGATTTATAAAGGGCCGTTATATCGGACCATAGTGAAAAATAACAGAAAATAACGGGCATTTTTTTCACACATTTTCTCAGAAAATAATGGTCGTTATTTTTGTTATAACAGAAAATAATGGAAATTAATGCCCGTTATAACGGAAAAATAACAGCCGTCATTTTTGAGGGCTAAAAAGGTACATAACGTAAGGGGGGTCTGTACGTTATAACGGCTGTTTTTAAACCATAGGGTTTAGTTACACGAGGTAAAATGTTGGAATGTGATCCAACGGCTAGTAATCGGCAATCAGACTTCTTAGGGTAAAACACGCATGGACGCGTATTTGTGAACGACACCTGAGTTTCTCCCTGATCCAGAAACAGAAGGGTAACTCCAGCCGTTGAGCAAAGAATCTGCTATTCTTTAGTAACTTACACACGTGCCCAACTCATGCATATAGAAACAAGCTCAAACATTCACATAATTACAATATACGGCCACTGCGTATTTAATACAAATCTCCGTATTATACGAATTGGATAAGGAGGACAAGTACATATTGCCCTAGATTCATGCCAAAGAACCTCTGTCTCTCTCTCTCTCTCTTGTCTGTGTGTTCAGATCTCTCTATCTCTAGGGTTTCTTCAACTGTAATCTCCGTTGAAACTTCTGTTTCTTCTGGTTTGAAACCACCTAGAGTTTCATCAGATCTCGACTGATACTCCACCCGCCATCCGCCATGAATTCTGCGTGAAAAGAAGTAGGAAACGCTATATTTATCGGTGAATCTCTCTGTACATGCTTCAGTTGAGTTTCTGGAGATCGGATACGGCGATGCTGAAGTTGATAAGGAGGAGGTTTTTCACTCTATGATCGTTGTTGTCGCGTTCGTCCTTGTTGTTCTTAGGATTTGCAAGGCAACGGCGGAGGAGGAGGGGTGCATGAGGGATCTGGTTCGTTATCTATGTTTCGTAAAGAATTTGAAGAGAATAAGGCGAGATTGTGGGTTTGTGATCCGGAGCAGGGGTAGATGGGGGAAATGTGGTTGATTTACGCAACGATTAGTACCTGCTTTTGTTGAGTTCGTGTTTGATCTGAGCAAGTAGGAGTTTAAAATAACGAGGTTTTGGACTGTTGGATTTGGAGATCGTGGAAAAATGCAGCAAGATCAGCGAAAGAAGGTTAGTATATGTGGATCTTTCATTTTTTCTTTCTTTCTTGAATTTATTATTGTTTGAATAAACACGAGATCTGTTCGGTTAGGGTTGAGATTTTGATTATTTGAGAAAAATGTGATTTTTCTGTGAAAAGTTGTATCTTTAGACGAACTGAGCTGTCATATTAGATCCGTTTGCAAACTGAGAGCAATTTGATGTCTCAAAATGTATGGTTTCGGTTGACTGCTGGAATCTCCAGGCTCACGGTGGTGCAACATATATTTTCTTGTTTATTCCTTCTTTTAAGTTGTTTTTTCTTTGTTTGAGCTGGTTTATTGCTCTCAATTTTTCTCTAATTTGATTTTTTTTTTTTTTGAATAAATGGTTATAAGCATAATTTAGTCTCTCCAATTGCACTCCTTTTATCTTTGTCTTAAATTCGATTCTTTAAGATTGTTCCTTCTTTGTCCAGAAATAACTATCTCATGAGATTAATGCTCATACCGTTTTTCGAGCATTTTAGATTCCACGGTCGGGGCTTCGCTGTCACTTATTCTCTGTGGAACCTGATTCTGTTTCCTAAAATGACGTTTTTCTTGGTCCCATTTGTTACCCTCTCTTTGGATGGTTTTTTGTTTGTTGGTTTCTTGGTTTATATATATTTTATGTATATATGTTTTCATTGCTTTACAATCTTAAATCTGCCTCCTTTTTCATTTCTGTCAAACTGATTTTGAAGTTATTCGTTATACAATTTGAACATTAGCCATCATTTCTACGAAATTGTGTCGGATATGCATAAATAAGAATTTGGGTACGTCTGTATATCTTACATGCTTTTGTTTGTCGTATTCTCTGGGCTGAAATTGGAGAGTAGATCACTTTTGTAATTAATGCAACATGTCATCTGTATTAAGCAGCACTTTATGTGAATTAACCCGGTCTTATTTACCTGCTGTCATAGTTATTATCGCTGTTATAATTCTTTTGCGTATTATTTTTTAGTTTTTATCACGATTTTGCTCCAGGGAGATCTGGAAAAAAAAAACTATACCAGAAGGGGAAAGAAAACTAGCCATGGAAATGATTCACATGGATTCCCATATTCCTGTATTTAAAATAAGTGCTTATTTGTTGCCGTTCTTATGAGTACACAACTGGATCTAAACCTTGACCCTGCCATTCTACTTTGTTGTAGCTGAATTTATGGATGTTTTTGCTCTGTTCCATTTTATTGTAATTGGGCATATGAGCTACCTGCAGTGAGTCAATCGTGACTGTGTTACTTTCTAATCATGAAATTTGAATTGGTTTCTTTAATTTTACAGAATCCTACGGATATGGACTTCTTCACTGAGTACGGGGACGCCAATAGATACAAAATCCAGGAGGTTGTAGGGAAAGGGAGCTATGGTGTTGTGTGCTCAGCCATTGACACGCATACTGGAGAAAAAGTGGCAATAAAGAAAATACACGATATTTTTGAGCACATCTCCGATGCTGCTAGAATACTTCGCGAGATAAAGCTGCTCAGGCTTCTACGACATCCTGACATCGTTGAAATCAAACACATCATGTTGCCACCTTCAAGAAGGGATTTTAAAGATATTTATGTCGTTTTTGAGCTCATGGAGTCGGATCTTCACCAAGTAATCAAAGCTAATGATGACTTGACAAGGGAACACTATCAGTTTTTTCTTTATCAGCTGCTGCGTGCATTGAAGTATATCCATACAGGTATATAAATGCTCTTCTTTTTGCTCATTTTTCTATTTGCAAAAGTTGTGACTTCAGACAAGAATTTATGGCGTCATTTGGATTGGATGGAATTAAGATGAATTGGCCCTGTGTGTTTGGAAAGCTTTCCTCTTGATGCAATGAACATTTTGGGAACTTGGTACCCATTAAGATGAGCTACGCTGTAACTTCTTTAAGTGTCTCCCATGTTTTATTTTTGTTCAAGTTCAATAAGTGCCTTTTTATTGTGTCCAGATAAGCTATCAGTTAATTACTTACTGGAATTTATGATAATTCTGCTGGATTTCTTCCGGTGGGGGTGGGGGGAATATAGGGTCAGGATCGGGGGACAACCGTTTTTGACAACTATTTTTGACAACCATTTTGACGGACCCACATAGAAGATGAATCAATGGCTGATTTTTGGTGAGGATGATCTCACCATATAGATCAGCCCAACAAAAAATCAGCCCATTCTGAAATTTCTAACCCCATCAAATGTGGTTTTCAAGTTACATGGAAAAAATAGACGGTCCATAACTCTTCAACTTCTAAACCAGTCTACGAATATCAGAATGATTTGAATTTTTGTGAGGATGATCTCCTCACCAAAAATCAGCTATTGATTCATCTTCTACGTGGGTCCGCCAAATGGTTGTCACCTGATCCCCGGACTTACTGGTCTTTGTAGCTTGAAGTAAATATTCAGTATCCATTTGATATTAATGAGATTTAGAGCAATGTTTGATAAATTTACACTACGCCATTGTATAATATTACCTAATCGGCTGGTCAGAACTAGTTATTAACTTTCCAGAACTGATGCCACTTTGTGCCATATCATGATCCTTTTGGACGTTCGTGATTGATTCTTATTAGCATAAATCATAGCTATGAAAAATTCTCTGTGATGGCCCTGATAGGGAGGGTGGGAAATGGGGGTCAGGGATTGGAGTATGTGAGAACAATTTCTTGTAAGATTTCTGATGACAATGGTTAGCAATGCATTCTTTAGTTTGGGTTGTGCCCTCGCCCTCGCTTGCTAATGTGGAAGACTCCAGCTATATTACAAAAAATAGATAGTACAAGTTCGAAAGCAGACATAGAGATCAAATTTTGAAATTCACTTAGGCTTATGAACTATGATACCCAGATACTCCAACATGACTGTCTTACCCGTATCATATTGTGTCAATACCAATACTGGTACCGGATACTGCATGGAGACTTTTATGTCATCGATTTCTCATTTTCTATTGTGTTATTGTGTATTTTCTTAATTCCAAAAGTTTCCTTATTTCTCATGTCAATAGAAAGATATAAATAATGCGCTATAAGAAATTTATAGTAAGAAACTTTGAAAATTTATAAAATTTTGTTATATTTGGCATGATGTTAAAAATAAATAAAGATATGTAGTTTGTAAGACTAAAACTTAAAGCATGATATGAACATATTGGATGGAATACCTGTATTTCAAGAAATGAAAAGATGTATCCTTGTTTCCTTTACCAGTGTCCATATCTGTATCTGAACATCTTAGCTTATGAACATGATCTTCAACTTCAACCATGAGCAACAGTAAGAGGCCTAAGTGTATTCACAAAGCATTCCTAAATGCATACATAACACAGAGTTCGGATTTTCCTATTATAAATTTTTCCATGTGTACATGTTATGGCACACAGATAATAACTACAGAATTCTTTATTACAGAGTATGTCTACATTTCCTTGAGTTTCCCGTCAGATAAGTTCATTCAGTGGATAAAATCATAAAATGGTGAAACTTAGCCAATGAAAAGACCACTGCTTAAACTCATATAAAGCATACCCTAGATTTGATTCATAGGAGGCAACTATTCTGGATACTTGTTGCATATTGAATGGTATCTTGCTTATTGAATGTTATCTTCTTGTTTCTTGGGGCTTTGAAGAACGTGTGGGCTTCATTCTGATACTTTAGCTAACTGACTGCAGCAAATGTGTACCATCGAGATTTGAAACCAAAGAATATATTGGCAAATGCAAATTGCAAACTCAAAATTTGTGACTTTGGGTTAGCAAGAGTTGCATTCAATGATACCCCAACAACAATATTTTGGACGGTATGTCAGAAAATCTTAAGAGTTCTGTTGTGTGTAGTTCCTTATTATTCCCTAGGATTGTCTTTTTACCTTATATAATTACCTTCTGTGACTTTCGTGTCTACAACAGAGTATGTGCATTGATATGCTTTTTCGGTGTTTCTTCTGAAATATTAATTTGCAGGATTATGTTGCTACAAGATGGTATAGAGCTCCAGAGCTGTGTGGATCATTTTTCTCTAAGGTATGGTTTTGCCTGCCATGAGTCACCCTGAACAATGTTACTTCTTATTCACATTAAACTACGGCATAATAAGAGCAGGATCACGATTCCATAGATTAAATTTTTTATCACTTCCATTGTTTGTGTAGTGGTTGCACCCATGTACTTAAGTTGGATCTTTGTAGCTTCATCTAGACACATCACATTTACCAAGGTTTTTAAAATTGAATTTTGGCGTATATTTTTAGCTCAGAAATGGAAAAATTTTCTTGTGCAGAATACTGTTAAAATATAAAAAGTTATGGAAATTTTCTTGTGCAGAATACCGAGTAAGAAAAGCAAGATCAATAGCGTCGTAACTCAATAAAAGTCTTTACCTATCAAAATAAATAAAAATAAAAATAATGTCTGGTACATGCTTTCCGCATGCATCTGAGAGACTCATACTTGCACAATTGAATGTTTGTACATTGGTTTTAAAATTTGACAAAATTCTGAGGAATTAATTCCGAATTTTGAATGACTGAATTAAAGTGTACATGTATTAAAAAATTCATCGAATTAATTCGTTTAATTCGAAGTAAAGAGTAAAAAATCGGCTAATTTTTCGAAGTTTAGCCTTTTTTAGTATAAAAATTGCAAAAATTTGTCTAAGTAATTCGTTGAATTAATTCGTTTAATTTGAAGTAAACAGTAAACTTAGAGATGTTTTGCCAAAACGTAAAACACTGATTTTTAAGGATATGATAAAACACATATTGCTCATTATATCATAAAAACAACCATTTAGAGCAACCTAGGCAAGATTAACATCGTTTCATTCATTTTGGCAAAAATTCTCCAAACTTCTCTAAGTCGACGAAATTTTAAAAAATTTTCTAAATCGAATTGAACTTCCCCGAATTTTAACTGACCGAAGTTTAAGGTGAAGTCGAAGTTTAGAACCTTGGTTTGTAATCATGTAATTCAAGTACATGAAAGCAAAAGAAAAAACAACTTCCTTACTATTTGAGGATGTCATAACCATCTGGTTCTACGACATACGTGTATTCTATTTCTATTTTGTTAGATTTTATAATTTTTTAATTTTACTCCATGGAATTCAGATATACTTGGAAATCATTACATGTCTTATTTACTACTTATTATCATCTACAATGCCTTATTCCAACTATACATGTCTAGTTGTAATATGAACCCTAGAAGGGGGAGAAAATAGGAGTAGAAGAGAAGAATTGGAGAGAATAGAGTCGGGTGTGATTTCCCCTGTTTTGTTATATTTTTGAGTAAGAAATGTGGGCCCAATAATTTAAACACAATAAAATAGAAAATAACAACTAAGGACACTAAAAGAAATAACAATAAAGGACAAATATGCTAACATTATTTACTATTTCCTTGTATGACAATCATAATAATTAGTTAATTTTTATATATTTTAAACACAAATTTAATTTTTTTTTGTGAAATTGGAAATATTCAAGTAATGTTTCTTTTTTGGTTTGTATGGAAATGGAAATAGTTCAGTATATTTTATGGAAGTATGTTGAAATTTAGAACCGTAACACCCATAATGGATTTGACAGTTTAGAAATACTTCTGCATATTTTGTTGTAGTGTTATTGTTTTTTTTTCTCCATTGGAATTTTAGGCTTCAGTTTATTCTTGTTTTGAAGATTTGCCTTTTGAGGTGTTCGGGTGAGAGAATAGGAGTAGAAGAGAAGATATTTTAAAGATATTTATGTCAACTTGTGAGTTGAGTGCTGATAGTTGTTTGTAAGGTACAATGATTTTTAGAACATTTGATTTTGCTTGGCGGTAGTGTAGCTTGCAGCCAGTCTCAGCTTGAGTTATTTTATTTTGCGCGGCTAGGATTGTAGCTTGCAGGAAGTCATTACATTGACTTTAAAGAGGAAGGTTAAGATGTACAATCGTATCGTAGATATGGTTGTATCTAGAGATGCATGTTTTTATTTTATTTTTTGATAGGTAAGGATGGATACTTGTACCTTCCCCCCCATAAGGTTTCATGTTACATTATAACATCATCTTTAAAAGATTAATGCTACAATATCCGTGTATTTAAGTGGCTATGTGCTGTTACTATTTGGCAAAACAAGAGAAGTTACTGATGATTTATTATATTGAACTTTCCATTCAAGTTTCAGTGATGGACGTCCAATGTTGGTTGGGGAAAATGTAATCTATTTTACTAAATATTATTTTTATGGTTGCGGTCCTTAGTCAAAGGTAGAGGGCTCTCAATGTTCATGTTGGACTTGGAATTGTCTTTAGTTCAGCTAACAACAGCTATCGTTAGTCAACTTGCTGAGTGTTTCACTCTATATGGAGTGTTTCCTGAGTCTTTGAGTATCCACTGAGTCATTCTTTAGTCATTAGGAAATGAAGTTTACTTGGCGAGTTGACACGAATATACTTGTTAATTTGGTCTTAGTGTAAGCATTCATCATTATTCTGAAGTGCCTTGTTAGAAAAGAAATTGAAGTCCTAATGATATTGTTCGTTATGGTCCCTTTAACAAACTTATCATCAGGGAACTGGTGTTGATTTTATTCTACATGTTATATACATGTTGTCATTGTTGCAGTCCTGATTACTTTTGCAACTATGTTTATTTTGTGAGGAATGTTTCTGGGTGCTTTTGATAAGTAGTAATTCCTAGATTAAAAAAAAATGCTTGTTCAGGAAGGAATATTGAATTCCCCTACAAGTTGAAATATCTTACCGTCCAGGTAATTGTGTCGAGTCTGATGTTAGATTCTCTGAGCTACTTTATACTATTGGAAGGTTTCTGTTTTTCATAGTGATTTAGCTAGTGATGTCTTTTGCATTGCAGTATACACCCGCAATCGATATTTGGAGTATAGGCTGCATATTTGCTGAAGTATTAACAGGGAAGCCACTCTTTCCTGGTAAAAATGTTGTTCACCAGTTGGATTTGATGACTGATCTGCTTGGAACACCATCATTAGATACCATTTCTCGGGTAGGGCATATTATTCTGTATATTTGTTGTCCGATCTTCTTGTTTGAGTTATATTTTTGCATTTTAGAGATGATCTTGGTATCAATGAGTTCTCCTGTTTGGATCCAGGTCCGAAATGAAAAGGCAAGGAGATACTTGACCAGCATGAGGAAGAAGCCGCCTGTGTCATTTGCACAGAAGTTTCCAAATGCGGATCCTTTAGCGCTCAAACTGTTGGAAAGGCTGTTAGCATTTGATCCGAAGGATCGACCAACTGCTGAAGAGGTATGTATTGTGACAAAGAGTAAGGATTCTGAATGTTATGTCCGTATGCATTGAGTACCCGATCATGAATCTGAGCCCTTATTTGCTTTTCATATGGGATATCAAAACATTGAAATGCTGATTTTAATTGTTGAAGGTAATTCCATCAAAACTTACCTAGTTTCTGAAGCTGAGATATTCTGTTAATGAACGCCACTTTTCCTGTCTTTCTGTTTTTTGTGTCTTGCATGTCGGCCTCGAGATGAATGCTGCCAACTTTTTTTTTTAACGTAAATATTGTTGCTGGAGTTCTTTGGTGTATCACTTGAGTATCTGATATCTTGATTGTTCTCCTTTCTATGTAATGTGACTGGAGATGTTTTTTGGTATGGTGCTGATGGTTTTGTTGGGTGTTCCAGGCATTGGCTGATCCTTACTTTAAAGGCCTGGCGAAAGTGGAGAGAGAACCATCTTGCCAGCCAATCACAAAACTAGAGTTTGAGTTTGAGAGGCGAAGGGTGACAAAGGAGGACATTCGGGAACTAATTTTCCGGGAGATCCTAGAATACCATCCACAACTTCTCAAAGACTACATGAATGGAGCCGAAAGGACAAATTTTCTCTATCCTAGGTTCTAATTGCTGGCTATGTAGTTTTCACTTGGATTGTTCCATACCATCAAATAATTTTTTAATGCTGTTTTACTGATAGTTTTCAGTATGTCTTTGTTATTCAGCGCTGTTGATCAATTCAGAAAGCAGTTTGCACATCTTGAGGAAAATGGTGGCAAAAGTGGGCCGGTGATTCCACTGGAGAGGAAGCATGTTTCTCTTCCAAGGTAAATACTTTTGGCGAGTTTGTTTTCTTTCAAGTCTCCTTTGTTTTACTTTGAAAGAAGAATTATCTCTCCTATATTCATGGTCCCACTTTATATTTTACATACAAAATACCTACATATGCATAAATATGAATAGACACTAATCAGCACTGTGTGACTGATAAACTTATTTGTGGCACACACGCATAGGGTAATACATGTGGATCACAGCAACAATTTCTTTCCTGAGAATTGACCTTCAATATATTCTCTTCTAATGCATCATGAAATGATTATATGCTGATTCAAGTACCCTCACACCAGCAATTGGATAGGTCATGAGGAGGGGGTTCCAGTAGTTGATAATTGCACTGCTAGGGAGCAGGTTGTAATGTTCGAAAGATCTTGTCTTGTTCTATATATATTTCAATCTCTGTTTTATTTGCAGATCTACAGTTGTCTATTCCAATACAATCCCTCCCAAGGAGCAACCAAGTTTGGGTTCATTCAAAGATCGGCAAATCCCAGAAGAGGCATGTAATAAGAACCCCAGAGATATAGATGGAATTTTCGGAAATTTATCGAGGACTTCACAGGCACCACAGAGGATCCCACTGGGTATGTGCAATCTCTCTCACTCACTCTCCTCTCTGTCCATATATATATGCACTAGTGGGTGGCACGAGCAATTGCAAGTGATAACAAACTTTTCTAAAGGCGGAAGAGGAAAACCTTAAATCAGTTGTAAATCAAGAAATTGATTAGGTTTATTAATATATTGGGTTGATGGAGATTGGTATTTGTATCAGATTAATATATACATAGATATGGAGAGAAAGACTCGAATTCCTTTTTCTTTATTTTCACAAGGCATCTAAAATGTCTCTTTTCCCCTTATTTTTTAATGAAACAATTAATGTTAATATTCAATTAGTTTGAATTTGTTTGACTCATGTTATCGGTGTAATAATTTGCAGCTAAACCCGGAAAAGTCGTGGGACCAGTTGTGCCCTATGAGAATGGGAGCAGCATGAAAGATGCCTATGATCCAAGGATGTACATCAGGAATGCAGTTCTTCCTCCTCAGCCTGGCCCTTCCCCTTACTGTTTCCGCAGGACTAATGCGGGAAAGCAAGAAAGGCCCGGGACAGAGGCCGAGAGGGATTTGTCACAAATCAGACCACAACTCTCCCAATGCAACATGATGGCCAAATTGGCCCCAGAAGTAGCAATTGACATCAACTCCTCTTTCTATCTCTCACGAGCGGGAGCAGCCAAGGCAGACCAGGCCGATAATCGAATTTCGATCGATGCAAGCCTGATGCAGACAAAATCTCAGTTCGGTGGGATTGGTGCTGCCACCGCAGCGGCTGCCGCTGCCGCTGCTCATAGAAAGGTAGGCACTGTTCAGTTTGGTATGTCTAGGATGTATTAGGGATGAAAAAGGGGGGGTTTGTTTGATGACTCGGTGAATGGAGTAATCCATTGAGAAGATGGTTAGGGCTCTTTTCAGGGAAGAAATGAGTATCCATCGCAGTAATTGATGGAAGTGTTGTAATTATATGTGGAAGTGGAAAAGAAAACAGAGAAAAAAATATTATCAGAAAGGAAAAAAGAGGGGGAGATGGTGAGGAGGGGTGTGTCTTCTTGAAGAGCCAGCTCTATCTGGGTGTGTTTCACTGTCATTAAAAGAGGTAGCAGGCAGTCTCTGTCACGAGTAACTAACTATATTGTAGTGAAATTTATACATTTCAGCCTTCAAAGGCTAAAGGAAAAAAAAATAAGTATCATTGTATCTCATTGTTTTCAATATTTTGTTTATCTTCTCCTATTTTGGTAGTGGTGGACAGAAATAACATGAATCTGACGAGAAGTTGAGTTGATCATGGCTGTCGATGATCACGGTAACCCAGCTTCTACTTATATAAATTGGCGAACCTTATTTCCTATTTAAATCATCTACTGTTTGGGGGTTTGCCACACTAACCGGGTTTTGTACGCATCATTCTAATTAATTAGCAGTTGGATTTAAATGGGTATTTCATAAGTTCATTTTTTTCGTTAATGTTGTATTTTCTTCTGCACAATTGTTGATCTACCTCTGGAGAAACTGGAAGCTGGGTGCTGAATCAGGGTGAACGCAGGGAAACTGGCATCATTGTATGGTCCTATAAAAATGCACCAAAGACCTAGTTTGTAATATAATATTGAGAGCCCATCACAGCATTGGCTTTTATTTATGCACCTGACATGTTGGATTTCTTGGCATCAGCCTGTGGCCCAGAATGGAACTCAATCTTACATGGATGCAGACCCAAAACCAAAACCAAAAATAAACAGCTTGGAATTTGCTGGCTCAGAATCTTTTCCTTCGTATGTTTGAATACTAGTAAATGGCCCATGCCCACAGCACTCCGTGAAAAATGCGTTTGCAAAAATTGTGGCTCCGGCACTCAAACGGTATAACGACTGGGGTGTTACTGTTTTTTCCGTTATAACGGATTGTAAAGCACAGGGGCAAAAATGAAATTAATGGAAATAATGGCGATATAATTCAAAATTTGAATTTCAATTTTTCAATAAAATTTGTAATGGAAAATAACTGAAAAATAACAGATGTTATTTTTCAAAAAATAACGGTAAAATTTTTTACAAGGGAAAAATAACGGCCGTTAGGCATTAAAACAGTACATAAAGTAATGGTGGAGGTCTGAATCCGTGCTACAGTATGATCCTAATGCCACCATCTGCCATGCTTTTGGGCCCATTGACCCCTTTTATTGTTGGCACATATTTGGTGGATGTACACCAAATCCTTGCCTGTATAGTGAAATTTCAGATTTCTACAAAAATCATAGCCTGAGATGAATAAATGAGGGGGATTGAGTAGCTGAAATCTAACTGTCCACATTAGATGGATTGATTTGATCTCAACAACTCTTATCTTATGAAGCCGGATAAGATAAGAGATAAGACAAATTCTCTGTTTTGATATATTGACCAGTAGGTGGCCCATTCCCACGGCACTCCTCGACAAAGCGTTTGTCAAAATTGGGTGTGAGTAGATCCATCATCCAGTTGGGGGAAAAGATCTCGGCCCTTCTTTATGAAGCCTATAAGAGGGGGGAGACAGCTTCCTTGTTTTGTTCTATAGACTAGTGGGTGGCCCGTGCACTCGGCACTCTCCGACAAAGCATTTGCCAAAATCAGGTGTGAGAAGTTAAGATGCACCGTCCATTTGGGAGATAAGATCTCGCCCCTTCTTTGTTGAAACTTATAAGAGGTGGTATAAGTGGGGAGACAACTTCCCTGTTTTGTTATAGGGTCGGGCTCCGTTGACAGATAAAATGACAGGGACACAATATATGACACATGGCACTCTGTTACAGGACTGACCGTATGGATGTTTGTCCTATCCCATGCTAGACCTACAAACCAAAATTTAGCCTGATTAGTGATTTATAGGCTTTGGATTGGACTTATTTTCATGGGCGGATCTCAACCGTGTGAATTTGAGCAGTATTTGAGGTACAAAGATGCAACACTTATAAATCACTGATCAGGCTGAGTTTTGGTTTGTAGGTCCACCATGGGATAGGACAAACATCCCTATGGTCAGAGTCCTGTAACAGTGTGCTACTTGGCTTATATTGTGTCCCCGTCATTTTACCTGCCATTTTATATCTGTCAACGGAGCCCGACCCTTTGTTATATAGATATGTGGCATACATGATGGTTAGGCTTAGGGCTGCAAACGGATGCTTAGACTCAATGGTTTGGGTTGACTAAGAATGAATGCACAGTTGTGGGCTTGTGGCAGGCCAATAAAGACATGCTACATGTCACCCGCGGTGGAATCTTCCAAGTGCGATCGAGCAACATTGTAGGAGCTAATTAAAGCCTACCACGTGGCTCTATCACCGCGGTGATCAAATGAATAACTGCCAATAGGTATGCAGAATCCAAACAATTGTCTCTCTTTCTTGAAATGTTAAGGCTTTAAGTTCTCTAAACTAAAGATACGATGGGACGGCACGTGAGTTGCATGTGATGATTGTAGGTGCATGTCGTTGGAAGAAGCGGAGAATTTGACGCACACGTTTATGTGTGAACGCATTATGGCAGAGACTAAAAGAACCCTGTTAATAAAAAAAAAAAAGAAAGAATCAAAAGAGGGACATTTTCGGAAATGACTAATTGCTTGCGTAACCTAAGAACAGCCTTCGCTCTTTAATAAGTAGAATAGATTTTCATTTAAATATAGACAGGGACAGGTTCTCTGGAGCAATAATCCAAATCTCTTAACTGCAGTGGCCGGTTCTTTTTACACGTGGAAGCTGAGGTAGCGTGTCCAAAGGGATCCACGTACTGCACCACCTCAGCAACTGGCAAGTTTCAGCCCAATAGCACTTCACCACGTGCCAAAAGGAGGCATGTTTCTTATTACATTTTCCCATTTAAATATTTTTGAAAGATGAATGGCTGCACTTCTTAGGGCAAAAGTACAATACATGGTACAACGACACCTTCCACTTGGCCAATCCAGGGTGTAATTGATCAGATGAATGGTCTGGATTGGCCACATCAACCCGCCGCCGCCACCGTAGCAAAGGTGTCTGGGGTGTCAATCTAAAAGAAAACATTTTTTCCTAACAAAAGTAGACCATACAGAATAGTGCTTTTCTTGGAGAAGAGAACCAATGAAACAAAAAAGAAGAAAAAAGTTTGAATTTCAAGGATAAATGTAAACATGAATCAAGCAAGCATCAGCCTCTGCTCCTTTACTTGAATTTCAAGGATAACCTTTACAACCCCACAAAACCTTGAAACCCATCTTACACTTGCAAGAAAGGAACCAAAACCACTTCATACAAGTCCATATATAAGAACCCATCCTTCCTCCTCCTCTGTCTACCTTCTTTGAACATCTTCTTACCAAATAGTACTAATGGCTGGTGAACAGTTAAAGCCTCTTGCAACTGGCCTTTTGGTCCTTAACTTCTGCATGTATGTCATCGTCGTAGCGATCGGAGGGTGGGCGCTCAACTGGGCGATCGATTATGGTTTCATCATCGGTAAATAAGTATAACTATCATCGTCAGTACTATATTGCACCCATTACCCATGCTGAAGTGTGATCATCTCCTCAATAGGAGCCTATGTTAACCTGTGTTTGTACCATACTAATGTTGTTTTAAGGATTGCAGGTCCAGGTCTTGAACTTCCAGCTCATTTTTCGCCCATCTATTTTCCAATGGGAAATGCTGCTACTGGATTCTTTGTGACGTTTGCGTTGATCGCCTCAGTCGTAGGTGTTGCATCATCCCTCGCTGGGATCCACCACATTCGGTCCTGGAATGCAGACAGTTTGCCTGCTGCGGCAGCGGCAGCCATAATTGCCTGGACTCTTACTCTCCTTGCTATGGGGTAAGCTGCAAATCAACATCTATATCAACCTATTTTATCTTGCCTTTTCTGTTAAATCCATGTCGCCATTACTTAAATACGTCTAAGCTTTTTAAAAGCAGAAACCTCACTGTATCAGTCCTTTCCGGGATATATCCACAATGTTCGAACCGTGTTTATTATTTGTATCAACACCATCCAAACAAGTTAGATTGTAGGTTCCACCATGGTGGAACCTATGAGATCATTTAGTAGTAGTGGCTTTCAAGCTACTATAACCGACTAGTCTTGACAGTTTATCCAGTTATTTTTCATCACTAATTTGTTATTTACATGTGCAGTTTGGCCTGTAAAGAGATCGATCACCACATCAGGAATGCACGTCTGGTAAGGGTGGCAAAATCATTCTTCTTGCTCAACTATCATAGACTTCTTCGTATCACTTGTATTTTTTCACAAGAGCAGATGAGAAATATCATGTATTGTTGGATTTTGCAGAGAACGATGGAGGCGTTCTTAATTATTCTGTCGGCTACGCAGTTTGCATACATTCTCGCCATTCATGGGGCCTCGACTATCGGAAGAAGGAGATGAACTTGAGGGTTGATTCAGCTGGAGTGTGGTGTTTTTCTTTCTTGGTCTTCTTCCATGTTTCCAGGATTGCATTCGCTCATTGTGTTATTGGTGTGGTGTGATTGGATTCATTTTAAGTAAAAAAGATGTATAAAAGATTGTTTCATGACTGATTTTGAATTGTTTGTAAATGCTTCCCTCTTACCCAAATTTGATTTTTGTCTGTAATTCGGCAAGTTTTGCCCCATAGTTACCAAGTTTGTTAGAGGGCCCTTGAATTCCAAAGCCAATTTAGCATATTAAGGGGTTGTTTGGAAAGAGTTCTTTTTCATACCTTGCTCTTTACGCGTTGGCATAATCCACTTTTGCACATAGGAGGGTCCATCAATGTCCAGTAAAAGTAAATCCATGATAAAAGTTATCCTTTGTTTGGCTTGCAAGGATTATGAAGCTTTGTAGTACATTTATCCTACAAGAGTCAGGCTTTTGCTCCTTTTCTACTATTAAAATAGTCTATTATTCCCAATGTATTTGGCTGCATTTGCTAGGTCCAGCCCAGTCAGACCTAAGCTGGTACAGAGTGAGTTGGGATGCGCTCAACCCAGAGTTCGTGGTTCGACCTAAACTCTTGCAAAAGGTGTTCTACCATCAACCCAGTTATGGGTTGAACCTGATCAGAGTTACGCACCAAAAAAACTACAGTTAATTCCCTTAGAATATAAAGCGCATCGTCACATAAATCCGGCAACCAAACATGCCCTGAATTTTTCTATTATTTTTTGTTGAGATTAACAAAGTCTTTAGCCACAGAGGCTCCATTTGTATTGATCAAAATGTTTTCAAGGAGAATATACTGAAAATTTATTTGCTAGGAAAATATTTTGTTTTGCTCGAGTTTTACTGCTGTTTGGGGCAGTCATGCAAAAAGGCAAGCAGAAAGTCTGTAGGCTCCATCAACTCTGCTTCTCCACAACGTTGTTTAGACAAATTTCTTTGTCTTCCAGTTCCTTATCTTGCTTGAGTCGCCCCTCTGAATCTCTGCAACAAGGAAATTTTTTTCTGTTTTGATGCTGTTTTAACTTTTAATCATCTCTTTACTAATTGAGAGATTTCTATTAAAGAATGCTCCTTGGCTTAATCAAGAATGCTCCTTGGTTCTCTGATGTTCTCTGTCACAGCATCGATGATAGAAATGGAGATTTTCCAGATATATTTCCTAAAACTGAAACTCTTAATCTAATGGAAGAAGGAACAATGAAGGATATAGAGATTTCAAATCTGAAACTAATTGCATGCTTGTCATGTTCACAATCACCTTGCTAGTACATGCATGGTATAGCAAATATAGCAAAGCAGCAATTAACCCAATTGATACAGAACTATTCCCCGAACTAAATACAGTATTAGTCCAAGAAAACACAAACTTTCTAAAAAAAACATGATAATTTGCAAAGCTAGCAAGTGCAAGCAGCCAATCTACAGCATCACTATCCCTACTGCAATCATGACCTTGACTCAGTCAGCTCTCTTATCCATGATTCTTCTGGAGAATAACTTGAACATGAAATAATCACAACCAATATATTATTCAGAATATCGCATACTTCTACGACTCAAATTTCTTCACACACAAGCTTCATCAGTTAAATGCAATTCCCTTTCCATCTCTCTCCAGCAGCCATCATGATCTGTTTCTACATCAAAGAAGACCACAGAGAATGTCCAACGTGATTTAGTGCAAAAAAGGCTTCAATTCCAAGATATGCTAGTCAGATTATCACATTCTTAAGTTGTTGTAGAATGATCAATAATAAACTGAGTTCATGACATCTTTTTGCATCATTTCAATGCCAAAAGGATTAAAAAGTCTAACAGGGGGGGGGGGGTGTGTGGATGGGGATGATGAATTAATGAAGGAAACAAAAGATGGTTTCCATTCAATAAATAAATCAATTCTAAGATTCTAGTTCTTAAGGATTGGATTCGCAGGATGACTGAATCAAACAAGGGCATATATCTCAAAATTAAAACTTTAAACCTCCTTTAGGATACTGGAAATCTGTGTGCAAAAACTACCAATTCTCCCCTAGAGCAGAACCATTATCTTGTTGCAACAAAAAGAGACTTATTGGGTAATCCACTTCATATCAGATGCTGGCTGAATAATTGATTTACCTGTTGATTACTAGATGATATTTTCCATCTATTGTCAGCCAATGAATACATGATCCATGGGTTCTCATCAGTTGTTCAGCAGATCTTAAGACATCTTAGATCTACGCCAAGGAGAGACATTTTGCATCGATCACACAGGCATCTCAAATTTTATGTTTTCCTAGCATTCAAAACCATACATTTTTTATTCTTTATAGTAACATTCAAAGCCATACTTGATGATACATTACATTTTTTTGGGGTAACATGTTCAAATGGAAAGCAAGAAACAGCAGGGATACATACAGTTATACATTTTCAAGTTGCAACATCTAGCTTTGTGGATCTTAGGCCTCTTGTGATTCATGTGGTTCCAGCATTACGAGTTTTTTTTTGGTTTCAAAATTCTTAATAGTAGGCATTATAAAATAACAGATACTACTTTGTTAAAAATAATAATGTAATTTGTAATTTTAGAGAAATGTCTAGGATACTTTCTAGAGTCCTAGAAAATATCTATGGAAAAGTCTAGAGTCTAATGACCTAGAAAAATATCCATAGAAGAGTCTAGAGTCTATGGAAGAGTCTACCCTCTCTAGAATATTTCCAAGTCTAGAAATATCTAAAGTAGTTGGGGGTTGGATCATTAATGAGTCTAGAATGTTCATTAGAGTCCTATAAATATGACATGAATTGTACTTGTTGATTGAAGTTGAAAGAAATAAAGTTCTTGTGATCACGCATACTTAACCTCCCATCATTCTCTCCCCTCCATAGACTACAACAAGGGCTACTATATCTTCCAATTACTCCAACAAATTTGGTATCAGAGCCATCCCCTTTTTTAAGCCCATCCAACTATCCATTCAAGCCATATCATGGCAATAAACCCAAATACTAGTGGATTCAATTATGATCAAAGCTTAATCCCAATCTTTGATGGTGAAAACTATGACAATTGGAGCCTCCAAATGAAGGCTGTATTCATCTCACAAGATTTGTGGGAACTGGGAACTTGTAGAAGACGGCTATGATGTACCTGAATCAACAGAAGCCTTTGAAACATGGAGTCAAGCAAAGCAAAGGGGTTATAAGGAGAATAAGAAGAAAGACGCAAAAGCCTTGCTTTTCATCCAACAAGGGGTATGTCAAACAATCTTTCCAAGAATTTTGGTTTCAACAAAATCAGAAGAAGCATGGGATATCTTGAAGGAGGAATTTCAAGGATCACAAAAGGTAATTTCTATTAAACTACAATCTCTATGGAGAGAATTTGATTATTTGCTCATGAAAAATAATGAATCAATTCAAGTTTTCTTTTCTAGAGTCTCCGGTATTATTAATCAAATTAAAAGCCACAGATATACTATTCAAGATAGCAAAATTGTTGAGAAAATATTGAGAAGCTTGCCTACAAAATTTGAGCATGTTGTGGCCACTATAGAAGAGTCAAAAGATTTATCTAAATTATCTTTACATGAGCTAATGGGTTCTTTTGAAGCACAGGAGCAAAAAATGAGCAGGTTTGCAGAACCAATAAAGCAAGCTTTTCAATCGAAGGTGAACATGACTGAGAAAAAGGATGAAGAGGCTAAAACGGAGAATCAAAGAAAGGGTTCATCTCAAGAAGCACAAGCTGGAAGGGGCTCAAATTTTAATCATGGTTGTGGAAGAAGTTTTAATCACGGCCATGGATGAGGAAGAGGAGAGGATGATGGGAGGCTAAGTATGGAATCACAAGAACTCTGTTTCGTTTAACTTTGATCAACAAGTACAATTCATGTCCTATTTATAGGACTCTAATGAACATTCTAGATTCATTAATAATCCAACCCCCATCTACCTTAAATAATTCTAGACTTGGAAATATTCTAGAGAGGGTAGACTCGTCCATAGACTCTAGACTCTTCTATAGATATTTTTTTAGGTCATTAGACTCTGGACTTTTCCATAGATATTTTCTAGAAGGACCTCTAGAAAGTATCCTAGCCATTTCTCTAAAATTACAAATTACATTACTATTTTTAACACCCCCTTTTAATTTGTAATTTTCATACGAAAATTGGGCAAGATCAATCAATGACTGAAAAAGTACTTTAGGATATGTCTTTTGCTTGGGAGCAATAGACATAACATGGTCATCAAAGAAGTAGAATATGGTAGCACTATCATAAGCTGAAGCAGAATATATATCAGCCGCAAGTATAGCATGTGAAGCAATTTGGCTAAGAAGGATCTTGGCCAACCTACAACAAGTACAGGAATCACCCATGACAATCTATTGCGATAACACGTCAGCAATTGCTATGACCAAGAATCCAGTCTTCCATATTAGATCAAAGCATATTAAGCTGAGGCATCATATCATCAGAGAATTTGTTGAAGGTAAAGAGATCGAGTTGAAGTTTTGCAAAACAGACGAGCAACACGTAGATATCTTCACTAAAGCAATCACTGCAGAAAAAATCAACTACTTTAGAGAACGTAAGAAAATTACAAATTAAGAGGGGGTATTTAAAAATAATATGTAATTTTAGAGAAATGTTTAGGATACTTTCTAGTCCTAGAAAATATCTATGGAAAAGTCTAGATTCTAATGACCTAAAAAATCTCTATAGAATAGTCTAGAGTTTATGGAAGAGTCTGACATCTCTATAATATTTCCAAGTCTAGAAATATCTAAGGTAGTTGGGGGTTGGATCATTAATGAGTCTTGAATGTTCATTAGAATCTTATAAATAGGACATGAATTGTACCTGTTGATTGAAGTTGAAAGAAACAAAGTTATTGTGATTCCACACTTAGCCTCCCATCTTCCTCTCCTCTCCTCGCCATAGCCTACGACAAGGCCTACCGTATCTTCCAATTACTCCAGACTAATGCCGAGCAAGTCTTCTTTGTAGTCTTCTTTATAGTGAAGAGTCTTGCTGATATAGTATATTGCTCTCTCTCATCTGCCCATCTCATCATGTTGTCCGAGGATTGCTCCCATAAATGTCTATGTGATTGAACTGTATAATAGCAAAGGCCACCGCGATGTAGGTGAGACCAGTACCGGGAACGATTCCTTCAAAATTCGATGGAGTCTTTCGATCACAAAACGGGTTCCCCTTGTCCTGCATTAAATTTGGTGTCAATTGAAAAATCCTACCACCGTCGTCATCAATTTGTCGCCGCATCAACCATAGCCAACATCAATCTGTTCACGGTACTATTCACGGGTACCACACGAAGAAGAAGAAGAAAAAGAAGAAGCGTGGACACAACAACCAGATGAAGAAAAAAAAAAGAGCGGTACAAGTCCAAGTATATTTGAAAGCGTTATGGAGAAATTTGTTTTTTTATTTTTTATTTTTTTGAGAGATTTCCAAAAAAAGTTGCATGGTGATATGCCTTGCACGGAAGAGTGATTTTTCCGTCAACTAATCCAAGTATTTCAAAAATGATGATCGGTGGAAGGCTTTTTGATACTGCTTCTATGAAAGGGGTTTGGTTTGAAGCCAAGGGAGTGATTCCTAACTATCTAAAGGCCCAGATTAATTTGTCTGCATACGAATTCGAGGTCGAATTCTTTTCAACCAGGAAGGTTTGATGTAAGAGCGTTCTACTTGATAGTCCGTAGTTACACCAGATAAGAATTAATTTTATTTTAATTAGGGATGCTATCTTTTTTTTATTTGAGTTGTAATCAGTTTCGGATATTTTAGAAAGTCTTTTAGTTTGATTAGGATTAGGAAGGTTAGAATTTTAAAAATTGGGTTTTAATATTTGATTTTAGGAATGAATGAAGAGATATTTGCTATTTTGGAGTGATTCTAGAATTTCTGGGCGAGATGCCTGGGAGGAAAGAGCAATATGTCCCTAAGGAGTGATTCCATCGAGTCTTCTGATCACAGAACGGGGTTCCCCTGGTGTTGCATCAGTAAACCCATAATATCTAGATACACAACTTGTCTAACCACTAGTTAATACACAACTTTGTATCACAAGACCCCTAAATAATAGAACTAAATTTGTCATAACCACTTAATAGCTTCCCACTCTAGTTTGGAACATCAGAAACACTTTTTACATAAATTAAAAACTAGTTATAAGCATATTAAGTACCTCACTTGCAGATTTGCAAGTTGTAGAGTAGCTAGGCTCACGGGCTTTTGAACTATGTAGGAGAAGAACATCTAGATATAAAAACAAAAATAGGCAACTAATGAACAATTGAACCAGGATGTATAAGCAAGCACTAGGAATATGCAACTCAAAGTCAAAGTCGGACCCCAATTAGCAGGGATGAAAGCCAGTGGAGGAGGAAGGACGATATCCATGTAATGAAAAATATACTGTATGCACTTTTCTAAAAAAAAAAACTGTATGCAAGATTTAATTCTTCTAGAAGTAGTTCATTAGAGTAGTTTCCATGCCTATTAGGTCCTACTTTTGAGTTCCAAGTTAGTTTCAAATTGTGGTCTAGTTATGTTTGGGTAGCTACTAGTACTACTTTCTACTTTGCTTAGTTTGAATGTAGTAGACTAATAAGGTTTATTGTTTGGAAAGTTATTATGATTAGATTTATTGACTGCAATTAAGAGTCCTCTACGGCTGCTGTCCAGACCTCTATTTAATGCCCTTGTGCTCCACTAATTTTGGTAGTTTAATTAAGTTTGTTTTATGAAATTGGTTGCTGAAAGGCTGCTGTGTGAGGTGTGAAGCCTTGCACTGGGAGGTGCAGATTCAATCCATTGCAAGACCTGCGTTTGTGCTGATTCTAACCCTAAGTGCTCCAACAAGTAGAGTGATTCTACTTCGCATCCCCTCTTCTCCATCTCTCATAATAAATTTTATTTTCTATGCTCCAGTCCTGCATCAATTTTGGTATTAGAGAGACCTTTGATCATTTGGGAAAGACTTGTAAGTATTTATCATAGAAAACCATTGGCATTGAGCTGAAATGTATAAACCCACTTGCACCAAACCATCCATATTTCCCCAACAAGACCAACAAGACCAACAAGCTCCATGTATCTTTCTTATTCTGCAGTGCTTCCGTTACTTTGTAATGAGCAATATAATCTAATATGGTGGAGAATCATGCGAAGGAGATAGGAGGCAGAATTGAACTATAAGAAGACCACAAAGCTGACACAAAGTGGTTGCCAGTGTAAGTTCGTTCTTTTCTAAGATCAATAAAGGGAACAAGATGTACTAGGAAATATATCTTAAATGGTTCTTGAAAGGGACCTTAAGTGGTTAGGAGTTCAATCTCAATGTTGCATGCCTATTCATCTAACATAATTTTTCTACTGTGATGCTCTGCTTTAGACTTCTCCTTACTCTCGGAAGAGAAATCTAGGAGATGCCCCCATATTGTCTCCATATAAGATGCAGCTCTGACAATGGACGAGTACCAAGAGGAATAACACTCTCCTCATAACCTTCATTCTCCCTTTGAGAGGGATATTGTTCGACAAGAGAATCACTTATTCATTTACAATGCCTTTTCCCAACTATATGGTGTCAACACTCTTATACGAGAGTCTTCTCTAAAGAAAATTGGAAGGTTTTCAATAAAGGTTTGATTCTTAGACACATACGAGTCTGCATCTCCAAGGATTATTACACTCGGAAGATTTCTAGGAGTTACCAGAAACCACACGTTTTACTTTTATCACCCAAGGGTCCCCCGTCAAAGGGAGGCCCAGCTTTTGTTGCAAAGGAATCTCCCCTCTGATAAAAAGGAGAAGGATGTGAACTTTCCCAAGGAGGAAGTCTCTACCAAAAAGCTTTTTGATGTGAAAGCAAGTAATCAAGATTCTTCCATTATCGTGCAAGGATTCTTCTCAAGAAGTTGTTCTAATTGATATGGTTCATAGTCCCTCTCTCGAGGCTAAACTTTGTCTCTGGTTGAAGAGGCCAGACGGTAAGAAACAGACTTTGAAAATGTGATCCTTATAGTACTGGTCAGGCATTTAGTATAGAGCATCAAGAGTTGATAGGATTTTGGGGCTTTTCTCTAAGACTAATTGGATTTACAAAGTTGGTGCCTTTAAGAAAGTATTCAAGAAATTCATGGAAAGAGGAATGCTTGACAATGATGCTAATATAACATTCATATCTATAATTCCCAAGGAAATAAGCACAAGAAACATTTAACAGTTTTTTTGTCTAATTTGTGAAGTAGTGTATTAGAAAATTATGTAAAGGCTTTATCTACTAAAATCAAGTAGTTGATGTGCCTCCCACTAGGCTTTTGCGGGAGGGACGCAAGTCTTTAATGGAGTGTTGGCAGCCAATGGGTATCTGCATTCTAGATTAAGGATTGGCATGTAAGGAATCTTATTCAAGGTTGACATGGAGATCAACAACAAGTTTGATATTCCTCAATTACCTCCTAGGGTGTATGGGTTTTGAGGAAAGGTAGCAAAGATAGACATTGTCTTGAATATCATCTGTGTATTTTTCTATCCATATTAACAGCTCTCCTCAATGTGTGCATGGCTTGTAGCAGAGGCATTGATGAGTAGGATTGTTTACAAAGCAAAAAGGGGAGGTTGACTGCAGGCTCCAAAACTCATTCTTCAAGACCCTCTAATTACTTGTGCAGTTTTGTAGACAAAGCTTTAATATTTTGGGGTACCTTGTTAGAATACTTTAGGTGACTATATGATGTTTCCAAGGAGACTAAGGTATGCAAGGCAGTCCTTGGAACAGAAATAAAATCGATAGTTAAGAGTGGAGACGAGAGAATATAGCTTGAACAAGGTAGCAAATACTGTTTGTCCTACAAACAACCTTTCAATATATTGGGGCATGTTTCTGATGAGTCTCATTGGGGCACTGTGCTAGAGATATGAGAGTGGAAAGAGTTGGTGATTCTGCTACGGATAAGATATAGAAGCACCCGATCCTTCATGAGTAGAAGCGTTTTTGCTGAACATTTCCCTTGACAAATGGGTTCTGTTTCCCAAGCATATGTATGATGTGTAGGGAAATCAGGGAGCCCATGATTCTCTTATTAACAAGGTCTAATTATTTTTCCTAGCTATCTCTTCTTCTCTCTGCTATTAATAAAATCTGTCATTTTGTCAAGAAAAGAACAAAATAGTAGTGTGTTATAAAGTTGTGATGTTAATTATTCCATGTGAAATTATGTACGGATGAGAAAACGAAAGCACTTGAAACTGACATAACAGCAGACAATTTATCTCATTGCTTAGAGTTTGTTTCCCATAAGACACGTTAAACAACTTATCTGAAGTTTGAATTTTTACTCTTTCATCTGTTTGTTCTTTAAAGTGGAATTGCTCTTTCTAGCTGTCTCTCTCTAACCACATATCAGACATTTTGTAAAAATTGGAAATTTGTTTATTAGTTATCCAAGATTCAGATAGATGAGCAAGGATAACGGAAGACCAAAGACCTTGCACGATCAACCTACAGTAACAATAACCATTAATCCACTTCCTTCCCCAACCCCAAACAAATATTTCTAGAAACTGTGCATGGAATCAACAAACTTAACAAACATGTTAGGGAACTCTTAATTTGTGTTAAGAAGAAAATAATACATTTCTGAACGAAGTTTTGTTCACCTAGTATTATCTATTGGAGCCCGTCATAACATCTAACAATCCGCAGCAACTCTTCCAGGAAGTTGGTTGCACATCTGGTGGAGCATAAGATACCTGTGACTGCTGTGAATTGATTCCAAAGAGAAAAACACAAAGGTCTGTTCAGTATTCGATAAACACAAGGAAGGGTAAATTTATAATGCAAACTGAAAACAGAATTAAAATGTTCTTTTTGAAAGAAAAAGATCATATTCCATTCTAATTTAACAAAGACCTGATTTTGTGAGCTTTCAGGAATTTCAGACTCTTCGAGATTTTCACCACCATTACTAGTTCCAACACTCGGAACACCATCCAACGACGGCACCATTTTATCCTCAATTTCCTTCGAAACCAAATCAATCGCACCTGAATCCTCAATTTTCTCAACTGGGGTGGCTTCCACAACTTCAATCACCTCTTCAGGCAACCAAACAATCTGCTCAACTGGGTCAACATCAACAAGAGGCGCCGTTTCCAAAATAGAATTAGTGTCTTCCAAATTCCCCAATTCCTCCGTCGTCACCAGGGGTTCCTTCTTCTCAACAACATGAGACTCTTCATCGGAACTACTACCCGAAGAACTCCCAGCATCGTCGTTGCCGGACGAATCACCATTGCGCGATTCCTTCCCAAACTCAACATGCTCAATACTAACAGTTTGGCTCTCAGAATCCCCCTCAGCTATCAATTCTCTCAAAACCTCCACTGGATTCTGTCCACCATTTTCAGATCCTTCCATGATTTTGTTATTGTTATCTGAGACCAACAATTCAACAGATGAAGATTCCCTAGATGAAGATTCCCTCTCCTCCTCTTCTTCCACTAATGGGTGATGTTGGTGTTCCTGAGATGTGGGAGATGTGACATCACCACTACTACTTCCCTTCTCATCATGGGTACTCAGATCATCATTCCCTATGTATAGAGTAACAGTTATAGATTGATTGAGATGAAAGCAAGACAATGGAAAGAAAATAACAGATACCCATAAATCTAAAAAGGCATTTTATAAAGTAAAGATTGAATAGATGTTGAACAGTGGATGTGATGGTGATAATGATAATGGGGTTGTCAGCAGTAGGTGTTGATTGGTAAGTGGTGAGTACCTTGTTGATTGTTTGTTGGAGAATGGATGTTGGCTTCCTTTTTCTTCTTTCTCTTACTAGCTTTTTTTCTCCTCTTTAAATTTGATGGCATGATTGAATCCCCTCCCTCTCTCTCTCTCCTCCCTCTCTCTCTCTCCTCTGTGTGTGAAGGGGGGGGGGGGCCTGAAGGCTGTTTCTTTGTTTTCATTTGCTTCATGGGCATATATAGCAAATGAGAGAGAGAGGGAGGGACAGGTGGAGTCTCCTCGTGAACGATTTAATTGGAGGGACGGTTTGAAACTTAAGGGTGTGTTTGGGAATTTAATGAGACTTGGGGGGTTGTGAGGTTGTAGGGCTGTTACTTTTTTGGATTGGGAAGGGCAGGAGCTTAGAAAACGCCTCACATTGAGGGAAGGTGAGCGGATGGCAGTTAAGGCCTTAAGGGTGTCAATGGATCGGGTTTTGGGTATCACTGTCTAAAACCATACCCGGTATGTTATTCGGGTCAGAAAGATCGAACCAGGACCAGAACTTGGACAAATTGATTAGGAATTGGGTCTGATAGTGCATGGAAAACTGAATTGGATTGCAAAGTGACTGGATCCGTCACGATTGTTATTTGGATTTAAGAGGATGGAATAAAATTCAATTAATCAGGTCGTCTGTACTATTGTACCCATTTTTTCCTAAGGGGTATCCACGGGTCTGTTCCGGTTCAGGTAGGTTCGTGTATAATTTGTGGCCATGCTTTAGCAGGGCATTTGATTACTAGTTTATAATGATTTATGGGTTGTGATGTAACAAGGTATACCTCACGCTTTTATGTGAGGAAGCACCGTTTTAATTACAGACCGCTGCCATCTGTACCTACTGACTGCCCCTCCCTTATTAGATACTAGTAGGTGGCCTGTGCCCACGGCACTCTCCGACAAAGCGTTTGCCAAAATCGGGTTTGAGGGGCTTAGATCCACCATCCATTTGGGGTGATAAGATCTCGGCCATCCTTTGTGAAGCCGATAAGAGGGGGAATAAGTGACTTCTCTGTTTTGTTATATAAATGTATAGTGGGTGGCTCGTTCCCTCGGCACTCCCCTACAAAGCATTTTCTAAAATCGGGTGTGAGTGGTTGAGATCCATAGTCCAATTGGGGGATAAGATCTCGGCCATCCTTTGTGAAGCCGATAAGAGGGGTATAAGTGGGGAGACAATTTCCCTATTAAATTAATCTAACCGTCTAAATTTTATTTTATGTAAGGGTGGATATGGGCCCTTGGATATATGAAGCCTATAAGAGGGGGAGACAACTTCCCTTAACTTTCCTGTTTTGTTATATAGTTTCATACCAAAAATCAGCTTGTTTGTTAGTTTTATCCGTTGGTTTTAGTACTACAAAAAATAAATGTTGAATCCAACGAATAGAATCAAGCCTTAAAAAAGTACTAAAATCTATTGGTTAGAAATTATCAATCAGAGTGATTTTTGGTGTGTATATCCACAAAGAGATGGGCTTAACATCCATGCGGTCAGTGGGCCCAGATGGAAGCAGTGAGTAAAACTTGCGTTACCATCGGCTACAAGACCATCCACAGAGTTCTTGGCACATGGATTTTGTAGGGCAAAACACCACAGCGTTCTCTGCACGTACCCGAGTGCCTTTTGCTTTTGCATTAAAATTTATAAAAGAAATCTTAAAAAAACTCACCTGCTACGTGGTCGGGCAAGATTTTCTCCAAAAATGAGTAAAACCTTGATGACATGGCCTGTCATCGAGGCTCAGGGCGCAATATGAGACAAGTGGCACAATCTTATAGGATTCTGACCATATGGATGTTTGGCCAATCCCTCGGTGGACCTACAAACCAAAAATCAGCTTGATTAGTGATTTCAAACTTGTGGATCTTTGTACCTCAAATAATAGTCAATATTACTCAAATTCCCACAGTTATATTGCGCCCTGTCATCAGCCTCCATGACATAGCCCTGTCATCAAAGTTTTACTCTTCAAAAATGGTGTTTCCTCGCAAGGTTTAAAGGAGGCTGTTTTAACGGTTAAACGGACTGGGGGCGTTACCGTTTAAATGGCCGTTAAAACAGATTGAAACGCTCAGGGGCAAAAATGGAAAAAATGGTAAAAAACGGAATTAAACCGATTTTAACAGTTTTAACGATTTTAACGGAAAAAAGTGGCGCTGAAATTCAAATTTTGAAATTTGAAAATTAAAAAAAAAATGGAATTTAACAGATTTAAATGGATTTTAACAGAAATTAAACGGATTTTAACGGAATTAAACGATTTTAGCGGCCATTTTTTTCACAAATTTTTTTGAAATTAAACGGCTGTTTAAACGATTTTAACGGCCGTTAAAACAAAAAAATGGCAAAAAAACCAATAAAATGGGTTTAAACGAAAACGGGCTTGGGGCGTTACTGTTTAAACGGCCGTTTTTAAAATCATGTTTCCTCGGGCCAAAAAGCGTCAGGTGTACCTTGTTAAATCTTTTTCCATGATTTATTATGCTCTCTCTCATTCGTACCCATTATCACTTGTGTCTTACGTTGTCTTCTTCTACGTAGATTCGGCCAAGTAAAACTCCTGAGCACCCATAATATGAGCCACGTGGTATACTTTTAGAGGATGCTGACCGTATGGATGTTTGGCCACTCCTAACTAGAACTACAAATAAAAAATCAGCTTGATTAGTGATTTTTTTTTAACTTTTAGATCTTTGTACCCAAACAATGGGAAAGAATGCTCAAATTCCAACTGTTAAAATCAACCCGTGAAAATGAATTCAACTAACGCTTAGAAATCACTGACGAGGTTGATTTAGGGTTTATAGGTCCACCTAGGGATCGGCCAAACATCTATACAGTCAGTGTCCTCTAAGGAATTGCCACATGGCCTATATTGTGGGTGGTCAGGTAAGATTTACTCGATTCGGCCACTTATGATGAGAGTAAACCTGTGAACGATGCCGGTCACAGCACGTGGCACACTCTTAGTGGATGCTGACCTTATGGATGTTTGGCCAATTACTAAAGTGGATCTACAAACCAAAAATAAACCTTATCAGCGATTTCTAATCGTCGGATTGAAGTTATTTTCATGGGTTGATTTTAACCTTAGAAATTTGAGCATTATTGAGCGTTATTTGGGTGCAAAGATCCAAAGGTTGTAAATCACTAATCAAGCTGATATTTGGTTTGCAGATCCACCGAGGGACTAGCCAAACATCCATATGGTCATCGCCCTCTAACAATGTGCCACGTGGCTAATATCGTGGGCTGTGATCGGCTTCACTCATAGCGGGGGTTTAATCATAATGATGCTTCGAGATTGATCAAGATGCTACGGGGAAGTGTACTACTCACGAAGAAGAGAGTCAAAACACTACAAAAAAGTAGTTTCCTTTGAGTCAATAAGACTCGTGACGCGCACGTCGAGAAAAACTTTGATGTCGACATTGATCAATCGTTTGATGTCCACTTCCACATTCTTTCGGGCCCACTTTACCCATGAATGTGTGGTCCACCCTCCTTAGTGGACCTATGCCCCCAAAAGTCAGCCTTGCTGGTGATTCCTAGACGTTGATTTGAGTACCCAAAAATCTTAAATCCAATGGTTACAACTCACCTAATGAAAAGATCATGAATCCAATGGCCACAAATCACCAATCAGGCTGAATTTTGGTGTGTGGGTCTTTTAAGGTGTGGGTCAAACGTCATGGGTCATTGGGCCCAAAACAGCATGCCACAAAGTTTTTTTGATTGAACATCAAAGTTTTTCTCCATTGTCGTTGTGCAGCTTATCTGGTCAGTCCAAATTGTTCTGGTACTTCTATGTCTTGCCTTTCTTTTCTCTTTTTCTTTGTCGATAGCCAACACGGTTGAGGTTGGACTGTAAGACAAGTGTCACCAGCTGGAAGTCAGACAGACAGTTGGGGTGTACCCAGGGGACAGGGTAATTTCAATTCCATTACACCCACGAGATAAACTTGACTTGTACCCGATCGACCCATCACCTCTAATCAAGAAAATAAATTTCGCGAAATTATTGAAATATTTCCTATTTTCTAAGTTATTGACAGGAAATAATACTTACATGAAAAAAAATGTTAAATTTAACAAAATATTTTAATTTCGTGCAAACAGTTAATTTTGATCAATTGATAGTGTAAATATATATTATTTTGGTCGTAATGTTTCGATATGTATAAAAACATTTCAATTGAAGATAGAAAACATCCCGTTTTAGTTCAAAAATACAACAAATCCCATATTTGATCCATTTAACCCTTTTTATATATTATTTTAATAAAAAAGATCAAGTTATAGTAAAGTTCTTTGGATCGTGAGGACGATTCGAATCTTGTTTTGGATGGCCACCTATTCGGCAGCTAGATGTACACAAAGCCTTTTGTGCATGATACTTTATGGCCTTGCCTCTGAGAAGGGAAGGATACACATCAACCATATGTGTTGGATGGCTCGATATTAACCCATGCGTATCTCTTTTGAAATGCTCTTTGATTTTATTGTTGGATAGAGAGATGGTTAAGAAGAAGAGTCCGTCTAGAGTTACACCCATTTCTTACATCTAGTTCTTACACCTGAGAGTGGGGCCCATATGGAGATCACGTTGGACAATCCAACCATACATTGAGCTGTTCTTGCCATGATGATCATCACCACCAAAAATCAGGTTATTTCAACATTGTCAACCAAATAAAGAATTGACTCAAAATAATGGTTTAATAGGATGGTCTGGATTTTTCAAATTAAAGTCTATTTTTCATGAGATTAGGAATGTTGAATTTTCCTGATTTTTTGTGAAGAGGGTAACCAAAGCATGAAAAATTCATTGTGCGGTTTGGTTGTCCAACGTGATCTCCATGTGGGTCCCACCCCCAGGTGTAAGAACTGGATGTAAGAAATGGGTGTAGCTCTAGACGGACTCTAAGAAGAAAGACTTCACTTACGAGAAAACTCTTAGCCTTTGGTGTACCCTCAGCAACACTTTGTTCTGGTGTTCCACTTTGTAGGACACATCGGGAAAAAAAAAATCTCCAACCCATGTAAAAAAAAAATTCCTAAATTGAGTTTAAATTGAGTTAGAGCCGATTTAGGGGTACGTGTCGTGCATAGGGGCCTTGGAGCAAAGTAAAAGGTGGACTCCATTGATTATTAGCTCAAAATGCAAGTTTCAAGGCAGGATGGTACACATGGCAGACAATATGGTTGTTGATCAAGGGGGGAAAAATTCACTGGTCCCTGGTCCCGGGTCCCCCTGCCAAAATGTCTGACACGTACTTCAAGGCCTAAACCCAACCTACGTTAACCCTTGGTTAGTTGGCTAAGGGTGGTTAACAAAGGGTACGTGTCAAACATTTTGGAAGGGGACCTTCAAAGTTTGAAGGACTCGGGGACCAGCGAATTTTTTCTCGTTGATCAAGCTTGTCCAATGGCTAACTCAAGATACATTAAAAATGTGCTAGGTCTTCAAATGTATTAGGCTACCTCAAAAACTTCCTCTCCACACACTATCTTCTTGACACGTACCCTCAATTACCTGCAAATTGACTCAGGTTTAAACCTGGATTGAAAAAAGACAATGATAATGCGAGGGTAGTTGGGGGTACGTGGCAACAAGTGAGGGCCCCCTGAAAGCAAAGTTTTCTCCCACAAGATTGACCATCGCTCGGGACACAAAGCACTCAAACACAGTAACCCTACACACATGGTTCAAAATCTCGGGATCGGTCTCAGGATCAGATGGGGCTGATCTGGAGGCCCAAATATCATTCAGATCGGCGAGACGACCCCAGTATCATTCAGATCGGTGGCTTTCATGATCCTGATCCAGATCGCCCGATCCAAAATGGGATCGAACCATGCCTACACATGACAATGCAGATGTTGACTGAGCATGTTGCCTAAGGGAGAAGAGAAGGATGAAAAGAGTGCAATGGTCCAACATCAAGGGAGAAAAGGTTATTGATGGAATGGTAGGAACCGTCCTTAGGTTGTGGCCATAATATGGAGTGTCCCAACTTTCATAGTGTCCAATTGTTGACCATGTGGAGGATGGGTCATGCTTGGATCATGTGATATGGAGCCAAGTCGAATCTAGTTTTGAATTTGGGCTTTTAGGCCCAGCCTATAAGATTGTACTACAACACGACAAAGCTTGTTAGCCCACCAAAGTATGGCCGCTTTATTTATGGGCCCTAAAATAAGCCCGGCACTGGTCCATGGGCTTAAAATTGCAACCCATGAACCTTCCTTAGCCTGTTTGATACGCATATGCTCCTTCCTCCATGAACCTTCTATGTAGCCTCTGGAACATGTTCCTTGTGGTTAGTTCCATGTTCATCGCGTGTGACCTTGTTCTTGTTGAGTTATGTTTGTCTACACATCACTTCAAACACACTTATAAAATAAAAACCAAAAATTTCTAAAAAGAAAAAAAAATTTAATGTATTTACAAAAATAAAAATATCTTTTGTAAATTTCTAAAAAAAGTAACTAAACGCATTTTAAATGTGCGTTTTCTAAAAGTCAAATTTTTCTCTGACAAACGCTCTTTAAAAGAGCATCTGTTAGGAATAAATGCTCTTTAAAAGAATGTTTCTCCTTGACAGACGCTCTTTTAAAAGAACACCTGTTAGGAATATTTCTCTTTTAAAGAGCGTTTCTCCCTGACAGATGGTAAAACATCCATACCATCAGCGCCGAATAAAACTTTGATGACAGGCCCTGTCATTAAGGCCGATGACAGGGCACAATAAGAGCCACATGGAACACTCTTAGAGAACTCTACCCATATGGATGTTTGGCCAATCATTAGGTGGACTTACAAACCAAAAATCAGTCCGATTAGTGATTTCTAGGCATTGGATTGGAATTATTTTCATGGGTTGATTTTAACCGTGCGAAATTTGAGCAATATTGACCAAAGATCCAAAGGTTTGAAATCACAAATCAAGCTGATTTTTTGTTTGTGGGTCCATATAGGGATTGAAAAAACATCCATACGGTCAGAGAATTCTAAGAGTGCCACATGGCTCTTATTGCATCCACGTGGTACACCCATTTTGGCGTACCCACATTGATGAATCAATGGCTGACTTTTGGTGAGGATGATCTCTATGGTGAGGAGATCATCCTCACGAAAAATCAAATCATTCTGATATTCATAGACTGGTTTAGAAGTTGAAGAATTATGTACCGTCGATTTTTACTGAGCAACTTGAAAACCACATTTAACGTTTTTTTAAAAAGCGTTTGTCTATTACAAACGCTCTTTAAAAGAGCGTCTGTCACACTATAATGTTTTTTTAAAGAGCGTTTAGTTATTTTTTTTGTGAACTTTCAAAAGTTATTTTTGTTTTTGTAAATACATTAAATTTAGTTTTCGTTTTAGAAATTTTCCGAAATAAAAATCACAAACTCAAAACCATGTGTGCAGAATGTGGTGTGAACCAAGGTTTAAAAGGGGCCATTATAACTGTATAATGGACTGGGGTTGTTACCTTTTTATCCGTTATAACGGGTTGTAACGCACATGGCCAAAAAACAGAAAAAAAAGAGAGAAAATAACAGTACAAACAATAAAATTTATAACGAAAAAATTAGAGAAACAGAAATAACAGATGTTATTTTAACAATTTTTCGGAAAAAAAAAATGGTCGTTATTTTTGTTATAACGGAAAAATAACTGCCTTTATTTTCTGATCGTAAAAACAGTACACAACATAACGGGGGAGATCCTAATCCATTAATAACTGTTTCTAATCCATGTTGTAAACATAATATTTTTTTCCCATTTTTTGTCACAAGAAAAGCGGCAAAGGGTTAGAAAACAAATAAAGTAAAAGACAACAGAGAGCACGGTATATATAAAAGGTCGGTTCGGGGGGGCAACTGTTTCATACAATGTTTTTTACAACAATTTTGGTGTACCTGTATGGAAGATGAATCAATGGCTGAATTTTGATGAGGATGATCTCCTCACCATATAGATCACCCCTACAAAAAATCAGCATATTCTGAAATTTCTAACCCCATTAAATGTAGTTTTCAAGTTAATGATAAAAATAAACGGTCCATAATTCTTCAACTCGTAAACCAGTCAACGAATATCAGAATGATTTGATCTCCTCACCATAGAGACTGTCCTCGCCAAAAATCATCCCATTCCAATACTTTTAATTTATAATTTGGCACACACCAATTTTTGTTGTGAAAAACGTTTATGAAATAGTTGTCCCCAATCCTGACCCTATATAAAAAGATATATGACATAGACCAAGGTTTAAAAGGTGCCATTATAACGGTATAACGGACTAGGGGCATTACCGTTTTTTCAGTTATAACGAATTATAGTGCTCATCGACAGAAACGGATGATAACAGAAATAACGGCCATTATATTCTGGATAATTTAACAGTACATAACATTACGGGTTCTGTTATAACTGCCGTTTTTTAAACCATGAGTAGTTATAGAAAAAAGAAGAAATTTTTTGAAGCGGTGATCATGGGCCAATGATCGCAATGCCACATATACATGGGGGTTTTATAATTCGGAAAATTGCAGAAAAGAAAACAAACTTTAATTTATTTACAAAAAAGAATACAACTTTTCGCAAATCCCAAAAAAGAAAACGAATTCGTCTGCTGTCAGTCCAATCAGTCCGGGACTGACTAACGAATGACTGATGGCTGACACGTCTGACAAACGCCCTTTTAAAGGGCGTTTATTCCTGAGAAATTTTAAAAAACGTCCCATAATTCCTCAACTTCTAAACCAATCTACGAATATCGGAATGATCTGAATTTTTGTGAGGATGATCTCCTCACCGTAGAGATCATCCTCACCAAAAATCAGCCATTGATTCATCTTCTGGGTACGCCAAAGTGGGCGTAAAAATTGGGGTATCAAAAAACGCCATTTAAAAGGGCGTTTGTCAGTAAAAAACACTAACACACGCCCTTTAAAATAACGTTTGTCAGTTGTCAGAGGTCTGACAGACGTTTTTTAAAAAGGCGTCTATTACTGAAAAAAGTCCTTTAAAATGGCGTTTTTTACTCACAAACGCCCTTTTAAAGGGCGTGCCACGTAATGAAATGCCCTTTGAAAGGGCGTTTCGTTTTCTTTTTTGGGATTTGCGAAAAGTTGTATTCTTTTTTGTAAATAGATTAAAGTTTATTTTCTTTTTAGAAATTTTCCGTTTATAATTTGGTTAAAAATAACTTTTTAAAAAGTAGGGCTTTTTTGCTTTACCCCCTTACTTTATTGATGCAATTTGCATCTCACCCAATGTTTTCAAAATATTTGCATCTCACCCTTTGACCATGGTCAACGTCATTGACCATAGACGGTCTCCTGATGAACATCCAAATATTTTTTAAATGACTATAATGACTTTGGGTGAGACAAAAATATTTTAAAAACTTTTGGGTGCAATGCAAATTGTATTAATAAAGTAATGGGGACAAGCAAAATTTTTTTTATTTTGAATCTTTATTCTTAGGATCGTGAGCTCAAAACCTTTCTTCATTTACTTGGTCCAACCGTAGGTGGGACCCACAGAACTAAAATTAATCTGATTGTTAATTTTTAAGCATTGGATTAGAGTAGCTTTCCTAGGTTGATTTTATCCGTAGAATTTGAGCATTATTTGGGGTACAAAGATCCAATGGTATGAAATCACTAGTCATGCTGATATTTGGTATGTAGCTCCACCTAGTGATGGGCCCAACATCCATACGGTTAGTGACCTCTAAGAGTGTGCCACAAGGCTCATATTGTGGCCCTTCGTCATTATTGAAGAGGGACATTAGCGTGTTTAACAACATGTGAAGGTGACTTCCTTTTATCAAGGTTTAAAAGGGACCGTTATAACGGACTGGGGGTGTTACTGTTTTTTCCGTTATAACGAAAAAACGCTTAGGGCCAAAAACAGAAAAAATAGAAAAATGGAAAATAACGAAAAAAAAAATGAAAAAATGACGCTGAATTCAAATTTCGAATTTTAAAAGTTGAATTTCAAAATTTCAAAAATGAAAAATAATAGAAAAAATGGGAAAATAACGGCCGTTATTTTTGTTATAACGGCCATTATTTTTTTGGACGTTTTAACGGTCCATAACGTAACGGGGAAAGTTCGAATCCATTATAACGGCTGTCATTTTCGTGATAACGGCCGTTTTTTAAACCTTGGCTTTTATAATTCACAATCTTCCAAAAAAAAAACAAAACCTGGAAAAAAAAAACTTTAAAAAAATGATTTTTTGCTTGTCCCCCTTTCTTTATTGATGAAATTTGCAGTACACCCAATGTTTTAAAATTATTTGCATCTCACCCAAGGTCATTATAGTCATTTAAAAAATATTGGGATGTCCATGGGAGACCATCTATGGTCAATGATGTTGACCATGGTCAAAGGGTGAGACGCAAATATTTTGAAAACATTGGGTGAGATGCAAATTGCATCAATAAAGTAAGGGGGTAAAACATAAAAGCCCTAAAAAGTAACATTGGTATATGTGGCGTTAAATCATTGGCACATGATCAACCGCTTATAAAAACCCGGCCGCTTCAAAAGAAGGATCTTGCGAAAAAGAAATATCCATATATATAAAAGAGTTGAGTACATCAGAATCAGATATGAACAATACAGATTACAGACAAACACTCTCATCAAACTCTCAAAAACCAACAGCAAATACAAAAATAAACCTTTTGCTGTGGAGTCTCATCATCAAACTGAACTGTCAAAGGTGGGACCAAAAAGAGCATCTAATTTATGCAAAATCGCGCACTGCGCATCTAACTGATGCAAAATCTCCGCCAACTGAACATGAATAGTATCAAGAGTTATGAGTGCTACAGATGGTCCAGCGGAAGATGAAGGAGCAGTAATGCTCGCAGGAGGAGATACGATAGCAGATGGTGGGATATCTAAAGTACTCACAGCATCTTCGTTCGCAGACGAATCGCCATTGTGCAATTCCTTCGCAACCTCCTCTTGATTCAATTCACCATTTTCAGATTCTTCCATGATTTTGTTAATGTTATCAGCGATTAATAATTCAACAGAGTAGGATTCATTCTCCTCTTCCTCCCCCACTAATGGGTGAATCAAGTCATTATGATGGTGTTCACCACCATTACTAGTTCCAACACTCAGAAAATCCAACGATTGCAACATTTTATCGCTAAGTTCCTTCGAAACCAAATCAATCGGGCCTGAATCCTCAAGTTTCTCAACTGGGGTGGCTTCTACAACTTCAATCACCTCTTCAGACAACAAAACAACCTGCTCGACCGTATCGACATCGACAAGGGGAGCAGTTTCCATAACAGAATTAGTATCTTCCAAATTCCCCAGTTCGTCCGTGGCCACCAGAGGTTCATCGGAGCCATTGCACGATTCCTTGGCAAACTCAACATGCTCAATACTAACAGTTTTTTGGCTCTCTTCTGGATTCTGTACACCATTTTCAGATCCTTCCATGATTTTGTTATTGTTATCTGAGACCAGTAATACAACAGATGAAGATTCCTTCTCCTCTTCTTCCACTAATGGGTGACGACGGTGTTCCTGAGATGTGGTAGACATGACATTAACACTACTACTTCCCTTCTCATCATTGGTTCTTATCAGATCATCATTCCCTGTTTACAGAGTAACACTTTTAGATTGAAAACAAGAACAATAGGAGAAAATAAGAGATACCCATAAAGCTAAAAAGGTATATTATAAAGAAGAGATTGAAGAAGCAGTATATGGTGATTGGCAAGTGATCAGTACCTTGTTTATCGTTAGTTTGAGAATGGATGTTTGCTACCTTTTCCGTCTTTCTCTTGACAGTTTTTTTTCTCCTTGTTGAATTTGAAGGCATTATTGAATCCTCTCTCTTCTCTCTGTGTATTTTGAAGGTGGGGGGGTGTAGGAGTTCATCGGTAATATATAGCAAATGAAAGAGAGGGAGAAACTAGAAAGCGAGTGTTGGGAGTTTAATGAGACTTGTGGGGGATTGTGAGGCTGTGGAGCTGTTAATTTTGGGAATTGGGAAGGGCGGGAGCTTGGAAAACGGTTCAAATTGAGGGAAGGTGAACGGATGGGAGTTAAAAGGCTATCAATGGGTCGGGTCCATTTCGGGTATTACTGCCTAAAACCATGGTTTAAAAGGGGGCCGTTAAACGGTATAACGGACTGGGGCGTTACCGTTTTTTCTGTTATAACGGCTTGTAACGCACAGGGGGGCAAAACGGAAAAAGGGGGAAAAGGGAAAATAAACGGCGCCAATAATTCAAATTTTCAATAAAATTTATAACCGAAATAGCGGGCAATTTTTAAACAATTTTTTTTTCAAAAAATAACGGCCGCTATTTTCATTATAACAGCTGTTATTTTCAACAAAAAATCCCGTTATTTTCTGAGCATTTTAACGGTACATAGTGTAACACGGTAGGTCAGAACCCGTTATAATTAGAACGACCGTTTTTTAAACCATGGCTGGTATGTTATTTGGGTCTGAAAGATAGAACCAGTACCACGACTAGCAGTGAAAGGAAAATTGATATGGATCGCACGGGATCCATCACGATTGTTAGGTTTGGGTACCAATGTACCCAGAACTGGAACCTATTATCCAGGACGGTTCTGAATCTGGTACCAAAATTCAACTTTATTAGTAAATTTTATCCGTTAGCTTACAGTCTTTTTCATGGTTTATTTTTAATCGTGGATTTCAAACATTATTTAGGGCACTCGGATCCAATGGTTAGAAATCATTCATCAGGCTCATTTTCAGTGTGTAGGTCTACTTAGATATGGGCCAAACATCCATATGGTCCGTAGTCTCTTAGAGTGTGCCACATAGCCCACACAGTCATCCGTGGTCAAAGTTAATGATGGACCTCTTTCATCAAAGTTCTGCTCTGCTTGGGTAAAGCCCGCGTGGATGAGGACCCAAAAAAAATTAATAAAATAATTTTATACTGAAGTTTTAGAAAGCACTATTATATATAGGGTCGTGCTCCAGTGACAGCCCGGTTACAAGACATAATATCAACCACGTGGCACACTCTTAGAGGACTCCAACCCTATGGATGTTTGGTCAATCTCTAGGTGGACCTATAAACCAAAAATCATCCTGATTAGTGAGTTCTAAGCATTGGATCTTTGTACGTAAAATACTATTCAAATTCCCACAGTTGCGATCAAACCCATGAAAATAAGTCCAATCCAACGCCTATAAATCACTAATCAGGCTAATTTTTGGTTTGTAGGTCCACTTAGGGATTGGCCAAAAATATGTTACCTAGATATGCCAGGGATATAGCCCCAACACAGCATGGTACGGAATTTACACTTAAAATTTAAGCTCTTATGCATATACAACACCCATTTTGGAATATCCAGGTAATGTGGCTCAAAAATCTTGTGACTAGACTCAAACTTAGTTCAAGCTATGTTGCTCCACTTAGCAAGTAATATCATAGTTGTCTTTGCCAATGCAGAAAATGCCTCTCCATAACAAATGCCATGTCTTAATAAACTTCTTAATAGTAAGTTGAGCTTTGAACTCTCATGTTTTAATGGAACCATTTTCTTAAAATGTATATACATACCTACTTCCAGCTCATAGTTTGTCTACCTTGAAGCAATGAGTAAACTTCCTCTCATTTTTCAATGGAGCTTCTACTTTCTCTTCCGTATAGGATGTAATAGGGCCTCAGTTAGACTTGTTGGCTCATTCACAGCAGAAATAGATGATAGTAATGCTCTGTAGGAAGGGACATGGCAGAATAAGAGATAAAGTGGTTAACAAGATGGTTTATACCACACTACACTGTCCTAAGAAGTGAGAGGCAAATCAGGTTCAAGGAAGTTATGTGCAAGTTTAAAAATGACTTATATAACAGCATCATGGTTAGATAGTGTGACCGTTATAATGGGGTTAAATAACAGTCAATTTTTTTCCAGTAACAACTGTTAGTTCCATCATAACGGGCTTGTTAAATATCATATAATATAACATGATTGGAGCATTCCTGTTATGATGCTGTTATAACCATTTTCTTAAACCATGGTTATAGGACGAGTGAAATAGATCAAAATGAGGATATAATTTATTATGTTAAAAACTTAAAACTCATAAAATGGGACACATGGAACCCGCATGGTACAATATATGGAAAAATGGAAGTTCAAGTAAAGAAAGCAGAATTGGGGTTTCTGATAAGCACTCGAAGTATGCTCGATATCGAATAACAAGCAGGCAAGGGGCATCCAACCTTAAGATCATAGTGACATGCATGTAAGGGGGGTATGGTAAGCTCTATGTAGTGTGTTCTTTCAGTTAGCCTCCCCATTTGTTGATTAGTGTTAGATCATAGACTTTGAGGTTCAATGACATTATCCTAGGTGAACAACTTGTCTCTCTTGGGAGCCCATACTCTTCAGTATTATCAGGCCTCAAAATTTTGATTTCTTTGGCGACCAAGTTATACACCATGATGGAAGGAGCCTTCAAAGGATTTCTTGAGCTACACCAAAACTCTTCGCTGTAATGTGGGGTTTTCTTTACACGTGGAGGGCTGACGTGCTAATCTAAACTATATGTCTGATAGATGACCCTCTAGATTCGCTAAGTGGATGGTGGCCTTGTCTACGTCATGTCCATACTCCACCATGTATTCTACCTCTTCCCTATGAATTACCTCCATTGAAATTTAAAAGTTTTCCAAATAGGAAAAGGCAAAAGAAACATGCGTATTTTAACCACATGACGGTGGACTGCTAGTGAGGAGATGATAAGGTGGTAAAAACACATGGAGCCATTTTGGCCCATAACTTCAGCAAACACCCCCCTCTTGGGAAGAGTTATGGAGTGTACCTCGGAAAACCTCTCTTACAAAATTCATGAGCCATTAGTTAGCAGCCCACAAGCCTCCCTGAATTCACATCTTGTCACGGGGCCAACTGGCTTGACAATTGAGCATTGCTCATGGCATGGGTCTTGGACCATGATCCCTGCATTTCTCTGGCAAGACTTGTTCTCTGCCTTCCCTAAGACTGCAAATAGGCCCTTTGGGCGGAAAAAGCTTTAGATGTCTTAGTGCTATATCCAAAATGGATGTCGTAGCCTTTAGAATTGCCACATATACATAGGGAGGCGACTATTTGGAATATTCTCCTATCAAATCATGTGGGCCCCACCTTCCCATGTGCCATTTACTACATGCTGCTAATAATAAAAGTATGACATTGTTCTTGGTTTCCCTGTTGCAGCTTTGCTCTCTTTCTTTGTGTTGCCTTTGGGCTTGGTTAGGTTGACTTGTGTGCAAGGAGCTCTGCAAGAAGCATGGAGAGAAAAGTGAGGTCAAGCCCTGGACTATAGATCCCTTGTCTGCTCTTGAAAACATATGCACCCCCCTATATTGTTATTATTATTATTTTTTCTCTGAATATCCCTATATTGCTAAGCATCCCCTTTTGTGCAAATCTCAATGGAAATAAGGATTTGATGCTCCACACCTTGACCACACAATTCTTAAGGGTATCGTTGACTATAGTAGCTCTTGGTATCCTTCTCCTTGCTCACTTCTTCAAAGCAGTGAAGGCTTTAAATCTACAACTAGGAAATTGCACATAGAAGGAAATGGAATTTAGTGAATACATTCTCCTCAGATTGAACAACTTTTACAAGAGCTGTAAGGCAGCCCTGCCAAACAAACCAAAGTACCAAACACAGAGTAGAGAGGGTTAGAGAATCAAAACAAAAGCTCCCAAAGAAGACGAGTAGGATTCAAGGTTTAACTCTTCCTCTTCAATGGCCTCTGCAACTCGAACCCAACTTTATGTTGACCATGGTGTCCTCCTCATCACCACCTCTGTTGCTTTCCACATGGCAGGTTACCTTCCACAAAAGTAACACAAAACCATTAAACTCATGTTTTCTTTTTTGTCATTTTGATCTTGATCTCTCTCTCCCCACGCCGATGTTAGTGAAGCTGTAGATATGGATCTTGGTTACAGTGCTGAATCCAAAACTTGGGTTGTTATAAACTGTAAAAAAGATTCCTAATCAAACTGTGAATTGTTTAATGTATACTATGGTTTAATGCTGAATTATTTGTTCGTTGATTTACAATCAACAACTCTCTAGATCCAAGGTTTGGTTCTACATAGACAAGCCTGGTAGGATTGTGTTTGATCGTTCAAGGTGTGGACGATCTTTGATTTGCTCACAGGATTTACTTTGTGAATGTTCTTTAAACCATTTGATTCGGATCGAGTGGGTTGGCATCTACTTGAAAGGGATTTAGAGTCAAGAGGGTTGGCATTAAGGTTTTTAAAGGCAGACTTGTTGAGTCATAGCTGGTTAAGATTCAAGTCGATTCAACTTGGTGAAGCTTTAGTGAAGTATGATGTGCAATTTGATTTCTATCTGCATGGGAGAAAACTACATGTCCCTAGAGGCTCAAACCAGTAGCTCCCATTTTGTCTCAATGGGCTGCTGAACACAATTGAAAAGATTGGTTGTTATCACACGATTGGAAGATAGACCTTTAAGATGGTGGGCTGGTGTTGGTGCAGCGACGGTACCGTTAACAGAGGAAATGGGAATGGGTAACTCATTGGAGCTTATTTACCAAAACATACAAAGAGATATGCATATGCAATGTGGAGCCACGTTCAGGTGGTGTTTTTGTCCCCCTTTTTTTTATTTTCATGGAATCAAAGTCTGATTTTCCATGGGATTCTCAAGAGAAGGCCTTTTTGAGTACTTGGCTCCCTCTACTTTGAATAAATCAGACTTAACATTCCCAGTTGGGCTGCTACTTACAGTCCCATCTGTGTGTAATTTTATCCAATCCTTGGGAAACGATTCCCAAATGAACCCAAAGGTGTAAGCAAAGATGCTTGGCCAAGAGTTGTGAAGAGGTGTCGTCTAAGCTCTTGATCAAAAGCTTGAAACATCTGGGAGAGGGCAGCAGTTGGAAATAGAAATCCCCCCTAGTACAGGCGAAGCCAGAGGAAAAATCACACTCACAAGTGTCCACATATGATGGTGAACGAGAGGGATTACCATCGATTTCACCATTAACTTTAATCGCACTTTTGATAGGATTAGAATTTGAGAATGTGTTTATTCATTGTGAGGATGATCTTCATGATGTGTAGATTTTCCTCACCAACAATCAGACTTTAACTCACCAGTATGTTGGCCCCACAAAGGCGTGTCATTTTGGAGGGTGTCAAGACAAGAAATAAATGATTAATTGGAATAAGTGAAGCAGAGTTCAATGATGAAATTACCCTCTTCATCCACTGGAGGAAGTAAGATTGAATCCCAATCTCCTCCAAGGGATAAAGATTTTTCAGCTTAAATTGTTTAATCTATGGTTTTAAAAACGGCCATTATAACGGATTTGGACTTCCCCTGTTACGTTTCGTTATAAAGGCCGTTCTTTTCCGTTATTTTACTGTTATAACAAAAATAGAAGACCGTTATTTTCTGGAAATTTTTGTGAAAAAGGGCTGTTATTTCCGTTATTTTTTTTATTTTTGAAAATTTGAATTTCAACAGCATTTATCCGTTATTTTCCATTTTTGCCCCTAAGCGTTGCAAATAACGGTAACGCCCCCAGTCCGTTAAAACGGCCTCCTTTAAACCTTGGTTTAATCTATGGTTTGAAAAACGGCCATAATAATGGATTTGGATCTCCGCTGTTACGTTTCGTTATAAAGGCCGTTATTTTACTATTATAACAAAAATAAAGACCGTTATTTTCTGGAAATTTTTGTGAAAAAGGGCTGTTATTTCAGTTATTTTTTCATTTTTAAAAATTTGAATTTCAACGGATAAATATTTTCCATTTTTGTCCCTAAGCGTTGCAATTTGTTGTAACGGAAAAAATGGTAACGCCCCCAGTCAGTTATACTGTTATAACGGCCCCATTTAAACGTTGGTTTAATCTTCCTGAATAATGAGTTCTCCACTGATATTTATTACAGTCCCTCTGATCTGATGGCCGAGAGTTTCAGCCACTGTGATTGTGGCAGTGCCTATTAACGTGGTAAAAGCTTTGATGAGGCTATGATTGGATCTTGCTGATCCATCTGGGTCTAATTTTATCTACACAGAAAATGGGACAGATGGAGGCCACACGGTAGAAGATGGAAAAATGGAAGTAGAATGAAAGAAATGCAGAATTGGGCGGGTTTGTGAGAAGCACGTACACCAACCATTTTTTTGAGTACTAAAACCAACGGCTAAATATCACCGAACAAGCTTATTTTTGGTGTGAGTGTCTACTTAGGAGTGGGCTAAACATCCATGCGGTCAGTGGGTCCAGATGGCAGCAGTGAGTAACAAAAATGCGCTTCCGCATTTGAAAATATCTCAGGTATACCTTGTTACATCACGACCCTTACTAAAAGGATGGCATGGTTCTTTGTCGTGTTGCAACTTGCTCTATTTCTTTGTGTTGCCGTTGTGCTTGATTAGCTAGGTTGATTTGCAGCGGAAGGAGCTCTGCACCATAGTTTAGAAACGGCTGTTGTAACGAAAAAATACTAAAATAACGGATTTGGACCTCCCCCATTACGTTATGTACCTTTTTAACGGTTAGAAAATAATGGCCATTATTTTTGTTATAACGACTGTTATCTTTGGGAACAAAAGTGTTAAAATAACGTCCGTTTTAATTTTTCAGAATAACTTCTGTTAAAAGTCAAAAGCTAAAAAATTTAGCTACTGTTTTGAGTTAGTTTTTTACTTCTCAAAGCAAAAAAGTGACACGCATCCATATTATCTTTTGGACTCTTTAACTAAAAAAGTCGAGAAGTTACTTCTTTATGTGTTCCCAAAGGCCCCGATCCCTGACTTTTTTGGAGGTAAAAAATCAACAAGTAACTTCTACTACAAGTAGAAGTGCTTTTACTTCTCTTTCCCAAGTGCCCCCTTAACTAGTAATTTGATAGCTGTCTTTACCACTGTAGCAAATGTCTCTTTGTTTGACAAATCTAGTATGCAACTGTTTGTATACTTAAAAGTATGCAAACATTGTATCCACCATTGAATGCTCCTTGAAAAACGTGTTTTTAATTTATAAAATATATTTTTTTGAAAACGTTGAAATAACACATTTTTTAAGGGACATCCAACAGTACTGACAATGTTTGCATACAATGCAAACAGTTGCATACTATATTTGTCCCTTACTAATGCCATGTCAGGCAAGACTTGTTCTCTGCCTTCCCTACGACTGCCAAATAGGACCTTTATGCAAGGAAAAGTTTTAGATGTCTTAGTGCTACATCCAAATTGGATGTTTTAGCCTTCAAGAATCGCCACGTAGATCTATACTAGTGTTATTAGCCCGTGCTCAAGCACGGGTGAAATAATAAAAATAATTTTTTTTTATTGTAGAGATAAATTTTTTTACTGTAGAGATGTAAAATTATTTCAATACATTTTAAATCTTTTGATCTGACTTACAGTCAAGTCATAGATGTATTTTGACTGTCATATAGTAATGTTGCATGGGTTGGGTTTATGGGACAACAATTTGGCGTACCCACATAGAAGATGAATCAACGGCTGTTTTTTGGTGAGGATGATCTCTATGGTGGGGAGGTCATCCTCACAAAAATTCAAATCATTCTGATGTTTGTAGACTGGTTTAGAAGTTTAAGAATTATGGATCGTCGATTTTTACTGTGTAGCTTGAAAACCACATTTGATGGTGCTAGAAATTTCAGCATGGGCTGATTTTTTGTTGGGGTGATCTATATGGTGAGGAGATCATCCTCACCAAAAATCAGCCATTGATTCAACTTCTATGTAGGTCCGCCAAAATGGTTGTCAAAAGTGGTTGTCCCATGAACCCAACCCATGTTGCATAACTTGGAATCAAATTCTTAATTTTTTTTTTTGGAATCACTTATTCTTGTTCAGAAACAATAAAGCAAGAAATTCAATATTTTCAGACGTCCATGCAATAATGTTATAATGATGGAACCTTTCAAAATTTTATTGATAAAAAAAAATGTATCTAGTTGAATAAAATAACACTAAAAAAGTTTTATATGCAGAGATGTTTAACAAAGTTTTTGCCTCCAATCTTGCACTTAAAACTGTACTATATATAGATTCGGTGTCTCGAATACCCACAGAGTACTGCATGAATGTTTAGCCCTACGAATATGAATTGAATAATCTACAATTTGAGTTGCAAAGAGAAAAGAGAAAAGGAATGGGAACAATGACAAATTTAAGGATATAGGCTTTAAAATCTAACTCTCAAACAATGCACCATAGTCTTGACATGCTCAAAAATACTCGATTCGCCTCACCTCCTACAAATTGAAAGTGTAGATTTTTCTTAGATAATTGGAACAAATAACGTAATTCCACCAAAACAAATTCAATAGTTCTTAAAAATGATCTCTTACCGTTGATAACGTGAGAAAAAAAAGGAGAGGATTTTATTTCTACAAATAAATACATGATCCTTCAAACATAGTAATTCCACCAAAACAAAATCAATAGTTCTTAAAAATGATCTCTTACCGTTGATAACGTGAGAGGAAAAAAAGGAGAGGATTTTATTTTTACAAATAAATACATGATCTTTCAAACTTACATACACATCCATCATCGGCCTAAAACAAAAACTCTTAGATGCCTGCAAATGACCAAAAACTTGTTAGATTAAAATATCCAACTCAGTGAAATAGGAAAAGAAAATAAAAGAAAGGAGAAAAAGAAAAAAAATTAAGAAAATTAAAAAAGATCACGTACCTCGCTCCAAGATGGCGCGAGTCTAGGTGTAGTTTGAGATGTACATCAATGGTAAAAGCTATTTGATCAAGGGTTACTATAGTTTAATTATATTTTTCTTTTACTCATTGTGGGGTTATTTATTTTTTGAGAGAAACGTTGTGTCTCTTTCTAAAGGTTAAGAAATTGAAACCGGCCGACACAATTAAACTGTCTCTTATTAAAATGGAAACGTCTTTGGTTAAAATGGAAATAAATATATGATTTTGCAAGGAAACGTATGTAGAAAAAGTTGAATGGACGTTATAAGAATAGGAAGAAGCATATTTACTCAATTATTTATATTGAATCTTGGATGAGAGAGAGGAGATGGAAATGTGATTTAGGATACAATTAAAAGTGTTTGATTAAAATGAAAACGTCTCTACTTAAAATCGAAATAAATACATGAGTTCATAAGGAAACTTATGAAGACAAAGTTGAATGGACGTTATAAGAATGGGAAGTGACGTATTTACTCAACCATTTATTTTGAATCTCGGATGATAGAGAAAAGGAAACGTTTTTGTCTAGGAGAGTGAGTAGGGAAGTTTTTGGAATAGAATAAAAATAAACGAGTAAAGGGTGTTTTGAAAAAATTCATTGTAAAAAAGATGGAGAGAGTGCCACCTCAGCAGGGTTGAGCTTTAGTATAGATAATCTATATAACAAAACAGGGGAAGTTGTCTCCCCACTTATACCCCCTCTTATCTATTTTGACAAAAGACGGTCAAGATCTTTTACCCCAAATGACGGTGGATCTCAGCCACTCACACCTGATTTTGGCAAATGCTTTGGCAGAGTGCCGAGGGCACGGGCCACCCACAATAAATATGACAAATGATGACTGTGATTTTCTTATACCCCCTCTTATCTTATATGGCTTCAATAATGAGTGGCTGAGATCCACTATGCTTCACATCGATGGCTGAGACTAACTCTCACATGATTTTGACAAACACTTTGTCGAAAAGTGCCGCAGGCAGGGGCCACCCACGCATATAACAAGACAACTCAGTTGTATTCTCTTATCTTATCCAAACATCAAATGTGGACGGTTAGATAAAGATTGGTTGAGATCAAATCCATCGATCTAATGTGGACGGTTAGATTTCAGCCACTCAATCCGCCTCATTTGACCTCAATTTATTCAAAATTTGAATTTCAACACCATTATTTTTTGTTATTTCTGTTATTTTCCCATTTCCCCCTCTATGCGTTACAATCCGTTATAACAGCCGTTATAATGTAAAAAATGGTAACGCCTCAGTCCGTTATACCGTTTGAGTGCCGAAGGCACCCATTTTTTGCAAACGCTTTTGTCGGAGATCGAGTGCCGTGGGCACGGGCCATTTACTATTCTATATAACAAAATAATTTAGTTGTCTCCCTACTTATACCTCCTCTTATAAGCACCAACAAAGAAGGGCTGAGATCTAATCCTCCCCCAAATGGACGGTGGATCTCCGCTACTCACCTGATTTGGGCAAATTCTTTGTCGAGGAGTGCCGATGGCACGGGGCACCCACTATTCTATATAACAAAACACAGTGGTTGTCTCCCCACTTATACCCCCTCTTATATGTTTCAACAAAGAAGGGCCGAGATCTTATCCCCTAACTAGACGGTGGATCTCAGCCACTCACACCCAATTTTGGCAAATACTTTGTCCGGAATTGCCATGGGCACAGGCCACCCACTATCTATATAACAAATCAGCTCAGTTGTCTCCCCCTCACATAGGCTTCATATATAGATGGCTGAGATCTTATCTGCAATTGGACGGTGGATCTCAGCCACTCACACCCAATTTGGGCAAATGCTTTGTCGGGGAGTGTCGTGGGCACGGGCCACCAACTAGTAGATAACAAAACACAGCGGTTGTCTCCCCCTCTTATCGGCTTCATATATCCAAGGGCCCATATCCACCCTTACCTAAAAGAAAACTTGGACGGTTAGATTAAAGTCATTAGACGACCTATATATGGCGCCTTTTATCTCCTGCGCGCTCCACACTCCACAATCTAATGTGGTCGAGATCAAATCCATCAATCTAATGTAGATGGTCAGATTTCAGCCACTCAATCCCCCTCATTTATTCAACTCAGGCTAGATTTTTGTGAAAATCTGAAACTTCTTCACCACAAAATATGTGCCAACAATAAAAGGGTCAAAGGGCCCAAAAGCATGGTAGATGGAGGCATTGGAATGATACTGTAGCACTGATTCGGACCTCCCCCATTACGTTAGTACCGGTTTAATGCTTAACGCCCATTATTTTTCTAATACAACAAAAATTTTGACTGTTATTTTTGAAAGAAAAATTGTTAAATAAATTATTTTTCAGTTATTTTCCGGTACAAACTTTATTGAAAATTGAAAATTGAAAATTTGAATTTTAGTGTCGTTATTTCCGTTATTTTTCATTTTTGCCCCTGTGCGTTACAACTTACGATCGGTTGTACCCAAAAAATCAGTAACGCGCACAGTCCATTATACCGTTTTGAGTGCCGGAGCCACCCAATTTACGCTTTGGCATTTACTAGTACTAGTATTATACGTGGGAAGGTGACTTTTAGGAATACTATCATATCAAATCATGTGGGCCCCACCTTCTGTGCTTTATATTGTCATGCTATTAATACTAAAAGGAAAAATATGTAACGAGGTTACGTGAAGCTTTTTCAAATGGGGAAGCACGATTTTTGTTACTCACTGTTGTCATCTGGACCCACTGACCGCATAGATGTTTATCCCACCCCTTGGTAGATATACACACCAAAAATCATCCTGATTAGTAATCTCTAACCATTAGATTTTAGTTTTTTTTACAGCGTATTTATAGCCGTGGAATTCAACCATTTTTTTGAGTACTAAAACCAACGGCTAAATATCAGCAAACAAGCTTATTTTTGGTACGAGTGTCTACTTAGGAGTGGGCTAAACATCCATGCATAACAAGATGGGTAAATGGTGGTTATGTTATTATGTTATATATAGCATCACAAGATTGGAGCGTTCCTGGCCATTATTACGCTCTTATAATTACAACACTTGTCTTTTCTTATTACAGTCACCATTAACACATTTTCATCCAGTTTCTAAATATTAATGATATTCACGTCCGGATAATAAACACACCACGTCCCTACGGCTTTCAACTCACCTCACACTTATCACTTTACTTTTCTTTCTCTTATTCATTTATGTTCCCACTTGTGCCCATGCCCATGCCCACGCCCACCCCATTCTTTTCTTCTTCTTTCCTCCAAGTGCACCATAACCCATCCCCGTCATCGCAGGAGGGGAGTGACTTCAGCTTCGGACAAGCACGAAACCTCAATAGTCTTAAGGATGGCATTCCCCTCTGCATTGTCGGCCACTCCTCCCCCAATTCTGAAAGCCCGTACAACCATAAGCCCTCCAATTCCCAAACCTTCTTCTCCTCGCTCTTTCCGAAGAACCCTGGACTCAGGTGGGTAAGTTCCCCTTCGAAAATAATAAGAAATCGTAAATGAGTGAGACATGTCGGATTGAGCCAAACAGGTGTCCTTTCTCCTGGATAACTCCAGAGAGTTAGCTCCTGAAGATTCTGAATAGGAGGAAGCTCATAATCTACTTTCCTTATGAGTTTCTCTTTCTCAATGATTCCTGCAACTTCAAAATTTAGTATTAACTCCTCCAATTTTTTGAGGTATGACAACACCTCCAGTTCCCTTTCTTCGAATTGATCCTCTGATTTTATATTTAAACGAAGCTTTCTAAGTTGGGTCAACTTCTTCAGTTCCGTCATGCGAGCCGCATCCTTACATCTTGAATTTGTAGGCACAAATGGGTTCAGTTCTTCAAGTTGTGAAAGGTTTCCAATCCCCATAGGCAGGCATTCTAGATAATCACAAATCAAGACGGTTAGTTTCTCCAAAGATGTTACCTGTACTGGTAACCTTTTCAACTTAGGACAGTCCCTAAAACATAAAACCTTAAGGTTTTGAAGGCTTCCGATAGAATTTGGAAATTTCTCCAACAACTGAGAGTGCTCTATCTCAAGACAAATAAGATGTGGTAGTGATCCTATCCCACTCAACAAATCCAACCCATGGCCTTCATCTTCATCTATTCCTTTGAATGAAATATTCAAGACCCTCAACCATGTTAACTGCCATAATTTGGGTACAACATTTATAGCAAACTCCTCGCTCTCTTCCACCTCTATTCCCACAACTGTCCGCAAATTAGTTTTGCCGGAGAAATTCATACCTGTACTCCTCACTATACCTACCCGCCGTGATTCGCTACCATTGTCATCCAACCCCATAAAACTTTCTTCCTCTGCCATCTTTATAATCATGTCACGTACCATATCATGGACTTTACATGTTTCAAATCTTCTTTCCCAGAAATCTTTTTGTACACCTATTAATAAACAACGGTTGATTAATTCATCAAAATATACATTTCCAATCTCAAGTGCATTTCTTTCACCCTTGCCTCGAACAAACCCCTCACCAATCCACCAACGAACCATATCATTACGAGATATTTCAAAATCTTCAGGAAACACACTGAAACTTAAAATACAAGGTTTCAAATGTGCAGGAAGCTCTTCGTAGCTTAATTTTAGTGTATAGATGATTGCCTCATTCGACTTCAGCTCTTCCAGATTCCCAAATATTTGTTTCCACGTGTGGAAATCTTTCCCTTGCATCATTCCTCCCACGACTTTGATCGCCAAAGGGAGACCTCCACATTTAGCAACTATCTTCTTACCGATGCCCACAAATTTTGGATTTGGACATTGACCTCCTTCCCTTGCAAATGCAATTTTGGCAAATAATGACCAACTGTCCTCATCAGAAAGAATTTCGGGATGATGTATGTGCGTCTCAGCGGCCCCCATTGATTGAGCCACGTTCTTGTTCCTCGTTGTAACAACCACACAACTGCCATCATTCTTTTGAGGTAAAGCTGACTTCAAGCTCTCCCACCATGGATCTTCATCTATTTCCCAGACATCATCCAAGATAACCAAGTACCTCTTCTCACTCAACTGACCACGTAATTCCTCTAGTAGCCCACGTTCATCCTTTGGTAATGCGTCTTCATTCACTTTCAATTTTATCAACATATTCCTGATTACATCTTTCAGTACAAAGCTCTGGGAAATAGATACAAACAAGATGTGATGAAAATGTGCCTTCACACTATTATTGTCGCTCATCTTCTCAGCAAGAGTGGTTTTGCCAATCCCTCCCATTCCAACGATTCCAATGACTGTCAAGGGCCCATGTGCTTTCAAGATCCACTGCTTAATCTCATTTGCATCATTGTCTAGCCCCACTACATTATCACCGCTCATTAGAACTGGGTGTGTCATTGACCGACTACTCTCGTTATGTTCCTGGTTTGGGAGGCTACCCAAGTAAGTTCTCATCCTGTCTCCATTTGTCTTTATGTCTTGATTTATCTGTTGCAACCTCTTCCCCATTCGACGACGAACTTTCAAAAAGGATGGAGAGCAATAACTCATGCATTTGGATGCCCTTCTTCTTCTTTGTTGTTTCAAGAACAACTCACAATCTGCTATAATATCCTCTGCATCGTATAACAACTCTCTCAATTCTCTTGAAATTGTCTTGAGAATTTCTTTTTGGTCTTTCTTTCTCACCTTGTCTATGTCTTTGAGGTAGCTTCGCATGAAGGTAAGCTCTTGCTTTACTGTCTTGAATTGGTCATGGAATTCAAGCACCTGTCGACCTTCGTTTAGGAGAATTTCGACCAAATTTTCAATGAGAATACTTGCAACTGCATCCATTCCTGTACAACTTTTCCCACAACACAGCAATGTTTTATAAGAGTAAATTTGGTGAAAAAGTGAAGGTAACAACAAAGACCACAATGTAGTCATATTTGAAACTAAGCCTTTGATAGGGATCGATGACATCAAGGGTTATGTCAGGCAGGTTTTCCATTCTAGTGTATTAATGATGATCTTGAAAATGAAGTTCAAAACCTAACTATGAAAAAAATTAGATAAAATAATTGGCCACTTACAGTTTTGACTTTCAGCTTTCAAAGTCATGGAAACCAAAAGAGTTGCAAATAGAATGAAACTAATTATGAGCAAAATATAGTTATCTCTTCTATAAATGAGAGGGAAACATTAATTGAACTTGATGTACATTTCAAGCAATGTTAGTAAACCCAGCCCGGCCCGGCCCGGCCGGTTGAACAGGTGACATGACTGAGCTAGACACAGGTTGAACCAGTGACCCGGGGTGGTCCACCAAGGGGCGGGCAAAACATTCATGGGCCAGTGGGCCCCAAAGAGTTGGAAATCTAGTTCGTTATGGTTAGCATGGAAAATAACTATAATTCAAACAGTTACTTGACACTTCCCTTTTACATGGGTGCAAACATTAATCTCCCATTACTTGAAAGGTTGAACCATTCGTTCCTTTGGGACCAACCTATGAAAGCTTAGAATAATTCATTTTATACCATGGAATATTGTTGAAGTATGAACAAGAAAGCAGTCTTGGCATAAAAAATCTAATATTAATGAACAAAGCCTTTCTTATTAACATCTGGAGACGTTATGTGCACAAATCTTATACCACAAATACTATAAAGTATAAACACACGTACCATTCCTCCTTACTGAACCTAAATCAAACACATCTCATATATGGAAAGGTTTATTGTAGGACAGGGGGAAGGGATATAATCTCGAGGTATCTTAGATGGAAAATTGGAAATGCCACCTCCAAGTTATTTTGGCTTGAACCCTAGCTAGGTCTCCAATAAACCTCATGTTTATCATCTGCTTAATCCAGTAAGATACATGCCAAATCCACAAGCTAGAGTGGTTAAATTCTATAACTTTATAACTCATACTGTTAAAATAGATAGTCTTGATAATTAATGTCGTTCATGTTGATATTTTTCTTCGAATTCATTCCATTTTAAAATCAATGGTTTGGGAATTTGTTATTATGTAGGAAGTGTTAGGCACATAACCGCTCAATTAAATTGGTATGCACTTAAGAATTTAAGGGAAAGACTAGGATACTACCTAACTCTAGGGTTTATATACCGTATGGTTTATCATATATCTACAAATATTTATGAAAGCAGTGAAGAAACTATTCTACCGTACCATTTGCAAACTATCCAACTAGAAAGGAAAGAAAGAAGGGAGAGAACCTTATCTTGTGTAGCCGAGGGAAACAGTTGTGCTGCACCGAGCTCAATTGGAATGTCGGACCATGACTGGAACTTCCTCAAACCTAGACTAGACCAATCTCTTTTTTAAGCCTACTTGAGAATTTTGGAGTTACTCTTGACCTTTTTGTCTTTGACCCCATATTCTTCTCAAGAGAGAGCTCGAATATATTTGAGATGTTTTGGAATGTTTTTTTTTTTTTGATATTTTAAGGGTTAGAATCATTTCTATTAGGATTAAGATGCTTTGTAGGGTTGAGATTAGAGGTTTAGGAGACTTCAAATAGCTTCTAGGGCGAAGAATTACCTTTGTATGGTGGTTAAAATATAAACCATTGGATTAGATATGAAGATAAGGCTCTGCCATAGAAATGGCACTCTTAGTGCCGTGTTTGGGCTAGGGTAACTAAGATTGCATTAAACTCTCTTCGATCACTCCAAGTTCGAGTAGAAATGTGACAATGATCACCTATTTACATTTTAGAACCTTTGAAATATTTTTTGTCCCTTTACAAGTCTAAAAAGTTCTGGCAACTTTCAAAAAAATTATTTTGATTAAAATATATGAAAATAAGGTCTACAACTGAGAGAAATTTTAGGGTTTATCAATTTGACCAAATACTAAAATATGGGTACTTGTTTGAAAGCTCTTTTCACAAGGAAACAATATATGAAATCAAAAATTATATTTGATGTACGAAATCCATGGTCGGTTCCCACCCAAGGGTATTTTAGTCTTTTTATTTTAGAAATTCATTTCTATATCAAAATCAAATGAAAGAGGTGTCATTAGAAAGGTCTCGGTTGGTCTTTTCCAATGCGACAAATTTCATAGTAAACACTACTAGACGAACTGGATTCAGTGTCGGCGTGTTTCAGAGCGATAATTTGCGTCGGTTTTTGAAAAAACTGACACTATTTCGAAAATAATTACCGTCGGTTATACAAGTAAAATGATTTGCATCAGTTTTTGAAAAAACCAACGCTATTTCGAAAACAATTATATACAAGTAAAATAATTAGCATCGGTTTTTTCAAAAATCAATGCTATTTCAAAAATAATTAGCGTCGATTTTTGAAATTTTTTATATAAAATACCTAAAACCTGCGCACCAAAACCCCCATCTTCCACTCATCTTCTCTCCAAGCCCTAGCTTGTGGCTTGTCCCTCCAAGCTTTCCCTCTCCCAGCCCGTCCGTCTCCGCTCCCGTCCGACGCCCCGCCTCTTCACGTCAGCTGCCGACGCTGTTGCCGAAGCAGTCGTCATCGCCCATTGCTCACCGTCCCATTGCTTTCGCCCTCTCAAGTGAGTCTCTCTCTTTCGCCCTCACATAAGTTCAAATCATTCTGATATTCATAGCATGGTTTACAAGTTTAAGAATTATAGACCGTCTATTTTTACCGTTAACTTGAAACCGACATTTGATGGTGTTAGAAATTTCAGAATGGGCAGATTTTTTTGTAGGGTTGATCTATATGGTCAGGAGATCAACCTCACCAAAAATCAACCATTGATTTATCTTCCATGTGGGTACACCAAAATTGTATGTGAAAATATGTATCCATTGAGTTGAGTTAGGGCTTGGCTGTTTTACCAATCCCTAAGGGCATGTTTGATTGCCAAGTGGTAAAATTGCATTTTACTTGGGAAAATAGAACTGCATGTCCATTGTTAGATATCCATTTTAATTCTGTATAATTTTTCCTATGAAGCCATTTAAATCTGGATAATTTTCCCTACTAAGCCTAGAATTCATTTCCAATCCAGTTAGGTGAGAATTCATTTCCACCTGAAAATACGCCTTTATTTTCTCACACGATTGAAATATGTGTTCTCAATTGCAATCAACCAGCCATTTAAGGCATTTCCCAGATGTATTTTCTCAGGAATATTTTCTGTGCAATCAAACACGCCCTAAGTGGATATACAAACAAAAAATCAGCGCTTGATTAGTGATTTCAATCCTTTGGATATTTGTATGCTAACCGTATGGATGTTTTACCAATCCCTAAGTGGACATACAAACCCAAAATAAGCCTGATTAGTGATTTCAAACCTTTGGATCTTTGTACCCCAAATAATGTCAAATTCTACGGTTAAAAATCAATCCATGAAAATGACTCAAATTCAACACTTATAAATCACTAAGAGTTTGGCCAATTCCTAAATGGTCCTACAAATCAAATGGCTCAAATCTAGATGTTTGGCCAATCCTTAAGTGGTCCGACAAATCAAAAATCAACCTAATTAGTAGTTTTTGTCTGCCTCTCCAAGTTGAAGGAGATCCGAACTTAGATTCTCCTCCTTACCTTAGAAAGGAACCATCAGATCCGAGGCAGATTCACCATTCTCCACACCATAACAAGATAAGGTCTCTCTCTATCTCTCACTCTTGATTTGATTTTGTAGGTTCTAGTTCTTCCGCTTTTTTTACCCCTTAATGCTCCTCACTGATTCTCTTGACACTTCTTTTTTTAATTTCTCTATTATTATAGTGTTCATCAGTTCACTATGAGATTGAGTGACTACATAATCTCATTTTCTGCATTAGATTGATGTATAGAGACAGCCCCTGATCTTCCAACCCTTATGTGAAGATTCTGGAAAGTTGCATCTCCATATTGGTCTTCAGACAATAAAAAAGTCCAAGCTAGGCTATGCCTCTCTTCTGCCTTTGTTCTCACCTTGGGAACCATTAATTGGAATTAGTGGTGGGTTCAATTTCCCCGGCCGTGACTTCTATAACGTGCTTGCTAGAACGGGGTACCATCTCATTTGGCGTTGGCTTCTTCTTGCGTGTATTTTACTTATCATTTGTTCTTGATTTCAAGATCTGCAACATGTCTTTGTTTCACATTTAATTGCTGTTTCTACTTAGCTTGAAATTATTTGGTATAGTATATTTTCAATGTTTTCAGATCTATAATATGTGGAAATGGAGTTTGTGTCTTTCTCTGCTATTTTATATTTTGATTTCTATTATTGAATTAGCCATTTTAGTAGTGTGGAGACTTCATTACTTTTGGCATGCATGTTTCTTTTGTTGGATTTAAGAAACTTGTGCCATTCTATCATGAACATGGGATTACAAGATGTAGGTCACATATTAGTTTTTTTTCTTGGTGATGTAGTTATTTGTGCTTCTACGCCTCTCCTTTTGTCACAGGATGCACCTATAGTTCAATCCTCAAAGCACTTGTGTCTTTTATGGAAAATTATCTTAGAATGCATTCAAATTGAACGTATCTCTTTTTGGAATAATAGCTCTTCCCATTTTCTTTTCCCTTCTTCCTTGAGAGGTTATTGATACCCCAAATGACCATATGCATTTCCACTCCCCTTTCCAAGAATGAATCCTGGACATTTGTACCAAGAACTAGATTGATGACCAAGTACCCTTTAGTTGCTGACATGGTTTGTTGGGCAATTGCTTTTGGCCTACACTGACAGTGTTATTTATAAATAACTTTACTTGGGATCTCATACAGTTTTATTTATAAATAATTCTAATGATATTTGGGATGTTCTGGGAATAGTTTCAATTTTGTTATTAGCCAACTTTACTTGAGTTAATTTAGCTAGAAATTAGATGGTTGAGGATCAAAAGAGAATGGATGGCTAGAATTTCATTTGAACTTTTAGGGTTTTAGATGTTTAACAATCTTTACAGTCTTTATGTCTTAGGTCTTGTATTCAATGAGCATTGATTTGGAACTAGGGAGAGGTCTATAACCATATAAGTTTGTGTAATTTTATGTTTTATTTTGTGCTAATTTTATTTATGACTAATTCTAGTTATTGATCACTTAGAATTTCAATTCATTTTAATGTGAATGGTCATAAATGAACGAGAATGAATGTGAATAATGTGTAATGGTGAATGAAATGCGATTTGAATATGCATATATATGTACTGGAAGTTTCTACATTAATGATGTGATGTACTATAATTGGGTTATATAGGCAACATAGCATAAAACAATGATTATATTAAAAATAAAATAAATCTTTTGGCTTTGGTTTTTTGAAAATTGCCCCTGAAAGTATACAATATAGCGTCGGTTTTTTGAAAAATCGACGCTGAAAGTATACTACATAGCGTCGTTTTTTGAAAAACCTACGCCATTTCATTAGTTGCCGCGTCGGTACAAAACCGACGCAAAACCTTTCGCATCACACGTATTCACGTCGATTTTTTAGGAAAAAAAACCGACGCTAAATGTCTAAAACTGACGCCGTATTTGCTTTTTCTAGTAGTGAAATTTTGGTTTTACAAAAGACTGATCGAGAAAGACTTTGTTCTTGAAATCCAAAATTTTTACTGAGATGAAAACAATCACTTTGATGATTTTGTTCTCTTTGAAATTAGACAAATATATTGAAATATTCAATCACTTAATTTGTAAATGTTTATCATTTTTAGGTCAAATCCCAACGCTATATATTTTTTCGAAGACGCGATCGCTCTGAAACAAACCATCGCTGGTACCAATTCGTCTAGTAGTGAAAGGTTCGACTGATGAGATGAAGTCATATCAAACCATAGGTGTGCAAAAATGGAGTATCTACAACTCATAGAAATTTTATATATTTTTTCGAAGACGCGATCCCTCTGAAACAAACCATCGCTGGTACCAATTCGTCTAGTAGTGAAAGGTTCGACTGATGAGATGAAGTCATATCAAACCATAGGTGTGCAAAAATGGAGTATCTACAACTCATAGAAATTTTATAGCTTCTTGCCACTGGTTGGACTGTCTTATTGTTAATATAACATCGACCACGATATTGACAAATCCTATGGCGATGTATATTTAGTTATGCCTTATTCTATCTGAAAACATCACAATATAGTTGTGTATGAAAATGCTCCATTTAACCCAAATTACTTGCCAAACACACTTTACAACAAGCTAGGGATTATTGGTTTACAAAGGAAGCTAAATGTATCTCCCTTCCCCAATAGCAATCGAAATTTTTTGCAGTGGCAAGCTCTTTCGAATGGTTGGGCAAAACTCAACACTGATAGGAGTGCTTATGGAAACCCTAGGAGGATAGCTTCAAGTGGCGTCATCAGAAATTCCCTTGGCCGATTTATCAAAGCATACTCACGTTATCTCAGCCATTATACTATTAGTATGGTAGAGTCGCAAGGAATCAAAATCGATTAAAACTAGCCGTGGGCTTAAGCATTCATGTTATTATCGTCAAGCGTGATTCGCAAGCTACCGTCTCTCTTATTAAAGGATCAAGTTTTGTGGCACCTTTTAAACCTTGTTTTGGATTGCATAAGGTTGATGCAGAGGAAATGGAGATTTTGTAGTAAGTTACATTTTCTATGAAAATAATTTTTGTACCGACCTTTAGCGAAGAGTGGACTTTCTTCCCTATTTAATTATATGGTTTTCCATAGGTGATATTCGCTCAAAAGTGATTATTTTAAGCAATTATCCTTTTAGCGTTATCGCACTCCCCTATGTAAAACTGCTCTATTTATCCACTTTTCTACATAAGAGTCTATTCTGTTGCGTAAAACACACTTTTTTGACGAAATTGTATATTTGCATGTATTAAACACATTTCTAGAAGTCTAGATATAAATTCATTCTAATTGAAGCTCATCACGTGCTTCTTGTTATTGCAGGAGACCAGATCAGACTGGCGGGCTGCGATCAAACACGAAAATCACGATCAAAGATCAGTGGACCATGCGAGATAAAAAGGTGAACCAAGACAGTAGAGTTGGCAAATTTGAAGAACGGCCAAGTGGAAGACTAGTGGACCTAGTGGCAAGCCACAATTTGAAAATCTGAAGACATATGGGCTAATGGGCCAAGTCAACGAACCACGAGGGCAGATTTTCAATGGAGACGGACCAACATAGACCAAAATGTAGGTAAGGACATAAAAGAATGGCGAAGAGGTGATCAAACCCGGGGCATACAAAAAAATGTCTAAATGCAAGTTCCAGAGACTCAAGATCAATGCCCATGTATAAGAGCCCATTGCCAAGCTAGTGGGCCAAATGCGGATATTTGGATGGAATTGGAAATGGATCATCAAATAATGCAAAAGAAGATAAGGACCCATAATGATAGTCATGCCAAAAAGTATTAGTGGAACATCCTGAGTGGTGGGCCAAGGCTTTGGACTAGTGTATGGACACATGTGGGCTTCGTAACTAAAACATGCACCTGGAGATGACATTTTTGGCATGTTTCCAAAATGGTGGATGCCCGTATTTGTAAAGCATTTAAGACATGTTGGTGGCTGATTCAAGTGAAGTGGTTGCTGGACCACAAATATTAAACGGTGTAAAATGAAGTTGTTTGGGCTTGAGTAAGGTGGTTGAATGGTGGGCCAAAGAGTGGACAACAAAATTAATAATGGGCCAGCAAGATGGTGGGCCAAAGAGTAGAGCAACAATGAAGAGGAGAATGAGAGAGGTGGCTTGCTGAATTTGCTAAAGTGGGGTCATATGCAAGGGTGGCAGCAAGGCCATGAAGTAAAGGTAGTAGGGTCCACTAGCTAGGAGAAAAGATTCTCACACGTTCCCAGAACCCAAAATCTACCCAAAATAAAACCCTAAATGCCAACTCCTATATAAATAGAAAGAGGGGAAGAGGAGAAAATTCTCTCTCCCACGCCCCATTCAAAACCGCTGCAACTTGCAGCCGCCCACCATCCACACTGTCTCTCTCTCATTCTCTTCCACATCTTTCAAAACCAGCGCCCTTCCATTCTCCAGGACGTCCCTCTCTCAATCTACACACCAAGCCGTCAACCCATTTTTTTGACATTTTCTCCACTGAGAAAACCAGCCACCACAACCACATTACCGCCCCCTTCTCTCCCCCACGTTCTCATCTCCCGAACCGCTCACCATCTCCATCCTCCATCTAAACCCCAGCCGAGATTCACCAAGAAAGAAAGAAGAAAGAAAATAAAAAAAAAAGATAGAAGAGGAATGGAAGGAGGACCGTCTGGAACCACCTCCCCACCTCCATGAGCGCCGCCACCTGCAGGTCTTAGCGCCGGCGTGCAATCTGCCATGAGCGCCTCCTCCAGCTTCTCCATTCGGTTACATGGTCTGCAATCCAATCCGCACCCTCCATCACCTCCTCTTATAGCCATCTCATGATTCTCTACTTTGCAACACAACACCATTTTGGTCCCCCATTGAAGTCACAGTGAAGGTTTCGACTCCATTCTCCATTGAATTCCCTCCACTGCCTCACCACGATCTACAACTGAGTTGCAGGTCTGCTTTGCTAAGCCGTTCTCACATGCAAAGAAAAAAAACCAGAAAATAAAAAATAAAAGAGAAAAGAAGAAGAAGAAAAGAGGAGAGGAGGTCGCACTCAACATCGTTGTCGTCCACCACGTTTCGTGCCCCAACTCACTGCTCATCGTGGCTTGAAAAGCTTGCAACATCATGGCTTGAAAAAGCTTGATCGTGCAGCCAGCAACTAGCACCGTTGTCTCCATGGTTTGGCCATATACTTGTGCTAGCAACCACATGGCTGTGTATCTCTTCTCCGAGCGCTTAGCCAAATCAATGGTCAGATGTACCTCGTCCTCAAATCCCCTTCAAGAATCATGGTAAGCATCTCTTCCTCCTTCTACTTTCTCTCTCTCCATGTTCATCTCTTAGGTTTCTCTCTCAAGCTCTCTCTCTCTAGGTCTCTTTCACTCTCTATCTCTCTCTAGAATAGTGTTTTATTTCTCTCTCTTAGATTATTCTACTTGCTTTTTAGTAATTAGTCTTTCGTTCAAGCAATGTAAGCATTTAGCACTTTTATTTATTTTAAATAATAAAATAGTTTCTTTCAAGGGCAATTTGTTATCGTTGATCATTTTATATGCTTTTTGATAAATTCTCTCTATAAGAAAATCAGATTTTAAATCTCGTGATCATCACTCTCACCCCTCAATCCTTTTATTTTTAGCAATTTCTGTGAAAAAATTCGTCGTTCTATGTTCGCTCTGTGAGCTAACTAACCCCGAGTGCGGATCTACATCCGACACAAATCCCTATGCTAGAATCAGTGAATTTTGCATGATAAATCTCAGATAAATTACAAATTTGTTGATTCTAAGGTTTCCGTAACCAACGACACGGAAAAACCCTAGTTTCAATAGGCCTATGCTTGGGTTAAATCTCCTAACTGAATACATCATGGATCATGCTACTACTAGACTTGTCCCTATCAGGGCTTTGCTATTTTAATAAAATTTCCTCTTAATTAAGAAAAATGATTATATGGAGAATTTAATATAGAGATGATTTTCATAATGGGTTAAATGAATTTTCATGCAGTGCTGGAAAAAACCTCGAGTTTTCTCTTTAAAATATCAATAGATAATATATAGTTGTATTGACCCCTAGGACAAGCTTGGATTGTCATTTTTTGTGGGAGAAAGATCCAAATTGCCCCTTAATTTTTCAAGAATTTAATTATATAAGACGAACAACTCTTTTCTCTCATTTCTACTGATATTTTATAATTTTATTCTTGTTACATATTGGTTCTTCTTTTCACATTAACATCATTTATAAAGAGTTATATAAAGATTTGATTTTTTGTAGCCCAAGGGTATTTTCATAAAACTCATTATACAAATATTTATATGTAAGTACTATTTTTGCAACCCTAATTAGGGTATTGAAAAAAGAAACCTAGGGTGTTTGAGACTTGAACTCAAAATCTCTACATGATATCAAAGCTATAGGTACCTAAACTCTTCTTCAAAGCTACTAAAAGCTTCAAGGTTTTCTCCTCCCAAGGCTTCAACATCGTACTCTTACGTATTTTTTTGATAAGTCCAAAATATATTAATAAAAGGAGATCGAGCAAAATACAGAAGAGAAGAAAGTGAAAGAGAGTTATATCAAAATTTGATCAAACCTAAAGACCATGTCCCTAAAAAAAGTACCTATCATCTCATCAGAAATGCTGCCCCAACTAAATAAAATAGCTTTAATGTTTAAAATGACTTCCTGTAAAGAGCACTCCTTGCCCTAAAATGTTCTCTTATTCCTTTCCAACCACACTCCCCATATGATAGCCAACGACGTTAGCTCCCAAAGCACATTTCCTTTTGCTGTCATATGAATTTTAGGCCAGCTCTCCAAGACTGCCCCTATGGTTTCCGACAAGACCCAGCTGATGCTCATGCAAGAGAGAAAGAAACACCAAACTTTTCTGACAAACTCACAATGTACAAGAAGATGGTTGGTGTTTTCCCTATTAGCCTTACATATAACAATAATCCACTAATATCCATTTTTTGATGATTAGGTTATCTATAGTAAGTATCTTATTCAATGTGGTGACCAATGCAAAAAAAATGGATTTTCAAAGGAGCTATACATTTCCACAACTTTGCGCAAGGAAAAGAAGAAAATGAAGATGCTGACCACGATGCCAAAGTCTCATACAAAGAACAAATTGAGAAATTGCCCGATTTGGAGTGGTTCTAGACTAGATGATCCTCTTTGGAGTTAGAGACAAGGTAGAATTTCAAGCAATCTTGCAATAGATCAATTTGTTCTTTTTCCCACTCAAATGGCATCCTTCTGAGATCTAAATCCCAACAAGCTTCCGAAGAAGAACTGATCCAAAAATGTTCAATAGTTTGACCTTTGCATTTCGAGAGAGAGAACACCCGAGGAAAGGTCTCCTTTAAACGAAGGTCCCCTATCCAAGTATCCTCTCAAAATCTAATCCTAGAACCTTCCATCACCCACTCTTTAACCTTGAGAATACCTCCCCAAACTACACATCCATATGTGGTCCTAGATTGTCTAGACATCCAACCCCCCACCTCTTCCCCGTAGATACTGACAATCACTCTACGCCACAAGCTACTACGCTCCTTCCCAAATCGCCAAATCCATTTGCCCAACAGAGCCAGATTCATAGTGCCAATCTTTCTAAAACCAAGACTGCCTTCCTTTTTTGGTAAACAAACTTGAGCCCATCTAACCAAATGGTATCGGAAGGAGTCCATCGAGTCGTGCCACAGGAAATTTCTCATGAACCTTTCAAGTTTTTTCTCTACCGACGCAGGAATAGTGAACAATGAGAGAAAATATACGAGCAAGCTGAAAAGTGTGCTTTTAATAAGAACCATCTTTCCCCCTTTTGATATGTATTTCCCCTTCCAGCTAGCCAACCTTCGACAAACCCTTTCCACTATCGGATCCCACACTGACCTTGTCCTATACGGTGCCCCCAAAGGAAGACCGAGATAGGATGAGGGCAATGAATCTATAGAACATCCCAACATCCTAGCCAGCTCCTGCATATCTTCCGCCTCTCCTACCTTCATGATTTTGCTTTTCTTTAATCTTAAGACCCAAGCAAATCTCAAAACAGCATAGTAAGCTATTTAGGAAGGTCATTTGATCCGACATTCCTACCATAAACACAAGAGTGTCATCGGCAAATTGGCGGGAGACAGACACACCCCTAGGACCTACTCTAAAGCTTGATAATTCTCCTAGCTCTACTCCTTTCAAGATCATCCTGCCTAGAGCTTCAACTACTATGATGAATAGAAAAGGAGACCATTGTTTCTTGTTATTTAATCATTTCTCCTCTATTTTAATTTCAATTTCTTTTCTTTTGATCTTCCCCAATTATTTTTCTTTCCTTTCAATTGTCATGCATGCCTTCTCTAACTCCATCTTCTCTTTCTATCCCTAATACGACAACTCTGGCCTCCATTAGCCTCATTGAGAATAATTATTTATGGAAGTGAATGAATATCAAGAGGTTCGTGCTTTTTAATTATCCAAGGGTTCTGATCATTTTACTCTTTTGGAAAGTGATATTGCTAGGCATATCTTTACAAAGTTTATTTTATTTTATTTTATTTACCTCCTATTTAATTTGGCAAAATAGATATAAATCCTAAAATACAAAAAAAAAATTGCTTGCACTTTTTAACAAGAGTTTAAGTTTAACAAATATAACCAAAATACTACTCTATATGAGATGAAGTGTTTAAAGCAAATAAACATTAGGGGTTATTTCAACATTCCAAGTTAAACTTGGTTCAAGTCAATAATGAAAGTTTATTTTTAGGGATGCATATCTAATTTTCCAAATTAGCAAGGTAAGTTTATTTTTTATTTTTTTCAGCTTGTTAAATGTTGCATGGTTACATTAAAACAAGCTTCTTTTTTTTTTTTGCAAAATCACTTGATAAATCTTCAATATTAATGAAATCCTCTTGGGTTTTCATTCTTTTGGTCTTGCACCCTCGACTATTTTTGACATTCATTCACTGGGTCAAAAACATTAAACCCATTACCCAAAACTTGTAGATTATTCTTGGTTCTATGCTAGCTCCTTTCAACTTTCGGGTGACGGGGTTAATGTTTCTAACTCTGTCAATGACGAACATGAAACCGCCAAGGGAGCAAGACCAAAGAATGGAAATAGGGGGAGGTTTCCTTAATATAAGAGATTTACCAAGGGGGTGTTACAAAAAAAATCTCTTAAAATAATATAACATGTTGATGGTAGAGACAAAAAGAAGAGAAAAAATTACACAAATGGAGTAGAAATCATGATCACTTACAAGACTTTTGCTAGCTTATATCTTCTCACTTTTGGTTTTAGCTACCTACACCAACCCAACTCAATAATTACTAAAATGTAAGTAAAGCAACAAATGAAGAAAACAAAGAACTCAAAAAATATTGTCTTACAGATATGGGGGGGAAGAGCTTCTTCTTTAGAAAAAGTTTGGAATGCAGATGAACCCGACAAGGAAGAACACATTGTATTTATAAACTCTTGATGTAAACATAGTTAAAATGACAGGAATACCCTTGATTCTGATTCTTCTACATATAAAATTTATCCGTTTTTTATGTTTGGTATATAGCATATAAAGGTGTAATGTAGGTAGTAGCCAAGGGTAATCATTTATTGAGGAAACCTAAGTTTTGGGCCTACTGACCCATGAATGTTTGGACCACTCCTTGATGGACCCACATACCATAAATTCAGTCTGATTGGTGATTTCTGGCTGTTGGATTTAAGCTTTTTTTTCTTCATGGGCTTGGAACTCATCAATAGGTTTCTTCACCAAGTCCATGAAGAAAAAAAAAGCTCAAATCCAACAGCTAGAAATCACCAATCAGGATGATTTTTGGTATGTAGGTCCACCAAGGAGTGGCCAAATATTCGTGAGATCAGTGGGCGTAAAAGTGCCACGTGCCACGTGCCACTTGGCATACATAAATACAAATCACATGTAGTTTATGAAGGAGAAGGGGGGCAATATTCCAGTTCAGTGCAACTGCTACTTTTTTTTATTCATTTCTTCAGGTTGAGAAAATGGGATGTCTAAAACCCTAAAGTTTGTATTGTGGGTCTGCTATTCTTGCCTTGTCGTGTTGGACCACGCTTTTATTTGTTCTCTCTTCTTTTAGTTTCCCACAACTTTTGCTTTCCTTTATACTTTTCTTGTTATAAGTTTGCATCTGATAAGCTACCTTTCTTGTTAATTCTTGCCCTTCTAACGCTCATTTAATTACATTTGAAAAGTTATCTGAGTGACTCGATAAGCTTAAACCGTTCATGATCCAATCCCAAGAGATTGCCGGCCCATTGATTAAGTGGGCCATCTATAGGAGGTTATTACATGGATAGGGTCCATCTAAGTTCTTGGGCATTAATTCTGCACCGTTTGTTTGTCCAAAGTTGCTCAATAGAATGTTTTGTGTGGGAGCTTAAGGTTGAACCCTTTATAAACCAGTTTCTCAGCTCTCTTTTGTGTAACATTGAGTTCTTACTGAGTGAGGGTACTGACACATGGGACTTTAATACATTGACACTTGGCATATGGGTAATGGGTCATACCTAATTTGTTGATCGCATGACACGTGGGTCCACAAAACACATGTGACCTTGATATGCTGATACTTGATAGGTGGGGGTGGGCTCCTCTAATAGTACTTGGCATGTGTAACCTACCTCACACATGCCAATGGGCCAGTATGTGTATCATTTTTAGGTCCTATAGATAAAGTGCCAGGCTTAATGTTTCAAAAAACTAGGCCCGCCCCAAAACTAAGACCAGCCCATTATTTCTCTTAATGGACTGGACTTGGGCCTAAGATGTAGTGCTTGTAATAGGCCAGGCTGGGCTTGGGTCTGGCTAATTGTATCTCGGACCGGGCTCGGGCAGGGTACAATATAGCCCCAACACGGCATGGTATGGTATTAAAATTTAAGTCTGATGTGACACGGCACTCATTTTGGAATATCCGGGTAATGTGGCTCAAAAATCATGTGATTGAACTCAAAACACTTAACAAGTAATATCAGCGATATTATAATGGCATCACGGTTAGATTGTGTGACCCTTTGTTAGCAATCATCCGTTTAATTCGCTAATTTTACGTTTTTCTGAAGAAAAGTTTTATTCGTCCGAATATTTGAATAATTCAAAAAAAATTCAGATTTTTTCAAGCTCAAACGAATTGAACGGTCCAAAACAACGAAGAACCAGGTCCGTCGTTTCTTCCCAGAAAAACAACGTTCAAGTTGTGTTGTTTTTCTCTATCCCTCAGTCACTCTACTATTTGGGTAGATCTTAAGCGATCGCCCCTCCTAAATACAATGAAGGCCGTTAAAAACGTGTTTATTGATTGACTCAACCTCAAGTAGTATATTGACTCCCTTTCAACATGTACCAAATTTTTGGTAATTATATTACATTGGACTATGGTAGCTATTTTATTAAATATATTGACTCTCTTTCAAAATGTACCTAATTTTTGGTTTATGAATTTTTAAAGAGAAATGTATAACACACGTATAAACTGTATGCCGCATATTTGCCATTTAGGGCCTGTTTGGTAACGCTCCGCGGCGGGCAAATAAAATATTTGGCCGAGCAAATATTCGCCCGGCTGCGTTTGGCAGCCACTCGCCCTTGGCGAATATTTAGCCAGGCCCTCATATTTGCCCTCCGCGGCGGGAAAACATTTGATCACCACCCCCCCCCCCCCCCCCCCCCTATGAAAATATTTTCACGCCGATTATGCCTTGGTGAGAAAATTTTATTTTCTCGCCGGAAAATCACTATTTTCAATAAAAATTAATTTTTTAATATATAAGAAAGATAAAAATAATTTTTTTTTTATTCTTTGACATAATATGTAGTTCCCGCACTCGCCCAGCCTATTTTTGACTTACTTTGATATGTGGGACCCACTCAAATTGAAAGAAAATGAAGTAAGCTGAAGTGAGCTAGCTCATACACGTACCAAACATTGTTAAATATTGCTATGAGCAAATATTTAGCCAAGATAATATTCGCCTGGCTAAATATTCGTCGTCGGAACTCTTTTTCTCACGTACCAAACAGGCCCTTAGTGAATTTTTGACCGAATTTTTGAAACCCCAAATCGAATAAAACTCAAATTTTTTCCGTATCGACTTTTTACCGTATTCCGATTGAGTAACAAGGGGCGTGACCATTATAACGGCTGTTATAATGAATCAAATAACAGGCAAAATTTATTTGTTTTTTAATTCCTTTTTCAGCTAAATGGTAAGCGTGAAAGAAATCAAAGGGTATATTTAGGGTATTTTAGTAAGACCCCCCTAAAATTTGAAAGTAATTAGTAATAACCCCTTATACTTTCAAGCTTTCGGATTACCCCTTGACCTAGTTTAACAATGGTTGACTTAACTTAGGGTATTTTAGTAAGACCCTCCTTAAAATTTCAAAGTAATTAATAATAACCCCTTATACTTTCAAGCTTTAGGATTACCCCCTTGACCTAGTTTAACAATGGTTGACTTAAGTTAAAACAGATGCATGTCACGTTTTAACATTAGTCAAATGATGGTTGACAATTGAGCATTGCTCATGGAATACTATCCTATCAAATCATGTGGGTCCCACCTTCACGATTTGATAGGAAGACATGGTTCTTTGTGTTGCAACTTGGTCTCTTGCTTTGTGCTGCCTCTGTGCTTGGTTAGTTAAGTTGATTTGCACCGGAAGGAACTCTGCACCATGGTTTAAAAAACGGCCTTTATAACGGATTTGGACCTCCCCCGTTACGTTATGTACTGTTTTAACACTCGGAAAATAATGGCCGTTATTTTCTGAAAAAAAAAGTGTTGAAATAAATTCCGTTATTTTCATTTTTTCTGTCAAAATTTGAGATTCAAATTTTGAATTTTAGTGCCGTTTTTTTTTCCGTTATATTCTCGTTTTTACCCCAGTGCGTTACAGTCCCTTAATAAGGGAAAAAAGGGTAACGTTTCTAGTCCGTTATACTGGGAGTAGCATTTACCTCGGATAGCAATATGCAACAAGCTTTCGGAAAAATGAGGATTAAAACCATCAAGTCCAGTAGCTTGGTGTATGTATTTAGACTAAAATATAAAATTAGGCCATTATGCAACTTCTAACCCTCTCAAAAATGCACTTAAATTTCATCTCCCAATCTTGCGAGTCTTTGACACACCTATGTGGAGCCCACACAGGGATGAGTCCATGGCTGATTTTCAGTGAAAATAATCTCCATGATGATAAATTTGATTACAAAAAACAAAAAAAAAATATCTCCATGATGATGATCCCCATGATGAGGAGATTTTCCTCACCAAAAATCAGAGATTATCCTCATTTGCGTGTGGCCCTCACAAAGGCGTGTCATTTTGGACGTGTCAAAAAACCTGACTATATATATATATTAAAAATTAAATGAAATTAAAGAAAATATTAAATTAAATGAAAGAAAAATCTTGATTGGGCAACTAGAGTAAACAATAAACATCGGAGCTAATCTATGGAGTATTGCTCATTTATTAACAATGAAATGGACGGCTTTGAAGTGAAGTGACATTTGTCACTAAAAGAGTTTTGTTCTCTTAGTCATTTATGTTCCACTTGTGCCGATGCCCAGCACATTCTTTTCTTCTTTCCTCCAAGTGCATCTGCCATCTCTGTCCACGTCACAAGAGGCGAGTGACTTCAGCTTCGGACAAGCACGGAACTTCAATAGTCTTAAGGATGGCATTGCCCTCTGTATTGTCGTCCACTCCTCCTCCAATTCTAAGCCCATCAAGTCTAAAGCCTCCAATTCCCAAACTTTATTCTCCCCACTCTTTCCAAAGAACACTGGACTCAAGCGGGTAACGTTTCCTCCCCAAATACGAAGCAATCGTAAATGGGGAAGAGAAGTCGGATTGAGCCAAGCAGGTGTCATTTCTCCTGGATAGTCCAAGAGAAATAGCTCCCGAAGATGCTGAATAGGAGGAAGCTCACAATTCACTTTCCTTATGATTTTCTCTTGCTCAATGACACATTCAAACCGTAGTGATAAGATCTCTAATTTTTTGAGGTCTGACAACACGTCCAGTTCCCTTTCTTCGAATTGATCCTCTGATTTTATATATATTTCAAGCCTTCTAAGTTGGGTCAACTTCTTCAGTTCCGTCAAGCGAGCCGCATCCTTGGCTCCTGAATTCGCAGTCACAAATGGGATCAGCTCTTGAAGTTGAGAAAGGTTTCCAATCTCCATGGGCATGCATTCTAGAGATTCACAACCCAATGTATACAAGATGGTTAGTTTCTCCAAAGATGTTACCTGTAATGGTAACCTTTTCAATTTAGGACATTCCTTTAAATATAAAACCTTAAGGTTTTGAAGGCTTCCGATAGAATCTGGGAGTCTCTCCAACATCTGAGAGTTCTTTATCATAAGACAAATAAGATGTGGTAGTGATCCTATACCACCCAACCAATCCAAGCCATGGACTTCAACTTCATCCATATTTGTGAATGAAATATTCAAGACCCTCAACCATTTTAATTGGCATAATTTCAGTCCCACATTTAAAGCAAACTCTTTGCTCTCTGCTACCTTCGTTCCTATAACTGTCCGCAAATTAGTTTTACTGGAGAGATCCATACCTGTACTCCTCAGTATAACTACACGCCGTGATTGGCTACCACTGTCATCCATGCTCATAAAACTTTCTTCTTCTGCAATCTTTATAATCATGTCGCGTACCATATCATGGACTTTACACGCATCATATTTTTTTTCCCAATCATCTTTTTCTACCCCTAATAATAAACAACGACTAACTAATTCATTCAAATATTCTTTTCCAATCTCATATGCAATCCTTTCACCCTTGCCTCGAACAAAGCCCTCACCAATCCACCAACGAATCATTTCATGCCCATATATTTCAGAATCTTCAGGGAACACACTGAAACACAAAATACAAGGTTTCAGATGTGGAGGAAGATCTTCGTAGCTTAATTGTAGTGTAGAGATGAGTGCCTTATCCTTCTTCTTGAATTCCAACTCTTCCTTTAGATTCTCAAATACTTGTCTCCACGTGTGGACAAAACGATCTTTCCCGTGCATCATTCCACCAACAACCTTGATCGCCAAAGGGAGACCTCCACATTTAGTAAGTATCTCCTTACCGATGCCCTCAATTTCTGGATTTGGACATTGTCCTCCTTCCTTTGCAAATGCAATTTTGGCAAATAATGACCAACTGTCCTCATCAGAAAGAATTTTGGGATGATGTATGTGCGTTTCAGTGGCCCCCATTGATTGAGCCACTTCCTTGTTCCTAGTTGTAACAATCACACAACTACCATCATTGTTTTGAGGTAAAGATGACTTCAAGCTCTCCCACCATGGATCTTCATCTATTTCCCAGACGTCATCCAAGATAACCAAGCACTTCTTCTCCCTCAACTGACCATGTAATTCCTCTAGAAGCCCATGTTCATCCTTTGGTAATGCTACTTCATTCACTTTCAATTTTATCAACATATTTCTAATTACATCTTTCAGTTCAAAGTTCTGGGAGATAGATCCAAACAAGATGTGATTAAAATGTGCCTTCACACTGTTATTGCCAATTATCTTCTGAGCAAGAGTGGTTTTGCCAATCCCTCCCATTCCAATGATTCCAATGACCGTCAAGGGCCCATGTGCTTTCAAGACCCACTTCTTAATCTTCTTTAGATCATCGTCTAGCCCCACTATGTCATCATCATTCAGTAGAACTGGGTGTGTTGTTGGCCGACTACTCTCGACATGTTCCTGCTTTGGGAGGCTACCCAAGTAAGTTCTCATCATGTCTCTCTGAGTCCTTATCTCTTGATTTATTTGCTGCAACCTCTTCCCCATTCGATAACGAACTTTCAAAAAAGATGGAGAGCAATAACGCATGTATTTGGATGCCCTTCTTCTTCTTTGTTGTTTCAAGAACAACTCACAATCTGCTATAATATCCTCTGCATCATATAGCAATTCTCTCAATTCTCTTGAAGCTGTCTTTAGAGTTTCCTTTTGGTCTTTCTTTCTCACCTTGTCTATGTCTTTGAGGTAGCTTTGCATGAAGGTAAGCTCTTGCTTTATTTTCTTGAATTGTTTATGGAAGTCAAGCAATTGTTGACCTTCATTTAGGAGAATTCCGACCAATTTTTCAATTAGAATACTGACAACTGCATCCATTCCTGTACAAGTTTTTCCACAGCACAATAATGTTCAATTAGAGTAAATTTGGAGAAAAAGTGAAGGTAACAACAAAAGACAACAATTTAGTGTTCATATTGAAACTTAGCCATTCATAAGGAGGACATCAAGGGTTATGTCATGCAGACTTTCCATACTAGTGTATTAATGGTGATCTTGAAAATGAAGTTCTAAACCAAAACTATGACAACAATTAGAAAAAATAATTGGCCACTTACAGTTTTGACTTTCAACTTTCAAAGTCATGGAAAATGAAAGAGTTGTTGCAAATAGAATGAAAAAAATTATGAGCAAAATCTAGTTCTCTTCTATACACGAGAGGGAAATTTTAATTGAACTTGATGTACATTTCAAGGGAGTTCTTCCACTCAAAGTTTCCTTCAATAGACTACCTCCACTAAAAACTAGATACCAGACATAATTAAAGTTAATGCACATTTCAACCGAACTACTTATTGAAAATTTGCATTTGGCTCAAAATAGGATGAAATTTTAAGATGACAAACATCATACGGAATGGAAAAACTACAAACATACATGACCGTAGGAATGTTAGACCCATCCCTTGGTCGATTTACACACCACAAATTAGCCCAATTGGTGATTTCTAGCCATTAGATTTGAGAATATATCATCATAGGCTTCATGAACACGTCGATGAATGAGTGCTCATCCCATGACAAAAAGTGGCTCAAATCCAATGGTTAAAAATCACCCATTAGGCTGATTTTTTGTGTGTAGGTCCTATTAATAGGGATGGATTAGATGTTCATATGGTCAGTGGGCCTGCTAGAGTGTTACGCTTGTCATATTCTTTGGAGACTAATTTTTCTTGGAACAAACAAGTGGGGCAATGACGAGGGTCCGTTCTATGATTGGATAGTATTTTAATGAAATCACTATATTGAATTTTGAAGGAATCCCTCCTTCGAGAAGAATCACTCTTTCGTTCTAGGTATCTCACCCATTCTTATTCTGAGTGCTAAGGATTCATTTTTTGTGGTTTTCTTAGATTTTATTTTCTTCATAGTTTTTCTATTTGATTTTATTTGCTTTGCTTTTAAAGAATAAAAAATTGTAAAATTTTAGAAAATAAAAAAGGATTGATGTTAAGTAGAATACTAAGTTTTTGTCTGATAAATATTGTTTGAATTTGACGGACAATAACTTGTAAAATTGTTCTTAAGAACCATGACTTAACATTACAAGTAAAATTTGATAATCATTGTATTATATCTCTTTATTAATTTTAAGACTAGTCAAATTTTACTAGTTTGCATTAGGTGAAAATTGATACAGTTTTATCTGATAACTCTTCACATGCACATTGATTTTCTATTTGAGTACAGATTCGATAGAGGTATGAGATCTTGTATTTTTTTTTTATTAGGTTTAAATCTCTACTGATTATAATTTTAAATTAGTAGTATTCCGACCACTCAGCTAATTTCTAAACTCTACTATAATCAACTGTTAACTTCCCAATTTGAGAGTATTTTACTTGGAAAAACTACCTCCAAAAATAGTGTGAAAAGTCATATGTATGGCCCTGCTAAAAGTATAATCTGATTCTATTTGCTGCAAGAAAGGGCTACATATTCTAGGAGCGTGAAAGCTATCAAATTTACAAGTGAAAAACAACTAATTTGTTAGAAAAAATTCGTATCCATTAACAAATACACTTGAATAAGAGTGTTATGTGAGAAACCTATAAGCTCTAATAAAGATTTTATGGTCGGATACAGGATACCTTTACATTCTGATTAATATAACAAATTTTTACTGAAATCAATCATGTACCACGAATAAAATCAGTTCACTCAAACACTTGAAGATATTACTTGTTGATATTTGAATCTGTATTTACTAGTGTTACGTGACATGCTCTAACTTTTTGAGAGTTAATACTAATGATAAATCAAAATTAAACTATGATGTTTTAGTTGATTTCTAGAATAACTCTATTATTAGCACCTATCAAGTTTAATGTATTTTGGATAAAAATTTATTATTTCTTATAAATAATTTATCTTGATGATCTATATTTTTTGAGCTTTAAATGATTATTATTTTATGAAAAGATGTGTTTGAAAAGCTTAGAAAATTCGTGCATTTAGAAAAATAAAAAATAAAATTTTGAAAAAAATAATTTAGTGAAAATTTTTTTAAGGGTTGTGGTTATACTCTACTTTATATTTTTCTTTATTTGTACCAGAGTATAAACCAGTTGATTGTATGACTTGATGATGTAGTTCTTCTTGTTATATATCATGTTTTATTGCACTTATACTTGATGGCATGCTATTTATCTGCTTTATTTTTATACCTTTGTCATTTTGTGACAAAAAGGGGGAGAGAAAAATCAAAATACATAAACAAGTAGATGCATGAAATAGGGGAGAAAAATTATGTTTATTTTTTTAATTTCTCTACCTTGTCTATATTCTGATGTACAAATTTAACTCACAGCATATTTTTAATTATCTATCTTTGCTGATAATATTGCACGTTGTATATATTATTGGTGGATGTGTAGGAAATAGATCATTGCAAATATCTAGTATTTGTTTGTTATCTCCGAGAAGTTGTGAGATAGTGAATCATGCAAAGGGTTGGGTTGTAATTTTTTTTGTTTACTCTTTATATGACTAATGTTTTTGTTAGGGAATTGTCAAAGGGGGAGATTATAAAGAATAATTTCTTATTCTAGTTTTGACAAAGATTCTGTGTGACATAAACATTCCTATAACCGTTCTTACAAGCACTAGTGTAGCTTCGAAGTTGTCGTGGTACGCATTCTTCGTCGACTACATGAATACTAAAAGATGAAGATCTCAAGAATCAGACGGTTGACGATATGAGTAATATGAGTAACTACTTCTTGCCTGTTAAAGATTGTGTACACTCGCATAGGTAGGTAAAAGACTTAGTGACTATAGAAATAGGTTATTAAAATCTAATAAATGGTTGAACTAAGTCAAATGACTAAACTCTAGTTATTTCGTGCAAAGAGAAGTAAATATATTGACTAAGGGAAGTCCAATCGATTAGACTGTGAGTACCAATCGATTGGACCCTTAGTACAATCGATTGTTTTTACAAACAAAAAACCCATCCGTACAGTATAATCGATTGGACCAAGTGCACAATCGATTGGACTTTGCAGACTTGTTCAATTTCAGATCTAGATTTTGTAGTTCCTTATCCCCACGCCTTACACGACATAGTGGTTCAATATTTCTATAAATAGTGCACTCTTGAGCTATAAAAAAAATACAACAAGAAATAAAAGAGTAAGTTTCTATTTATAGAATAGTCCTTATTTAGAAGAGAAAAGCCCCAGCTTCTATTATTTATCTTGTGAGGTTTTCTCTTTCATAGATTAAAGCTTAGAGCTTAATCCGACTCTGCCTAGGTTTTCTAGTTAATATCTTAACCTAGCATCCAGAGTAGTACCAGTGTGACTCAACACTCTTGAATAACTGTGGGGTTCAAGGTGTACTAAATCATTTACCTTCAGTAGAGACTGTCATGTGAGAAATAAGATCGGGGTGTACTAATCGAAGGTTAGTTCAGGGAGTACCAAATGGAACAAGTGGCAAAAGGCTTCATCATTGGGAGGGCGAGCGTGGATTCGTAGTGTAGAGCCAAAGGACGTGGACACGCCGGTCGTGGGCCTTGGCTAAAGTTGAAAGCTGCATTTTTTAACGATATTGTATAGGTAACTTTTGTAACTCAGAACTTTCTAGTTAGTGATACTTTCCGTATGGACGTGGTCCCATGGTTTTTCTTTTGGCTAAGGTTTCCACGTAAAAACTCTTTGTCTTGTGAATTGTTTGATTGTTGTTCCGTTAATTGCTTTGATTAAATCAAAAGATAAAAAGATAATAAACTACGGAGGTATATTTGATTTGAGTCGGTTGAGGTAATCTCTTTATCAATCAACTGAGGCATGTGAGTTTATCACCTTACCTAAACCAGTAAAATTGTGTTAGGTTAGATTAATTTTTAAATACCTAATCACCCCCCCCCCCCTTCTAGGTATTCTTGAGTAAAAGAGAACGGACATGTTATTTTCACTTATATATAAGATGAATAACTCTTTTTCTATTAGTATTTTGTAATTTTTTCTTATTACATATTGGTTCTTTTCATATGTATCATTATTAATAAGGAGTTATAGAATGATAATATTTTTTTCTGGCTCAAGTGGATTTTTGTAAAACTCGTTAAACATTCATTTAAATATAAATACTATTTTTGATATCCTAAATAGGGTATTGAAAAAAAAAACTATTGGGATTTCGGGGAGTATTGCCAATTCTGGTTTAGGAATAATAGTCACCCGTCTTTCTTTTTCTAATTATTACCTAAAGAGTAACAGCAATGTTAGTGTACTTGACATTTTTACTAATACCCTAAAGAGTAATAGTAATGTATGTGTACTTTTATTCATTTATACTTAGAATTCGGAAGAATCTGAAATGCTCCCGCTCTGCATGTAGGTGAGGTAGGATAGAGAGGAGGGTTGCCTAGATAGATGTTCTCTATAGGTATGCTATAAGTAGCTAACATAATGTAATGCCTCCTTCTAGTGGCAGTCAGTCAAGCTGGAACTTGGCTCCGAGAGGGGGAGGCACACAGGTTTGTGTCTTTTGATTCTATTGGGTGGCGTGGTGGGGAGGCATGGTGGTAGCCCAGCCCGCACCACACGTTCTCTGATTGAAATGACACTTTTTTTCCGCTTCGGGAATTCCAGCAGACGTGATACTAGTTCAGCAAATGGACTCAACATTTCACTTACGAAAACGGAAAATGTGTTCCGGGATATTGGAAAAATCCTTTCAGGTACAAAAATGAAGGAGCACTGCTGCAATTCCGCGACATCGGAAATGGATCATGGGGTGAGGAAAAGAAAGAAAAGGTATGCAAGGTGAGGTTCTATCTGTGAAATGAGTTCAAAGGAATTAATTAAGACACGTTTCTTTAGCACAGGCCACAGAGTGAAGTTGGAAGGTTCAATGAGCTATGCGAAGGGAAGATCTTGGGCACTATTGTTGTCTATATACAAGTAGCGTAGGCGAAGCTGTGGTGACGCGTGGGTAGGCAGCGAGCGGAGCTTGAACAGAAAGCAGCAAGCAACGGCTTTGAGACTTGAACTCAAAATCTCTACAAGGTATCAAAGATATAGGTTCCTCAACTCCCCTTCCTCCAAGCTGGTTAAAGCTTCAAGGTTTTCTCTTCCTAAGGCTTCAATGTCCTCTTTGCTCCCCCATCTTCTTAGGTAATCATCTCTCCCCTCTTTTAATTTCATTTTTTTTCTTTTGATTTTGTCCAATTATTTTTTTTCCTTTCAATAGCCACTCATGCATGCTCTATCTTTGTCTTCTCTTTCTATCCTTAATATTTCAACTCTCGCATCCATTAGGCCCATTGAGAATAGTTATTTACGAAAATGATATTGCTAGGCACATTTTTATAAGGTTCTTTTTATTTACCTCCCTATTTAATTTGACAAAATAAATCTATATCTCCTTGCATTCTAAAAATTTACACTTTCTTTCAATAACCATTGAGTTTAAGTTTAACAAATATAACCAAATTGCTCCTCTATATGAGATGAAGTGTTTAAAATAAACAAACATTAGGGGTAATTTCATCATTCCAAGTTAAACTTGGTTCAAGTTAATAATGAAATGAGGCAAAGTATCAATTTTCTAATGTAGGGGAAGGGACATATCTAATTTTCTAAATTAATGCCGTAAGTTAAAAAAATTAAATTAAATTTTTAAGTGTATAATGAAAATGTCCTTTGTTTATTGGCTGTAGGCTGAATGTCTAAACTGTTTTCAAGTCACTGCTATTGAAAACCTTGGGTTTAATGCTACACAGCTATATTATTTATATTAGATCATATCTACTATCAAATATTAACAAGACTTGGGTGCATACAAAAAAATAAATAAAGAATAAAGAAAAGAAAGAACAACGCCTGCAAAATTCACCTTTTAAATATTGCATGCTTACATTAAATAAGGTTTTCTTGTAACATCCTTTGATAAATCTTCAATATTAGTGAAATCCCTTGGGTTTAATTCTTTTGGTCTTCACTGGAAATTCTTCTCCCAATCGATCTAGATACCTAGAAAGGGGTAGATATATATTTAAAAATATCTATGTAATTAAGCGCCCTATAAATATTACTAGTCTGGGTAGGTGTAATCTAATCACATGTTAAGGAAATCCTAAATATTTTTTATTGATTTAATAGATGATTATATCAACCAATTCAGATCTAATATATCTCTGGGTCATTTGATCTAATCTAAGTAATAATGCGTAAATAAATTAATAAATCAACCACAACACATGCGAGTTTTTATGTGGAAACATTTCTCAAGAAAAAACCACGGGACCACGTCCAACTATTCAAGTGTCACTAAAAAAAGTTAACGAGTACAGAAGTTTACTCACGCAACACTGTTACTCAAAACATACAACCCAAGTTCATTACATTGCCCCCTTGACTATTTTTGAAATTCATTGACCGAGTCAAAAACACTAAACCCATCACCCAAGAATTATAGATTGTTTTTATTATATGTGAACTCCATGTTTGTGATTGTCAAGATTCCATGACACTTGTACTTTTTAGCATGAGAACATCACTTCTAGAAGTTGAGTAGAAGACTCCATGAAGCTTCATCAATGAAACACCAAAGAAATCTACCATACTACAATGAAGATCAACATGCTGAATCCAAGTTACTACATCATGAAGAGCAACCACCTTATGACATTTATCAGGAATCAACAAGTAATCAAGGTAAAGTTGTATCCCGTAGTGGTGTCTTAGGTGTGCCCTTGGGTCTACTTGTTTGGGGGCTCGGTCGACCCAAGCAATTTGCGGTCGACCAAGTATATTCACCCTGGTTGACTTTTAGGCCATAGGAGTTCGGTCAATCCCTCTTATGTACCTTTCTAGTTTTACTGACACACTGTAGGCAATCGGTTGATCCAAGAATATTGTGGTCGACCCTAACTGCACTACGGTCTAGTGTACAGTCAGTGCACAAAGCGCGATCGACCGAAAAACCCTTGGTTGCCCCCGCTTTGGACCTCGATCGATCGAGGTACTTGCGGTCGACCCCGCACTTTCTTGTTTTGGCTTTTCTGTCCGTTGCGCCTTGGCCCTATTTAAACCTGATTTTTCCACTTTGGGCATTACGGCTTTCGAAGCATACGATTCTTATTGCGACTGGCCAAACCTTGCTCTTAGTTTGTCTAAGCGGTTTTTGTTGGAACCCTAATCTATGCCTGTGGCTATCCTGATCAACCCCTTGGTGATTTGGAGGTTGGTGTATTTGGAGCTCTTCTCGGTGTTCGCATCTACGATCATCACACAGGGATTTGCTCGTTTCTCTTTCGGTCTGCACCTTATTGGTTGCCTTGTCCAAGGCTTCGTGACCTCTTGTCTTCTTGGGAGGTAAGCTCTTAGATTTTAAATATTTATTATAAACCATTCTAGAGCTCTACTCCTCCGTGGGAGAAATCCTGTGTGACTTTTAATTCAACTCTGCTTGACCTAGATCAGAACTAAGTGTAACCCTGCTTGACCTAGAGCGTAAGGCGTGACTTTGCTGGGCCTAGAGCGTAACTAGGTGTGACCTTGCTTAACCTAGAGCGTAACTAGGCATTGAGAGAAGTGATTCTCTGGATTTAGGTTAGAGGAGCTTTGACCGTTCTTATTCAATTGTAAAAGTTGTATTGCGTGATTGAATAATGGATTGTGCTCTCATTGAAGAACATGACAGTTGATGTAGGTGTGTGAATACCGAACCACTATAAATCTTGTGTTGTGGTGTGCTACTTGTCTCTATTTGTTTTGTATATTCATCTTATCTGTGAATGTATGTGATTGTGAGTTTTACAAAGGATAAAACAAATTGGACATAAATTAACTTCCACATATTTTTAAGAACTCATAATTGTCCTATTCACCCCTCTCTAGGACGTTCATATTAATAATAAGGGAATTTCAGTATGGTCATTTCAACTTTAGGGTGACAGTGTTAATGTTTCTGACTTGGTCAATAACTGACATGAAACAGCCAAGGGCACAAGACCAAAACAATAGAAACAAGGGAGATTGCATCAAACACAATAGATTTATCAAGGGGGTGTTAAAAAAAAGAATTAAATCCCTTAAAAATATAAACAAATGGATAAGAAATCATGATCACTTACAAGACTTTTGCTAGCTTATATCTTCTCACTTTTGGTATTAGCTACCTACACCAACCGAACTCAATAATTACTAAAATATAAGTAAAGCAACATATGAAATTAATCCGTTTTATGTTTGGTATATAGCACATTAAGGTGTAGTGCATGTGCATGTAGTAGCCAAGAAGAGCAATCATTTATTGAGGAAATCTAAGTTTTGGATAGTACGATAATTCCTAGATATCCTCCCTAATGCCACTTGGCACATTCTTTCGGGCCTACTGACCCCATGAATGTTTTGCCCATGGTTTTAAAAACGGCCGTTTAAACGGTAACGTCCCAAGCCCGTTTCTGTTAAAACCGTTTAAACGCGTTTTATCATTCTTGAAAATAATGGCCATTTTTTTGTTTTAACGGCCGTTAAAATCGTTTAAACAGCCGTTTAATTTTGAAATTTTTTGTGAAAAAAACGGCCGTTAAAACCGTTTAATTCCTTTAAAATCCGTTTAATTTCCGTTAAATTTCATTTTTTTTTAATTTTCAAATTTCAAAATTTGAATTTCAGCGCCACTTTTTCCGTTTTTTTCCGTTAAAATCGTTAAAACCGTTAAAATCCGTTTAATTCCATTTTTTCCCATTTTTTTTCATTTTTGCCCCTGACTGTTTCAATCCGTTTTAACGGTAACGCCCCCAGTCTGTTTAACCGTTAAAACGGCCTCCTTTAAACCTTGGTTTTGCCCACTCCTTGGTTGACCCACATATAAAAAAATCATACTGATTGGTGATTTATGGCCATTTGAGCTTTTTTAGTCATGGGCCTGGAACTCGTCAATAGGCTTCTTTACGAAGTCCATGAAGAAAAAAAAGATCAAATCCAACAGTTAGAAATCACCAATCGGGATGATTTTTGGTATGTGGGTCTGCCAAGAAGTAGCTAAATATTTGTGGGATCATGAGCCCGAAAGAGTGTTCCACGTGGCATGTTGGGGAGGCGTCCTATGAAAGAACGCACATGAAACGGTCGACCTAAAGAATCCAGACTCAGTTTTGGAGGGGAAATAGAGATAACATAAATATAATACAATTTTTTTTCTTTTTACGCTTAAACATAAATACATATTTGGTTACTAGTATTTATCATCCCGTACATGACTACACAGCCCGTCATATTATTAAAAAAAAAAAAAAAAAGGGAAATAGAAATCCTCAAGGAAACCTAGAGATCCCAAACTAGATCACCCCGACCCAAATCTGTGGTGGTGCACGGTAGGGGTTCAAGTCTGATTTTATTGAAAAAACGACAAATAAAGAAATAAAAAAAGGAGAACATTCAAGCCCGGATCTGTTCGGGCATGGATTGAATGATCATGACTCTGCCATGCCATGCAATGCAAGCCCAGATCTGTTCGGGCATCGATTGAATGATCGTGACCGTTGCATGCCATGCAATGCAATGCAAGCCCAGATCTGATGGGCTGTTTGTATACAGAATCAAATGCCGAAAAACAAGCAAATAGCTAGATAACAAGTAAATAAATTCAATTCAAGAAATAAAAATCCTTCTCGATCATCATACCTTCCAAATGAGCAAGCTGCTACAGCTACTTCACCAGGGAGAACAAAAGGAGCAAGCTGCTAGCTACTTTTAATTTGCAGCATATTCAACCAAAACAAATGGGGAAGATATCTATGATACCGACTTCTGTATCAAAATTTTGATGCGGAAGCCCCTCAATTTACCACGTAGTAGACTTTTTAGGGGCCACTGGCCCCACGAATGTTTGGTCCACACCTTGGTGGACCCACATAGCAAAAATCAGTGTGATTAGTGATTCGTAGACATTGGATTTGATCACTGTTTCATCATGGGCTTGGAACCAACATATAGGCTGGTTCATAAAGCCCATGATGAAAAGTGCTCAAACTCTACGGCTAGAAATCACCAATCACGCTGATTTTTGGTGTGTACGTTCATCATAGTGTGGACCAAATATTCAGGGGGAAAGTGGGCCCAAACGAGTCTACTAAGCTGTAATTTGAGAGACTTCTGCATCAAAATTTTGATACAGAACTCTGCATCAAAGAACAGTCGGGGCAGTCTCAGACTTTGACCAATTGACAACAAGGCTAAACTAAAGGGAATCCAAAAAAGTATGGTGAATTCGAGAAAAGATTCGCTGGTCCCTGGGACCTTCAAACTTTGAAGGTTCCCTTCCCAAAATGTCTGACACGTACATCAAGGCCTAAGCTCAACCACGTTAACCCTTAGTTAGTTGGTAAAGGGTAGTTAACAAAGGGTACGTGTCAGACATTTTGGGAGGGGACCTTTAAAGTTTGAAGGTCCCGGGGACCAGCGAATTTTTCTCGAGGAACCCACCATACAACTCACGCCCGACGAACTTGCATTTGTTGGTTCCAAAAAGTTGGTCCGCTGACTTTCTAATAAGAGAATATTTAAATTTAAATTTGACAGTATCACAGCCGAAAGTACCAGCCACGTGGCTCACTCTTAGTTGATGTTGACCGTATGAATGTTTGGCCAATCACTAGTTGGACCCAAGGTTTAAAGGAGGCCATTTTAACGGTTAAACAGACTGGGGGCGTTACCGTTTAAACCATTTAAACGGCCGTTAAAACTGATTGAAATGGACAGGGGCAAAAATGGAAAAAAAATAGAATTAAACGGATTTTAACTGTTTTAACGGAAAAAATGGCGCTGAAATTCAAATTTTGAAATTTGAAAATTAAAAAAAAAAAAATGGAATTTAACAGATTTTAACAAAAATTAAACAGATTTTAACGGAATTAAACGGATTTAACGGTCGTTTTTTTCACAAAATTTTTCAGAATTAAACGGCTGTTTAACGATTTTAACGGCCGTTAAAACAAAAAAAAAATGGCCGTTTTTTTCAAAACCTTTAAAACGTGTTTAAACGGTTTTAACGGAAACGGGCTTGGGGCGTTACCATTTAAACGGCCGTTAAAACCATTTAAACGGCCGTTGTTAAAACCCTGGTTGGACCTACAAACCCAAAAATGAACATGATCAGTGATTTCTAAGCGATGGATTGAAGTTATTTTCGTGGGTTGATTTTAACCGTAGAAATTTAAGCATTGTCCAGCGTTATTTGGGGGCAAAGATCCAAAGGTTGTAAATCTCTAATCAGTCTGATTTTTGTTTGCAGGTCCACTTAGTGATTGGCCAAACATCCATACGGTCAGCACCCTCTAAGCATGTTCCCCATGGCTCATAATTAATGTGGGATCAATTGCGCAAATTTAGCCTTTCCTTTTGCAAAAGTAAAAAATGATACTTTTACGACGACGGTCCAATATAATGGCGACACTTGATCACATTTTTTAGCAACTCGACTGGAATCTTCCGGATTACAACCAAAGATGCTGAAAAAATTACTTACAGGACCAAAAATTATGGGACAGGCAAGCACTCTTAGAGATTGCTGATAGCAAAGGGAGATCCACCATCAATATGGTTTGATCTTTGCTTGAATTGGTTGGTTCGTGGTGAGGGACCTCATCATGAGCCATTTCATCCAGGCAGAATGGGAATATAAACTTTGGGATGACCGAAGAACCGAAAGAGATGCTGGTATAATATGGGGTCTCTCCCTCCAGCGGGATCAGAAAAGGTTGTATTAAAGTTTCGATCGGTTAATAACATGGTAATTGCCCCTGCTAGTACCGGAAGTGATAATAAAAGTGGGAATGTTGTCACTAGAATGGACCACACAAATAGGGGTGATCTATGCATGGTCCATTTCCTCTTGCTGTGGTGACTGTCCCTTTCCTAAGGTTGTGACTTTCTTTCTTGTCGCCAGCCTTTGATGCTTTTGCCCCAAATATTAGAAGATGCTTGTCTGGTTAGCTTATCCGTTCCTCTATTACATTCTCTATAGTAGTGACAGAAATGGTGTGGAGTTTTGGTGAGTTTTCCCACCCCAATTGATTGGATGACGGATGGGGTATTTCAGAAATTTTTAATTTTGGGTTTTCTCCATTCAGAAAATCCTAGTTCGTGTTGAGGGGTATTTATATGCCTAGTTTCTCCTTGTATGTGTGTGAAAGAGATGAAAATAGTGCTTGTGAGAGGTTATACAAGAGATTGAGAGAGAACAATCTTGTACTTTGGTTATTCATAATGAAAATCTGATCATCATTTCTCGTTGATGTAGGTTTCAACCGAACCACGTATATCGCTTGTGTTCTTTGTTTTCTTCGTTTGATTTCTCTGTTTGTAGCATGTGTTTATTGGTTGTTATTGTTTGTTATTCGAGTAATCGTTTGGGGTTTTCCGCAACAAACTGGTATCAAAGATCAAAGATTCGAAAGGGATGGCGCCTAAACTTACGAAGGTGTCGAACACTGAGTTCAAGGTGGAGAAATTTGATGGAAGTGATAATTTGGGATTATGGTAAGTCCAAGTTAGGGACATCTTAATCGAGTAGGGTCTACATAGAACATTAAAAGGTCAGAAGGGTAAGCTTGATGACATGTCGGATGAAGATTGACCGAAAAGCATATAGTACAATTCGATTGCGCTTGGAGAAACAGATCACGTACAATGCTATGAACGAGAAATCTGCGACGACACTTTTGTCAAAGCTCGAAAGCCTCTACATGACGAAATCTCTCACCAGTAGATTGTACCTTAAGAAGTATCTCTATGCATTAAGTATGAAAGAAGGTACGACTATGAACCAACATATAAATAATTTTAATAGAATTTTGTCAAATTTATTAACATAGATTTTAAGTTGGAAGATGAAAATAAAGTCCTAATTCTTTTGAGTTCTCTCCCTAACTTGTTTGAGAAACTTGTTACAATATTGCTATATAAGAAGGATATCATTGAATTGGTTGATGTTACAGTAGCTCTTCTTTTCGAAGAATATAAAAAGAACACACATGGTAATAGTTCTCAAGCAGAAGGCCTGGTTGTTAAGAAGAGATTAATTAGAAGATAAAAAGTCTAGAAAAGTAGGTCCATATCGAAATCTAAATTCAAGAATGAGGTTGAATGTTATTACTATCACAAGAAGCACTTTAAGAAGGATTGTCCTAAACTCAAAGCAAAAGAGGAGAAGAAAAATAAAATCTCTAATGTGGCAAGTGTTATTAAGGAAATTTCAGAAGATGAAGAAAATGCATTGTTAGTAACGATTGGGAACATCTTGTGAGTGATGATTGGATTCTTGACTCTGGTTATTCTTATCACATGTGTCCCAATAGAGATTTCTTCACCACGTACAGGATAGTAAATGGTGAAACAATTATGATGGATAATGATATGGCCTGCAAAATAGTGGAGATATGGACAATGAAGTTCAAGATGCATGATAGGATCATATAACCGTTGACTGATGTTAGATATGTTCCTAACTTGAAGAAGAACCTGCTATCCTTGAGTACCTTAGATTCCTATGACTACAAGATAGTGGCGCAAAGTAGAGTCCCAAAAGTGGTGAGAGGTGCTCTACTTGTGATGAAATGAATGAAGGTTGAAAATTTGTTTGCTCTTTCTAGTAGGACAGTCGTGTCTATATCAGATGATGATTCATCTACATACTTATGGCACATGCGTCTAGGCCACATGAGTGGAAGAAGACTTATAGAGTTAAGCAAGCAAGGTGTGCTTGGAGGTGTGAAGATGGTCAAACTAGACTTTTGTTAGCATTGTGTGTTCGAGAAATAATGCATGGTCAAGTTCAATACAGCAGTGCATCACATAAAAGGTAAAGGTTGACTCAAAAGGGGGATCTAGGTATTTTGTCTCATTTATAGATATGACTTTTCTATAAATGTATTGATGTATACCTTGAAGACCATAGATAGGGTGTTTAAAACCTTCAAATAGTGGAAAGCCATGGTTGAGACGCAGACAGTGAAAAATATCAAGTGCTTGATAATAGATAATGGAGGCAAGTATAAATATGAGCCATTATTGAAGTTTTACAATGATGAGGGGATACTTCAGCAATTTACAATGGCAAGCACCCCACAGTAGAATGGAGTCGCAAAAAAGATGAATCAAACTCTCATTGAGAAAGTTGGATGCTTGCTATCCAATGTTGGATTGGGTAGAGATTTTGGTCAATACTACATGTTTTCTAGTTAATAAATCACCGTTCTATAGCTATTGAGTTGAAAACTCCTGAACATTTATGGTTCGGTAAACTAGTTGATTATTCTTCAGTGTGTGTATTTTAATGTCCAGCTTATTTTTATGTTAAAGAGAGTAAATTGATGCAAAGACAAAGAAGAGTTTACTTTTGAGATATGGTCAAGGTGTTAATGGTTACAGACTTTGGTGCCCTGAATTACAAAAAATTATAGTCAGCAGAGATGTTACTTTTGATGTTTGTTATGCTAACACCTAGCAAGCAGAACACAGATCAACAGGATACTAATAGAGGTGATGGTGCTCAAGTGGAGCTAGAAGCTTCAGATTCCTCAGATGCAGATGAACGGATTTGATTTCAGTGGTTGATATGCTGGGCAGCAACACCAACAATAGCAGCAGTCTTTAGTAGATGGAAGGTCCAAAAGAATTACTAAAGCACCAATCAGATATGGTTTTGAAGACATGGTTGCATATACGTTGAATATTGAGGGCAATAAACCATTTACTTTCAAAGAAGCACTTTGAGACGATCAATGTAGACAATGGAAGATAGATATGACATATGAGATGGAGTTGGGAACTTGTGGAATTACCTAAGTGTAAGGAGGCAATTGGGTGCAAGTGGGTGTACAAACTAAAGATTGGTACTACAAAAACAAGTGGAGATAGATTCAAGGCACGGTTGGTAGTCAAGGGCTATGTGCAAAAGGAATATGTGGCTTACAACAAAGTGTAATCTTCGATTGTAAAATATACTTCGATCCGTGTATTGTTGGCCTTAGTGGCATCTTTTGACTTAGAGTTGGAGAAACTCGATGTCAATACGACATTCATTCATGGAGATTTAGAGGAAGATATCTATATGCATGCAACAACCTGAAGGGTACAATGTAGTTGAAAAAAATAGTCTCTAAGTTGAGGAAATCTTTGTATGGCCTTAAGCAATCGCCAAGCCAGTGGTACAAGAGATTTGATATGTTTATGATACAACAAGGGTATACCAAGAGTGACTAGGATAGTTATGTTTACTTCAACAAACATCCTGATGGGTCACTTGTGTTTTCATTGGTTTATGTTGATGATATGCTCATTACTATGAAAATCATGTCAGAGATCAACAAATTAAAGTTTCAGCTTAGTAGGGAGTTTGAGATGAAGTACTTAGGTCTAATCAAGAGAATTTTGGATATGGAGATTGAGAGAGAGAGAGAATGAGACAAAAGGGCATATTGTGATTGACACAACAGAAGTACCTTGAAAAGGTGTTTGAAAGATTTAAGATTAGGAACTACAAAGCAGTTAGTACTCCATTGGCTGCACACTTCAGACTATCAGCATTACAATCTCCTAATACATAAGAGGAGAAAGACTTATATGTTTAGAGTTCCTTATGCGAGTGCAGTTGGCAGTTTGATGTATGCTATAGTTTGCACTCGGCCAAACATTTTTCAATCAGTCTCTATGGTGAGCAAGTATAAGACTAATCTAAAGAAAGACCACTGGCGGGCAGTGAAGTAGTTATTGAGGTACTTGAAGGGTACAATAGATATAGGACTTGTTTTTCAGAGACATGAAGATTCTGAAGATCATGTTGTTGGGTATATTAATTTCGATTATGCAAGTGACTTGGATAAGCGTATGTCCAAAATGGAGTATGTGTTTACTATATATATGAACCTTAGTCCTGTGAGTTGGAGGTCTATGTTACAACTGACGATTGCTTTGTCTACTACTGATGCAGAGTACATGACTGCGACTGAGGCCGTAAATGAGGCTTTATGACTCTGAGGTTTAATTGATGACTTGGGGATTACCCAGGAGGGTGTAGATGTCCATTGTGACAGTCAATGTCATTCACTTGGCAAAAAACCAAGTTCATCATGCAAGGACCAAGCACATCAAGGGTCGTTTTCACTTCATTCAAAAATTATCAATGATGGTAAAACTTGTCTTTAGAAAATTAGTACCAATGATAATTCAGCTGACATGATGACAACGACTGTTCCAACGGTCAAGTTTGAGCATTGCTTGAACTTGATCAATATCCTGCATGTTTGAGCGCCTTACGGGGTGCATTGGAGATGGTGATCGGGTTGAGGATCTTCTAGTATAATGGTGGAGAATTGTAGAGCAATGGCCTGTCATGTTGCTTAAATTCTCACCAAGATGGAGATTTGTGGAGTTTTGGTAGGTTTTCTCACTCCAATCGATTAGGGCTCCATCGATCAATTGAAGCTTAAGTCCAATCGATTGGAGGACCCCAATCGATTGGGATCTCACCCTAATCGATTGATGACGGATGTGATATTTCAAAAATTTCTAATTTTGGGTTTTCTCCATTAAGCAATCCATAGTTCGTGTTCAGGGGTATTTATATGCTTGGTTTCTCTTTATATGTGTGTGATAGAGAGGAAGAGAGTACTTATGTGAGGTTGTTGTAAAGAATAAATGCATATTCTAGTTTGGCAAAGATTCCGTGTGACACAAAATATTATTGTAATCGTTCTTTCGAGCACTAGTGTAGCGTTGAATATGTCTTGGTACGCGTACTTTGCCGACTTCGTGAATACTAAAAGACAAAGACAGCAAGAATCAGACGGTTGATGACAAGAGTCATCTGAGTAACTGGCCATTTGTCAGTTTAAGATCGTGTGCGCTCACATAGGAAGGTAAGTGACTTAGTAACCATAAGAATATGTTTTAAATGAATAAAATATAATGGTCAAACTTAGTCAAATGACAGACCCGAGTTTAGTCAAGATTTTGACTATGGGGGTATGTCCAATCGATTGGACTTTCCAATCGATTGGATCTTCCTGATCAATCGATTGGAATCTACGGACAGAACTTAGTTCTGAGTCTGATCGATTGGATCTTCTTGATCAATCGATTGGACACTACGAAATAGAAACTTTAAAGAGTCTGATTGGTTGGACTTTTGGTACAATCGATTAGATTTACAAAGAAAAAAATCTATCCATACTAGCCCAATTGATTGGACCAAGAGTACAATCGATTGGACTGTGCGCAAATAGGTCTTTTTATATCAGAATTTCTAGGTTCCACAATCCCCACTCAGGGCTATAAATCTCTACAAATAGAACCCTTATCTAGACTTAAAAAAGATACATTAGAATGAGAAAAGTCCAAAGCTTCATTATTATCCCTTGAGAGCTTTTCTCTTATATTTGAGCATAGCTTAGTGCTTGATCCTTACTCAGCTTAGGCTTCTACTTAGAATATTAAACTTAGCAAGTCTAAGAGTATCAGTGCATCTCAATACTATTTGAGCGACTTGGGGTTCAGGGTATACTGAATCCTTCACCTTCAGTTGAGACTGGAGTGCTGAGAATTAAGATTAGGGTGTACTGATCGAATGTAGGTTTGGAGAGTATCAAACTGAACAAGCGAACAAGGCTTCTCGATTCAGAGGGCGTGCGTAGAATTGTAGCATTAATTCAGAGGACGTGGTCGCATCGGTAGTGGGTCTTGGCTAAGGTTGGAAGCTGCATTAGCAACGGTGCTGCGTATGTAACTTCTGTTTCATTTAACTTTTCAGTTAATAACACTTTCCGTCTAGACGTGGTCCAGTGGTTTTCTTTGGTTAAGGTTTCCACGTAAAAACTCTTTGTCTTGTGAATGTTTGATTGTTGTTCCTGTCACGCCCCGAATCCGGATACCCAGATAAAACCCGAAAATCCGTGGATCGACCCGTACCCGAACCCAGAGGTGATCCATGAATGTCCCCTAATGGTCCAATTAGGTCAATTAAACTACTAAGGTTTATTCGAAAACCCACTAAGAAAAAAAAAGTCTAGATGTAGAAAATAAATAATTAAAATAATTCAATCAATCAACTAAATGTAAAGAGAAAGATGCGAGAACATACTCTCAATCAAAGGACTACACGTCCGAGAAAATAAATAAGTAAGGTTTTAAAACAATCAAAATAAAGTCTTTTAAAGTGTGGGATAGACTTCCAAATCCTTGCTGATTTCCTCGAATGCACCGGAGTTTTTCGCCTCAAAATCATCTCACGTACCCGGCTCCTCAAATCTGAAAATGGTATCGATGCAGCACTGTGAGCCGAGGCCTAGTAATACAACAATGTGCATGGTATGATATCATACTATACAAGTTTCTTAACCAAGGTACGCATCTCAATCATATAATAAGGATGACATGAATATGAAGGTGAATGCAAGTTAGTACGGGATGCCAATGCAACTAGTACCCATAACCACATAGGGTCTCCATCTCCTTCCCGCACTGGGAGCGGTCTCATTGACCCATCTGCAGGATATAATAACATCTGGGGCCTTTCACCCTAGGGTACCGAACCCTGATTAATTGATAAAACCAATATAAACGTATATAATATACTTCAACCCCGTTCCCTTATACACCATTTATAAAAAATGACGTGATGATCTTGGTATGATAATAAGATGGTACTAGGGTTACATAGCATGTGCACACATGTATTTAACATTTAAATAAGAATATAAAATAAATACATGATTATCAAGAATAATAAAATGGTACGAACTAGGGTTAAACAACATGAATAACATGTAAACAATCACCAAAGATCACGATCAACATCGATTAACAATATAAGTGAAAATCGCAAGAGAATTCAACACATCATAGCCGAACCCTATGAGGGATCCATGACACAAGGTCGAACCCTAAAGAGGGATCCAAGACACTTGGCCGAATCCTATGAGAGATCTAAGACTCATGGGTGGGATCCCATACATACAAGTATAGGTCAAACCATCTAGGGTTTAGTCAAACAACAAGGGCTAAACCTTTTTATAGTCAATAATCATGATCGAACCACTAAGGGTTCCCAAAGTCATTAATCGTCCAAAATCCAAGAAATAGGTAATTCACTGAAAAGATAGTTTCTTGTAAAAATCATAACTAAATAAATATAAATTAGAAAAATACAAACTCAATGGATTTAAAAACTAGATTCACAGAGGTTTTTAGAAAAAAAATAAATAGAAAATATTCAGATTCAAAATATAAGTCGAAACCCTTAAAAAAGTGGACCGGACTAAATTTGGAATTCTAGGTTTTACAGAAAAGTCTCAGATATTTGAAAAATCATAACTTAATCAATACAAATCGAAAAAATACAAACTCAAAGGTTCTAGAAACTAGATTGATAGAGGTATCTAGAAAAATAATTAAAAAAATATTTTGATTAAAAATATAAATCAAAATTTCAAGTGAAGTGGACCGTATAAAATCTGGAATTCTGGGTTTTACAGAAAAGTCTAGCACGTTTGAAAAATCATAACTTAATCAATACAAATCAGAAAAATACAAACTCAAAGGTTCTAGAAACTAGATTGATAGATGTATTTATAAAAAATATTTAGAAAAATATTTAGATTAAAAATAGAGATCGAAATTCTAAGTGAAGTGGACAGTGTAAAATCTAAAATTCTGGGTTTTTTGGTAAAGTCCAACAACTTAGAAAAATCATAACATAATTAATACAAATCAGAAAAATACAAACTAAACGGTTTTGAAAATTATATTCATAGAGGTATTTGAAAAAAATAATTATAAAAAAATCATAAAAATACAAGAAAAATTATAAAGAACATTGTCATCCGTTATATGTACAAAATAGACTATGGCCAAACCCATCATGGTGGCCCAAAATAAAGATCAACCCAATAAGAATAAAGTAAATATTATTGAAATTAATTTATAATGAGTATCAACTATTACCTAATGAAAGAAAAATAAAATCTTAAAGAAAAACAAGTATAGGATGGATCAAAACACACTTACCTCAAGGTTTCTTGAACTTTAATGAAAATCAAAAGTTTATTCAAATTTGAAAGTCGTCGGATCGTCCTCCCCTCGGGGTATGTTCTTCCATTCAGAGTCTCCATCAATTCTCCCTTCTTGCTCGAGTGCGATCGGTGTCTGGATGAAGGTTTAATAGAGCTTTCTCTATTCTTCAATGGAGTTGGGTTTGTGAAAGCTTATAAAGCTTTAGGGTTTTCATAAATAGGTTTAGGGAAGGATTATGATTTTTATATCAGTGAAAATCGTAACTATCAAAGGGATGACTTTTTTAACCCTCAAAAACTCATATTTTACATTACTAATGGGTTAGAAATGGGCTCAAGGCCCATATATATCAACTAGGCTTTATTTAAAAATATTATTAAGCCCAAAAGACCTCTAGATTGGCCATACGGGCCCACCCAACAATTATAACACAAATAATTATTAATTAATTAAATTAAACTATATTACATAATTTAAAAGTTGATACATCAAACTATTGACACATGTCAAACACATAAATCACTTAACATAGTCTAAATACACAAAAGAGTTCAAAGCCTCGAAAAAGTTTCAAGATGACCTTGGAATGACCCGAAAAGTGGTTACACACTCCTATTAAATAAATAAAATATAATTAAATATTAATTTTTAAAATATAAGAATTACAAGAAAGTTCAAAAATTACGAAAATACTATTTTTGTCAAAATCTCCCGAAATCTCTCGCTATGGTTTTTATGTCTCATGAAATGTTCCAAATTTCACAAGTAAGTTGTAAGGATAAAATATGAATATTTTTGGTGTCTCAGGCCCACAAAATAAATTTTTTTTAAAGTTTTGTAATGTTAGCTGTTAAAAGAAAAAGTCCCCTGCAAGTTATGGTTCATTATTTTTAGCAAGAATTTAGCCATAAAGAGCAAGTTTCAAAAATAACAGGTTTTTCAAAGTTGTCAGAATTAAACCAAATTAAATACACATACTTATACATAATATTAAATAATAAAAACAATAATAGGAGTATGAAAAAGTTTAAGATTTTCATTCTTTGGTGAATTTACCATAATACCTTAGAATGAAAGTTCAAGGTATTACAGTTCCACTAATTGTATTGATTAAATCAAACGACAAAAAGATAATATACCACAGAGGTATATTCAATTTGAGTCGGTTGAAATAATCATTTTATCAATTAACTAAGACATACGAGTTTATTACCTTACCTTGACCAGTAAACTTGTGTTAGCTTAGATTAATTTTTAAATACTTAATCACCCCCCCCCCTCCTTCTAGGTATTCTTAAGTAAAAGAGAACAGACCAATTATTTTAGTTGTACGAGAGATTGAGAGAGAACAATATTGTATTTTGGTTATTCATAGTGAAGATCTAATTATCATCACCTGTGGATGTAGGTTTTGACCAAACCACATATATCGTTTGTGTTCTATGTTTTTTTCTCTTTCTCTATTGGTGGCCATTGTTTGCTATTCGAGTAATTGCTTGGGGTTTCACATGAGCTGAATGACAATTGAATCTCTAGTAAGAGCCACCATGGTCATCAAATAAGCTCCATATGCAAATGGATCCAAACTCACATTCAGCAGTGTTGGTGAATCTAAAAAATAGCCTACAATTTGAGATGTTCAAAATCTCGACTATGAGCTCATGATCTTATTTTCATTTTTAATAGCACTATTAACCATATGTTTTTCTATGAAGATTCTCCATCAAATGGTTAATGTTCATCCAAATAGTGTGAACTTTAGATTTTGCCTATCCAAAGGGCAAGCCTAGCATTTGAACTTATTTGGATTGGTCACTGTGTGCCACCTGTTAGAAAAATACCATAAAACTAGGTTGTATACATGAATAAAAGAACTCAATAAGACCTTACCCTTCTAATTAAGCAAAGGAGGGTAACATGGACTAAAGCCCAAAGGCTTTCACTTTTGCATCTCTCTAAAATTGCAAGACACTCAATCTTTAGTGATAGAGAAGGGTGAGAGCTTTTTGTACGCGATACTAATGAGCATTGAATAAAGCTTGGTTTGTTGGTTTAGTAATCCAAGCCTCTGTTGTTAACTCTTGCAATTGATTCAACTATTCTCAAACTATATTTGCTTTAACGTTACTTCCACTCCCCATATTTAACTACTTTGATTTATGATTGAACAATCAAATACTTCTTGGGATTCTACATTTATGGTTGAAGAATTAAACTTCTGAGATTATGACTAATTTTAATGTATGCATGTGTGAATTAAGTATACAAATGAGTACATAACCCATTTCAACTTCTTATGAAAACATATTAAAAGATATCGATATTATGAGTTTTACGACATAACTTACAACATAGCTTTAGTTACAATTAGGTGGTAGTGTTGCCTTCCCCATGTTCTATTCTCATGACATCAAGGTATGATTTTCCATAGAGTTCTCGAGCAAACAGTCCCTTTAAGTACTCCTCGACCCCAACTCTTCTAAACAATGCTGAGGTGTGTGGGCTAATCAGGCTTAGTGCAGGACCAATTTCTCCATCTGGTTTGGGGTTGTAGAATGTTGCAATTGAGAGCCTCTCCTTCGCTGAGTTAACTGTTGCCCGGTGTTCAATGCTACGGTAGATCCCATTAGTCATGATCTGCCAAAGCAAGAAATAGAACCAAGAAAGTGGATCAGTAGACCGAAATTCAATGGTGGAAAATGCACTCTTGAACTATTTAGTGCATGTCAACTCCATTGATAAAAAAATAAGGTTCTTATATAATTTATTTTTATTTTTTTTTATAAGTATAGCTTTATTAAGAGAAACCAAAGCCATAACAAGAGAACAAGAGGGAAAAGAGTGGTTGAGGGAACCACCCACAAAAAGGAAAACAAAACAAATAAGGGGACCCAAAGAGAACTAATCACCCTTAAACAACAATGACTCCCATCTAAAAAACCAAATCTTCAAAGAAAATTCCAGTACATTCCTTGAAAGCTTTACCCATTAGAACATTAAGGCCTTAATAGAGAAGATGATGTGTTGGACCTTCTTTGCTTTATCCTCAAAGGCCATTTGGTTTCTTTCCCTCCATAAATCCCACAACACAACAAAAAAGAGAATGCTCCATGGTCGTCTACCACACAAGGAGAAAGCATAGACATTGCCATGAAGTAAAGAGTCTTGTAATAACCTCAACATTACCTAGGCCACCCCAAAGGACAAAAGAAAGGAGCACCATATGTCCCTTACGACATGACAATGCAGAAAAAGGTGATTCAGTGACTCTCCACTCTCCACTAGCCTTACACATGTAATAGAAATTTACAATATACCCTTGACATTGTGAATGATGTACATTTCATCAATCTTGATAGCCCATCATTTTTGGACCCCAAAAGGGATCAAATTCATAGATGACATCATCGACCGTGGTGACCTATTTTTCCTTAAAAAGGGATCAAATCCATTGGTGACATCATCACCCATGTGGCAATATTTTTGCCCCTAAAAAAGATCATACCGTAGAGTGATGTCATCACCCGTAATAGGATCTTTCCCTTTCTAGAGAGGATCAATCTGTGGGCACCATGCAACACCAGTGGTACAATTTATGATTTTCCATTTTAGGGATCCACTTAGAGGATGCCTAGAATATGAAAATATTCTTTACACCTTGTACCGCTTGTAGGTAAGGTTACATGAATATTTTATGTCACACGGAATCTTTGTCAAACTAAAATATAAAAATATTCTTTACACCTTGTACTGCTTTGTACCGTCAAGTTCTTCCTTTAATCTGTAAACCCACTTGTTATGCAATGCTTCCTTTCTAGTGGGTAATTGAACCAGATCCCATGTTTTATTTGATGATAAAGAATTCATCTCCTCTTCCATGGCCTGTTCCCATTTACTGTTGGTTTCGTCCTGCAAAGCTTCTTCATAACATGCTGGTTCACTATAATGAGTTAACAATAAATAATGCAGAGAAGGTGAATAACTAGTTGGGGGTCTAATGACCCTGGATGGTCTCCTCTCAGGGAGCGGAGTCTGCGATTTTACCCGTAGGTTCTCTTCTTGAGGTTTCAGAACATCTCTGCTAGATATCTCCTCAAGTTCTACAAACTCTCTATTCTCCTTCTTCTCATTTTGCCGTTCCAATCTGTTCTTATACATGACATTTTCATTAAATATGACATCCTTGCTTCTAATGATTTTTTAATTTTCTTCATCCAAAAATCGGTAACCAAATTCATTAATGCCATATCCAATAAAGGTGCACTTTCTAGATTTTGGATCTAGTTTATTCCTGTTCTCATAATCAATATGGACATAAGAGGTACAACCAAATATTTTTAAGTGCGAGAGGTTTACCTCTTTTCCAGTCCAAGCCTCCTCTAGCAATCCACCTTCCAAAGCAACTGAGGCTCCTCGATTGATTAAATAAACTGCAGTATTCACAGCATCTGCCCAAAACTATTTTGGCAAGCCCGAATGGATCCTCATGATCCTAAAACATTCTAGGATCATCATGTTCATGCGTTCAGCCACACCGTTTTGCTGAGGTGTTCTGAGAATCGTCTTCTATCTACTAATTCTGTTAACCGCACAATATTCTTCAAAATCATCGCCATAATATTCTCCTTCATTATCTGATCTTAGACACTTCAGCTTCTGATATATTTTATTCTTAACCATAGCTTTTCATTTCTTGAACACATCAAATACATCCAATTTTTGTTTCAAAAAATTAGCCCAAAGCTTTCTAGTAGCATGATCAATGAAAGTAACGAAATAACGAGAGCCACTAAGAGAGGATACTTGGGCTAGTCCCTACACATCAATGTGAACCAGTTCTAGCCGTTCCAACTTTGGAGTTCTTCCGACCTTTGAGAAACTGACATTTCTCTACTTCCATAGATGCAGTCTTCACAAAGATCCAGATCTACAGACTTTAGTCCAGGTAACTTTCCTTTAGAAAGTAATACCTTCATCCCCTTCTCGCTCATATGTCCGAACCTGCGATGCCACGTGCTCGTGTCCAACCCTGATGATGCAACTCCAATGGCACTGTTAAAACTAGATGTCACATAGAGTATACCTTCTTTCTTTCCCCGAACTATCACCGTAGCCCCTTTTATAACTTTCCACGAATCACTGGTGAAAGTTGTCATGTATCCCGAATCTGCAAGCTGGCCAATCGATATCAGATTTCTTTTTAGACTAGGCACATGCCTAACATCTTTCAACTTCAGCACTGTTCCGTTTGACAGATTTATCTGTACATCACCCTTTCCAATAATACTGCAGGGTTCATTATCGCCTAAATAGACTTTTCTAAAGTCATCCTACACATAGTTATGAAGAGTATCCCTATGCAAAGTAGCATGAAAGGATGCACCAGAATCTACTACCCAAAATTCATACCGATTATCACAGGATAAAATTAACCCATCATAAACATTTTCATCAGAAATATTTATCGAATCTTTACTTCCGTGATGGTTGTTCTCTGACTGCTTCTTTGGAGCTCTACAATCTCTTTTTATGTGCCCATTTTTGCCGCAGTTCCAGCAAATCGCTATCTCCTTTCACAAAAGGGGTTCTGGATTTGCTGATTCTCGATTTTGATCGACTGTTGCTTTTGCCTCCTCTGCTCATCTTCCTTCCTCTTTCTTCAACACTCAGAGCATTCCTTGATGTTTCATCCGAAGAACCCGAGGATTATCTGCGAACTTCCTCACTTAGGATTACGCTTACGACATCATTGTACTTTAGCGTTCCTATTCCCGAAGAGTTGCTCACTGCCATTACCAGACTATCCCAGCTGTCTGATAACCCTAATAAAATCAAAAGAGCCCTGACTTCATCTTTGAAGTTGATGCCAACAGATTCCAACTAGGCCGTAATCGTGTTGAATTTGTTGAGATGTGTAAGCACACTGCCATCATTAGCCATCTTCATGTTGAATAATCTCTTCATCAGAAAAACCTTATTTGAAGTAGAGAGTTTTTCATACATCTTCGAAAGAGCGGCCATCAAATCTTGTATCGTCTTCTCCTTCAACATATTAAAGGCTACAGATGCAGCAAGACTCAGTTGTACTATACCTAGAGCTTGTCTGTTCAGTAGCTCCCACTCATCATCGGTCATTTTCTCTGGCTTTTACTCTTTTCCTCTAAGAGAAAGATACAGGTTCTTCTGATAGAGGTAGTCTTCCATTTGCATCTTTCAGAATCTGAAGTTCACACCATTGAACTTCTCGATCTTCACATTTCCTTCTTCCACCATCGATCTTCTCTAGCCCAAGGCTCTGATACTAGTTGTTGGGAGAGAGAACAATAAAAGAGCAATAAAACAAAGATGCAAACAAACCACAACACAGAGATTTACGTGGTTCCCTCTAGATTGAGTTACGTCCATGGATCCACACCGATTCCACTATGCTCTAGAGCAAAAGAATACACACAGTACAAGATTGAGATACTCGTCTCTCACCAACAGGGGTATGTATAACCCCAAGACGAAATTAGGGTTTCCATAAATCTATGTGAGAATTACAGAAAAGCCCTCAACTGAACCCGCGGAATCGTGCCTTCATGTACAGTGCTTCAAGAATCATCAGTCTCTACATAACAGAACACCCCGATGCCGACCCATAGAAAATAAACAAATCAGAAGAGCTAGAAAACTTACTTTCCACAGATCTCAAGGCAAACTCAAGACTCACTTATGGTGTTCCCCAAGTTAGAAAAGATGTAGTTCTTTTCTTTTCTTCATCCCAAAGATACATATGGGAAATCCTACAGAAGCCAATGTGTACATGCCAAAATTATTTCCCCTAAAGCAAAGTCATGTAACCAAAATGTGTTACATGTGCTCTAAACCACCCTAAAAGAGAGATTATGAACACAAGTTGTATAAAGAGTCGTAAATCAAACCATTTCTTCAAAGTGAGACAAATATCTCATGTACAGGATCAATCCTTCAATTTTTATAAAGAATACAAAATACATGTATTTCTTTCATATGTTTTAGTTATTATCCTAATCAACGGTATTCTCTTTGATAAGAAGAGATGTAATTAATAATTTGATCTTAATTAGATTGGAAGTGAAGTTCCTCACACATAATCAAAATCTTGATCGTCAAATCAATGTATGAGATCGATCTAATTGATTTCAATAATCCATATCTCAAAACTCTCTCAAAATTTACGATGAACAACGGGCAAGTAGATATTCTGTTCTACAAAGGTACCCATCAAGAAGTCTTTTACGAGCGATCTACCATCCTCACATCCCCACACCCATTGCACTACCATCCAGTAGATTCTACGTAGATTGAAGGACTGTGATAAACATTTAGTCATATTTCTGTAATCGAGCGAAAGAATCTCAAAAACTAGATGGTTATGGTTGTCAACTCGAGTAAAACTTCGGTCACAACGGATTGCAAATCACACAATCACAGGCCAATGAGTTCTCGGCACGTACCCAAGTGCTTTTTGCAACGTACCCATGTGCTTTTGCTTTGAGGTGTACGTGCCGAGAACTCATTGGCTTGTGATTGTGTGATTTGCAATCCGTTGTGACAGAAGTTTTACTCTATCAACTCCAATTGGTTTTCTTGATCAATCGATTGGACCCTATGGGAAAAAAGCAGTTCCAAGTCCGATCGATTGGATCTTCCTGATCAATGGATTGGAATCTACGAACAGAACTTAGTTCTGAGTCTGATCGATTGGATCTTCCTAATCAATCGATTGGACACTACGAAATAGAAACTTTAAGGAGTCCGATTGGTTGGACTTTTGGTACAATCAATTGGATTTATGAAGAAAAAAATCTATCCATACTAGCCCAATCGATTGGACCAAGAGTACAATCGATTGGACTGTAAGCGAATAGGTCTTTTTAGATCAGAATTTCTAGGTTCCACAATCCCCACTCAGGGCTATAAATCTCTACAAATAGAACCCTTATCTAGACTTAAAAAAGATACACATTGACACACAGAAGATAGAGTTTTATTTATCACGAGTTGTTCATTCGAATGAGAAAAGTCCAAAGCTTCATTATTATCCCTTGAGAGCTTTTCTCTTATATTTGATCATAGCTTAGTGCTTGATCCTTACTCAACTTAGGCTTCCACTTAGAATATTAAACCTAGCAAGTCTAAGAGTATCAGTGCATTTCAACACTATTTGAGCGACTTGGGGTTCAAGGTGTACTGAATCATTCACCTTCAGTAGAGACTAGAGTGCTGAGAATTAAGATCGGGGTGTACTGATCGAATGTAGGTTTGGAGAGTATCAAACTGAACACGCGGACAAGGCTTCTCGATTCAGAAGGGCACGTGGAATCATAGCATTGATTCAGAGGACGTGGACACATCGGTAGTGGGTCTTGGCTAAGGTTGAAAGTTGCATTTGCAACGGTACTGCGTATGTAACTTCTGTTTCATTTAACTTTCCAGTTAGTGACACTTTCCGTCTAAACGTGGTCCAGTGGTTTTCCTTGGTTAAGGTTTCCACGTAAAAACTCTTTGTCTTGTGGATGTTTGATTGTTGTTCCACTAATTATATTGATTAAATCAAACAACAAAAAGACAATATACCACAGAGGTATATTCGATTTGAGTCGGTTGAAATAATCATTTTATCAATCAACTAAGGCATGCGAGTTTATTATCTTACCTTGACCAGTAAACTTGTGTTAGCTTAGATTAATTTTTAAATACCTAATCACCTCCCCCCCCCTTCTAGGTATTCTTAAGTAAAAGAGAACAGACCGATTATTTCAGTTGTACGAGAGATTGAGAGAGAACAATATTGTATTTTGGTTATTCATAGTGAAGATCTAATTATCATCACCTGTGGATGTAGATGAAAGTAAGATTTTTCTGCGTCGTTGGTTACGAAAACCCTAGAATCAACACATTTGTAATAGATTCGAGATTTTAATCCTGTAAAATATGAGAGATTTGTATAGGGATTCGTGTCGGATGTCGATCCGCACTCGGGATTAGTCAAATTAGCGCAATAAAGAACATGAAATGACGGATTTTTGCTAGAGATTGTGGAGAGTTGAGAGTGGTGAATACGGTAGATTTTAAAATATTCTTTTGAAGGATTTTTACAAGGCATTAATAACACATCTACGAAAATGAAAATAGTGCCAGACAATTATCTATTAAACTGAAATGAGAGAATCCAATAACAAAATAACTTTCATTAATCATCAATGAAGAACAAAACTAATTGAAGTCTTTTAAATTATACTAGAGAGAGAAATAAGAGAGAGAAAGTAGAGAGTCTAAAATGACCTAAAGAGAGAAAAATAAAGAACTATTCTAGAGAGAGAAAGAAATGACTTAGAGAGAGAAATAGAAAATAGAGAGAGAAAATGAAAAAAGAGAGAGAGAAAGTAGAGAAAGAGGGTGAAACACCCCTTTGTTCTTACCTTGGTATTCGGCCAAGTGGTGGCGAGAAACTTCCGGGCGATTTGCACAAGGTGGGAAGTGCAACACCATTGGAAACTTCAAGGGAGATGGAAAAGGTAGCTGTCCATGGGGTTCATGGGAATGATGGAGGACTTGGTGGCCTAGTGGTGGTAGGGATGGGGAATGGCTGAGAGGTGCACCATTGGAGGATAGTGGAGACATTGATGCATCTTTTGGAGAAGGTAGGCAGGCGTTGTTGGAGTTGCTTTTAATCCACATGGTGATGGCTGCTGCTGGTCATGGTGGTGGAGAGGTTGGATGCCCACGGACCAAATCAGGGAGAGGAGGTAAGAGACGCTCCTGCCTTCTTCTTCTCCCCTCTTCTCTTTTACCTCTTCCCCTTCTCTTTTTTTTTTCTTTTGGAGGAGCACCGTCAAGCTAGGTGATGGCAGACTGGTGTGGATTAGAAGATGTGAGGCAGCACCGTAGGGAAATGAGGATGGCTAGGAGAGGTATGGTGGGAGATCGCTGGGGTGAGAATGAAGATGATGAAGAGCAGGTGTGCGTTAGGAGGAGGAGTAGATCTGGTGCCTGTTTGGACAGAACTCGCATGTGGAACTTAGCAGCGAGTTATTCAAGTGGGGAGGATGGCGGTTTTGCCGGTGGTGTAGTGCAGAGACAGTGCACCTGTGCTGGAGATCAAGCTCGACCAGAGATGAGGGCAGCGGCGTTGCTGGGCTGTGGAAGGGATGCTGGGCGGTGACGGAGGAGGGAGGACTTGCAACCGAACCGTTGCTGGTTCATTTTCAGGCGGAGGAGAACTTGCAGCAACGGTGGTTGGAGGTGCACGGTAGAGGAGCTCTGGTGGCTTGAGGACAAGGACGTGCAGAGGTTCTGGTGGGCATAGCAGCGTGGGGCGAGGCAGGGGGAGATGTTGTAGGTGCAGGCGGCCGGAGTTGCTGCCTGCAACTCCGGTATTGATTGAAGAAGATGAAGAGGAAGGAGGTAAAAGAAAGAGAAGAAGAAGGGGGAAACGTTGTGGGGGCGAAGGAGAGGAGAATGGGGGAAGGATTTGAAGAGAATGGAGGGGGATTAGGGTTCAAACGAACCCTTCTCTTCTCCTTTTAAAAGCTCCCACTTTCCTTTAATGGAAAATGAGAAATTTTGAAATAAATTTTTTTTTTAAGGAAAACCTTTTTTTTCTTTGGGGAATTTCCCCATTTAGTGGACCCCACTTTTTTATTTTAAAAAAAATTAATTTAAGGCATTTGAAAATCGCGAAGTCCACTAAATGGTCGAGCCGCGGGTCGATGATGATGGGCCTGGCTGCTGGCCCACATGGACTGATGATGGCCATCATCTCATAAGATGGTGTGACGGATGATTTGCTAAAAAGAATCGATCAGACGGATGATGACTGGATTGGGATCCAGATTGGTAGATCGATGGACCTAGAGAGATCCAACGGTCCGATGGAAGATCTAACGGTTAGATAGCTAAGGGAGATGAGACAGAGCCAATCGGGCAGGAGTTCTGAGGTTAGCTCGGTAGATTTAAGGATCAAGTGGTGATGTATAGGGAGATGAAGAGAGATGAGAGAGAAAACTCTTCAAACTACAGAGATAATTGTTGACGAAGGGTCTGGAACCCTAGTTTTCAATATGTTCTCTCCTCGGGCTTCGCCAGCAGAGCAGATTATCATTTTCTTCTCATTTCATATGGCTTCGACTGATTTGGTCCGTCTCTTGGTCATTAGCTCTCTTGCTCTCTTTGTTCTTTGGGCCGGCTCTATGGTCCTCTTATTCAGCTCATATTTGGCCCATATCTTCTAGTCATAGCCTGTGGGCTCTTTAAGCTTTGATAATGGACTTTCATGATTGATTTTGGCCAGCAAGTCTCGAGAATCATCCAATTAGGGTTTCCTACGATAGAAAAAATGCGTAATGAGACTTAATAAGAACGACTTTTTATCTAGACTTTTGAAAATGTGTTTAATGTATGCAGATATACCATTTCGTCTAGAAAAGTGTGTTCTACGCAATAGAAGAGACTCTTACGTAAAAAAGTAGATAAATAGAGCATTTTACGAAGGAGAGTGCGATAATGCTAAAAGGATAATTGCTTAAAATAAGCACTTTTGAGGGAATATCAGTAAGTTTTGACCAAACCACGTATATCGTTTGTGTTCTATATTTTTTTCTATTTCTCTACTTGTGGCTTGTGTTTATTGGTGGCCATTGTTTGCTATTCGAGTAATCGCTTGGGGTTTCACATGAGCTGAATGACAAGTGAATCTATAGTAAGAGCCACCATGGTCATCAAATAAGCTCTATATGCAAATGGATCCAAACTCACATTCAGCAGTGTTGGTGAATCTAAGAAATAGCCTACAATTTGAGATGTTCAAAATCTCAATTATGACCTCATGATCTTATTTTCATTTTTAATAGCACTGTTAACCATATGTTTTTCTATGAAGGACTCTCAATCAAATGGTTAATGTTCATCCAAATAGTGTGAACTTTTGATTTTGCCTATCCAAAGGGCAAGCCTAGCATTTGAACTTATTTGGATCGGTCACTGTGTGCCACCTGTTAGAAAAATACCATAAAACTAGGTTGTATACATGAATAAAAGAAGAACTCAAGAGGACCTTGCCCTTCTAATGAAGCAAAGGAGGGTAACATGGACTAAAGCCCAAAGGCTTTCACTTTTGCATCTCTCTAAAATTGCAAGACACTCAATCTTTAGTGATAGAGAAGGGTGAGAGCTTTTTGTAAGCGATACTAATGACCATTGAATAAAGCTTGGTTTGTTGGTTTAGCAATCCAAGCCTCTGTTGTTAACTCTTGCAATTGATTCAACTATTCTCAGACCATATTTGCTTTAACATTACTTCCACTCCCCATATTTAACTACTTTGATTTATGATTGAGCAATCAAATACTTCTTGTGATTCTACATTTATGGTTGAAGAATTAAACTTCTGAGTTTATGACTAATTTTAATGTATGCATGTGTGAATTAAGTATACAAATGAGTACATAACCCATTTCAACTTATTATGAAAACATATCGATATTATGAGTTTTACAACATAACTTACAACATAGCTTTAGTTACAATTAGGTGGTAGTGTTGCCTTCCCCATGTTCTATTCTCATGACATCAAGGTATGATTTTCCATGGAGTTCTCGAGCAAACAGTCCCTTTAAGTACTCCTCGACCCCAACTCTTCTAAACAATGCTGGGGTGTGTGGGCTAATCAGGCTTAGTGCAGGACAAATTTCTCCATCTGGTTTGGGGTTGTAGAATGTTGCAATTGAGAGCCTCTCCTTCGCTGAGTTAACTATTGCCCGGTGCTCAATGCTACGGTAGATCCCATTAGTCACGATCTGCCAAAGCAAGAAATAGAACCAAGAAAGTGGATCAGTAAACCGAAATTCAATGGTGGAAAATGCACTCTTGAACTATTGAGTGCATGTCAACTCCATTGATAAAAAAAAAAGGTTCTTATATAATTTTTTTTTTTTTTATAAGTATAGCTTTATTAAGAGAAACCAAAGCAATAACAAGAGAACAAGAGGGAAAAGAGTGGTTGAGGGAACCACCCACAAAAAGGAAAACAAAACAAATAAGGGGACCCAAAGAGAACTAATCACCCTTAAACAACAATGACTCCCATCTAAAAAACCAAATCTTCAAAGAAAATTCCAGTACATTCCTTGAAAGCTTTACCCATTGGAACATTAAGGCCTTAATAGAGAAAATGATGTGTTGGACCTTCTTTCATTTATCCTCAAAGGCCATTTGGTTTCTTTCCCTCCATAAATCCCACAACACAACAAAAAAGAGAATGCTCCATGGCCCTCTACCACACAAGGAGAAAGCATAGACATTGCCATGAAGTAAAGAGTCTTGTAATAACCTCAACATTACCTAGGCCACCCCAAAGAACAAAAGAAAGGAGCACCATATGTCCCTTACGACATGACAATGTAGAAAAAGGTGATTCAGTGACTCTCCACTCTCCACTAGCCTTACACATGTAATAGAAATTTACAATATACCTTTGACGTTGTGAATGATGTACATTTCATCAATCTTGATAGCCCATTATTTTTGGACCCCAAAAGGGATCAAATTCATAGGTGACATCATTGACCATGACGACCTATTTTTTCCTAAAAAGGGATCAAATCCATTGGTGACATCATCACCCATGTGGCAATATTTTTGCCCCTAAAAAGGATCATACCATATGTGATGTCATCACCCGTAATAGGATATTTCCCTTTCTAGAGAGGATCAATCTGTGGGCACCATGCAACACCAGTGGTACAATTTATGATTTTCCATTTTAGGGATCCACTTAGAGGATGCCTAGAATATGAAAATATTCTTTACACCTTGTACCGCTTGTAGGTAAGGTTACATGAATGTTTTATGTCACACAGAATCTTTGCCAAACTAGAATATAAAAATATTCTTTACACCTTGTACCGCTTGGTACCGTCAAGTTCTTCCTTTAATCTGTAAACCCACTTGTTATGTAATGCTTCCTTTTTAGTGGGTAATTGAACCAGATCCCATGTTTTATTTGATGATAAATAATTCATGTCCTCTTCCATGGCTTGTTCCCATTTACTGCTGGTTTCGTCCTTCAAAGCTTCTTCATAACATGCTGGTTCACTATTGTGAGTTAACAATAAATAATGTAGAGAAGGTGAATAACTAGTTGGGGGTCTAATGACCCTGGATGGTCTCCTCTCAGGGAGAGGAGTCTGTGGTTCTACCCGTAGGTTCTCTTCTTGAGGTTTCAGAACATCTCTATTAGATATTTCCTCAAGTTCTACAAACTCTCTATTCTCCTTCTTTTTATTTTGCCGTTCCAATCTGTTCTTATACATGACATTTTCATTAAATATGACATCCTTGCTTCTAATGATTTTTTGATTTTCTTCATCCAAAAATCGGTAACCAAATTCATTAATGCCATATCCAATAAAGGTACACTTTCTAGATTTTGGATCTAGTTTATTCCTGTTCTCATAATCAATATGGACATAAGAGGTACAACTGAATATTTTTAAGTGTGAGAGGTTTACCTCTTTTCCAGTCCAAGCCTCCTCTAGCAATCCACCGTCCAAAGCAACTGAGGCTCCTCAATTGATTAAATAAACTGCAGTATTCACAGCATCTACCCAGCCAAAACTATTTTGGCAAGCTCGAATGGATCCTCATGATCCTAGAACATTCTAGGATCATCGTGTTCATGCGTTCTGCCACACCGTTTTGCTGAGGTGTTCTAATAATCGTCTTCTATCTATTGATTCCATTAACCGCACAATATTCTTCGAACTCATCACCGCAATATTCTCCTTCATTATCTGATCTTAGACACTTCAGCTTCTGACATATTTTATTCTTAACCACAGCTTTTCATTTCTTGAACGCATCAAATACATCCGATTTTTGCTTCAAAAAATAAGCCCAGAGCTTTCTAATAGCAACACCAATGAAAGTAACGAAATAACGAGAGCTACCAAGAGAGGATACTTGGACTAGTCCCCACACATCAGTGTGGACCAATTCTAGCCGTTCCAACTTTAAAGTTCTTCCGGCCTTTGAGAAATTAACATTTCTCTACTTCCATAGATGCAGTCTTCACAAAGATCTAGATCTATAGATTTTAGTCCAGGTAACTTTCCTTTAGAAAGTAATACCTTCATCCCTTTCTCGCTCATATGTTCGAGCCTGCGATGCCACGTGCTCGTGTCCACCCCTGATGATGCAACTTCAATGGCACTATTAAAACCAGATGTCACATAAAGTGTACCTTCTTTCTTCCCCGAGCTATCATCGTAGCCCCTTTTGTAACTTTCCACGAATCACTCGTGAAAGTTGCCATCAATATCAGATTTCTTTTTAGACTAGCCACATGCCTAACATCTTTCAACTTCAGCACTGTTCCATTTGACAGATTTATCTGTACATCACCCTTTCCAATAATCATTATCGCCTAAATAGACTTTTCTGAAGTCATCCTACACATAGTTATGAAGAGTATCCCTGTGCGAAGTAGCATGAAATGATGCACCAGAATCTACTACCCAAGATTCATACCGATTATCACAAGATAAAATTAACCCATCATAAACATTTTCATCAGAAATATTTATCGAATATTTACTTCCATGATGGTTGTTCTCTGACTGCTTCTTTGGAGCTCTACAATCTCTTTTATGTGCATCTTTTTGCCACAGTTCCAGCAAACCGCTATCTCCTTTCACAAAAGGGGTTTTGGATTTGCTGATTCTCGATTTTAATCGACTGTTGCTTTTGCCTCCTCTGCTCGTCTTCCTTCCTCTTTCTTCAATACTCAGAGCATTCCCTGATGTTTCACCCGAAGAACCCGAGAATCATCTACGAGCTTCCTCACTTAGGATTACACTTACGACATCATTGTACTTTAGCGTCCCTGTTCCCGAAGAGTTGTTCACTGCCATTACCAGACTATTCCAGCTGTCTGATAACCCTGATAAAATCAAAAGAACCCTAACTTCATCTTCAAAGCTGATGCCAATAGATTCCAACTAGGTCGTAACCGTGTTGAATTTGAGATGTGTAAGCACACTACCATCATTAGCCATCTTCATGTTGAATAATCTCTTCATCAGAAAAACCTTATTTGAAGTAGAGAGTTTTTCATACATCTTCAAAAAAGTGGCCATCAAATCTTGTGTCGTCTTCTCCTTCGACATATTAAAGGCTACAGATGCAGCAAGACTCAGCCGCACTATACCTAGAGCTTGTCTGTAGAGTAGCTCCCACTCATCATCGGTCATCTTCTCTGGCTTTTTTGCTTTTCCTCTGAGAGGAAGATACAGGTCCTTCTGATAGAGGTAGTCTTCCATCTGCATCTTTCAAAATCTGAAGTTCGCACCATTGAACTTCTCGATCTTCACATTTCCTTCTTCCGCCATCGATCTTCTCTAGCCCAAGGCTCTGATACCAATTGTTGGGAAGAAAGAACAATAAAAGAGCAATAAAACAAAGATGCAAACAAACCACAACACAGAGATTTACGCGGTTCCCTCTAGATTGAGGTTCGTCCACGGATCCACACCGATTCCACTATGCTCTAGAGCAAAAGAATACACAGTACAAGATTGAGATACTCATCTCTCACCAACAAGGGTATATATAACCCCAAGACGAAATTAGGGTTTCCATAAATCTATGTGAGAATTACAGAAAAGCCCTCAACTGAACCCGCGGAATAGTGCCTTCATGTACAGTGCTTCAAGAATCATCAGTCTCTACATAACAAAACACCCCGATACCAACCCATAGAAAATAAACAAAGCAGAAGAAAACTTACTTTGCACAGATCTCAAGGCAAACTCAAGACTCACTTATGGTGTTCCCCGAGTTAGAAAAGATGTAATTCTTTTCTTTTCTTCATCCCAAAGATACATATGGGAAATCCTACATAAGCCAATGTGTATAGGCCAAAATCATTTCCCCTAAAGCAAAGTCATGTAACAAAAATGTGTTACATGTGCTCTAAACCACCCTAAAAGAGAGATTATGAACACAAGTTGTATAAAGAGTCGTAAATCAAACCATTTCTTCAAAGTGAGACAAATATCTCATGTACAGGATCAATCCTTCAATTTTTATAAAGAATACAGAATGCATGTATTTCTTTCATATGTTTTAGTTGTTATCCTAATCAATGGTATTCTCTTTGATAAGAAGAGATGTAATTAATAATTTGATCTTAATTAGATTGGAAGTGAAGTTCCTCACGCATAATCAAAATCTTGATTGTCAAATCAATGTATGAGATCGATCTAATTGATTTCAATAATCCATATCTCAAAACTCTCAAAATTTATGATGAACAACGGGCAAGTAGATATTCTATTCTACAAAGGTACCCATCAAGAAGTCTTTTACGAGCGATCTACCATCCTCACATCCCCACACCCATTGCACTACCATCCAGTAGATTCTACGTAGAATGAAGGACTGTGATAAACATTTGTCAGCTCGATTAAAACTTCGGTCACAACGGATTGCAAATCACACAATCACAGGCCAATGAGTTCTCAGCACGTACCCAAGTGTTTTTTGCAACGTACCCATGTGCTTTTGCTTTGAGGTGTAGGTGCCGAGAACTCATTGGCTTGTGATTGTGTGATTTGCAATCCGTTGTGACAGAAGTTTTACTCTATCAACTCCAATTGGTTTTCAGTGCAGGGGATCTCCTATTTATGACCCATCTAATCCTGGGTCACAAATAGGATATGAGAATAGTAGGTCACACTTAGGTCCATGCCGTTTTAACGAATTTATCGGCCGGTAAAATGGTAACGCCCAAAGCCTGTTATGGTATGAACCGTTTTGATGCTTTTTTCTGAAAAACTGTAGAAAAAAATGGCCGTTATTTCTGTTATAATTTCTGGTTTTTTTTCGTTATTTTCCTCTTTTACCTTTGTACTATCCTAGATCTTACCTCCAAAATATCTCCAATGTTCACTACGAAAGCATTTGGGAGGGGTTTAACTGGAACCCAAATCCCTTCTTTTCTTATCTGGAGACCTTCCATTTCATTGACTTGAAGTAGGATGGTCAAACCCACAGCATCCGAGTGAGGTGTGAGGCCAATGACCTTCTCTGGTTGAGGACAAGGAGGATAATAATTCATCCTCATTGATTGCATTCCATCTTCAAACAACTCTTTCATCTCCTCATCCTCCATCTTCAAAGCTCTAGCGATCAGGCCTAAGAGAGTCGTGGCCAGATTTTTCAACTCTGACCCGTAAGCTTCCAAAGTCTCTCTGCATGGAAAGGTGTTTTGCTTGTTATAAACAGACTTGTGCAGCTAATTGAGATCAAGAATTCAATTTGGGATTAAGGACTTGAGAGCAAGGTTTAAAAGGGCCGTTATAACGGTATAACGGACTAGGGGCGTTACCGTTTTCTCTATTACAATAGCCATTTTAACGGATAGTAATGCACAGGGGCAAAAAGGGGGAAATAACGGAAAGTAACATAAATAACGGAAACGGAGCTAAAATTCAAAAAAATTCAAATTTTCAATAAAATTTATAACGAAAAAATAACCGATGTTTTTTCAACAAATTTTTTTCAGATTTTCGTTATAGCGGACGTTATTTTCTGAGCGATAAAACGGTTCATAAAGTAACGTTATTTTCTGAGCGATAACGGAAAATAACACGTTTTAACGAATTTCGCGGCCGTTTAAATGATAACGCCCAAAGCCCATTACGTTATGAACCGTTTTGACGCTTAGAAAATAATGGTAAATTTAAAAAAAAAAAATGGCCATTATTTCTGTTATTTCCTTTATTTTCCATTTTTGCCCATGTCCGTTACAATTCGTTTTAACGGCCGTTTTAATAGAAAAAACGGTAACACCCCCAGTCCGTTATGCCATTACAACGGCCCATGTTAAACCTTGATCAAGAAAATAATGTTGGACTTGACTATTAAATACAATACTGCCTGTACATCTTAATAATTTACATATATATTAATCATGTGCAAACGCATGTGCCGCCCACTAGTAAAGATAACAATATTTTTGTATAATATTATATATTTTTCATTTAATAATATTAGATCGGGTCATTATTAGATCGGATCAAGGTTGATCCAGAACCGATCCAATATGTGTGCTAATGTGCCTGTGTATTTGAGGGATAGGGAGAAGGAGAGAGAGAAACCTGAAAGGTAGAGGGAGCTTTGGAAACAAGTGAGGCTTCCTAAAATTGACTGGAAGGGTGGTCATGAAAAAGAGGTCTCCCCAATCAAGTTTCTGCTCCTGGGATACGACAAAGGCCTGCCCAAATCCCTCCACTTCTCCTGCTTGCTGCCAAAACTTCTTCTTTTCTTCCATTGGAAGTCTGAAGAATTCTTGAATCTCAGATTTTACTTTCTCCAACAATGAAGAGCTCACTCCATGGTTCACCAACTGCATGCACCACAGTTAACAAAATAATTCAGAAAAAATGAGGTATAGGTTTTCTGGAGCTACACTCCTCAATTCTTCTCCATAGTGGCAGGGTTTTCTTTACACGTAGCAGTTGTGGTGGCATAAACGGTTCCATGCATTTCGCCACCTCAGTACCTCCCATTAATGTGAGAAATTTTTCGAAGAGGCAGGATTTTTGAAGGGCCAATGATCCTGCGCCACATACACCCATTGTTACTTTTTAAAGTCTTTTTAAACCAAAAGTCTAAACCATGGGTATATGTGGCGCACGATCATTGGGCACTTGATCGCTACTTCAAATATCCGGCCGCTTCAAAAAACTTCTCCTCCCAATGTGTCAAGTTTCGGCTGAGTAGCAATCTGCCATGTCGTAAAAAAGATGTCTTTTTTTTCTATTTTAATTAAGGGAAAATACAATACATAGGTATAGACATGACGTGGATAAAGGGCACATGGCAGGGACCCCTTTCGTGTGCTCAGCGTGGATTTCACGAATCCAACCATGGTTGAGCGCTGGCAAAAAGTGAATGCCAGCTCAGTGGATCATCGGAATCCACGGCTGACCACACCACGTCTTCTGAGCCAGACCCATAAAAGAGGGGTCGGGCTCGGAGGAATAAATGGGTCTGGCTCAGAAGAATAAAACTTTGATGACAGGGCACAACATGAGCCACGTGGAACACTCTTAGAGGACTCTGACCGTATGGATGTTTGGCCAATCATTAAGTGGACCTACAAACTAAAAATCAGTCGGATTAGTAATTTCTAGGCATTGGATCGGAATTATTTTCATGGGTTGATTTTAACCGTGGGAAATTTGAGCATTATTGACTATTATTTGAGGTACAAAGATCTTAAGGTTTCAAATCACAGATCAAGCTGAGATTTTGTTTGTAGGTCCATATAGGGATTGGAAAAACATCCATGCTGTCAGAGTCCTCTAAGAGTATATCCGAGAATGTCCTTTTTCTGACACCTCTCAGTGTTCATGCGCTCGGCCGTGGATTTGACAATTCCAATAGTTGTTGTCAGCGGCGCAGCGCCACACAAAGTAAAAAACTAATGCAGCTCGGCACTGACAACCACTGTTGGATTTATGAGATAACTAATCATCATGGCCTCTCTACTTGCAACATGGTTTTAAAAACGGCCGTTTAAACGGTAACGCCCCAAGCCCATTTTCGTTAAAACCGTTTAAATACGTTTTATCGGTTTGGAAAAAAAACTGCCGTTTTTTTATTTTAACGGCCGTTAAAATCGTTTAAACAGCCGTTTAATTTTGAAAAATTTTGTGAAAAAAACGGCCGTTAAAACCGTTTAATTCCTTTAAAATCCGCTTAATTTCTGTTTTTTTTTTAATTTCCAAATTTTAAAATTTGAATTTCAGCGCCACTTTTTTCATTAAAATCCGTTTAATTCCGTTTTTTCCCTTTTTTTTTTTCATTTTTGCCCCTGACCATTTCAATCCGTTTAAACGGTTTAAACGGTAAAGCCCCCAGTCCGTTTAACCGTTAAAACGGCCTCCTTTAAACCTTGCTTGCAACACTAAAAACATAGAGACATACCTGGAAGAAACCCCAATCTTTGCAAGCAGAGTGCAGCCTCTCCAATTCGGATTCCATAGAGTCCCCAGGAAGCAAACTCTGCATGTCAATGATCGGGACCGTTGGAACCAAAGACTCATCAGAGAGGATTGGAAGGTCTTGATCGGATCGTACATACCGAGGTGGGATTGTGATCAGGGCTTGTTTGGCCAATTCCTGAACACAAGGTACCAGGAGAGAACTTCCTAGCTTCACTAGCTTTGGTTTCTCCATGGATTTGCAGAAACTTATTTGATTTTGTCCCTCTTTCTTGTCTCTTCAATTCGAAGAAAGGAAAGGAAACTTAACCATTCTTTCTACTTATTGCTCACCGACATTAAATATAAAATATCGTGGTGATTAAGAAAAGATAGGGCCCATTTGGGTGTCAATTTGTACCCTACAACCGATAACACCGATAGGAACTGGTCCCAATTATCCCGATTCCGGGATTAGCTATTTCAGAACCAAATCCTAAAAAACCCAAAATTGATAGGAACCGAATCGACGCATGTGATAGATTTTTGTTCTTGGTGCACTAGTATCAAGACTAAATTGGAACCGATACGACAAGAACCATGTCAAGCTTTTTGAAAAAAAAAAAAAAAAAAAATCTGGAACCGTTGTACTCGGACATAATAGGTTCGAGCTCTGGGTACATTGATACCCGAACCGGAACCGACTGGTTGAGACCCCTTATAGAATAGTTATGGTAAAGGTAGGGGCGGTTTTGAAAATTTTAGAAATAAAGGGGCATTTCTAAAATAATTTATGCATTAAACAGTGTAGTCATGCAGCTAATATATATTTTTCTTTTATTTTATGGGGTTGAATCTGTGCAAATCCATTGAGTTGCTTGCTAGCATTCCTCTTTTTAATGGTAGGTATGAGTTGAGAGAGACATTTCTATTTTATAGGTAACTAATAAATGGCCCGTGCCCACGGCACTCCCCGAAAATAACGTTCGCAAAAATTGGGTGCCTTCGGCACTCCCCGACAAAGCATTCGCCAAAATTAGGTGCAAGTGGCTGAGATCCACCATCCAATTAGGGGATAAGTTGTTGGCCATCCATTATATGAAGCCTATAAGAGGGGGAGACAACTGATCTGCCTTGTTAAAAAGGAGTCATTGTCATTTGTAACCATCCAAGAATCAATTTCAGAATTAGAGTTGGGAGCAACTCTTGTATATGTAAATAACAGTGTACAGATTAGAATCATGTAGAAAATTCCAAAATATTTTTGACCGTTGGATTTACACCATGTGCAAGATCGTAAGCATATTTGCTTCCCCCTAAACCTATATAAAGCGGAGCATGCCTTCCTCATTTGTAACCATCCAAAAAGCAATTCAAGAATTAGAGTTGCGAGAATCAACTCGATGAGATTTATGATAAACTCGGACTAGTGACTTGATTAATAGTAACAGAAAAATTCCTAGAATTTAGAAGTGTTGCCCAGGGGTTTCCCTTTGTAGGACATGCACCCAAATAACCCTAACCCATTTTAACAAAGTAACCAGGGTTTAGTTTAAGTCGGGTTTTAGGGGGTAAATGTCGCGCAAAGGGGAACCCCTGAGCAACACTTTGCTTAAGAGTACCTGAAGCAAAAGTGGACTTATTACTCAGCAAGTCTACTTGATCAAACTTGGCTGAGTTAACTCAGATCGACTCACAAAACAAAGAAAATCTATTTCTTTTAAGTTTTTAGGATATTTTTTGTTAAAATATGAGATAATATAAATTATATATTATTTTAGATTTTTAAAATAGTTTTATGTATTTTTTTAGGTTTTTCGATATTTTAATAATTTTATTGACTCACCTAGTCAACTCAAGAGTCATGAAGTTAATTATACCCAATGAGAGACACCAACACTTACTGGGTTTGGTAATTTGGTTCACCCACTTTTCTGGGAAAGAACACGAAAATTGGTAAAATGCTATTTTCTTCGTGTTAACGGTCAATGGCCTCAACCGCACATATTTTTGTCTGGTTAACCGTGGGATAGCAAGTAGCACGACTCTATCTACCGCTTCTTTTGAGGTAGGTATGCGTCTATTCCGTGTGTGCCACGTAAACATAAAAAAGTCTTAAGTTAATCTGGTCTTAGTTAACTAATCTAACCCGAGTTAACAAAAAGATGCTCGTGCGGAGGGTCATTGGTCACTCTCTTTCTAGAAGCGATCGGTAAAAAGAAAACAAATTCAATGGCCCCCCTCCCAAAATGTCTGACAAGTACACCTTGTTAACCACTAACCAAGGGGTTAACAAGGGTTTTTTCAACGTTTATTGTTATATATGCATTGGTCTATTTGATAGGTAAGGTCTTAATTTTTTTTTTTTGCGAAACTCTAGGAAATTTTACCGAAATCCCCAAAATTTTGACCCTCTCCTAGATAGTCCAATTATTGATTGAAAAGAGTTAATTAAGGTATTTTCCATTATTAAAGGTAAAAATTAAGATTCCCTTATCTTATCTCAGATTATAGAGAGAGAAAGGGGGTAAGATTATGTTTTTTATAAACAAAGGATATTATTTTCGCCACTTATAAATTTTTCCAAGATTTCATTGAAATTTCGAGTGAAAATTTAGTTTCAACCTTGACTAAAACCTAGGTCGAAATTGAAGTTTAAATCCTTGTAATGGTAGGTGATTATGCATGAGTTTTTGTGTGCACAGGTGGTGAGTGAGGGGAATATTAATGATTCTGTTTATGTTTCACATGAGTTGAATGACCATTGAATCTCTAGTAAGAGCCACCATGGTCATCAAATAAGGTCTATATTTGTTTTAATGTTGCTTCCACTCCCCATATTTAACTACTTTAATTTATGATTGAACAATCAAATACTTCATATGATTCTACATTTATGGTTGAAGAATTAAACTTCTGAGTTCATGACTAATTTTCATGTATGGATGTGTGAATTAAGGACACAAATGAGTACATAACCCATTATAACTTATTATGAAAACATACTAAAAGATATCAATATTGTGAGTTTTACAACATAACTTGCAACATAGCTTTAGTTACAATTAGATGGTAGTGTTGCCTTCCCCATGTTCTATTCTCATGACATCAAGGTATGATTTTCTATGGAGTTCTCGAGCAAACAGTCCCTTTAAGTACTCCTCGACCCCAACTCTTCTGAACAATGCTGGGGTGTGTGGGCTAATCAAACTAGGTGCAGGACCAATTTCTCCATTTAGTTTGGGGTTGTAGAATGTTGCGATTGAGAGCCTCTCCTTCGCTGAGTTAACTGTTGCCCCGGTGCTCAATGCTACGGTAGATCCCATTAGTCACGATCTGCCAAAGCAAGAAATAGAACCAAGAAAGTGGATAAGTAGACCGAAATTCAATGGTAGAAAATGCACTCCTGAACTATTGAGTGCCTACCAACTCCATTGATAAAAAAAAAAGTTCTTATATAAATTTTTTTTTTTCTAAGTATAGCTTTATTCAGAGAAACCAAAGCGATAACAAGAGAACAAAAGGGAAAAGAGTGGTTGAGGGAACCACCCACAAAAAGGAAACAAAACAAATAAGGGGACCCAAAGAGAACTAATCACCCTTAAACAACAATGACTTCCATCTAAAAAACCAAATCTTCAATGAAAATTCCAGTACATTCCTTGAAAGCTTTAGCCCATTGGAACATTAAGGTCTTAATAGAGAAGATGATGTGTTGGACCTCATTTTCTTTATCTTCAAAGCCCTTTGGTTTCTTTCCTTCCATAAACCCAACAACACAACAAAAAAGAGAATACTCCATAGCCTTCTACCTCACAAGAAAGCATAGATATGCCAAGAAGTAAAGAGTCTTGTAATAACCTCAACATTACCCAAGCACCCCCAAAGGACAAAAAAAAGGAACATCATATGTCCCTTGCTACATGGCAATGCAGAAAAATATGATTCAGTGACTCTCCACTCTCTACTAGCCTTTCACATGTAATAGAAACTTACAATATACCTTTGACGTTGTGAATGGTGTACATTTCATCAACCCTGATAGCCCATTATTTTTGGACCCCAAAAGGGATCAAATCCGTAGGTGACATCATCAACCATGGTGACTTATTTTTCCCTAAAAGGGGGTCCAATCTAGTGGTGACATCATCACCCATGTGGCAATATTTTTGCTCCTAATAAGGACCATACCATAGAGTGATGTCATCACCCATATAGGATCTTTCCCTCTTTAAAGGATCAATCTGTTGGCACCAGTGGTACAATTAGTGATTTTCCTTTTCAGGGATCCACTTAGAGATGCACACATAGCATTCTCTTGGAAATCTTATGCTCTCCGAGAGGGTTATCTCCACTAAAACTCTATTATCCAAAGATTAAGTCTCATAAGAATTAAAACCCCTTGGATTAGCTAGATTCTGTCAAACAAGGAAATCTAAGTGGCTCTGTCCTATTAGAAAAATCAAAAGAATAATTCATACTAGAGTGGTTCTCTCACAATGAAACACTCTCATTAGAGAAGAGATGTTATACAAACATGTACAACACTCAAACTCACCATTTTCTATGAAAGAGTGGATTTTTAGAGTAAAAAAGGCTCTTAGGAGACTTTTTAGAGAAGCGTCTTTCAAAAGATGCCTCTATAGAAAATAAACAAAGGAGAAGAAAATTTTGCACGGATCTCGAGACAAACTCAAGACGCACTAATGACATTTCCCAGGTGAGAAAAGCATGTAGTTCTTTTCTTTTCTTCTTCCCAAAGATACATACAAGAAATCCTACACAAGTCAATGTGTACAAGCTAAAATTCTTCATTCTAAACCACCCTAAAAAGAGAGATTATGAACTCAAGTTCTATAAAAGCTTCTAAATCAAACCATCTATTCAAAGAGATGCGAATATCTCATGTACAGGATCAATCCGTCAATTTTTATAAAGAATACAGTATGCATGTATTTCTTTCATATGTTTTAGTCATTATCCTAATCAACGGTATTGTCTTTGATAAGAAGAGATGTAATTAATAATTTGATCTTAATTAGATTGGAAGTGAAGTTCCCCAGACATAATCAAAATCTTGATCGTCAACTCAATGGATGAGATCAATCTAATTGATTTCAATAATCCATATCTCAAAACTCTCTAGCTCAAAATTTACGATGAACACCAGGAAAGTAGATATTCTGTTCTAAGGACAACTAAGGTACCCATCAAGAAGTCTTACACGAGCGATCTACCATTTGTGGAAAAACGGTCATTATCTGAAAAACTTTGTGAAAAAAATGGCCGTTATTTCCGTTGTTTTTCCGCTTTTACCATTTGTGAAATTTCAAATTTTGATTTCAGCACCATTTTTTCCGTTTTGTCCATCCATTACAATTCATTTTAACGGCTGTTATAACGGAAAAAATGGTATCGTCACCAGTCCGTTATACCGTTATAACGGCCTCTTTTAAATTTTGATTTCTCCTTTGTAGGTCTTACCTCCAAAATATCTCCCATGTTCACTACGAAAGCATTTGGGAGGGGTTTAACTGGAATCCACATCCCATCTTTTCTTATCTGGAGACCTTCCATTTCATTGACTTGAAGGAGGATGGTCAAACCCACAGCATCCGAGTGAGGTGTGAGGCCGATGACCTGCTCTGGTTGAGGACAAGGAGGATAATAATTCATCCTCATTGATTGCATTCCATCTTCAAACAACTCTTTCATCTCCTCATCCTCCATCTTTAGAGCTTTAGCAATCAGGCCTAAGACAGTCATGGCCAGATTTTTCAACTCTGACCCGTAAGCTTCCAAAGTCTCTCTGCATGGAAAGGTGTTTTGCTTGTTATAAACAGACATATGCAGCTAATTGAGATCAAGAATATATGCAATTTGTGATTAAGGACTTGAGACCAAGGTATAAAAGGGGCTGTTAATTATAACGGTATAACAGACTGGGGGCGTTACCGTTTTCTCTGTTACAACAGCCATTATAACGGATTGTAATGCAAAGGGGCAAAAACAGGAAAATAACAGAAATAACGAAAACGGCGCTAAAATTCAAATTTTGAATTTCAAAAATAAATTTTAAAACAGGAAGTAACAGACATTTTTTTAACAATTTTTTCCAGAAAATAACGGTCGTTATTTTCATTATAATGGAAAATAACAGCCATTATTTTCTAAGCATTAAAACGGTACATAACGTAACGGGGGAGGTCTGAATCCGTAATAACAGCCATTATTTTCGTTATAACGGCCGTTTATAAAACCATGCTTGAGAGCGCAAAAAAATTTGAACTTTAACGTCGAAAGATTTTTGGTTAGTCTCTACATTTCTGTGTTCCATCCAAGGTTTAAATGGACAGGTAACGTTACCGTTGGGTCAACCCAGTAACCCTGTTTTTTCGTGTAGGCAACCTATTAGTAGTACATTAAATGCTTCTTCACCGTACTCGCTCGTTAATAAAAACAAATATTTTGGTTTCAAGTGTAATGGATTATTTACCATGTCACTAAATTATTTTTTATAATCACTAAATTATTTAATAATTATTAAATATTTCTTAATAATCACAAAATTATTTACCTTGTCATTTTATCCATATTTTAAAAATAACCTATTTTAACCACTTAATTTCTTTCAATGCTTATTTTTCCATCCAAGGAAAACACCATACAAGGGATTCTTATTAACATTATGGCTCTTCTCTTCTCTTGGGGTTCTATCTCTCAAGAGATGAGAGGTGTCTTCTTTAGCGATATGATGTTTAGTTTTGATGCCATTTTGGAGAGAGAGTAATACTTTTGTTGCTCTTTGTCGTTTTTAGTTGTTACCTTTTGGGAGTTTTCTTTTGCTATCTTTGTTTTACTTTCTTCCCTTGTACTATCTTTTTGAGATCTTTTCAATCTCCTTTAATGCATTTGACTTATCGAGAAAAAAAAAAAAAAAACAACCTAAACCAAGATTATCAAAAGCATGTTTAAAATAACACTGTTTTAACAAATTTAACAACCATTAAATCCGTTATTTTATAAAAAAAATTGTGAAAAAAATAAGCAGTTATTTCTGTTATTTTACATTTTTCCATTTTTGCCCGTCCGTTACAATTTATTTTAATTGCGGTTTTAACAGAAAAAATGGTAACGCCCCAGTCCGTTATAACGGCCCTTTTTAAACCTTGATCTAAAGAACAATGCTGGACTTGACTATCTATATAACAAAACAGAAAAATTGACTCCCCACTTATAATCCCTCTTATAGGCTTCAACAAAGAAGGGATGAGATCTTATCCCCAAATGGACGGTGGATCTCAGCCACTAACACCCAATTTTGGCAAATGCTTTGTCGGGGAGTGCCGAGGGCTTGGGCTACCCACTAGTTAAATACAACACAGCCTATATATACATCTTAATAATTTAAATATTAATCACATGCAAACACATGTGCCGCCCACTAGTAAAGATAACAATATTTTTGTATAATATTATATATTTTTCATTAATAATATTAGATCGGATCATTCAAGGTTGATCCAGAACCGATCCAATATGAGTGTATTTGAGGGAGAGGGAGAGAGAGAAACCTGAAAGGCAGAGGGAGCTTTGGAAACAAGTGAGGCTTCCTAATATTGACTGGAAGGGTGGTCATGAAAAAGAGGTCTCCCCAATCAAGTTTCTGCTCCTGGGATACAACAAATGCCTGCCCAAATCCCTCCACTTCTCCTGCTTGCTGCCAAAACTTCTTCTTTTCTTCCATTGGAAGTTTGAAGAATTCTTGAATCTCAGATTTTACCTTCACCAACTGCACCCACAGTTCCACAAAATTATTCGGAAAAATGAGGTACAGGTTTTCTGGAGCTACACTCCTCAATTCTTCTCCATAGTGGCAGGGTTTTTTTCACACGTGGCAGTTGTGGCAGGCCTAAATGATTCCATGCATTTTGCCACCTCAGCACCTCCCATTAATGTGAGAAATTTTTCGAGGCAGGATTTTTGAGGCAGCAATGATGGACCAATCATCGCTGCCTCAAAAGTCTTTTTAAACCAAAAGTCTAAACCATGGGTATATGTGGTGCATGATCATTGGGCACATGATCGCTGCTTCAAAAATCCCACTGCTTCAAAAAAATTCTCCTCCCAATATGTCAAGTTTCGGTTAAGTAGCAATCTGCCATGTCGTAAAAAAGATGTCTTTTTTTTCTATTTTAATTTTTTTTTTAATTCAGTACATTGGTATAGAAATGACGTGGATAAAGGGCACATGGCTGATCTCGAGGGTCAGTTATCGGATGGATGGTCTGGACTGCCAAAGTTAACTCTCTCTGTGAAAAAACCCCACACCACAGAGAGAAACTCTGCACGGTAGATCCAGAAAAGATTTTGCCTCCAATCATATGGTGCAGTGATACACCTACACCCCATCCAAGAATAACTAATCATTGCCTCTCTACATACCTTATGTTTGTCATTAAAAAATCGGCAAAAATAATTTAAAAATGAAAAAATAACAAAAACAAAATATTGACAACTTTTCATCTTATAAAATATTTTTTCATGTTCAAAACTAAATAATCCGGAAAAAAAATTCGGAAAAGTTCGTGAATCATTCGAGAATAATGCGATCGTGTTAAAAAAATGCTCGAATTTTTCCAAACCTTTGGATAGGACGTTATTCGATTCGTGAAATCCACGGCTGAGCACACGACTCCCGAGAGAGGGGGGTCCATGCCAAACGGTAGAGTAGAAGTTGTAGAACACACACTTAAGGCATGTTTGGATGCAGTGATAAACCTATACCCCATCCAAGAATAACTAATTTCATTGCCTCTCTACCTGCAACCCCAAAAGGCATAGAGACATACCTGGAAGAAACCCCAGTCTTTGCAAGCAGAGTGAAGCCTCTCCAATTCGGAGTCCATAGAGTCCCCAGCAGAAAGCAAACTCTGCATGTCAATGATCGGGACTGTTGGAACTAAAGACTCATCAGAGAGGATTGGATGGTCTTGATCGAATCGTACATACCGAGGTGGGATTGTGATCAGGGCTTGTTTGGCCAATTCCTGAACACAAGGTACCAGGAGAGAACTTCCTAGCGTCACTAGCTTTGGTTTCTCCATGGATTTGCAGAAACTTATTTGATTTTGTTCCTCTTTCTTGTTTCTTCAATTTGAAGGAAGGAAAGGAAACGTAACCATTCTTTCTAGTTATTGCTCACCGACACATTATATAGCGGAATGGTAAAACTTCTGTCACAGCAGGTTATGAGAGGCCGGTCACAACCAACAATACGATTCACGTGGCAGACTATTAGATGGCGCTGTCCGTATGGATGTTTGGCCAGTACCCTCAGTGGACATACAAACCAAAAATCAGCCTGATTAGTATAGATCAGTGTTTGAAAACTCGACTTTGAGAAAGTCTACCGAGTTGAGTTAACTCGAAGACTCGAACTCGACCAAAAGTAACTCGACTCGAGTAATATATTAATATTACATACATATATTAATATTAATATATAAATATATATCATATTTTTATAAGCATAGTTTATAAGATTTTGTTGAGTTTGTCTTGGCAAGGCGTTCCAGAAACTTATTTGTTGTGTCAATTATAAAACAACGCACATTTTTTATTGATTCCTATTGATTGGATCCAAAAAAAAATTCTTGAATGAGGTATTCAACCCCAGGGATGAATCGAAAAAGAAATTTTCCTCATGTTCGGCTATAGCGGAAACCCCCAAATCTAGAGCCACTTGGTGTTCCAACCCAGTTCCAACAATGCACTTCTCGGACCAAGAAGCGGAACAAGGTAACCGTACTGGAAGGTGCGGCTAGATCACCTCCTTTTCAAGAAGAGCTAATGCTTGTTGGGTATTTTGGTTTGATACTGCTTCACACCCAAAAAGAAGCGAGCTATGTCTTATCTTTTTTCTCTGTGGACCGAGGAAAAAGGTGGGCTCAACGGGAAGAGGATTGTACCATGAGAGAAGCGAGGAGGTCAACATGTTTTAAATTTCGCCAAGTTGTCTCTTGTCTGCCCGTGGATTCAGCAACAGTTCGAAAGGTTGACCTATTCGGGAACTTCCGAATCTATTCTTATATTTGATTTGAGTTTATTTTGAATCATCTCGAAATTCAGCCGAGTCGAGTCAACTAAGCCAAGTTTCGAGTTGACTCGACGAGTTTTAAAACACTTACGATAGATAAACATTGATGTTGTATGCTTTTTGTTTTTTCTTAATGGTAGGTATGACAAAGACTTTACATTTGTATCATGTGGAAAGGGTTTTGCGAATTTTCGTACATTAGCAATCAGTGAGTTAAAGGTGACCATTTACATAGTTTTAAAACTAGATAAGTCAACTCAAAACTTGATTGAATTAGAAAATTCTAAAGATTCGTGTATATTTAAATAATGCTGTACAGATTAGAATCATGTAAAAAATTCTAAAATATTTTTTACCTTTAGATTTACACTATGGGTTTGTTTGGTAACTCAGAACTGAGTCGGATTTGGATTTGAGATTCTTGGAGTCATAAATTTTTGCATTTGGGAGGATCGAATTTCAAGAATTAAATTTCCAATTCCGTGATTTTTCCCGGAATTAGAAGTTTTAGGGGGGAGAAGAAACTTCTAATTCCTGAAATTCTATTTCCGGATAGAGAGATTCGAGAAATTTTTTACCGAATTCCAACTCTCACACGCATCCCTAGGTGGACATATAAACCAAAAATAGTAAGATTGGCTATTTGCAACCGTTAAATTGGTGTCTTTTTATTGGTTGATTTTTAACTGTGGGATATCTAGCATTATTTGGGGTTTGGGGTACTTAGATCCAAAGGTTAGAAATTTTTAATCAACCCTATTTTTAGCATGTAGGTCCACCTACGGATGGGACAAACATCCATATGGTCCATGCTCTGCTAATGTGCCATGTGGCTCATATTGTCGTCCATCATCAACGGATTACACATTTGTAACCGTTTGATTGATGTCTTTTATGGGTTGATTTTAACCTTGGGATATATAATATTAGTTGGGGCTATAAAGATCCATGGTGAGAGATAACTAATCAGCCTGATTTTAGTTTGTAAGTCCACTAGGGATGTATTTAACCGTTGGATTGGTGTCTTTTATGGGTTGATTTTTAACTGTTGGATTTCTAGCATTAGTTGGGGTATGAGGATCCAAAGCTTATAAATAACCAACCAACCTTATTTTTAGTATGTAGGTACACTTAGGATTGGGATAAATATCCATACAGTATTAGTGATTTATAACCATTGGATTCGTGTCTTTTATGGGTTGATTTTTAACTATGAGATATCTAGCATTATTTGGGGTACTCAAATCTAAAGGTTAGAAATAACTAAACAACCTGATTTTTAGTATGTAGGTCCACCTAAGGATGGGATAACATCACTACGGTCTATTGTCTCTAATAATGTGCCACATGATGTGCTCGGAATGAGGTCCATCAGTAGTGTTGATAATAGACATATGCATTTGTTGCCTCATGTGCCACTTAGGCTTTAGCCAATGATATTTTGACGTATATAGGTTAATCATAGTCAAAAAATTATCAAAATAATTTAATTATTACTTTTAAAATTTTTTCTTTAAATTAGCATCGATAACATTTAATTGACGGATGACAAAAAATAGCAGTCGTTATAACACAAAGTTCATGAGATGATATTTCTCTTATGTAGATGGATAGAAATTTCAATTATGTTAGATGTCTAAACAACTAAAATTAGAATTCATTGAGAATTCCAAATAATTTCCACGGTGCAACCAAACACAAGAAATTTCAATTCTTTAATTCAAATTCTTAGAAATCACAAATCTTAGAATTCTATTTTCAATTCCAAATCCGTGTCTGGTTGCCAAACAGACCCTATGTGACAATATCTTAAACACATTTGCTCCCACCCACGTCTCCAAAAGCTGGCTCCAAAAGGGATTTTGCTCCATATTTGAAGATAGAGACACCTATTAAAAAGTGTTATACTCCAATGGTCCCATCTCTAAAGAAGTATATTCTCCTAAAATGTCACACACTTAGATTGTTAAAAAGCATTCTTTTCTATTAATGGCGTGTTTGATTGCCAAGTGGGAAAATTGCATTTTCCTTGAAAAAACACAACTGTCCATTGTTAGATAGTCATTTTAAATCTGCATAATTTTCCCTACCAGGCCATTTGAGTTTGGATAATTGTTCATACTAAGCCTGAAATTCATTTCCTATCCAGATAGGTGAGAATTTATTTCCACCTAAAAATTCACTTTTATTTTCCCACATGATTGAAATATGTGTTCTCAGTTGCAATCAATCAGCCATTTAAGGAATTTCCCAAATGTATTTTCTCGGGAAAAATTTTCATGCAATCAAACACGCCCTAAGTAATTTCTAGGCATTAGATTAGAATTACGTGAAGACGGGCTGACTTTAACAGTGGGAATTTGAGCATTATTGACCATTATTTGAGGTACAAAGATCCAAAGGTTTGAAATCACTAATCAAGATGATTTTTGATTTGTAGGTCCACTTAGGGATTGAAAAAACATCCATTCGATCAGAGTCCTCTAAGGTTAATGGCCCCAAAAAATGTCATGTGGCATTTTAAAATGTAAATGTCAAAATATTTGAAAAAAGACACAAGGTATTTTAAAAATATTGTTAATAAAAGTTAATATTTTTCAAAATAGATACAAAAAGAATTAAATTTGTTTAAAGATTAGTACAAGGTTAAAGTAGAAAATTCAAAAATTCAAAAAGCAAAACTCCAAATTTGGAGCCAAAGAATAGAAACTCCATATTTGGAGCCAGATATAGAGATGAAGGGGCTGACTCCAAATTTAGAGACAGCCATAGATATAGGTTGGAGTGCATTTCAAAAAAAAAAAATCTCTATATTAAGAGTTATAGAGATGGGTTGGAGTTGCTAAGCATATATAAAAGGGGCCTTCGTCATTTGTAACCATGCAAGAATCAAGTTAAGAATCAAAGTTGAGAACGACTCTTTATATATGTAAATAATGATGTACAGATTAGAATCATGGAGAAAATTCCATAATATTTTTGACCGTTGGATTTATACCATATGCGGGTCCTCATTTTTAACCATCCACAAATCAATTCAAGAATTAGAGTTGGTCCACCCAATGAGATTTAGAGTCCAAAACACCGCGTTTGGTAAATATGGCGGAAAACACGATTTTCTTCGTGTTAACGGTCAATGGCTTCAACCGCACATATTTATGTCCGGTTATCTGTTGGATAGCAACTGGCACAACTTTATCTACGGCTTTTTTGGGGGTAGGTAAATGTCTATTCCGTATGTGCCACGTACACAAAAAAAAATATCAAAAATTAATCTGGTCTGAGCTAACTAATCTAACCCGAGTTAACAAAAAGATGCTTGTGCCGGAGGGTCACTCTTGGTAGCGTTGGGTAAAAACATGCCATGTCGCACGTTCTTTCTTGTGTAAATATTTGATGACGGGGCACAAAATGAGCCACATGGCATACTCTTAGAGGACTCTAACCGTATGGATGTCTGGCCAATCCCTGGTGGACGTACTAACAAAAAATCAGCCCGATTAGTGATTTATAACCGTTGGATTGGAATTATTTTCATGGGTTGATTTTAGCCGTGGGAATGAATTTGAGCATTGTTGACCATTATTTGAGGTGCAATGATCCAAAGGTTTGAAATCACTAATCAAGCTGATTTTTGGTTTGTAGGTCCACCTAGGGATTGGAAAAACATCCATATACAGTCAGAGTCCTCTAAGAGTATGCCACGTGGCTCATATTGTGCCCTGTCATCAAAGTTTTACTCTTCTTTCTGCCCCTTTACCTCTAAATGTTTGGCCCACTGATATACACACCAAAAATCACCTCATTAATGATTTCCAGTCATTGGATTCAAGCATTTTTTTTTTTACTCAGATCCAAGATTCAACCATTGTTTTTTGGGTATTTAGATCCAATGTCTAGAAATCAACAATCAGGCTAACTTTGATGTGTAGGTACCCCAAGGGATGGGAAAATTTTCAGGGGTTAGTGAGGAGTTTTTCCCTTTTGGTATTTTTTAAGGTGGGCTCCACTGGAGAGTATGTAGTTTGGAATTTAAGTTGAGTCTGAGCCTGTGGACTGGTCATCTATTAGCACAATATCAAGACACGTGACACATGGCATGCATGCAGTCAATCAAGAATAGGTTCCAACTAAAGGATCTCCTAGATTAAAAAAACACCATGATCAAATGATCTCAGCCATCCAAATAATTCCAGTCTTTTGAACTGTTGAGAAAATTTTAGCAATAGTCCAAAAACAAGTCTACAACTTGGTTGGTTGAGAATTATCCAAAGACATTGATATCTAACGGATGAGATCTTATGCTTGAGAGCTATTAAGGGGTGGGTCCTATCCTCTGGTTGAGAGCTTGAGAGCTATTAACGGATGAGATCTTCTGTTTGGTAAGCATCCAACGACATTGATAGGTGTTGGACCTATACACTAAAAGTTGGGTTGATTAGTGATTTCTAGCCTTTGGGTTTGAGCATATTTTTCATCATGGGCTTTGAACGTGCCTATGGATGGATAACAATTAACAAGCCCATCATTATCCAAACTATATGAAAAGTAGACTTTCCATCCTTTGGGACATTTTATCTAGAAGAATTATAATTGATCAGGTCAAAAGCTGACAAATAAGCTTTCATAGCTCAGTTGGTTAGAGCACCCGTTTAGTAAGCGGGAGGTCTTGAGTTCAACTCTCAATGAAAGCATAGAAGTCTACTTTCATATAGTTTTGTGTTGGGAATGGACTCCATTGGGTGGGTTGGGTTGAGAGGCCAGCCCGAGGATCAGGTCACTCAATCCAAGCCTGACCCAACTCAAGCTCGGTTTTGAGGAGTTCAACCCGAGCTATACCTCAATTGACTTGGGTTAGATCAGATTTGAGAGAAAGTCTATGTGATCTGTCCAAAGACTCCAAACAAATAAGGTTTAATGGGGGCATTACCGTTTTTACCGTCATAATGAATTGTAACGCTTAGGGGCAAAAGCGGAAAATAATGGATATAACAGGAAAAAAACGTCAAAATTCAAAATATGAATTTCAAAATTTCAATAGAAAAAATAATGCAAATAATGGGCATTTTTTCACAATTTTTTTTCCAAAAATAACCGTCGTTATTTTCTGAGAATTAAAGCAGTACATAACATAATGGGGGAGGTCCGAATCCGTTATAACAGCCTTTATTTTTGTTATGACGGCCGTTTTTTTTAAGGGAGCTCATATTTGCACACCCCATTTCCTATCTTGGTGGACTCCTAGTCGGGGCACACCCCAAAAAGAGAGATCTCTCTAAAACTTGGCTGACCGGTGACCACACTGATCAAGCACAAAATGAGCCATGTTGCACATTATTAGAGGACACTGATGGTATAGATGTTTGGTCACTCTCTAAGTGGACCTACAAACTAAAATTCAACTTAGTTAGTGATTTCCAAGTGTTGAATGGAGCCATTTTCATGGGTTGATTTAACCGTGGGAATTGAGCATTATCAACCATTATTAGGGGTACAAGATCAAAAGGTTTGAAATCACTAATCGAGCTGATTTTTCGTTTTTAGGTCCACCTAGGGATTGGCCAAACATCCATACGGTCAGTGTCCTCTAAAAATATTCCATGTAGCTCATTTTGTGAGCGGTCAGTGACCGTCACCGGTCAGCCAAGTTTTAGATAGAGATCTCTCTTTTTGGGGTGTGCCCCGACTAGGAGTCCACCGGGATAGGAAATGGGGTGTGCAAATATGTGCTCCCTTTTTATAAACATGGTCCAAACTACTCTCTTAGGATAAACAGTGCTCAACTTAGTTGAATTTTGTGCTAGTGAAGGCAATCTTTTGCATGAATCCATTGATTTGGAAAAAATTTGGTGGGTTTGGTTTGAGTTAGGAAGAGGCCAAACCGAGGATCGGGTCACTCAATCAAAGCCTGACCCGACTCAAGCCCGGTTATGAGGTGATCAACCCGAGCTATACGTCAATTGACTTGGGCTTGATCAGATTAGAGAGAGAGTAAGTATGCGAAATGTGTCCAACTCCAAACTACTGTCTTAAAGTATATCCCTTTGAACCATCAAAATAAGCTGAATTTTGCGCTAGTCAAGGGAATATCCTGCATGAGTCCATTGAAATGGAATTGGGTTGTGTAGGTGCCAATATCTGCACCCTCCACGTGGACGGCCAAAACAGTGACACGTAGATCGGTGGCACGTGCCGAGCAGCACGTGCACCACACATGCCTCACGATAACTGATCGACCAAGAGGACCGAGATGTGGAGTTCTTGTTCATCTATCAAGGAAGTCGAGGTATGGGGTATTTGACCCTATTGAGGTGACAGCATCCGAGAACGAAGGAATAGGGGAAGGCTGAATCCAGCCTAACTAGATATAAGATCTCGGCCAAAGCTCATAAGCCGATAACTGTGATGAATCCGAAAAGTATTGTTCTTGGATTCACCTGATAGACCTCGAAATGCGTTTCATGAATCACGTCTGACATAGGGTAATGGCCGTAAAGAGTAAGCAAAACATGGGAAACACGGCAAGGACAAAGATGGCGACAATTAACCATGTCAAAGATGGCGGCGGTTAACCATATCAGAGATGGTTGCAATCAGCTAAGTCAAAAAATGTGGAGTAGAAGTCACGCTAAAGAGTTTATATATATCCAAGTAACACATGGATAAGGGGGAGGGAACCTCAATTAATAAAAGCATTACTTCTTTCATTTTCTCTTACTAACTTAAGCATTAGAGGCTCCTCCAATGGGTACACCCCATTGGTTTCATGGGTGTCCACTGTGTGGGGTTTCTCCAAAGATCTTCTCGGGAACATATTCTCAAACACATCAGTGTTGGACCTCGAATCCACCATTGTTCATCTCAGGCTTGCATTAGACCTCTTGGGGGCAATGGCTTCTATGCGCCCGGGCTGCACAGACCAAACAAAATGGCCATGCTCAAGTTGTGCCACGTCCTCAATTTCAAAAAGTAAAATACAAAAAAAAAAAAATCAAAACCAACTTGTGATTATGCTGGTAGTTGCAAGAGTTTTGCTCTTTCGCTGATGTGGCCTTAAGCAGGGTCATTTTGTTTGGTCTATGGTGCCCTGGCACACAGAAGCCACTCCCCCTCTTGGGGGTGTTGGGATTTTTCTTGACAGGTTGAGTTCAGAAGAAACCAACCCGAGGATCAGGTCACTTAATCTAAGAGCTAACTCAAGCTCAAGGTCTGAGTTGCTCAATCCAAGATATGCCTCGATTGACTCGGGTTAGGTCAGATTTTAGAGAGAGAGAGAGAGAGAGAGAGAGAGAGAGAGAGAGAGAGAGAGAGAGTAATGTGTCTAAACTATTGTCTTAGGGTAAACATTGCTCATTATCCATATTGTTTATAAAAGCACCAATATGAGAATAACTTTTGATTGACTTAAATACCTGTTTTTCCTTTTTTATGATTGTTATACCCTTATTTATTGGAGACTTTCCATTTCCCATGACTTGAGACTTTCCTTCTCCTCTCATAATTCAAAAAAATAGAAACCAGGTTTCCTTCTCCCATAACATTCATTTTCCTTCTAGAATTAATTTTTCTTCTTCTCTATAAATTTCTTTTAATGGATTAGTTAGGGTTTTGTGCAATCTTTACGTTATGATTCACACTATTACGCTTGCTCTCCGCTTGTCATACGATGCTTTCTACAAGGCCGAAATTTCTCCACTCTTTGGATTCTTATTCAAGCCTCAATGAGATACTTTCCTAATTCATGCAACCATCTTTCGTTCATATTCTAATTCAAATGTTTTCGTTTAACAAATTATCCACGTTTTCAATCCAACTATAATTGTCCACGTGCAACGCATGTGTGAGCTTACTAGTGTCCTAAAAAGTACTTTAATTTCTAGTGAAACCAGGAGAGGAAACACCAAGGCAAAGGCTGAGAGGAAATCCAAGCCCTAACCCTCATAGTACTCAAGCCCAAAAAGCTGAAGGGAAAGTCCAACTCAAGCCCAGCCTAGGGTTGGGTTGGTTGGGTTGGGTTTCACCCCATAAAAAAACCTTTACATCATAATGAACTGTTTGGATGCAGGTTTCTACTACACTTTAGCCCGGTAAAGGGTCAACACTTCTTTGAAATCCACCTTTGAAGGGAGCTGAAGTTCTTAAAAAAAAAAAGGAGAAAACCCGGCAAAAGGCTCAAAAAGTAGGTTAAGCAGGAACCTATCAATCAACGTCCTGCAGTCAAACAGAATGTTAAAGGTCCTGTACAAGGTCATAGCTGATCGGGCAAACTGAGCTACACATCCAAACATCCAAAGTAGAGAGAGAAACAGACCAAGAAGATGTTATAACAGGGTTTTGAGTTTTCTCAGAGTTCGGTAGCCTGTGTTGTTTGAGCCTTCGAGAAAAGAGAGAGAGAGAGAGAGAAGAAAATGGCAACAGAGGAAGCGGAGAGCGTGAAATTGGCGGGAGTTGGTGTTGTTTCTACAGAAGAGGAGAGTAATAATAGGGCTTCTCTTGCTGTCGATGAAGAACCTGAGGAAGGAGAGATCGTCGGAGACGATTCTGCATCTTTGAATCCTCCGACCACCCCCATCGTTCACCAGTCTCACCCATTGGAGAACTCGTGGACCTTCTGGTTCGACAACCCCTACGCCAAAGCCAAGAATGTTGCTTGGGGCAGCTCCATTCGCCCCGTCCACACTTTCGCCACCGTCGAGGAGTTCTGGAGGTATCATATTCTCTCTCCCTCTCATCATTTCTTGGTTTCCTTCGCCTTTTCTTGTAATAAAAACCGTCCACTGTCGCGAACGGATGAGAATCGATCGATCAATCGTTTGGTTGGGATGTTCTCCTACTGTAGAGAAATAAACAGAGTAGGTTTCACTGCAAGGTTGTTGTAATTCGATGTGATTAACAAGCCTTTATATGTTACTTGATAATTGAATGCCGAATTGAGACTCTAGACAGGCATAGAAAAGAAGAAGATCAGGACAATATACCCTTTTGTGTGCAACATGCGTATCTTGTATTGGCCATTTATTGATGTATAGAAATTTAAAGATTTGGTTTTGTTGTGAAGATCTCTGCGACTCGATGTGATATTAGGAGACTATAAAATTTCATTCCATCTTTTATTCTAAGTTGAAGTGGTTTTAATTCGATGGGCTTGACGAATGACGACTATTAGTTTATCTGTGATAATTATGGAATACCCATTAGTGGAACTTGTGATTGTTGGTTGAATGGTCTAATTTGTTTGGGCATTCTTTGCCTATACAAACTGTGTACAAATGTTAGTTTTTAGATACAAGCTGCCATGATTTTGCTTTCTCAACCCATTGCATTAGTTATTTTTCAAGCATTGTAATTTACTGAAGAATATGTTTTTAACTCTGTGGTTAAAGCTCACTCATTTTAGGATTGCTTCCAGGGGGTTAGTGACAACTCATTGTCAATATACTAGAGACTGGAGTAGGTTTTTGAAGTAGCTATTCCTTGAGTTTCAGAACTAGATATACCTCAGTGACACCAGAAAGGAGATATAATAATAATCTTGGACGATAGTAGGAAGGAAACTTGGGTCATGCAAGATTCAATGTGTTCACTAAAGATGATTTGTTGTGGCAATGGCTTTCTTTCTTAGTGCATCAATGAACCTCACTTTTCTTTTAGATTTTTTAAAATTTCGCAAGAACATGTTTACTTCTTAGAAGAAGTGGTTTTGCAAATGGTGCTTGGAAATGTAGACTCTTTATATGGCTGGAACCCAGGAACTATGTAACAAGACATGGATACGGAGTGTCAGACATGCTGACCCGCGCACAAACCCAATATGTCGACTCATCCATACTGTTCATTCCTTTTACTGAAAGATATATCTTTTAAATACTTTAGTCCATGTTGAGTATGCAATATAGAAAGCACGTATTTAGATTAAGCCGATATACATTAAAATTATACAAACCATGTACAATAATAGCTAAAAACAATTTTTTTGAGGGATTTGTTTGAAAACGTGTGTTGGTATGTGTTTGGCGCGTGAATACGGGAAGGTGTCCGACATGGCGAGTTCTTAGAAAATGGAGTGTCCTTGTTACATAGGGCAGGGTCTACTGTGTGGGACCTTTACCAAATAAGATCTTCATTGACATGGTTTACTATCACTGTTTGATTCAATGGGACAATTGATACATCAAGTGTGATCTGAAGCTTTCCATCTAGGGTGCTTGCATAGAGCTGGATAGAGCATATCTTGGGACTTGAAACTTAAGATAAGGGAAATAGCAGGAAAATCAAAGTATAGCTTTTTTCTCCAGGAGGGGAGATCTGGCAAATACCACTTCTGAAAATAAAGGCACTACTTCCTTTCCTCCCCCATTGGAGAGTCAATAGGGACACCTCTCCTTTCCCTTTTCGGATTAGTTGATATTCCTTTGGAAATCTATAAATCAATGAGACACTGACTTCCTCTCCAGATGGAATCTCTTCTATTGGCCACTTCCCCGGCTATGCTCTTGTCCCTATTCTAATGAAATGATTGGACATGGAATGGATTCCAATCATTGATTTTGGTTCTTTGCTAATGTGGAGCTATCATTGAATATTGTCAACAGCCTTTATGGAAGTGAGCATGGAGGGAAGCAAAAGGTGGTCTGTTGTATTTTGTGATGGTTGTGGTGACAGGGATGCATGAGGGTTTATTAAGAGGCGTACAGAAGAGGGTATTATGGAACCTTGCTTGCTTTAAGACAGTAGGATGTTGTCTATTTCCTGATTGTGCAAGTTCCTTGTCAGATGTACTTGTGCAGTTGTGCTAATGGTGGATTGTAAAGACAACAAGCATTTCTTGGCATGTATTGTCTTTGTTATTTGTGCATACGTTGTGGTTTTAATTTTTAAATCTTCTTTTGTTTGCATGTTCATTCTGCATTCAGCCTTTACAATAATATACTTCATCCAAGCAAGTTAGCCATAGGAGCAGATTTCCATTGTTTCAAGCACAAAATTGAGCCGAAATGGGAGGACCCTATTTGTGCTAATGGGGGGAAATGGACCATAAGCTTTTCCAGAGGGAAGACTGATACAATGTGGTTGTATACGGTATGCATTATATCCTACTAGAACAATTAATTCAACATTGGATATGTATTACTTAACATGGCCCCTAATTTTCTGAATCCATATCTACTAGCTATTGGCAATGATTGGAGAGCAGTTCGATTATGGCGATGAAATATGTGGAGCAGTTGTTAATGTTCGGGCTAAGCAGGAGAAAATATCAATATGGACCAAAAATGCTTCAAATGAAACTGCTCAGGTAACTACCCTCATCCATAATATTCTATCGAAATTCATGCAAATAAATCAATGCATGTTTATCAGTTTCTCCTTGTACATCTTTTGGCATGTGCTGTGGATTATGTATTATGGCACTACTGCATGAGACCAGAAGCACTAGAACTCCCGAGTATATTGTCTTTCAAATGATCCATATTACAGTCTTAGCTTCTAACATAATTATTATTAAGATTGATAGGTGATACTGGTTACTTTTTTCCATGCACTATCTGATTATGCATAATATATTTAAACAAAAATTAAAATTTAAATGCATTCACATGTCATGTTGAATTTTGCATGACAAGTCATGGTTACTATTTAGAGATTACATCAAGGAAGATATAGCAACAATTACTACCTTCGATGATGTCAACCTAATGCTTTAAGCCATAATAAAAATTTAGCAGTAACAAGTCTAGGGAGAATACGAAAAGATTATTGTAAAACAAATAGTCCTAACCCCTTAGTTAATACAGTTGAAAAAAATTACGCCAGCACAAATTCAATATATTCTTCCCTTTCCAATCTCTATTTGCATTATCCTCATAATTATCATTGTCGATCTCCCGTCTCTCAATAAACCTTTTCCTTCTCTGTCATCCGAATTGCATTTTTTGTGTGCTTGTTTGCCTTCAGTTGCTTGGGCCCTTAGCAAATGCAGGAGATTTTCACCTCCACTTTGTGAATTATTGGGAGCTTGTGAAGCCCCCACAGCAATCTCAATGTTGATTCAAGTCAGAGTTATCACCTCAAACATTATACCTCTATTTTAGCTGTCTCAATCAACCATTAGTTGCTTTCATCCAACTATTCAAGCCAGAAAGATCACAGGCCCCTGTTTCTTATTGCTTCATCAAGGACCTCTTCTCCAGACATTGGGTATATTGCACAAAAATGTGACCTTTACAGCCTCTTCTTCCCAAGGCCTATTCCTCTTGTAATTCTAGAGAGGACATACGAACAAACAAAAATTTGGAAGTGTAACCATAAAATGTTCTAAAAGAAACATTGTGAACTCAACTTACTAAGCTATTGTTCAAAATTCAGTACTAAAATGTAGTAATTTAAAGAACTAATTTGCATGTTTAATTGTGCTTAATTAGCCTTGGAACAAGTGCAACCCAACAACCTAAGCTCCCCAGGTCCAGATGTCTTTGTGAACGTACCAGTCGACCACATGTATGAATATCAAGTATTTCTCTTCTTTTTTATATGTAATCTAGGCAAACCCCATGATCTCACGATTGTCATCCATTTGGATATGAAATACTAGTTCACAGTGCAAGCACTTGGTTTGTCGCTTGGAAGTGGATCACTAATCTCGTAAAAAAAGGGGCTTACTCAATGGAAATACCAAATTTCTATAAGATGCCAGCTTGCTAGGTTGGTAAAGTCTGTAAGTGTTGATACCACATACCTGATCTTCGCCCACTAACATTAACCACTTAACTCAATTTCCTATGAGAAGGAAAATAAAATAAAATAAAAGAAGAAGATGATGATGATGACGATGACAACGACAATAATGTTCATATAAAAATGGAAAGTAAATTAGAGAATAATTACACACTGCATACTCAGCAGCTTCTTTGACCTTTTGACGGATTTGTGGTTCCTTTCCAAGGAACTCTTTTCAAGCCATCATAAATTTCCATCTGCTTAATTCTATGGGCAGCATCCTACTCAGTCTCTCTCAGTCCTTGTAAATAATAGAACCAAGCTAATGGAATTTGTCACTTCAAGATATCTCCTGGTTGTCTGTGAACAGAATGATATAGTGAGTGGTATTGAACCCGCACAGATAGCTCAGTTGGCTGGCAACTTGGATGTGTCCCCAAGTTCACGAGTTCGACTTCTCCCAGGTTTACCCGATGCATGTGGTTTGCAGGTGATTGCATGCATCTATAGGGATTAGTCCTTCCTTGTCAGGGTTGGGACACCCTACATCACCAAAAAAAAAAGTGAGTTGTATTGTCTGGCTATATGGCTTACCTTGTCAGGTGACAATACTGGTGGTATGTTTGACTTTCAGCTGCTTGCTAGATCTGGCTAATCATTGTGTCAAAGAAATAAAATATTGTTGTTCCCCGTTGACTATATTCTTCTTGTCTCGAAGTTATTGTTTCATCAACGAGCCATGCATACGGCATTTCTTTAAACTGGAGATGGGAACGACTGCATTTAAGTATATTCATCTATATAACACCTCTTATCTGTTTCAACAAAGAAGGGCCGAGATCTTATCCCCCAAATGGACGGTGGATCTCGGCCACTCACACCTGATTTTGGCAAATGCTTTGACGGGGAGTGCCGAGGGCACAGGCCACCCACTATCAATATAACAAGTGATAACTGTGGGTTTTTTTTTTTTTTGAGAAGTCAAATATATATATATATATATATATATAAAAGGAGATCGAGAAGATCTCGGTAGTACAAGAGGACAGCCCTACTAGGACAACAACATAAACAACAAACAAGAGTGACCCCCAACCCTACCTCATCAACGAAATATCAAACCTGAAAACCATATCACTGAAAAAGGTGCCCCTCAACTCAGTGAAAACGCTTCCCCAACTATGGAGAGAAGCCTTGATACTAATAATGATGTCTTGGAGGGAGACTTCTTCTCCTCTAAAGACCCTCCTATTCCTCTCCCACCAAATGCCCCATATGACCGCAAACGGGATCATCCTCCACAAAATCCTGCCCCTAGCCAAGAGATCTACCAGGGCCATCATCTCAGTACTTCGCCTATGGACCCCGACATCACCCAATGAGGCCAACCTGTGACAAAAAATACGACCAAATCTGCGTAGCCAAGTCACAATGTAAGAAAAGATGAGCTGAACTTTCCCCACTAGACCTACACATAGCACAATAATTTACCAAAATCCATTTCCTAGCAATCAAATTGTCACAAGTGAGTAGTTTGCTCAAGGAAGCTGTCCAGGCAAAGAAGCGGATTTTTAATGGGACATGAGCTTTCCAGATATTTGGGCAGATATAGAGATGAAAAGTGGAGGGACGAGACAGAACATCATAAAAGGAGCTCACAGTAAAACATCCAGATTTGGCATAAGCCCAAGACCACTGGTCCACCTCCTGTGGTGAAACTGTGTGCATCTGCAGTAGATTCATCAAATTTGCCAACTGTTCCCTTTCCCATTCCAATAGATTCCTCCTAAGACCAAGATCCCAAGAGTCCACTCCACTATGAACTGACCTTTTTGTTGCGAAAGAGAATATATCCGCGGAAAAGCTACCATAAGACAAGTGTCGCCATATCAAGTATCCTCCCAAAATCTGATCCTAGCCCCATCCCCCAACACCACCTTAGTTCCTTCTAGGACTCGCTCCTTACCTAACAGAATTCCTTTCCACACACCACACCCATAGGACAACCTAGACAACTTGGGAATCCAGCCTTCCGGTTCCTCCCCATATTTGTTAATCATCGCTTTGCACCAAAGGCTTCGTTTTTCCTTCTCAAACCTCCATATCCATTTTCCCAAGAGAGCTTTATTCATCAACCCAATCCTCCTAAGCCCTAGACCCCCTTCCTTTTTGGATCGACACACACGGTCCCAACTCACCAAGTGATATCGAAAAGCTTCATCCTTGTCGTTCCATAGGAACTTCCGCATCATTTTCTCAATACTATTAGCAACACTAACAGGAATGGAGAACAAGGATAGGAAGTAAACCAACAAGCTCGCAAGCGTACTTTTCAATAGAACCAACTTTCCCCCTTTAGAGAGATATCTCCATTTCCAACTCTCTAGTCTCCTTCGCACCCTTTCAATGTCCGGGTCCCAAATCTTCTTATCTCGGTAGGATGCACCTAGAGGAAGGCCTAGGTAAGAGGATGGCATCGATGCAATAGAGCAAGATAAGATCCTAGCCATACCTTCTAGGTCCTCAACCTTTCCTATACTCATAATCTTGATCTTATTAAAATTGATTTTGAGACCCGAGCACCCTTCAAAAATTGTAAGAACACATCTCAAAAACGTCAATTGTCTCCTAGATCCCGAGGTGAACACTAGAGTATCGTCTACAAATTGAAGGTGAGATATAGCCATACCCTCCCTCCCTACTTGAAAACCAGATAATTCTCCAAGCAGAACCCCTTTGGAAATTAATCTTCCTAATGCTTCTGTTATCATGATAAAGAGAAAGGGGGATAGAGATCGCCTTGCCTCAGACCTCTAGAGCTCTTGAAATATCCTATCGGTGATCTATTGATTAAGATCGAAAAGAAAGAAGACCTAACACAACTGCTCATCCACACTCTCCACTTTGGTCCAAAACCCAATCTGTCCAGCAAATAATCTAGAAAATTCCAATTCACATGGTCATAGGCCTTCTCCAAGTCGATCTTACAAACTATGCCCAGAGTCCCTTGACGGTGTCTCGAGCCAATGCACTCATTCGCAATTAAAATGCCATCGAGGATCTGCCTACCCTTCACAAATGCCCCTTGTTCTCCCGATATGATTTCACCCATCACCTTCATGAGCCATGAGGCTAAAACCTTGGCAATAATCTTATACACATTCCCAACGAGACTGATAGGCCTATAGTCTCTAATGTCCTGAGCCCCCGGCAACCTTGGGGATTAGGGCGATGAAGGTCTGGTTGCACCTATAGTCTATAAAATTGTGAAGTTCTGCAAAGACCTTCATCAGGTCCCCTTTGACTATCTCCCAACAAGAATGGAAGAAAGCCATCGAGAAACCATCATGACCTGGGGCTTTGTCCCCTGACATCTCAAACACAGCTGATCTCACTTCATCCTCAGTGAACTCTTTCTCTAAGTCCAAATTTGATTCCGCCCTGATGTTATCGAAATGAAGTCCATCTATTTTGGTCTGGCATCTTGGGTTTCCGTAAAGAGCTTAAAGTAGAATGAGGCAATTTGGGTTTTCATTTCCTCTTCTGCCACAAAGCATTGGTTGTCAATCTTGATGGAGGAAATGTAATTGGCGTTTCTTCTGCTGTTCGCCACCTTGTGAAAAATTTTGTATTATTATCACCTTCCTTGAGCCATTTCACCCTAGATCTCTGTCTCCATTTTATCTCCTCCATTAATGCCCATTTTTGAAATTCTTGTCTAAGGTCTTTTCTCTTGACTTTCTCCTCCATCTCCAAATTTCTTTGCTCTTCCAATTTATCTAACTCCTCGATTTGATTCATAACATTTCCCATCCTTGCTTCCACTTTTCCGAACTCCATATTCCACTCTTTTAACTTCAATTTCAAGGCCTTCAATTTGTTACACACCACAAAGCCAGCACTACCTTCAAACTTTAATGACTCCCACCACAGTTTTACTTTCTCTAGGAAGCCCTCTTGTTTCAACCACATACTCTCAAATCTGAAGAGTATAGGATTGTGGATGAAGGCCCCACACTCTAGCAAGATTGGGATGTGGTCGGATGTGACACGTGATAAACCATGTTGGACTACCCTTGGGAATATCTCATCCCAGTCCCTATCCACAAGAAACCTATCTATTCTGCTAAAACTGGGAGTTGTTTGACTGTTAGACCATGTGAACTCATGTCCCCTCAGAGGAAGGTCAGCAATTGATTTCTCTTTACAAAAGCTCCAAACTGTTTCATTCCCCTATTACTTGCTGAGCCCCCTTTCCTGTCTGAGCGAAAAAGAACTTCATTAAAGTCTCCTCCTACACACCAGGGCGCATCCCATCTAACCCTCACGTCGTCCAATTCCTCCCAAAATTGTTTTTTTTTCCGATCTAAGGACTGGGCCATAAACTCCTGATATCATACACTCCTTCTGAAGGCTCTTAACCTTTCCAAGAATCGAAGCTGAGAATGCCCCAATCAGAGTATCCAAAACCTCCACACACTTGGTATCCCACATGAGGATGATGCCTCTTGATGCTCCAAGTGATGGAACTGAGATCCATCCAATATCTTTGTTCTTCCATATTTGCCCAATCACTCTCTTGTCCACTGAGCCCAGCTTGGATTTTTGAACACACATTACATTGGGTTTAGACATTAACAAAGCTCTCTTTACAATTGCTCTCTTTTCTCTTCTCCCTAAACCTTTCACGTTCCAAGACATGAATCTAAGAGACATTAAAAACCAGCGTCTGACCTTGCATCCCTATCAGATTTATTCCACCACCATCGACACCTTCTTCACCCTCCTAGGACAGGCCTCGGGTCCTGAGGTCTGGATCGGGACCTCAACTAATTCCTCCTCCCTTGGATTGATGAACCTCCAGTATCTTACGATTCCTATATTGTTCCACCCATTCGGCGATTTTCCTATTCCATCCTCCATCCCCAAGTCTAGATCTGTTCCTTGGTGACAAATTCCTGTTTTGTGTCATCCAATCTGCCAAACTCATATCCCACCCCTCCTCTGAGACGTTGACCTGCCTCCTATTATCTAAAATAGACCTATCCATGGCAGCCTCAATGCACTCACAAGCTCTATCAACACCTCCTTCCACTGATAAGCCCAACGCCAGTCCCACTGACAGGATCAAAGGTGTGGATATACAACTATCCCCTAAAGCCATATTGGTGGCCTGTTGATGTTGCGACCCTGTAATTATACAGCCAACCATAGATGCTATTCTCCTTCACCCCGACATTAGCCTCTCTCCTGGCCTCACTGTAGCCACGGCCATCCAAGGGCTGGGGCAGGTCCGAAGTCAAAATGGATGGACCACAAGGCACATACGATTTTGCCACATTTGTATACCAAGTCTTGGGCTATCCCAAATATCGATGATTCAAAGAGAGAAAATCATGATTAAAAGGGATACGACAGGCTACCATAAGAAACATCAGGATAAGAAGAAAAGGGAAGTAGAATCATTTGAAGCTTGAGAGAGGACTCACTGATCAACAAAGAATTGCCAGGGATAGGATTTAGGGAAATACCTGTGCTCTGCATGGAAGAAGGTGGTTTAGTAGGCTCATCCCTCCACTTGATGATAGGCCTAGAATTTGTGGTCAACGCTTTGCATTGTGAGTCGCCCTACTTGCTCGAGCCTGAAATGGTGCTATTGTTCCTCTGTCTTTCGACTATAGCATATGATGGCTCCCTACTGATTTCTTGGTCTGGACCCCTAACCTTCTTCACTCCCTGAGAGTTGAGATGAGTTAATTCCTCATAAAGTTGATAGAAGACTCTACCCAAGCTCACCATAAGGTTCTCCCAAGATTTCTTCTCTACTATCGCCGGGAGTTTCCTAGCAACTGTTTTCTTGCAAGCAAAAGATTTGGTCTTCATTCTCAGAGCTCCTGCCTTTTCTTTGTGCCTTTCTCCCTTGTGCTCTCTTGCTCTCTCTCTCTGTGTTCCACAATATCCTGGGAAAGAAGGTGATCACATTCCTCCATATATGGAGAAATCGCAGGTCCCTTTGTATTAGTCTCTGAGAATACCCCCTCAGCCTCGCCAACCACCTGATAGGCTAAAGGATTTCCTTGTACCGATGTTGAGAATAGGTCCTCTGATCTAATTTGGTTCTCATTGAGCTGTTAAGGAGGAAGAGGATAAACCTTGTACCCTGGGTCTGAGGGCGTAAGTGGAGGTGCAAGCCCGCATTTGCTAGATTGCACAGCCGAGCCCAAGTCCAAGCCCAAGTCCGAACCCACCTCAAAAGCCAAAGGGCTGCCCATTACAAGCCCATAAACCTCCTGAAAAATACCTTTAGGTGGGATCCATGCTCCATCCTCCACCTCAACATCTACTATTTCCTTTCCACTAGGTTGTGGTAACGTAAACTGAAGAGCCGTCGAGCCAACTGGCAGCACCTCACCAATTACGGTCTCAGGTTCAAATTCAGTACTATTCCCGCCCCTATGATCCCGATCAATGGGCGAATGAGGGGTAGCTAACTTAGCCGCCTTGTCTGTAGGCTGAGCAGGAGTGTACGAACAAGGCACCTCCACTGTCAATTGATTGGTAGTCTTGACCGGCAATTGTTGGTGAGACATCTGTTCTGTCAGTAGTCTCCCCTGAGACCTCTCTCCTGTCGGTCGAACCACCTCAATCCAAGTTCTCTTTTCCGGGTCCGTCGCACTCACTCCCGATGTTCTGGTTCTCTTTTCCGTTAAAGCTTGAATGTCCTGATGAGCACCCCTTTCAGGTCCCAAATCCTCAATGGTCACGACGTATTGTAATATGCCGCAAGTGATATTCACTTGGAGTGGAAACGACTTGTTCTGTTTGGCAATATAGATTCTTGCTTGAGAGAGATTAGACATGTCCGATGTGGCTTTTTCCACCCCCATGAATCCCCCGCCCAGTTCCCTATCTTCTTAAAAGTTTCTGTGGTCCACAGAAAAAAAGGTAGTTCGAAAAGGCTCACCCTTCTGCAATCAGCTCTCTCCTTCTCCACAACCCTTTGCGACATACCCATATCAAGCTGCCAAGGTTTAAGCCAAACTAGAGTTCCTTCCGCTCGTAGAAATCTACATTTGATAAGCTTTCCGGCACAGTCCTCATTTCCAGCGAACAACAATCTCCGAGTGGAGTTGATTCGGAACGACTTTGATACCAGCACACCGTTCACTCTCCGGGCCAGAATCTCTTCAACCACCTCCTAATCCGGAGTAGCTCCGTTGGCTACACATACTATTGCTGCCTTCCATTTCAAGAAAGCCGGAGTTGAAAAGATCTCATCAAATATAACGATGGTGTCGACACTCGTCTCCGTCAACAACATTCTGCTCCCCTGTTCTGCATCGTAACCTGCCTGTACTCCATTAGAGGAACAAGCTATCAAGGCGTCCAACTCCACCTCCCCGACATCAACCATCAGTGCTTTACCCGTGATCATCCTCCTATATGTCCGTAGGGTCTTTGTTATGAGGTCCCTGAACTTTCTCCATCCCTCGCCCTCAATCCCAACTGGGATTCTAATAATGTTATTGTTATTGGAGGCCAGTTCACATACAGAGAGAAACCTCCCATTTCTGTTTGCTCTCCCTTCGACAAGCCAAGAGTCTGTCTCGTTCCTGAGACGTCTGAACCAGTATGCCTCAGAGGCTATCCCTTCCGCCTCTAGCAACACCTTCTCTAGCCATCGAAGTGTTTCCTCCTCGGTTTCCAGCCACCTTGACACAAACGACGACTTTTCTTTGAGCATGAACTTCTCAGCTCCTCTTAGCATTATCTCAAACGTCTTCTTCTGAATCTGGCACATCATCTTTTTCATACTGAAAAAGAATATTTATCTTAAGCTAATTTTGATGATGGGTAGTTGTTGTTGATGATGGTGGTGAGAAGGGATTTCTGGATGATCAGTTCACCCAGCTTCGGCATTCGCAACAAATGAGTGGCTGAGATCCACTATGCTTCATATCGATGTTTGAGATTAACTCCCACCCGATTTTGTCAAACACTTTGTCGGAAAGTGCCGCGGGCACGGGCCACCCACGCATATAATAAGACAACTCAGTTGTATTCTCTTATCTTATCCATCCATCTAATGTGGACGGTTAGATAAAGAGTGGTTGAGATCAAATCCATCGATCTAATGTGGACGGTTAGATTTCAGCCACTCATTCCGCCTCATTTGACCTTAATTTATTCAAAATTTTAATTTCAACACTGTTATTTCTGTTATTTTTCCATTTCTCCCTTTGTGCGTTACAATCCGTTATAACAGCCGTTATAATGGAAAAAACGGTAACGCCCCAGTCCGTTATACCGTTTGAGTGCCAAAGGCACCCAATTTTTGCAAACACTTTTGTCGGAGAGTGCCGTGGGCATGGGCCATTTACTATTCTATATAACAAAACACATTGGTTGTCTCCCTACTTATACCTCCTCTTATAAGCATCAACAAAGAAGGGCCGAGATCTAATCCTCCCCCAAATGGATGGTGGATCTCCGCCACTCACCTGATTTTGGCAAATTCTTTGTCGAGGAGTGCCGATGGCACGGGGCACCCACTAGTATTGTACATTTCAGGGTTGTCGCAAAAGAAGTTGAAAACCCTGATTTGCAAGGAGTTCTGTTCTTTCTCCATTTGGCCAACATTCATATGGTTCTTCTTTGTATTTGGCTCATTGTAGATGGATGTGTGGATTGCTGTTTAGATCTGTGTGTTGTGTAACACTTTTGTAGGCAATATTATCTTCCATCTTGGTGATTTTAACGTGGAGATGCTCCAAGACACTGGACACAGCACTTCCTGTTCAAACTTCAAACTATTCACATCGTGCCTAAATACCATGGGATCATTCCAATTTATATTGGCATTATATTTCTGGATGCCAATCAGCAACCTGTTAAGCATCTTTGAAGATTTCATCTGTTTGTTTGGCGATTGGCATAATCATTTTCTGGTTAGACAGTGTTGGACCTTTGGTACTAAGCAGTGCTAGTATGCAAATTTAACTGATAGAAGCATAAACTTTTACCCTTAAATCTAGCATAACTTAACTTCCTGTATGGTTGTTTTCCTTCTGGTTCCAGATTTTGCACATCTTATGCAAAGTTTATTATTTACAGGTGAGCATTGGGAGGCAGTGGAAGGAGTTTCTTGATTACAATGACACCATAGGGTTCATATTCCATGTAAGGGGTTTCTTTATGACTGCATGTGTATGCAAGTGTGTTGCTTGATTCATCACAAAGTTAAGGGTACATGATGTTTTTTGTCCACAATTTCAGGAAGATGCGATAAAGCTGGACAGACACGCCAAGAATCGATATAACATATGAGCTGAAGCCCTTTTACTTTGGCAACCACCAGTTGAAGCAAAAGGAGGGGGCAAAATAGCTTGTCAGACTGCAAATCTTGTAGGTGCATGAAGAGGCCAGAAAGCTTTTTGGAGGAATTTGGAATGGTTTACTTACATATAGGTTTTTTATTGTTATCAGACTATTTTTCTTGGCTTTTTGAGTGGGTCACATCTCTAGATGCTAATCTCATCTACCGTCGCTAGACTTCCGTTTCTTTTCTAGTGAAAAAGATGACCAATAACCCTATTATGTTGTATAATGTGGGGTTGAATCCTCTTCTTGATCTGGCTTAAATACAAGAAAAATTTTCAGCATTTGATGCAATTGTTTTGTTACAAATGGCATTTCTAAGTTGAAGCTTAGTTTTCTCTACTGCAAGCCGAAAGAAAAAGAGAAGGAAGAGTGTGATTTTGGCTGCAGGGACGGCTTTCTCTCATTAAGGATAAGAGCTTGGTAAGTAGCATGAATGGGAATAAGAGATGATAGATATGCTATCTACAATTGACTGATAAAACAGTACTTTCTTTGACCTATTTTTTGGTTTGGTGTGTTTCTGAAAGGAATTGTATCTTGGAGAAGATTTTCTTGAGTTATCTCACTGGTTTGGCCAATCTAAACGTTCTTTATTAAAACAGAGTTCTTAGAGTAGGGAACTTTAGCAGAAGAAATGGTTTTACAAGAACAAGATTCTTGAAACCCAGCAAGAAACTCTGGATTCCATAGAAAACATTTGCTGATACACTCTAATTAGCAGTGAAAAATCAATGCTAACACACACCAAAGTCTCCATTTGACAAAGAAGGGAAACTCGGGTTTGTTGAATTCAATAAGTTTTAGGAGTGTTGGCGTCGATTGTCATTGCTAATTGCTAGCAGCAAGCAAAGATCACCAACGTTATCCTGAAACTTTTTTTTTTTTTATAGGTAAACGGAATTATATTATAAGGAAAAGGGGCACTAGGAGGACAAGAAGGCCTCCACAGCCCTGAGAAAATATGCAACAAGGAACAACGAGACTAGCCGCCACCCCAACCCACCCAACAAAAAAGCCCCTACTCACGATAAATCAGATCGTCCCATTTAAAGACCACATCTTCAAAGAAGATGCCTCTCCTGTCCTGAAACTCATCTTCATTAGAGGTGTGAGATAGAATTGTTTTGTTCTTTCACCAAGTTTCAATACCCAATTTGAGTGAATTCCAAAAAAGAGAACCCTGACAGACTATAGCACCCACAAGCATGTGTCAAAAAAACAAGTAATACCGAACAACCCCCCCCCCCCCCCCCATACATTTGCCGTTGTCAAAAAAATAAAAAACAGTTAATATCGAACGCACATTTGCCATTATTACTAGTGCTCTAAGGCGTGAGGGTAGGCACTTCACTAGCCAAACCCTTAAGGCATAAGCCTATCCAGCATACATTTTTAAGTAAATAAATAATTAAATAGTAAAAATAAAATAAAAAATCTCAAGGAAGAAAAAATTTATGACAATTCACCCTAGACGATGAGCCTCAAGGCCCGCGTTGGCTCCCTTATGGAAAACTAAAGATGAATACAGATGCAGCCTGGGATCCATCCTTGGCCAGTATCAGTCTTGGTGTCATTATCAGATATCAGTACTCCTCTAATTTGATTTTGACAGGAGCTTACCCTTCTAGAGCTTGCTCGGCAAAGGAGGCAAAAGCGAAGGCTATCCTAATCGGCCATTTAAGCTGCTCGGTATAGAGAAGAACCATATACAGGTGCTTCACACCCTAACAGTTCTCTCACAACAAACTCACAATGAGATCACCACCAAGTATTGTATATCTCAAATTCTTATCCTATATTTCCCATGATCCACTCCATGAGTTACTCAACCTAATTGTAACCACATCCTTTTATAAATATCAAGAGTTTCTATTCTCCTCACGCAGTGAGAGAGAGCCTCCAACTTAATATTTTCTAGACTCAGGATGCATCCTTGGACTCTCTTTTGATAGAATCTGGCGCTAAAGGGCTGGTTGAAATGCTTCATCAGGGATCAAGGGAGGCGGGGTGGTTTGCATCAACTGTTTGTGATAAGATTTTGGATCTCTTCTATATTCTCTGACTTATCTTGTTTTTTAGTTGGTTCTCGACTCATACTCTAGCCCAAAGGGCTCGTACTTTTTCTCACCCTCAGCTGTGGTTTAATTTTCCATTATAACAAAAATAACAACCGTAATTTCTGGAAATTTTTGTGAAAAAACGGCTGTTATTTCCCATTTTGAATTTCAAATTTCAGCACCATTTTTCCCGTTTTTCCATTTTTGCCCCTGAGCATTATCCATTGCACCATTTTTAACCATGCCCATATTTGCTTTAGTCAGTGCTTAATGCGTTTATCATGACTTCCCAAGTTGAACCTTACTAGTTACACCAGTGCATGCACCATTAACCTGGTTCTGGTTCTGCTAGCTCTTATTCTCGATCAATATCGCAGGAAAACACTGTTGTGCTACAACTATTTGATAAGTGCAATTCAGGGTGAGGTCCCAGTCCCCATCATTGATATGGCATAGAGAACTAAAGACCACATATCCACATGACTAATCCATCATCCTTGGTGGATCTCAACCTCCCTCATCCAGTGATAACATGCAAAGGGCCCCACCAATTCATGGATCAGGACCATTCCATTGCTGAACAATCTCATGGATGAGGCATATAACTAAAAAATCAATACACTCTGTTGGTAGGCTACATGTTAGGGCTCTAAAGTTCATTGAGGATGATGATTGAGAGTCAAGGCTTTTAGGCCTTAAAAGCAAGATCTTACAAAAAACCTCTTTGGAATTACCAATAAATGTTATTACAAATTACATAGCAGATTCCAATTGCAAGCAAGGTCTAAGTAAAATCTAAGCAAAAAAACATTTGTTATCTAGTTTTAAATTTTTAATGAGATTAGTATCGGCGCCCCCGCACGAAAGTTTCGTTCTTACTTCTTATGCTCCTCCCTGGCCACAATTTTGAACTTTCCAGTCTGCTGTTGCTGCAAACCAACCATCATTCATCAAATCAATAACAATTTGAAGACTCAAATTGACAATTAATAAATCTATGAATTGAAAGAAAGAAAGAAAAAAATCACCTTCTTCCAAAGCTCAGTGTGGGTTTTGCAGAATCCAGCAACGATCGCTCCTCCTCTTCCAGTTCTTCCTTCTCTGTATTCAATGCATAGTTCTTCATTCAACCCACAAGTAACATGGAAGGCCAATGAGCACTTGGGCTCTGAACATCCGATTGCACACCCACTCGTAGAGTTGCAAACATAACAGACTTCTTCCCATCTTTTGCGAGGAACCCGTGAACAATCGATGCCCTCTCTACCTTCTGGATCCCGAAAGAAGACTTCTGGTACTAACAACGCACACAAGATATGAGCCCATCGCCCATCGGTGGTGGGTTTCATGGCCCCTCCCTTTACCGGGCAGAGGCAGCAACAACAGTCGGCGTTGTCCTCATTAACTATCCCCTTTTGAGAAGGAGAAGAAACTTGGCATCTGGCACAGAACCAGTCGCCTTCGGGGATACCCCGGATGAGGGGATCACCATAACAAGTGGCGTGGACCATGAGATCACATCCATCACAGAGTACAATGGGGTCTGAAGGATCTCCATCGGTGCTCTGGCAAACCCAACAAACGATCCCATCATCCTCTTCTTCTTCAACATCATCTTCCCCATTTACATCTTCCTCTTTAAAGTCAGAATCAACGCCGTCCTTGCTGGGGAATAGCAGGCTCTTTTGCAATGTGGGGGGTTCTTTTTCGGGAGATTGTTGGTATTCGACATTGAGATCGAAAAGCGAAATGGGTTTTTCTGGGCTGAGGTAGAGAGGATGGAGAGGCTGGAGAGCCCAAACCCTCTTCTTGGCGGGCAAGCAACAGGTGGTGATGATGGTGGTGTTGGGGGAAGGGGGAGGATCCCATGATTCCTTTCTCTTCTTGGCTGGAAGACGTGATGAGTTCACGCTTTCATCTCTTTCTTCTTGTTGCCGAAGTTTGAATCTCTTGAGAGGGTGTACGCCATGAAATCTGCTCTCCATTTCTGTTTCTTCTTTTTTTGATTGGATTGCAGAGAGAGAGAGAGGATTTGAAGACTTGAAGCGAAGTTTTTGAAAGATTTGTGTTTGAAGTTGAAACAAACAAAGAAGTGGGAAGAACACCCGGGAATGAAAAATCGTAAGTTTTCCGTTTAAATTTGGCGGGTTCTTTTCCTTTGTTCTGTTGGCTCTGAATATTTGAAGTTGGCGGAGTTCCGCTTTTGGGTCTATAGAAAATATATGGCGAGTGGGGGCCCATATCTTATGGCTCACAACCTGTCTGATTTCTTTACTCTAAAATATTGACTTGATGGAATGATTGTAACCACCTGATCTATTGATTCGAAGTCCTTTTTCATCCAAGACATGAGAACCCTCAACCAGATGGTGGATCCCACTTAATGTTGCCGTACCATGGTTCAAAATCTCAGAATCGGTGGACTCCAATCCAGAATGGGATCGGCCCATCTCGCCCGAGACAAAGTGTGACTCCTTTGGAATAAAAAAAAAAAGGGTCGGGATCACGGACCTAAATTTTTTGACATCAATTTTCGGTCTCGTCCGGGGATCCCGTGAATCGAACGGTGGTTGACAGTGCTGAGCTGGCATTCACTTTTGCCAAAGCAAAACCACCGTTGGATTCTTGGAATCTACGTGAAAATTGATGCACAAAAATTTAGGTCCTGGGAACCTGTTTCTTAAAAAAAGGTCAAAATGACTGAGTAAAACTTGTGTCACAAGATGTGACGGAAGCCGGTCACAGGACTAGTACGAGCCACGTGGCACACGATCAGAGGGTGCTGACCGTATTGATGTTTGGCCAGTCCCTCGGTGGACCTACAACCAAAAATCAGCCTGATTAGTGATTTACAACCTTTGGATTTTTGCACCCAAATAACGCTCAATAATGCTCAAATTCCTACCGTTAAAATCAACCCATGAAAATAACTTCAATGGAATCGGTTAGAAATCACTAATCAAGCTGATATTTTGTGTACCGTTCCACCGAGGGACTGGCCAAACATTCATACGGTCATCGTCCTCTAATAGTATGCCACATGGCTCATATTTAATGCTGTGACTGGCTTCCGTCACAACATCTTGTGACACAAGTTTTACTCAAAATGACTAGAACATCAAAAGATCAGTGCATGAGAAAGAACTTTTGGTTAAAAAGTAAATTTAACTCAAAAATATAGAACGAGAATCCTCTTTTCCCCCCAATTTACTCAATGCACCCAAGCCAGAGTAAAACTTCTGTCACAAGATGTTGTGACTGAAGCTGGTCACAACCAGCCACGTGGCATACTATTAGAGGGCGCTGACCGTATGGATGTTTAGCCAGTCCTTCAGTGGACCTGTAAACCAAAAAACAGCCTGATTAGTGATTTCTAAGCATTGGATTGAAGTTATTTTCAATGGGTTGATTTTAACAGTAGGAATTTGAGCGTTATTTGGGTGCAAAGATCCAAAGGTTGTAAATCACTAATCAGGCTGATTTTTGGTTTACAGGTCCACTGAGGGACTTGCCAAACATCCATACGGTCAACGTCCTCTAATAGTGTGCCACGTGGCTATTATTGTGGGTTGTGACCAGCTTCGGTCACAACATCTTTCTATAGAAGTTTTACTCCCGAAACCTCTATTTATTTCCTCCCTTCCGCGTTGTCGGCAAGGGATGGATATTTAATCTTTGACGGTAGGAGTCAGATATAAACGGGGTGGACTTCGACTAGGGGATGTCATGGGTTCAAGTCACGGGAGGGACGACCTGAGGAAAGGATTACTTGGGGGCTCGCTCAAAAAAAAAGAAAAATAGGGGTACTAGAAAAAAATGAGAAAATAGGGATATCAAAGTGAAAGTCGCCTCAGAGTGAGCCACGTTGGACGTTGGCCTTGGAAGCGTGGTGGAATGTTACAATCCTAAAGGTTAAGACTTAAACTTTCCACACATCTATCACCTAGGTACTTCCGGGGTATTGGTACACAATCTCAATCCTAATCGCGTGATGAAGCAGAAAAGGGAAAATTATTTGTAGTGGATGATCAACACATAAAAAGGTTTGGAACCCCTGTACTACTATGCCCAACGACGTGATATAGACTAGGTACAATTAAGCAACTCGCTGATTTCCAAAACTTGTCGCTTATTTCTCAAAAAAATTCAAGGAAAAATGGATTTTATTTTCTGAAAAATATACTTAGAGACACAAAATAGGTCTATATAATGAAAACTCTTTTAGGTTCAGAAAACAAATAAATTTTATTCGAAAATGCATAATTACGGATAGTTTCAAGCAAGGTTTAAAAGGGGCCATTATAACGGCATAACGGATTGGGGGCGTTTCCGTTTTTCCATTATAATGGTCGTTATAGTGAATGTAACGCTTAGGGGCAAATATGGAAAATAACAGGAAAATCACAGAAAAACGGAAAAATTGAAAAATGGCATTGAAACTCAAATTTTGAAATTTGAATTTCAATAATGGAAATATCGGCCATTTTTCTCAAGTGGGAATAATGTGTAGAAGTAAGCTAGTTTTAAGGTTCTTTTAAAGATTATTCAAGAGTTTTAAGAGTCTTTTAACTTACCTAAGAGTTATAGGTACACTTAAGGCTCAATTAAAAGAATTTGATGACTCTTGGCTAATCTTTGGAAGTTTATATAAAGTCACCAGAGGGCTAAATGAAAATACACTTTAGTTAGCATCTAAAGAGCCTTGAGTAGTTCTTTCTAATACCGGAACTCCTATTTTCTTGGTTTTAATTTCTTCTTGGGCTCGATAAAGAAACTTATGTTCTCAGGTCTTCGTGTGTCATGCAAGCACTAGAAAAAATTTGAAAATAGTCTTAACTTGATTGAAACCCAGAGATAGGACTACCATCAATCTCTTGCACTTTTTTAGGAGGCCTCAACTATCTTCAAGCTTCAAGAAGCGTTTATGTGCATCAAAACCCTGATTCAAAGTCGTCATTTTATATTCATCGAATTTCAACATTTTATCATCGGTTCGTTATCGGTTCTACAACTTTTATTTTGTTATCTATTTTTCTAACATCTCTAGGTGGAGTACAATTTGAGCCACATGCAACATCTCAACTTTGAATGTTTAGCCCATACTTAGGTGGACCACTGTATGAGCCCCATGAATCTCTTAGAGACCACTAACTGTATGGATGTTTGACCCATCCCGAGGTGTTTACAAAGCAAAAAAATCAGCCTCATTAGTGATTTCTAATCCAAATAATGTTTGAATCCAACACTTACAAATATTCCCATGAAAAAGAGTCCAATTCAAAAGTTAGAATTCACTAATCAGGCTATTTTGTAGGTCTACCTAGGGATATGTCAAACATCCATACGATCAATGGTCTCTAAGAGTATGCCACGTGGCTCATATTGTGGTCATTTATCAACATTGATGACCAACATCCGTTATCACAAATTATTCAAAAACTTGGCTCTGATCGCTGGAGAATAATTTACAATTTTTCATGGGCTTTAATTACCGCAGTTCTATAAGCAAAATTTTTGATCCTCACGTTTTTTATCTTGACATTCGGACCGCACCTAAAAATGCCACAGGGCACACTCTTAGAGATCAATGCACAGATGTTTGAAACATCCATAGGTGGACCTTCAGACCTAAAATCAGCCTAATTGGTGGATTCTAACCGATGTATGTTTGGCCCATCCCCTGATTAGTGATTTTTAACCTTTGGATCTGAGTACCCCAAATGGCTCCGGCTCCGAGGACCCCTTTTTCTGACCCCTCTTGGTGTCAACGTGTGCTCGGCTGTGGATTTCACGAACCAACGGTGGTTGTCGCGCCCCCAAAAGTGATGCCAACTCGGCACTGACAACCACCGTTGGATTCTTGAAATCCATGGCTGAGCACACGAACACCAAGAGTGGTCCGAAAAATGGGGGTCCCTTGAACCCGACCCCAAAATAATACCTGAAAGCATGGTTTTAAAAACGGCAGTTTAAACGGTTTTAACAGCCATTTAAACGGTAACACCCCAAGCCCGTTTCCGTTAAAACCGTTTAAACACATTTTAACGGTTTTGAAAAAAATGGCCGTTAAATCTGTTTAATTCCGTTAAAATCTATTTAAATTCTATTTTTTTTTTTTAATTTTCAAATTTCAAAATTTGAATTTCAGCGCCATTTTTTCCGTTAAAATCTATTTTTTTTTCATTTTTGCCCCTGGCCGTTTCAATCGGTTTTAACGGCCGTTTAAACGGTAACACCCCCAGTTCGTTTAACCGTTAAAATGGCCTCCTTTAAACCTTGCCTGAAAGTCCCATAGTTAAAAAATAAACCATGAAAAAGACTCAAATTATCAGTTAAAAGTAATTAACCAGGCTCATTTTTGGTATGTAAGTCCAAATAGGGATGGGCCAAATATCCAGAAAGTCAGTGGTGACTAAGAATGTGCCACGTGGCTCATAATGTGGTGGTCCGTCATCAAAGATTTATTCCAAAATGTCATAAGAAACATAGAATAGTGAACCTTCATAATGAGTAAAGCTCGTCACATAAAAATAAAGAACATTAAAGAAGGAAATGCAGCCCACCTCGGTTACTCCACTCCCCACTTACCTTTATCCCCCCAACCATAAGCAACTCCTCTCTGCTCATAATTCTCGGATCCCAACTCCAACCACTACGAAGACCACAAGAAGAACCATTTTCTGTTCCCACTCTAACAAGCATACTCGCCACAAAATCTGCCTCACAACAGCAGATACCACTAGTACTAGTTCACAAGGAGAGGAGAAGAAGAAGAGGAACATCTATGGCACCAAAAACCTGTCGTTAGAGGAAATGTATTCCTTCCTCGGTAACAACAACAAAGACAAGGGCCAACAACAAGAAGAAAGAGAGGAACAAGAGAGTGATAAGATTAAGAGTCACAGGGTCATTTTAACAAACATGTGGTGGCAGAATCTAAAAGCTACATTGGGGCAGCGTCTTAACTTGGAGGGAATAGCGTCATCGGCGACGGTGGTGTCGAGAGACCAACGTCTATCCATTCCCCACCTTACTGTGCCGGACATCCGTTGGATCGACTGGCCGGAGCTGGAGCGAAGAGGTTTCCGAGGCGTGGTGTTTGATAAAGACAACACACTCACCGCCCCTTACTCCCTCGCTTTATGGCCCCCTCTCGATTCTTCCTTGCAGAGCTGCAAATCAGTCTTCCACGATAATCTTGTTGTTTTCAGTAACTCCGCTGGTAATTATAATTTCGCTTATTTAGTCTTCATCATCTTCATCTTCTCTCATTCTAGTGGATTTGTGTTCTTGTTTTACATTAGGGCTCCACCAATATGATGCTGATGGTTCCAAAGCCAGAGCTATCGAGGAGTCAATCGGAATTCACGTCATAAGGCATGGCAAGTAGTTCTCTCTCTCTCTCTCTCTCTCTCTCTCTCTCTCTCTCTCTCTCTCTCTCTCTCATCAACAGCATTTGTAGATCTTTCTCTAAAATCTCTAAAAAATCGGATTAATATTGACTGTGAAAAGGATCTTAAGGAATGAAGTCTCAAAGACGCCTCCTGATTGAATAGTTGGTTCTGGAAATGTTGATAGGACTCATTTTTGTCACAGAAGCTAAAAAAAACCGAAGGAATGTTATGTTTGTGAGAAATAACTAATGAGTCTGTTTATGGCATCTATCACTTCCTTTGATGTTCTTAGAGAGAACAAAAACACTTCACTGATTTTTTTTTTTTTTTGAGTTCCCCATATAGAACCAACCATTTGGCGCAATTTGTACTGCTTCAGACAGAGTCCCATGCACAATGCTGTCTGAATGACCAACGACCTGGGTTGCGGCCTTTAGGTTGGCATCTAAGGTGATGTCTGAGATCAGTTATGAAAAATTGACATCTCATCTTTCATTTTTAACCCATGACACCTACTAACTGGTAAACAAAGGAAGGAAGAATCAACTACCCCTACTAACATAATAACATAAAAAATGACATCTCATCTTCAATCATTGCTTTATCGTCAATCCTTTGTGAAATATGATTGGAATAATCTAAGTTCCCAGAAGCATGAGTTGGTTCCAAATTTGCAAATACCTTGGGATCCAGAGCTTCTTTGGAGTGTGCATGTATATATGTATGGGTATATATTTGCTTTGGCCAAGGTTGCCTTGTTCCTTTAAATTTTTAAGATTACCGTCAAAATAAATAATTTTATAAATTTTTGTAATTTTATAGATTCTTAATTTGAAACGTTTTCTCTTCTTTCTTCTTCCACTTTCCCACCCATATCCATAGCTTGTTTGCTTTCCATTCACCCTAGCCATGGCCTAACCAATATCATCATTGTCGCACGTCAACAATCTCACGACCTCCAACCAGCTACCATCATACAATTCGCGATCGATATTTTTTTATTGATGATATGTTTTATAAATTTATTAACAAGTAACCAAAGGTTTTTCTAATAGCTAAAAAATCCTCTGTACTTAAGGGTTTCAGTTGTTGCAATCTGTGATTTCAACAACACAAAGGTTTTGCCACTCTAACTATTGGTGCTCCATATTGCAATGATCACCAATATCCCCCAACAACCATTGTTTTCTCAACTTCTCACAGTAAAACTTTACAATACGTAACCATAAAACAATTTCCTTTTTTTTTAGTATTCATTTGCTGTGAGAAAGAGAGAGTGGTCAACAAGGTAGGTGAAGTGCAAAATCAATCAATCAAAACCACATCCCAATATTTTGGTTCTGGGGATCAAGTCCCAAATGGCCAAACAGTGGTTCCAAAGCGGGAGCTGCACCCCTACTAGGAGTTCCAGGCGTTAAGGGAATAATACAATGGAAGGCAACTTTTCGGTAGATGTTATGGAGGCGTATCTCATTGTAAACTGTTGAACTGTTGGTTTAGAGTATTTGCAGCATATTATGCACCTAGCTACGTAGTAGATGTATGGACAACCTCCTCCTTCCCCAACCGACCCACCTACCCACATGGGATGATCAGTGGGAACTTGATTTTATGGTACCCTCAAAAACCCAAGCTGGATTGGGTTAGTACATGCACCAACCATGAGGTCTGAATGTTGTTGTTGTCTCTGTTACTGGTGCAACAATGTCAACTTTGCTGCTTTGCACATAGAGGTCTTTGCATGTGTTCAAATATGATTCTCCTACCCCCTTACGTACTAAAATGGATTCTTTAGACATTATATTTTGCTGTCAAAATGCAAAAATCGCATCTTTGACCTTGTTCCCTTTTTTCATTAGATTTTTGACTTATTAGCTTTAGCTGTCTATGAAGTATTCCATGTCCATGGAGAAGCAAATTATGTGGCGGCTAATTGACTAACCTATGTATATAGATGTTGCGCTTGCATGGTACTGAATACCCCTACCTTCATTGTTGTGTTGCTACTCATTTTTAAGAACTTTATTAATGATTGAGAAAGATACATACATCATGAGGAAAATTTAATACTGTTTCACCAAGCAAGTGTACTTGGTCATAAGCATTTAGCTGAACATACCATCAGTGATAAATCTTGTGCAGCTTTATTCCATTGCAGATCATAGGGTTTGGGGACATGACCCTTGTCCATTTATTTTCATTACTTCTATACAAATTTTGGGTGAAAAGGTTTACTTGCTTAAAAATTTAGGTTAACATCCAATTCCATTTGTGTTAAATTTACTACTGCTACTTTTATTTTCTGATGACTCTAATTAACTTAAATATATTGTGCCTTAAACTGTGTTCTGTTTCACTCACCACGTTCATGATTCAGATGTAAGTGTTGTAATCTTGGATCGTAACCAGAATAAGAGATTAGGGTTAGAGATGGAAGAGAGGAGAGGAAAAGAGAATTGGGGGAAGAGGAGAAATCATGTAGAGCTTAGAATAGCCTACACGATTTCACCCAATATATATATTAAGTGAAGTTTTACAATATTATAAGGGCCCCTTGTAGAATATAAGATATTACAAGTAGGTCCCTGACAACACTCACCCTCAAGCTGGTGGGAAGATATCTATCATGCCCAGGTTGGATAACAAGTGCTTTAAGATCCCTTTAGTAACACCTTTAGTTAACACATCTGCAACTTGATCAGCAGTATGGACATATGGTGTGCAAATAAGTCCCTAACCAAGTTTCTCTTTGATGAAATGACGGTCTACCTCAATGTGCTTTGTCTTGTCGTGTTGAATTGGATTATGAGCAATGCTGATGACTGCTTTATTGTCACAATACAGTTGCATAGACCCTTTGACAGGATATCCGAGCTCACTGAGCATAGTCTTCAACCATAGAAGCTCACATACACCATGAGCCATAGAATGGTACTCTGCTTCGGCACTGGAGCGGGCGACAACTGGTTGCTTCTTGCTGTGCCAAGACACCAGATTACCTCCCACATACGTGCAGTACCCTGATGTGGAACGTCTGTCAGTGACTGAACCTGCCCAGTCAACGTCTGTATAAGCTTCAACTCGCAGGTGTCCATTCTTACTAAACAGGAGACCCTTCCCTGGAGCCCCCTTAAGATAGCGTAACACTCGGTGTGCTGCCTCAAGATGTGGAGAGCGATGGGCATGCATGAACTGATTGATGACACTGACTGCGTATGCAATATCTAGTCGTGTCAGCGAAAGGTAGATGAGACGCCTAATAAGTCTCTGGAACTGGCCTGCATCAGCAATGGGATCCCCATCAACAGGATTCAGCCGATGTTGCTGCTCTATAGGCGTATCGGCTGGTTTAGCTCCCAAGTTTCCTCACTCTCGAAGGAGATCAAGTACATACTTTCTCTGTGAGATAAACACACCCTGCTTTGACCTAGCAACCTCAATGCCCAGAAAGTATCTCAAACTTCTCAGATCCTTGATTTCGAACTCTGTGCCGAGGTATTTTTTCAATCTGCAAACCTCATCTGGGTCATCTCCTGTGACTACGATATCATCCACATACACAATAAGAGCAGTAAGACGACCTTGACTTCTCTTAATGAAGAGAGTGTGGTCCGCCTGACTCTGCGAGTAGCCAATCTTCTTGATTGCGGAATTGAACCTCTCGAACCAAGCCCTTGGTGACTGTTTAAGCCCATACAAAGCTTTCTTCAGTCTGCACACAAGTTCCTTACTCCTAGTCGGACTGAACCCCGGAGGACTTGTCATGTAGACCTCTTCCTCTAGATCACTATGGAGGAAGGCATTTTTGACATCCAACTGGTGGAGGGGCCAAGAAAAATTTGCTGCGAGAGATAACAGAACTCGAACTGAGTTCATCTTGGCCACATGAGCAAACGTCTCCTGGTAGTCAATCCCATAAGTCTGTGTGTACCCTTTTGCAACGAGACGGGCCTTGTACCTGTCGATGCTTCCATCTGCTTTGTATTTCACTGTATATACCCACTTGCGCCCACGGGTTTCTTTCCTCTAGGCAATGGAACCAAATCCCAAGTACCATTATTTTCTAGAGCTGTCATCTCCTCTAGCATGGCTGCTTTCTACTGAGGCTGGCTGAGGGCATCTGAGACACCGGATGGCAGAGCGACACTGGATAAGGAAGTAGCAAATGCCCTGTAGGATGGTGAGAGCTGTTGATAGGAAACAAAGTGAGAGATAGGGTGCTTGGTAACACAGTTCCGAACATCCTTCCGATGAGCAATAGGTACATCAATGTCTATGGGAAGGATAGTAGAAGGAGCAACAGACATATCATCATGAGGATCACTGAGGACACGATTACCTAGATCGAGTTGGATTTCCTGGCAGTAAGCTTGGATGGTGGACTGTTTCTCTTTTTGACGTCGTCTGGCATATGTCTTCAGCTGCGGATCTTGTGGCACAGTGTCAGTAGGAGATAAGGACAAGGGTACAGGAGACTCATCAGGCAAATCAAGGGGTACTGGTTGAGGAATCTCCCCCTGTGGCGGTATCGGACTCTCGTCCCCCCGAAGAGAAGTCCGATCAACTGAGAAGAAGGGAAGACTCTCAAAAAAGGTAACATCTAGAGAAACAAACCGACGACGGGTAGAGGGATGGAAACACCGATATCCCTTCTGAGTGGACGAATAGCCAAGGAACACACATTGAACGACTTTCGAATCTAACTTGTCCTTCCTGGGATGGGAACACAACCAAAGACCTTAGGTGGAATGGAGAACACAGGACAGGAAGGAAACATGAGTGAAAGGGGAGACTTCGACCCCAAGACACGAGAGGACATCCGATTTATCAAGTAGGATGCCGTCAACACAGCGTCAGCCCAATAATCCTTGGGTACCCGAGTACCAAGAAGAAGTGCTCTAGCAACCTCCAGGACACGGCGATGCTTTCGCTTAGCGGTCCCATTTTGTTGAGGTGTATCGGCACATGAAGTCTGATGAAGAATTCCATGCTCTTCAAAGTAAGAGGCAAGGCTACTGTACATGTATTCCCCCCCATTGTCAGTGCGTAGGACTTTTAGGGTGGTGCCCAATTGATTGCACACCATTTTGTGGAAGGTCTGAAAGATAGTATGCACCTCGTTTTTTGATTTCATAAGGTAGATCCAAGTGTAACGACTGTAGTCATCCACAAAAATCACAAAGTAGCGAAAACCAAAGATAGAAGTGGTGGGATTGGGTCCTCAAACATCAGAGTGCACAAGCTGTAAAGGAAATGTACTTTTTTTATTACTGGTCGAAAAAGACACCCGACATTATTTTGCAAGTACACGAGTTTCACAGTTGAACTAAAAAAATGGAATAGACGCAAACTGAGGTAACAGACTCTTCATGACTGAAAGCGGCAAATGACCTAGCCTGTTATGCCATCGCATTAACAGGTCTTACGCTAGAACTACTGACATTAGTACTAAATTGATGTACAACAGAATATGAAGTCGGCTGGCTATCGAGCAGGTACAATCCACCATCCTCACGACCACTACTAATCATCCGCCTTGTCTCCAAGTCCTGAAAAACACAGTGAGTAGGAAAAAAGGTAACACTGCAGTTTAGGCTCTTAGTAAGATGGCTAACAGAAAGCAGGTTAGTGGTGAATTTAGGAATATAGAGTACAGAGGATAAATACAAAGTAGGTGTGGCAGAGATAGTGCCCTTCCCTAAGATAGAGGAGAATGTGCCATCGGCCACGCGGACCTTGTCCTTACCCGAGCAGATATTATAGGTGGAGAAAAGGATGGCATACCAGTCATATGATCGGAGGCACCAGAATCAATAATCCAGGAAGGACCAATGAGTGCCGTAGACACATGGTGGGCTGAATGGGATGTACCTGTCTGGGCAAAGGATGATGTAGGTGGGGAAGGGCCATTAAGCTGAGTAAGTAATTGTCGAAGCCTGTCAATGTCCATGCTAGAGAAGGTGTTGGACTGCCCAGAGGAAGAGGTCACATCAGAGGAATCTTGACTGGTGGCATGAGCGGATGAGGTTCCATGTTTGCTACCAGAGGGCTTCTTCGAGGAGCCTTGCTCCCCCCCAGAGAACTGTGCGGGACGACCATGAAGACTCCAGCAGGTCTCTCGAGTGTGGCGACGCTTGCCACAGTGATCACATCTGAGTCGATCACGATCATCAAGATCCCCATCTTTCTTGGATTTGGGTTTGCTCAATTTCTAAGTGGCTAAGGTAGACTTCTCAAATAAAGGAACATCAGCATTTGTCTTAGAGCTCATGGCTCTCCTCCTGCTGTCCTCGCTCTGGATGTAGGAGTAGACCTGTGCAATGGTCGACAGCGGTGGATCTCTGTCCAAGATGTTGGCTCGAACCTGCTCATAGCTCTGGTTCAAGCAGCCAAGAAACTCGAATATGCGTCCGCGCACAATCATCTTCTGGAACTCCGTAGCATCCTTGGTACATGCAAGGGTGTAGGTCTGGTAGTAATCTACCTCTTCCTACTTGCTGCGTAATGCAGCGTAGTATGATCCCGAAGGAAGATCGCCTTGCTTCAGATGTGCTATCTCCTGCTGAAGTTCATACATCCTAGCAAAATTCCCATCTTGGGAGTAGGTCTGAGATGCAGTGTCCCATATATCCTTGGCAGTCGGGAGAAAGAGGAAGCCTGTGCTGATCGATGGATGCATGGAGTGAAGTAGCCATGACATGACCATCGAGTTTTCCGCTTCCCACTTCTCAAACGTGGCGTCGGAGGAATCAGGTGCAGTGACGCATCCAGTGATATAGCCGGCTTTGCCTCGTCCGGTGATGTACATCTTGGCAGATTGAGACTATGCGAGGTAGTTGGTCCCGTCGAGTTTCACCGTAGTGATCTGTAGGCCCGGGCTGTGATCACCACGACTTCCCAGATTGGGTGGGGCAACAATGATCTCTAACTTGGCAGAAGATGACTCCTCAGATGTACTCATGGTAGTAGAGAAGACTTTTCTGATAAGAAATCACCCGAACTGCTGCTGCGAAGGTGCAAATCACGTTCTTTTTATTTTTAAAGCCTTTTTTGGAGCAACTCCTTTATAGATTTTCTATTAGAGAAAAAACCACCCGTGGGAAACTTGTGAATGGTTCCGGGGACCTAAAAAGGTTCCTGGATAGGTGCGGTAGCACTAGGGAGAGGTTCTGGACTCCTCTGAGACTTGCGGCTAGGTCCAGAGGGTCTTCTCTGACCTTTTGGAAGGGGCGGCTAGGCTTGGTGGCTCTTCTCCAGGGTTCTGGAGTGGGCGGCTAGGCCTGGGAGAACTTCTCAAACATTTTGGAGTGGGCGGCTAGGGTTTCAGACTCTTCTAAAGCCTGCGGCTATCCATGGGAGATGATCTCCTTCTTTGGAAAGCCCTTCGCATAGAATTTCGCAATCCTTAGGGTTCTTCAGAGCTCTAGGATAGAGCCATGGTTACATAACCATGCTCTGATACAATGTTGTAATCTTGGATCGTAACCAGAATAAGAGATTAGGGTTAGAGATGGAAGAGAGGAGAGGAGAAGAGAATTGAGGGAAGAGAAGAAATCGTGTAGAGCTTAGAATAGCCTACACGATTTCACCCAATATATATATTAAGTGAAGTTTTACAATATTACAAGGGCCCCCTGTAGAATATAAGATATTACAAGTAGGTCCCTGACAATAGTAAGATGGTTAGAATTCCAATGTTCCGTTTTATCTGTGTTTGGTGGGTAAGCTGGGTCTAATGCCGAGCCCCGAGGCTGCAATCTGATGTCTGAACCATTTGAGCACTTGGCTTGACCGCAAATTTCTTTACTTTATGTTGTCCTGCACCTAATCTAGTTATGTATGTTGAACTTTAGGGGTGAAGAAGCCGGCTGGAACAGCTGAAGACATTGAAAAATACTTTGGTTGTGCAACCTCATTACTTATCATGGTAGACATCTATACTCCCACAAGACTAGGGTTTTTTTTTTTTTTTTTTGTGAGCTACAAGACTAGGTTGCTGTCATTGCCAATGTTCTTATATAGCTTTATTTGTGCATGCCAGGTGGGTGATCGGCACTTTACAGACATTGTTTATGGAAATCGAAATGGGTTCCTGACTATTTTAACAGAACCATTAAGTCTTGTTGAGGAGCCTTTCATCGTGAAGCAGGTTCATCCTCACTAAATTCCATTTCCTTCTTTGTGCAAACTACGTAATATGGAGATAAATTGAGTATTTCTAGTAGTAGATTTAAAGCCTTCACTGCTTTGCTTTGAAGTAGTGAGGGAGGAGACCAGTAGCTATTATCAAGTCGACAATACCCTTAAGAATTGTCTAGAATGAAACAGTTGAGATTTGGTTTTAACAAACTAGAAATGTACATACTTTAAAAATTGGGAGCATTTTAGAAATCTTAAAGGCAGAACTTATAGCCTAAGCTAAGTTTTAGCAAATTTTAGAAATTTGATTTGTATCAAATATAGACAAGAGAACACATAGATGTAATGTTATATTTTGGTACTTTGAAAACTTCAACTGGAAAAGGTAGAACTTATAAGCTATTGCAAATGTAATTAATATCTTGCAAGGGTGAATATCGAAATCTGGAAGTCTCGCACCAGAATCCATGGAGTGTCTGAATCTGACATGTGTTTGACATGGTCCTCCAATTTAGAAGAATCCATGCAGCATAAATGAAGTTCATGTGGCATAGTTCTTTGTAATGTTTCGCATTGAATCTTGGACTTGTCAGCTCATGATCCAAATATACCAAGGTAATCCCTAACAAGACAAGAACACTTTTAAGTGACATATATCAAGCAAAGAATTTGAAATATAGGGTTTTCCTAAAGAATTCTTTAGGGCTTCGGAAACCATGACTAGAGGCCTCAAAGAATTTCTAAAATTATTATAAATCACAGAACAGAAAAATAGGGAGATACAAACACCTATCGTCTTACCTTATTCCAAAATTCTGACATTAGCCGTACTGTTGAGGTGACCTGCAAGCATAGCATAGACAATTGTTGATTTTCTCTAAAAAATGTGAGTCACGAATTTCTTTATTAATTTAATACAGTTCCATTAAGCTATATATATGTATATATAACAAATTGTTAATTGCATAAGCTAGCCTACTATGACATAAACATCCTTGCATTATAATCTATCACCATCTGAAGTCTGAACAGAATGATTTCTTAGAATTAGTTAAGCATGTAACTCATTTACCTTAAAAAAGGAAACAACTCTTTACCTGACAACACACGTGCACAACCCTGTCTCTGTTAGAGATGCAATTATCTGTTACCTGTTTTTCCCCTTAAAAGTAATGACTCCTTGGTATGTGGGTGGGTCCAGCAGAATGAATAAACCAACAATTGCAACCTCTTTCTCATGCCAAGTATGGCAGATACAGCAACTCAAAATTATAAGGATGAGTATATAATTTTTGTGGATATTATTCCCAGACTGAACTAGTGCGAGAGACAACGCATGTCCATGTCAGCCTGTCCAACTCCAAAGTACATGGGCATTGGCTAGTAATCCCAATTTCATATGTGAACAAAAAATGATACAATTGAGGACTCCAATAAAGCTTTTAAAGTTTTGTCGTCACAAGGTATATGCCACCACCATCGCCATTTGCATGTATGACAAATTTTCTCCCTTTCTCACATGTTAGAATTGTGTGCCCTTGCAAGCCATTTGAGGACTTGTTTGTTTTCTTTTATTCATATTTTATTATACTGATTACTGAGTTGTATTTATTGGTTTCTCGTTTACTTCATGAATTGATACTTTTGGCTTATATATATTGCATGGGGTAAAGTAGGCTTATTTTGAAAAATTGTGCCCTCCATTTTGAAAATTTGTGCCCTCCAACTTAGAAGAACAGGTGGATAGATAGGGTTGTTCCACAGAGAGAATTGATTCTCTGGATTGGTGTTGACCTGGAATGCTCTTTACTAGGGGGTGAGGCAAGAATCAGGATAGCTCACTCGCAAGGTCATTGTATGTGATGAGTACGTAACTACATATCGTAGTGCTAGTCATGGGAGAATTCCACATCCACATACTTGTGCATTGGAGTTGAATGACTGTGAGTTGACACTAGGGAAATATCACTATGTAAGTTAGGTTAGAGGTTTGAGAAGAAAGAAAAAAATAAGAGTTGAGAGAAGAAGAGAAGTCGAACTAGCTTAATCTCCTAGCCAATTCCCTAGAGGAACAGGTTCCGAGGACCTAAATTTTTTAACATAAATTTTCACCGAAGCTCTTGTGCATGGATTCCGAGAATCCAACGGTGGTTTTGCTTTGGCAAAAGTGAATGACAACTCAGTACTGTCAACCACCGTTGGATTCTCAGTATCCATGGACGAGAGCTGCGGTAAAATTTATGTTCAAAAATTTTGGTCCGCCGATCTTGATCCTTCCCTAGAATATATTATATTGCTGAAAACTGTCAAAAAGACAGTACCCCTACACATCCCGCACGTTACAAATAACTCTTCTGATATTCCCCCTGAAGATGGAGAGTAAACATCGTGTAACTTTAGCTTGGAACAAATGCAAACATAGGGCTTATAAAGAGGGCTTTAGTGAACAAATTCGGTAATTCAGCTTAAGCCTTCATGTACAGAGTATAAATATCACAACACACAATCTTGCCTCTAATAATGTGACAATCCACTTCAATATGTTTTATTCCTTCATGAAATACTGGATTAGAAGTTATATGGATAGTTGCTTGATTATCACAATGCAACTTCATTGGAGAATCCACATCAACACCCAACTCATGAAGGAGGTGTTTCAACCACATTAACTCGCAAGTGGTATGAGCCATTGCTCTATATTCAGCTTCATCACTTGAACGAGCAATCCCATATTGCTTTTTTACTTTTCCAAGTCACTAGATTGTTGCCTAAGAAAGTGTAGGAACTTGTAGTAGACCTTCTATCAAAAGGAGAACTAGCCCATTCAACATCTGTATAACCCACTGAACGGAGATGTCCATTAGACCTGTATAACAATCCACGGCCAAGAGCTCCCTTCAAGTATCTCACTACCTAAACAACTGCAACTCAATGTGGAACTCGTGGTGGCTACATATACTGGTTCACCACACCAATGACAAAGAACATATTTGGTTGAGTGATAGTCAGATATCTACTCGGATCATCAAACAAGTCCCCTGATCGACCACAAGCTTGGTATGAGGATCCATAGGAGTATCAACTGTTTTTTTATCTCAATAAACTTGTTTCATCGAGAAGGTCCAAAACATACTTCCTCAGAGATAAACTGATCCCACAACTTGATCTTGCAACTTCAATCCCTAGGAAGTACCAAAGCTTTCCTAGGTTTTTGGTATAAAAATGTTGCTATAAGAACTATTTTAAATGTTGAATTCTTAAACTATCATCCCTTGTCACCATTATATCGTTCACATATACCACCAACGTGATGGTTCCTTTTTCACTCTTTTGTGTGAACACAGAGTGGTCTGATTGGCACTGATGCAACCCAAATCGAATAATGACTTCACTCATGGAGACTGCTTCAGCCAATAAATCGTCTTTTTTCAAGCGGCATGAACTCCTAGACTCTCCTTGAGCAACAAGCCCTAGAGCTTTTCTCCATTTACACTTCCTCTAACAAGGTAACATGCAAGAAGGCATTTTTCACATCTAGTCAAAACAATAGCCAACCTAAATTAGCAACTAAAGATATTATACAACAAACTGAAACAATCTTAGCAATGAGCGAAAAAGTCTCATAATAGTCGATGCCATAAGTCTGAGTGTAACCTTTGGCAAGAAGGCAAGTCTTTAACCATTCAACAAACATATCAGGGAGAAACTTCACGATATGCACACACCTACAGCCAACCACCTACTTCCCAAAGGTAGCGGAACAAGTTCCCATGTACTATTGGAGTGAAAGAGCATTCATCTCATCAATCATTGTATTCCACCAACTAGAACAAGAAATAGCTTCCTAAACACTATTAGGAATAGTTATATTAGAAATAGATGCAACAAATGCATGATTGGATGGAAACTAGTGAGGAAAAAACACAACCTTGGAAAGAGGGTGTTGGGTATAAGAATGTGCACCTTTGCGTTAAGCAATAGGGAGACCCGAAAATGAGTTAAATGATGATTTGTCGACGGGAAAGCGGATGGTGGAGGACAAGAATCTAGAACCTGAACTTGATTAGAGGCAAGATGCTAATCGCGTACAAATGTGCGAAATGGTGGAGCCATCGAAACTTGCACATCCGACAAGGAACCACTAACCTCTATAGGTAGTAGAAGTGGAAAGTCAAAATCAACCGAAGAACACTAGTCAGAAAAGAATGGTACATGTTCAATGTTCAAAGAAAGTAACATCTGGACAAACAAAGTTTTTACAAGACATGGACATAACATCAATATCCTTTTTGTGTACAAGAATATCCTAAAAAGAAGCATTTAATAGCATTGGGATTAGATCTAAGACCTAAGCGTTGAACAAAACAAACAGGCCCAAAACTCATGGAGGAAAAGAAAATAATGGATTGTTCGGAAATAGAATCAAATGTGGAGACTAACCTTAAAGAATTGACATTGACATATGATTGATGAGATAACATGCTATAAGAACTGCATTACTCCAAATGATTTTAGGGACTTTCATCTCAGATAAAAGAACCCTAATAACTTCAAGCAAATGTTTATTCTTCCTCTCGGCAACCCCGTCTTGTTGAGATGTATGGGAACATGAAGTTCAATGCAAGATACCATGAGATTCAAGATAAGAACGAAATGGCAATAAAACATATTCTTTTGCATTATGAGACCGAAATATGTGAACATGCAAATCAAATGGAGTTTTGATTTGAAAATTAGAAAAAGTTCAGAACGGTCTTTCACCAAATATAATTAATAAAAAAAAGATTTATTGAATAATTTGGCTTTTCTCTACATTAACCCTAAGAGGGTTAATTTAGAGAATTACGATGATGAGAAATAGTAAGAGAACAATTGATAAAATTACAAAGAAACTAATTCTAAGCATTTTAACCTATTTAACACTTTCCCAAATGGGTATAGGACGATTTCCCAATGGGTATAAAACACTTTCCTAATCAAAAACAATTTCTCAATGGTATAAGACACCTCTAAATCTAGAACACTTTCCTAATGGGTGTAGAATACTTTCCTACTGGATGCTATACACTTTCCTTGTTACTCCCCTTCAAAGTAGCGATGATCATGAAGCACCGTGAGTTTGACAAAATTTGTAGGCACCAATGTAGGGATTGCCAGTGAAGAATGTTGCCCAAGAACTGATTGTAATCATATGCTTGATTGTTCGACGCGTTGTTCACCGATGAGTGTCAAAAATAAAGAAGGAAGAAAACAAAAAATTATTTTGGTTTGGACTTCAAAATAGACTTCATTTGGGCTGAGAGGAAGTAGGTGTCTCTTTCTTTTGTGCCTCTTTTTGCCTAATGGGCTTGGGTAGTGAGTGCAAAAGTCGTTTCTTCTCTTTTTCATCTTTCACTTCAATTGTCAGCATAAATGTGGTGAGCAACCTCGAAAAACTTTACCAAATTATATCAAATAATATATTTTTGGAAAGATAATTTTGTCAACTTTCCAACGAATTTAGAATTACGCGAATAAGACGCCAGGTTGAAAAGATATCGCCAAAACACTACAACCTTGTTGTGTTGTGAGGGAAATCCAAAATGATGTTGGTTGATTCGAACAATGATATACCCGTATATGATTTTTATTGATACTAGATGAAAAATAGAGAGAATAACAAACTAAACATAACTAAATTAAAAAAAATATTAAAAAGAAAAATAGAGAGCTTTTGGCACCCAATGGACGACAGTAATACTGCCTACTGGAAAATGGCAAAAAATCGAGAGCTTGTTCTTAGAAGAACAAAGGCTTTGATACCATGATAAGAAAATGATTTATTGAATAATTTGAGTTTTCTCTACACTAACCCTAAGAGGGGTTTATATAGAGAATTACAATGATGAGAAATGGGAAGATAACAATTGATAAAATTAGACAGAGGCTAATTCTAAGCAATCTAACCTAATTAATACTTTCCCAATGGGTATAGAACAATTTCCCAATGGGTATAAGATACTTTCCTAATTTGAAACAATTTCCCAATTGGTACAAGACACTTTCCTAAACTAGAACACTTTCCCAACGGGTGTAGAACACTTTCCTCGTAGGGTTAGTGTAGAGAACATTTCAAATTATTCAATAAATCAGTTTTTTATCATGGTATCAGAGCCTTTGTTCTTCTAAGAACAAGTTCTCAATTATGCGCTCTTTCCGGCGGGCGACATTACTGTTGTTTGCTGGCTACCAAAAGCTCTCTATTTTTCTTTTTAATATCTATTTTTATTTAGTTATGTTGTATTTGTTGTTCTCTATTTTTCATCTAGCATCGTTGTGGAAAACCATGTATGATCATCAGTGTTTGGAACATCCAACATTATCTCGGATTCCCATTACAACACAATAGGGTTGTAGTATTTTGGCGATATCTTTTCAACTTGATGTCCGATTTGTGCGATTCTAGATTCGTTGGAAAACTGACAAAATCAGCTTTGCAAAATTATATTATTTGATATAGTTTGGTGAAGTTTTTGAGGCGGATCTCCACGTTTTTGCTGACAATTGAAGCGAAAGATAAAAGAAAAAGAAATAAGAAACGGCTTGTGTACTTATCTAAGCCCTAGCTCATGAGGCACAAAAGAGAAGTAACACCTACTTTCTCTCAGTCCAAAAGAGGCCTATTTTGAAGTCCAAGCCAAAATAGTTTTTCGTTTTCTTTCTTCTTTATTTGTGTCACTTATCGGTGGACAACACATCGAACAATCAAGTGTATAATTACAATAAGTTCTTTGACGACATTCTTCTTTGGCAACCCCTACTTTAGTGTCTACAAATTTTGTCAAATTCGCAGTGCTCCATGATCCCTGTTAGTTTGAGGGGAATAATAAGGAAATTGTATGACACCCAATGGGAAAGTGTTCTATACCCATGTTGAAAATGTTCTAGATTAGGTAAGTGTTGTATTCCCATTTGGAAATTAATAAGGAAAGTGTACAACACCCACTGGGAAAGTGTTCTAGATTAAGAAAGTGTCTTATACCCATTGGAAAATTGTTTTAGATTAGGAAAGTGTTAATTAGGCTAGATTGCTAAGAGTTAGTCTCTTTTCAAGATACTTTTTATTCTTGATGGTTTGATGGGAATTTTCAAACTTAGAGGGGCTTTTGGTGAAATAACAGATAATTGGGACATAAAGGGAATTAATTTTTGTTTGTAAGCAGTGGTATCACTGTAAATAAGTCAAATTGTAAGGGAAGAGTGCAACAATCCTCCTATCCGTACAGCCTTATGGGATTTAGGGTTAGAGTGAGATTTAGCAAGTAACATCCTCCTTCTGCCTATATTAATAATACCCAAGAGATCACCCAGAGCCTAGTTCATAACTCTCAATTCAATTCGGTTGGGCATAGAGTCCATTCGCAGCTCAATGAAGAAGGAAGAGAGAGGAGATTACAAGCTTGGGTTAAAGTATGCCTACTCAACCTATAGTCCTAGGTTTTTCATTGATTTTAAGAAGTAATGGATGAGCCTAGGGTTCCAAGAAAACCATATGTTGGTTTGCATTTTATATCGCCCATACAAAACAATCTCCTATTACTCTTTGAGAAGCTAAATCCGGGTATAACGTTTAATGTTGGTATGTAGATTCTGTTCATTAAAAGAAAACACTAAATAGTTGGATACTTGGTTATGCTGCTACTGAATTGTAAAAAAGTTTTGATAGTTCTAGTAAAGTTAACCTGGGTACTGCCATGGGTGGTGGGTGGATTGGTCCCAGCGCCTAAACTTTGATCTTGATATCAAAATCCCTATTCGGCACTGAGATTTGGATCTATAGTGATATGTGATAATATGGTTCGGCAAAAAGATTTTTTCTTAAGAGGATTATGCTTAGAGTTTTCGACTTCACAAATTTTCAGTGATTTGTAATCTGTCTACAGTGAAACGAGCACTAGTTGGAATGTATTAGAAACCTAAGTTGCAAATTTGGATTCCTGTCATAGTACTTGAGGCTTACTTCCATCTTACTAGTAGATTTACCTTTAATTAGTTGCACATGAGCATGGTAGATTTGCTTCTTGTTGCTGAAACTCGATGGCTGTTACCAAAATGTTTTCAGGTCAGGAAATTGGAAGCTTCTCTCGTAAACTATTGGTATCGGAAAGGGTTGAGGCCCACCAATCATAGTCTGCTACCAGAAGCCATGCAGTGTGTGAAAGGTCCACCACCTCTGTAGAAAACATTATTTTATTTTAATGCAAATCAATTCTTGTGTTGGTTGCCTAGTAATAAAGCTTGCTTATGATATCATAACTCAATTTATACACGCGCTCACACAGGGCTCATGAGTTTGATAAATTTTGACCAAATCGAGTTAAGAGGGTGCAAGAAATGTAAAGATCATACAAAAATAGAATAAAAGAATTATTTTCGTTCTGGAAAAAAAACTTGAAAAAAATATATTGAAAAGCAAAGAGTCAGTAACTATTTTCTTTGTTTCTTTATTCTTTTCCTAAGAAGTACAAAGTTCATGTCATCAAGAAAGTCAAATGAATCTGTAAAAATTATCTAGGCTTAAAATAACAACAGTAACAGGGGTAGCAGTGGCGGACATTGACAGTTACTCGCTGTTGTAAAGGTGTGTTCTTTTTTAAATTTACTTCTATTCATTATTTTGTCATTTAATGAGATGTACTATATACTTCATTTTGAACAAATAGTGAAATAATATTAAAACCAAGGTTTAAATTGGACTGTTATAACGGACAGGTAACATTACTGTTATGGCCGTTATAATGGGTCAAATCATAGTAAAAAAATGGTCAAAATATTATTATTTTATTGTTCTTTTATATTTTCTTTTCCTCAAAACAACACTGCTAATGGTAAAATAACGGATAGCAGATTATTGAAGTCGTGTGAAAATGACGGCCGTTATAATGTAAAGTCCATTATATCGTTTTTAAGCATTTTCAGCAAATAACAATAAGATTATGAAGCGTTACCGTTATAACGAGGGTTATTGCGTCAGTTATAATGTATTTTAAACCTTGATTTAAACAGTTCTGAAATAACAGGATGGCAATAGTTATAATGCAGATAATGGCTGTTATATTAGGGTTTTATTTACACATAAATACTGGGGTATGTCTGCTTATCAAAAAGTACTGGAGTGACACCATTATTAATGGTTTTATAACAGCTGTTGTTAAAAATCATGCAAATTATCAAGAGTGACCAAAATTTGCATTTCAGACAATATTTTTATCAAATTCAAGTTGTAATTGCTCTAATGATTCTGAAATTATATTTAACCCAATATCCATCAAATTCCAAAGCAACAATTATAGGTTTCAAAATTTATGGCTACATCTTAGATCTCATTCATTAGTTTTGGCTGCCAAGAGCTATGTAACTGTGAATACACGGCTCTTTGACTAATTCTGGAGGGAGGGAGTGTTCAATGACATGATGGAAATTTAAACTCAAACAATTAACAGAAGAAAACTCTTTCAACTTTGATTAGGATTATATAGTTAAAACCCATAAAAACTATGCAGTTGACACCAAAACAGTAGGCCAAAATTCCTCAGTCTGACTTTTGATTTCAGGATCAAAACATGGAAAAATGGGTCTATAAGTTTGTTTGGATAAAAATTCTCCCACATTGGCTCTGTATGGTGATCAACAAAAAGTTTTACAGAAAAAGGATTTGTATGTTAGGAAATGTTGATATACAAACTTTTATGACATTTATATGCAAAAATCATTTTTAGAAAAATTATTGAGGGCAACCATACAGAGCCTAGATGAAATGATAATAATACCTTCACCCGTTCTCTGCCTAAGAACAATAGAAACTTTATCCTTTCTCTTGAGTTCCATCAAAAAACCTGCATCGTGAGACCAAGAAACTGGAGCAGTAGGATAAAATAGAGTTTTCTACTGAGGTGAAGTTCAGGGAAGATTTACAGGGAATCTGGATCAGCATTATTGAAAAACCGAACAGAAGCCAACTAGGCAAAGGTGGTGAGTCAGGTGAACCTCGTCAATCCTGCAATGGAATTTCATCGTCGGGCTAAGACCTTGAACTTATTATCCTCTTCTGTGTGCTTGGTGGAACCAGTGTTTTAAAAGGAGTTGGGGTGGGTGGGGGTACGCTAAAAGCCTTGCCTCCAGAGAAGTTTTCTTCATGAATCATGACGCATATGGCTGACTTGAGGCACACATAATGCACGCACCAGTTCTCTCCCTGTTTTTGCAAAAAAGACTAGGTGCCCTGTGACTCATGACCTTATAAGAACCCTAGACCATGAGAACCTCTATTGTGTCCGTGTGTAGACAGACATTCTATATCATTCACCTACTGTTATATCAGATCATATTTACCTGGTTTGCAATTCAGATGATATACATGGCCCAAATTTACCACGTTTTTTCGGTTAAAAAAGGTTAAGATAACCAAATTTGGCCAGTTAATTTGCAAAACTGGTTCACAAGTTGATGTGTGCCATTAACAACAGTTACCATCATCTTGCCTTTTCTTATAAAGCAACAGCACCATTTTAGGCATACAAAGGATGCATGTGTTGTAACTCCATCTTAGCTAGGGAAGTAACAGAGGTACAAACGGCTGCATCGAACTGAAATAAACACTATTGCAGCAGCTCCAAGATATGGTCATTTAAACCCTAAACCATCTCCAACCTTTTTTTTTAATGGCTGCAACTAATCTTATCTAGAGCCTTCAAAATCAGACTCAGGCCAGTACCAACACATGTATAAATGTGATGCCCATGAATTATCCTTGTACTCCGTTGCACGTTCACAGAAGTAGAGAAACAGGAGCAGATGATCTCCAATTCTAAAGACCATTATATTTTTGGATGTCCTTCAAGGAAGGGTTGAATCACATCCTTGAGACTACCACCAGATAACCAGAATGCGAAAGTTTTTGCATAACTTCTTTCTCAAGTTCATCTAAACTTGTTTAGGTGTTAGTCCTGCTTATGGGTAGGTGTAGTGTATCTCCAGATTCCTGCCAAGACACTACCGAAGATGGAGTGGCAGACACTCGAAACTGCACATGGTACTGCAGTCAGGGGATTTCCGAAATGCTGACCACCAAGAACTACACCAAGCACCGAGTTCTGAAACATGGACGAGAAGTTAAGTCTTATTAAAATAAGAGAGGATGCTGAAATCTTGAGATAAAATCCAAACACTAAGATGACATGCATCGCTCACCTGCATTCCAACCTCGATGGAGATAGTGCGTGAGGATGACACATCGAGCCCAAGCATCCTGGAAAGTATATAACCAAAGAAAAAGCCAGATGAATGAAGGAGAAAGACAGCAAGCTCCACTTGTCGACTGGACATAAGGATAGCGCGGATGCGTTTTGGGCAATTGTATTACCGCATAAAATAGCTACTGTTACCACAGCAATGGGTGGCATCAAGGGAGAAACCACCTTAACAACACTTTGGCAATACTGATTCAGAAGAGCACCAACTAATACAGGGAGAAGCACTACCTGTATGCATGACACTGATCAAAATAGAAAGAAGTAGAAACAGCAGGGTAACAAGGGAAAGCAACAACCCACCACCCTCACCTGCAATGTGGAGATAAGAAGGCCAGCTGCATCTACTGCAACAAATTGCCCAGCAAGTTTGGCTGTGAGAAAAGGTGTCATCACCTGCAGAGGGGAACTTCACATGGGTAAAAGCAAGAGTGACATTTAAACACCATGGAGGAAAACTGAACCACCTAAAAGAGTTGTGGTGGTTTCAATACCACAGCTGATACGGTGCTTGCTGCTGTCATCAAGACTGAGAGGGCCACATTTCCTCTGAAACATAGCGAAGACATTAGGATTTCTCAGCCTGTATCGTTGGAGAGGAAAATGGATGATGGAACTATTTATAATTTTCATACCGTGCTATATAGGTGACGATATTACTTGCCATTCCTGAAACACAAAATGAGAAGATAAAACTAGCAAAGGAAGGAGAGATGGGATTAAAAAGCAAATACACACAACCACAGAGACAGACCTCCAGGGCAGCAGGCAACCAGTATCACCCCAGCTGCATAATAGGAGGGCAGCCTTAAGAGCTTGCTCACAAAGAATCCTGATAATGGCATGATCTGCAACCAGTCATCCGCTCTAAATTTTAGAAGCACATTAGGCCAAGCAAACTAAAGCGAAACATTTCCATTTAGGAACTGTCAGCATAACATTAGCCATCCCTTTCTTGACTGGAATATCCCGGTTCAGTTTAGAAGTACTGAGGTTAAGTATTGTAATGGAAGCCCCCTAATCAAGTGGTGGTGAAACTCAACACGGATGGCTCTATGAATCAAGTTTCAGTCGGTTATGGGGGAATAATGAGAAACGGTGATGGAGCTGTCCTATATGAGTACTGAGTGGGAACTCTTCGTAGATCAGTCCTCTTCCATGAGCTACAGGCTATTGAGATAGACACAGGCTACTCCAAAGTTGAGGTGGGAAGCGACACTCTTAAGGGCAGTGAAATGCATTCTGGACAAGAAAGCTTCTCCTTGGTACTGCCTAAAGATTTTGAAGTCCATTAAAGACTTGATGGGTCATTTCATTTGGTTTACTATTAATCATGTATATAGAGAAACGAATAGAGCTGTTGATGCTCTTGCTACCAGTAGCCATGCCGATGACTGTATAGTTTACTTTCCTCCTCTTCATTAGGAGTTGGATACCTTAGTTCGGCATGATGTGTCAGGTAGGATCTATATTAGGATGTAATGCCTCTGTTTGAATATATCTGGTAGGGGTCTGCCTAACCCTGGCTTATTGTTTAAAAAATCAAATAAACTCCCATTTCTTGCTTGTGTTCTTCACCTTTTTTAAGCCCTTACATTTTGTAAATCCTCCATTACAGTAATGAAGAAGCACCACTATACCCATTTTATAGAACCCATACAGGTAGGGGTGTCAATCTGGCCCTCTTGTAAGGGGGCCCGGCCCCTACCCTACCTTTTTGGAAGCCCTAAAAAGAGGGCTTTTAAATAAATTTCATTCCCTTAGGGCCGGGCTGGGCCTAAATATGTGAGGCCCTTCTAAATAAGGGCCAGGCTAGGGTCACACTCAAGGGGCCCCGGCCCTACCCGACCCTTAGCGAATCATCTATGTTATATTTATTTATTTTTAAATTATATTCTATAAAACAACGCATATAATGTATCTTTTTTTTTAGAAAATGACACTAAAGTGTCCAACTATCAATGAGAGTTCCAAGCTACCTAGGAAATCAAACATTTTTTTGAAAAACAAAACGTACAAAATAAAAGGGGAAAACCGGTTGGCATGGCCTCTAGGTTTCCTTAGGTACATATGTCACAACTTTATTAGTGTTGGACACTACAATTATCCTAAAAAAAAGATACAATTTTGGGCACTTTCCAAGCAATTGAGTCATTCCAAAATTATGACCGACTCAAAATCGTTTTTATTTTGAAAATTTTTAAAATGGTTCAAAATCATTCTAAAATAATTTTTTTCTAGTGTAAATTTATAATATATCATTTATATTATTGTGGTTTTTAGAAAGACTAGACGGTTCATTTTCATTTTCAAAATTATGATCATTCATTGAAAAATCTATATAGATTAAACCGAAGAAACAAGTTACCAAGCCAAGTGCATTATTAAAGCATCCACTTTTTTTACTAAAAAAAATTATACTTTTTAATAATTTTCTTCTAGGCCCTGGCCCTACCCTAACCCAACCCTGGCCCTTGAGGGTAGGGCTAGGGCCTAGCTGGTTTAGGCCCTCTAAGGGTTAGGGCCTCACCTTTATAAGTAAGGGTAGGGCTAGGGTCGGGCTAGGCCCTACCCTGACCCGGCCCTTTGACAACCCTACATATAGGTGTGACCCTGAATTGTAGCCTGATTCTTTCGTTGTGGTTAAGCAACACTTGGATTAGAGAGCTTTTGATTTTGGTTCATTCGCAAACAAATATTCTTGTGCATGTTGCACGAGGAACATTTCCCTTGTAGCATCCAAGGTGGGACACACCAGTTGATGGGTCCCAACAAGAAGATTTCCTAGGCTTGAAATGACCTAATTGATGATGCTAACCATCTAATGATTCTAATCTATCGGAATCTCTTAGCATGTATAGTAGATGATTGTGGTCATTTGATTGAATATGTTTTTGACCTTGTAATCAATTGTCACATATTGACAAGCATGCCCACAATCACATCTTCCCATATTTGAGGGAGACATGTGTTGTTGTTTGAGGTCGTCATCAATATGCTAAAGATTGAGAGAGAGAAATAATGGAGGTTAGAAAAAGAATGAGAGATTAGGGTTTGAAAAAGAATAGGAGGATTGAAGTGAATATTCAATCTCCCATAAGTAATATTTATGAGTAGGGGAAACCCCTTCTACAAATAAAGGAGAAATCGTGTGGGTCAAGTGGAGGCCCACCACTTAACCTACTAACATGAACTAAAAAGATTGTAGGTTAAGTGGATGGGCCCATCACTTAACCCATAAGCAATAGGGAATAAACCCCACGTGGGGTTGTGGAACACAACCCACTAAGAACACCCCCACGTGGGTGTACATAGAATCCAACAACATGCTCTATAGGGTGAACCTGATAGCTGTTCACCCTCAATTTCCGACTTAGATTTAGCTATGAACAAAGAAAATTTGAGAAATCTCAACAAGTATAATTGCAAGTTTACAACTTTCCAATGTTCCCAAACACGCGGATTTTCATCTTTATCCAAGCCTTTGTCCCCACTTTTGGGGTTGGCTACACATATCCTATTGCGCCTAGTCCCAACTTTTGGGGTTTGGGCATATATAGCAAAAACCAATGACAGCACCATTGAGGAGCGCTTTAATGTTGTTTGAAGGCTCTAAAAGATTGAGCGGACGGTTAAAAATGACGTTGTAGGAAAATAGTTGAAGATATGACTTACCAGAAGATATAGCTGTAGATAAAACTGAATGGCTAATAGAATTCATGTTGCCATGCTCAAATAGTTGGGATAAGGCATTGTTGATTGTTCAAGGCTTGCTTCGGTCTGGACTTGATCGGAGGACTCATGGTCCCAACAACTACAATTCCTGTGGAAGTTGGTCTTCCTTCACTCAATTAAGTGTAAAGACGAATACTTTTGGGCCCAAAAACAACAAATCAAGCGGATTTTAGAGTTTTGTACTAACTTCTTATATATATTTTTAGCAGATTTAAACATGGATCTTTACAAGGTTTAATTGACAAAAGAAGTCTCGGAGAACAGTCACTCATCATGGAGACAAGCTAAGCTGTAACAGTCACTCATCATGTAGCAATGTCAATTGCAACGAAATCGAATTCCAAACATTTCACAAAGAAATTAAAAAAAAAAAAAAAACTCAATCCATAAATAAGAGAAAGAGAGTGTTAGAGCAGACGGACCGAGTGTTGGAGAACAAAGCCGGAGAGCAATTCCTTAGCATAGCCAGAGCGCCACAAAGATCGTCGAGAGTAAGTGTCATGCCCATACCAAGCATGGTGATGGTAATGCCAAGGATGGTCCACTTGGGCTGAAGCCAATTGAAGGAGTTTGGTTTCATAAGGCCAATGAGACACCCCAATGCCACCCATATTGGAAACGCCGTGGATAAGACTTCTCCCACCAATTCAATCCAACCACGAAGACTGCGGCCACCACCGGCATCGTCACTGGTGGTGGAGTTGGTTGAGCAAGATAGTGGAAGTGATAATGGATTTGTGTTTCTTGTTGTAGTGGTGGGCCAGAAGAGGTGATGTTTGTTGGGTAATCTGAGTAGAGATGAAGAAGGAGAAGGATGATGAGATGGGAAGATGAAAGTAGAGGAGGGTTTGATTCTTGCATTGGTTTTGTTGGGCTTTGCATCAAATGTCATCATGCCTACTCTCCCATTAAACACAGAGGATGCCATCTCTCTTTCTCAGTTTCTCTACTCTGTTCTACTTCTACTTTGATCAGTTGACAGTTTTATTCAGTTATCTAGTGATGATGAGGGAGCTCTGACCAGCAGACAGGATAAACGACATGAAACAATATTTTTTTTAAACTGAGCAGCATGTGCGTTGCATGTGTGCAATTAGGGGTGTTTTTGGAAGAAGAGGTCAAATATGTAAGTTTCCCACCCAAACGGCAGCTTTGGAAGTTTACTTTGGAGGGGTGAATCTGTAAATTGTGCAAACTCTAAGCAGTTAAAATGGCATAATTTTAAGTTGGAAAAGCCCAAGTTTTTTTTTTGGGGTAGTTAAGCCTGTTTTTAAAGAGATCAGTAACTTCGATTACACAAAAAAAAAAAAATGAGATCAGCAACTTCAGTGGTGGCGGGTTTTGAACCCAGGTCTATGGTATCATCATCTACAAACTTTACCAACTGAGCAAGTTGGCACTTTCGGAAGAGCCCAAGTTGCCTTCAGTTTAATCCAGAACTCAACCATCAGTATTTTGGGAATATATGAAAAAATGCAACCACTGCTGATCTGATGTCTTAAGATGGTCTTCGATGTGTGAATCCTGAGGACCATCGACAGTCTAGACCTTGGGACAACGGCTAGGATGATGATAGCACTGCCTAGCCTAAAAATAAATATTTTTACAATTGGTTGGGCTCCGCTGACCTAAATTTTTGGACATAAATTTTCACCGAATAATCTCGTCTGTGGATCCTAAGAATCCAACGATGGTTGACAATGCTGAGCTGACATTCACTTTTGCCAAAGCAAAGTCAGTTGGATTCTCGGAATCCACATGTCCGAGAACTTATGTGAAAATTTAGGTCCTCGGGACCTGTTCCTTTTGCAATGCCCTATGAGAAATCTGCTATATTTGCATTACCTTTTGTGTTTTCTTTCGTATGGTCTTGCTCCTTGACTGTGTTTTGAATGGACAAATCTAAGTCTGCATACGAACATTGTCAGCACAGTTGGATGTCCATCGAAAAACATGTTATTTCAATGTTTTCAAAAAAATATTTTATAAATTAAAAACACGCTTTTCAAGGAGCATTCGTTGGCGGATACAATGTTTGCATACTTTACAGTTAGTTCAATTTTGGGTGATAGGTTTAATGTTTCTAACTCAATCAATGACGGCCAAAAACGCAATATCAAACTTTTGACATGAGAGCCCATGGTCCTAAGCATTTTAGATCCAGGTCCAAACTTTTTAAAAAAGGGCTAGGCCTAAGCCTATCTTATGGTCTAAAAATGATACCCAGTTCGGCCCATTGACAACCTTAAATGCAATCAAAGACAACTGTAAAGCGTCTCAATCAGAGCTCCAGATAGACCAGATGATATGGTCCCTCATTCTTAGACAAGAAGGAACCAACGAGAACAAACTAAGGGCGTGCATAAAACGATGTTATTGGACCTTCTTCAAGAATCATTTTTTTAGGAAAACTTCCTTTGGATCTCAAGAATGTACCGAAAGATGTCATCGGGCATATGAGAGCCCACGTTCTTACGGGCCTCACTAAAACAGTAGCGACCCAAATGGTGCTAGGTTGCACACCGAAATTTGCACTTTAGTCCCACTGACCCATGAGTAATTGGCCCACCCTTTGGTGAGAGAGAGAGAGAGAGAGTGCGCAATTTACAATTTTGAAGAGAAGACAAAATAAGGCATCAGCAATTACTAATTCATCAAAATCGCCAAAAGGAGTAATACCAAGCTCCTTTTTTTTATTTATGACATCATCTGACATCACAGCTCAAACTGGGTACAAACGGGGTTGCCCTTGCCTATTCTAACCACTTACCGTTCAATGAATGGTCTTAGTATCAGAACATCGGTTTCCGCTAATTACAAACCTTCCTTCGTCCCCTTTTAGCCACTACAAGCTTCAAGAGAGAATGAATTACTTCATGCCTACACTTACCTGAAAGGTCTTTACATGAGAATTTGAACTACATATACGTCGATCATTCCAACACACCAACACGCTGGCACGCACACCGATGACACACAGACAGGCACTCATCCATGACAAGTGAAAAAAAACGTTCATGAACCCATTCATGCACATGCCATCCACAGTGATGTACACATGCATACAATTTTGAGTTTTTGACCAAGAATACCAACTCCGAAGCAATGAAAGCTAAAGCGCCGAAATGCTTTCTTAAATTCAGGCAGAGATTGAGGTTTACTGCAAATCCGGTCTGATCTTGTTAGGTGGGCGTAAGAATGGGACCTTCCAGGTTCCAAACAAGGAATTTTTGGCAATTATGGTAGCAGAAAATGACTTTCCAGATATCGCAACCTGAAAACAGACTATACTTCTCAACTACGTGATAAATTCAGCCAATTCATTAAACTAAACGATTATACCTAGAAGGCAAAACAAATTCTCATTTTCTTTACACGAAAAGGTGTGACAAAAAGAGTACCTCAATAATATATTAATATCAACAATATAAAGTTATTAAGAACAATTGAAATGAATGGAAAATATACATACCTCGTGGAGATTGAGGTCGGTACAACAAAAAGGCAGAAAATTGCAGAAACAGCATGGCTGAGCACGAGAGACATCATCTGGAAGTAAAGAAATTCCTTCATCAATCATACATGAGAATGAAGATGAAACGAAGACTCATCATCCTATACACTCATTATTTGCTGTGAAAACACAGAAAACTAATACAATGTATGAGATGGAATACCAAATTATAATAGGATATAATGCAATGTTTTTGTGCTTCATTAATGTAAGAACAAACAGAAGTTTAACCGTAATAGAGATTCAATCAATTTACATATAAAGGACTAATATCCTTAATTGTACAACATAAATTAAACAGTGACTGATGATAGTCCACAACATTGCTCTGACAAAGAGATTATTAAACAAATAACAAGATTGTCAAAAACATAGTCCCCCAAACACCCAAAATGTTCCAAAAAAATTCACACGATAAGAACCTTATGCTCAAGTAACAAGATCGTGCAAAACATAATCCCCCAAGGCACCCAAAATGTTCCAATATGCACAAATAACAAGATAGTCAAAAACATAATCCCCTAAACACCCAAAATGTTCCAAAAATTCACACGGTAAGAACCATATGCTCATACTTGAGCATATGGCATATAGAAACTGCTAGGATTTCTAGCGTATATAAGAAATAAGCAGTCTACATCTCACTCGTATCTTCTTTCCTGAAGTTTATTGTTCTTTATTCTTCACGTAACCTCCCTTTATACCTCATCACCAAGGGGTCAGAGCTTCCTCAGCCACAACTCCCAGTTCTCTTGCGTCGTCTTAATTTTCTTTCCATGACGTCAACCAGCCGTCAATCTGTTGACGAATAGAAACAGCAAAGGAGAGGAGAGTGATTGCTATCAAAATTAATGAATGTAAGGTGTTTACACCTCTTATTCTTCTTCAAAACTCCTTTTCCTCCTTTAGGCTTCGCAATTATGCTTCTCCCTTTGTGAGGCTTTAGAAAGGAAATAATAACTTATGCAAAAGCCGTCCCCTTCTCGTTGAAATACCTTGAATTAGATAAGTTTTTGGTAAAAAAATTCTAATTTATAGGGCTTTTTTGAGGAGGTTTTTAGCAGGGTTTTCTTGTCTTAAAACTTTTTTTTTTTGGTATGTGTAAACTTTATTGATACGGACCACCAAAGGGACCAAAACCAGCTACAATAAGGAGAACATCGGATGAAATCGGAACAAAACGACTAAGAGGAAAGAGTTACACAGCATTACTAGAACACAATCGATCCCATCTACAAACGAAGTCTTCAAAGAATAACCCACGGCATTCTGGGAAGGCTTTAGACCATAAGAAAATTAAACCTTTAATGTTAAGGATGATGCTATCCAGCCCTTCCTCTAATCCTTCAAAAACACGTAAATTCCGTTCTTTCCAGATTCCCCAGCAGGCCGCAAAGGGAAGAAGACGCCATAATAAATTACCTCTAGCAGAGAAAGCAGTATTGTACCAACTGGACAAAAGTTCCTTGATAGATTGAGGAAGGATCCATCGTATCTTGAACTCGCGCAAGAAATACATCCACACTGCCCTGGCTACCTCACAGTGTAACAAGAGGTGATTAACCGTCTCGCCACTCTTCTTGCACATAGAGCAGAAGTCAACTATGATAACCTTCCGAGATCTCAAATGATCAACAGTGAGGATCTTGTCCAAAGAGGCCATCCACATGAAGAAAGCTACCTTGTGGGGACGCTAGAACCCCAAATCAACCGATACATCGGGGTACTTCAAGAGAACTTCGTAGAAACTCTGGACTGAAAATACTCCTTTTGAATACACCCAAATATGCTTATCCAACACCCGGGGATGCTGTATGCTATGCTCTAATCGACTCAAGAGGCGAGACACATCCTCAATTTCCCAATCAATTTCCCAAGTTTTCCTTCTCTTCAGAAAGTTACTTCTGCTTTCGCAGCCAAGTCTTCCTGATGTCCTTGTAACGTGCCTTCCATCTTCTCCTGCATATTCACTGCCATTTACAAGGGATATTTCTCTTACCTTGAGCAGCACCACATGCCTTCACTTGCTCCCTTTGTTAATGTCCATACACGAAATCAAGCTTGCCACCAATGAATGGTAATTAAGACTAACATGAGCCTTCAAGAAGAGATTGAAACCATCTAAGGTGAGGACCTTTTTCTCCAACCACAAAAGATGGCAACATTAGCAGAGGACACATCAAGACCAAATTCGATGGAGTTCAAAGTGTCCTAAACTGATGTGACAAGAACCCAGCTCTTATCTAATACTCACTAGAATGGAGCCGGACTCTAATCTTGGTTAACCTTCAAAACTTATTCATTTCCTCTGATGAGTACATATTAAATAAGCAATAAAAGATCTCAAGGATTCTCTGCCATCTTAACAACTTGATCAGGATCCTGGAGAATTATTCTCTTCTTCCTAATCCTAACAACTTAGCAAAACAACTTCATCGCTATCTTTTGAAGTTACAACCAAATAGGAAACTAAAAAAAATAGGATAGGATCCCTGTCAAAACGTTGATGCTTCATGCAAGTATGATGGTCCAACATGGTCTAACCCAAATCTCTGGATACACAGAGCAGGATACAAGGAGTCCTTCAAACTAGCTAATATCATGTGTTGTAATCCAAGCAGGGAAACCACTTTGAAATTGAGGACACTCCGATCGCAACTCCATACAATATCACCATCTTTAAAGGGAACAACCATTTGTGAATCTCTTTAAGTTGTTCAATACAAGTTCGAAGTCTCCCGTATGATGCATGGCCATAATGTTGTCAACTTGAAGCAAGTGTCCTGTAGTAATGTTAGTTGACACTTTCTCTTTATCCATCATATGTAGTTGTGCAGGCGAGAGCTTCTCGTGGGTATTGGTGTATGGTCCTACAAATAGAAGTCTTCGAGCTCAATTTTGGGAAGATTTGGATGATGCTTTGGGATCTTCCACGGTGCATTGGAGGGGATTTTAATGTTAGGTCTTGATTGTGTTAGTTGAAGCTTTCTCTTTATCCATCATATGTAGTGTGGGGGAGAGCTTCACTTGGGTGTCAACTGGGTTGCATGGTTCTACCTATAGGAAACTTCGAAGTCAATTTTGGAAGAGTTTGATGAAGTATCAAGGCTTTGGGATTTTCCATGGTGTATAGGAGATGAAGTTAATGTCATTAGATTTTCCCATGAGAAAGGAGGGAATAGGGTGACAAGGAGTATAAGAGATTTTGGTGAGTTTGTGAACGAAAATTTCTTATAGATTTACCAATGGGTAGAGAGTAGTATACCTGGTCTAATAAGTTTCTATGCAAACTAAATAGATTTTTGGTATCCAAGAGCTAGGAAAAACACTTTCCTAATGTGTCACAGATGGCAATTCCTAGACTGACTTCGGACCATATTCCTCTGATTTTGAATTGTAATGGCATTTCTAGACTCCCTCTTTCAAAAACATGTGGCTTCTGATTCCTAAATTCAAGGAGAAGATGGGGGAATGGTGGAGCTGCTTTTCTTTTGAGGGAACGGCGAGGTATTTGTTTCATAGAAATCTCTAAAAGAGAAGATTAAACAGTGGAATCATGATGAATAGAGTAAGGTGGATCAAAAAAGGCCATCTTGGAGGAGATTTTGTTGATTGATAGGAAGGAGGAGGGTGAGGTCTTGTCCGTGGAACAAGGACGTACGAGGGCAAATCTTAATGTCGATTATCAAAACCTTGTCAAGTTGGAGGAGACTAGCTATAAGCAAAAATAAAGAGTGGCATTGTTGAACGGGACAACAATACTAGTTTTTCCTATCATATTGCTAATGCCCGCAAAAGATGCAATAAGATATCCAGTCTCGAGATCAATTGTTGTCTTTTGGTAAAAGAAGAGAGAATCAAAGACGGGTGGAGGATTACCATTCGAAGTTGTACTCGAAACCTTCCCCTTTTAGACATCACTAGATGGCCTTTATTTTGATCGGTTAGTCTCAATCAAGGTCAATGGATGGAAAGACCTATTAAGGAAGACGAAATCCTGGATTTTATTAGGGAATTGGAAAGCAACAAGGGTCCTTGGCTGAATGATCTTTCTTTGGCTTTTTTTAATCATTATTGGGATGTGATCAACAATGATTTTATAGAAGGGTGCATGACTTTCAAGAGAATGTTTCTTTTATAAGTATATTCATTAAAAAGGGGAGAACCCAAAAGGAAATACAAAGGTGAAACTAACTCCTTATATAGGAGGAGAAACACCTAACAGTTCTTCCCATCTAAAAACAAAGGATTCAAAGAAAAAACCTCAGAAATCTGGAGAAGTAGAAGACCAAAGATAAAGGCCTTAACTTTCAAAATCCGGTCTGAGACATCTCCTTTTATCCCCTCAAAAATCTCACAATTTCTTTCTTTCCATAAGGCCCACACAATAGCAAATGGGAGCAAACACCAAAGTAAACGACCTTTCCCACTAAAAGAATCCCTCGAGCCGCCTTGGAAAATACCTTCTACATGAATCGGGACCACAAACTAAATACCAAAAAGCAAGAAGAAAATCTGCCACACCTCGTAGGATAAGCACATGATCCACCGTTTCAGCAATCTTCCTTACACAAAACACACCTCTTCGGCATCATCATCCCTCAGCTCATCAAGTGATCTACTGTCAATATGTTGTTCCGAATCGCAATCCAAGCAAGAGAATGCTTTTTTCGACAATTGTTCTAATAATAATTTATCTCTCTAACTCCCAAAAAGCAAGGTGTGGAAGACATAACTAATTATTAAATGATTAGCTTGGTGGGGAGCATGTACAAGATCCCAAAGATTCTAGCTTCTAGAATTCGTGGGGTCTTGGCTTTCGTGATATCTCCTGCTCACGGGGTTTTTGTTTGGGGTAGACAGATTTTGGTTTGAATTCTCATAGCTAACGAATGCATTGACTCTGGGATTTGACCAAGGAGGCAAGGCATCATTTGTAAAATCGACATGGAAAAGGCATATGACCATGTGAACCTGGACTTTTTGGATTACTTGCTTAGGAAGATGGGGTTTGGTATTAAGTAGAGGAGATGGATCTAAAAATGTGTTTCTCTAACTTCTTTTTCTATTTTAGTGAGTGAGTCCCCTATAGGGTACTTTAGAAGCACTAAGGGGTTGTCACAATGGAGTCCTCTCTTTTTATTTATAGCGGTAGCAGAGTCCTTGAGGATGGTGGAGAAAGTAGTTGGTGAGGGAACTATGGAGGGTCTTAAAGTTAGAGCTATGTTGATTTTCCAGTTGCAATTTCCAAATGATACCTTGCCTTTTTTTTTTTGAGCCTCATTAATCGGCTCAGGTATCTGAGAGGTCTTTTATGTTGCATTGAACCAATTTCTGGATTGCATACGAATTTGGCCAAGAGTAGGGGTGGCAATGGAGCAGATCAAACCCGAAATCCGATCCGAAAAAATCGGGTCCAGAACTTTATTTTTCGTTATCAGATCGGTACCGAATCACAAATTGTCGATCTGATCCGTTATCGGATCGATACCTGATCAACCTTGTCCCGATCCGATATAGACCCGATATCTATACTATATATAATATTTATTATATAGATATATATTTAATTGCATAAAATAAAAGTATTTAAATATATATTATTTAAATATATGCTATACATGAATATATATTATATACATATGGGATCGGATCAGGTCGGACCCAGAACCATCTAATCATATCGAATCGGTTCCAGAACTGAATTTTATTGATTCGATCGGGTTCGGATCGGTTGGATTTCTTATCGGATCGGTACCAAATCAGTACCAATCCGACTCGAACTCAATCCATTGCCAGCCCTAGCCAAGAGAAAGGTGTTTGAAGTGGGGGGCGTTGAGGATGTTACAAATTTAGCAAGTATTTTGGGTTGGGATATAAGTAGCTTTCCAGCCATATCCCTTGGATTGCTTTTAAGGGATAGTTATCACTCTAGGGCATTATGGAACCCAGGTCATCGAGAGATTTGGGAGGTTGCATTCTAGACAACTCAGTATTTGTCAAAAGGAGTGAAGGTTGTCTTGATCAAAAGCACGTTATCCAGTCTTTTATCCATTATACTTATTTTCCATTCCAATTTCATCATGAAGAAGTTGGAGATCTTAATCAAGAACTTCTCTAAAGGTCATGAATACGACTCTTTTAGGCAAGTGGCTTTGGAGGTTTGGGGAAAAAGCTTCCAATCTTTGAATGAAAGTTATCGGGACTAAGTACGAGTGTAGAAATCTGGGTGCGAAGTAGTCCAATCTTCTCATGTCTACAGTGTTTAAAGGGGCATTCTTAATATGTATTCAGATTTCTTTAAAGAAATAGGCTACAAGGTGGGCAAAGGTGATAGAGAATGTTTTTGGGAGGATTGGTGGTGTGGTGAGACTACGCTTGAGGAAGATTATCCAATTCTTTTCAATATTTTAGAAAGAAAACATTCAGTGTAGGACTTTATAACTTGGGAAGGTAAAGATTTCTCATGGGATTTTGGTTTTAGGATAAATATCAATGATTGTGAAATAGAATCTATCTCTAACGTGCTAAGTCGTATTAGAGACATCCCCACATCTACCATGCTAGAGAACAAACGTTTGTGAATTTAGAATCATAATCGTACGTTCTCAGTGCGTTTATGCTATATGGCATTAGACTTGTCCAGTAAATTAATTTAGCTGGCTTCCGTTGTTTGGGATCCTAATCCTTCCAAAGCAATTTTCTCGAGTGGGGTACTTCTTTAAATAAGATTTTGATGGTTGACCATCTGATTAGTCGTAAGCATATCATTGTTGATTTTTCTTCAATGTGTAAAGCAAGTGGGGTATCCATGAATCATCTTCTCTGATGTTGTTTGACTAGAGAAGTTTGGCGCTCCTTTTTTTCCTTTTCTAAGATGCATCGGGTGTTGTCGAAGTCAATGAGGGATGCATTTAGCAATTGGTTGATTTGGTTTTCTAACGCATTTTCCTCTAGGAGCCAACGTATGTGGAGGCTGCTTCCGCTTGCGGTGTGCTGGGGTCTTCGAAAAGAAAGGGATTGTAGGGTTTATGAAGGTAAAGAAAATGGTGTATTAGTCATTATCCTCAATGTCAAAGCTCTTATGTTGCAATGGTCTGAGATCTTCAAAGAGTATAAAGAGTTTTTCTTTGAAAATCTTATATTTAGTGGGGATTCCATTATGTATGAGGGAGATGAGCTAGTTTTTTGCTTTTCCTTGTATGTCTAGCTCAGTCTTCTCAACCTCATAGTTTCTTTTCTTTTCCTTTGGCAATTGCTTCCAATAAAGTTTGTACTTAAAAAACCAAAAAGGTCAACCAGCTGCCTTTACAACCTTTTTTTTCATAAGTACAAATTTATAAAAAGGTAAAAGCCAAATAAGAACAAATATATATATATATATATATATATGAGGTTGAGGAGACCTACCTTGGAGTTCTAAAGAAAACATAAGAAAAAACAACAAACTAATCTCCCCCACACATAATGAGATCACATCTGAATACAAAGTCCTCAAAGTGAAGCCCTTTACAATCTTTAGTGATCTTAGACCATTCGAACATTAGAGCTTTGATGTTGAGGATAATGCCTTACACCTCTTCGTTTTTGCCTTCAAAGACCTATAATTCATTTCCTTCCATAGGCCCCAGCACACCACAAATAGAAAAAACCTCCATAGCAACCAACTTCTAGAGGAAAATGCATAAGATCAACTCTTGAAAGTATCCCTAATTGACCTCAGCAAGATCCAATTCATCCCAAAACGAGAAAAGAATGAACCCCATACCTCGCTAACCAAGTCACAAAGAAGGAGATGATGGTTCACAGATTCACCATGGGCTTTGCACATGAACAGAAATCAATAATGACCCTCTTGAGGCTAATCAAATGATCAACCGTCAATATCTTATCTAAGTAGGTAGTCCAAGAGTAAAAAGCCACTTTGGAAGGAATCCCCACACAGCCGAAGTCGGAAAAGATGATCTACTAGACGTTTCAATTGCCAAATAGAAGGATTGCACGGAAAAATTGCCATCTCGAATTTTGAATCCTTTAACATGGTGGATATGGGAGTATCATTAATATGGTAGAGCAAGCTAAAAATGACATCTCCCAATCGTTAAGATTCCTCCTCAAGCCAATATTCCAATAACGATCGTCCTCGCCAAAGCATAAAATCTTACACCAAATGATCTAATTTGTAAGAGAAAAGAGAACCGGGAATTCTTCCTTAAGAGGGACCTCTCCACACCACCATTCCTCCCAACAAAAGCAGACCTATCACCTTGGCCCACTTTGAAACATAATTCTTTAGAGGAATCCGACATTAACAATGCCTCTCTAAACGCTACAACCATAAGAAGAATGGACCACTCCACTATTTCAACAAAGATTCCTAATATCATACCTAGTAAAGATACGCCTCCAAAGGCTAAAAGACTCTTCCCCAAACCTCCAAAGCAACTTACCTAAAAGGGCCGCATTCACGACCCTTAGGTTTTTAACCCCCAAACTGCCTCATTTCTTAGGAGTACACACCATCTTCCAACTAGCCACATAATACTTGAATACATCAACCCCTTCATTCCATAAGAAATATTTAATCATCTTATCCAGTTTCTTCATAATGCACGTCAGAATAGAAACTAGATACATATAATAGATTCGACGGTTGGATATTGTGCTTTGGACCAAGATCGCATCCCCCCTTTTCATAAATACTGACATTTCCAAGAACTTAAACACCTCCCAAGGGCCCTATCACCTTCTAAATCACTACATAACACAAAATCCCCTCCTCTAAAGGTATTTCTACCGACCGGCATTGATTTGAACTAATACAATTTTTTGATAAGTATTTAAACTAATACACTTTTTTTGATAAGTATTTGAACTAATACAATCAAAGTGTAGACCCTTAAGAAACGATTTATAAGAAAAAGGCTCTGAGTACAACTTAAAATAATAGTCCACCACCCCTTCTCTGATCCTATACTCCTCCACCAAGAGACGGCCATTTGATCTAAAGACTAGAGATATTATTGCATCTTCTACCGGCATTAACAATCCGATGGAAAAATCTAGTGTTGTCCCTTTCCTTCAACTACTTCACTCTCGATTTTTTGCTTCCAACTTTAGTACTTTTGATAATGTTAAGATTCGTCCTCTTGCATCTCCTTCAGGGAAAGAACATCGCCCTCCTCTTTCCTATCGATAATAATCTCTTCTTGGATAGCCTTCTTATTTTGAACCATAGTACCATATCTGTCTCGATTCCACCTATACACCACGGATGTTCCCAAAACCCTGAGACATCATCCTACTCTTCCCAAAACTGAGCACTAAGACTCCTATCTATAGGCCCGTACACCTTTATTAACATTTAACACCCATAAGAAACGCTACCCACACAACTACATAAGTTCGATGCAGAAAATAACCTTAATGAGCTTCTCATACCAAATGATGACTATGCCACCTGCCAATCCCAAATCTGGGAGATCACGTCATTAGAAGTCCTTTCTATCCCAAAGCTCACCAATAATATTATCTTTTATTTCTCAATATTCATTTCCAATAGCACCATGATATTGGCTCTCAGCTTTTTATCAAACTTTGATACCACTCTTCTATCTTTATTACCTAAGTCCCTTACATTCTAAGACTATTTTAATCTTCATCAGACACCATGAACCTTCCTCCTCCTATGGCTTCCTTTAACAGAATCCCCTCCAAAATTCAGATGGCATGCAAGGCTTTGCATCTCTCTGGATAGTTTAGACGCCCACTCCACCTAATCTCAGACAAAAGCAACTTTCTTCTCTTGATTCTCAATTTCTCCCCACCTTACCAAAAACCTCCAAACCTTGTGAATCTTGTCTTCCTTAAGATCATTAGTGTACATGTTCTTCTCCACTAATGATCTGAGAAGAGAAGTTATCATCCTCATGTCCATTCCAAGATAAGCCCAAAGAAGCCACAATAACCATAATATTGGAAATCAACCAGCGTGAATCTCAACATCCAATGGATTGCCAATGGTATGCGTAAGTTGTGATGGCCCAATAGTCCTTGCCCCTCCCTAAATCTCAAACACGGAATCCCCCCCTACATTGTTCTCCAACCACAACTCATAGGTGACTGGAAACTACTGTTACTAACCTCAGTCCCCTCTCTTTCTCGCCCCTTGCTCCTGGCTGTACGACTGAGTCTATAAAGCAAAGTTGGGGTCGCCATGCATATTGGAGAGACACTTAGTGGTTCCACATCTGAAGGAATCAGATGTGAAGAGTTACAACTAAAGCCAACATGACTACAAGAAATTCCAAACTCGTATCCTATAATGATTAATATATAGTTAAATCTAGTTACTATAAGAAACATCCAGGTGTAAAAACCATTTCAATAATCATTGCTTAGATATCAACCACAGAAATAATAAATATACGCACGTATCATGTACGTAGACAAAATATCACAAAACCCAATCACACATAAATGCAAAAGCATACGAAAATCAGATGTGCTTACAGTTTCACGCTAACTTAGGAACCCATTGAGAGTGTAGAAAACAAGTTACATGGAGAACAAGACCATTATAAATATGCGTGGTAAGGTAACTTGGGGAAGGTAAAATGTCGAAGTGAAACAGGAAGAAAGGTCTAATGGTAAGGCGCAAATATTCTAGTCCATCCAAACCAAATTCCTCTCCTACCAAAGAGAAAGTATCCAAAGTGGCTTTCATGTCATAACCTAATGCAACTACGGTTAGCTTCTGGCACAGAAAATCATACACAGTGGCCCTATCTAAAGAAGAACCACAAAAAAATTAGTTGTGAATAAGAGACTTAAATGATGCAACTCATATCGCCAGTAAATTTGCTCCTATCCAGACTTCTACTCACAATAAGTTAAAACAATCTTAAATATGATCCCAACAGTAATCATCAAGATAGCTCATCTACACTATTTTGTTAAAATAAAAATGAAGGTATTAACCCAGCGATGTTGCTAACAAAGAGCACCTACCTTATGATTAGGAACCGAGACCTTAATTTAGAAAAAAGAAGGGCACGCTTGCTATCATCATTAACAAGACGACAACAGCATCAACTTGTCTACAAACTAGAGGTGTAATTAAAGAATTCTAAAGAGATCGCATTGAGAAGCACAACAAGCAGACATAGATGAACCATAACTGGGATGCAATTTAAGTAATTTAATACAAGGCATTTAGATAATTATGTCACTTACCCGACCAAAAAACTCATTCTGCGGCTTCACTGGTGACCTGTCTTGCTAACGACCAGCAGTCCTTCTCAAAATGCAATCAATAAGATGCACTTGTCACTTGCTGCTGTACTTATAGAAGGGATGTCACTTGAACATTCCTGCTGTCCTAATAAGCTTCCCCCTTACTCCCAGCCCCGCAGAATAAGCCCACAAAGAAACCAAAACAAAACTTAAGGGGAAAAAATGCCCGCCAAACCCAATAAAACTAAAATTAGCAACTATATCCATTAACTCATCCTTCCCATTTGACAATCTTGACATAGGTAATGAAAGCCTAAACAGCAGTATGCTGCAATCAGAGGTTTGACACTTAAAACCTAACAACGAGTAAGAGCTTCCTACATTGGTAATCTAGCTAGGTTGACACTTAAAAACTAATAATAATTAAGCTCTTTTGCTGCAGTTGCTTGCTGGAGAAACAAAATATGACTAAGACAGCAGCATTGCAGTTGGCTTCAAAGATGTAAGACCCTAAAACTACTGCAACAGCTCAGTTTAACTGCTGAAACAAACTATTCATAAAGCGCACAAAAGAAACCACTTGAGTAATTCCAAACCACTAAACAGAGGCCAAAACAAGGGTCGTCATATAGATTAAAAGAAGATGAAATTGGAATGAAGTTTGGCCAGTAGACATTGACTGCCATGACAAGGCTCGAGTGAGAATTAACTTCAATAATGATATTACCAAGCTCACTTAAAAGCCCATAACAATATTCCATATATGATGCTGTACTGCTTTCCCAAGAGAATTTGAAGTAAAGTACAAATCTTGGAAGCAAGGAGCGGAAGTGCAAGGGGTTGGAAGCACATAGGGAGCGTGGTTATGTAACAATGTCATAAACATGTGTTTCAGGGGGTCCGACACAGACACAAGTTGCCTGACATGGAGCCTTTAAAAAGCTCAAAAACAGACACATCCATACATATGCACTATGATATAATATATAATTAATAATTTAAAAAAAAAACAAGGAAAGGAATATATGCAAAGTAAAGACAACATTTTAATACACCATAGAGCCAGCCAATAACTTAATAAATACAAATAGATTTATAAGAGGAAAGACTATCAACCATCCATGGTTGTATATGTTTACCAACTTAATAAATTAGTTATCAACTGAAAATCCGTCTTTTAGAACCTTTTTCTTCAAAAAAAAATCATTAAAATAAAGGGTGACACTCTCGTGTGTGTCAAGACGTGTATCCACGTCAACACTTGTAGAACGGCAAGACCCAAGAAGTGCTGTGTTGGTGCTACACAGGAGAGTGGTATACACGTGTGTTTGTATAATACATACATTAAATCATCAGTATAATTAATTTTTATATGAAATATTCATAGTACTCTAATTTTAGACAAATATTTCAATGTGTGCATGATTAATAAACTTTTAATTTCACGTCTTCAATGTCTTGCAATTAAAATATAAAAGTGGACTTTGTCTATGGATCTTGTAGATCTTCTAACAAACTTATATCCTGTTGCATACATTTGAATGAACGGTCAGATATCCAACAATTAACAAATGCATAATTATTTTACTCTCATTTCACCTTTATATTTTAAGATTTTACTATTGCATTTGTAACTTTCAACTTGTCTATAAATTTTACCCTCTTTAAGTTTCCATATCACTTACATCAACCATGAGTAATTTTATGAACAAATTATTAGTTGTAGGATGTCGAAGTTATGATATAAAGTTGAAATCACTCTACTCTTAATCATGTTTCTTATGCATCATAATGCTAGGGATACAGCATGTGTATTACTTATTGTACATTATCCAAGTTTATTATGCTTAGCTATATTAATGTAAAGTGCATTAGATGTACTTACACATCAATACGAATGTAATAGCATATTGATGCAATTGCTTTAATCTACGCAAGAATTATAAATGGTAAACGAAGTCATGCTTCCATCTTAGCAGGACCTTACTTCACTTTCAATGCAGCAACTATCTGAAATACGAGCAATAAAGTATTACAGCTAACTAAATTTGTATATATTAATGCAAGTTTGGCCAGTTTATGAAAACTTAAGAGCAATATCTTCTGTCAAAAATCAAAATGTTAAGATATCATTCACTCTGTCAATATTGACCCATCACTCCACTGATATTTATGAATCCAGATAGATTGTTCTACTAATCTTAGAATACTCATGAATACAAATGACACTGCTAAGCTAATATGTTTAAGAATTATGAGTCTATCGGTTTAAAATATATAAAAAAAACTATCAAGGAAGGTGTGAAGTTGAGACAAGAACACGAATCAGGTAAGCTATATCCCTAGGTGGAAGAACCTGGCTACTAAGGTACCAATGGCCTAGTACATCTGGATTGAACTTAATGAACACAGTGAGATAAATGGGACAGGAACATTTACCTGTACAACTAAAATAAAGTACCATTAGCCAAACTGCAACCGGACTACAGTTATTAGATTTACAAATGCCTAAAACAAGATATTCGAGAGATCCAAAAATAAATATTGCAAAAACAAGTGACTCAGAACATTGTGAGGACTAGGAATTATATCTAGGAGCGCTACACCCAATTATAATAATCGTCCTAAAGGGAAAATTCTAAAAGACAGTCGTAAGACCAACTATGCTTTATGGAGCTGAATGTTGGGCTATCAAGAAACATCATGTTCATAGAATACGTGTGTCAGAGATGAGGATGTTGAGATGGATGAGTAGAAAAACTAGGAAAGACAAAATCAGAAATGATCACATCTGAGGAAATCTAGGAACAACTCCAATAGAAGATAAAATAAGGGAAAGTTGATTGAGATGATTTTGGCATATTCAACATCATCATCATAAGCCATTCAGGTGCACGAATCCTGTTCCTCCATTCAATTCTGTCTAATATGGATTAGCATTCATGGTGTGATTCTGGCATATACAACAAAGACCAACAATGGCACCAATGAATCCATAAATAAAAATAATAATGGCACCATGAGACAAAGTACTTTGGGGGAAGTTGAAGACCATAAAAAGGAAGAGAGGAATGCCAAAAATGACATGGATTGAGGTAATACGAAAGATTTGAGGACATATGATTTGACGGAAGATATAGCTTTAAATAGAGTCAAATGGCAAAATAAGAATTTGGGATAGGATGATGATGATGACGACACAAATGTGTTTGCATATTCCAATAGCATTGAATTTTTGACGCTGCATTACCAGTCTTAAGACCTGAAGGAGGGTTATGTCAGGTTAACAACAGTTCAAAACTTTTGCCAAATCCTCTCTCACATGAACCCTGATGATCAGAAGGCGTTTGCAAGCAAACACCACAATTTCCAGAGAAACACAGTTATGTAACCTGTGTCATCCACTGCCAAAATCCGAGGAATATCTTATAGTACTGGGTAACGCTCTTAATCACGATGCAAGCCCACTGGAAGTTCAACTGGTCTCTTGACTTGACTAGAATAACTTGTCAAATACCCTACAACTAGAACTCCAAATTGGAACCCTCAGCACTAGACTCTCTGCCAACATGAATAGAATAAGAACCACAATTCAGTAGCTGATCCCAAAAACTGGATATCATGCTGTCAACAACTGGAAGGGAAAAGCAATATCTGTTCTTTGGACAACAAACATAAAAGGTAAGCACAATTGATGCCATGAGGGTAAAATAAAACAGGAAATACAAGAAATTGCAATTCAATCCCATTGCACGATAGAACGGCCAGATGCAAACTTCTGCATTACTCTAGTATGGATGTACCATATCGCTAATATAGAATGTCAACATATGTAGTCAGGACATTCAATATCCAAAAAATAAGCATACTGGGCATATCTGCCGAAATGTCATTCATGAAGCAACACTTCAGACCCCAACCTAAGTACCTACAACTTAGCATGACATGCACATTAGTCTATCTGCGTCCATGTGCTCGCTGCATGTCATATGCACTCCAAGCACCAGGTCCAGGTCCAGGTCCATATTGAGCACTACCTTCTGCACCACCTTGTACCTGGAATGCAAACAGGAAAAAAAATCATAAATTACAACCAATCTGCTAAAGAAAATTTATCCAGAGAAATATTGATGATGCCTGTGTAAATGTAAAATAGCAATAGAAAGGTTACATGATTCATGCCATAGCCAGCAGGATATGGATTTCCTCCATATCCAGCATCCGGATTGCCATAATTTCCACTATAACTTGCACCTGCAAAAGCAACAGTGAACCTCAGATCAGGAAGAGGAAAGGGGGAAAAGAAGACAACCAAATCAACATGATTATGACATATTGTGAGAATGCAGCTATGCACAATTATCCAATGAAGTAGCAGAAAACTCAACAACTAGAATGAAAACCCAACAACTAAACTCAACTGCACTAGACTGGAACAAGGATAAGAGCAAAAATACCTAGAACACATGCATCAGAAACCTAAGAAAGGTAAATTGAGCACTAAAAACCCTTCTCAAGTTTTAGTGACCTCGGATTTGGAGTTTGGAGACGAATAAAGCGTCCTAGACTTTGGTGGATCAGATCATGTTGATCATGGTAATCTGCTTTACATAGTGCTTTAAGTGGTGATGGTGGTATGACTACTATTTTCTTCTTTTTAAGTGCTGATATTATTACTCCACTGTTAGTTATTAACTTCCTAGAATGTTGTGGTTCTGGTTGTGATGTTTTTGTGTCTTCTTATGGTAAATTTGGGCCAAGGAGGCAAGAAAGTGAAGTTGTAGACAGCCTGACAAGGTTTAAATTTCGTTTCAGAGGAATGTTTCGGTCAAGTGAAAAACCGAAACATTCATGAAACAAAACAAAAAATTGCAAAACGGACGAAATTCACAAAACATTCCCAAAATCATGCATTTAATGCATAAATAAGCTTAAAAAATGATGTTTGAAGAGTTAAATGCATTTGATTGGTTATTTCTAACAATTGGATCTAAGTACCCAAATAATACTCGAATCCCGCGGTTAAAAATCAATCCATGAAAAAGCTCAAATCCTAAGTCTACGTGGCACACTCTTAGAGACCATTGACCGTATGGATATTTGTCCCATCTCTAGACCAAAAATAAGCTTCATTGGTTATTTCTAACGGTTGGATCTAAGTTCCCAAATAATACTCAAATCCCGCGGTTAAAAATCAATACATGAAAAAGCTCAAATCCAACAGCCATGTCGCAGCATCTTAGAGACCATTGACCGTATGGATGTTTGTATCATCCCTAGTTAGATCTACTGATTGAAAATCAGCCTGATTAGTGATCTCTAGCCTTTGGATCTGAGTGTCTCAAATAATGTTTGAATCTCACGGTTAAAAATAGACCCATGAAAAAGATTACAATCCAACGGTTAGAATCACAAATCAAGCTGATGGTTGGTCCACCGGTTCATCCAGGGATGGAACAAACATCCATACGGTCAGCGGTCTCTAAGATTATGCCATGTGGATTATATAATAAAATATATAAAATAAAATGGTAGTTTGATTACTACCGTATAGTTTTTTTTTGTTTCTTAAACTAAAAAACAGGGGTTAAACACTTACCACTTCATTGTTTAACAACGGAGAAAACAACAAATAAGATGAAGGAAGGGGGAGGAAGACGCCGCTCGCCGAGGAGACCGCGTCGCCGCTCCCCGGATCGTCACACGCACTGATCTCTCCTCTCTCAATCTCTCGTAGTCTCTCTCTTCTCTCTCACACGCTGATCTCCCCTCTCTCAATCTCTTGCAGTCTCCGCAGATCTCGCTTAAGGATAGGGTTTCTTTAAATTAAGGAGATTTATTGCTGAAAATCCAGAATTTAGGGCTTTTTACGAAACGAACGAATTTATGCGTGTTTCGTTTCGGTTCCCTTAAAATCCAAAATGATCCGTACGAAACATCACGAAACATTCCGAGATTTTAAACCTTAGTTATAGATGCAAAGACCCAAAGATGAGTCAACCATTTGGCTTGTTGGAAACAACAATAGTGTACAATTGTCTGAAGGAAAGAGGCAATTATTGGAAGTAACTGAGGTTAAAAAGACATTAAGATTGGGTCGTCTGAAGAGGGGAGTATTGATGTTTCTAAAAATCAGCCTAACCAGCTCTAGTACAATTCATGATCAATCTTGCCCAAGCACCATATATTTTATCTCCATGAAATGCCTCGTATAAAACTAATTCAACACTGCCGATTAGAAGAGTTGGATTCAGAATGACTGAGGTGTGCATTCTATGATACCCGGATACTTGTACATGGCCATCGTATCCGTGTCGACACGACACGACACGACACCGATACTTCACGGATACGTATCCCCACGTATCCTTCATAAAAAGTTGAAAAAATTAAAATTTTGAACTACAAAATAGGATATTCGTATCCGTATCCGTGTCCTTGATTTTGAAAAATGTCAAATCGTATCCCCGCTTCCCGTATCCATGTCCGTATCCGTACCCGTATTTGGGCATCATAGTGTGCATTGATAAAAATGTTGGGTCTACCTATCAAGGTCAACCAGAGAAAGATTAGGACATATTTGAATTGATGGAGGTGGGCATCGATGGAAAGAGAGTTGTTAATTGTTGATTACATCAAACCATGGCTTGCACAAGAACTTAAACTTTTGAATAGAGATTTGTTGGAAATTTACAATTTATAGAGTAGAGGTAGAAATTTACAATTTGGAGAGTAGAGATAGAAATTTACAATTTGGAAAGCAGAGGTAAAAATACATAGATTAATTTTGAGATTTAAGCTTTATGTTAAAATAGGAAACTATGATGATTGTCACAAACAAGTCGTGATTTGGATTCTGGCAAACAGGTCACAATTTTGGAGAGCAGAGGTAAGAATAGGCATTAACTTTTTAGATTTACGTTTTTATGTTAAAACAGGCCACTATGAGAGTTCTAAGTTCTAACAAATTATTTGATTAATCCAAATTTTGCTGATATTTTGACTATTTCTCCTTATAATTAGTTCTTCTGCATAGGGATGACACAAATTGGGGATACTGGTAGGGCAAGCTAGAGTGATCCAGGACAGAGGGAACTTTTTATAGATCTATCTCCACGAAGCAAATACTGGAGGAAGATCAAAAGGAACACTGAAGACTACTTCTTGGAATCAAATTATAGAACTAAAGAAACAAACTGGAAAGACTTTTACCCAGAAATAGCTAAAGAATGTTTGGGACTACATGAGAAAACAATACATGACATGGTTGAAGCTCATTAACTCTATAGGGCATGACTATAACACATCGACCAACACACTGGATTGGCTAGCTGAGAAATGGGATGAGTACATAAAGGCAGTTACTAATACTATTATTTACATTACATTATAGTATTTACATTACATTTATTACAAAAATGCATGGATAAGTAATTAACATATTGGTTAATGTTGTTTGTATTGCAGACACATCCAGAGGCAAAAAAATTCCATAATACGGAATTGCTTTTGCGGCTGAGTTAGCGGCCTTATTTGATGGCGTGCTAGTGAATGGGTCGACGAGTTGGGACCTGCAAAAGGAAGGGCTGCCTAATGATGTTGATGCACCCCTAGAAGACCCAAATTGACCTTGAGTCACAAAATCCTACACTAGACACCTTACCTTTGGCATCTACTCCTTTTTCAACGTTAAACCTTAGGAGTGATGTAGAAGTACAGGTTCATGAAAAACGCCGCAAGAAAGGTAAACTGGTTGATATCCGAGGTGAAATAGATGTCATTCTAGCGACTCTTGGAAAGGATGCTAATGTTGGACCCAATATAGAAAATTGCATGAACTCTTTGGATGAGATTCTTCCAATTACTTATCTCAGTTTACCTTAGGATCCAGTTATAGATCCAAGTCTCTGTGGGATCTCATGGTTGAAAAATTCGAGAGGAAGCTAGCTTCGTGGAAGGCGTGCTCCTTATCCAAGGGTGATAAGGTAGTTTTGTTTAAGAGCACTTTATCTTGCTTACCTATCTATTATCCCTCTTTTAACGATATGTCTTCTATGGTGAAGAGGCTGGACATTCTTGTAAGAAAATTATTCAGCAAGATAAAGGGGATAATACCACCTCGTGAACTAGAGGGATTAGGTGTGAAAAGCCTTAAGCTCATGAATGAAGTGTTGTTAAGGAAATGGTTCTGGAGATTTGGGTAGAGAGGGAGAGCTTATGGAAGAAGGTAATTGAGGTCAAATATGTGAGTACTAATATGGGATGGGACAACCTGGGGTCTGTGGAGGAAGAGAAATAAGAGAACTTTTGAGGATAGGATCAACGACATATCCTGACGTATCCTCGACCATCCTCAGCATCAAGGGGTTGTTATTTCTTTGGTCCAAGTTGTTTTTGGAATGTCGAAGGTTATTCTTCGAAGATTTTGTATTCCGCTGGGATGTCCTTTGGTTGTTTGTTTTTATTCTTTTTCTCGTCGCTTTCCTCGATTTTTAGGTCTTCTCGACCTCTATAGTTGTATCCTTTGTTGTTTTCCTTTCTTGGGCTTTTGCCTCCCTTAATAAAGCTTATACTTACCAACAAAATATGGGATGGAACAGCAAGGTGGTGCAGTTTTCATATGGGTGTAGTGTGTGGATAGGGAATTTAAAGGTGGCTGCGACTCTCCAAGTACATGAGATGTCGTGTGGGGAAGGGGAATAGAGTTCGTTTTGGAGTGATTGTAGGTACGGTGACTCCCCTAAAAGATGACTTTCCAGTTCTTTACAGTATTTACAATAAGGAGGGTATAGTCCAGGATTTTATGATTGGGGACAGCATTGGGCTTGCATGGGACTTTGGTTTTAGAAGAAATATAATGATTGGGAAGTAGAGTTAGTTTTGAGCCTGCTTCGGCGAGTGAGTCCTATCCCTCATATTTCGCCGGCAGAAGATGTTTGTCTTTGGTCCCTTAATTGTAGTGGTATATTCTCGATTCGCTCTTTATACTTGACTTTGGATTCTCCTTTAATATTGTCCGTTTCCAAAGTCGCATGTTTGAGGTTCCAAGGTGGCCTTTCTCATTTGGTGTGCGGCCTTGGAGAAGATCTTGACTTGCAACAATCTAATTAGGCGAGGGAGTTATATCGTTTAATCCTTTAATATGTGCAATCACAGTAGACAAAATGTGAAGCACCTTCTTCATTGCCAGGTAGCCAGAGAAGTTTGATGCTCTTTTTTTTTTTGATAAGTAGTTTGATGCTCTTTCCTTTTCACTATTTGGGGGTCATTTGGTGATGCCACGGTCGGTGAGCAAGTTTCTCAACTCGTGGCATATATTGGCGTTCTCTTTTTGTGGAAGGCGGCTGTGGAGCATCTTTCCGTTTGCAATGCTTTGGGGCCTATGGAGGGAGAAGAATCACAGGTGTTTGAGGAAAGAGAGGAGGCAGCTCATTGTATCATCCTTTCTATAAAGGCTCTTATGTTTTAATAGTCGAGTATTTTCAAAGAGTGTAAGGGGATCTTCTTTGAAGATTTTGTTTTCAAATGGGACTCATTATTGCGTAGGGGAGAGTACTCGTTCTGCTCTCGCTCGTTACCTCTCGTTTCCTTTATTTCCGTCGGTGACTTTCTCATCGAACTCGGTCTTGTATGCTTTTTCTTCTCCTCAATAAATGTTTTACTTATAAAAATAAATAAGTATATGAGTTGTTAGTCTTATTTTGAGTTGTTATTGTCATAAAAGTGTGACCTATAACCTTAGTTACAGGTTCTTTTGACCCTAGGTGCCACTCCCGCTTCTTGAAACAGAGTAATACAAAAGAGTTTGCAAAACCGCTTCCTTGCTCCTGCACCAATATCCTCTCATGCACTTGCTCCGACTTTGTGCAACTAAGCATATAACTAGGTGTAAATAAAGTCTTATTCCCAGGAACGTACATGAACCACAATTTTAGGGAGGTAAATTTCATGGCAGACACACAAAAGAGGAAATTCATGGGCGGAAGCCTCTAGAAAAACTGGTTGGTGTACTATACCACAACCAAGAAGCCACATTCGATCCCAGCTTAACCACCAAAGACAGAATTTACATGGTTCCTGTTTTCACCTCAAATATGGACCCTTTAGTGTAGCTTATATCACTTCTTCCCCGCCCGGTTTTCCTCCTTAAGTTTGCGAGGTTTCTCTAGTTACCCCTTTTCTTTTTTGACAAATTTATGGGAACAATACCCGTGTACATACAAACACAGCGTTAATACATATATGCGTGTACATGTAGATTGTGATTTGTTCCATCACATTATAATTATTTTATCAAAATGTTGTCAAACTAAATGTAAGAATCATTGGACTATCAAGGATTCAAACTCCAAATCTAAAACTCCAGGGAGTTTATGTATATCCTTATCCTTGGGTAATCGGAAAACGCCTTTCTTGCTGGACGCACTTATCCACAAGAAAGATGGGAAAACACAAAAAATGTGCCTTTTGATGGATAAGCGTATTTGTCATCCCTTATTCCACTGCAAACCAAACAGCGGATAAGCTTTTATCCTCAATTCTCTCGAACCAGGACAGAGATATCCCTGCATCCAAACACCCCTAGTAATTCTTTAATTAATCCAACACATAACAAGTTCTGTTCTCACTAACTAGTGTCACACTAGACTTATATTTTAGCCTTTTTTAAATATAGCCAAAAAGAACCATCAAAAACCAAAATTGATGTAAAACTTGTGTCCACCAGGTGGATTCAAGGCCATATCGAGTTGAAACCAGTTTCTGAGTTTCGAAACCTTGAAGGGAACATGTACCTGTGTTCCCAACAGCAGCAGCAGCGCGTGCTCTCTTTTCAGCATTAGCAATTTCTGCACGCAGCTTTTCCACCTCACGAGCCATCGAAATCAAATTCTTCTCCATTGCCTGACCATGCTCATAATTTTCGGCATGTCCTTTCTTCTCATACTCAATGGCAGCCCTGCATGACCACAAATGCATAAATAAACATCATAATTCACAATGTAGCACATAAAGGTAAACTGTAAACATACCATTCATCTAATGAAATACAACAAACTATGCTTTATCAGTACCTTGCTCGCTGCAATTCCTGTTTCATGCCTTCAATCTCTGCTTTCAGAGCAGGTGCCTGCTGCAAGTCGGCAGTAGCTCTTGTCAGATCTTGCGTGAGTGCTTGGACCTGACCAGTGAGCTCTTGCCGTGAAGCATTGAGCTTCTGAATGTCAGCACGAACTTGGAGAAGGTCGGCCCTCATAGCCTCCGAGGCACGGAGATCTGCTTCCATTTTCATGGACTTCTCGTAGACTTCTCTCAGCTGGATATCCTTCTCGGCCTGCATTGAACCAGCAATATGAGTCATGCGTTGCAGCTCATGCTGGGTAGCTCCTAACTCCTGCTTTAGGGCGACATGGGTTGCAGCCAACCTCTGGTTGTCGACTAGAAGCCCTTGGATTTCCTGATGCTGAGCTCCGAGTCTCTCCTCGATCAAAGCAGGGTGAGGCGGAAGCAGTCTCGGGCCTCGACCGAACTGAGCATCCCTCATCTCCTCGAGAAGCGCAGGGTGGGGCATTGGCCCGAGACCTCTTCCGAATGGAAGTTCGTGAACGGAGGGAAATCCAGCATGTGGAGTATCCTGGATTGGATGCGGAGGTCCGCGATTCCTTCCCGACATTGACACAGCACAGAAGGCTTATGGATCGAAGAATAATCTCCTGTAATCAGCAGAACTTGAAAACCATTAAAAGCTTTTAATCAAAACCGAGAATTATTTTCTAGGTGGAGAAATAAACCCAAAAAAAACGAGAAAATTTAACATTTGAAACGAATAAATGATTTAAAAATGAGATGCAACAGGCAAAAAGAAAAAGAAAATTATGAGAAAGTATAAGAACTGAACCCTAGGGAGGCTAAAACTTCAATCAACCTGTTCCACCGTTAATGGCGGATTGCTAGAAAAACAGACCAGATGAAACCCTAAAGATGGTTCACAAAGACAGAGGGGCGAACCTGGGTTTTGGTCGGTGAGTTATTCGAGTCTCGGACTGAGCACACTCAATTGGTATCGGCGGGAAGGGTGGAACAAACAGTGAGTCGATGAGGGAGTAGCAAAATACGTAGGATTTATAGTGTTACCTGCAATAGCCGGTTTTTGTTACTCCGGGTCCCTCTCTTCCCCGAGAAAAGATTAGCTGGCCCGGGAGGACTTCAAACTTTGAAGTTTCTCCCAAGGTTTAAAGGAGGCCGTTTTAACGGACTGGGGCTTTACCGTTTAAACGGCCGTTAAACGGATTGAAACGGCCGGGGCAAAAAATGGAATTAAACGGATTTTAACGGAAAAAATGGCGCTGAAATTCAAATTTTGAAATTTGAATATTAAAAAAAAAAAACAGAATTTTTAACGGAAATTAAACGGATTTAACGGCCTTTTTTTCACAAAATTTTTCAGAATTAAACGGCTGTTTAAACGATTTTAACGGCCATTTAAACGATTTTAACAGCCATTAAAACAAAAAAAACAGCTGTTTTTTTCAAAACCGATAAAACGTGTTTAAACAGTTTTAACGGAAACGGGCTTGGAGCGTTACCGTTTAAACGGCCGTTAAAACCGTTTAAATGGCTGTTTTTAAAACCATTTCTCCACCCAAAATGCCTGACACTTTCCCCCCAATTCCTTAACCCAACCCACGTTAAGCCTTGGTTAGTGGTTAATAAGGGTACTTGTCAGACATTTTGGGGGGGGGGACTTTGAAGGCAGATATCTAGTCTGCATACATTTACAGACTTAAAGTATGCATTCCACTGTTGAGTGCTCCTTGAAGTTCCCCGGACAGCGAATTTTTCCCCCTCTTCTCCGGTGTTAATTTACCCAATAGGACTGGTCCTGATTATCCCGGCTGGGGCTAGCTATTTCAAAAGAACAAAAAAAGAATCGAAACTAGGGCTGCAAATTGGGCAGGCTCAACCCGATCACAGGCTTGGGTTGGGTTCGTATCTTTTACTTGAGCTCAGTTTCTGGACTAGTTTTCAAAATCCAATCGTAATTGGGTTGGGCTCAGGCTGAGGCTCTGGGGCTGTGACACGCCGTACACATGGGCTTCACAAGACGTTCACCTACCTATACACAACAAGAAAACAAGAAGAGAAGGTTGCATCACTGAGAAAGGAGGCATCCCAACTAGGTTGACACCCCTAAAAACTTAGGACACAAGCACAACTCTCCCCAAATACCCATTAAGGATTCTCAAATCTAAAGTAGGTCTTGAGAGGGACTACAATAGTCGTCAGAAAATTTGGCCTCGAGTACCACCATTGGATAGTACCAACCGGGAGATTACTCCCTATTTTTGCACTCAAATAATGCTCAAATTCCTACGGCCAAAATCAACCTATTAAAATAACTTCAATCCAATGCTTAGAAACCACTGATCATGTTTATTTTTGGTGTGTAGGTCCAGCTAGTTATTGGCCAAACATCCAAACAGTCAACGTCCACTAAGAGTGTGCCACGTGGAAACTTACCTAACCCCCATTTTAATACTTCTACGTTTTAGTATTTCAAACCGCCTGTTGAAGCATTTATTGCACCCGGACGTCGAACCTGAATTATCTCCGCGGGAAAAAAAAAAAAAAACTTCGATGAGTACCATCCATCATAATCGTTGATGTGACATCACCGTGTAAGCCACATGGCATATTATTAGAGGCTATTGACCGTATGGATGTTTGTCCCATCCTATATAAACGCATCTAACAAAAATAGGCTTACTTACTGATTTCTAACCTTTGGATCGGAGCACGTCAAAAACTGCTAGAAATCGACGGTTACAAATAAACAATGAAAAAGACTCTAATTCAACGGATAGAAATTACAAATCAGATTGAATTTCAGTATGTAGGTCTAAATAAAGATGGACCAAACATCCATGCGGTCATTGGTCACTAAGAGTGTGCCACGTGTCTCATAATATGGTCCTTTGTCAATTGTGTCAAAATTCAACTTATATGTCCGGTACGTGCCATGATCATTAGAAGAGTAATGATCAAATGGCCTAAGTTCCATGTAGCACATGGTAATGTCGTTTTGTTATTGGCCAAAAATGGCCTAAGTTTTACTCCCCAATGGGTTATTGGCAAACGCCCTTTTAAAGGGCATCTGTCAGGTTCAAACACCCTTTCAGGTTCACAAGTGTGACATATGAAATGAGGTTTCGAGCTTGGATTTTAAGTGTATCAAGTAGGAATTTAGGGTTAGGGTTATTTAAAATTAAACAAAAGCTATATCTAGGCCTAGCCCAATTACACCCCTATGTTCTGGCAAAGTAATAGGGGGAAAGAGTGCACATGGGCTGCATTGGCCGCTTGATATGAGGCATGAAGAGCTACACCCAAGCTTATTCTTAGTTCAATTTTAAGGTTGTGGGCAGTCTAATTACAAACAAAATAAATAAATAATAAAAATAAAAAGATTGTAGGCAGTTTAGTTATGTATCAAACTTTAATTATTCTATGTCCAAGCCTATCAACAGGCTTGTGGGTGCAACCCAATCGCTGCCCAAAAGTTGGATGTGCTTGAGTGTCAGCAGTCCATCATGACCCATGTCCCACGTGGCACACTGTTTCCTGCCCACTAATCCCATAAATGTTTTGCACTCCCCATGGTGGACCTCATACCAAAAATCAACTCGAGTGATGATTTTTATAAAATAATTGGTCTGTTCTTTTCTACTCAAGAATTCTTTGCCAAACTAGAATATAAAATTATTCTTTACATTTTATAGTTGGATTTGAACTTTTTTTGTCAAACTTTTATGGATGAATTCCAACCATGACAAAAAAATAATGATATCCAACTGTAGAAATCATCAATCAAGCCGATTTTGGTATGTAGGTCCACCAAAACATTCATGGGATTAGTGTCTCGAAGGAATGTGCCAAATTGCATTTGGGAGGGGTTCATCAAACTTTGCATAGGACTGAGTCCTAAACAAGTTGAACTCCCCTAGTTGAAACATCAAATTTTAGTGTTTGGAGGTGCCACCAATACAATTAGGCCAGTACTACCCCAATTGCATAGTTGGCGGCACCTATTGAAGGAGGCAAAAAATTGAAATTTGCCAAACATCAATTTTTTATCCAAGAAATAACATGCAATATAAGACATTTAAAGTACGAAAAAAAATGTTCAAGCCAAACATCAAAATAGTTTTTGGCAACTTCATGCGCCGCCAACTATATGATTAGGGCAACTGACATGATTTGAAAGAGGAATATCTTATTAGATCCACCCATAGATCTCTTACCCAGAACTTGCTTATATGAGATGATTGCGACCATCCAGTCCTTGAATATTTTTCAAAAATTATTTTTGATCGTATTTATTATTGGAAAAGTAGATGGTTTCAATCATCAAATTTTTAGGTTTGTTTCAAAGTTTCAAAGTTAGAAACATACTAAATTTTATATTTTGTACTTTTCTAACACAAAAGTGAGTTGCTATTGTGGTTTCATAACCTTTCTCTATAGGTATTTTGGAGAGTTTCAAGATCAAAGCTTCCGACACTTTGCATTTTGCACTTGCACATGCGCATCGTTGGTAAGTTATAATTGGAGTCACTTGATTATGCTTGATTGGCCGTCCAAGTTTGGAAAGTGTCCAAAAAGTGAATCCAAGATAGGTCATACCAGACTATTGCTATAAACTCTAATGTTTTTTACTCTATTTTCTTTTCTTCTTTTTATTTGCTTCGTCTTGAATAGAGGTTACTTAACAGTCATAGGTTGTGAATTATTCTTCATCTTGGTATTGCACTACAACTTTATTTTGACAAAGTTGATTTTTCCTTGATTGAATTTTTGTGAATTTGATTTTTAAAATGGGAAACTTGATTTATTTTCTAAAGAGAAAACATGAATTTATCATAAAATTGGGCAATCCTATAGAAATTTGTACACTGCCTCATTAGAGAAGTGCACCTCTTTTAGAATTAAATTGAGATTGGCTTATGTCTCGAAGATAGTATTGTCAATGAAATATCGGTTACACGTAAGGAAGGCTCCGACTATCTCTAAGATAAAAAAAAATATCTTGCTTCGATTCTAAAATTAATTATTTGATTTTTAGTGATTTGTTCACTTAAAATTTGTAAAAAAGTAAGAATTTATCTAATATAAGCTCTAATAATTTGAAAATAATTAGTCTCATTACTTTATCATTGCATTTTGGTGTTCCGGCGGTTAAAAATTTGAATTTTAAACATTTTGATGGGAAAAACTTTCAATGTTAGAGTTTTAAAATGAAATTTTACTCAAAGCAACTCCATGTTGCTTATGTTCTCATAGAACCTTGCTCAGATAAATTTAAATAAAAACTCCACATAAGATGATTAATTTAATCAATAGTCAGATTGCCAAATGGACAAATTAATGATGATTTTACGTGTTGTAATCACATCCTTTATTTGTGGTATAGTTAATACCCGTTATGATCAATACTTTAAGAAGTAAAACGGCTAAGGAATTGTGGGATATGCTATACATAATTTACAGAGCAAAAAAAGTCAATACTATTATATATTTAGTTGGAAATTAAATGATTTTTAAAATAGTTTATGAAAAATCAATTTCCAAACAAGTCTTGGAATTGCAAATAAGATCAATGATTCCAATATGCAATTGAAAAAAAAATCATGTAGGGGCTATCATAACCAAACTTCTTCCATGGAAGGAATACCATAACAAATTGAAATACAATGATGACATGTCCTTAGACTAACTCATGCAACATATCTTCACAATGAGAGAAAGTTAGGAATAGTGATAAGGAGTAATAGTGAAGGAAAACATGGTCAAAGAACGTGTGATGATGACCAAGTTCAAGAAAAGGTCCTTTAACAAAGATAAGAAATTTTTTAGAAGGATAATTTCAAAGGAAATTTTCAAAAGAAAAAATTTGTTGGGATTTCGGTTTGAATTCAATAGCACAGTACTAATCCATGTGAAGTATTACTTTTGTCGCGCCAACGCACATGCGGGTTAAGCTCAGTGCTGAGTTTGCTGGGGATGTAGGGGGCTAGGCGCATATCCCATGTTGGGGGCTTGGGAGCAATGCTCCTGAACCAATTTTTTTATGGGTATTTCTTGAAGGGCTTTTGTAGGGGGCTAGGCGTATATGAGCATCATCACCTTTAGAGTTGGGTGAATCACATAAATTGCATGTGTCCTTTGTGTTGTGTGACTGCTCTTCTATTTGTTTTTCTCTTGTGTGTGTGTTTTAGATGTTATTGTTTGCTATTCAATTGATCCTTGGATGAAATCTGCAACATAGTTTTCAAAAATATAAGATAGTAAACAAGAAAAATAATAAATTTGTTTGCAAGATTTTCTTAGTAGCAAAGGTGGAAAGTAAGATGATAATAATGGCAATGACACGATTGTTATGATTCCTGAAGGCCTCGTTGTAGTGGAGCGGTGGGTCGACATCGAAACAACTCATCACATTTCTAACAAAAATTTATACAAATCTTGTGAACTATCAAATGATGATATGAGCATGTTCACGAAGAACTCTTTGACTTTAAGGGTTGTTGAAAGGGTACAATGTGCTAAAGTTCACTTATAGTATAAGGTTATCATTTTGAAAGACATTCTGCATGTGCTTAGCATCTGTAAAAATCTCATTTTATGATCTCCTCTCCAAGCAAGGATTCAAGATAGTTTATAGTTTTTGAATCCGATATGTTTATTTTGTCCAAAAATGGTGTATTCGTAGGAAATGGTTATTATGTAATTAGGATGTTTAAACTTAATATTGACAACAAAGTGAGTTCTACATATACGTCATTGAGTCTCTTAATGTTTGGCACGGTAGGCTTAGACATGTAAATTTTAAATCGATCAACAAGATGGTTAATATGGCTTAATAAAAATTGTGATAATAATCATGTTGATAAGTACATTTATTGCAACAAGTACAAAATTAACAAACTCCTTTTAAATCAAAAAAATGAAATTTAAAGCTTTAAGAACTAATTTACACTAATATTGTGAAATGAACTTCATTTCATATGACAAAAAAAATATTTTATCACATTTATTGATGATTCATCAAGAAATGCATGTATACTTTCTTAAGATAAATGATAACTGTTTTGAGAAATTCAAGACTTACAAGATTAAGGTAAAAATCAGTTGAAATTCAATACGATTAGATTTAAATGAAGATGAGAGTACATTAATAAAGAGTTATTTCAATTTTGTGAAGATCATTGATAAAAATCAATTAACTACGTTCTACACTCTACATCAAAATGGAGTAGCAGAAATGATGAATAGAACTCTTGAGGAGATGGTTAACATCAAGCTCACCAGTATGTTGAGAGCTTACGAGTGTTACAATGAGAATCAAGACAAGTTCGTCTCAAATATAAATCACGTGAGAGGGATATTGACTAGTGGACTAATATCCATACAATATATGAAATCAAAAGCCAATTTGGCAAATCTTTTATCAAAGGTACTTGGTAGAAATTTAGTATCTTAAACATCAAGAAGATGAGATTAAAGCCTATTAATGATTAGTTGTACATTATGACAACCCAATTTAATAATATTCAATTGAATTCAATGAAAAAATTAAATATTATGATACTTATAAAAAATAAAAATTAATGTTTCTCTTCCGATGGTGTGTTGTATTTATTATTATGAGTAAAAAATGAGATTAAGTTCTCTTAATTGGTGTGTAGACTTATATAATTGGTATGTTACAAGAGTAGTACTAACAGATTTATTTATTTGAGTATGAAATGAGGCCACTTTCTATAGGATTTGAGCTTAATTCTTAAAGCGTTCAAAATAATGAATTCTAATATATAGTTAAAATGTGTCAAAACTATAATTGTAAAATAGTATTTGAAAGAATTGATTATTTGATAATTTTAATTTTTCAAAATAAATTATTGGTTCAAAACTTAATTCGTTAAACATCTAAATAAATCTTAAAATGTTAACACCACGTAGAAATTTAAGTCCAAATGACACATTTGCTTATGCTCATAAATTTATTGATTACTTTATTTTAAAAATAATAATTTGAGAGTTTTAAACAAGTGGGAATTGTTTGGTAGTTCAAATAAAGTAAGATTTTGCAAAGTTAAAAATATAATAAATTTTATAATTTATATTTGTTTAAAAAATGAGTTGGCATAGTAGTTGTATCATTTTTTTTATAATTTATAGAATATAATCTCTCCAAACTCGGGCACATTGCGTAAACACGCACATTTGTAAAGGTCTGATCCTAAGACTTCTCTAAAGCACATTTAGTAAGAATGCTTTTTAACAATCTGCGTGTGTGACATCTTTTGAAAATATGCTTTTTTAAAGATGGGACTGTTGGAGTACAATACTTTTTAAGGGGTGTCTTTATCTCTAAATATGGAGCAGATTCCCTTTTGGAGCCAACTTTTGGAGACGTGGGTTGGAGTTGCTCTAAGATGTGATACAACCACTATGCCAACTCACTTTTGTGTTAAAAGTACAAATTATAAATATATATTTTTAATTTTACAAAAAAATTACTTTATTTGAAACACACCTAACAATCGTTCACTCGTTTCAATTCTCATCGATTTATTTTGAAAATAAGTTAATCGGTAAAAAATTTATTTGAATAAACAAATGTGTCTTTTAGACATGAACCTTTACATCTATAGTGTAAAAATTTTAAGATATAATATGAAAATTTGAAACAAATGCGAGATTATTAGGTGTGTTTCACATTGTAAAACCCCAATATTTATATGCTATAGATGGGCTTTGGCCCAAAGTCCATTATATTATGTTTGATCAATTCCTTGAGTCCTAAATCTAATAGAATTTTTTTTAGAGAAATTTTTTATTTTGAAACACATCACCATCTAAATCCGACCCATAATCAATATATAGACTAAGAGAACTATTGTCAAGAAAGTTACAATTGTACCACCATCTTCTTTAGGTAGAGATATATATTTTTTCTCTCTTGGATTCCTTAATTTATTTTATTCTATCTTTTTGATGCTTGGAAAACACTCGCTTTCACAACCATACATGTCTATTTGTTTTTTTGGGTTTTGACTTTTCTTTACACAAAAAGAAAACTTAACATTTTTTATTCTTGTCATTTTCTCAAATAAATTTTTTTTTACCATTTTTAGTTTTTATTTTTTCTTCAAAACAAAAGAAAAACTTACCAAAAACATATTTGATAAACTTTAGATTAGTTTATGTATTTATATTCCTTTACGACTCTATCTCTTTCATAATCGTACCTCAATGTTAAGTTTGGGCTCCGTTGAGAGATAAAGGTTACCGCCATGGCTACAACAACCAATAGCTGTAGATGGGGCTCTAATCCCATGGATAAAAAAGTAACATTTAGTTTCAAAGTATATGATGAACTCGAGCCGCACCAAGCCACACCCATGAAGAGAAAAAATTTCATCCCAGCGCCATTTAACATAATGGACACGTGGCGAAAACTGAAGGGGGTTCACTGCTGCAATGTCTCGTCTCCACTCTCTCACATCCCCTCTCCTCTGTTCTCCATCTCTCTCTTTTTCTGATCTCTCTCTAGCAAACCCTTCACTCTACCATTTTCTGTCTGTCATTTGTTAGTTCTTCCTTTTAACCAATGTTGACTTTATAAGCCTGTAAATACACACTTTTTAATTGCTTCGATGCTGTGAAACCTTATTTGTTCAAAACCTATCATGAGAACCCTTATTTGTTGCAAAAAGAAAAGGTTTTCAATGGTTTTCCCATCCTTTTCATTTTTTGACAACTAATACTTGTTTGGCTATATATTTGATTCCCTTTTAACAGTTTTAACTATTTTTTGTTGTTGATTTGATAGATGGGTTCAAGAATTTCTTTCTCTCCATGCAGACTAGCTAAAGTCTCTTTTGGTTAAAATAAAAATTGAGAACGTTTTAGAGAGTGGGAACTGTTTTGGGAGATGCTTATGGAGTAAAATTCTGAGACAACTTTTAGATGATTAAAGTAAGAGTGTTAACTCTGCTAGAACTGAATGACCTAACTCCCCTTTAATTTTTATGTTCATTTTAAAATTAAAGACTTTGGGAGGGCATCTCATAGAAAAAGTTTAAAATGTCCTTTAATTATTCTAGTTGGTTTGGATGCAATATAAGAAAGAGGGAGAGTAAGAAAGTTTAATAAATTATTCTGGTTGGTTTCAATGCAATATAAGATTTGTATGATGCTAGGGAGAGTAAGCAAGATTTGTATAGTCTTGCGAGGATGTTGAATAATACGATGCTAGGGAGAGTAAAAAAGTCTGAGAGATTATGCTGATAGGTTCCAGTGCAATATAAAAATGCTAAATACAGAGAATCTAGTAAAGAAAAATAACTATCATTTAATATATGTGAAATCGGTGTTGGTTCTTTATTGCCCTTCTTGGGTTGTATTAAATATCATGTGTCTTGAAAACATCATGCATTTTCTTTCTTTTTCTCTTTTTTGCAAGTTTTCAATTTTTGTAGTTCTTTGATGATCTTTTAAGATCATAACATCCTTTTTATGCCTATATGATCTCAAAATCAACACCCAAAGTTTCATTCCATGCTTAAGAGCATGAATCCTTGATTAGAGATACAAATCCAAATTCTTACTAGAATTAAACTTCAAATTTCAGGTTCATGGACTATTGAATGCAGTTCGTTGGGGGCACCTTAATGCCTCTTGGTGCCATCATAGCAAGGTACTTGAAAGTGGTAAAGTCGACAGACCCCGCATGGACCTTCACATCTTTCGATTCTCCAATTTCATCTTAGATTGGAAATATATAATGTCCCCAATATTCAATGATGTAATCTTTAGCACCTGAAAAAAATCTGATCATGCAATTGCTATAGCAATGATAGGTCCTTGATCTATAGAAAGATCCATTTTGTTGCTATTCAAACCATTTTGTTGCCTTGTGTTTCCCTAGTGATCTCAACAAGTCTATTGGTGATGATTCTGGAAGTTGTAAATATATTTGTCGATTATTTCTTCTTCATTAATCTAGCCGGCACGATTCAGCTTGATTAGTGATTTCTAGTCCAATCCATGAAAATAAGTCCAATCCAACGCCTAATAACAAAGATTAAAAACATTGGAAATTTTGTATTGGCAATACACAGAGGCCCCAAATAAGACTCAATTAATCGGAAATCATCCAATTGGCATAATCTTGTGAGTAGGACATCAAAGAAAAAAGGTGGATAATCCATTTGGATGTCTAGAACTCCAGATAAATGAGCTTGTGCACCATATTTACAGTAAGAAGCCCGGGTTATCACATAGATCATGTTCCTGAAAATTATCATTGGTCAAGCAACTTCACAAATTCGGAAGGTATTAAAGAAACTAACTTCAAGCACTTCTCATGAAAATAAATGTCTGAACATACTATCTTTTTCTAGGTACAGAACCATAAAACAAACCAAAGCCAAACAAGGGCATTTACTATACTATCCAAGATAATCCATTCCCCATATAAAAAGTAGAGGAACCCAACTATCCATTCCAATACCCACCAAGAATCTGATTTGGGTTTTCCAAGTCCAACCAACCCTCAGCTACCCAGCCACCCTCAAATCTCCTAAAAACAATATTTATAATAGGGTCGGGCTCTAGTTACCACCCTAAAATGACTGGCTCCCCTAACTGAGTGTCGCTTTGGGTCGAAACTGATACTAAAATTTATATCCCTGTTCTCAAACCTTTATCTCATCACTATTAACCAATAAGCACTAAATCTCTTACCCTAGAACTACCCACCATCCAATCATTGCTCTTAAACCTCTTTACGGCACTGGACTTTATCAATCACCACTACATCCCTACCGTAGCATTATCCACCATCTAACCAACCAACCAACCCATCCTTTATTCCCAAGACACCCATCTAATCCATGCAAATCCAATGATTTTTACACCCAACCTGAAATGGAGAAAGAGAGAGAGAGAGACATTATCTGTGAGATGAATGAAGATTGAAGCGCTACACCTTTCACTGCAGCTTCGAATAGATAACAAAGAAAATGGCGCTGAACGAAATTTTTTCTCTTCATGGGTGTGGCTTGGTACGGCTCGAGCTCATCATATACTTTGAAACTAAATGTTACTTTTTAGCCATGGGATTAGAGCCCCATATACGGCTGCTGGTTGCTGTAGCCATGGCGGTAACCTTTATCTGTCAATGGAGCCCAACCCTTTTTCTTATATACAATTAATAATTTTCTCCAAACCCTTGACTGTACAAACCTTTATTTCTATTATTTTATTATTTTTTTTAATTTCAAAAGCCCATTAAATCTTTTTTTATAACCTACTTATTTAATCCTGTCACAAGAGATCTCACCACCCATTGTGGTCTCTTTATTTTTCAATGAAATTATTTTTCTGTTATTTTTATTATTTTAATTGATTGTGCCTTATACACTTTAGTTGACTTAACCATTTTTTTGTTAAATTATTTTATATATTTTTCTCTCTTTCATTTACTTAAAACTTTCACTTAACTTATAATATTAAATTTTTTTTATTAATTAATCTTCATTTTCTTTTGGCTAAATTTTTACTTTATAAAAAAAGAAAATCAATTAGGACTTTTAGACAAAACCTAACCTAAGAGACCATTTATGATTGTTTGTAAGGAAAAATGACAATTGACTTGAGGGATTACGGTTAATTGGATAATTAACTAAGATATGTCTTTTCTCCCCCTTTCTTATCTTTATGCTATTATTTTTTTAAATTAGTATATTTTAGTTGATTGTATGTAAATTTTCTCTATGATTTTAATTGTTGGAATTTGCACATGCATTTTATTAATAATTCATATATTTTGATTATCTTGATTAAAAAGCATGTTGCATTTTATTATTGATTTTGGTATTATTTATGGACTTGTTTACATGTGTTATGGATACTTGATCATTATTCGGTCGGGTTGAGATTTATTATTTCAAAGTATTTTAGTTGGTTCGTGGTCCGGTGATGTACGACCCATAGTTAGCAAATCGCTGATTTAAACATGATGTTTTATAAAAAATTGGCATCTTTTGTTAATAAGTTGTACTTGACGACATTTTCAAAACATCAAATAAAAGACGCGATATTTTGTCTAAGGTGTAAAATCGTGTTTTTTGTTTCTATTAACACATCATGTGGGAAAAAGTCATGAGTTGTGACTTAATGTTCTCTTAAAATGACATAGGCATTCCCTTTTTGAGAAAACAATTCTTCTCTAGTGTAACATATTTTAAATATAAAAGTTCTGAGGATTCTGAAAAAGTATATTTTTGAAAACGCAACTACTATATTTTACTATTAAAATAAATATTTTTTCAAAATATAATCATTAATTACTTTTTGTATTATAATTTAAAAAATTCTTTTTCAAAAGTTGCTATTACTTTTTCTTTTATATTATTAAATATTTTTATAATGATAACTTACTTTATTAAAAAATCTTTTTTAAATGTATAATTATATTTGTATTATTGAAAGATTTCTCAATAATGAAGTTATTAGATAAAAACTTGGGACATGTTTCAATGTACCATATTTATATAATATTTATTTCGATACTTAGTTAAATAATTGCGTGTTGCATGGTATAAATTGATATATTTACTATTTCTTAGATACATTAGCTTTATGATGACTTAAATGTAACTAATTTTAATTATAATATAATATATTGTTATGTATATATATACATGCATCATTATATACTAATAAGTTGCCCGTGCCCACGGCACTCTCCAACAAAGCATTTGCCAAAATCGGGTGTGAGTGGCTTAGATCCACCATCCATTTGGGGTGATAAGATCTTGGCCATCCTTTGTGAAGCCAATAAGCGGGGGTATAAGTGACTTCTCTATTTGTTATATAGATGTATAGTGGGTGGCCCGTGCCCTTAGCACTCCCCTAGAAAGCATTTCCTAAAATTGGGTGTGAGTGATTGAGATCCATAGTTTATTTGGGAGATAAGATCTCGGCCATCCTTTGTGAAGCCAATAAGAGGGGTATAAGTGGGCAGACAATTTTTCTGTTAAATTAATTCAACCGTCTAAATTTTATTTTATGTAAGGGTTGATATGGGCCCTTGGATATATGAAGCCTATAAGAAGGGGGGACAACCACTGTGTTTTGTTATATAGACTAAGCGAAAAAAATATTAGTACTTGTGCCGAGGGCACTCCCTGACAAAGCGTATGCAAGATAATTTGGTGTTCAGCATTTTAACCATTTCAAAGGCAATCCATTATCATGTTTCTTGAATACGTTTAAGCTACATTAGTATTAGATTGTGTAAATACATCCGATCTCAAAACTTATCTAAAGTTGGCAAATATTTACAAAACTTATGCATGTTGAATTGAACTTTCTCAAAATAATTTCAAATTTTAGCTAAGTGAAGTTTAATGCGAAGTCAAAGTTTAATACGCTAAATCCATTACATGTACATCAAGCAACACAAACAAAACCCTAAAAATACCACTCAATTAGATATACATTTGAAAGCAAAGATAAAGCATACCAAAACCCTAACATTCTAATAAATAATTAAAAGGTTCTTATCACTATCCCCCCGTCTTATAAAATTTTCAATAAGAATACATTAATAAATATTTTCGGAAATAGAAACTAAATCCATAATAAACACAACCCATAAAATGTAAAAGCAAATACAGCTCTTGACAAACTGGGCGCAAAAAAGGTTCTCCAAACAGGCCCTAATTCATCGCACCTTATAAATTTCAAGATCATGCAGTTAATGATGCACCATGCTTACATACAATTCGTGAGGGAAACAACAACTATTGGGAGATATGGTCATTTTTCAACAACCATTTGTTTCTATGAGTAGTTTAGTGTATGGGATTATGTTTCTAGGGGGTCCATATTTGAAAAATGTGGTTATTATGTTTAGTGGTCTGTTAGAGTTAACTAAATTAGGAAAGTAATCTAGAAAGTGAAGCTCAAAATAGTCATGAAAAAGAAACTAAAGTCATGTGGTTAAATCACTTTAGATGGATGGTTATGTTTAAATTGTGGTAATGTATTGGATGTGGTTCTCAATGTCTTTGGTGCAGTGCTATGCATATCAAGGTCTGCCGCCTATATCATGATTTTCCTTAGTTTTTCAATAATGAAAGAGTTTCATAGTTTTTTTGTATCACCAGTCATAAGCTCTATAAATAGACCAAGGGTGCAAAGTTCTTACATCACAGACAGAAATTTCTTCGATAAAATAAAAGTTTTTATAGATAGAGCAAGGGTGCATTCAAACCTTTATCTTGTTCAAGGATTGACTTGTTGGTCTGAAAGTTCTTTCTCCAAGTTTCTTAATCCATTCAACAGAGATCTGTAAACAAATAAAACAGAGGTGTGTAAATAATACACAAATTTCTTCTTGAATTTGAAGAGGTGTGTCTAAATCAGAATGATTAACAAATAAAACAGAGGTGAATAGCACACACAGATTTCTTCTAAAATTTATAGAGGTGTGTTTAAATCAGAATTACTTCTTCTGAACTACAAAACAACACTATAGTAGCATGAATAAAAATAAAAAATACTGCATATTATAATAAGAGAACAGAAAAAATACTTCCAATTCAACAGAGTTGTAAAAAAATTCATAGACCAAACCCAAACAAATCATAAATTAGACAAAAACCCCAAACCAAACCCAGAAAAAATACTGAATACACATAACAAAATAATATACATGAACCCTAGAAACAGAGAACAAAAAAAAAAAAACCTGAAAACAGAAACAAATGGTAAAAATCTATATAAATCAAAACATCTTCTGAACTACAAAACAACACTACAGTAGCATGAACAAAAATAAAACTAAGTAGATTCAAAACTCGACCAAGTTCATGAGGTCACAAAGCTTATCTCGAAATAAGACTTTTCAGAATTTCAAGCACTCAATTGGGATTGTTCATTCCTTATAAAGACCAAACTACCTATTAAAATTGATTCGATTCTTGAATAGGTTGACTTAACTCGATGAGTTTTTGGATTACTTGATCTAGTTTTGTAGACTTTGGAGTAGATTTACAACATGAAGGATTGGGATATAGGTAATATAAGTGTTTCAAAGAAAAAAAAAGGGAAGTTTATGAATATTTTTTTCCAATGTAAACATAATGTGAGCAAATAGTGTGGCACCTATTATCTTATACATGTGCAAACAAACATAAGAAGATGGAATTGGTAACTCAGTTAAGCAACAATGAAGCTTTCAAAATCACCAAAAAGGAAGCACATTATAATCTAAAAGAGACCAAATGAAAAATATAACATAAGAAAATTTACATAGCCATTGAACTGCTGCACTGCTGCTTCCACTTCCTCGACTGTAGACATGGTCATAAACCCAAACCTCAGCTTCTTCCAGTTACCTTGTCGTAAATTACTTGGGAATGGGCAACTACTTCAGTCTCTCTAATGCTCTATATGTGCATGTGTATAATAGGTAATAGCCTCGGAGCACTGGCAATAACCCAAATACCCGAATTCACCGAATAGAAGACCCGGTGATAACTTCTCTCTAATCAAACTCTTTGATCCCTCAATCTGATATGGCTTCCAGATATCTCGTGCCCAAACATAATTGAGAGAGATGAGTGAAACAAATATTAGGAGATTCAAATGAGATGAGGTTTTGAAAAATATTACGAAAATGAGTAATTGAAACTAAGAGGATTGAGAGACCATTTATGAATTAATCTATGAAGAGGAGAAACAGAGAGGGAAAAATACTTTTAAGTATTTTAATAAAAGGTCGAGCTCCAGTGACCACCCTAAAATAACAGGCTCCCGTTACGTGACACAATATAAGCCACGTGGCACACTTTTAGAGGACTCCGACCGTATTGATGCTTGGCCAATCCCTAAATGGACCTACAAACCAAAAATCAGGCTGATTACTTCGACTTCTATCCCTCTCATCTTCAATCTAATTAACAAATCGTTTGCATTCATGACAAATCAGAAACTTATATAATTAAAAGAAGTCAAAAAAAACTTTCTTAAAACTCCACACAAAGACCACATTTTTCACAATTATTGAATCAAAGATATAAAAAAACCAAAACAAAAGCAGAGAATTGCGTGTGCTTACCACCATTGGGGTACAGTTTTACCATAAAATCATAAACCAACAATTTATAGTCATTATCCAAATAGTACCCAATAAAAGCCAGCAAATACGGAGACCGAAGACGACTTGACAAAACGAAGAACCCGAAAAAAAATTGATTTTTTTTCAAAGCAAATGGATGGTAGTTAGACCTCCATTTTGAACTCCTCTTCTCCTTGTTTTCTCGTTCGATATCAACTTTATTGCAATCTTCATCCCATATCAACACACACCTGAACCGAAGACGACTCAAGAACTCCCCCTAACGTGATGCCAACAACAAACGGACTGTAACTCCTTTGATTGATTGATTTTTGCTGAGATATAATACCTCTCCCTTTTTAACTTGCAGATCACTAAGATCGACGTTCTTCACCTTCTCTTCTCTATCCTCATTTGCTGCAAATACATCATCAATGTTAATGGAACTCTAACAAAGAGTGAGTGAGAGAGATCCCCCTTTGTTGCAAATACAACATCGTTGTTAACAAAACCCTAATAGAGGCGAGGAAAGAGATACAGCGAGATTTGTGGGACATCTTTGATCTGGAGTACTTACCGGCACCATGAATCATATTAGCCCTAACAAAAAGCGAGAAGAGAGAGAAATGGATAGATAGATTTGTGGTACAGCCTACAAACCCTCGGTTTCCTCTTCGTTGGCGTCATTGAGGAAACTTAAGGAATCTACAACTCTCTCACTCCAAACCCTTCACACACGGGTTTTCCTCTTTCTGAAACCCTCTTTGTTGTGGTCGCGAGAGAGAGATTTAGGGTTTCGGGGAGCTCGTGAGTAGGTTGAGCGGACGTGGGAGAGAGAGAGAGGGTAAGGTGAATAGGAGAAGTGGAGAGTGGGTTGGGCGGGAAAAAAGAGAGCAAAAGACCTGATAAGTTTTAACCATCGGATGGATTAAGTTGTGTGTCAATCTGGATCGTCCTTTGTGAAGCTGAAACATAGGTTGTCTCTTGTTATATAGATACGTTTTTTTGACATCATTTTTTTGGGTTGAAAATATTTTAAACCCGATGTTCTTCAACTATTTTTTGGCGTTTTCATTTTTTTTACTGTCTTTTTTACTACATTTTTTTGAAATAAAAATGTATAAAACTCTTAACTTTATTTAGCCAAAGTTTTGATGTTTCACGACTTGCTAACTATGGTACGACCTATAGGTTGGTATAACTTCACAGTATTTTTGGTCGATTCATAGCTCGGTGATCTATGACCCCATTGATGCTCTCTCAAATCCTGAGAACATACCTAAAAAGCAACTGGGACATTCTGTTCCCATGGTAAATGACCAAAAATACTCTTGGATCCTTATAGTGGAATTTATTGATAGCTTGGTTAGTTGTTAGGAAATACGACCCCATGATTGTTTTGTATTTTTCTACTTATTAATCATCGGGAAATTGGATTTTCTGAGTGATCCAATTATCCATCATTTATCTCTTATATCAATTATACTATATTTTGTATCATTATCATTAGTTAGCCACTTGCCTTCATAGAAAAATGGGAGATGGAGTGAGCTTATTGAGTTGTTGATAACTCATGCTTATTCTAACATTTTTGTAGATATACTAAATGGACCAATAATTTAGTGATAGAAGCCGGATGATTTTTACACATTTACTACTTTTTTAAAAACTATGTTTTAGTTTTGCTTTTAGTCATTTGAATTCTTAGTTACCTCAGTAAGTTGTTATTTAGCATTTGCAATGTAATCGAGAACAAGCTTCAGACATATATTTATGAAGTTATTATTATATTATTTGTTCATTTTGACTTGTGTGTTGACTTAAACATATGTTCACCTTTTTCATTTACATTATATTAACCGTACCTCGTGCCTCAGCCTGTGATACCAGATTTGATCCATACTCTCTTGGGTCGGGTCATGGATCTCGGGATCAGGTCACGACATAAATAAAGTAAAATAAAATTAGAATATAATATAATTAATAATTTATACTTTTCTAACACAAAAATATGTTGGCATAGTAGTTATATTACCTCTCTTTAAAAGTGATTAAAGAAAGGTCTTGAGAATCAAACTTTTTTGCTCTTGGTTGATCATGTAATGTTTGATTAGATGTCTTCATGACTATTAGAAAATTAGAGCTTACTTGTAAAACCCCTAAAAAACTTTCATTAATTAATATATTATATATAATATGTAGTATAATTTAGGCCACAAGTAATTTTACTTAACTATTTAGTATATGGGTCCAACTTGAGGACCAAGCATTTTCATCATGTTAATATTAGATTTTTTTTTTGTTAAAAATCAAAAACCCAAATCCTACCACCATCGTACAAGCCATTTCATTTTCTCTATTTTTGTTTCCAAATTAAAACACATATTCACATTTTCAACTAAGTTTTTTTTGTCATTTTTCCAACTAGAAAAAATAAACCTAACTTATATAAGTAAAGAACTCTTTCAAATCTCTACCATCACCTGTGAAAGCTCTTTTTTTCAAGATAAGTTAATATTTTTTCTTCTTTGGGATTTGTCTTTTTCTAAATTCTTCTATTTTCTTTTAGTTTGTTATTTTCTTTATTCATTTTTTTATTAATTCTTTATTAACTTTTATTCATCTCTTTTTTCTACAAATTCATGGTTGTACATACATTTGTAATTAAATTTTTTATTTTTTTATTTAACAACAAAATTGTTATCCACCTTTTGATTTTTTTTTCTTTATTTTATTCTAATCCCATTTAAAAAATAAAGTATATTATTTTTTAAAATCAAATCTCACGATTCTATGACTATATTTTCACTCATGTTTTTCTCTTTTATTATTTATTTATTTTTATTATATTTAAAGTTATATTAAAAATTATTTTCTTCCTTATTTTTTTTATGTTGGGAAACCACCCTCATTATTGACCGTAACTCCACCCCTTTTTAATGTTTTAACATAAAATAAAAACTTAAGCTTATGTGCGGCACATCGTACGAATTCAATCCATAGTTCTTCTTTAATTATTTATTTTATTTAAAAACTCTTTTTCTTAAATTTGTGAAATCTCTAAAAATTTTATTTATTTATTATATTTTGATTATTCAAGGACCTATACATATAAGGTCATATGCCTTTCTAATTTGATTATTTTACTTTTCTTTTTCTCTCTCAAATATTTTATTATTTTTTCTTTTTTTTTTCTTTTATTCTTTGGAAATCCAATAGGATTGTTTTACCTAAAACTTCATAAACCTAACCTAAGAAGATATTTTTCTATTATTAGCAACCAACTCCAAATAGAATTATTTAATTTGAATAATGGATTAATTGAACACCTGATTATTTTGAGATCGGATCTACGCGATGGGGAACAAGCGAAAAAAATTAAAATTTATTGAATAACAAGCTGTGGTACATTTCTTCTCATTCTCTTTTTTTTCTGTGGTGTTATTTCTAAAATAGAATATATATAATTGATTGTATTTAAATTCTCTCTCTATGTATTGATTATAAAAAATTATATTAATTTATCTTGATAAATGTTCATGTATTTTAATTATCTTGATAAAAAAATGTGCATCTTATTATGATTCTTAAGTATTATCGATTGATTACATGTAATTATATATGTGTTATAGATACTTGATTATTATTCTTTCGAGTTGGGATGTATTCACGATATTTTTGATAGGTTTGTGGCTCGATGATACGTCCTATGGATGTTCTCTTGAATTCTAAAAATATTCATAAAAAGCAAATAAAACATCATATTCCCATGATGAAAGATTTGAAACACTCTTGAATCATTGTAGTGAAATTTGTTGAGAACTTGGCTAGATGTTGGGAATACGGCCCCATGATTGTCTTATATAGATACCCATATTTTGATAATCGAGAGGTTGGGTTTTTTTCTTATGGATCTGATTGCCTATTATTGATGGCATACACTGATTATATTATTTTTGCATATGTTATCGTTGATTAACCGCTCACCTCCATAGAAATATGGGAGGTGGAGTGAGCCTACTCAGTTGTTGATAACTCATGCATATTTTTATATTTTTGCAGACTGATCGGATAGATTAGTGGCTTAGTAATAGAAGATGAAGGACTTGAGCATGTTTACTACTTTTCTAGAGATCATGTTTTAGATATTTTTCATCATTTGAAATATTAGTTATTCTCAGTATGTTATTATTTGGCATTCGAAATGTAATCGAAGACAAGTTTCAGATTTATATTAATACAATTTATTTTTATGAGATTGGTTATTTAACTTGTGTGATAACTTAGACATATGTTCACTATTTTATTTAAATTATATTAACCCGTACCTCGTGCCTCAGCCTAGCTAGGATACCAAATTCGATCTATACCCTTCTGAGTCGGGTCATAGGTCTTAGGTTTGGGTCGCGACATTACTTTACGGTCATAAAATGTGAATAATTGTCCTTTATCTCGTATTGTGTTGAGATTTGATTTTGACAAAATTGATTTTTCTTTAACCAAATTCTTGTCTGAATCTTGTTTTTTAAAATAGAAAAATTGACTTATTTTTTAAAGAGAAACAATGAATTTTATCATAAAATTGGGTAATCCAACAGAGATTTATATTTGAGATTTAGATTGAGACTGAGCTTATTATATCTCGGAGGTAACGTTATCAATAAATTCTTGATTGCACGAGAGGGAGGCCCTAACTATCTTTTTGGATAAAAATGTTTTCCCTCATTCAATTATTTAATATTTTTGGTAATTTGTGAACTTAAAATTTGTATAGGAAAACCAAAATTTACCTCATGTAAGTTCTAACACAGATCATGTCGATTCTTGGCATATGTGACGTCCCTGGTGGATCCCACAGAAATGCAGGTAACACACCTTGGATATGTAGTAGGTTACAAGCATGCAATTGGGTATCAAACCTGTAATTGTGGCTTTTGCTTCTAACTGTGCCATTGCCAACAACTACATAAGTGGACCCACGAAACATCATAAATGACTCAAATTAGGAGTGGACATCACAGGAAGTTCACCCACAAGGAATAATTAGTTATTCTCTTTTAAATACTTGCAATTGAACCTATACAAAGGTGCCCCACTTGTGTTACCACCATCACTAAGACCTAGTCACTCTTCTAGGCCATGGAAGCCTTGTGGAATATCGAAGACAAGCGGAAACTGTCAATTAAGAAGCAGTCTGTTACGTGTATGCAGAATGTGGAAGCTCTTTAACATTATCCAAACGTTAGAGAGAAGAAAGGGATATTTGTTTCAAGTGGGTTAGGTGGGTTGAATGAGTCTTGCTCAGTTTTGAATGTTATGTGGGTGAATAAGTCCGTTTAGTTTGAAGTTTTTGAGTTTGTTAGACTTATTTGTAGAAAATTAGTTAAGTAAAATAGAATATCTCTTACTTTGTTTTCCGCACTTTTTCTTATTGTTATTGGAATTCTATAAATGTAGTGAGTGAGAATAAATAAGATCATCAGAAAATTAATCCATATAGAACTCTTTTGGAGGATGATTTCCCTCAAAGAAACCAACGAATCTCTCGAGTCTTCTAACTCTATCAACCTTCGTTTCTAAATTATCCTATTTTCTATTTTAATTTGTTGATCAACTACACTGCCAAGATAGACCCATGTGTCAAAAAAGGATAGGTAGGGGTGGAAGTGGACATTCAATCCAAGTCGTACATAACATCTTGGTATTAGAGCCAAAAATGGAAGACCAGCGCACTAGCCCTCTTGAAGCTGATGTTGGTTCCTGGTATATCAGAGCAAGAAATGGAAGACTAACGCATTAGCCATCTTTCAAGCAATGTTATATGTGTTAGCACCACAAAACAGAGAATTTATCTCTATCTAGTCTACTGCAACCGTTACCAATTCCCACTCAAATTTGGACCGATATTTCAATGGATTTTGTCGATGGATGGCTTATTTTAAAGGGAAAGTTGACTATTTTGTTGTGGTGGACAGATTCTTTAAATATGCTTATTTCGTTCCTATCTCTCATCCTTACACAGTTGCAGAAGTGGCACATGTGTTTTTTGATCAAATCTTTCGATTGCATGTCATGCCACAATCCATTGTTAGTGACCGTGATATGACATTTACAAGTGCGTTTTGTAAGGATATATTTCAATTGAACAACACTAATTTCAACTTCATCTCTTCTTACCATCCTCAAACTGATGGTTAGACCGAGATGGTCAGTTGTACGATGGAGATGTACTTAAAATGTTTCATTAGCTCTAGTTAAACCAAAGGATTGGGTTCGTGGGCTGAATAATAGTGTTACAACACAAGTCTACACTCTTCATCCAGAAGAACTCCATTCGAAGTTGTTTATGGAAGAGCCCCACCTACATTGCTGTTGTAGTACTTGGAAAATTGAAGCTATGGATAAAGAGCTAAAAGAAAGGGACCAGATTCTTGTGGAGTTGCATGAAAAGGCTCAAAGAATCCTAAGATCACATGAAAAGGATATTTGACCAGCATCACATAGATAGAAAATTTGAAATAGGAGATTGGGTCTAATTGAGACTCCAACCTTATCGACAGTCTTCTCTTTCATTCCCTAAAATCTTAAACTCTCTCCCAATTTTATGGGTTGTTCCAAGTCATTAGGGTCAAAACTTGCCCTACCCCATGGGTCACGCATCTACCCGGTCTTCCATGTGTCAACTCTGAAGAAGAAGATTGGAGCAAGATCTACAATACAAATTAACTTCCCCGCCCGCGCACCCATAGATGATAAAGATGACTCTCTTATTCCATATCCTAAAACTATTCTAAACCGAGTGATTAGAAAGCATCACATAGAGGTATTGATCCATTGGCAAGGTCTTTCTACCGCAAATGCAACTTAATTGGGAAATTTTTACAAAGATTCAACTAGGATACCCGGAGCTAGTCCTAGAAGACAAGGACATTTTTTAGAGGGGAGGATATTGTTACATGTAGGCAGAACATGGAGGCTCTCTAATGTTATCCAAAAGAGCGAATCAAGTGATATTGGTTTCCAGTGGGTTAGTGAGAATAATTAAGATCATTAGAATTTTAATCCAGATAGAACTCTTTTGGAGGACGGGTTTCCTCGAAGAAACCAACGGAGCTCTCAAGTCTTCTAACTATATCAACCCCCGTTTCCAAATTATCCTATTTTCTCTTTTTATTGATCAACCACAAGGCCAAGATAGGCCCCCGTATCAGAAAAGGGAGAGGTAGGGGAGGAAGTGGACGTTCAGTCCAAGTCGCACATAACACAGTCCTGTTTGTGTGCATGGGTCTTGCCGTAGTCGGCCTCTGTGTGACTATGCTCAAGAAGAAGAGGGTCTGAGGGAAGCAACTTGTCGACGATGAAGAACTGGGTGTTGTCGACATAAAAAAACCACAAACTGGACTGAGTCGGATTCGGGTTGTGGTTTGGTGAAGGTGTTAATGGGTTCGGTACGGTGGAGTGGAACAAGTAAGTGGGAGGAGAAAGAAGGTGAGAATTGGCTGCAGACTGCTCCACCATTGCTTGCTGGAGGAGGGGGCGAAGTGGAAGTCGGGTGGCGGAATCACAACTCAGCCTCTATGACGGGCAGGTCAGCCACTTAATGATCACTCCAATAAAGGGTCCATTCAGCAGGTGAGGTTTGACTCTTTAGTCAAATGGAAGGGAGAAGTGGGCCTCAGGTTCATTACCCTGAATGGACCCTACCCCATATGCTTAGATGTGGCCCACCGACCTAATGACCCAAAACTTGCATCTGTGGGATGTGGGTCTCTTGAGACTGCATCAGTGGGCCACATAGACATGGCCCATCGACTCAGTCGATTGAACAGTTGCAGCTATTGGATTGGCCATGCCCACAAGCATATTAACATGGAATATGCCCAAGCCCAACATTATGCTTTTCTTTTTCCGGACAGTACCAATCTTTAATGGTTAAGAACTTAAAATGGTCCAATCAGTGTCCATCTTTTTAGCATGGCCGGACGAAATGCCTTGATTACTGCATGGGTGGCCCATTTGTGCTAAGGGTGTCAACGGGGTTTGGTTCGAGTACCCATATACCCAGAATTGACTCAATTTCTAGTCAGGTCCCAAGGCCCACTTGGACTAATCGGTCCGGATAACGGATAGAACAACATTTATCTAGAAGAAATTAAAGTCCCCGCGGATAGATCCAAGGGACGGCCTAACGTTGGGAAACATTTTGATACATGGAAATCTCGATGTAGACATCTCGATGTAATCAACTATGCAGTGCATTTTTTGGGCCCACTGACCGCACAGATGTTTAGCCCACTGCTTGCTGGATATAAACGCCAAAAATCAGCTTGATTGATGATTTGTAGCGATTGGATTTGGTACCCAATGGGATGGCAAGGGGGGTCCATTTAGAATTTTATCAGAAAAACCAACTATTTTATCAGAAAAGCCCACTAATGGGATGACCATAACCATCCGATATCATGACTTTATTGGTGTTGGACACTTTTGTGCCAAACATCGTTGGACAGAACAATTATCCTTTCCGGGTTATTGTGCTTGGTTGCCGGCCTAGCTTAACACCTGGGTCAGAGCTAACCAGTTCATGGTTACCTCCACCTATAGAAGAATTTTTTCTAATTTTATACATTTCCTCGGCAATAAAGCAAAAGATAAAGAGCTTTTTTTTTTTTTACTGAAATACCCATCACACTTAAAATAGCACTTTTTGGTTTGTATCTACCGGCCAAACATCCATACAGTCAGCGTCCTCTAGAAGTATGCCACATGGCTCTTATTGTGGACGGTCAGCAAAGTTGCACTCGGGGTGCTTGCACAATTTGTGAGGTGCAAATAAATTCTCCCTAATAAAAAATAAATGGGGCAACTACTTCCACTTTTCCAATCACAAAATTTTGCTCTTCTATCTCCCTTGATCGAGTTCACAAGGGAAATTTTAGTGGCACCCATTGAATTGTGAGGGCACCCAAACTAAACATTCATCGGATAATTTTTTATTTTTATTTTTGTAATCCATCCGACAATTAAGTTGACAGATAATATATGTGATTTTTTTTATGGGCTGATAGGTTTCTAAGTAGGACGGTCAAGACTCAGAAGTGAACTATTAATCAAAAATGGGTCCCATGTTGAACGATCTCCATTAGTCCAATAAACAGAGAATTGATCGCAACCCTATGATCTCTTGGATAAATCTAAAAATGGTCAGAGTTAATAAAAATCAAGGTGGGTCCCTAAACGCTTGCATGAAGTTTCATGTGGTGATCTCGAGTCTAACTTTTGGAAGCATTTTTGTAAATTATTAAGCAAATTGAAGTACAATTCATGGGGGTGCTTTCAACAGGTCAGGCTTTTGGAAGCATTTTTGTAAATTATTAAGCAAATTGAAGTACAATTCATGGGGGTGCTATCAACAGGTCAGGTTGCCCTCACATTCGTGGGGTGTGACTAAAATTTTCAGATTTGCCCCACAAAATTAATTTTCTAGTATTGCCGCTTCAGTTGCTAAATTTTCAAAGCTGTCCCTATTTTGCCAATGTTTCAACAACTGTCCTTTTAGTTTAAACTTTCCTATTTTGTCACCTCCTCCAAAAGCGAGAAAATTTTTGAAGCCGTGATCATGAGCCCAATGATTGCACGCCACATATACCCAGGTTTAGGATTTGGTTTTAATTTTTTTTTTAAACAACCATGGGTATATGTGGTGTGCGATCATTGGCGCATAATCGCCGCTTCAAAAATCTTGGTGCTACCTGTGATGCCTGGATACAGATATGGATACGGATATGGACATAGATATGGAAAGCGGGGATACAATTCGACATTTTCTAAAATCATTGACACGGATATGGTTACGAGTATCCTATTTTTTTAGTTCAAAATTTTTATTTTTGTCAGTACCATATCCATATCTGCGTGGACACATACTGGTGTGAGGCACTAGCATATGGTGCTGCAAAAATATTCTATCGGAAAAGCGTCCCTACAATCGCCAGAAGACATTTTTGTGCTCATTTTTCCATATTTTGATAGGAACAGGTTCAGGGGACTTGTCTTTTCACTTGTGTCCTCTGTTTGTCTTCTTATTAAAACACGTTTTTCAGCTTCTCCCTTGTACATCTTATCTGTGTGAAAACAAACAAACAACACTCGCTCAGATCTTCACGTGGGAATCAGGAAGTCAAATTTCTTGTTGGAGGCCAAGACATATTGTTTTTACATGCTCCCTACACGCTCCTCCTTCAATGCAACCAACACAGTGACAGTGATAGTGATCATCGGTTCTGAGTTCAACTCTCCTTGGGGCCACCCCATGGAAAGAGTTGGGTAATAGGTGGCTCAGTCCACATTAATTCTCCCAGTACACTCCGGCACGTGTGGAAGGGGGCACGTGTGGAAGGGGTGACTATTGTGCACCGGGGGACTAGTCGGGTGCACTAAGAGGCCCAGATACCCACGGTTTCAAAAAAATAAAATAGTGATCATCGGTTGTTGTAGCAGCCAACTCTCCATTTCCCCCCTTCAATTTTTTTTCTTCCCCTTGTTCTTCATTTAGGGCTCTGTGGTTGCTCTGAATAAATTTTCTAGAAATAGTTTTTGTATACGAATTTCATAAACTTTTTCTGTATCAACATTTTCTATAGTAAATAATCATTTTTCCGTAAAACTTTTTGTTGATCACCATACAGAGCCTAAGTTGTTTAAATCTAGCCAACAGGCGAAAAGAACTCTTTATAGTATGTACAAAATCCATGTGAATCTATATAATTAGCCCGATAATCGATGTTTTAAGCACTAAATCATTCTCTGAAAACTGAACTCTATAAAACTAGAAATAGGACCACTGTTTTGGAAAATAATGGAAGTTTGAAAGCTGCACTGGAGGCCTATCAGCTTTATATCTGAGTTGCACAATTTAGAATACCAATTAGAGTGTGAACGAACGGCATGTGTCGAGCTGACTAAAAGACAGTTATACTCTAATATCGCATTCTACCTTCGTGTTCTGCAGGAAAAAAACAGCAAATGTTGTGACGACTAATCTCAGGGACTTTCTGTGAAGGGAGTGGTCCTAATTGCTTCAATCTGCTATTGGAATCCTGATGTAAATATTACTGTAATTGCTCAAAGATCCTATTTCTTGCTGTTCTTGAATGCGGGATTTCAGACTGTTTGATAGGTTCATACCAATGACGATAAGAACTGCTAGAAAGAATGGTGGAGAATTTGAAGTTTGATTCACATCACTGCTGAAACATGTTGAGTTGGACATAGTAGAAACATGAAACTCACACAGAGCTGATTATCATAAAAGAACAATAATATAGGTTTCTATTATACACATTCTTTGCCCTTCATTAAGGGAATTTTAGTCATTCTAATATTTCCATTTTATGTGCGTAACCATGGGGTTCCCATACTATCTACTACCTTCCTTAAACTATTTATTCTTCTCTAGTAATTTTCTTCTTTCTTCTATCTTCAACTTGGTATATCAGAGCTGTTAGATCAGAGAAGCAGAGCTAAAGAAAGACCAGATTAGAGTGAAGATAAGAGTTGATTTTTCTCTCTAACCTAACCATATCTATGGTGTCAGCCGACCCAGTCTATGGTAGGGCGTGAGGAAGATGCTGATTGCAAGGGCTACTATTATCAGGATTTATGGTAATCTATTCCTAATGTGTCAGTTTTTTTCCTAATTCTGTTGTTCTACAAAGTAGCATAGGGACAAGACAATTCTTCAGCAAACCAGTTATCCTGGATAAGGTAAGTAAAGAATCAATGCGAACTAACCACCACCACCACACACACACACACACACACACACACCTCCAGCAGAAGGAAATCCTTGATAAAGAAGCACTTTAAATCATCGTGTATAGTGAAGGCAACCCAAGCCACTTGATACATGTTGGCATCCAAGTTCAGAACTACATTTTTTTTTTTTTGCACATGTAAGAACTAAGAATCGATATACAACTTTCGACTGCTATTGGGAAGCAAGCAATGAGGCTTTCATGCATTAGACAGTCATCATGGAACCAATTGGTCTGGCCATGAGCCTGTGAGGTGCACTTCTCTTCTCCTGAATTCCATTTTGTGGCTTCTTGTATCTCATCCATTGACAATGTCTAAAGCTTAAGCAGAAAAAAGAGAAAAAAAGTTCTGAAGCAAGCAGAGTACCCATTTATTTGCATAAGATTTTCAGGACTACGACAAAAAACACCATGCTAAATGCATTGAAAGATTACAACATGAATTCACTGGGCACTTTACAAGTCCAACTTCTTCACTCAAATAATACAAGGCACCACACAGGCCAACGAAAGAATTGCAAATTTAAAATAAAGAGAACTGAAATGAACCTTTATCTTTTATTGCCGACAGGTTCATTCACGCGTATGACACTATCAAGTGTTCTCTCTCGTCTTCTCTGGAAGTTTTGCTGTAATAGGCATACAACGCCAATTGTACAGCCCCCAGCACAGTTCCAATCCCATTCGGAAACTGAAATTCATACAGAAGCAGATGCAAGAACATTAATAATAAGAACAACTTTAAAATATAATGCAAGACACTAACAAAACTTCAAACAAATGCAAACCAATAAGTGGGTTTACAGGATCCTTACATAAATGAAAGGATCATGCTTAAACATCCCATATGCAAAGAAAGAGACGCTCATCAAGAAGGTTGAAAGGGAAAGATAAAATGGCATGAATTCAACGCTCTTTGTCCGGATCACCAAATTCTGGTAAATAAAGATTTGTAAAAGAAATAAATTAATCTATACAAATACAAAATGAATAAATTAGGGGGTCAACACATGCAGTGCACTGGAATTCATGTCTAGGATCTCTCTGGTGGTTGACTTCTTATGCAAGAAGAGTGCCATCTGGAAAGCAAATTAGGATGAATGTCTTCAGACAAACGTACAATTACAAACAACGGGGAAGCAAACATGGATATGAGAGAAGCAACACTCAAATATCCAACGAAGAGCTGCCGCGTAGGAGGGTCAAAGAACCTCAAGCTCGCGAATACTATGATCCCGAATATGCCAACAACTACCAGCAATAATCCAGATGTTTTCAACTGCCAACAACATCCAAGGGGCAAATGAACAACATCACTAAACCATATCAAAGGGGATCATACACGCCACCAAAATAACAAATGCAGGTAAATTTAGAAGGGAAGAATTTACCTTTTTCGCTTTCTCGGCATAAATAATGAAGAGAATTACATAGATTGATTGGAAAACTGCCCCAATTGTATTTACTGTAGCAACCAATATAATACCAGGCATTATAATGGGCATGCCATACCAGAGGCAGATCAAGCAGTTCAAGAGGCTGTATATATAGGGCAATCCCGAGAACTGTTCTGTCGACCGGTTTCTCAGAATTCTCCTAAATGTGGGTCTGAAAAAGAAAACAATAAATACTAATCCTTGTAAAAATATATGGCTTTTTCCTCTTCTTCATCCTTTTTTCCCCTAGTCTTAACTAAGCAAAAAACGAAAAAGAAAAAAGAGTGGGAGTAAAACTTACATTGGCGACACAAATAACACAAAAGCAAACAGGTTCCCTGTAATCAACAAAATGGATGTCAGAGAGCTACTCTCCAAAGATTATCCCAACCACTAAGAAAGCATCTCGAATGCGATAGCGAAGCCACAAATTCATTTGTTCAGTTGAAAGCAGGCGAGAAGCTTTAAGAAAAACTGAGAATCCATGAAAATTCCTTCCCTTTCTTAGGGCTGTTAGTAGTTATCTGAGGTGAATTTTTCCTGTTTGGTTATCCTTCCACAATTCAAAGTGCATTGAAGGGTGTTTAATTTCAAAAAAAATGTTGAAAATTTTAAATCAAAGTTCTCCTCCTTCACTTGGGATACAGGACATTAGATGAATTGGTTAGATTTCTCACTTCCTTGATACCAAAGAGAGCAAAATCATTGAAACACTTCGAAATCGAATTACCCACTTTCAAAAAGAAACAGGGTCTTCTTCCTGAGCAATTCAAAAAGTTTAGGAAGTAAGGGGCAGTTTGGATCACCATTTTTTGCACCAGAAAAGATTTTATTTATTTTTTGAATATTTTCCAAATTATCTTTTTCCTGGCCAACAATTGCATTTTAAAATGTCCCTTAATCTTTGTCTGTAATTTCTTCATCTTTTGAATGCTAGGGACAGACTATCCAATTTCTTGAATTTTAATAAGCTCTCAAGTCTCACCAATCTAGCAACCAAACCCAAAACTCATAAAATTCTTATTATCCCTTAATAATCTTCCTTAAAAGGGAAGAAATGAAAGAAATTTTCCTAAAAGGAAATTCAAATTTTTCACGCAAGGATTCTTGAATGTTATTTGGAAAATAAAACATGGGTTTTCTTCATTCAACACTAACAAATCAAAAAACCACAATTCAAGCAGATATCAAACACAAAATTCGAAATTGAGAGAGAGAGAGAGAGTATACCTGCGATTCCAGCTGCATCGCTGCAAACTGAGTAGGTGGAAACCAATCCAGAGGAAATCATCAATCGCTTCAAATGGCACTGAACACAAAGGCAAATTCCTCTGATACCTCCTAAAAAACAGCTTAAATTCACAGACTCACGTCTCTCTCTCTCTAGACTCTAGACTGTCTGGGCATCCCACGTTATAATTGCGAATAAATACGTTAGTCGGGACTCGGGAGAAGAACTTTGCTGACGGACGTCCGTCAGCAACTTCAAAGTGGGACACGTGGCATATCTTAGAGATCTCTGACCGTATTGATGGTTGGCCAACCCTCGGTGGACCTATAGACCAAAAAGTAGCCTAGTTAGTGATTTCTAACCGTTGGATTGGCGTCGTTTCATGGTTGATTTTTAAACCGTAGAATTTGAGTATTATTGACCATTATTTGTGGTTCAAAGATCCAAAGTTTTGAAATCATAAATCAGGCTGATTTTTGGTTTGTATGTCCAGCTAGAGATGGGCCAAACATCCATACGGTCAGTGTCCTCTAAGAGTATGCCACGTAGTTCATATTGTGGTCCGTCAGCAAAAAATTCTACTCGTTAGTCGGCGCTTTCTCAACGTTTGACTCCTGCCCTCTTTAACAACGAGTAGAATTTTGTGTGTGAGCGAAGCTGATCACACACCACAATATAAGACACGGGGCACACGTTTAGAGGATGATGAACGTATGGATGTTTGGCCAGTCCTTTTTTGCACATGTAAACCAAAAATCAGCTTGATTAATTATGTCAGACCTTAGGATCTAGTACTACAAATAATGGTCTATAATGATTTAAATTGTACGGTTAAAATCAACCCATGCAAATTACTCCAATCCAACGCTTAAAAATCACAAATCAAGCTGATTTTTGGTTTAAAAGTCCACCGAGGACTACTCAAACATCCATACGGATACGGTACGGATACGATCATCATTCTCTAATAGCGTGCCCCGTGGCTCATATTGTGACGTGTGATCGGCTTTGCAAAGGTTTTCTCTTTAAAAACCAACGTTCTGCTGCCAATTAATCGGCCACTTTAACCTTCCAACCTTTCAATTGCTCGCCATTTCCTCGGCTGTTTTTTTTTTCCGTCTTTTATCTTAATGCAAATTATTGATGATGTTACTTATAAGTAAGAACCATTGATGAGGTGGCGTGCTGGTCCATCGTCGGATAAACATTAATGTTTCTTTCTGTCGTCCCGAGGAAAACATCCTCCCCGTGTCCAAACCGTCGGATGGTCTACATCCAACGGGCTGAAACTAGGGAGAACGTTCTCCTGAGGATGTAAAAAACACTGCCAACTGATATAGTAGACCACAGCGGACACATTGATGGGCACTCACCCAAGATCACATGGTTTACAACTAAATCTAACCTTCTAATGTCTCCCCCAATGGTCCACGATTCATCTAAGAGAGGCCAACAAAAGGACGGTCCTAATCAATAAGTCCACCGAACACTTAAATAGTCTATATTCCTTTTTCTGATCTTCTATAAGATGTTATCAAGGCTAACGCGTATCTCTAGGCAGCTAAAAGTAAACAGTCCTTGATCTGAGAATACGGGTAAGCTGTATTCAAGGAAAGCACGTCATCCACGATTTCCACGAGTCCATATAGTTGATTCAATCACCTCAAGTATGTATCGAAGACTATTTAAAAAAAAATTTAATCAGTTGAGTGTGATAATTAAGAAAATTTGTCTAAGAGGTGGTCCTTGTTTGAGATGGAGACATATATATACATACACACATTCGTTGACTCATGCTTTTGTTACTAATATAATGACTAATGGACGGTGGCCCCGTAAGTGAGTTAAGGGTTGATTTTTAGTGATGATATTCTTCTCAACATGGATATCTTTTTTGTTTTTTATGTTTTAGTTACCATTGTGGTAGGGCCCCACGGATGACGTCAGGTGAAACCTGGACCCGGTTAAGCCGGTAAAGGGGATTTCTACTCCTGGCACACTGCGCAAAGAGGGACCTTACAAACAATGAGACCATCCTAACATTTGTAGTCTCATGAAGAGTGGATTACAAGTTGAAAAAATTTGGACCATCCATTTTCATTGTTAAATTAAGGTCCATATTTAATAGGATTAGAAATTTTAGAAATTGTTCGACTTTTGGTCAGAAAGCGTCTCACCAAAAATCAACACTTAACTCATCTACATGGGTCCCCACCACTGCTTTTATCCTTTTGTTTTAAGCTAGCCTGGGATGGGCCCTACTGGTGCCTTTGCCACCTCTGTACAGTGTATTCAAGTTAAACGGGCTATCAGCGAAGCGGCTGACTACCATATAGTTCTCGGCACCTGTGTGCTTTTGTAATAAAATTTTAAAAATAGGGACAGGATATTGGCATGCCTCTTTTCACTCATAATCTCACTTCACTAAAAAAATAAAATTATAAAAATCCCCCTTTTCACTCACACTACCCACCCAAAAAATAGAAAAGAAGCGGTGGAGGAGGAGGCTGCCACCACCGCAGATACCTCTCTCTCTCTCTCTCCCCTTCGAGATCGAGAGAGATAGAGAGAGAGGTGGTGGGGTTTATGAAGAGTCACTTGGGTGTGAAGAGTTTGGGGTCAAATTTAGGCCGGTTTACTGAACGATTGGATTTAAAATCGTGGGTGCCAATATCCCGACCCTAAAACAATCTTAAAGAAACTACGCGGCAAAAAGCACCGTAGTACGTCAGAGAACTGCGTTGTAGTCAGCGGCTTTGCTGACAGCCGCTGTCATCAAAATTTTGTTTTCCTAACATTTTCTTTTCCTGACTTTAACCGTACGGTTAGAATGGAGGGAGGACGGCTGTGAAAGACATATCTCAAATTTGGATCATGAATGGTGGTTTCCAGCTCAGCATGTCCTGGCATCCCAGGGCTCTTGTCCTTCTGTTATTAATTTGTTATTAATGCACATGATGGAACAAGGCCACTAAGGGCCCGTTTGCGAGGCCACGGTTTCAAGGCCTACCTCAATTAAACTGGTTCCATATTTTCCAACCTCCGTTTAAGAATAAAATCTGAAAAAAAAACAGGCCCAGAATCATTTGACTTGCTGCAAATATTAAACTACTTTTTAGGAAAAAACAATTGGGTTTAATGCAAATATTTGTTGGATGTTGCGCCATCAAGCACACGCAAATATCACAATCGTTCGCGCATTGGACAAACGTGTGGTATCGCATTTTCCCCTTCGTAATTGCGGATTCTCCCGCCCCCTCCTTTTGCAAATTTTCGATTGCCGGAATAGTTTACATTTCAAGTCTTTTGCTAAGTTTCGTTGAGAACTTTAATTTCGATGAGATTGTTGGTTTTGAGCCTTAAGACCTGTTTGGATCACCTTTTTTAGACCTGAAAAAGTCCTTTTTATTCACAAAAAGAATTTTTTCAAAATAACATATTGTCTAGATCATGGTTTTAAAACGGCCATTTAAACGGTAACGCCCCAAGCCCATTTCCGTTAAAATCGTTTAAACATGTTTTATCGGTTTTGAATAAAACGGCTATTTTTTTGTTTTAACGGCCATTAAAATCATTTAAACAGCTGTTTAATTCTGAAAAATTTTGTGAAAAAAATGGCTGTTAAATCCGTTTAATTTCAGTTAAAATCCGTTAAATTTTATTTATTTAATTTTTAAATTTCAAAATTTGAATTTCAGTGCCATTTTTTCAGTTTTTTTCCGTTAAAACCGTTAAATTCCGTTTTTTCGTTAAAACCGTTAAATTCCATTTTTTCAGTTTTTTTTTTTTCTATTTTTGTCCCCGACCGTTTCAATCCGTTTAAACGGTAACGCCCCCAGTTTGTTTAACCGTTAAAACGGCCTCCTTTAAACCTTGGTCTAGATGACCATTTAAAAAAATATTATTCGATAAAAATAATATTTTAAGTTAAAAAGTCTCTTTATAAAAAAATAGCTGAAAGTCGTTTTCAACTAAAAATAACTTTTTAAAAATTTTGCTAGTTCAATGAACATAATAAACAAAGAAACCCTTCTTATCAATTTCTCTCATCAATTATAGTGATAACGACCACTAGGAGAAGATAAATACATTTTGCATTAATGATGAACCAAAAACAACCTTTTTAATAAATAAAAAATTCAAAAATATACTCAGAGAAGTCATTTTTAATATTAAAGTATTTTTTGAAAAATGGTAATCCAAATGGGCCCTTAGGATTAGAAAAAGGAAAAAAAAAAGATTATTATTCTTGTGCTAAGAAAAGATTCTATCAAGATTTAAAGGAGGCCATTTTAACGGTTAAACGGACTCGGGGCGATACGGTTTAAATGGCCATTAAAACGGATTGAAACAGGCAGGGGCAAAATTGAAAAAAAAGAAGAGGATTTTAACGATTTAACGGAAAAAATGAAAAAAATGGCGCTGAAATTCGAATTTGAAAATTAAAAAAAAAATAGAATTTAACGGATTTAACGCCCGTTTAAACGATTTTAATGGCCGTTAAATTCAGAAGTGTTTAAACGGGTTTAACGGAAACAGGCTTGGGGTGTTACCGTTTAAAAGGCCGTTTTTAAAACCATGGATAAATTTTTCAGTCGCACAAGAATTGCAATTCAAATTGCCATAAAATACAACTTATTCGCTACATTTGGAATTCTCACGTCGTTGCAACAATCGCTTAAAATGTTTGAAAGTTGAAAAAAAAGTCTTAATTCCTCTTGTCGACAAGTGTATAACTCACAAACACGCCATCTAGCGGGATCTCAAGGAAGAGGATTGAACCGGCTCTACGAGATAAATTATCTTTGTTTGAAGTAACCTCAAGAGGGCTTATACATACGCGCAGTGGCGGAGCCAAGGGTAACTATAGACCGTGTTGCCCCCCCTCAACTCAGACCTGCTCTGCCCATTGACCGCATGGATGTTTAGCCCACCTCTTGGTGGACATGCACACCCACAATCACTCTGATATTCAATGTCTAGCCATTAGATTTTAGTACTTTTTTAAAGTGTGATTCTCACTGTTGGATTCAAAAAGAGTGTCTACGAAAGAAAGGGCTAAGCATCCATGTGGTCAGTGGGCCCATCTGCTCCACTGCATACGCGAGGAAGGTAATCAAAAAATATAGAAAATGAGTTCTTTCTTTTATCACTTAAGGGCACGGGTTCAAAACTTCTCTAGTGTGGTCGTGCCTATAGTGGGGTCCCCTAATTATCATAGGGGTATGGTATAAAAAATGACCGTTATAATGAAATAACAGCCGTTCTAATGGATTCAAACCTCCCCATTACGTTGTACCATTTTAACGCTCAGAAAAGAACATCTATTGTTTTCTATTTTTGCCCGTGCGTAACAATCCGTTATAACAGAAAAATGGTAACGCCCTAAGTCTGTTATACCGTTATAAGGCCCCTTATAAATCTTGGTATGAACCAAGGTTTAAAGGAGATTGTTTTAATGCTTTAACAGACTGGGGGCGTTACCATTAAAACAGATTGCAACAGCCAGGGGGCAAAAATGGAGAAAACAGAAGAAAAAAATGGAATTTAGTGGATTTTAACTGAAAAAATAGAAAAATGGCGCAGAAATTCAAAATTTCAAAGAAAAAAAAATGGAATTTAACGGCTGTTAAAACGATTTAAACGGCCGTTAAAACAAAAAAAACGGCCATTAAATTCAAAGCGTCAAAATGCGTTTAAACGGTTTTAACGGAAATGGGCTTGGTTCGTTAACGTTTAACGTTTAAACGGCCGTTTTTAAAACCATGGTATGACTATGAACCACGTTTGCCATGCCATCAGGTCTTCTGGTCCGAGCATGAAGTGCGTTGCATTTAAAAAAATAAAAAGAAAAGAAAAGTCAGACAACTCATTGTCGTTGTCGTTTAACTAACCAACAGTTAGAAAGATACAAAACCAGATTGTTAAGGAAAGCAGTGTCCAGATCATTTCCTTGAAAACGTGGTGAATTGGAAGATGTTTTAGAATTTTTCAGACTCAACGGATTATTTATTTGGGAGAATATTTGCTACCCCATGGGATAATATTTCTCTCCCAAAAAAAAAAGAAAAAAAAAAAAAAATGCAACACGGAGAACCCTTTTGGGCCCACTGACCTTTTAGATGATTGGTCCATTTCTTGGTGGACTTATCTACCAAAAATCAGCTTGATCTATGATTTCTAATACTTATATCTTAGCATAAAAAAATGCTCAAACCACGTTATTTTTATTCACAAAGGAACATTCTAAGTTGAGCAAGATGTTTGTTGATTAAAAAAAAAGGAATAAGTAGTTGGTGACTTTTGGTGTAAAAATGGTCGTTATAATGAAAATAACGGCCGTTATAACAGAGTAGGACCTCCCCCGTTACGTTATATACCATTAAAACACTCAAATAATAACGGCTGTTATTTTCCCCTATAGAGTGATTTTCTGGAAAATTTTGAGTTTCAGCACCACTTTTTCTGTTTATTTCCCGTTATTTTCCATTTTTGGCCCTCAGAGTTAGAATTCGTTATAACGGAAAAATGATAACGCCCCCTTTTTAAACCTTTAGATAACCTACCCATTTTGTTTTTTCTAATTTTTTTTAATAATCAGGTGGATTGTTTTTGTTTAAGAGTTTGTCCTAAATGGGGTCCACTCATTGGTTCGGGGTTGGCAACCATGTGCCCCATTTGAAGGAGTAAGACTTTGATGACAGGGCCCTGTCATCAAGGCCGATGACAGGGTGCAATAGTAGCCACGGTTAAAATCAACCCATGGAAACAATTCCAATCCAACGCCTAGAAATCACTAATCGGGCTGATTTTTGGTTTGTAAGTCCACCTAAGGATTGGCCAAACATCCATACGGTCAGAGTCCTCTAAGAGTATTCCTCGTGGCTCGTATTGTATCCTGTCATCGGCCTTGATGACAGGGCCCTGTCATCAAAGTTTTATTCCATTTGAAGAGCAGTATTATTATTACTATGCGATGTCAATGCGGTACACATCATTTAACATTGCCCCCTTCTTTATCAACCAAATCAAGGTTCTTGATGGGACTTTAATCATTCAACCATATTTTGATGGATCGGTGGTACGGAAGAGGGCCCCCACAAGGCCTCATTTCTACTTTTCATTGGGCTAAGGGGACGTTTGGCAACTCAAAAAAAAAAAGTAATTTATTGATTTTTATAAGTCAAAAAGTTAAAAAAGTTTGTTCTGGATGTTTCATATTTTAGCTTTTGAAAAGTTAAAAGTAAAATTTAAACTGAAGCTACTAACTTTTTTAGCTTTTAACTCGTAAGATGAATAACTTCTCAAAAATTAGAATGTCTCCGACGATTTTAATTTCTATGACTCTTTTGGAGGTAAAAAATCAACTAGTAACTTCTAATCTTCTACTACAAGAAGAAGTGCTTTTACTTCTCGATCGCAAACACCCCCTAAAAATTATACCTGATTTCATGAAAATCCCATTTCTATTGGACCACTTTTTGGCGAAAAAATGATTAGGTCTAATGCAAATATTTGTTGGATATGTTGAGCCACCGAGCACATGCAAATGTCGGAAATGTTTATAGTACTACCCTAGCCTGGCTCGTGTCTCTTCATCGTACTCACCATTATTAAAGCAAATATTTTGCTTTCAAAAAGTTATCGGTTATTGAAAAATAATCTTATAAAACTACTTAATTACTTCCCATGCCATTAATTATATTTTCAATATTGGCCCTTTATTATTACTATATTTTTTATTATGCCATTTTTTCCATATTTTCAAAATAACCCATTTTAAGCACTTAATTTCTTTTTATGCCATTTCTCTCATATTTCAAAAGTAGTCTCTTATAAATACTTAACTTATGTTTCACTTAACTTATAAATTCAACTATAAAAAAGAGAACAAAAAAGTTCATTAAATGCTTTTTCACGTACCAACTCATTCTCATGCCACTAATTTAAAATTTGTCCATTGATAAACACTACTTACCATGCCATTTTTTAAATAATTCTTAGATAATAACTTAATTTACTTTCCATGCCATTTAACTGTGCCTAGCGTTGTCATAATTTATAGATTTACCCCTCCAACCTAGTCTTCTAAAACTATCATTTAGGTTGAAACTTTTTTTTATTTTGCCACTTTTTCAAAAGATGCCTCTACAATCATTCACATGCAAGCATGTGCTGACCACAACGTTTACCCAAACACCCATTAATTGGCAATAAAAAATAGAAAACCTAAACACTAGTTCACTAATGCCCTCTTTGCTAAAAGTTCATTAAATGTCCATTGCTAAACGCTTAATTACTTTCATATCATCATTCTTATTTTCAATACAACCCCTTGATAACTACTTAATTACTAACCATGCCATTATTTCATAGAAACCTCTAGATCTATTACTATATTATAGCCAAAACTTAGATATGCCACAATATTCACCCATATAGGCATCTATTAGTTGCATATAAAAAAATATAGTAACCTATAGGTCATTAAATAGGGCTAACTACCAAAAAAAAAAAACGTACAAAAAATAATAATTGTAGTGTCCGGTAATGTTGACTAAAAGTGTCCAACATTAATAAAGTCGTGACACATGTACCGAAGGAAATTGGGAGACCGTGCCAACCAATTTTATAAACTCTTTCTTTTGCATGTTTTATCTTTCAAAAAAGAGTTAGATTCTCTAGTTAGCCTAGAACTCTCGTTAAAAAAAACGACAAGTGACCCTATAACAACCCAAAGAAAGATCATGAAATGCCTTTTCACGTACTTAGTTACTTGACGTTTGCCTGCGCACCTATTACGAGTTCAATAAATGCTAATCTACCAAAAGCTCATTAAATGCTCTTTAAGGTCCCATTCTCATGCCCTTATAGATAATTATTGCCATTATTCTTATTTTTAATACAACCCTTCAAAACCACTTAATTACTTATCATGACATTATTTCCAAAGTATTTCCCTAATAACAACTTAATGACTTTCTATATCATGTTTTCATGTTCCAAAACAACCCCTTATTCATGACTACATATCCGAAAGTGACTTCGGTTCGCCAGTTCAGGCTCAACTCCTCGCTTTACGTTAGTGGACCTACATGTCGTGCCGAAGCGCAGATAAGAAGGCAGCCATTGACCCTCGTAAGTTGTTGGCGTGTCCCCCTTTCGCAGCGGGACTTACGACAAAGATAAGGTCGCTCTCTCAGATCCCGATGCTGTAACGGTTCGGTTTTGAAGAGCAAGCAAGTTATACGGTGAAGCGGCTCCATACCCCTATTCGTATACATGGATGAATTTTGATCGATATGTCTAATTGTGCCTTGAGTTGCCACAATTTACAAATTTTCCAATACAAACTAATCTTCCAAACTGCTCATTGGATTGAAACTTTCTTATTTTTCCACGTCTTCCAAAAGGCCCCTACAATCACTCACATGCGACACAATGTGCGGCCCACTAGTTAATAAATAATGCATAAAACAACAAAAGATTGATTGGCCCAAAGTAGCCCAAGGTACACTTTGGGCCAATGAAAAAAAATACAAGGTGCTTATGGGAAAAAAAATATTTATAACACAGATTGCATGACCCAAGAAAGCAATGCTGTATGTGCTACGTGTCACACTCTTGGAGGACAATGACCATATATATTGATGTTTTTCCACCCTCTGGTGGAACAACAAACCGAAAATTAGCCCGAGTGATGATTTCTAGCCGTTAGATTTGAGTATCCCAAATAATGCTAGAATCCTAGGCTAAAAACCAACCCTTGAAAAGACTCAATTCCAATAGCTAGAAATCACCAATTGGGCTGATTTTTGGTTTGTAGATCCATCAATAGTTGGGCTAAACATTCATACTGTCAAGTTCTCCAATAGTGTGTCATACATGACACATACAACATTGTGGGACACCCTTGAGTCATGCAATGAGTGTTATAAATTTTTTCCACCTTATATGGAGTTGTGTCGAAGAGCACCCTTGATGGCCCGTCCAACAAGACGACAAATAGGATGCTTAATTATTTAGTGTTCCATAAGTTGAACTTTCACTTGAAAACCAGTTGAGTCAAGTTAACTCTAAAACTTGACTTGATTTGAAAACTTCGACTTGAAAGCCAACCTAATCGAGTAAACTCCAATACTTGATTTGCTTACCTGAGTATTCAAAAGCTGAAAATGTTGGCTTGAAATCCAATTGTATTGACTTAACTACGAAAATTCTCTCTCTCTCTCTCTCCTATCTAAGCCTTAATTATCCCACTTATATGGGATCTGCTACACGAATCTCACTCATCCATTCAGTCCATTTACAACCATGTTTTTCATTAGAAGTTTATTCAAATTTGCTCTCAATACATCAATTTGCATTCTTTTTGGCCTTCCCCTCACTTTTTAGGGCGTTCAAATATGCATGTTCTTCCTCATTGGTGTTGTAATCATTCACTGTTGTGCATGATTGTACCATCTTGATCGGTTCACTATGATTTTATCATCTATTAAGGCTACTCCTATATCTTATGAACATTTTTCTTTTTTTGCTCTTTAGTCTTTTCGTTCATCCTTCTTAACATCCTCATCTCAGCTACTCTAATTTTATGGACATATTGTTTCTTGATAGCTCAACAATGTATTTCATATGGACTTCCGCCGTTTATGCTCAAACTTAAAAAGAGATGCCCAATTATGTTGTTAAGGAATTTTGCACCAAATGATGGATCGGACTTTGTAATGGCACACGATTGATGGTTGTGCGTTGTGCAACGTGCATAATTGAAGTTCAAATTTTAACTGGAGAAAAATTAGATAACTTAGTCTTTATTCAAGAATATTATTGACACCGTCGTCAACTGAGTTACCTTTTCAAATGACAAGACGACAGTTTCTTATACGATTGGCGTATGCAATGACAATAAATAAATCACAAGGCCAATCAGTCAAGCACGTTGGAATTGATTTGCGGACGCCAGTTTTTAGTCATGACCAATTGTATGTAGCCTTATCCAGATGCATTTCTTTGAATAGAATCAGTGTTCTTTTGCCACAAAATTCTTTAAATTCAACAACAAACATTATCTACCCTGAAATACTTTTATATAATTTTTATTAAACTGTAATTGACTTATAATATAAAATTTTCAATTACTAATTTCTTTTTTGATAAATTAATTATTTTATCATTTAAATAAATCTATTTATTTTGCAGACTAGCTGAGATCATCACATCAAACCAAAAGATGAGAAGATAAATAAAAATGTATGGAGAAGATGGCCAACAATAAGATATCATCTATAAAAATAAGTTAATTACCATGCATGATTGTTTATAGGTATGTATTTATTGAATAATATTAGATTTTCTATTTGATAAGGTTGAAAAGTTTGATTTGATTGTCCATTATCCAAATATGCGGTGGTATATATACATAGATGGAGTTTCTTTATCAAACATAATTTTGAGAACCATGAGAAATCTTCATCAGAGGTACGTTTAAGAATATGCAAATTTCTATTTATAAAATGTTATTATTATATTTAAATTTTAATATGTTATAAAATTTTTGTTAATTACAGTGACATGCCGATTGATCAATGAAAAGACGCTCTGGGTGACGTGAATTGTAATTAAGAAAATTACTAGAATTGGTTCATTAAAAATTTATACTGAAGTATTTTTTATGTAATGTGATAAATAAATTTATGCTTCTGACTATTGTTGGGTGGACTTGAGGGGCTTTGGAGTGATTTCAGTGCAAAAGGTAAATGAATTTTTTTATTATAAGAATTTATCTTGGTCTCTTTAATCATTAGAGTTTTATTTATAATTTTGTTTATTTGTTGGGTACAGTAGTTAGGGGATGTGGGGATTTGAAATTAGGATCCTTGGTGGTTAACCAAGCCTGTGATTCATAATACTTATTGATTTTATCTGTCTATGTATATTGAACACTTTGTCGGGGAGTGCCGTCGGCACGGACTACCCACTAGTCTATGTAACAAAGCAGGGAAGTTGTCTCCCCCTTTTATCTGACTTCATAAAGGATGGCCGAGGTCTTTTCCCCCAACTGGTCGGTGGATCTCAGCCACTCACACCCAATTTTGGCAAATGCTTTGTCAGGGAGTGCCGGGGGCACAGGCCACCCACTAGTTATATATAATATATAGAGAGGAGGATAAATTGATTTGGTCCATTTGGAGTGCCCACCCTCACCGCTGTTGTTGCTTATGCAAGGTGACTATGTCCAGCCCTTGCTTCACGTCAACCATCTTTGTGTTCATCTGAAAGCATGGTGAACTTCTCCTGAAAATGGTTCCAAGTATCTCCTATTATCCTCAAGATCTACTATTTGTATGTTGCCAAATTGGAGCAATATCACCGACGTTTGGTTGCTGGATTAGTCACCGTCCAAAACGCTGAGGCGGGTACCAACACCATTGTCATTTGAGTAGCCATTAGCCCTGCCTTGGAGCTCTTGCACATCTTGTTTTTGAGTAAAAACATCCCTTAAATTGCATGTTTCAAGGGGATTATCGTTGCCATTCTTGTCGCCAAAGTGACTCCAATCACCGGCGAGCTTTCTGCCACCGCCTCCTTTACTGTCGTTGACGCCGCCACTGCCGCCGTGTGTCACCATCTCCGACCAACCTCCTTTCCAAGGTATAAAAATCAGCCGTTACAACGAAAATAACGGCCGCTATAACGGATTCAGACCTACCCTGTTACGTTACGTACCGTTAAAACGCTCAGAAAATAATGGCTGTTATAACGAAAATAACGGCTGTTATTTTTCCGTTATAATGAAAATAATGACCGTTATTTTCTGGAAAAAATTGTGAAAAAAATGACTGTTATATTCCATTTTTTTCCGTTATTTTCCGTTTTTGAAATTTTGAAATTCAAATTTCAAAATTTGAATTTCAGCGCCTTTTTCTCTGTTTTTTCCATCATTTTTTATTTTTTTTCCATTTTTTCTGTTTTTGCCCCTGAGCATTTTTTTTTCATTGTAACGGCTGTTAGAACGGAAAAATGGTAACGCCCCCAGACTGTTATACCGTTACAACGGTCCCTTTTAAACCTTGCTCCTTTCCTCTGTTAGAAACCCTTGATTAATTATTTATCATTTTATTTCCTTTTCTTTAAATTTGTTATCCTAACAAAAAAAACATTTTTGCTTATGTCCCAATAGAGGTCCAAGCCCATGAAGTTAAATAGGGCTAACCCCAATCCATGGTGTGACCCATTTATTGCTTGAGGCTTTCTTAACTCAACCCAAGCTCGTGAGGCAAGATGCCCATTACCTCTTCCTTGGCCCAAGATAGGCCCAGTTCTCGTTGGCTCAAGCTCGAAATTGACTAAGTGCAATTTCTTATGGGTCGGGCTCCGTTGACAGCCCTAAAATGACAGGATTCTGTACAGGACACAAATATTTTTCACATGGCACACTCTTAAGAGGCCTCTGACCGTATGGATGTTTGGTCACAAACCAAAATTCAGCCTGATTAGTGATTTCTAGGCGATGGATTGGACTCATTTTCATGGGCTGATCTCAACTGTGGCAATTTGAGCAGTATTTGAGGTACACAATGCAACACTTAGAAATCACTAATCAGGCTGATTTTTGGTTTGTAGGTCCACCATAGGATAGGACAAAAATCCGTACGGTCAGCGTCCTGTAACAGTGTGCCACCTGTTATATTGTGTCCCTGTCATTTTATATCTGTCAACGGAGCCCGACCCATTTCTTATTAGCATTGAGTGCCCTCTGTCCCCAGCACCCTTGCGTATGCATGGAAAACAACTAAAAAACATGGGAAAAAAATTAGATGCAGAGGACTTTCGATGCAGAGGGGTCTCGTGGCTCTACAGACCTCATTTTTGGGGCCACTAACTGCATGGATGTTTAGCACATCCCTTGGTGGATATATATACGAAAAATCAGTGTCATTGATTTTATCTAGCCATATATTTTAGCAATTTTTTAGGATTGATTGTAGCCGTTGGATTCAAGCATGTTTTTTACATTTTTTTTGGGCACTTAATCCAACGGATAAAAATTATCAACCAAGCTGATTTTTGATATTCATATCCACCAAGGGGTGGGGTAAACATCCATGCAGTTAGTGAGCCCAAAAAGATGAGCCATGTAGGGCCACGAGACCCCTCTGCATCGACTGCACCCTAAGTCCTGTGCATCTAATTTTTTTTCCCAAAAAAGTGCTTTCTTAATATCAGAGACTTTTTTCAGTTGAATATAGGAAATGTCTCTCACCTTTGTAGCCAAGTTTACATGAAAATCCCATATGAGCATGGTTTTATTCAATTTTTGAAAAAAAAAAAAGTATTATAAGCTGAACTTTTTGAAGATCACATCTTTTACTAGATGCCGTATTATTCCCGTATTATATGCGCATTATACACGAGCTATTCCTGAATTATTAAAAAAATTATTTTAAATCCTGGAAACTTGCGAAAAAAAAACCCATTCCTTGTTTATTGATTTTTTTAATTACCTTTTAATTTAATTTATTTTTTACTGAAATTTTAAACTAATTTTCAAATGACAAGCCCCGAACTATACTCGAACTTTTTCCATACTGTATTTTTTCCGTATGCCGAATTGCTAATTATGCTTCATCCGAGTAGTAAGGAAAAATTAGGCATTTTACAATTTTTTTTTTTTTTTTTGTGACTAGTTGATTTGATCAAAATAGCCAATACAGCATTTGGAATGTACAAATAATCTGATATTCATTTGATATTTATAACAATTTTGGAGCAATTTTGATAGGCATACCATGGCAAGGGAAAGGCAATGGGTCCACGGTGATGGGCTCATCAGGATAAATTAGCGACCAATCATACCGAGTTACCATGAAATGCAAGAAGATGAGGATGTTTAACTTAGCCAGTTGATAGCCTGCACATACCCGCGGCCCTCCTCCAAATGGAACAAAAACATATGGCGCAATGGGCTCCTCGAACCTATTTGGATCAAAATTTTGAGGATCCGGAAAATAATTTGTATCGTAATGAGTTCCATATGTTGTCCATAGCACCTGCACAAAGTCACAAAACATAGAATGAACGTACTCAATAGTGCATGTAGATGTAATTTTGACGAGACTTTGAATCCAAATTCGGTCCTGGTTTGTTAAATCACCATTTACCCCAAAAGATCGACTTGTTGGGGAAAGGTGTAACAACTCTGTATACTAACGGGTCGTCGGGTCAACACAACATGTGCGGGGGACACACCATCCGCTAACACGCTCCCTCAACGGGAATATACTCCAATGGAGACTTGAACCCGCAACCTCCCAGGCTTTAAGGCTCTAATATCATATTAAAACAGCCATTCACCCCAAAAGATCAACTTGTTCGACAAAAACGAAATAATTATGTTAACCAATGGGTCGTCGGGTCAACACAACACGTGCACAGGAACACACCATCCACTAACATGCCCCCTTGGGGGGAATGTACTATGTTGGAGACTTGAACCCACGACCTTCTAGGCCTTAAGGTTTTGATATTATGTAAAAACTAATAAGCATTTACCCCAAAAGCGAAACAACTAATGTATACCAACGGGTCGTCGGGTCAACACAACATGTGCACAGGAACACACCACCCCTCAACATAGCTCGACCACAATAGTGCAATTGAGTCCGAGTTGCACCAGGTTATCGATGTTAAAGAGGAAACTCGATACGAGTGAGTTGACTCTAGGACATGTTAATGAGTTTGGAAACCTGTAGGAGAAAATATAGAGAGGGAAATATTGCAGCACCTTCCATCCTTTGGGTATGGTAAATCCTTCGTAATCAATATCGACAATCGCTTTTCTGAAAGACCCGAAGATTGGAGGGAACATTCGCATGCTTTCGCGAGCAACTTGCCATGTATACTTCATCTTCTTCGTATCTTCCAGGGTTAGATTTTCACCCAATTTTTTGCTACCCATTATTTCCTCATGTTCTGTCAAGGGACAAAGAGAATAAGAGATAATGTATGCACAAATATCTAGGGTACGGACAGGGCCATCTCCATACAAGTTGAGGCCTAAGGCGAAAACTTTAGATAGGGCCTTTTTATATTTGATATATTAATATATATGGTATTAATTAAAAAATTTGACTCTCTATATAGTAGAAAATCTTTTTTAACAACTATTCATGATAATAATTAACTACAGAAAACAATTATATATATACAGAGTAGTCCCGTTGCAGTCCTTGCAGAGGACTCTTGTGGCCCTGTATAGATCATTTTGTGGGCCTAATGACTACATGGACGTTCAGCCCACCTATTGGTGGATAAACACACTAAAAATCAACATGATTTCTAGCCATTGGATTTACTATCCAAAAAACATGTTTGAATCCAACAGCTAGAATCAATCCTAAAAAGTACTAAAATCTATGGCTAGAGATAATCAATCAGGTTTATTTTTTATTTGTATATCCAACAAGGAGTGGGCTAAACATCCATGTGGTCAGTGGGCTGTGGGCCTTTTCTCACCTGGGCTGGGGCCTTAGGCGACCGCATTAATGACCTTAAGGTAGAGACGGCCCTGGGTACGGGTCCATCCTTTCGGACCCATTGAATACTCGAATTCGGTGTGGTTTCCAAGTATTTGAATTTTCTATTTGTTACCCAGCCTGTTATTCGTTCAACCCAATCAATTTGACAGGGTTCTGACCAAAGTTAGCAATGCGGCAAAAATACAGTACAAGAAATGTTCGAGTACAATTCGGGGTTGTCATTTAAAAATGTATTAAGAAATTCGGCAAAAATAAAATAGAACAAAAAAAGTAAAATATCGACAATTTTTGTCTTATAAAATGAATTTTCATGTTGAAAACTGAATATTTGGGAATAATTTGGAAAAGTTAGTGAATCATTCGAGAATAATTCGATCATGTTAAAAAAATGCACGAATTTTTCCAAACCTTTGATGATTGGGACGTTGTTCGGTTTTTTTTTTTTTTTTTTTTGAATAATTCATACGGTTCGTGAATTATTCACCAATAATTCGAGTATTTACTATGGTCCAGACTGTCTTTCAGACCTGATTAATAATGGGGTTTGGGTCTGGATATATCTAATCAGGACCCAATCCTGGCCCTATGACAACCTTAATTCCCTCAAGTAGCTAGCTGGTTCAACCGGTTGGCCATAAGGACAGCCTGGCTGGGTTTTTTCTGTTTTTTAAAGAAATAATTAAAATTTGGATTCCAGGGTCGATGCTGACCTGGACCAGTTTGGATCACTGATTTTACCCAGGCCAGGTCGAATCTACCCGAACAGTTGTAGAATAGAAGCATTTAAACTGTAATACGTACACCCATACGTACTTATACTAATCCGCGCCGAGTTACCAAGGCAGGAAATTCGGAGGCCGGACTCATGGTGCATGGACTTGTATGTTGCAGCCATGGTGCATAAGGTGCAAGTACCCCGTGGTCTATTACAGTTAAATTCAAGGTTTAAAAGGGGCTGTTAGAACAGCCTAACGGACTGGGGACGTTACTGTTTTTTCCGTTATAACAGATTGTAACATACAGGGATAAAAAATGGGAAAATAAAATAAATAACGGAAAAAACGTCACTAAAATTAAAAATTAAAAATTTGAATTTCAAATTTTAAATAAATTTATAATTGAAAACAACGGACGTTTTTAACATTTTTTTTCTGAAAATAACGGTCATTATAACCAAAATAACGGCCGTTATTTTCTGAGTGTTAAAACTGTACATACCCTAGCGGGGGAGGTCTTAATCCTTATAATGGCCGTTTTTTTAAACCATGGATAAATTCATTAAAATGAGAAGGTTAATTTCGCAACACCCCCTTGAAATTGGAATGTAATTTGTAGTACCCCCTTATACTTTCAGACTTTAGGATTACCCCCCTTGACCCTGTTTAAACGCGATACGCGTCATGCACTTGTTAATGCACCCATGGAAGGATCATTATATTGCAACTACAATGCAAACCCCGAGTGATTCAAGTCCGTTTTAACGTAAGTCAACCACCCTTCAAGGGCGTGTTGCGAAATTACCCAAATGAGAAACGTAAAGAGGATAAATATAAAATGGCACCTTGGAGAAGACGAGCATGGCAGTCAGGGTGGTGAGCCAACATCCTACACACCATGGTAATGGCGAAAGACGTCGTGTCGTGAGCGGCGAATACTAGCAACACCACATTATCGACGACCTCCTCCTCGCTAATCTCTCCCTGAATCAAACCCACAACCAAACGAGATAGTAGAACCCCATCCTCTTCTCCTTTTAAACTTCCTTCTTCCATCTCCTTCCTCTTCTTCCTCACTAAACAAACCAAAATCTTTTCTATCTCCAACCTCGCCCTCTTAGCCCTCCAAAATTGAGTCCCAGGAAACTCGACGGGCAGTGCAAAAACCCCTTCCAAAACCCTCTCAAACAATTCCAACATCCCATCCTCCACTTTGATTCCCAACAAGCATTCAAACACAATTGAGAATGTTAGCATCTTTGTGGAACGAAATAGGCTTATTGTGTCTTGGCCTAGCCAATGTGCATTGAGGTGCATCTCTACTGAGCTACATATCTTAGGGACTAAAGCCTCGAGCCCTAAACAACTGAGACTAGATGCAATCACCCCTCGAAGACATCGGTGATGGTCGCCTTGCTTCTCCATGATGCAGTTCTTACCCATAAGTTGCACCGATGCCGACGGCCATGAGCTCACCACTAGCTTGAATTCGTTCGAGAGAAAAAATCGATTGGCCGCGGCGCCACTTACCACCACTGTTGGTGATCCCATTAGCCTTGTTTTAAAGATGTTTCCATGTTTTGTCGTCCGAGGCTGAACGAAGTCCTCGAATAACCGGTTCTTGCGTTGGGCTTTGTAGAACTCGAATGTTTCGCCGATCCAAGGCAGCCCCATTTCTCCTGGTAGTAGTTTCTTCTTATTTTTGTTGTTGTTGCTGTTCTTCTTCTTGCACATCAAGGACAAGAAAGAGAACAGTATGGCTAAAACAGAGAGCACCATGGGAAGAACAAAACCCATTTCTATAGCCATGGAGGAAGGAGAGGTGAGGATTGATGATGGAGGAGAGTCAATATTGGTTTATATGGTGGACCAATAATTTGAAGATAAATCTTTCCTCTTAGTATAATAAGCACAACATCAGGAAACATGGCTTCACACGAAGAAAAGTCAACCAGATTGCATGATCAAGAGTATCTTATCTATTATATTATTTTGGGTATTTTAGTAATACCCCCTAAAATTTGAAAGTAATTAGTAATACCCCTAAAATTTAAAAGTAATTAGTAATACCCCCTTATACTTTCAAAATTTAGAATTACCCCATTGACCTAGTTTAACAGTGATTGACTTAAGTTAAAATGGACTTGAATCACACATCGTTAACATTGTACCCCCTAACCTTGAGGGCTAGGTGGAGATGGCCAGGACCACGCTTTGGGCAACAGAGGTCCTGAGTTCAAATCCCCCTGGGATATATCCCAGCACATCTAGTGCGCGGGGTTAGGGGGATTAGTCTGGTGCTCATGCCCGTGGCGTAGAAAAAAGGTCCATTAAAAGGCGCATGATATCTCACTTTAAAACGTTAGTCAAATGATGGTTAAACTAGGTCAAGGGGTAATTCTAAAGTTTGAAAGTATAAGGGGGTGTTACTAATTACTTCCAAATTTCAAGGGGTGTTATTAGAAGACCCTATTATTGGACCATCATACAAAGTCTATAATTGGACGGTTGAGATCATTCGATTTAGTTGACTTGCGTAAGATTCGAAGATGGGACCCATTAAAAAAGTGGCTTTAATTTTGACTTGCATGTGGGGGGACGTGTTCTGATCTTACGCGCATAAATGCTCATCATCCTTGAAAACTACATACGATCATCGTAATTTAATTGAACGATCCATGTGTTGGAATAAAAATCCCCCTTGCTTTTCACGGGTCAATGTTTTTAATTTTTTAAATTCCGAAAATATCCCGGGTTATATGGTGCGTTATCTGATACTCTGATTTCTCCTTTGCATTGGAAGTCAAATGCACATTTGCTGCAATATTAAGATTGCTGATTGATTGTGATTCAATAATTAGATGTGGAGGAATGATGCCATTTGCTGCAAGAGTTCTACGAGGAACAAATGCCACGTGGCACATTGGTAGACTTACACACGAAAAATCAATCTGATTGGTGATTCATAGGGGATTTTTGAGCTTTTTCATCATCGGTTTTTAACCCATCCAAAAGCCCATTCATAAAGCCCACGATGAGAAAATGCTTAAATCCAATAGCTAGAAATAACTAAACAGGCTGATTTTCAGTGTGTAGGTCTAGGGTCATGAAGGGGTAGGATATACATTCATGGTGAAAGTGGACTCTAAAGAGTATGCCACATGTCATTTCGAGGAAAGGGTGTATCAAACTTTTGAAACGGACGGCCATAGATCGGCTTGTTGGGCGAGTAATGATTTGCTGCACTGCTGCACCCTGTGATTGATCATGATAAGGCAGAAGAAGTACAAGGGGTCCACCACCGAATGATCAATATCAGAGTTCAGTCTAGGATCTCTGTCAAATAATGATAATGATTTGACAGAAATTCAATACTAGTAGCAACTTATAAGATTGATCATTTAACATTTTCTCGGGCTCCTATGGAGATGAGTCAAGGGTTGGCTTTATTTTATTTTATTTTGTGATCATCCTCACCGTAAGTGCAAGTTTATTTTTATTTTTTACTAGTAAATGGCCCGTGCCCACGGCACTCTCCAACAAAAGCGTTTGCAAAAATTGGTTGCTTTCGGCATTCAAACGGTATAACGGACTGGGGACGTTACCGTAACACACAAGAGCAAAAATGGAAAAATAATGAAAATAATAATGGCGCTAAATTCAAAAGTTTAAATTTTCAATAATTTTCAATCTGTTGCGCACAGGGTCAAATGAGGGGATTGAGTAGCTAAAATCTAACCGTCCACACTAGATGGATGGATTTGATCTCAACCACACTTTTTCTTGTGAAGCAGGATAAAATAAGAGATAAGACAACTTCTTGTTATATAGATTTTTTTTTACTTCAATAGTTAAGAGATATAAGTTTACCTTTTAGGTTTCTATACCTCGATAATCAGTAAATTTTAGCTGCACCTTCCTCTCATTGCCATGTGGCAGCACCTTACACATGGTATACAGTTAGAGATCGATGACCGTATAGATGTTCGCCCATCTCTAGGTGGACCTAGTTATTTCTATATGTTGGAATTAGAGTCTTTTTCATGGTTTGTTTTTTACCGTAGATTTAAATATTATTCGGCCAATCACTAATCAGGCCTATTTTTGTCATGTAAGTTTATATAGGATTGGGGTCAAACATCCATATGGTCAGTAGCTTCTAATAGTGGACCATGTGCCTAACACAGTAGGTCCATCATCAATTTTGATGATGGATACCATTGTCTAATTTTTTTCCAGGGATAAAGTAATGTGCAATGTGCGGACATAATAAATATTTTCACAAATAGATTGAAATATGAAAATGATGAATGATCAAAGCAGTCTTATAAATTAAAAATTTAATAAAAGAAAAGAAATAATGTTTGTCAATTTAAAAAATTTGAAAATATATTAGGAATAAAGATTTTTTATTTTCTTAATTAATCTTGAATGAGATGCAGTTTACATATTGTCGATTGCTAATAAAGACTGAAAATAGCAGTTCACGTACTGTCGACTACTGATAAAGACTGAAAAAAAAGGTATGTAAAGTCTAAAGCAAGGTTTAAAGGAGGCCGTTTTAATGGTTAAACGGACTAGGGGCGTTACTGTTAAAATGAATTGAAACGGCTAGGGGCAAAAATAAAAAAAAAAATGGATTTTAATGATTTTAGCGGAGTTTAACAGAAAAAACAGAAAAAGTGGCGCTGAAATTCAAATTTTGAAATTTGAAAATTTCAAAAAAAATAATGAAATTTAACGGATTTTAACGAAATTAAACAGATTTAACGGCCGTTATTTTTTCACAAAAATTTTCAGAATTTAATGGCTGTTAAAACGATTTTAAAGGCCGTTAAAACAAAAAAAAAATGGCTGTTAAATTAAAAGCGTCAAACATGTTTAAACGGTTTTAACGGAAACGGATTGGGGGCATTATCGTTTAAACGGCCATTTTTAAAACCATGGTCTAAAGTATATTGAAAAGAAAGTAAAAGACTTTAAAAATGTCAAAAAGAAAGACATTTTGGACAAAGTAAGGACATCCGTCCGTCTTTAACGCAAGAAGGATCTTCCATTGTGGAGACTAACGTGATGGCAAGAAGTTAAGCTGTCCATTGGCTGGCACCTGGCAGGCTCTTCTTATGGTCAAAGAAGTAAATGGGAAGCAAGTAATGAAATGGGTTGGCACTTGGCAGGGAAGTTGGATATTTACCTTATTTATTTAAAGTTCATTCTCACACCATTGGATTCTCTACCACTATATACAGGTGTTTGGCAATCTCTTGATCCTCTTTTGATGGCGACAAAACTTATCCTACGGTCAAAGAAGTAAATGAGAAGCAAGTATTTAAAGCCCATCTCAACTACTTCTCTGTTACCTCATTAACGTCACATTCTCATCAATGGATCACAAGAGTAAAGGATTTAATATAGGAGAGATCGAGAGCAGAGAATTTGCTACGTGTCCTCATCTCCTTACCCATGATTCCCGCCATCAACAACATTTCGCTGTAGCTATATCTCATGGGGAGTGAAGTTTTTTTTATAACACGTAATGCTGTATGTGCCACGTGTCATCTTCTTGGAGACCTTTCACCGTAAGAATGTTTTCCTACTCTTTGGTCGACCTACAGACCAACAATCAGCCTGATTGGTGATTTCTAGCTGTTGGATCTGAGTATCCGAAATAATACAAGAATTTTACGGCTAAAAATTAACCCATGAAAAGATTCAAAACAAACGGCTAGAAATCAGCAATCGGGTTGATTTGTTGGTTTCTTGAGTAAACCCTTTTAGGGTTTTATGTTAATTTAAGGCAGAATACGCGTCCTATTTATTTCTGTATGAAGTGGTTTATGAACACATCTTTATTGAGGAAACCCTTTTAGGGTTTTATCTTAATTTAGGGCAGAATACGCGTTCTATTTATTTCTGCATGAAGTGGACTTGAAACCAAGGTTTTGAATCGCCTTTTATAACGGTCCCATAACATTTCCGTTATAACTGTTTTAACGGATCACATTTCGCGTGAAAAAAAATCAGAATATTAATATTTTATTCATTTTATAAAAATCCTCAAGAATGATAAAGAAATAACGGCTGTTATTTTTCTTATAACGGACATCCTGTACTTTTTGATAATTTCTGAAATCGAAAATTTCAAAAAAGAAAACAAATTTTAATCTATTTACAAAAACAAAAATAAATTTCCGACATTCCCAAAAAAAGTAACCAAAACGCCATTTGAAAGGGCGTTTCTCCCTGATAGATATGAAAAGTGAAAAGACCACTGTTTCTCTGGACATCAAAGCTGAAAAAGCTGACAAACGCCCTTTTAAAGGACGTCTGTACCTTACAGACGTCCTTTAAAAGGGCGTTTGCCCGTAGAGAGTAAAACTTTTGTCCCGATACAAGCCACATGGCACACTGTTATCGGACGATGACTGTATGGATGTTTGGCAAATCACTAGATGGATCTACACACCAAAAAAGAAACATGATTAGTGGTTTATAAGCGTTGGATTGAAGTTATTTTCATGGGTTGATTTTAATCGTAGGAATTTGAGCATTATTTGAGTGCAAAGATCCAAAGGTTTTAAATTACTAATCAGGCTGATTTTTGGACTGCAGGTCCATCAATGACTGATCAAACATCCATACGGTCAGCGTCCACTATGAGTGTGCCACGTGGCTCGCATTGGGACAAAAGTTTTACTCTCGGTTGGAAACGCCCTTTTAAATGGCGTCTGTTAGGTACAGACACCCTTTAAAAGGGCGTTTGGCAGCCTTTTAAGCTTTTTGCTACTTGTGTCAGAGGATTTATTTGTCAGGGAGAAACACCCTTTAAAAGGGCGTTTAGTTACTTTTTTTGAGATTGTTACAATTTTATTTTTGTTTTTGTAAATAGATTAAAATTTTTTTTCTTTTTAGAAATTTTCTGTTTCTGAAATAACGTAATGGGGTCGGGGCGTTACCATTATAATGGCCGTTTTTGAAACCACGGTGAACAACGGCTTAATATTGGGGAATAAATGATGAAGTATTATAGTAGTATACTCCCTATGCCATACAATCAGTGGATCACATTTAAGTGGGATTTTAGTTTAAGACATCATATCAACTAAACAATCCCAACCGTCCAATCGAGAGATCAAACTTTAATGGTATGAAAACATTACCAGTTAAAAAGGGGCCGTTATAACGGTATAATGGACTCGAAGCTCCCCTGTTAACGCTCAGAAAATAACGGCCATTATTCTCATTATAATGGCCGTTATTTTCTGTTATTTTTCTCTTTGAATGAAAAATAATTTGTTAAAAAAACATCTATTATTTTTTGTTATAAACTTTATTGATAATTTGAAATTCTAAATTTGAATTTTTGCACCGCTTTGCGTTACAATCTGTTATATAAGTAACGCCCCCAGTACTTTATACCGTTATAACGGCCCCATTTAAACCTTGGTTTGGTATAGTTTTTTACTTGTGGCTATGCAAACTTTAGAAGGAAGTTTTCATGACTGGAAGAGAAAAATAAAGAGAAATGGGTGTGGAAAACTAGAAAAGATGTGAGAAACATCCCTAAAATTTCACCTGAATTTCGCTAGGTGGGCTTGAGCAAAGGGTCTAAACATATTGTGAGTTCAATTGGAATTTGGAAGCAGTAGAAATTAACAGTTGTTGAAAAGCGTTTTTTTTTTAAATAACAGTTGACAACATGTTGAAGAAGTGTTATTCTGTGTAGAAGTTGTTATTGTTGTTTGGCAAAACCAACTGTGAGGTTCTGAATTTTATCAAAATGTCAAGAATACCCTTATATTTTATAATATAAAAGAAAGAGGGATCAAAACGTGAGACTTACTTCCCGCAAAAATGCAGAAGTATTTTTTTAAGAAACACCATACGAAGTGTTTCTCAAAAAGTGCTTCTAACTTCTTTTATACGCTAAAAGCCAAATAAATTTTACAAACCAAATAGAGATTTATGCTAAGAGAGTGCTTCTCAACATCAAAAGCTGGAGAAGTGTTTCTCAAAAATCGTTCCCAAACACAACTTAAACATTTTCAAGAGTTCCCCATGCCTCAACATTTCTAGAAAGAAAAAAATAATAATAATAATAAATGGAGATTTTTGTATCACTCCCTATGTTTATATTTTAATTTGTAAACCCCCGACTTTTTAGAAGTCAAGATACAGGTTTAAAAGGGACCGTTATAACGCTATAACGGTCTAGGGGGCGTTACCGGTTTTTCGTTATAACGAGAGAAAAAACATTCAGGGGCAAAAATGGAAAAAAAATGAAAAATAACAGAAAAATGACTAAAAAAATGAAAATAATGAAAAATAAAATGCAAAAGAATGGACGTAACATAACAGGGTAGGTCCGAATCTGTTACAACGGCCGTTATTTTTGGTTATAATGGCTGATTTTTAAACCTTGGTCAAGAATATGCTCTTCGACTAGGGCATGCCATCATTGAATAACGGTAGTAAATGACTAGAATCACGTGAACTTGCTGCTCCATGCTCATGGACTTAGCAAGAACCATGGTTTTAAAAACGGCTGTTTAAACAGTAACACCCCAAGCCCGTTTCCGTTAAAACCGTTTAAACATGTTTCATCGGTTTTGAATAAAAAAACTATTTTTTTTGTTTTAACGACTGTTAAAATCTTTTAAACTGCCGTTTAATTCTGAAAAATTGTGTGAAAAAGACGGCTGTTAAATCCGTTAAAATCCATTTAATTTCCGTTAAAATCCGTTAAATTCTAATTTTTTTTATTTTCAAATTTCAAAATTTGAATTTCAGCGCCATTTTTTTCCGTTAAAACCCGTTTAATTCCGTCAAGTTCCATTTTTTCCCATTTTTGCCCCTGGCCATTTCAATCCGTTTTAACGGCCGTTTAAATGGTTTAAACGGTAACGCCCTCAGTCCGTTTAACCGTTAAAACGGCCTCTTTTAAACCTTGGCAAGAACTGCTACAACAGCAGTAAATAGTAAAAGAAGTCCGACTCTTCTTCTCTCGTGCAATCACAGCCACAATCATTTCAACAAGTACTGAGTAGGACAACTTGAACAGGGGCACTCTTCCACGATAAGTATAGAGTATAGGGGCTTGAAAAAAAAAGCTCGATTCCTTGACGATTCCCCAATTTAGAAAAAAAAAAAAAAAAAACTGAATCTAAGGTAGATCTTTGCGGAATCTGAATAGATTGAATCGAAATCTATAGTAACAGAGAATAAACAGAATTTTAAGTGAAACTCTCCAATCCAGTTACCAATGATAAACAAAGTTCAATCTTAGCCATTGGATTTTGGTTCGAGCACGCGGCCGAGATTAAAATAAAAAATTCAGTATTAAGTGTAGAAAATAAAGTTTAATTTATTGAATTTTGGTTCCGGTACACAGCTGAGATTTAAAAAAAAAAAAAAAAAAAAACCTCTCTATTAACATATGTGGAGAAGACAAGTGACTAATGTGATTGGCGGCATTGCAGATGGCGAGGGCATTTTGTTCATTTTGTACAGAGTAATGTCCACGTGGTTAAAGACATGTACCGGTGTTAGTCAATGACGGCATGACCCGGTCAAGGGTATTAGTAACTTCTGAGAAGTCAGGGAGTTTTTGCAAATAAAAAGCTAAACACGGGGGGCGTACTACAAATATCCACCCCAAAATGTAGATGTCACATTGTTGACATTTAAAATGGGGCCCACCCCTCATGTATGTACTTGGCCAATTCTGAATATTGCAGCACACTCTTTAGATATATATATATATATAGGGTTGGGCTCCGTTGACAGCCCTAAAACGACGGGATTCTGTACAGGACACAAATATGTGCCACATGGCACACTCTTAAGAGGACTCTGACCGTATGGATGTTTGGCCAATCCCTAAGTGGACCTACAAACCAAAATTCAGCCTGATTAGTGATTTCCAGGCGTTGGATCTTTGTACCTCAAATACTGCTACAATTTCCACAGTTGCGATCAACCCATGAAAACAAGTCCAATCAAACGTCTAGAAATCACTAATCAGGCTGAATTTTGGTTTGTAGGTCCACCTCGGGGTTGGCCTAACATCCATACGGTCAGAGTCCTCCAAGAGTGTGCCACGTAGCATATATTGTGTCCTGTACAGAATCCTGTCATTTTAGGGCTGTCAACGGAGCATGACCCATATATATATATCCTCGTTTCTTCAGCATTATCTCCCTAAAGTTTTTGACGTGGATAGTTTAAAAAAAGGGAATTTTCACATACACCCATGTTATCTTTGAAATTTGAGATATCCCCAACATTTTGAAAAATCAAATTAAGGGTCGGGCTTTGGGGACCCCCTTTTTTCTGACCCTTCTCGGTGTTCATGTGCTCGGCCATGGATTTCAAGAATCCAACGGTGGTGGTCAGCGCAGAGCTGGCATCACTTTTTTACTTTTTGGGGCACTGACAACCATCGTTGGATTCTTGAAATCCATGGCTGAGCACGCGAACACCGAGAGGGGTCAAAAAAGGTGGTCCACGGAGCCTGAGCCTTCATTGATAGTTTGTTTATAGATTCTTTATATCTTCTTAGGCTCAGGTGTTCGGGTGCTCACAGCACTCATCCTCGACAAAGCATTTGCCAAAATTGGGTGTGAGTGGCTGAGATCCAATGTCTAGTTGGGGGAGAAGATCTCGTCCCTTTCGTTCAAACCGATAAGAGGGGGTATAAGTGGGGAGACAACTTCCCTGATTTGTTATATAATAGTAGGTTGCCCGTGCCCACGGCACTCTCCGACAAAGCGTTTGCCAAAATCGGGTGCGAGTGGCTTAGATCCACCATCCATTTGGGATGATAAGATCTCGGCCATCCTTTGTGAAGCCGATAAGAGGGGGGATAAGTCACTTCTCGATCTATTTTATTATATAGATGCATAGTGGGTGGCCCTGCCCTCGGCACTCCCCCTACAAAGCATTTCCCAAAATCAGGTGTGAGTGGTTGAGATCCATATATAATCCATTTGGGGGATAAGATCTCGGCCATCCTTTGTGAAGCCGATAAGAGGGGTATAAGTGGGGAGACAATTTTCCTGTTAAATTAATCCAACCGTCTAAATTTTATTTTATGTAAGGGTCAATATAGGCCCTTGGATATATGAAGCCTATAAGAGGGGGAGACAACTGCTGTGTTTTGTTATTCAAGATTATGATCTATAATTCTGAAATGTGTAAGGGTTAGGTTACATGATCTATTCAAGATCAAAACGAACCCCAAAATCAATTCTCTTTCTCTCACAAATTGTTAAATGAGGATCATTATGATGGGGGTTGGAAGAAGAGTGAAAAGAGAGTGATCAGATGTACAGTCAAAATAGTGAAAACCAGATCAACTGAACACTGTCATTCCTGGAGATTGAATATTTGGTGAATAACCATGAAGAAAATGAGGCTGAAGAAGCCCGGCCGGCCAGGTTGTAGAATTTAATATGTTGGCAAATGGCAAGAATGATGGTGAGACTCGTAAGGGATGGAGTTCTACGTGAGATAGTTTGTAAAAATATGGAAAAGAAAAAGGGCATACGTAGAGTAGTTCGTATTGAGAGTCTATCCAAAGGGAATCCTATTGCCGTCCTTTGTTTCCTGCTTGTTTTGTAAATAAAAAATTGTTTTCTACCAAAAAGGTTCTCTAGGTTTCTATAAACTTTGTACACATACTCTCATAAACTGCGGTAAGCTTTTTTTTGCAGCAGATAATAAATAATTCTTATAAATGCACCTGCAACATGCCAACTAACCACATAATCCTCACCTGCTAATATTTACTTCACAGAGAAGAGATATCCTCTCAATCTATGCCTTTATATTTACCGTCACTTCCTTCGAAAGTTGAAACCAAGCTATCTTTTTCTTGGATCTCTTCTTCTTGAGAGCTCAGCTAGCTTAAAGAGAGATGGAGACGGGGACAGGCAAAAACGCTTTTCTCTTGTGGGTTTTAGTACTTGGCTTGGTTTCTCAGAACTTGGTGATTCCAGTACTTTCCAGAAGCTTTGAAGATCAAAAGACCTACTACTCTCCTGACCCACATACTGGGACTACCCCTGGAGGTCTCACTCTCTCTCTCTTTCTCTCTCTCTCCATGTGTGTGTATGTGAGTGAGTTTTGCTGGTCTTGCTTCTGTGTGTGTGTGTGTGAGTGAGTTTTGCTGGTCTCTCTCTCTCTCTCTCTCTCTCTCTCTCTTTCTCTCTCTCTCTCTGTGGGTGAGTTTTGCTGGTCTTGCTTCTGTGTGAGTGTGAGTGTGTGTGTATTAGTTTTGCTGGTCTTGCCTCTCTCTCTCTCTCTCTCTCTCGATCCTCTCCTCCTCCTCCTCCTGTGTGTGTGTGTTTTGCTGGTCTTGCTTGGTTTCCTTGTGTTTAGTTATGAGTTGTTATTTAACGGTCTTGTGGAAGTTTGAAGTTGTTACTATGGGTTTTGCTAATATACATTAGTGGCTTCCTTGCCTGATAGGATTTAGATAATCGCGTATTTATGGTTTTGATAACCATGGGTCCCAGAAGACTGCTTGTAATTAAAGGTAGTACATCCGTTGGATGGGCTATAGCTCAAATCTTGCACCAAAAAGGATGTTCTTATCCATTTGATCAGTATCCATCTTTATGAATCAACTGATCGGATTGGTTGGGATAGTCCGATGTTTGAACTTTGCACTATAACACACCCATGGTGGCCCACTGAATGGATGGTCTGGAGGTGGTGGTGCTAAGATCACACTTCACATATTTCTCATATTTATTTTTAAAATGACCAAAATGCCCTCAAATTTGGTGACTGATTATCTGCATCGCTAATGCTATTTTGCGCACCCTGTGCAGGTTCACACAAGAGCCCTCCCCATGGACATGGAGGAAGCTACACTCCTACACCTTCCACGGGAGGTGGTAGTGGTGGATACTATCACTCGCCTCCAACTAGTGGCGGTGGCCACTCAACTCCGGTGATCATCACCCCTCCGTCCTCCCCACTTATTGATCCCGGCACCCCAACTATTCCCGGCATATCTACACCACCGCCGACACCGTTGTTTCCTGACCCGAATACACCACCCTTCTTCACTGGTACTTGCAAGTAAGTCTCTCATTTGAGTTCTTTGTTTATTTCCAAATGTTAAAAGCCTACTATTATTTGCTGTTATATATATATCTAAATCTTCACAAGTAGGGAATGAAATGGGGCGGGGCGGGGCAGGTCAGGTCGAGATGCGGGTTTGGATATGGACCAGTCATCTGACCCGACACCCGAGTCAAGTTTGAGTCGGGTTTGATCTCGGATGGGATCAGTTCAGAGTTTGGACTTGGATACGGTTTTTTACTTTCTAGTAGATCCGACCCATATCCATAATGGGTCGAATCCAGATCATCATATAGATCTTCGTTTCGGTCCGAACCGGACCTTCTGCGTGTGTCGACCATGAGTGCAACACATCAAACAGAGCTTAGTTTATATTCCCACTTTAAGAGAGGGTTGGTTGTTTGGTTACAATTTTAAGTTCCTCTACCCCCAACAAGAACTATTTGCTGTTTGGTTAATTTCAGTGGTAGTAGTCTATTCAAAATAGGCATATAACTTCAGCCAAACATCCCCTACGTATTACGTACTCCATTGTAATTGCATGTTTTTTTTGGTAGTTACTGGAGGACACACCCGGAGGCAATATTCGCAATCCTCGGCTGGTGGGGAACTGTAGGAGGCGTATTCGGTGTGGCTAGCACTCCAACATTCGGGACAAGCCTCAGCTTGCAGCAGGCACTGGCTAACACACGCATCGACGGGATCGGTGCACTCTACCGAGAAGGGACAGCTTCCTTGCTAAATTCGATGGTCAGTAAGACGACATTCCCTTTCACGACCAAGCAAGTTAAGGATCACTTCGCAGCGGCAATCGGGTCCAACAAGGTTGCAGCAGCTCAGGCCGAGCTCTTCAAGATGGCCAACGAGGGTCGACTCAAGCCCAGAGCTTGAAACCACTGGTCTTAATTTTAACAGAAACTACTAGCTGCTTTTGTTATTAGGTACTGTTTGTTTGTAGGAAGCGTTTGTATTAGTCTGATGATTTCTATGATATTATATTACATTATGATGGATACCTTGTTTTAATGCTAGTGATGATTTTCTCAGTTCTAATATTGGTACCAATGTTCCCAGAACCGGAACCTATTTTGTACGACAGTTCCGGTGACAAAACAAGTGGATCCAGAACTGGAACGGTTTTTCCATCGGGTATCGGGTACAAGTAAAATGATTTTCATACTAAAGTTTAATATATGCCGGTTCTAGGTCCTATCCGTTTCGGTTTTGGGTACTTGTGTACCAAGAACAAGAACCTATTATATATTTTGGTTCCGGGTCTTTTCAGATCCGGTTCTGTAATAGCTAGTCCAGGAACTGTGATAATCGGGACTGGTTCCTATCGGGTATCAGTTAATTGGGTACCCATTGACACCGCCCCCCCCCCCCCCCCCCCCCTGTGTTACATATTTTTCATAGCAAAATAACAGTTATAGATGTATACGTAAAGACGAGGCATAAGTTGTTGCTGCAAATCTCAATATTTCCACGCATTCTGAGGTCCTGATGCCTCGCTCCATGCGTCTGCCTGCGAGAACGCTGATATGTTTATGTTGCCCAGCAGTACGCAATACTGCTATTGTACATAGTCAGGAATTAAATTCCTGTTTCGACTTGGGTTTCGGACCACGTCGAACCCGAAATTTCAGGGTTAAATCTCGCCTGAAATTTTGGGATTTCGGTTAAATTCCATTTTGGGGCGAAATTTAAAAGAGGTTTTGTACTGAAGTGGGTAAAGCTGTCATAAGAACAAGCTCATTCCGATTTCCTGTCCACAAGAAAATGGGAAGCATTGACATACTAGGTCTTAATATCCTCAATGATCATGAAGAACCAAAGGTTGAACAGGATTAGTGATAAGACTATAAGAGTGATACAGTAATACTGATACAGGAAGCTTGCAGCTGAGCAGGTTGACTGTCCAGTGAACCTTGATTTTCTTAAAATCCAACAAGTAAGCAGGTATCCACATCGATTCATCCACAATCACAAAATCCTAAATTCTTCAGTGTTTTATATTTTTCAAGCACTCCTGGATCTTAATTTTCCTTCTACCTCTTCTGATTCTACCCATAAACCAAGGTAATATTGTAGACTGTATTTCTTTGATCTGTTCTTATATTTATTCAGTACAACACAGGCCAGGAATCCAACAAGTATGTGTTTCTGCAGCAAGTGTTCCACACAGACTCTCCGGTTTCATGAAAGAGTGATGTGAATGGCCATGTCTCGTTCTTGGGATTTACCAGATTCTGCTTTTGTCCAATCCATGTCTCGAGTTTTCTTCAAACCATAGAATTATTTTCAAGGGGCTGTAAACAGTAAGTTAATCAAATTCATCTCCACAGAGACCACATTGAGAGCTTTCACCATTTCTAAATGAGAATGTGCTCACTGTGTATAGTCGAAAAATAAAACTATAAAATGTGTACGACAAAGAGCAGTCTAGCGAAAAGTAAGAATTTACAGTACTACTGATTCAGAGTAATATATATATATATGTCAATGACTCCACCAAGGTACCAAGTTGTATCAGTTTGAAAATATTAAGCATTCTATCTTCTAATCAGACCCTTCACTCGAGCCAATTTTGGATTCAAGTTCTTAAGTTGGACTTAGGAAGTCAATTTGTCAGCATTCAATGGATTTGATCAATTATTGAACATCAAAGAGTTTTAACCATTGCTGCTATCTCAGATTTGAATTGAAAGAAATAGACGCATTTTTCCAACTCATTTCTTTGCTGGCTCTCATTGTTGAAATATCAGCCGGGATACCCACCTCCATTTTGTTAAGCTACCTCCTAAAAGTGAAGAATCAGGTGAGACTAGGGTCTTCTTAAACCATTCTTGATCGTTGAAGTATTGTTCCTAATTTTGCTCACACAAATCCCCAGATGGTATATGTGGTTGTCACCAATGTTCAGCACCTGATTACGACTTAAAATGAATGGGGACTTGGACTTGGATAGCCGTGGTGGTAATGTTTGACATCACCAAGCTCTTCCCTTCCTTGCTTCTGTGGCTGGTTGAGCTTCTGATTCTGTTTCAGCCCACAAATTTCAAATTGGCCGTGTAAAGTTGAGGTTCTCATCAGAGATACATGTGGATGTATTATTCTCCCTTTTTCTGATTAATGTCAGGTAGGGTCCTGCCAGAACCCAGCTAATCTACCTAAAAGGCTGTATCTGTTTAAGAGTTGGAGGAGTTGCACAGAGATACTGAGATTTAATTCCTGGGTAAATTGAAAGTATGCAATGAGGAAGGGAGGGATCTTTCTTCTTGGAATCTCACTTCTCCCATTTAAAGTGGGTCCAGAATCAAAATATAATACTAATTTCTGGATTGACAATGGGGTGAGAGGCTATTCCTAATACTTTTATGTTGTCCTTGCACCCTTGGACCTCCTACTCATAGGTCTTCATGGGAATCTATTGCTTTTCAAGCTGTTCTGAGGTGTTACTTTGTTGCCCATACTAACACCATCAAAATTAACACAATACTGTTAGTAGTGAACATGCATGTTCCTAGGTGCTCCTATAATTGATCACTAACTAAAGGGTAGTCAAGAAGCTGTCCACGGGGAACGATATGCCTTAATATCTTTGATTGTCATAGGCTCAGGGCTACTAGATAAACATTCTGTATTCTTCTGTTCAACAATAACTTCTACTATTTGCCCAATTTTCATATGCTAAAGGAGGAAAGTCCCGAAAGAGTTCATCACAAGCCACTTAAAGCAAGAACAAGCAAATGGCTCAAAAACCCTGTGGCAATCTTCCCAAAACAAGGATTATAAAAAAAATGGATGGATTTATATCTTCGGGGATTGTGATAGTCTTGATAGAAGACATATAAGACGAGGAAAATGGAATGCAAATAAAAACATAGCAAAGAAGACAGAAGTGAGGAAACATAATTGCATATACAGCAAATTTAAGGATAGTTTGTCATGGTTTTCATTTCATAAATGCATCTTAGCAATGTAGAACCACAGCCATTCAAGATGCTTTGGGCACTTGACATTATTGGTTTCAGATGTTACTACTTGCTAGGTTTACAGGTTTTTGTTCATTGGTAGTGATTGGTTTCGTTAAAGTCTGCTCTGGAACGGCAAAGACGACAGTTGATCACAATCTCTTGATGAACCTTTGAACAGATTGTCAACAGACAGAGAAATGTACAAACTTCAAAGCTTTCCAGATAACTTTTACTTGGGTTTCATCTTTAAAATGGTAAATCCTATAAAGAAGATCCAAAGAGTCCTTTCTTACCTATTTGATGCAAGGATTGGAACAAAAAAACCTCCTCAAAAAATAAGAACATCCAAACTTGACAAAATATTGTCCCATTGATGCACATACTCAAAAATAAAATTTATACATGTATCGATTAAGTGAGTTACCACAACTTACGTTAATGGATGACCAGGCACAGAAAACGGAAAAAGACATACCTTAAGATCTGAATAATGGTGCAAAGAATCACCATGCAGCAACAGAGACTACTTTGTGATTCCACATATTTTGAATAAAAACAATGTCATTTTCCATTTGAAAATCTTTTGCTTCCTCTCAGTGGTCAGTTTAATATTGCATACCATGACATCCCATGTTCTGTGATTCGACAACCAATGCAAAATTCGTATAACAATTCTTCATTAGGTTCAACATATGTGATCTACATTCACCAATTTTTGTAGAATTCAGTAATAAATGTCCTAATCTGGCACTGAATTAGCTAAATTGGTTCCCAATCTAAGGATTTTAGTGAAGTTGGTAGCAATGATATATATATATATATATATATATATCTCAACCACTGTTTTGTGTCTTTCTTGACAGTACACAACTGAATGCTGCTCTTCCAGGACCTCAGAGCTCCTTATCAACTCATGTGAGATTCAAACCAGTTGAAAATCTGCTGAGACTGCAAGCTAGTCATCTCATGGTATGCGAATGCAAGATTCAGCTCCTCCTGAATGTGATGGACCCATTCATTCTTATCTGATAAAAGAGTTTTTCTCTCCTTGAGAGCTTCTTTCCAGCGTATCGCACGCCCATCATTCCTCATATAACCTTTCCCATCAATGAATCCCTTTTCACGGAACAATTCAAACAACTTTACAGATACAGTCTGATCCAGACCTGGAATTCTGTCTGACAAGAGGTTTGGACTCAAGGGGAACTCCATACATTTAATCTCTGCAACCTTGATTCCTTTCTGCCTCATAGCTTCCATATTTTCACCTATCAGCCGCATTCTAGCATGATCTTTGGGCATGTGCACGAAAAGGGTAGGCGGGTAGTCATCTGGGATATCCATTCTACCAAACTTCCCTTCCGCAATCATAAGTGTAATACTAACAAATCTCATATCATTAGCCAGCACAGAAACAAAATACCCACCAGAGGAGGCCCCCAGAGCCAGAAGAGGAAGCTTTTCAAGTTTATTTTTCTCAATCCACCAACTGATAATTCCTTTAACAATGACTCTTTCCTCCCTTAAATTCCAGCATCTCCCGGCACTGGATATTGTGAGGACGGCAAACTTGCGAGCAAGGGCGTGAAGTACAATGAGCCTTTCTTCAGGTAGACCAACACAATTCGGGCAGCTTGGGGATCTGTCCCAAAAGTTCAAGGCTCTACCATTGCACCCATGAGCCAGAAAGAGAACAGCTTTGGGCGAATCAGGTATTTGCCATATCACGTCTGTTCCATTCCTGAACTCTAAAGTAGGATGGAATTGAACCAAAGACGTAAAGCTATTCCATTTTAGCTTCAGGAGGTTAAACGAAGAATTGGGTTGTTCCCCCTTGTTACTCAGAAAGAAAATCAAGGCGATAAGGAATAGAATCATAGATGTGATAAAAACATTCACCCGGCAGTTCTGCACTGCGTGCCATGGCTTTTCTGGCTTGTTTCCACGTCTGAACATTACTGCAGACATTGTAAATTGAACTTTTATATAATTCTTTAAAAATTAAAAGAAAAAAAGAATAAAAAATCAATGGCATTTGAAAGATGAATTGGATTAAGGAGCAATCAGATTCTTCATAAATCACTTACGATTCCAGAATGGGTTATAAAATGAGTACCAATAAACTGGGTCAAACCAAACAAATTAATTTACTAATCAAAATGATCCACCAAAGGCGATGGCACAGTATATTTAAGAAGAAAAAACTTGTGATCTAGAAACAGAATCACTCATTTTGATAGTGCTCAATATATTTAAGAAGAAAAACTTGGGAACTAGAAACAAAATCACACATTTTGATTGTGTTTGGAAGGCTAAGGACCTGTTTGGAATCTTTGGATCACCATTTTGTGCCAGAAAAATATGTTTTCCATTCAAGTATCCCCTTACACTAGATTACAAGACCTACCCCTTAACCTACTAATCTAACAAAAAAAAACTGTGGAATGAGAGATGCCACCTCTGTTTTACAAATCATCAAACATAAAAGCGACAAAAAAAAAAAAAAAGAGTACCCAGATCACGATCACTCTTGAGGTGTCCACAAATGGGGGAAATTGAAAGAAAAAAACTCAAAATCTTCGAAAATCTCTTGTTGTTCATCAAGGATTGATTCATGTAACGAATGTCGTTACAATGTTTCGCTTACTAATCCAAAGGGAAAAAAAAAATTAATTCTGCAAATTGGAAAAACCCATACCTTGAAAAGAGTGGTCGGAGAAAGAAATCCTGCAAACCCTTGATCCAAGTGGAGAACTATTGCTATTTGCAGTCAACATAAACTTGAGAGATGCTGCAACGTTAGCGTTTCTCTCTCGTTGTTCTCCTTTTCAGCTTCAGTTAAAATCTACCGTGGGGGCAAGTATGATGCACGTGATCTCAGGTAGTAGGCTCAAGGCTGAGAGGAGAAAAACTTCGCTCACATTTGTGTGTGAGCAAAGCCGATCACACATGAGCCACGGGGCACACTCTTAGAGGATGATGACCGTATGGATGTTTGGCTAGTCCCTCGGTGGACTTGTAACCAACAATTAATTTCATTAGTGGTTTCTAAGCGTTGGATTGGAGTCATTTTCATGGGTTGCTTTTAACCGTAGAATTTAGAGCATTGTTGACCATTATTTGGGGTACTAGATCCAAAGGTTTGACAAAACTAATCAGGATGATTTTTGGTTTCCAGGTCCAACGAGGGACTGGCCAAACATCCATACAGTCATCGTACTCTAAGAGTGTGCCATGTGGCATATATAGTGGTGTGTGATTGGCTTTGCTCACACACAAGTGATAGCGAAGGTATACTCAGTTGAGTGTCACAAAGTTGTCGAAAGGGTCCTCTACGGGCGCCCACCTCTTTCAATAACTTTGTAATACGTTGATGATGGACCACAGTACGAGCCATGTGGCACATTATTAGAGACGACGGACTGTATGGATGTTTGTCTCATCTTGTCCCTACATGCTAAAAATCATGCTAAATAAAAATTTATAACCTTTGGATCTGAGTATCCAAATAAAGTTAGATATCCCACAGTTAAAAATCAACGAACCAAAAGACACCAATCCAACGGTTACAAATAACTAATCTTGCAGATTTTTGGTTTATATGTCCACCTAAGGATGAGTGTGAGATTTGGAGCCCGATAAAAACTCTCTTGAATCTCTTTGCCCAGAAATAGAATTCCAGGAATTAGAAGTTTCTTCTCCCTCCTAAAACTTCTAATTCCAGAAAAATCAGGGAATTGAAAATGTAATTCATGGAATTCGGTCCTTCCAAATACAAAGAATTTGGCTCAATTCTAGATAACCAAATAGACCATAAAAGTATGGGCTTAAGTCTGGAAGAAGTTGCACAAATCTCGAAGAATCTACATATTAAGATTTGATCAAAGGCTTAGAACAGAAGGTCTGGATTGATCCAAGTTAATATGATCAAGGATCATATGGAAAAATGTTAGCCACATATGTTTAGAGGAAATTAAAAATTATCTAAACATATGGGCTTAATTATGGAAGAAGTTTCATAGATCTTGAGGAATCTACATATTTAATTTTGATCAAGGACACAAAACAGAGGGTCTAGATTGATCAGCCGGGAAAGTTAGCCCCATATGTTTAGGAAAAATTAGAAATGCTTTAAACGTGCTGGCTTAAGTCAAGGAAAAAATCTACACAGTGGGAGATATCAAGAGTTGATCAAAGAGCTCAAAATTGATGGTTACTAATTATAGAATCAAAATTGATGGTTCCTAGTTTTGAGATCGTCCCTGGTAAACATGGTCAAAGTTGTAGTTTCTAGTTATACTGAGATTCTATAGATGTTCCAAAAAGAGATTGGTGTTGAATTGGAGTTTCAAAAGAATTTATTAAAGCACTAATTAATTAAATATTTATTTAATTGCACTTTAAAGGGTCTTTACAAGCAAGATTAACTTTCTATATTTTCCCTGTGAATTTCGTTTTTCTCAAGTGAGAGTTACATGAAAGAAGTAAATGGAATTTATTGTTAACACTAAATTAAATATTTATTTAATTGAGGGTAGTCTATATAAGGCCACCAAGAAGTTCAAATGAATCAACACTCGGAGCTCACATCAACAAAGCAACAAGAGTGATTCCAAAGTTCTCTAACAAAAGAAGCTTAGAGACTCTCCCAAACTTTTGGGTAATACTTGTTTTTGTTTATTTAGCTTCATTAATTATTTTTTACTTTATCAATTTAAACGTGGTTCGATCGGACAGTTTAAACTTGATTTGTTTCTTATATTGGGCAATCTGTAAAAGAGATCTGTACAACGGTCTCTGAAGGACGTGCAACCCTATTGAGATTCAGATTGAGTCTGGCTTGTTGAATCCCGAAGATAGTATTACCTGTAGTCCGTTGCATCTTTGTGAGAGACTCCTACTATCTTCAAGAAACGATCACGAGCCTCTAAGTTGGACTCAATTATATTTTATTTGATTATATATATATATAAATTCGTAGATTTCTAACATTTTGATGGATTTGTAAATTTGAATTGGAATATAAAAGAAATTATAATTTCTATTTCTAGACTTACTATAAATTCTAATTATTACTTATTGTAATTATTTCTGGACGTACGTGTCAGACATTTTGCCAGGGGTACCGGGACCGGCCGAATCTTTTCTCAGTGCGGTACTAGCCTACAAGTTCTTCCCAATAGCCAACAAAGACGGTCACATATGGCTTTCGAAAATTAGTTTAAAATTTGGCAAAAGTAAAATAATATAAAAAGTTATAAAAATATTTTTTTACAATTATTTTCATTTAAAATCAAATGAAAAATCAAATTTTTTAATAATTAGGAAATAATTCACATATACAACACGAATTATACGGCACGTCATAAAATATCCGAATTTATGGACGTCGGTGAGCTTCCATGCTCAAGGACGTCCATGAGCAAAACCGGACTCCACTCCCTCTCTCTCTCTCAAAATAAAGGGAATAAAATTACAGAATTAGACGGGGTCATGTGTATAAGGCCACCCTATAACCTCTAACGACCATCGCTTCTCGCAAATTCCTCATGTATTCCGTTGTTCCTCCATTGGGCTGAAAACCACAAGTTCTTTCTCTTTCTTCTTCTTCTCCTCCTCCTCCTCTCTCTCTAGAGGCCGATCTCTCGATCTCGTTCTGGAACAGACTTGTAAGTCCATCTCTGTCTCTGTTTCTTCTTTAAGATTATTAAATCTTGTTTAATGAGACAATTTTCGATCTCTCTTGCAAATTGATGCGTAATTTTTTTAGGTTTTAGAACTGAATCTGCTAAAAAATTGAATGAATGTCTCTGTTTAAATGTTTTTAGTTCCGAAGCTTCTCAAACGCCTTTCTTGATTCGATCTTGATATCTTATTGGAAGCATGGAATTGGTAGTTAGCTCTCTCTTCATTTTAAAATTTGTTGTGGTGATCCGGTTAGATTTTTTGCTGCTTTTTGTATCAGATCTAATATTTCAGCTTCAAATGTAATGCAAATCGTATACAGTGTTGCTTGTTCTCTGTTCTGCATTTGATTTTGCTCGACTGTTTTCTCGATTCGATCGGATCTTTGAAATCTAGTTTTTTTGGATCTGTTTTCGATCAGTTTCTCCACATATTGAAATTCGTTCTGGTTCAGAAGTTGTTAGGAATCATTTTGGTAGGGTTTTACCTTGGAGTCTCTGTAGAACAAGCTCTGTTCTTTATTTGAATTTGCTGGAGCTTTTCTGAAGATTTCAAATTCAGTGTGGTGACACCAAAGTAGCGCCATGTACATGTTGATGCCAGTGTTATAGTACTGTTTTGAATTTTAACTTCCTTAAACCCCGTGCATCTGATTCAGGATTTTCTTTTTTTTTTTTTTTTTTTTTTGAAACCGTGGGTATCGTGGCCTCTTAGAGCACTCGTGGCCTCTTTGAGCACCCGACTAGTCCCCGGGGCATGATGCCGAAGTGTACTGGAAGAGTTAATGTGGACAGAGCCACTTATTACCCTCTACTCTTTTGTTACTCTCTACTCTTTTCAGGGGGTGGCCCCAAGGAGAGTTGAACTCAGAAGTCAGAACCAAGGTTTAAAGGGGAGCGTTATAATGGTATCACGGACTGGGGGCGTTACCGTTTTTTCTGTTATAACAAAAAAAAAAGCTCGGGGGCAAATAGGGAAAAAAATGGAAAAATAAAAGAAAAAAAAGGGAAAAATGGCACTGAAATTCAAAATTTGAATTTCAAAAATGAAAAATAACGGAAAAAAATGAAAATAACGGCCGTTTTTTTCACAAAATTTTCCAGAAACGTTACAACGGAAAATAACGGCCGCTATTTTCGTTATAATGGCTGTTATTTTCTGGTCGTTTTAATGGTCCATAACGTAACGGGGTAGGTCAGAATCCGTTATAACGGCCGTTATTTTCGTTATAACGGCCGTTTTTTAAACCTTGCTCAGAACCTCCTACTTTTTGGAGTGGAGTCCTGGCCATCTGCACTCAACCCTTGGGGTTCATCTGATTCAGAATTTCGCAACCTAATTGTCATTGATCTCTTGGCATGGGTTGTTTATGAAGAAATGAAGAACTCTTTCACTTTTCTTTTTTCTAATTTTGTTGGAGATACTTTATTTTGTTTAACTTGTGGTTCTGATTCTATTTCTACATTTTAATGTAGAGGCTGCTTGGATATGGCCACGTATACACCCAAGAACATCCTCATTACTGGTGCTGCTGGCTTCATTGCATCCCATGTTGCCAACCGGCTCATCCGAAACTATCCTGACTACAAGATTGTAGTCCTGGACAAGCTTGATTACTGTTCCAATCTGAAGAATCTCCTTCCCTCTCGTTCGTCCCCCAACTTCAAGTTTGTTAAGGGAGATATTGGCAGTGCTGACCTTGTCAACTTCCTTCTCATTACCGAGTCCATCGACACTATAATGCACTTCGCAGCCCAGACTCACGTTGATAACTCCTTTGGCAACAGCTTTGAGTTTACCAAGAACAACATCTATGGAACTCACGTCCTTCTTGAAGCGTGCAAGGTTACTGGACAAATTAGGAGGTTCATCCACGTAAGCACAGATGAGGTTTATGGGGAGACGAATGAGGATGCTGTTGTGGGAAACCATGAAGCTTCTCAACTTCTCCCAACAAACCCTTACTCTGCAACTAAAGCTGGGGCAGAAATGCTTGTTATGGCATATGGGAGGTCATATGGATTACCTGTCATAACTACCAGAGGAAACAATGTTTACGGGCCCAATCAATTTCCTGAAAAACTAATTCCGAAGTTCATCCTCTTGGCCATGGGAGGGAAGCCTCTTCCCATTCACGGGGATGGGTCTAACGTGCGGAGCTATCTCTACTGTGAGGATGTTGCTGAGGCTTTTGAAGTCATTCTCCATAGAGGAGAAGTTGGTCATGTTTATAATATTGGAACAAAGAAGGAAAGGAGAGTCATTGATGTGGCCAAGGATATATGCAAACTTTTTTCACTGGATCCAGACACACTTATTAAGTTTGTTGAGAACAGGCCATTTAACGACCAGAGGTACTTCTTGGATGATCAGAAGCTGAAGAACTTGGGGTGGTCAGAACGAACTGTGTGGGAAGAAGGGCTAAAGAAGACTATGGAGTGGTACATCAGCAATCCCGATTGGTGGGGCGATGTTTCTGGAGCATTGCTGCCTCATCCAAGAATGTTGATGATGCCAGGGATTGAAAGATATTTCGATGGGTCCGAAGATAGCAATGCTGTGTCTTCTCATGCAAAAAGTAATCCTAGTCAGGTCCGGATGGTGGTTCCAATTCCGAGGAGCAACTCTTCTCCAAAATCATCCCTGAAGTTCTTGATATATGGTAGGACAGGTTGGATCGGGGGTCTCCTTGGGAAGATATGTGAGAAACAAGGTATACCCTATGAGTACGGTAGAGGGAGGCTAGAGGAACGGTCACAACTCTTGGCAGATATTCAGAATGTGAAGCCTACTCATGTTTTCAATTCTGCCGGTGTGACTGGTAGACCTAATGTTGACTGGTGTGAGTCTCACAAAGCAGAGACAATTCGCACGAACGTTGCAGGTACATTGAACTTAGCAGACGTTTGCAGGGAACATGGGCTGCTAATGATGAATTTCGCTACTGGGTGTATATTTGAGTATGATGCTACACACCCAGAAGGGTCTAGCATTGGGTTCAAGGAAGAAGACAAACCCAATTTCATTGGTTCTTTCTATTCGAAGACCAAGGCCATGGTAACTTTATTCACTGTCACTTTCTATTTTTTCCTAGTCCTTTCAATTTTATAAATTTAGATGCTTATACATATATTTCCCTTGATGCGTGAACCAGGTTGAAGAGCTCTTGAAAGAATATGACAATGTCTGCACCCTTAGAGTCCGCATGCCTATTTCTTCTGACCTTAGCAACTCACGCAACTTCATTACAAAGATTTCTCGTTATAACAAAGTAGTTAACATTCCGAACAGCATGACAGTCTTGGATGAGCTTCTGCCTATTTCAGTTGAGATGGCAAAACGGAATTTGAGGGGTATATGGAATTTCACAAACCCTGGTGTCGTGAGCCATAACGAGATTCTAGAGATGTACAAGAATTATATTGACCCCAACTTTCAGTGGGTCAACTTCACATTGGAAGAGCAGGCCAAGGTCATAGTTGCTCCTCGAAGCAACAATGAGATGGATGCTTTGAAGTTGAAGGAGGAGTTCCCTGAGTTGCTATCAATCAAGGACTCGCTGATCAAGTACGTCTTTGAACCCAACAAGAAAAATTCTGCTGGCGGAGCAGCAAATTAAGCATTAGATTAATGTAGATGTCTTGACCGACCTCTGCATTTTGCATTAGTTTAAGGGTTTTGATTACCTCCTTATTTTCGTCAGCTTCGATTACAGTGGCTTCATCTCATCATTTAAATAATTCTGGCATAGCAGTAGAGGGACAATTCCGCTAGGCTGTTTCTAGTTCTCATATTTTTTGGTTAATTTGTTTATTTTTTCCTTTTTCACTACGAGGAACGTTTGGATGGATTCTTTCATATTTTTGAGGCATTCTACAATATTTTGGGCATGTAATTTTTTGAATTCAAATTTATGAAGCTGTCGGTTTCTCAATTCATTTCCATTTACCTTGTTATTGAGTTATTTTCTGCCATCACTATTGAAATTTATCTCTCTCATGCTGTTTCAGTAGTTCTAGGGTTCTTTATACCATTTTTGAGACTTATTATATACAGAATACACCATTGAGTTATGATACCCGGATACCTGTACTAGTGCCTCGTACCAGTGTTGTGTCGTGTCGACACAGATACGGAAACTAGACACTCCACTGACACGTATCTCCACATATCCTTCATAAAAAGTTGAAAAATTAGAAAAAATAAAAATTTTGAACTTAAAAATAGGATACTCGTATCCGTATCGTGTCCTTGAGTTTGGAAAATGTCGAGTCATATCCCCGCTTCTCGTGTCCGTATCCATATCCGGGCTTCATAGCCATTGAGAAATACATTACTTGGAAAATCATCCGTAAGGAGCAGATCAGCATCTTATCAATGCTTTGTCTCTATTTTTGTGTTAATTTTCTTTTGGAGTTTAAAGATTTGTCCACTATCATTCAGTCGCTATTTTCAGAATTTAGGTTACTTTCTACATGGTCACGAAAGATGGCATATACACCCATGGTTCAAAGTACACAGTATCCTTTCGGTATCGTTCATGGGCGATTCCGAAACGTATTGGAAGTATCGTTCAGTTTCGAATGAAACTTGGTGAAACTGAAACAAAATCTTACTGCAAATTTACACATATGATAAGTATCGTTCGATTTCGGTCGAAACCAACTGAAATGTATGTAATTTCGTTCCTCTAACGAAACCGAAATAAAACGAACAAAATGGTTTCGGTTTCGGTTTCGGTTTTGGCTGAAACTTTGAACCGTGTTTACAACTGGTCTATCTAACAGAAGAAAAGTGTTTCAGAAGCTGATCTTCTGGTTGGAGAAAAGCCAAGTACATTTCTCACTCAGTTTACTCAAGGACTTCATATGCTTTGTATAAACTTCTCACTATATAGCTTATACGGGCTATCTCTACATTGTTGTTATGTTGTGGTAAAGTCCAATATTGTAATATCTGATGAACAGATCTAACAATTCCCATATGTGCATCTAAGTACATAATGCTACTGGACATGGACATTGCGCCCCACAAATTTCAAAGCTTTAATGCCCTTAGACCAAAAAAAACCCCAGCACCCCTCTCTTCGTCCCTCCCTCTCCACCTCTCTCGAATTTGTGGGGTGCAAATAGATTTTCCCTTTCCATAATCCCGCTTTGTTATATACAGAGTCAATTAAGCTCCGCTGTTCTGTGATACAGAGACTTCAGAGGAATATTTTACTGAGGACTCACATTTATATATTAATGCACACTTAAGGCCTTACTTGGTAGCACTACAAATGTTAGCGCACAAATGTTTGTTGCATTTGCTTGTGGTTGGTGGCGCAACGTCCAACAAATATTTGCATTAGACCCAATGATTTATTTTTTGTCAAGAAGTGGTCTAATGTTTGCAGCAAACAATAGGCAAAGGACTCTCATCCGCTTTGGCCTCCCCCAAAAGCTCTCCCCTCCCCATCAATACAAATATTTTTCAACAAATGTTTGTCAGTACAAACATTTGATTAAATATTTGCCTACAAACATCTTGCTGCAAACTACAGACAGGATTCCAAGCAGGGCCAAAGATGCATTTGTATAACTGGTGTTCATTGCCAACCAATCACTCTGTCTACAGTTGAATATCCTTTAGGCTGACCTCTAGCTTCCAAGTCTTTCCAAGGAAATTGAGGCCTTGCTTGGTTCACTGCAAAGTGGATGTATTGCTCCACTTGCCATGATTTTGGAATTGCAGGTGATTGGTTGGGGGCATGCAAATGAGCTCGCTTGCAAGTGGTTGCCAAGCCCTTGCAAACTCCTTAAAGAAATGAATGCAAGCATTTGCAGCCCAAAAAGCTGTGGCAAGTGGTTACATTGAATTAGCTCAACTTTTTCTCTCCCGAAAAATAATATTAATAATAAAAATAAAAACAACAACAATAATAATAGAAACAACAATAACAACTTTTTCATCAGTATTTTTAATTTTTTTTTACTATTGTTTAATTTAATTTAATTTAATTATTTTATTTATAAAAAAATAAAGAAGAGAAAATATTAAATTTATAATAAAATAAAAATAAGATGAAGAGGGGGCAGGCTTAGGGCCTGATTTTGGGCCAGGCCGGTCTCAAACTTGGGCTTAGGGGAGGCCCACAGCTCAAAAAATTAGCTCCTATCCGGGCTGGGCCACCCTGAATCTCGGGCCGGGCTTCGAGCCTCAGGGCAAATTTACATGGGTTATTCTATGGGCACCCACGTCTTTAAGCTATGCATTCACAAGCCGAGATGTCCTGGGCTATGTTGGCTAGCCCATCTGACATGGTGTATCAAATGTCTGCTCGATGGGCCGACCACAAAAAAAAATTTACTTTGTTGGCCATCAGAGCCGAAATGTGATGGGTTGGTTGGTTCGGCTGGGCCAGCCGACGTGACGTGGGTGCCCAAGTCCTAGTTGCAACATTTTTGGTGCACCTACACTCTATACTAGTAGCCATCAAGCCAAAGTTGATGGCGACCCTGCCGAAATTTCATTTGCGGTAAACACGTTCTCTTGTCAGCATCAATAAACAAAGGTCCTGCCGAACTCGGCTGCAGGAAATACGTTTTTAATGGAGACCTTGCTAACCTTTTGGTTGCAAGAAACAAAATCTCTATTGTGAATTTTGGTTCTACCATGCCCCATTAAAGGGGGGAGGAGTTTGGAACATATCTTCAAGCGTCTGCCTTATTTTCAGGTTTTAAATACTTGAGGTTTGGCTATGCATTCTATTTAAGGTTTGGACACAAAGTGACGGAACAAACCTTCAAGCAGGGAAAATTCGCTGGGCCGGAGTTCCCCTCCCAAAATGTCTGACAAGTACCCCTTGTTAACCACTAACCAAGGGCTTAACACGGGTTGGGTTAACGGGTTTGGTACATGTCAGACATTTTGGGTGGGGAAACTTCAAAGTTTGAAGCGGCGGGTTTTTTGAAGCGGTGAACATGTGCCAATGATCGTGCGCCACATATACCATGTTAATTTTTTTTTTTTTTTAAAACCAAATCCTAAAACTCAGGTACATGTGGCGAGCAATCATAGGGCGTATTATCGCCGCTTCAAAAATCCCGTCGCTTCAAAAAATTTCTCCAAAATTGAAGCCTAGGGTGTTTGATTAAAAAGAAAAGCTTCACTACATCAATAATGAAATAAAATGAGAAAATAAAAATCTTTTTCTCATTATTTCCGTTATTTTCCATTTTTTCCCTAAGCATTACAATTTGTTATAGCGGAAAAAACGTTAACGCCCCCAGTCCGTTATACCCTTATAACGGCCCCTTTTAAACCTTGGATGAAACAACTTGTATTAAAAAGAAAAATTAATAATTTTTGGTCACATTAACATCCAAAAGTGGAATCAAAAGATGCAAGTATTATGAATGTTTGTCCATAAATTCAAACCTTTAAAGAAAATTCCAAGCTCCAAATGAGTTCCTAATGACTGGTAAGGGATATCCAAAGGGATGTTTTGGGTAGATAAGGTTAGCTGCCTTTCTTTAATCTCTTTACTCTATCTGTCTTTGTCAAGCTCCCTGACTTAAAAATGGACCTTATCTACATTGCAATTGCTTTTAGGAGCTCCAACAATGGGGGATTACTTAAGAACATTAAACTCACCTTCTTTTGATTTGGTACGATTTCTTGTTTGGCTGATTTCAAACGTGAACTCTATTTTAGTAACTTAAACGAACCACCTAATCCAAAACACAGTAATTCAACGCATAGAGTTAGGTGGAATGTTGTCAAAGTCTAATTTTCCATACAAAAAAGGAAGATTTGATCCGGAATTCAATCCATATGCCCATCAGTGCCAACCGTCTAATTGAATGACTTTAACCGTCTTATTGAGAGTCATAAATTCAGTCTTTTTTATGTAGTCCGTACGGATATTTGGGATCCTATGTACAAAATAAAGAGTTTATCTAGTTTTTATTATTTTATTATTTTTTGTAAATGATTTCTCTCGGACGACATGTTTTTTTCTATTAAAAGATCATTCTGAACGACCTCGTATTTTTACCACATTTTGGAAAGAAATATTGGTTTAGTTTGGTACATCAATAAGGTGATTTGTTTTGATAATGACTGAGAATTTATGTAATCAACTATTTAAAATTTTTTTTTTTTGTTTTGAATTTGGCATTATCTATCAGACTTCTTGTACACACACCTCTCAGCATTATCTATCAGACTTCTTGGTTTAGTTTGGTACATCAATAAGGTGATTTTCTTTCTTTTCTTTTCTTTTTTTTTTTGTAGGAAAAAGAGATTCTTACAAGAACCGAACTACACAAGGGAACCAATCTAGGGTGGGTGCCTATCAAGACACACATTTTTTTTCTTGGAGCCCGTGGCCAATATTCACTAGCTTGTCTACCATCTGATTTCCTTCTCGATATGGGCTGGTTGAACGCAAATATTACCATATCTTAGATGTTGCTCATACCCTCATGTTTAACATGCAAGTTCCAAAACTATTCTAGGTTGTGTTAGGATCTTTACTATGCCTCAAGCCGCCATTCTTCCCGGAAAGATATCTTGTCAGGAGAGGGCAAACATTAGCCTTTATTCCACGATCGACGTCACACCCTGCGGGGCTCCACGATTCGATCTCGTGACTCCCAATGGCGATCGACATCGACCTTGCACCTACAGATCAGTACCGCGCCCTTAGGGAGGGACATTATTTATCCCAAGAGGTTGATGTTGTTCTCACGGTTTGTTATCTCATCAATCGTATGTCATCATTTGTCCTCCATGGTAGTTTTCCATTCTCTTTATTATACCCTGGTGATATGTTGTTTAGTCTTTCTTCCCGTGTGTTTGGATGTATCGCATTTGTTCATGTTCTTGGTCCTGGCCGTGATAAACTTTATTTACGAACTCTCAAGAATATTTTTGTGGGTTATTCTAGCTAGTACTCAAAAAGGTTATCGTTGTTTGGAAACTGTTGATGAATCTCCTACTGACTAAGGCCACGCTACACTCATGCATTAAGAATATCGATCATACTTTCCCTCATTGCCCTATTGGTCTTCGGATGCGGTGGTGAAAGTGGATGCAAAAGGCGTGGCAGATAGTTTACAGAATCGCTCGATGGCGCTTGGATGGAGTTCTATCGCTCCAGCTATGGATATTTTGGTTGCTTTAGACTCCTTTACTACTATCTCATTTTTGTTTACTCTTAGAACAAACTACTGTGTGGCACATGCTATTGCCAATAAGGCCAAAACTTTTTTGGATTCTGTTTTGTGGATTGATGTCCTTCCTCCATGGCTTTCCTTTGCTTTGGAGCCCGATCACGGATATGACCTTCTGGTTCTATAAATGGTTGATTTCAAAAAAATAAAAATAAATAAAACATAATTGGAAGCAAGGTTTAATAGGGGCCATTGGACTGGGGGCGTTATAACGAAAATAACGCTCAGGGGCAAAGACGAAAAAACAAACAGGAAAATAATGGAAATAAATAGAAATAACAGAAAAAATAGCGCTGGGTTCAAATTTTGAAATTTGAATTTCGGATTTTCAAAATACAAAAAATAACAGAAATAACGGCCGTTTTTTTTTCTCAAATTTTTTCAGAAAAAACCTGTCGTAATTTTTGTTATAACGGCAAAAAATGGCCTCTATAATGAAAATAATGACCATTATTTTCTGGACCTTTTAACGGTACGTAATGTAATAGGGGACCTCCGAATCCATTGTAACGACCGTTAACCGTATTTTAAACCTTGGTTTGAAGCAAGGTTTAAAAGAGGCCGTTTTAACGGTTAAACAGACTGGGGCGTTACCATTTAAACGGACAAGGGCAAAAATAGAAAAAATGAAAAAAAAAAAGGGAAAAAAATAGAATTTAACGGAATTAAACGGAAAAAATGGAGCTGAAATTCAAATTTTGAAATTTGAAAATTTAAAAAAAAAAACTGAATTTAACGGAAATTTAACAGATTTAAGGGTCATTTTTCACAAATTTTTTCAGAATTTAACGGTTGTTTAAACGATTTTAACGGCCGTTAAATTCAAAAATGTTAAAACACGTTTAAACGGTTTTAACGGAAACGGGCTTGGGGCGTTGCTGTTTAAACACCGTTTAAACGGCCGTTTTTAAAACTGTGGTTTGAAGTATTAAAATTCTAACTTTTAGTTTGAAAAAATGATAATAAAATTATAACGTTTCTTTTTTACGTAGAAGTGACTGATGTGACCCTATCGTAACGGCCATTATAACGGTCATAATGGTAACATTAAGGGGCCGTTATACCGTTACGTTGGACAATGATGACAACATGATTTTCTTATACAAAAACGGCCTGAACACATCATTGACCTTTAGATTTTATACCAGAGGAAGAGGACAGTGTTCCACTGTTGATTTCCATGTTTTTCCTGATCCATCATTCATTGGTGGATAAAACTCAGTTCACCTCTAGTGGACTATAGTTGATCTTCATGCCACTTGTCAATCTCCTAGACATTGATGAGTTCATTTTATTCGAACCATCACTCTCCGCCAGTTTGAAAATCATAACCAAACCCACCAAAGAAAGAGATAAATCATTCTCAATGGACCCACCACTATTTCATTTTCAATGGACCCACCACTATTGCACCACGAATGGCTTATCCACTCATATATTTGAGCAATTCTTAATGAACCATCTTTCTACAGTAGGTATATGTATCACAAGTAGGGGTATCAATTTTATCCCTTTAACCAAAAAATTCGATTCCGGTTCTACATTTTTAGAACCGGAATCGAACCGAAAATAACAGTTCTGGTTCTGGGTAGTTTGATATGGACCCGAAACTGATGGGAACTAGAATCGAACAAATAGAATCGGAACCAATATATAAAGGGTCAGGTTCGGGGGGCACCCCATTTTGGCGTACCCACATAGAAGATGAATCAATGGCTGATTTTTGGTGGGGATGATCTCCTCACCCTATAGATCACCCCAAAAAAAATCAGCTAAATCTGAAATTTCTAACCCGATCAAATGTGGTTTTCAAATTACACAGTAAAAATCGACAGTCCATAATTCTTCAGCTTCTTAACCAGTCTATGAACATCAGAATGATTTGAATTTTTGTGAGGATGATCTCCTCACTATAGAGATCATCCTCACCAAAAATCAGCCATTGATTCATCTTCTATGTGGGTACGCCAAATGGGGGTCAAAAAATGGGTGTCCCCATAGCCCGAACCATATATAAATAGTGTTAATATTGTATAATTTAAAGATTGGAAACAATATACCTGAACCGGAACCGAAACCAAATAATCGGATTCAGTTCCAGTTCTAGATCCATCATTTTGAGAACTGGAACTGATAAGAACTGGCAATTAATCTTAATTCCGGTTCTGGGTACCTTAGAAACCGAACTGGAACCGACCTGTTGACACTCCTAATCTCAAGAGACCAATGATGGTGTTATGTCGGATCCAGGTCAAATTTAAATGGATTCGTATATTATCCCAGATCTAGTTTTGGTCTGAATCTGAAACATGATCTATATGTGAAATTAGAATGAAACCCTTATATGAATACACGGGTCGTCGGATCCACAAAAAATGATTACTTATAGTAAGGATTCATTTGGATCGATCTAATTCAGCATGTGAATCTGACATGGCCCGGGCGCTATCTGTATCTATATCCGACCCATTTTAGTCTGACCTAACCCATTTTATGCCCTAATCCACATTGTTGGATGAGAATTCATGTGCAGCGATAATGACCCAAGAGAGGCCGGCACCAATCACGGATCCAAAATCCTTTAAGCAAGTATGGTTCGGTAAGGTTAGTTCCAGTATCACATGTAAACGGCTCTACCACCTATAGGACTGCTTTTAATTTGTTCCGCATCTAACTAGTGGGGCCACCTCTTTGATGGGTCAGTGCCCACGTGCATAGCCCACCCGTGGGTGCACGTGGGTAAATTGAAATGATTATATTACTCTTTTGTACCTCATTTTTAATCATAAAATTATAAGTTTTAGTGCATTATAGAAATTAAATTTTACCAAAGTAAATATTTATTTTATAATTAAAAAGAAGGAAAATGGATCCCAACAGATAATCCAACAAAAAAAAATGGATGAGGCTATTAACCATTGGATTCAAGAGATCTATGGTCCATGAGTCAAAAACTACAAAGAATAAAACAATCTCGTGTCTAATGGCACATATTTTGTTCGATTATCCACGACTCTAAAAGGAAAAATTAGTAATAGCTAGATATCATTGAAAAGATCTTCGGGAGAAATTTTCTAAGTTCTATACATTTTGCACTAATTATAGATAGATTAACTGCTCACTTTTAAGGAGAAATCCTTTGATATTTACAGAGCTAGAACTATAGAGGGGTTGAGATTAGAGGAGTAAATGCATAACTAGCTCAGAAGGATATCTTAGAGGCTATGGATTTTAACATAAGTACGGTTGAGATAGAAAATACATGTAATATATCATAATTAAAGACACTCAGAAGGATTAGATGTTGCCACACCTAGCCGTCTAGTTGAGATGGTTAGTGTTTTCCCACAGAGGTAGGTTTCCTCCTTGTGCATTTGTGCCTTGGAGTAGAAATACCCTGCTTGGCTTGCCTTGTGTATTCTGCTCACTTGGTTCCCTACCTACCAAAAAAAAAAAAAAAAGATTAGATGTTGCTTAATTAGGATTGATAGGCAAGAAACACTCTAAAATGACCACTTTCGACATTTAGGTTCGATTTTAAGGATAAAATTAGTGTTGGGTAACTAAAGTGGAGACGCATTTTAAATTATTATGTGATCGATGTGTACAGAGTTGAATATTAGGTAATTAATAAATAATATATGAAATTAATAAATAATATATTTGTATAATGAGTATAGCATATATGAAGATATTGAGATGTATGAGTGGGAATACTAGGAAAGACAAATTTACAATGACCACATCCAAGAAAATATTTTATAAATCACTTCAAGTACAACAAATACCAACAATACCATCAATGAGAATGAATACTCGGGTAACCCCAAGGGTTGAGTGCAGATGGCCAGGACTCCACTCAAAAAAGTATGAGGTTCTAAGTTCAACTCTCCATGGGGCCACTCCTTGGAAAGAGTAGAGGGTAATAAGTGGCTCTTTCCACCTTAACTCTTCCAGTACACTCCGGCATGTGTGGAAGGGGGTGACTATCATGGACTAGTAAGAGGCCCGGATACCCACAGTTAAAAAAAAAAAAAAAAGAAGGAATACTAGGGTACAAGTTGAAGGCTCTAAAAATGAGAGAAAAAAGTCAAAATTTAAGTATTGAGATAATAAGAAAAGATTTGAAAAGATATACCATGGGAATGAATATATAGCTCTATATATAGTTAAATGGAGAAATATAATTCTATTTTTTTTTTTTATGAACGAGCCAGGAAATATAATTCATGTTGCAGTCATGCCATATATGGAGGTCCCCGGTATAGTCACACCATGGCACCCTGTAAACTTGTCTTGTTGTCCAAGTATGAATTGATAATAATAATAATAATAATAATAATAATAATAATAATTATTATTATTATTATTATTATTATTATTATTATTAGGGTATTTTAGTAACACCCCATGATATTTGAAAGCAATTAATATATAATACCCCCTTATTCTTTCAAACTTTAGGATTACCCCCTTGACCTACTTTAATAATGGTTGACTTAAGTTAAAACGGATTTCATTCACACGTCGTCATGCCGTTGGCATCGTACTTGCAAATTGCAATATTATGGTCCTTTCATAGGTGCATTAACATGAGTATGATACATATATGTCACATTTTAACGTTAGTCAAATGACAGTTAAACTACTAGCTAGCTCGTCAATGGGGATAATCCTAAAATTTGAAAGTATAAGGGGGTATTACTAATTACTTCTAAATTTCAGGGGGTGTCATTAAATTACCACTATTATTATTATTAAGATGCTTATTCTTAATTGAAAATTAGCCTAAGGGACCCACTACCGGCGAACAAATATAGGAAATTAAGAAAGATCCAATACATTAAGGCAGAAAACGTGAGAAACATGCAAACCAGCTGAATCAAATAGCTAAAGTAATTAAGGAAACAATACTTGAAAAATTCCAAGCTACCAACCTTTTCCTCACTAACTTCTCTCCCAATTATTTTGCAAAGTCGTTCCTTTAAAGTGGTGGCCCACCAATTTAAGGATCCTGGTTCATGGAGTTTGGTAGACTATATAACATTGTAAAATCACATGTGCATATAGTATCAGAGGATTGCATAGCTAATTGCATCTCCTCTATATATTAAACAAAAGGTTAATACGGTTTTTTTTTCCTCAAAATTACGCATGCCCCTAGTTAGTAAATTTGCGTTTAATACGCGCGCGATTTTTATTTTTTCTAAGAAACACTTGATACGGCCGAATAAAATAAAAAAAAATTCAAGAATTTTAAGATTAAACGAATAAAACACGTATTATTCAATTTTAATACAAGAATTTTGTTTTTTTTTAATAAAAACGTATTAAACATCCGTATAAAATGAAAATATTAGTTAAATTCAGGTTTTTGAAAGCTTAAATGAATATAACACTTTGACAATGGCCGATTTTTTATATCCTGAAACCGAATTAAACTCGAACTTTTCCTCTTCTGAATCTTTGCCAAATGCGAAATTGCAAACTATGCCAATACCACATTAATTTTTTTGATTTATTAAAACAATCAGCGTAAAGAGATGAAGAAACTTTAGCTCACGCAACTAGCCAGCAAAAGATGATGGTGCAATAACCAGCACCACATGTGACCTCCATGATTTGAAAAAGAATATCTCAAATTGTTGTGGGCCCCACCTCCACATGAAAGATTCAATTTGATTATAATGGCCGTTATATATTAATTATATCAATTATTTCTTCATTAATTTACAACTAATTATTATAATTTTTTCCTTTCCCACGTTAGAAAATTTGTGGTAACGTGTAAATGAAAAATTTGTGGGAAAGATTACTTAATCCCGCCATTAAATTCTGGGCTAAGAAACTAATAAAGTAATAACCACTCCTACGATGAAAAATCTATGACCAGTGCTAGCTCTAACAACTGGCAAAAGTTCCTAAGTTTCAAGCTCCAAACAAAAATTCTGCCATGTCTGACCAGTGGGGAGCACTGCGTACCCTGCGTTCCGTGTAAACATTTCTTCATATCTCCGTTAAATCCACCAAGTTGCATAAATAATTAAATATATCTTCAAAATTAAAGGGCACAAAGAGATTACATGTGGAATTCCCGTTAAGTCCTCTGTTATTTAAAAATCTTGTTTTTTTTTGTTTTACAATGAGAAGAGAAAGAGAGAGAGAGAGAGAGAGAGAGAGAGAGAGAGAGAGAGAGAGAGAGAGAGAGAGGTCAGCAAGTTTCGAGGAATCCGGTCATGCGAAGTATAGAATTTCTGACTTGGCTCAAATCGCGACCTTTGAGAGTCCTGCCATTGCCGGTGCAGACAGAGAAAGCCATCTTTCCTGGAATTCTTCGAGCAACCATTACATGGGGTGGCACCATTTCCTTCTCGTCTTCGAGGTCGTCAGAATCCGGGTGATTGAAGAATGAATGTCCAGCATTAGTCGTCGGAATATTGACCGGAAGGGAGTGTGTCATTTTCTTCTTAGTTTTCTTTCTCCGTTGAGAAGCGACGGGCATCGCTCTGTAGTTATTTTGGTGGGGTTGGTCAGGCCAAATCACGTCGGACTCTTGGAATTCTTCCATCTCTCAAATGACAAACAGCAAAGAATTTTTTTTTTTTTTTGAAGAGGGTGAGATGGTGATGAAAGAGTGAATTATGGAATGAAATTGGATTTTTTTTTTTTTCTCGAGCAGATGGAAGAGGGAAGAGGGGTATTTATAGAGGGAACTTAGGGAAGAAGGAAAGGAGAAAGGAGAGGAAGAGTTCTCTCTCTCTCTCTCGTTAGTATCGTAGTTAGCACACTTTGATTGATCGTTTTCGTCAGATGGCGTCACCATAAAGGCGTTGAGTGCGGCCCCCGCTTCTTTTTTCTTCTTTTTCTTCTCTCCTGTACTTTACTCGGCTCCATTTCCCACGGCCCGCTGCGTTCCATAGCTGACTTATTGACTCTCATCCGCTCAGCTTCCATTGACTTTTTTCGTATTTTATTTTCTAAGTTTTTTTCACTACTGTTTCCACAGGGTTTTAAAAACGGCCGTTATAACGGATTGCCCCACCCATTACGTTATGTACTGTTTTATCCCAGAAAATAACGACCGTTATTTTTGTTATAAAGTCTGCTTTTTCAGAAATAACAGCCATTATTTTGTTAGAAAGACCGTTATTTTTTGAAAAAAATATTAAAAAAAATGCTCATTATTTTCTGTTTCCTCCGTTATAAATTTTATTGAAAATTTGGAATGAATTTTAGTTTTTCTTTTTTCTTTTTTTGGTTTTTCAGTTATTTTCATTTTTTCCGTTTTCTCTTGTGCCTTAAAATCCATTATAACAAAAAAAAAAAGGCACGTTCCTTCCATAGCTTATTGACTTTCCTCGGCTCATCTGCCATTGACCTTTTAATTTTCTACTTTTTTTTTCTCACTACCGTCTCAACCAGTGAATTGGTGCGGATCAGACCCAATCATGGTTCCAAGTCGGGCGATCCGAATCAAGGTCGAACCCCACCGATCTAAAAGATATTGGGGTTTTCTCCCCAGGATCGTTTCAGATTGGGGTGATCCAGACCGGGATTGGCAGCCACCAATCCAGCCTCCAATCCCGAGACTTTGAACCGTGGCCCAATTTAGATCCATATTTGTAGGAATATGGATCTAATAGAATGTTAGCAAGCAACCCCTTAATTAGAGTTGCACATATCGAACCTCACAAAAGACAAAAGAAAAACAGCCTCGATAACTACACCTTTGAATTAAAATATATATTCTTTTCTTGTCTTCTACAGGATTACGTCTGTGCAACTCATTTTAAGGGTTGCTTGCTAGCATTCCTCTTGTTGACCTACAAATCAAAAGGATTCAACAAACAATGGACTCAATCCTATACGCACCAGGAAAAGAATTTGTAGCTTTTACCTAGGTTTAAAATTTGTGAAGCATTGTAAGATCATAACGGATAGGTAATAAGGAGTTGGCAATGTTTTCTCTACGAATGGGAAAATTTTAGCTGGCACAATAATTACCACCGCATTAACCTTCGCTCACACACATCACAGCACACAGTACGAGCCACGTGGCCACGCACTCTTAATGGACGCTGACCGACCGTATGTATGTTTGGCCAATCACTAGGTGGGCCTACAAACCAAAAATAAATCCGATCAGTGATTTCTAAGAGTCGGATTGAAGTTATTTTCATGGGTTGATTTTAACCATAGGAATTTGAGCGTTATTGAGCATTCTTTGGATGCAAAGATCCTAATGTTGTAAATCACTAATCAGGCTGATTTTTCGTTTACAGGTCCACCGAAGGAATGGCCAAACATCTATACGGTCAGCACCCGAAAAGAGTGTGCCATGTGGCTCGTATTGTGGGCTGTGATTGGCTTCGCTCACAGTGGCCAAGGTTTACTCGCGGATGTGGGACCCACATTATTTGACAAGAGGTATTCTGAAGTGTTATGGACCCCACATTCGTTAAATCAACGGCGAGGACACAAGTGAAGAAGACGAGTCCCCGGAGCATGAGCATTTTAACTAAAGTACCCGCAGCACTAGGAAAATATAAAGAACTTAGGCCTTGTATAGTTACCAATGAAAGTTTTCTAGAAAATGATTTGTATGTAAAAAACATATTGATCTCATGAGAACTTTAATAGGCAGAATCAGCAGTTTGAAGTAGCACTTTTTGTGGATTTTCGGGTAAATGAAGCAGCTGCCAAACTGTTTTTACTTAGGGCCGGGTGTGTTTAATTGCCAGTTCGAAATCGCATTTTCTCAGGAAAATATAATTTTACCTTGTTCGATAGCCATTTTAAAATGGGAAAAATTTTCTGAAAAAATGAAATTTTCCCATCCAAGCCTAGAATTCATTTCTGTTCCGCATAGGCGAGAATTGATTTCCATGAAAATCTAACCGTATGGATGATTGGCCAATCCCTAGTTGGATCTACAAATCAAAAATCAAAATTCTACTCTAAAAAAATCACATATTTTTTGTCAACATATACAATTGTCGGATGGATTACAAAAATAAAATAAAAAATATTGTCGGATGAACGTTTAGTTTGGGTGCATGCCCTCACAATTCAAGGGGTGCGACTAAAATTTTCCGTCTTAAAATATCTAAATCCATTGCTTACAACAATAAACTACAAACCCGGCCAGATTACCACAATCCCAAACGCAACCTAAAGTAATTTGCTCTCTCTCTCTCTCTTTTTTTTTTTATTTTAATTCTTTGCTTCTTGGACTATATTTTTGAACGTCAAAGTTGAATTATGCTGAAATATATTGCTGGCGCGCCATTTTCCTGTTGTTCTTTTCATCTTCGACCGTCAAAATTGAATTATTCTCTGTATTTTCACCGTATATCATATATACTTCTTTCCTACGCCTACTTGGGGATCAATTTGGTCAGCTGATTTGCTCTTTCATACGAGCCAAGCCACAAATCCAACGGAGCCGCCGAGCTGATTTGCAGCTGCAAGAAACGAACCAAAAGCTATCTATAATGATTGGACGAGTGTAAACGGTCAAGCTTCTCTTACAACTTAGAAGACCTTTTATGATACAGCTAGCCGTACTTCCCAAAATGCCATGTAACACACTCTCTTGGGCCCACAGACCCATGAATATTTGGCTCACGTTAGTGGACCTACAAACCAAAAATCAGCCTGATTGGTGATTTCTAGCCATTGAATTCGCTTGATGAACAGGTTGTCGGTGGATTGTAAGCCCAAAATAAAAAAGTACTCCAATCCAATGGCTATAAATCACCAATTAAATTTTTGGTGTAGGTCCGTCCACCAAGTGTCAATCAACATTCACAGTTAACGCAACTGTTTGCATACTTAAAAGTATGCAAACACTGTATCCACCATTGAATGCTCCTTGAAAAATGTGTTTTTAATTTATAAAATATTTTTTAAAAAAAAAAACATTGAAATAACACATTTTCCAAGGGGACATCCAACCCTATTGACACTGTTTGCAACTTAAAAGTATGCAAACAGTTGCATACTAAGTGAGCCCTATTCCACGTCACATTTCGGGGACTTCTTATCAAACTTTTTAGAATTTTGTATCGAAGTGTTTTTTTCAGCTCCTGCGCCGCATCGGTGGTCCCCATCCGGGTAAACCTTCAATGACAACTGCAGTCAGCAACGCCGCTGACTGCAGACAATATGAGCCATGTGGCACATTCTTAAGAGGACACTGACCGTATGGATGTTTGGTCAATCACTAGGTGGAGGTAAAAACTAAAAATCAACATGATTAGTAATCTAAAACCTTTGGATCTTTGTACTCAAATAATGCTCAAAATCCTACGGTTAAAATCAACCCATGAACATAACTTCAATCCAACACCTCGAAATCAGTGATCACGTTTATTTTTGGTTTGTAGGTCCAGCTAGTGATTGGCCAAACATCCATACGGCTAGTGTCCTCATAAGAATGTTCGATGTGGCTCATATTAGCTGCAGTCAGCGTGTGGTGTCATGGAAGGTTTACTCGTCTCCTTCCCCAGGTCAGAGAAGCTTATGAAGTAAATCTTTGATGACGGAGTTCGTCAACAAAGTTCCCGACGGACGACAGTATGAGCCACGTGGTACCCTCTTAGAGACTACAGACCGAATGGATGATTGGCCCATCCCCAGGTGGACATACGGACCAAAATTCATCGTGATTGGTCATCTATAGCCTTTTGATTTGATTCCCCATATAATGTTCAAATCCAACGGTTGAAAATCAACCCATGAAAAAGGACTCAATCTAACGGTTAGGAATCACCGATCAAGCTGATTTTTTGGTTTTAGATCCAACAAGGGATGGACCAAACATACAAACGGTCAGTGGTCTCTGGAGTAAGACACGTGGCTCATAATGTAGTCAGTAAGGAAGACGGACATCCGACATCAAATATATATTGTGATACGAATGAGAATAATAATTGAAAAGCTTGAGAGACCAATTAGAGGTGGATACGAGGGGTTGGCAAAGAAAACACGGAATATTGATTAAACTAAAGTACTTGGGTTGGGTGCCACGTTAGCCGCAGTATCTTTCGTGCGGTCTTAATAAAAATCTTCAATCCTCAGTTCTGAAGCAAAAGCAAAAGAAAAAGAAAAACAAATCCAACGCGTTTTACAAGTCTTTTACCTTAAATTGAGTCCCTGACGCACTCATAACCTTTTCAGGGAAAGCGACTTCACCTAAACCCTTAACATGCTTCCTTCTTCTTCCACTTTAAGTTTACATTCTCCTCCACATCTTACCAACACAATCATACACATGTTCTAATAATCTTCACTAAAACTTTGATGACATGGCGCATTTTGAGCCACGTGGCTCACTGTTAGAGGTTTCTGACCGTATCCATGTTTTTCCAATCCCTAGGTGGAGCTACAATTCAAAAATCATCTTGATTAGTGATTTCAAACAATTGGATCTTTGTACCTCAAATAATGGTCAATAATGCCCAAATTCCCATGGTTAAAATCAACCCATGAAAATAATTCCAATCCAATGCCTAGAAATCACTAATCGGGCTGATTTTTTTTTTTTTTGTGGGTACACATAGGGATTGGACAAAAATCCATACGGTTAGAGTCCTCTAAGAGTGTGCCATGTGGCTCATATTGGGCACTGTCATCGGCCTCGATGACAGTGCCTGTCATCAAAGTTTTGTTCTCTAATCTTCACAAATCATCACATGGTCCGGGGTCCATACGGTGCATGGTGGTGTCATTTTTTCATTGGTGCACTTTAATAAAACTGATCTGCACGTAACTTGAGGTACGATTTGGCTAATGACAAAGCGACACCTGCCACTGTGCACCTTGACAACATCCATGGACTCCCACCATGTTATCATTGCTTTATTCTTTAATCCAGCCGAGCCGGTCATGTTTTATCATGGAACGGCTGTTATCATGGTTCAATGTCTCAGCCAATCCGATCCAAACCAGCTAGATCAGTGTTTCACAAAAGAAGTCCCACTTTGTCTCGGGCGAGATGGGCCGACCCCGTTCTGGATCAGACTCATCGGGATCAGAATCGGAGACCACCGATCCCTATATTTCGAACCATGGCTGTTCTAATGGTAATGCCCCACCTGGTCCTCTATTCTGTAAATAATCCCAAAACCATAAAAAAAATAAAATAAAATAAAAAATAGGCATAGTTTTATAACCGACATTATAACGGAAATAATTAATGGCCATTATTTTTGAAAAAAAATGTTTTTTTTTTTTGTTGAAACTGCTTTTAGAGAATATTAAAAATAATCTTCCACCCATTTTCTTAACTGTAGATGTAATGGATGTGACACGTTAAAACGGTCATAATGGTAACGTTAAGTGACCGTTATACCGTTACAATGGACAATTTAACAACTTGCGTTTTATAACCACCACCTTATGTATAGTTGGGCATCCCTGAATACGCAGCTTAATCCAAGTGGCCAATTCAGGCTATTTGATTGGTGGACCACTTAAATAAGGTAAACAGGCCGATCAGTGAGTGGTCCCATGTAGAGCATTTCTTTCGGCCAACTGACCACATGGATGTTTAGCACACACCAAAAATCGGCATGATTAGTTATCTCTACTCATTAGATTTTAGCAATTTTTAGGAGTTATTCGCTGATTTTTGGTAGGGTGGGCCCAAAACAATGCGCTATATATGGCCACTCATCAACTGCATCAAGAGTCCTCTGCATAGAAAATTTCTCCCATATTAAAATTATCAATGGTATGCATTATATGTGGTAGGATCACACTAGAGCATGGTTCGAAGTCTCGGATCGGTGGGCGCCGATTCCAATCCAGATTGGCCGTCTCACTCGAGACAACAATGTGAAGTTTCTTCATGAATAGTGCATCTCGGGCGAGACAATCCTGAAATGGATCTCAGGATCAGTGCCTGTCGATCCCGATCCAGATTGCTCGATCCAGAATGGGATTGGCCGAGACTTTGAACCGTGCACTAGAATAGTAAATAGGCTCCATTTCTAAGTTTGATCCCCAAAATCTCAAATGTTGATGATCCCATACACAATCAAGATGAGATCTCATGGAGAACGACAAGATGAATCAAGCATGTGCATTGTCATGCAACCTGCAACATAAGCCACGATTGGTTTTGTGACCGAGACAAGGGACGATCACTAGTAAAACTTGGCTGACTGCCCCCAATGATGGTCCACAAAATGAGCCACATGGCACATTTGTAGAGGACGCTGACTGTATGAAACTTTGTCCAATCCGTAAGTGGACCTACAAATCAAAAATCAACCTGCTCAGTGATTTCTAAGAGTTGGATTGGAGTCATTTTCATGGGTTGATCGTAACCCTGAGAATTTGAGCATTATTGACCATTATTTGGGTACAAGGATCCAATGTTTGAAATCACTAATCAGGCTGATTTTTGGTTTGTAGGCCCATCTAGGGATTTGTAACCCTGCGAATTTGAGCATTATTGACCATTATTTGGGTACAAGGATCCAATGTTTGAAATCACTAATCAGGCTGATTTTTGGTTTGTAGGCCCATCTAGGGATTTGCGAAACATCCACACGGTTGTTGTCCTCTAAATGTGTGCCACGCGGCTCATATTGTGGGTAGTCAGCGAAATTTTACCCCCACCATCATTTGGGTACAAGGATCCAATTGCAATAGGTTGATCTTTATTGTTTAGTTACTAGTAAATGGCCCGTGCCCACGGCATTTGCAAAAATTGGGTTGCAAAAATTGGGTGCCTTCCGCACCCAAACAGTATAACGGACCAGGCGTTATCATTTTTTCCGTTATAACGGATTGTAACGCACAAGGGCAAAAATGAAAAATAACGACAATAAAATTCAAATTTTGATTTTCAAATTTTTAGTAAAATTTATAACAGGAAATAAGGGGAAAAAATGGAAAATAACTGAAATAATGGACGTCTTTGACAAAACAAATTAAAAAATAACGGTCGTTATTTTTGTTTGTGTCCTTATTTTTGTTATAATGGAATAATAACAGAAAATAGCGGCCGTTATTTTCTGAGTATTAATATGGTACATAACATAATGGGAGAGGTCTGAATCCGTTATAACAGCCGTTATTTTCGTTATGATGGCCTTTTTTAAAACAATGGTCTCTAGGATTGTGCTGCCTGTCCCATATTGTGATCAGTCATCAACGCCATCTGTCATCAAAGTTTTACTCCTATTTGTCTACGTTTATGCCATTGGTGGGCCATCTTATTGGTCTAGCTTAGATTGAGTATATAGCAACTTGGTATATCATCCTAGTGTGGGATCCCAAGGTCTAGACTACCAATGGTCCTACATGAAAACTTGAACAAACTTAATGAAGGTGTAAGACAAACAACCACACACCAAATTGGAAAGTGGTAATGTGTTGTGCAAATTTGGTATGTTTAGAAACGTAGTAGTTGTAGAAAATGCAACTTACTAAAAGAATTTCATGTTCTTTTTTCGAAGAATTAAGAAAATTCTATCTTGAGATCTGTTTGGATTACATGTAAACCGGGAAAAGATTACATTTGTTTAAGCTTTCTAATAAACAAATGAAAGGTCCCAGCGTAAATAATTTATTACGCAATGTAAGCAAAATGCCTCATTTTTGTTCATCAGCTCAATTATCTTCATCTACTTCAAACATTGAATCCCTGCACACAAAGGCATTAGTGATAAGTCCATTTCTTACAACCAGCTTCACCATGCCCCACAATGCACTCATTTCTCAGTATCTTGGTGTTAAAAGCAAGAGCAATAGATCTTCTTCAGCTTCGGATCGAGCCTGGTATTGTGTGTCAATCCCAACAAAGCCAAGGATTGGTTCCATGTAGGTGCCCCCCCTCTCTAAATCCCATTATGATGAGTTGTGGAAGGATCGGTATCCTGCGACTATTAATATTGTAAGATATTTACGAGGATAAAAGATCAAAGTCAACAAAGAACCTAAAATTCAAAACATAGCAAATGAGAGTCATATAGAATATGAACTAATGGATGGAAATCAAAGATAATATAATCTTCAGACTATTTTAGTCCACAACCAAGTACGAAAAGGGAACAAGTTTTCTTGGCAGCCATACACAGCCCTTTTCTTACCATGTGGGGGTACATGATTTGCATTTTTATTAGAGATATAATCTTGGGAAGAAAAAACCAAACTGACGAATAAAAGAAGACACACAAGTATGGACGAGTAAAAATCCCTCAAGCCACTAAAAATAAACCAAATTTAGATAATCACACTCTTCTTAATGCACTCAAAAGTGCCTACTAAACCTTAGGTATATATTACATGAAAGCAGTCCATATTTAGTTTGAAAGCCTTCACCATTGCCGTGCATTTTTCCACATTTAGCGGGGTACCCTTTGCTTAAATATGAAGTTACTTCCTTATGTTAGTCCCTTGCATAAATGGACTTGATGTTCAAGTTAAATCAACAACAAACATGCCACTTACGATACCCAAGAGTTCATCGTCTTTCCCAACAAAATGAAGATACTGGGTAAATATATAGGGACAGGGACTTGTTTTCTTGCATGTAGAGTCAGAAATCTAGTTGCAGTCCTTGTCTTACTGCACAACATAAGGGCAGGGAAAGACAGTTCTTAGAAATAAATCAGGTAGGAAGTGGCTAAAAGTGTGTCAGGTGGGTGGGAGTGTTTTTCATACATGCATAGTTGCCTAAACTATATGTATGTACAATAAATTACCTCTTCGGAAAAAGAAACAGAATCGAATGCATAAACCTTTTAAAGTTAAGAAAAAAATTATGTCGACATTATTATCTAACCATGGAAGTGTAAGAATCCAACTGTGGTAGTGAGTAAGAATCACATCACACACTATCAACTTAATCTTATTCAGATGCGACAACAATTCCCAAAGGCCTCCAGCAATATCAACTTAAATCTTATACTGAACGCAGTATGGTAGATCTTCTGTAAAAGAAGAGAAGAAGAAGACTCTGCATCTAGTATTAAGTGCTGAACAAAAGTACATAGTCAATTTGAAAACTCACAGCCTATAAAGAAAGACGTATCAGATTTACATTCATGTGAGCTTAGTTGCAAAGCATATCACTTTATGTTTAGATTTGACAAAATAAATAAAACCCCTAAATTATTCAAAATCATAAAACAGAAGACTATCTTACAATGTGACGTGAGCAGGCTCCACAGTTGGATACCCAGTTTTTTCTCTAAACATCACTGCAAAATGCAATTCCAGAAAATTGTAATCCTCAACTCCATACCCAATAACCAATCCAAAAACCTAAACAAATGCCAATACAATTAAAGTAATTTAATAATATCAAAAGCAAAACTATCGAAACGAAAACCATGAAATCACACCTACATGTAAAAAAAAAAAAGAATAGTTAATGCGATTGGATTATTTGCATCGCGATTCATGGTTGACAATGATCACACTATCATCGTCATATGCACCATGTTTTCCTTATATAAACCAATCATATCCATTAGTATTCAAACAGGATTTTGTGGAAAAACCTTTTTTTTTTGTGCGCGAGTTATCTATTAATTCACGAATTTGAGGAAACCCATCTCAGGTTTATTACAGTTTCACTAATTGAAATTCTTGATTATCACAAGAACAAAAAGTACTAAAACCATGTCCCAAAATGCTTAATTTAGTCCATAATTGAAAGAAATACAAATTCAAAGTGAAGAACAAAAAAATGGTGGGAAATATAAATAAAAAAAGGTTATTGTTTCTAAATTAAACTAAAAAGTGGTGATGGAAGAGTACCTGTTAGTGGTGAATTGAGAAGGTATGGGTAGAGAAGTAGAGGGAGAGATAGAGAGCTTATTGGCAGACAGAGAAAGGACCTCCGACCGGCGGACGACGACAACCGCTACAGCCGTGCGACTTTGAAAAGAATGGGGGTTTGAGCTTGAGAGTTTGGTTGATAGAAGAGAACTTACCGGCGGACAGCAATGAAAATCTGAGATAAACGACGATGACGCAGAATATGGGGTTCAAGCTTGAGAAACAAGAATGACTGGGATGAAGAGAAAGGAATGGAGGGAGGGGTGGATTCAATAGATTAGAAGCCTCTCGACCTTTTTGGCTTTTCTTGAACTAGTTCAATGTTGCAATAAGTTTCAAAAGTTACAAGGTCAGACTGATTTTTAGGCAAGATCGGGATAAGGGGGAGACCCAAAAGTGGGCCCCACACAGTCACCAAACACCTAAAACAATGACCAGGCCTATACTGACCTCTGTTGGTCGTGTTTTTTGGCTTTACAAACAGGCCCTAGTTTCGGTAAATTAGTAGGCATGGTGTTTTTGGTAATTGAGTCAATTGAAGGGTTAATTTAATCAAAGATTAATAAGTTATAATTAGGGTCTTGTGTCCTAACTTAGAGCTCAAAAGAGAGCCCATAAATACATGTATATGATCAATTATTGAGGGTAATGAATACTGACTTGAATAGAGCTCTTCTCTTAGTTTTCTAACTCTAGAACTATATTTAGAGGCTATATCTAGTTTTTCTTGAGATCTGTAAGTTAGGTTGAAGCTTTGACAAGAAAGAAAGAAAGAAAGAAAGAAGAGTTGAGACAAGAGGAGAAGTCGAACTAGCTTAATGCCTAGTCAACTCCCAATTTATATATAGAATGACTCATGCTATTCTTACTAATAGATTACTAATGGACGTGGGGCCCACATGCAGATGAGTTAATGGCTGATTTTTGGTGAGGATGATCTCCTCACCATGGAGATCATCCTCACCAAAAATCAGTAATTTTTAAAACTTCTAACCCTATCAAATATGGACCTAAATTTAACGGTGAAAATGAATGGTCCAAAATTTTTCAATTTGCAATCCACTTTTCACAAGGCTGCAAATGTTGGAATGGGCTGATTTTTTGTGAGGTTGATATCCATGTTGAGAAGAATGACATCACAAAAAACTAGCCATTAACTCATCTGCATGTGGGCCCCATGTCCATTAATCATTTTATTATATATATATATATATATATATCATTGAAAACTGTCAAAAAGACAGTAATGCATCTACACATCCAACACATTACAAATAACTCTTCTAACACTCCCCCTCAAGCTGGAGAGTAAACATCGTGTAACTCCAGCTTTGAAAAAACGTAATCCATACGACTCTTAAAAAGAGCTTTAGTGAACAAATCTGCTAACTAATCTTCAGACGTCACGTACAGAGTAAAAATATCGCCATACACAACCTTGTCTCTTATAAAGAGACAATCAATCCACCTCAATAGTTTTTTTCGTTCATAAAATATTGGGTTAGAAGATATATTCATAATTGCTTGATTATCACAATGCAACTTCATTGGAGAATCCACATCAACACCCAGCTCCTGATGAGGTGTTTCAACCATGTTGACTCGCACGTGGTATGAGTCATTGCTCTATATTCAACTTTAGCATGCGAACAAGCAAAACTACATATTGTTTTTTTACTTTTCCAAGTCGTCGTTAGGTTGTCGCCTGGGAAAGTGCAATAACATGTAGTAGACCTTCTATCAAAAGGAGAACCAGCCCAATCAGCATCTGTACAACCAATTACATGGAGATATTTGTCTATTAGACCTATATAGCAATCCACAGCCAAAAGCGACCTTCAAGTATCTCACCACCCAAATAATTGCATCCCAATGTGGAACTCGTGGTGACTACATAAACTAGCTCACAACGCCAACGGCAAAGGAATATTTGGTCGGCGTGATAATTAGATAGTTCAATTTACAAACTAACATTCGATATCTACTCGGATCATTAAACAAGTCCCCCTGATCAATCATAAGCTTGGAATTAGGATCCATAAGATCAATTGGTTTTGATCCCAATAAACTTGTTCCATCAAAAAGTCCAAAACATACTTCTTCTAAGATAAACTGATCCCACAACTCAATCTCGCAACTTCAATCCCTAAAAATCACCAAAGCTTTCTTAGGTCTTTGGTATGAAAATGTCATAAAAACCGTACGTTTTGAATGTTGAATTCCTTCACTATCATCCCTTGTCACAACTATATCGTCTACATATACCACCAACATGATGGTTCCTTTTTCACTCTTTCATGTATACACAAAGTGGTATGCAACTCAAACAGAATAACAACTTCACTAAGGCGACCAAACCAGGCTCATGGAGACTGCTTCAGCCCATAAATTTCCTTTTTGAAGTGACAAACTCTCCCAAACTCCACTGAGCAACAAACCTCAGAGGTTGCTTTCTTGCAAGGTACCATGCAAGAAGGTAATTTTCACACTTAGCTAAAACAATGGCAACCTAAATTAACAAATACAGACATCATAACACGAACTGAAGCAATCTTAGCAACAGACAAGAAAATCCCACAGTAGTCGATGCCATAACTCTGAGTATAGCCTTTTGCAAATGGGCGGGTCTTTAGCCGTGCAACAGATTTATCAGGGAGAAACTTCATCGTGTACACTCACCTACAGCCAGCCACCAGCTTCTCCGACGTACCATTAGAATGAAGAGCATTCATCTCATGATCATTGCATTTTGCCAACCAGAACAAGGAAGGGCTTCCTAAACATTGATAGGAATAGGTATAGAAGAAACAGACTAAGCAAATGAACAATAAGATGGAGATAAGTAAGCAAAAGACACAACCTTGGTTGAAGGAGTTGGTTAGAAGACCTTATACCTTTGCGTAAAGCAAGAGGGAGATACGACAAAGCCGACGATAGAGGACGAGTATGGAGCCTACACTTGATTGGAGGCAAGATGCTTACAGCGTATATACGTGTGTGAAGCCATCGAAACAGACACATCCGACGAAGAACCACTAACCTCAATAGGAAACGGGAAAGGTGGAGACTCAAACTCAACCAAATGACACTTGTCAGAAAATAATGGAACATATTCAAAGAAAGTAACATCTAGACAAATAAGGTTTTTACGAGAAACATGGTTATAACATCGATATCCTTTTTTAATGCGAAAATATCTCAAAAAAATGCATTTAATAACACAGGGATCAAGTTTGCCAGATCCAAAAATCAAACATGGAACAAAATAAACATACCCAAAAACTCGTGGAGGCAAGGAAAATAATTAACTACCTGAAAATAGAATTGAACGTGGAGACTGGCCTTGAAGAACTGAAATGAGGATACGATTGATGAGATAATATGCTGTAAGAACTGCATCACTCAAAAGATTTTGGGGACTTCCATCTTAAATAAAAGAACCTTGGTAACTTCAAGCAAATGTATAGTCTTCCTTTCGGCTACTCTATTTTGCTAAGGTGCATGGGCACATGAAGTTAATGCAAAATACCATGAGATTCAAGATAAAAACAAAATGGCAATGAAACATTATTTTGCATTATTAGATCGAGATACGTGAACACGCAAACCAAAAAGAGTTTTGATTTCAACACAAAATCATTGAAAAAAGTCCAAAACGGTCTTTCATCAATTTTTTTTTTTTTTGAAAAGTGTCTTTCATCAAATATAACCACGCCATACTTGAATAATCATCAATAAATGTAACACAAAGTACTTGAAACCATTTCGAGAGGTAATCCGAATGGAACACCAAAAATCTTAATAAACTAAAGAAAAATGACTCAACACACAAGGGATAATCCTAGATTAGTTGCTACATTTCAACTGTTGAAGCATAGTTACCTGGTTCCAAGTTCGACTCGGTCTATGTGATTCATAATTTGCAACATTTTTTTGTACCAAGTGAAAAGTTGCCTAATTTGAGCATGTAGTTCACAAAATCAATTCCCAATTCTCTGGGATTTTAGGGAAATTAAGTAACTGTGTTGAAGAATACATGGATTTAGTTGTTAAATCATCATGAGCTTCACCAATTATTTTTGAGTCAATCTGTTGTGTCAAAACTCACAAGACTACTAGAATCCAGTTGGTCACCTAAAAAACATTGAAATACGCTATCTATTCTAGCCATCTAAAACTTTTGGCTTTGACAAAAGACAAAATGGTAAAACCTGACTATCTAGTGGTTGTAGACAAACACATGATGATCGATGCAAATTATGTATATTTTCCTCCAGACACATGACGGCCATTATAATCCCAAACTCGAGCTTAATGCAAGTAAAATTCCATTGTTATTAGATTTTTTTAAGAAATGCATGTTGAAGCAAATGTGAAAGATAAAAAATTTCAGAGAACTTTCAAAATATTTCTATGACGAAGGAAACATACCTTCTCTATAAAGTGCCCAACACACAGGACATATTCAGTTGGCGTCACCATGAATTTGCTGTGAACTATCCCTCCCAAGATAAGATCAATCGCTGCACTCTGTATGAACATGAAAGCATCAAATTAGAAAGGGAACACCTCGGATTACATACACTAAAAAACATGCAGATAGTATCAGATGTTATTAAGATAACTAAACTCCATGTAACTGATCAGACCTCAACTGATCAGCTACCTTGGAGAACATCAACAGCTGCATTAGAAATTGGGCTTGTCCATAGAGGTTTAGCACTCTGGAAGAGATCATAAAATAGATAAAATTTGATCTTTAATAGGATGAATCCAAAATCAGCCAAGGTATGGGACAAGCCCCTTTACACTGTCGACCCAATCCATGTTTAGATGTCCCGGCATTGTTGTCATCCATTCTCCCTTTGTAAAGACACAAAAACATCCCACTTCTGTCCAAGGTATTAAATATCTTTTTATTTCGTGAAATATTTCCATTTACACATTGGTCCGCACGAAGGATACCATACAATCAAGATCTACATTCGTGAAATGAACGGTAAATGTTAATGAATAGTAACATTTCAACAAGGGTCAACAGGAAAGATACCACAGTCGAAATCTACATTATGTTGCAGAATGAACATTAAATGTTGATGAACAGTAACATTTCGACCCAACCACAGTATACAAGTATGTAACTACATTATTTCGGTCGAACATTTTCAACCTGAACACAGTAAACCCTTCAAAATTCAAATTTTTGGCAAAACTTTCAATCCTCAATCAATCTTAGAACAAAAACGATCATTCCACTTTGATTATTTGTCCAAAAAAATTTCTTATACCGAGTGGATCAAAGTGATATTTTGGAATTTTTTAAATTTTCAAAGTAACATACAATTCTTTTATTTAAACTCAATTGTGTTGCAATTTCTTATTAAAACTAAATTTTAGAAGTGTAAATGCATCAGCTCTATGGATCTTTGATGCATTTACACCACATTTCTGCGCATATTTACAGAACGGTGTCGCCATTCATTTTCACACTCCATATTTAAGCTTGTTAATTCTTAGCATTTCCTAAACTTTCCACAAAAATTTCTAAAATATTTCTATCATTTCCATAATGTTTCCATACTAGTCGCCGTTTCCAGGCTAGTCGAAACCGAAATTTAACTCCTTGTCACTTCCACCGAGCCCAACAATTGTTGTCTTTAGATCACTGCAAAGAACTGTGAGTGCAATTTAAGTTCCATCTCTTTAATTTGATCACCCCCCTCCTCCCATGAGTGTCCACTAGTTCAGTTAATGTCGCATTGAATCTCTGCAGTAGCACAAGTGTTGTGAGCGAAAATAAAATAGGGATAATCTCATTAAGGATTCCGGACCCATAAATGAACCACAAATACAAATGCAGTTTCAACCAAGGTTTAAAGGAGGCCGTTTTAACGGTTTAACGGACTGGGGGCGTTACCGTTAAAATGGATTGAAACGGCCAGGGGCAAAAATGGAAAAAAATGGAATTTAATGAATTTTAACGGAATTGAACAATTTTAACAGACAAAGTGGCGCTGAAATTCAAATTTTGAAATTTGTAAATTAAAAAAAAAATGGAATTTAACGGCCGTTTTTTGTCATGAAAATTTTCAGAATTTAACGGCTGTTAAAACGATTTTAACGGCCGTTAAAACAAAACAAAAAAAAACGGCCGTTAAATTCAAAGCGTCAAAATGTGTAAACCATGGTTTTAAAAATGGCCGTTTGAACGGTTTTAACGGCCGTTTAAACGGTAACGCCCCAAGCCCGTTTCCGTTAAAACCGTTTAAACATGTTTTATCGGTTTTGAAAAAAAGGGCCGTTTTTTTGTTTTAACGGCCGTTAAAATCGTTTAAACAGCCGTTTAATTCTGAAAAATTTTGTGAAAAAAAACGGCCGTTAAATCCGTTAAATTCCTTTTTTTTTTAATTTTCAAATTTCAATATTTGAATTTCAGCGCCATTTTTTCCATTAAAATCGTTAAAACCGTTAAAACCCGTTAAAATCAGTTAAATTCCATTTTTCCCATTTTTTCCATTTTTGCCCCTAGCCGTTTCAATCCATTTTAACGGACGTTTAAACGGTTTAAACGGTAACGCCCCCAGTCCGTTTAACCATTAAAACGGCCTCCTTTAAACCTTGGTTTCAACAACATATCTATTGTTAATTTAGTCCAACTATAATTTTCAATTGCTATGAACTTTTCATGCAGAATGGAGCTGAACATTCAGTATTTTTGAGTTAATGGACAAATTTGAGTGGTCTTTCAGACAACAGCCACATGCACTGAACCAAGGAAATAAATTTCGATCTAAAGATTTATTTCAAGCAGCTCGAAAATGCAAATATTTTGAACAGTGCGGAAATAATACATTTTTCGTGACAATAATGAAAATAGTGTGAAATATTTTGTTGAAAGTTTAGGAAATGATAGAACAAGCATAAAAACTTTAGGAAATGATAGAACAAGCATAAAAACACACTCATAATCTATCCAACAATAATATGCAACCATATGCAGTGTGGAAATGAATGACCATAGCGGTCTGTAATATGCCAAGGTTGGGATATGATAAACAACTAAAAACAACAAAAATGACAAGTAGAAATGATTATAATCATCAAATAATATCAACAAATTAAGTTCATTAGATCCAAATAACATTTATGGTGAAAACCAACAAACTTGAGGTTTTTTCCAAATTTCGAAATTTCACCCTTAATCGATGCACAAATCCATGTAAACGCATCACAGATCCATATATTTGATCATTTATACCTAATTTATCTATATTTGTAGATAGAAACCATGGTTCAAAATAACACCATTTAACCGTTTTAACGGCCGTTAAAACGGTAATGCCCCAAGCCCGTTACGTTAAAAACCATTTTGACTTAGAAAATAACGGCCGTTTGGAATTGAAATTCAAATTTCAAATTTTGAATTTCAATGCTATTTTTTTCCGTTTTTGCCCATGTCCATTACAATCCGTTTTAACGATTTTAACGGATTGTAAAACAAATCAGTTAATAAAACAAAAATCAGTTAATAAAACAAATTTCACTTCCATTTCAAATTTGAAAAAAAATCCAAAACGGGCTTCCATTCGTCCTCACAATCAATCCATGAGGTTTTTAACCAAGAAATCTATAATGGATGGGTCATTTTTTATGAAGAATAGATCGAGCTCAAATGAGATTCCTACCATTGGTCAAAATGTTTCCATAAATGTCAAAACATTTGGACAGAAATAATACATATTTACACTGTCAGTTGGTCGAAATTTACTGTTCATTCAAAATATTTCGACAAGAATTGAAATATTTCGCGAAATTTAACATTTTTTCTTGTATGTATTCTTTCCTGTCAATAACCCAAAAAATGGAAATCTATTTCGTGAATTCCTTGTGTTGAACAAACACAACATGTCTATCAGACCATCCATTAAAGTTAGTGGACTTTGTGTCTATTTGTAGATTGTCTGTTAGTGGTAAGCCAATCGAGTTTTAGAATAAACGTGGACTTGCTTGAAATTGTACTAGTCCGTGCAAATTAACATTCTTGATGTGTAAAATACCCTTGGGAATAGTTAACTTGGTAAAGTTGGTAAATATCCTTTTTATGAAACTTAGTGGATTTCCTTGAACTGGGTGTTAGTATGTGAATTGTTATACTATTGTGATAGCATTTTTACCTTGTTTCTCTTTATTGCAAACTAACATATAATTGGATTATTCTGGTTAGTAGCTTGTTAGGCAGTTGACTCACCTTACTTTGTCAACATTATTTCAGGTGGTAACTGAAGACGAGAGGGCTGATTCGGCGTAGTTAGTTAGTTCCTTTAATTCTTAGTATTTTCCTTTCGGTATGAGAGAGATTATGGAGTGAGGCTTTGATGCAATCACTTTACTTTACCGTTATTTTGTGGATTAGATTTATTTGGTTATTCTTGTGGGATTTAAAACGTATTTCTTTCATTTGGTTTTATTGATATTTATTAGATATCCTTGAGCCAACCGTGCATGCTATGAATTATCTTTGTGATTCTTTTGTGCCCTGGGATATGTTCCAGTGTCATACCTCGAGATTCGAATTCGGGACCAGATGTCCTGATATTCGAATTTGGGGGTGTGACAGTAACCATATGTTTTTTTATGGAAAGGTGTCTTGCTTGCAAATATTTCTTCAAATTTTACTTATGTGACCGGTTAGAATTCAACTATCCTATATTAAATTTACCATATCTTTCCTCCATAGATGTTGAAACTTATTCTATAGCTATGGCCTTGACTTTCTTTTAATGCTTTCATTATTATTATTATTTTTAAGTAAAATTCTCATTATTATCAAAATATAAAAACTTTCAGAAATCATGTTTTCCACCACAAAAGGCCAAATCCAAAAAAAAAAACTATAGGATAGCCTATCTCAGGACACAATGTTACTACTTCCGACACGCACTCCTATTTTAAAAGGAATATGAAACATATTTAGAGAAGGAGCATACTGCCAGGAACATCTGTTCTTGTTGGCACAGCAAGTTGCAGCAACACCACTTCACACCAATTTGGGTTTTCCTCAAGGAACTTTTCAAATGCCAATATCTTTTGGCGTATTTCTTTAATCTTATCAAGACGATCAACACCTAACATAACCTGCTCATAATAGAAAAATGACAATAAGAAAATAGAAGAACAAAAATTGACAGCAAACAATATTCATATCAAGAAAGTGGAATAGAAATTAAAGGTCAGAAATTCATCCACTTAAAACAAGAAAGAACAAAAGCATTATGTCCATGCACACAAGTGCTCCACTAATGACACGGAGCAAAGCCGATCGTGCCTATCACCTATAGAAACAAGAAAATATCATAACCTGATGGAGGTTAGGAATAAAGGAAAGCAATGCCAATGTCATTATAGTGATCGAACATGCACTACATCAAACTCATCAAGATTCAAAATATGATGATCAGAGGGCCTGGAAATGATTCACCGTGGATGGGACATTTAAATCAGGAAAATTAGAAGTACAGAGTCATTTGTTTTATCATATTATTAGCTTTGGAGATTATATATAAGACAAGAAAAATCATAAAATAGCCTATATAACATGAAAAAAAAAAAAAAAAAAAAAAGATGATCAAGAGGAACAGAATTTGGAGAATATCATAAAGCAATTACAACTACTTATAACCTAGCAAAAGATGGTGATTACAGAATACGTGGAAACCACATTACCCAGAGACGACAGGGATATGGGCCAGAAACGGAAGAGACACGACATTTACACTTACAATTGAAGTATCCGACATGGATACAGCACCCATTTAGGAGTATCCGGGTAACATTTTTTTTCATAAGTAGTATCCGGGTAACATAGCACATAAACAGATGAAGAAATAAGTAATAACTAGAAAGAAGGAAAAAATAAATAAATAACTAGAAAGAAGAAATGCTTCTTGCCAATTTTTCCTATAACCAGTATGAAAATTAACTAAACAAATGTATCCATGTAAAGCTTGGTACCAAAAGCATTTTCCATCCAAATAATGAAGCCCAGATGGTTTTGCCCGATGCATAGATGGGCCATGTACACAGCACCAGATGCACGTTATCCCGTATGGCTTTCTTGAAAGTAATGAAGCCTAATGTCAATTGACATAAGATCAAATCACAAATTTGTAACTTGAAAAATCAAGGGAATCATCCATATCCATATCCTGAGGTGGCTCTGCACCACCATTAGACTTGGGAGGAAGATTTGCGGGCCCCAAGTGCAAGCTGTGATCAATTCGGTTTTCAATCCAGGCCAGTCTCTTCTCGAGCTTTAACACCCCAGCATGCATATACCGAACATCAACTTGGACAAGCCTTGCGCAAGCACGAAGCAATATGTAATAGTCTGCATGCGCAACATAAGTCTGGGCCCCTCCGTCGTTCTTCCTTACATAGTGAAGATAATCGAATCTCTTGGGGTTGACCCTTGGAGGGATGTAACAGAACCTATTTTCTTCCATGTTCGATTTCATCCATCTCAGGGCTCTATCTTTCAAAGTCTCTGTTGAAGCACAACCACTGGGTAGTGCAGTTTGGTCTTCTTGTGGACTTGGAGAGCAACCATCTGCATCCAGACTTCGCCTCATGCAATCATCCATGTCAGAAGTTTCATTATCTACAGATGTACTGCTAATACACCCTTCATCTCTATGTTTCTTGTTATCCATGGGCACATTATTAACACATCCTTCGTGTATTGATCTTTTTCGGTTCAAGCCACTATTGCATCCATTTCCCGCTTCCTTTGGTGCTTCAGAATCCTGAAATCAAGAACAGAATTTTAAGCATCTAAATACAAGCATAAACATATTAATTGGCATTATTTCCCAAGCGACAAACTTTATGCAAGTTTTACATACAGTAGAAATAGTATAAATCACTTCTAACAACAATCTAGGTAGGTTATCCCCATAACATGCAAAGACTGACAAGTAATAACAAACAGCTAAGATATACCAAAGGGCTTATTGCCAAAAATTACACATGCGTACAGATCTTACTGTCCACAATATTTCAATAGCAGCAGATAAGTCCATGAGCAATACTTTGTCAACCAAGAAAAGAATAAATACATACCCTATAGCATGGCATGACATTTTTGTAGATACGTGGAATGAGTTACTTAAAAAGTATCTATAAGTGGGGATCCCTCAACCACTTCTTCGTTGTTCTTTTTTCTAGTGAAGTTTGGAGGGAGTTCTCAGTTTTTTTGTATGAGATGGATTATGCCTAAAAGCATAATAGAGCTACTCAACTGGATATCTGAAGCTTTTTCTACCCATAGTTGCAACCTTTGGAGAATCCTCCCATTTGCAATTTGTTGTTGTTAGTTATTATTGTTTATGCATGTGGTATATATGTGGGACTTGTAAGGGTATTAATGTCTTTACCCTTTCTTTTATGCTTTAATATAAAAGGGTTTCATATATATATATATATGAAACCCTAGATCTTAACATGGTATCACTCAGAGCATTGATTCTGCGTTTCTAGGGTTCATTTCTCTTCTAGTTTCTCTCTTCTTTTCCTCTTTTGTGGTGAATAAATAAATCTAGGGTTTGTGAAAAACCTAGATCTTCTCCGTGTGTAGTGTGGTTTCGACCACAAGTTGTATGTGAATTTGAGAAGGCCATCATGCAAAACTAATGAAGATTGTGGCCTCTGTTTGGTATTTGTGCGTGGTGTGTGAGAAGTTCTCCAGCAACTTCCTCTCGGGGCAAAACGCAAGGTTCAAAAGTGGGGAGATTGTTCTCAGATCAAGTTGATATGTGTTAGTTGTGCCTCCAGGATAGATCACAGGCATCAGATGATGGGAGCTTACTCTCCAGCCAAAGTCACAAGGTCCAGAATCTGAGAGATTCCTCCCCAACCAAAATCGCACCTACTATTTGCATGTTCTAGCTTCCAGGATATTGCAAAGTGATTTTAGAAGTGGTTTGCTTCTGGTTTGGGATTTTCTCTAGTGGAAAATCGTTAAAGGAGTTGTCCAGAAAGGTCTGAATCCTGCTCGCGTTGCTCGTAGGAGGTTTAAAAAAAAGGTTTGAATCCCGCTCGCTTTGCTATTGTTTAGCTCTATGATATTCTGGTGAGTAGTGATGGATGATAAAAATAAGGTTGTGGTGCCGAGAGATTTCTTTAATATCCAAATGACTTCCATTAGACTCAATGGAAGTAACTATGTTCCCTAGGCTAAAGCTGTTGAAGTATTTCTCACAGCCAAAGGGAAAGTGAAGTATTTGACTGAAGAAAAGCCAAAGTTTGATGCCAGTAACATTTCAGAATGGGTGCAGGAGAATGCCCAAAACATGACTTAGCTGTGGAATAGTATGGATTCGAAAATTAGCATTAATTGCTGTTTCTAAATAGAGCTAAGGAGATCTTGGAACAAGTTGGGAAGATGTATTCTAGTGAGAATAACATCACAAGGACGTATCAATTGGTTGAAGAATACTTCTCTTTACAACAGAGTGAGAAGCCACTTGCTAAGTATTATTTGGCTCTTCAAAACATTCGGAATGAGTTGAATGTTTATCAGCCCCTTACATCTGATCTGGTAAAACAAAGTAAACAGAGAGAAGACTTTGACGTTACTTGATTTCTCTCTGGACCAGAATATGAGCCAGTTCGGGCTCAAATCTTGGGAAGCAGCGAAGTTCCAAGTATGACCGAGATTTTTGCTCGTCTTCAACGTGCGTCGGTTTCTGAGATTAGTGTCTCTACTGGAGACAAATCTGCTCTTGTAGTTTCTAGTAGTCATGGTAGTCGTGGACGTGGCCGTGGTGGTGGTAGAGGTGGCCGTGGAGACCAAGATTCAGTTGGTGGTCGTGGACGAGGTCGTGGTGGACCTCGTAAATGTACTCATTGTGGTAAGGATGGTCACATAGTGAACTTTTGCTAGGATTTGCATGGCAAACTTGCTAATTGAGCGAACCATGCATCCTATAGTGAGAGTGAGAGTTTTACTCTTGAATCTGTATCAGCTAGACCCACTCAACCACTTATGGCTAATTCGGAGGTGGTGACTGTCGCATGAAGATTACTCCAGGCTCATCCAACCGCATCAATCTATTGCAACATCTTCTAATACCAACACCCTTGCACACTCAGGTATTGCACGTCTTGTTCTGGAAGGGTATACTCAGTTTTATGGTACTAATTACAGTGGAACATTTTCACCGGTGGCCAAGATTACCTCAGTTCGTGTTGTGATCTCTTTAGCTGCTTCCTTGCATTGGTCGGTGTATCAACTTGATGTCAAGAATGCCTTGTTGCATGGTACTCTATAGGAAGAGGTTTATATGGAGCAACCTTCGGGTTTTGTTGCTCAAGGGGAGTCATCTGGTCGTGTTTGTCGTCTGAATAAAGCAATATATGGTATGAAGCAGTCTCCACGTGCGTGGTTTGGCAGACTCAGTGAAGTAGTAGTTCAGTTTGGAAGGAAGCAATGTCACTCAAACCATTCGGTTTTTGTGAAGAAAACAGACAATGGCACCATTGTGCTAGTGGTGTACGTTGATGATATGGTAGTGATTGGAGATGACACTAAATGAATTCAACAGTTGAAGCAGTTTCTACAACAACATTTCCACACAAAAGACCTAGGGAAACTTCGTTATTTCTTAGGTATTGAGGTTGCAAGGTCAAGCCATGGGATTAGTCTATCTCAGAGAAAGTATGTTACTGATATTCTTGATGAGACAGGTTTGATGGGATCCAAAACAGTTGATACATGCATGGATCCTAATACTAAACTTGTAGGAGATCAGGGGGAGCTGTATGATGATCTGAATAGATATCGGAGATTGATTGGCAAACTAAATTATTTGACTATTACCATACTTGATATATCTTTCGTTGTGAGTGTGATTAGTCAATTCATGCAATCACCTCGTGTTCCGCATTGGGATGCCGTTGTTCGAGTTGAATTGTAGGTGATCAGGGGGAGCTGTATGATGATCTGAATAGATATCGGAGATTGATTGGCAAACTAAATTATTTGACTATTACCATACTTGATATATCTTTCGTTGTGAGTGTGATTAGTCAATTCATGCAATCACCTCGTGTTCCGCATTGGGATGACGTTGTTCGAGTTGAATCTCAGAATCTCTGATCTAGGGTTAGGTTTAGGTTTAGGATGAAGAGAGAAGAGAAAGAGAAGGATGTCATTGTGATATTTTCACAATGACTCCATAAAGAGACTTGCAAGCTGAAAGAAAAAGTATCTGTCAAAGGGGGTTAAGATCACTTTGATAGAAAGTACCCTATCTAGCCTCCCTATACATTTTCTATCTTTGTTCTCTATGCCTGCTAGTGTTGCCAATAGCATGGAGAAGTTTATGAGAGACTTCTTATGGAGTGGGAAGGGGGAATCTCATAAATTTCATCTTGTAGAGGGGGGTAAAATTTGTATGCATAAGGAATTCGATGGTCTTGGATTTCGGCATCTTAAAGACATGAACATTGCTCTTCTTGGTAAGTGGCTATGGAGAATTGGGGAAGAAGAAGAAAGTTTATGGGGCAATGTGATCGGGAGTAAGTTTGGAGTTAGTCAAGCAGGGTGGGACATTCATTTGGTGCTTTCTTCCTGCGGAATGAGTATGTGGAGAGGCATTTCGAGTATATGAGAAAACTTTGTTAGGGGTATCCGGTACAAGGTGGGTCGAGGAGATAGAGTGAGATTCTGGAAAGATCCGTGGGGTGGAGAGGAGCCGCTCAGTGTCTTATTCCCTACTCTCTATGGCCATTCTAATCGGAAAGGGGCCACTGTTTGAGTGTGTTGAGATCCATGATGGTTTGGCATCTTGGAATTTCGGGTTTTGTCACCAGGTCTACGACTGGGAGTTGAATAGCCCTTGCCTCTTTTCTCCATGTCGTTGGTGATAACCCGACATTATCATTGCGAGATGATAAGAGAATTTGGAAATGGGATCCAAAAGGCACCTTTACGATCAATCTTTCTACGAGCATTGCTCTATGGTAGGACAAGATTTTCTCCAAGGTCCTATTACCTGGAAGGCTCCACTTCCCTCTAAAGTCATGTTCTTTGTTTGAACTGCTAGCCTAGACAAGATTCCCACGATTGACCACTTGATAAAGAAGGGAATGCAACTACCGAATAGGTGTGCTTTATGTAAGTCAGCTGCTGTATCAATAGATCATTTATTGATACACTGTAGCTTCACTTTTGGGGTGTGGCATATGTTCTTTTCTCTCTTTGGAGTCGGTTTCATGCCTCCGAAGCATGTGGGAGAGATGATACTTAGTACCTCGGAGACTTATCTTTTCTGGCAAAGGGAAGCACCTCTGGAAGGTCCTTCCGTTTGCGATGATGTGGGCTGTTTGGAAGGAAAGGAACTCTAAGATCTTTGAGGGGAAGGAAGCTCCTATTTCGAAAGTGATTCTGCGTATTAAAGCCTTAATGTATTTATGGTCATCCATCGATCCTGAGTTTGCTGGAGTTTTCTTCGAATATTTTGTATTTAGATGGAATGAGTTTCTAGGGGATCCCTCTTGATCTACTTATAGTGGGGATCTGCCTTCTTTTTGTTTCTCCTTTTGGGATTCGTCCCTTTTAAGGATATTTTACTAATTATCAAAAAAAAATCTTATTTATGTAAAAGGAGAATTACAAAAGACAAAAATACCCCCAAAGGGGAGTATTTACAGAACTACCCCTACAACATGAAGTACGTATAAACACATATATGATAACACTCCCCTCCAGTTGGTGCATAGATATCTCTCATGCCCAACTTGCACAAACACTTATAAAGTTGCCAACTGGGAACTCCCTTAGTGAAAACATCTGCAACTTGTTCATCCGTCTTCACAAACTGTGTACACATTGCCCCAGAGACAATCTTCTCTCTAATGAAGTGGCTATCCACCTCAATGTGTTTGGCGCAATAATACTGAACGGGGTTATGAGCAATGCTGATGGCGGCCTTGTTGTAATAGTACAAGCTCACAGACCCTGAGACTGGGAAGCCAAGTTCAACAACCAACACTTTCAACCAGAGCATCTTACATAAGCCATGAGCCATTACCCTGAATTCGATCTCTGCACTAGATCCAGCAATAACTGGTTGCTTCTCCAAGTGACCAGATTGCCCCCAACAAAGGTGCAATACCCTGAAATTGATTGGCGACCATCTTTGGCCCCTGCCCAGTCTACATCAGTGTATGCCTCTATACGCATATGGCTGTTCTTTTCAAACAGAAGACCTCTACCAAGAGCTGACTTGAGATACCTCAAGATTCGATGTGCTGCCTCTACATGAACACTTTTGGGTGAGTGCATATACTGACTGATCACACTCACTTCGTAGGCAATGTCCGGTCTGGTCAAGTCAGGGAGAGATAGATCAATCTCCCAACTAGTCATTGGAAGCTCCCTACATCCTGTAGTAGCTCACCATTGGCATCTGCTAACTGATGATTCTATTCTATGGGAGTTTCTACTGGCTTGGCACCCAACTTGCCGAGTCCTTCAACAAGTCTAAGACATACTTCCGTTGTGAGATGAAGATCCCCTGACTGGATCTTGCAACTTCGATACCTAAGAAGTACTTGAGAGATCCTAAATCCTTGGTTTCAAACTCCTCTGCTAATTGACGCTTCAGTTTAGCCACCTCTTCTGCATCATTCCCTCTGAGAATGATGTCATCAACATAAACAATGAGAGCAGTGGTATGCTTCCCTTGATGCTTCACAAATAGGGTGTGATCTGCTTGATTTTGAGTGCAACCCAGCTTCTTCACAGCTAGGGTGAATCTCTCGAACCATGCTCGTGGAGATTGTTTTAGCCCATAAAGGGCTTTCTTCAGTCGACGCATCTTGCTACTATTGCTTGGTGGAGTAAATCCAAGAGGAGGCACCATGTATACTTCTTCATGTAGATCACCATGAATAAATGCGTTCTTCACATCCAGTTGATGCAAAGGTCACGCTTGCTTTGCTGCCAGGGACAACAACACCATAATGGAGTTCATTTTGGTCACAGGTGCAAAAGTCTCCACATAGTCAACCCCATAACTCTTGAGTGTACCCCTTGGCTACTAATCTCGCATTGTACTTCTCAACTGACCCATCTGCCTAGTATTTGACTGTGAACACCCATCTGCAACCCACAAGTTTCTTGCCTCTTGGCAAGTCAACAAGCTCCCATGTCCTATTCTTGCCAAGAGCTCTCTTTCCTCTATCATAATAGCTTTCCACCTTGGTTGAGCCAGCCCAGCCCTTCTGCCTCAGAAGAAGGGATAGGAATAGTGGAAAGGGGTGTGACAAAGGCTTTATAGGAGGGAGACAAGACATCATAAGAGACAAAATGGCTCAAAGGATGCTGAGTGCAACTTCTGACTCCTTTTCATAAAGCAATGGAAAGATCAAAAGCATCAGTAGAAGGGAAAATGATAGGTATAGAGGGGAAAGAAAGATTACCTTGATCTGAGGATGGTACCACTAGGTACTGGATCAGCTGACTTTTTCCCTTTTGGGATAGACAATGAGCTCCTTCCTAACACTAGGAGCACTATCAATTGCAATAACAGGTGTAGTCTGAGGCTTCTCAAACTCAAGAGAGGGAAAAGAGAGTAATATAGCGGGAAGAGGAACATCACACCCCTCTTCACTACTATTCTCCCCCTGAAGAGAGGCGGAGAAAAAATGTAGTTCCTCACGAAAGGTGACATCCATATAAATAAATTTCTTCCCTGTGGAAGGATAATAACACTTATACCCTTTATGGGAATAAGAGTAACCCAGAAAGACACATTTAAGCGCTTTAGGATCGAGTTTGGTACGATGAAGACCGAGGATGTGCACATAGCATACATACCCAAAGATGCGAGGGGGGACCGCAAAGAGGGAAGCAGCGGGATCAAGGACTTGTAGTGGAGTTGAGAACATGGCGAGCCTTTCTGTTAGTCAAATAAGTAGCAGTAAAAATAGCATCCGACTAGTAGGATTTTGGGACTTTGGAACCAATCTGAAGAGATCGAGCTACCTCAGTCAAATGATGCATTTTTCTTTCAGCTACATTTTATAGCTGCAAGAATTCTAGTGATAAATCCTATGGTCGAACAAATATTGCTGAAGTCCCCTATACATATACTCTCCACCCTGGTCAGAACGAAAGACCTTGATGGATGCACCAAACTGAGTTAAGATCATCTTATGCAAACCCTTAAAGATGGAATGAATCTCATCTTTGATTTTCATAAGATAAACCCATGTACATCGAGTATAATCATCAACAAAAGAAACAAAATAGCAGAAGCCAAAAATAGAAACCACAGGAGAAGGACCCCACACATCAGAATGCACGAGATCAAAGGAAATAGAACTTCGATTACCTCTTGAGGGATAAGTAGATCGACGGTGTTTCAAAAGCTCACGTCTCACAATGCAAGTCAGATAACAAAAGTTAAACAAATAAAGCGTGAAATAAAAGTTTGAGATACTGAAAAGAGACATGCCCCAGACAGGCATGCAAACATAAAACAGACTCTATCCTACTCCTACTAATACTAGGGAGGACTGCAGTGTTGTGAGCTCAGAAGGTCGTCCATCAAGAAGGTATAGGCCCTCAGCTTCATGTCCTATGCCAATCGTCCGCGTCTCGAGGTCCAAAAAGACACAGTATGAAGAAAAGAAAGTCACAGTGCAGTTCAAAGATTTGGTAAGAGCACCAACAGATAAGAGATTAGAGGTAAATTTTGTGACATGTAAGACAGATTCAAGCGAAAGTGTAGGAGAGGGGAGAACAGCACCTTTCCCAGATATAGAAGACAAAGTGCCATCTTGCAGTTCTAACTATATCACGGCCAGAACAAATAGAATAGCTCGAAAATAAAGAGGACATGCCCGTCATGTGTTCGAACCCTTGAATTAATGATCCACTTAGTGGGAATGGACACATGATGGGCAGACCTAATAATACCTGACTGGGCAAAGGATGAAGTTGAAGAAGGGCCATCCGGCTGAGAGAGCAACCGGCGAAGGCCGGCAAGCTCGGAGTAGAGTTCTGAAGAGACTGATCTGTCAAAGATGCCGAAGTATACATGCTAGCTGAATGGGCACCAGAAGATCCAGGCTGACTAAAGCGAGGAGGCTTGCCAAATAACACCCAGCACTTGTCCCTCGCATGACCTACCTTGCCACAGTGATCACATTTGGGCCTCTCCCCAGAGGGCTTCCCAGTACTAGAAGGATGATACTGTTGGCTAGGTGGAGTATACTGCTGGCTAGGTGGAGAAGTAAAAGACTACGGCTTCTAGAAGCGTCGAGACTGTGAAGTGGAACCACTATATGTAGATGTAACGAGCAGATCTCTCAGGAGGAGGATACGGTACCATAGCACTACGTCTATTCTCCTCACTCTGAATATATGAGTACACCTCTTCCAGAGAGGGTAGGTCTGTGTGAGTACTGAGGAGCTGAACTCTCGCCAACTCATACTCAGAGTTAGAGTCCTGAAAGGAACTCAAAGATCCGACTCTTATCCACATATCTCTGATAGCTGTTGATGTTCTCGGAACCAGTCGGATGGAAGGCATGGTAGTGATCTAACTCCTCCCACATGCTCCTGAGGGTGGCAAAGTAATCGGATAGAGATTTCTCCTCCTGGTGAAGTTGAGAAATACTCTATTTAAGCTGATAGGAGCGACCAACATTCTGCTGCTGAGAGTAAATCTTACGAGCAGATTCCCAAACTTCATGAGCAGTATTCGTGAAGAGAAAACCATGACTGATGTGTGGTTGCATAGAGCTAACGAGCCAGGATATCACAGTAAGATTATCCATCTCCAATTTAGCATAAAGCGGATCATCGGGTGAGGAACATGACCGGTAAGATTACCCATCTTCCCACGTCCACCAATGAACATCTTAGCGGCCTGTGACCACTCAAGATAATTCTTCCCATCCAATTTCACTTTAGTGATCAACAATCTGGGGTTTTCCACAACCATCTGAGCCACCATAGGCCCTCTAAGCCCTCTGGAGGTGGCTTCCGTGCTCAGAACTAATCCAGAAGGAGTATCCGGGGGAGGTACAGTGATAGGATCCGGAATAATAGGCGGATTAGACATCAAAAGCAACAAGGAAGAAGGAATAGGGGTCAAAAGAACCCAAAAAAAGGGCCAAAAGAACAAATAGATACTTAATGAGAGATGGAGATCAAAAAACACCCATAAAAGGCCACAAACATCATCAAACAAGGAATAACAATAAGAACCAGCAGCATAGGAGTGAATGGAATCATCCTAGAGTCATGAGAAGGCATTGAAATAAATCTGAGATCAAAAAAGCAAGGATTAAGATCCAACCGATAGCCTGAATAGGCTATTAAAGTTGCCGGCAGTAACTAGTGGGTAGAAAAAACTTCCCACAGCCTTCAATACTCTATGAAATCACTCGAGTAAGGTATCGACATGAAGATAAGATTGGGGGGGGGGGAGGGATTAGATTGAAGCAACAAACCCCCCAAAAAAATTCATTTAGGGTTCGAAAAACTCGCTGGTCTACAAACAGAGTTTTTTGGAATATTCAAGAAGAATGGCCAAAAAACACGCCAAATTGACTCAAACAATTTGCTAAAAATAACCAAAAGAGAATAAAAAGGATACTCTACTAGCTGGTGAAGTTTCAAGAGAAGGTATGAAACTTGTCCGTGCGGCTACTGACGTCAGCCGTACGGTCTGGATGACATCATCACCCTCTTGGTTGATCTCTGAAAAAAAAAAACTCCTCTTCTGAATTCCTCTAGTATGGCTCTAATACCAAGTTGAATCTCAGAATCTCTGATTTACGGTTAGATTTAGGTTTAGGATGAAGAGAGAACTCAGAGAAGAAAAGAAAGAGGAGAGAAGAGAAGGATAATATCACAATGACTCCATAAATCTTATTTATGTAAAAGGAGAACTACAAAAGACAAAAATACCCCCAAAGGGAGTATTTACAGAAGTACCCCTACAACGTGAAATACGTAAAAATACATATATGATAACAGTTCGTGTAGTGAGATACTTGAAGGGAACTCCTGGCCGTGGTCTTTTGTACAAGTCACATGGTCACCTTCGGGTAGTTAGCTATACTGATGCGGACTGGGCTGGTTCACCTTCTAATAGAAGGTCCACTACAGGTTATTGTACAGTTCTTGGTGGAAATCTAGTATCCACGCTAGTAGCACAATCGAGTGCAAAGGCAGAATACAGAGCAATGGCTCATACGAGCTGTGAGTTGACTTCGTTGAGGCATCTCCTTCTTGAGTTGGGTGTGAGTGTAGAGTCCTGTGGGATTGTATTGAGACAATTAGGCAGTTATTGATATAGCCTCCAACTTTGTGTTTCATGAAAGGACAAAGCATATTGAGATGGATTGCCACTTTGGTAGAGACAAAGTGGTGAATGGTGAAATCATGATCTCGTACATGAAGACAGCAGCTCAGTTGACAAACGTGTTTACTAAAACTCTATCCAAGACTCGTATGGATCTAATTTGTTCCAAGCTGGAGATGTATACTCTCCAGTTTGAGGGGGAGTGTTAGTTATTACTGTTTATGCATGTGGGTATATATGTGGGACTTGTAAGGGTATTAATGTCTTTACCACTTCTTTTATGTTTTAATATAAAAGGGGATTGATTAGGGCAATACCCTAGATCTCTCTCTAAAGGTTAAAGCATCGCACTGGTCCTCCGCTCTTAAGAGTGTAAGGACTTGAGATTTGACCAATTCTCTATTCTCGTTTCAAAAAATTTATACTTTAGCTATCAAAAGTAAATAAATATAATAAAAAAAATTAGGAAAAACATTAATCTATAAATAAGTAGCCATTGACAGAAGGCTTCAAAAATTACAATTGATCATCAAAATAAGTTGTTTAGATACTTTAAAAAAACTGATGCTTGGATGAATCAGAGGTCCGCCAAATCTTGCCCAAATCATTCAATAAACCATTAACCATACATTATTGCAAGTACCTACACTCTGCACCTCATGGCATGGCTTAATGAAATGGCGAAACAAAAAGAGGAGCTGTTAGGGATCGCAAAGGAAGAGGCAGAATTGGAGCAAGAATTGAACGGTATTGAGGAGCACCGACTAAAGGGAGAACCTTGTGGAAAAGAAAGGATGAATGGTGATTTCTCATTGTAATTCAGCTAGGGGGTTAACGCAGGCGGAGTTTGACTCGAGCAATTCAAAACTTTCCAGATTTGGAAATAGCCTTTTAGTTGCCCAGAATTATCTCAGATTATGTTTAATAAGATAAGAAATAATCACATATCCAAAAATAATAATCATCGTCACAATCATCATAAGCTTTATCCCACCTATATGGGGTTAGAGCACAAATCTTGTCCCTCAATTCAATTCTACCTAAAGTAATGTCTTTTGTCAAAGCAAGTTTCTTCAAATCTGCTCTCCATACCTCAATACACATCCTTGTTAAACCTCCCCTCACCTTTTTAAAACCTTCAACTTGCATGTTCCTTCTCACTGGTACTATCATCAATCTCCGTTGCACAGACTAGACCATCTCAATTGAATCTTCCTTATTTTATCACCTATTGAACTAAACTTATATTTTTCATAAATGCATTCATTTTTATTTTGTCTTTCCTAGTTTCTCACTCATCCATCAATTAAAATACCTCACTTTTCACTTCATGGTAAATACATTTACTAGGGGATAGTATCTTTGACGTAGATAGTATCTTTTTATCAATATCGAAGATAGTAAGCTACTTTTGACAGCTATGTAAGTTCCCAAAGTCTCAAATTTAATGATGCCTATTAATTACCCAGAAATATCTCAGATTATGTTTAAAAAGATAAAAAACCAATTACAGAAAATTTATCCATGCAGCTAAATCTCGTAATTGGAGTTTGAAATTACCTCTTGATTCTCATAAAAATTCCATAACTGTTCTATTATCTTCTCTTCCTCGTACAATGGTGTTAATCCAGCAAAGGCAACATCCTTACAGAATTTGAGATATGTTGGCAAGTCCTTCGAATATTCTGTGAAAAAATGAGGATATAATCAATAAGTTTGGTAATTCATCAGAATCAAAAACTTGACCTTTCAAAGCATAAGCTTCCCTAAACATATGAATAGCAGTGACAATACAGGTTTCCCAAAGACATTAGCATAAACTTTGACTACATTAAAACTGCATTCTAAGGAGTTACCATGTGTGTCAGAAATCATGTCATATGTTGTTTCGAGGTCGCAAAGAAGTTGTGCTGTATCAAATACAGGATTCTGTACATGTGATGAGCCTATTTCATGAAAATTACTAAGAGGAGGACACCTATTAGCACTGTATTGCAACTTGAAAGTTGAATTAGATTTTTCTAAATCATTCCTCTTCTCGGGCTTGCTTGTGGGATCCGATGACTGAGAACACTCTTTAGCATCGGTATTCATCTTTCCAGACTTGTATGTCGATTTAGATTTTTCTACCCGGTCACACGAAGAAGAAATGCCAAAATTAGACAAACTTGCTTCCCACTTCCCGAAGCCATTTATATTATATAAAACCCTTATAGTTACAATTAGTATTGACATCACACAAACATGAGTTGGAAGCCTGTACAGATTTGCCGACAGCCATAAATCTGGAGGCATTGACCACTCACAAACGCGGGCTGCATGTGGAAGAATCTTTTCCACCGGAAGTGAGAGTTGTTTGAGATAGCGATGAGCTATTGCATAGAAGTTCACCGGAGGAAGTTGCAATCCTATACGCTGAGCAACAGATCCTGCTCGTGATTCTAACTCCTTTGACCCAACAGCTTGAGAAGGCCTAAACATAAAACTTGAACTCAGTGGTAATTCATTTGAAGGGCGTATGAAGAATCTTTCAATGTCAACAAAAGCAGTCAAATATGGAAGCTTCCCCTCAAGTGTCCACTTTAGTATGTCTGTTGATATGATAGGCTCCCTAGCAATATGACAAGCCAGAAAAGAAACCGCTAAAGAAGAAGATATGGGTATTCTCTTTCTTAAAGATCTAAACCAGATCTTTAATGCTCTTAGTGGATTTATTTCTTGAGGTTCTGTACTGTCTTTAGCACAACACTTGGGAACTTTTGAGTCTCCTGCAATCAATGATGAAAAGATAGTTATTAAATTGGAAAAGAACATGAGACAGACAACTAATACCTCAAAAAACAAAACAAAACAAAAATGTGCACATATAAGAAAGAGAGTAAACGCAGCAAATTGAGAATGTAGAAGAAGACTGAAGAGTGAAAACATGTTTAAAATACTCTCCTCAAAATATAGTTTGCGCACTTCAAAAAATATCAGAAGGCTCTGGAATCCCTAGAGAGCTCTGAAAGAATAGATGTTACTGGTTTGGTCTAACCTTATTGAAGACATTACCCAGTAAAGAGATAATTACATCCCGATGTTTTCTTCTGTATAAATTTGTGAATTTTCAATCAGCTTTCCCATGTGATTGATATCTAGTGCGTTAATTTGCATATCTATCATATATAAATAGTAGGAATATACATAAATCAAGGTTTTAAAATATTGGCTGAATCAGGTGAGACTTAGCCAATAAATCTCAGTTTCAGATGAATAATACATCCAACTTAGTCACATTGGCACCCAAAGTTTTATCACTTTTGGTGTTTCCTGAACCGAGAACCAAAATTCAGTCTTTAGTACTTGATAAAGTAACAGAGTTAGAATGAAATATACATTAGGTTATATAATGTAATGTTAGATTTTGCATACAAAACCTTCTTTTAAGAAAGTTCAAAGTTTAAAGTCTAAAGTGTCATCCAGTGTTTCAAAAGGCGTTTGAGGCTTAGCCCCTTGAGGTTCACCTTGGGGTGAGGCTTTCCCAAAACGACGTAAGGCTTATTAAAAAAAGCTTAAGAACTTATGAGGCATACGCATCTCCTCAAGCTTTAAACTCATGCCTTTTTTACACTTTCTTAACGCCTTGTGTCAAAAGCATGCGCCTCACATGCATATGCTAATGGGGTCAACCGTACCTTTAAAAATGTAATTTATTTCCTTTCTGTAAATCTTAGTTAGATAACAATTAGCTATTCTAGATTAAATAAGTAACAAAAATCTCATTCCCCTTGTGAAATAGATTAATGTTCCTTTTTCACAAATTTACTTAAAATTATCTTTTTTATTGAATTATTGTATTATTTATTTGTTTTCTTATGCTTTAGGCCATTGAAGCGCCTCTCCTCAGCATCAGGCCTTCGCGTTTAAAATCATTGGGTTAAAGTAGTTGTTACACTAAGGTTTGTTTTTTTTTTTAATGGATTAAAACCTGGAAAGTTGGAAGTATGAAACTATGATTTAATTTTGATGAGTTCCAAACTTTGGATACAGAGTATGGAACTATTGATGTTATTGTGGCACTCGTTTAATTTGAGTTTGATGAATTTGGAATTTGGATTTGGATATTGAAATCCAAATTGGATTTTGTTGAGTCTGAGGTTGTGTATGTAACGTTGATCATTTTAATCCAATTTGGATTTGGATTTGGATTTGGATATTGATTTGGATTTGGAATTGGAATTTTTCTTATTTTTGAGATGTTTCCTTGATTTTCTCTTCTTTTCTAGAATTTTTGCTATTTATTTATTTGAATATTTAATTATATATCTACTTAAAAATTAATGCTCGAGAGGCTTACACCTTAGCATCAAAGCTTTGGCAAGTGAAGTGCATCACCTCACGCCTTATCATTTAAAAACACTGGTGCCATCTATGGAACGATAAACTTCAAGTGTGCTTGTGCCCAGTTTATAACAGAATAAACAAGAACCACACAAGTAAAATTTTAAATTCACAGTATTGCAAAAGTGCCGGAGGAACCTCAACATGGAGACTAACATCAACTAAATCTTTCAGTGTTAAGAGGGAACAACTGAAAATATCCCAATAAAGGCAGTTTAGTTTAGGAGTTGTTTCCCCTTGAATTAACTCAGTTTTATTAAAATGACTGACGTTACATACACAACCTCAGACTCAACAAAATCTAGAATGCCAAATAGCATCTAGTAAGCTACAGTAATTGAACGAGGTTAGTTTGAGTAAGTTATCGCTAGTAAATTGGTAGTTAACCTGACAATTATGGGCAATAGATACTTCATATTCGACCTAACGATCATTTTTTTTATAAGTGTAGAGTATATTGACCTAACAATCAATCCTTACCAACCAAATGACTGAATTATAATAAAAATTTAAATAAATTACAGAATTGAGAGGAGAGGAGATACTGAAAGTACTGATGATTACCGTGTTTCCGAACCTCCGAATCCTTGATGATCTCATTCCCCCACCCGTCATCGAAAACCCTAGACACTGCAACGAAACGCAACCAAATCACCCCAGCCAACCCACAAATCAAAGGACTCACGCCGAATTTCTCCACCAGAGCCTGGCACTGGTACTGAATCATCAACTGAATCCCCATAACATATCTATGCCTGATTTCGTACAAGATAACCTCCAGGCTCAAAGACGAAAACTTCAGTGTACCACCGAAATCGTTGGGCACGGAGGGTTTTACGTCGTCGTCGTCTTCTTTTTTGGGGGTTTTGTAGTCATCGTCTAGGGTTAAGGTTCTCCAGAACGGTTGAGTTTGGGACTCAGATTGGAGGGTTACAGGCTCGGTCTTGACAATAGTGTGTTTGGAGCGACGATGACCTTGCAAGTAGATGGCGCCATGAGTGTCGCCACCCATGAAGTCTTCATCGGCGACGCCCGTCTCGACCATGTCCTCCGCTTGAGACCCACACCTTTGACAGTAGTAGAAGCCATCGTTGCATTCGAAGCTCACGTTGCCACAAGCGTGGCAGGTTATCCTCTGCGCCATAGCTAGATAGATAGTTGCAGTGCCTCTCTTAACACTCGCAGCGGCGCTTGTCACACAAATCTACGATGCCGAGGTCGGGAGTAAACATTCGCTTGCCCGGATGAACATCAAACTTTGAAGTCTCCCCACCCAAAATGTCAGACACGTACATCAATCCCTTAACTCAGCCCGCGTTAAATCCCTGGTTAGTGATTAACAAGTGTACTTGTCAGACATTTTGGGATGGGGACATCAAGGTTTGAAGTTCCTGTCCAGCGAATTTTTTCTCCCGAGGCCGGTATCATTTAATACCATACCACACTACGGAAAAAATTTAGACGCAGGGGGTTTTGGATGCCGAGGATGAGTGGTAAATCTGGACCACTCATCTTCACTTTTTCTAGATGCCAACTTAATTACAGTTAGCCTCTTAAATCTTTTTAAAAAAAATTTGTTTTTTTTTAATAAAAAAAACATTAAAAACAAGAACTTCCTTTTTAAGTTTAAAGCCTAAAGCCCTCTTCACCTTCCACCCCTTCCAACGAGCAGTTCGCCGTTGCCTGCCAGATGTATCACCAAAGGCTAAAATCCTCTCTCTCTCTCTCATAGATTTCGGACCGTTAGTTATCGAGATCTGTGACTGTGAGATGTGAATCCGGATGATCACCAACATGAGGAGCAGGTGAACCTGTGAGGTTTAAAATTTTATATAAAAAACAAGATTAAAGAAACCCAATCGCCTGATACTTGCCAGATGATGAACTGTTGAGGTTCCTCTTCTCTTGAATCTCTCTATGCTTCTCATTCTATTTGATCGAGTTTTTTTATTTTTATAAAACTACCATTCCATCCCATTTTGTTTTAGATTTTCTTAAGAGAATGGTTGGTGTAATTTTGTGGATAAAGTATGAAACTAGTCCAGTAGATGACCAGTAGAATATTAAACACAGGTGAGAACAAAGAGTATTATGTATTCGTCTTGTTTGAAAGTAATTGGATTTCTTCGGTAGCAATAAAATGGAATTTAGAAAGTTGGGTTTGGTCATTGTTGTATTCCGATCGAGGTTCACAATCCGGAACAAGTGACAACCTAGCTAAAAAAATTATGCGGGGCGTCCCTACACAGAAGCATCAGATCTGTTGCGATGTGCTTCAGATCTCCGATGGCGTCGATGACAAACCCTTCCTTGGAAGGGGCAGAAGGTGAAGAAGAAGAGACTCGTGGACTTTAAAACTAAAAAGAAGTTTTTGTTTTTAAAAAGGAAACAAGAATATAAAAAAAGATTTTAAAGGTTGATTGTAGTTAAGTTGGCATATTGAAAAAATAAAGATGAGTGGTCCAGATTTACCACTCATCCTCTGCATCCAAAACCCTCTGCATCTAAATTTTTTCCCCACACTATGGTTTTTAATGGGACAGGATATTGGCACCCGCATTTTTGCTTAAAAAAAAAAACCCTCTTTTTTCACTCATAACGCCATCCAAAAAGCAAAACCCTAAAAAAAAAAAAAAGAGAAGAAGAAGAAGAAAGAGAAAGAGGAGGAGGAGGCCGCCGGCCGTTGCCTCCGTAAGTACGCCCCTCTCTCTCTCTCTCTCTCTCTCTCTCTCTCTCTCTTCCAAAAAATAAAACCCTAAAAAAAAGGAGGAGGACACCGGCCGTCACCACCACAAGTACACCCCTCCCCTCTCTCTTTCTCTCTCTCTGGTTTTGGGCTGCCTTGGGGGCTACCGAGGGCTGCCGAGGTAGCCCAGAATCGCGAGAGAGAGAGAGAAGAGAGACATACCTGTTGCGGCGATGGTGGTGGTGGCGGCAGCATCGTCGTCCTCCTCCTCCTCTTGTGCTAGCAATTTATTTATTTTTTTGGTTTTGGTTCGGGTGTCAAAGAGTGATTTGGGTGTAAAGAGCTAAGGGAGATTTTTAGGTGTGTTTGGTGAACAAGTGGGTTTTCTAAGCGAAAATGCGGGTGCTAATATTCCGTTCCTTTTTAATTGGTAAGTTTTATGGACACCCCGATAATTTTCAAGGGCACCCCATATTTTACCTTAAAAAAGTGGAGCCTTTACTGGCCCCCTTACTAGTACCTATTATGAAAGCACCCAAATATCCATCCACTGTTCATTTCCTCATTCACCTTATCCCTCCCCTACCCTATCCTTACACCTAAAAGGTGGTAACATCACCGTCGACCTCAGAATTGTCGAAAATCGTTGGAGATCTGTCAGAGAAACACCGGAGAATCGACTTTGATAGCTACAATGCCAAAAAAAATCGATTTAAAGGGTAGAAAATCCAAAAAACGAAGTAAAAAAGCTCACTTAAATCGACTAGATGTGTAAAAAAATCAACCCAAGTGGAAGATAACATTCCACAAACATCTTCTTCACTGGTAAGAAAGCTAACTTGGCCATCGTCCGTATCTTTGCCCTAATTTTTTTTTGCATACTGCCTAATGTATGCAACTCGTTGTGTCGGTTTCTCGACACTGACATGGTTTCATCCATTTTGGTTGGATTCCACTGAATCTGCATCATATTTTCGGTTGGATCCAACCGATTGATAAATTTTGTAAGATATTGACCTTTATGATAAGCCAGTTGGATTCAATCGAAAATAACTAGGGATGGGGCAAGGGGTGAACCCCATCATGTTCATTTTTCTAGAAAGAAGGTATTTTAAATATTTTTCCTTATTGTCCTATGTTTTGGTATTAGAAACCTTTATGGTAATCTAGTGTTACCCCCCTCATATGCAAATGAAATTTGTATTACCCCCCTGCAGTTTGCAACTGTTGTATTACCCCCCCTGAACAAGTCCGGCCGTTGTCGACTCACAGTCCAACCCTAATTTTAAGATAAAAGGACTAAATTGCCCTTAAATATGTGTTTTTGAAATAGAAAAAAGAACAATGAGGGATGAAAAGAGAAAAAATAGCAGAAGAAAGGGATTGGATGAAAGCTGTCTATCACGATTCCTTCGGATTTTCAGCTGAGAAAACTGCATATCTGTGATGATAGTTTTGGGAGATGTTGCCAGATTTGATGTTGAGATTCGATCCAAAAAATAAAATAAAGAAAAATAAGGAGATGGATTGTAACGAACTAGACGAATCAACCCAAGAAAAAACAACGAGGAATTGCTAGAAAGCTGACACATGCTTGAACGTAGTAGAATCAGAAGGAGAATAAACAAACGAAAGTTGTGAAGCAGATTCTTATTTCTCTCTCTATTGCCTAAGAATGAGTTGTAATCTTCAGATCTCAGAAATCCGAGGCCAGAAAACGACTTTGATTTTTAAAGAAAAAAAATAATTCAGTCCAAGATACAGTGAGAATCGTTATCAGATTTCAAAGATTTAACAGAAAACAAAGCAAAAAATTCAAACTTTGATGAACTCTATCTAGATGTCGAAACTTGAAACCTACAAAGAAAATCAAGTTGAAATTTCATATCCAAATTGAGGATTAATCAGAAAAGTGACAAAAATTAGCTAAAATTCAGATAATATCTCATCGAAATTGGAATCAAGACTGGAAAAACTCTTGATTGAATTCTCTCTTTCAGTGAAAAGTTTTCGAAAGCTCAAGTTGCAGAGATAAATCGAGCAGTTTAGCCTTGGCATCGTGTTAGATTAATGGAGGAGAAGAAGTTAAACCCTAATACGAAGAAGAAGAAGGATACGAAGGATGAATGAATTGGAGTTCGAGTTCTGCAACCCTCCTACGTCCTGAAAACGCTTCTCGTCGACCGAGGCTGAAGAAGCAAAGGTCCAAAGGATATATTTAAGGGCAATTTAGTCTTTTTGCTTTAGAGTTAGAGTTCGACCGTGAGTCAACGAGGGCTTGACTTGGTCGAGGGGGGTAATAAGGCAGTTGCAAATTGCAAGGGGGTAGTAAAAATTACTTTTGTATACCAAGGGGGTAATGTTAAATTACCCAAAAAATTTCCCTTAAGAACATCACCAGATCATGTGTTATTACATCAGATTATCGTAATTGGATACGTTAACAAGATCCACTTCATCAATGTTTTTTTTAAATCAGAAGCTCTGATCCCTCCCGCTGCTTCATTATGGAGAAAGCTTCACCATGAACGTGCAAAGGAATGTGAAACTCCTTACATAGCGAGGATGCGTGAGTTTAAAGAAATGATTGGTGGGAATGATGTTTCGACATATGTCATTCTAGTGGATGATGATTGAAGCATTTGTTGTCAAGGAAGCCTACGAGCTCTTTTTGATTTTTGCGGCCTAGGTGCCCTTTTTTCTGTTGTGGCAGCCTGCGTGCCCTTTTTTTTGTTGTGGAAGCCTACAAGCCCTTTTTGTTGTGGTTTGTGGTCTACAAGCCTTGTAATCATTTAAAAAAAAGTGTCAGTTATATACAACCGACAGTCTCTTTCGATCTCATCCAACCAACATTTGTAAAATAGAGTCTATTAGATCCAACCGACGCTAAGAAAATTCAGGCCCCATAAGATGGATAGAAAAAATGTGTTAGTTATACACAATCGATAGTCTTTGTCGGTCTGATCCAACCTACATTTGTGAGACAGAGTCAGTTGGATCTAACCGACATTTGTTTGTTCATATAAGTGGGATCCAACTGACACTAAGAAAAATAGTGAATTTGTCATTGGTTTTTTGTTTGAAATCTCTTACCTAATTGATCACTATACATGGAACATTTAACAAAAAAGAAAAGATTATGATCACCATATATTGAATATTTAACAAAAAAGATTATGATCACCTTACATAAAACATTTAACAAAAAAAAGGCACACAAGCCTCAATAAGTTTATGGCACTTGGGCCTCAAAAAGGCTCACAAGCCTCAATAAGTTTATGGCATGAAGGCCTCTATGCCTAATTTTTCTTCTTTTCTTTTTTTCTCTTCTCATTTTCTGTGCGTTTTCCCTTTGCCTTGCGCTGCTCATTTTCCTTATACTTATCACATTCTTTATCTAATTCCCAATCCACCAACTTTTGAGCGCGTGATGAATGCATTTGAGGGGACCTCGTTCCTAAAAATATTAAAAAATAAATTAATTAGATAATATTATATATATATATATATATATATATATATATATATATATATATATATATATATATATATATATATATATATATATATATATATATATATGTATATATATGTGTGTGTGTGTGTGTGTGTGTGTGTATGCGTGCGTGTGTGTGTGTTCAACTTGAATTAAATTATCATTATATACCTGCTTCTGCCATATTGTGCATGCACATGGGTCTTGAAACTTTTTAGTATTGACAGGTCTTTGGGACCTCCAATAGCTCCTTCCATAATTGACTCTTCTTCCAAGATAAATTTCTCCCCAATGGGAGGTTGACTCTCTAGTGGTGCAGAGGTCAAAGCAGGGTGATCTAATGTAGGTGTAGAAATCAATGGCAGGATCATCTCGTACTAGCTCTTCGACAACCTAAATATAATAAAAAATAGTATAAAATTAAATCAAAAGGCAACATTGGAGAAAAAATATAGATGAAAACAATCTCTACAACTCTAAAAAAATCTCACATCTCTTGTTGACGACTTCTCTTGGACTTCACTAAGACGCTTTCTATGCGATGCTGTGGGAGCGTGTCATTTTTTTGATGCATTAGGAGCGAGTGGCTCGGTATGATTTCTTCTCATTATTGTAACCTAATAAGGAGAACAACCATTGTCATGTTAGAAATAGAAAAAAAGGAACTAAATCAAAATTTATTAAAAAAAGATGGTTGGAGCCAACTAAAGTCGTCATCACAATTTCGATTGGATCCAACTAATAATAAGTAGTTGAATTTTTCTTAATGTCGATTGGATCCAACAAACTAATACTAAGGAAGTTTGAGTTTTTCTTAATGTCGGTTAGATCCAACCAAACCTATTCTAGTAATGTCGGTCAGATCCAACCAAAGCATTTGAGGCTTTTTATCAAACACCACGACTTCATTTTTTGACTTACCATTTTTACTTCCCTTCTTCGGCGTGGATTCAGAGAATCTACCAACATTAGTTTTACTTTGGCTAAAAGTACATGCCACCTCAATGCTATCGCCATCGTTGGATTCTTAGAATCCACGTCGGAGAAGGGAAGTAAAAATGGTTGGAAAAAGAAAAGAAAAAACACTAGAATAAGAGAATGGTTGGAAAAAAATTCACAAAAAAACTCAATAATGGTTGAGTTTTGATTATCTAGATGACAAAACTCAAGAAAACTCAAAAAAGAAGAAAATGGGGAATGGTTTGACGGAATGGAGAAATCAAACTAAAAAAAGAAAAGGAAAATAAGTAAAACTCACCTGAATGACAGCCGGACGGCGTAGTATCCTTGGAAGGGTTTCGTCGGACGTTGTAATGTCGCCAGAGAATGTTGCCGGTGTCGATGAGAGAGAAGGGGTAGGAGAACAGTTTAGAGGAAGAAAAACCAAACCCTAAGCTTTTTTAATGGATGGGTGGGGTGCTTTCAAGCAATGGGGTGCCCACTGATTATTTTTAAAATGGGTTAGGTGCCCTTATAACTTGGGTGCCCCTGGTAAGATTTGGGGTGTCAATAAAATTTACCTTTTCATATAAAAATTTGCCATTTTCTTTTTCTAAGTTTTCTCTGTTATTTTCTTCTCCGTCCATGCTTCTCTGACTCACTCAATACTTGTTTGTTAATCTAGACCAACGAAACTGCCACTGGGCCACTTGCCTACTTCAAGACGAGCCAACGTATCTCACAGTTCATCATCCCAGCCGAATCATCCTTCTAGAAATGGCACCCAGCTCACACGCCTAACTCCCCACCTTCTCTGTCTCTGACGCCCTATCTTCTCTTCCCTTCCCCAACCCAAAACCTCTTCTCTGTCTTCTCTTACCTTCACCTCCCAAATCTAACCACTCAAACCCACAAATCCCCACAAATCTCTCATGTTCAGATTCCACTCCCAAAAGGGTAGTTCAATTTAAGCCTCCCATAAACACATCTCTGCTAAAACCCTGCGACGAGGCGATGAGGAAGAAGAAAATAAAAGAAAATACACCATGGAATTTATGCCCTCAACAGAAACCTTCTCTCTGAAAACCTTATGTTCCAGTCTCCTTGCTCCCAAAAACTCCATTGGTTAATTTGGTTTAGGCGCTACTACATTCTTGGGTGCCAGTCGAAGACCGATCGTTGAAGCCAATGTACCCGAGGCTTGGGTTTGGCCTCTCTCACCTGGCACAACAATGGGAGGAAGGAGTGTTGACGAGGAAGGAGTGATGGAGAGGATGAAGAGGAAGTAGAAGACGGATCAGAAAAAATGGAAACCCTTCCTGTTTTAGGAAAAAAAAAAGGGGGTAAAACTTTAAGAAAAAATTTTAAACCTCGGGTGGTGCAATTTGCGGTGCATTAGCTCCACCTTGTTTCCGGCGATCCTCCTTTGTTGTGTGCCTTAGGCGGTTTTTTCCTTCTTTTGCCTTTCCTGTGGGCCCTTCCCCACCTACCTAGTTTTTTTTTTTTCCACTCGTGCCTCCTCGGCTCCCTGGATATTCTAGATCCCCTACCATACACTATACGTCATCTCCATCCACCTGCTCTCCTCAACCAACCCTATTATCCACCTCGAAACCCAAAACGTTAATCATTTCCCACCGCCTTACTCCATCCTTACAACTAAATTCTCCACTGTAGAAACTTATCTTGAGCAGCCTCGATTTTATCCCTGTCGCTTGGAGGCTGCCAGCTGTCCTTTATTAGCGATCGCAGTATGGAAAAATCACAATACTATCCGCCACCATTTCGTCTTTCACAATTCCAAAAACCGTACCCATCACACCAACAAAACCACATTTCTACCTCCTCCACAATACCACCTCCCTCAACAAACCCACACAAAACCACCACCACTAGCTCCCTCTTCATGGATACCTCCTCTGCCATGCAACAAGAACAGATGGTCATGGAGCTTAGTTCGGACCTTACAACGAAAATGAGGGTGGGTTGTAGAACCGGACCAGTAATGCAACCACGACAAACGGTTCTACAGAAAGGACAAGAAGCATGGCGATATGCAGTGGTAGGTAAAGTTTTAGCTGATAAAACAGTCCATCCCTCCAAAGTTCAATCCAGTGTTACAGCCTCTTGGGGTCAAGCCAGAAGATTTACGTTCGTGGACCTCGGTGGCAATTGTTTCGCGCTCCTCTTCTCCAACTCTCATCATCAAGAATGGGTGCTAGAAGAAGGCCCATGGACAGTTCATTCCCATCTGTTGGTTCTGCAGAAACGCACAGCCCCCCTACCAAGCTCAGACATGACATTTTGGTACTGTCCTTTTTGGGTGCAAGCCCATGGGGTGCCACCAGAAATCTACTGTGAAGAAACAGCGGAGGATTTTGCTGACCAGATAGGGAAGCTCCTCAAATACGATCTCAAAGAGGAGGAGGCCTACAAGAAATGTAAATTCCTACGTTTCAAAGTGCTTGTCGATCTGAGAAAAAGCTTGGTGCCTGGTCTTTGGCTGCAGATGGACGATTATTGGGTATGGGCTGACTTCAAATATGAACGACTTCCTCACTTCTGCCATCAATGTGGGCGAATTGGTCATTTGGAATCCAAATGCTACATAGATATCAATGAAGATATCCCTGACCCCAATAAGGAATATTGGAAAGATCCAACAGCAAAACAATTTGGAAGCTGGATCCGAGCAGAATCAAAAGTGGAAGAGGAAGAACGACTTCGCCTAGAACTCAACGGTATGCCAGCTCATCTAGTTAAACAAGCCAGAGAGAAAGGTACCCCACTCCAACAGTTCCGATTAATGGAGCAACTTCCTGTACGTCCTCGCATCTACTAGACCAAAAACGGTATCCCGGTGCAACTAGAAAAGCAAACTGTTGATCTCTCTCGTACAGAAAGTGTACCGAACCTTCCCATGGATCCTATTGAGCAACCTGATTCCCAACATACCAATGTGGAGGACCCTTTGGTGAGCTAGGTTGCCGATACTCAACCCAACCAGCACCAACATTCCTTGCTTCACACCAAAAATCAGGCATAACCCACACAAAACACTTCCATTCATCCAGAGAAAGGCACACAACACTCTCACCATAAGACGAAGCCTAAGGAGGGAGAACCAAATGACCCTATGATCATCTCTCAAAATCGAAAGCGATGAGCGATAAGTCTTGAACAGCTAGAACAGGAAATTGGAGCATCACCGGAAACAAGCTCGGAGCAATGCGCTGCATCACACATCACACCAACCACTGAGGTATGCCTGAACTTACTCTCTTTTTTACAACAATTAACTTGTTCTCCTTACAGTCCAAGGGCGAGGGTGGCGAGCCCAATACCGCCCCCCAATCTCTCATGTTAATCATGGCATGGAATTGTCGAGGGAGTGGGAAGCCCTCAACAGTTCGCATGCTTAAAGTCCACATCAAGGAGATCAATCCAGACATTATTTACCTGTCTGAAACTAAAGCCAACAAGGAAAAAGCTATCTCTCTGGCCAAAAAGTTAGGCTTTCTCAATTTCTGCTTTCAAGAGGCCTAAGGGTGGAGTGGCAGGTCTTCTGGTTCTTTGGAAAACGGGTATTCACATAGAACCTTTCAAGAAATCATCAAGGGGTATACATTTTATAGTTGAGTCAGAACCTCTAGGAAGCCCTTGGATACTGTCCTGTATCTATGGTAATCCTAGCCACCATCATAGACAGATTCTTTGGCATGATCTGTGGTCTATGTATCAGCATCAACATAGACCATGGCTAATAACTGGAGATTTTAATGAAATTCACTCACATTGGGAGAAACGTGGAGGATCTTCCTCCAACATTTCTTTCAATTCCGCCCATATTGATTTTCTTCAGAATGCAGACTTCACTGATCTTGGTTTTATTGGACAACCATATACATGGAGCAATCAACGTAAAGGTCTAGCAAATGTTAAAGAAAGACTGGACAAAGCTATTGCTAACAGCAGCTGGAGGAACCTATTCCCCGATGCGAATGTTACTCATCTTCTTCTGATAGCTTCAGATCATTGTCTATTCTCATCAACACTCTTCCAGACGATGACAAGCTTCCCAGACCTTTCCACTTCCTCTCTATGTGGGCATAGGACCAACAATGTAGAGACATTGTGAATGAAGTGTGGTCCAAACCGCTAGTTGGGCCCAAACCCATGCAAGTCCATAGAAAGCTCAATTCCACTAAAGGTAAGCTCAAGCAGTGGAACAAACAGCGTGTGGGCAATATCCACGATCATGTCAAACACCTCCAGGAAAAAATGCATCAGATTCAAAGATTACAAGCCAATTCCATTTGCACAGATCATCTTGCAAAAGAAAAGAGCTAGCGAGAGAAATTGAGGCGGCTATGATGAAAGAGGAAATGATCTAGAGAGATAAATCTCGAGAAGTCTGGTTGAAAGAAGGGGACAAGAATTCTAAATATTTCCACCTTTCCACGATTATTCGAAGGTGGAAAAATAAGATTGAGTGGATCAAAACTGGAAATGGTACGGAATGCAACAAGAGATCTACTATTGGTACCGCTTTCATTGAATATTTTTCCAACCTTTTTACATCCTCACAACCAACTGATCTGATCGAGCTAGAGACTCTCATAAAACCAGTGGTTTTAGACGATGACAATGCTCTTCTCCTTCGGCCTGTAACACTAGATGAAGTTAAAGCTGCTGTTTTCAGTCTTGGTCCTTTCAAAGCTCTGGGCCCAGACAGGTTTATGGCCCATTTCTATTAGAAATATTGGGATATCCTCTAGACTGATATTTTCCAACTGGTGCACTCCTTCCTATCAAAATCAGATGACATCCAGATTCTCAATCAAACTCATATAGCCCTTATCCCCAAATCCAACTCACCTACTTCCATTACCCATTTTAGGCCCATAAGCTTGTGTAATGTCAGTTATAAAATCATCTTCAAAATTCTATCAGCCAGACTTAAAGCTATTTTGGGCCCTCTCATCGCTCCTACTCAAGGAGCCTTTTTGCTAGGCCGCCTCATTTCTGACAATACCATCCTTGACCACGAACTCACGAGTCTCATCAAAAACAAAAAAGGGGCGGGAGGTTTCATGGCAATCAAACTCGACATGGCTAAGGCATATGATCGAGTGGAATGGTCATTTTTACTGACTACAATGAAAGCCATGGGCTTTGCGGAGCAATGGATCACTTGGATCAAACTTTGCATTCAATCGACCTCCTTTGCTATCTTGCTCAATGGATCCCCCATGGGTCATTTCAACCCGTCAAGAGGCCTCAGACAAGGCGACCCCCTTTCCCCTTTTCTTTTCACCATTTGCACCCATGTTTTTTCCGTCTTACTCCATTAAAGCATCTCAACAGAACCAAATCCATGGGATTAAGCTATGTAAACGAAGCCCACCCATCTCTTATTTATTCTTTGCCGATGATTGCTTGCTATTCACCCGGGCTAACCTAGTCGAAGCCAGAGCCTTACAAGATATTGTAGAAAAATTTTGCAAACTCTCGGGTCAAGCGGTCAATTATGAGAAGTCGGGAATCATGTTTAGCAAAAATATGCACAGGAGACACACCAAAGCTATATCGTATATCTTGCATATCAAGAGCCTCTCCATTTCGGAAAGATATTTGGGTACCCCTCTTTTCATTGGCAAATCGAAAAACAAAGCCTTTCAATCTTGCCTTGAAAAACTTACCTCCCTGACTCAAGGTTGGAGAGCGAAAACTCTTTCCCAAGCGGGGAAAATTGTTCTAATCAAATCAGTGGCAGCCGGAATCCCCACATACCTCATGTCCATATTCCTCTTCCCCAAATCTCTGTGTACAAAAATGGATGCAATTATCAATCAATTCTGGTGGGCCAATTGGAATTCCTTATGTGCCCCAAAGGTGACAGGTGGACTGGGCTTCAAAAAATTCCATCAACAGAACATAGCTCTCCTTCTCCAAAATGTCTGGTGCCTACAATCAAAAGACTCCTCTCTGTTGGCCTCACAACTGCTTCCTAAATATTGCCATGACAAAGCACTCTTTGCCACAACTAGTAAACCAACTGATTCTTGGAGTTGGAAAGGGATCGCAACTATCAAACATTGTGAGAAACATTGTTTATGGCTACCGGGGAATGGGACACACATTTGAATATGGGAGGACCCATGGATAAAAAACCTTCCCAACTACCGTATCCCCATGGCAAAACCACCCAATTGTTCCCTCAATGTTGTTGCTGACCTCATTACCCCACACCGTCAATGGGACATGAACCTTATCCAGAACTTATTCCCTGAGGCGGTCATCCAAGCCATTACAACTATTCCTCTCAGCCAGCATGCACATCAAGACAGACTTTATTAGGCACTTCATCCGAAGGGGCAATTTTCTGTCAAATTAGCCTATGCTTCCATGTGTTCCACTACTCTCAATCCAGCTGACCATGGTGTTCCAAACAAAATATGGAAAGCGATTTGGACCTTGAAAATTCCTAGTCGTTGCCAATTCTTTGTGTGGAAATTCCTTCGTAACATTCTGTCGACAAAAGCAAAATTACACAACAGAATACTTGAGATTGAGGCTTCCTGTCTCGTTGCAACCACCATTGGGAAACCCAAGTTCATGCCATTTTCACTTGCCCAGTGAGTGCAGAGATTTGGTATGCTTCACCCTTGTCAGCGAGATGGGAAAATACCTCTAAAGATCTTATTGGGACCATCCTCTTGGAATGGCTGGAAAATGGAACCACTTCAGAGAATCGAATGGAGTATGTAACACTTTTAATGTGGAAAATATGGACTCACAGAAACAAGGTTCTCCATGGCCACAGGCATCTGAACCCTTTCAATCTCCTCCATGATATCCGCAACTATATCATCCAGGAAGACCCACCCAAACTTACCGACACCATGCAACCGTGTTGGACCCTCACCAGCGAGACAGTACTTAAAGCTCAACACGGATGCCTCTTGGACCTCCAAAAACAAATTCGTTGGTCTGGGATTTATCATACGCAATGCTGATAATGTTTGTGTGCTAGCAGGTTGTTCCCCCTCAAAAGCTGACTCAGCCGAAGAAGCCGAAGCAAAAGCCATGAGGTGGGGTCTACAGAGTGCGATCAAGATAGGTATTTAGAAGTTGGAAGTAGAGTCGGATGCCCTAAATTTGGTGAAATCACTCGACACAGGATCCCTTATCTCTGACTGGTTCTCTACAACTGTTTTGGTGGATATCTCACACCTGTTACTATCTATTTCTTTTGTAAATGTTTTGTATATCCCCAGGGGGGCTAATACTGTAGCACATACTCTGGCCAGTAAGGCCTCTCCTTTTTCTATTGCCAAGGAATGGTCTCACACTCTTCCTAGGTGGCTCTCTAACAGCCTACGGCTGGAAGATTGTGCCCATTCCTCGGCCCCTTCTGTTTCTGATCTTTTATAACATATTTGCTTACAAAAAAGAAAAAAGAAAAAAGAAAAAAAATGTAACAAGGTATGCCTGAAACTTTTTCAAATGCGGAAGCACGATTTGTGTTACCCACCACTGTCATCTGGGCCCACTGACCGCATGGATGTTTATCCCAGCCCTTGGTGTGGATATAAACACCAAAAATCTCCCCGATTGGTAATCTATAACCATTAGATTTTAGCACTTTTTAAGGCATTCTTATAGCTGTTGAATGCAACCATTGTTTTTAGAACTAAAACCAACGGCTAAAAATCATCAAACAAACTGATTTTTGGTATGAATGCTTACTAAGGGGTGGGCTAAACATCCATGCGGTCAGTAGGCCCAGATGGCATCGGTGACTACCAAAACTGCCTCTTCCGCATTTGAAAAGATCTCAGGTATACCTTGTTACAACACGACCCAAACTTTAATAATAAAAAATTATGGGTCGTGATGTAACAAGGTATACCTGAGATGGCATTTTTGGAGTCGCCACTGCCATCTGGGCCAACTGACCGCATGGATGTTTAGACCACCCCTTAATAGACATTCATACCAAAAATCAGCTTGTTTGATGATTTCTAGCCGTTGATTTTAGTACTAAGATTGCATTCAGCGGCTATAAGAACGCTATACAAATCAGGATGATTAGTGGACCCAGATGACAGCGGTGAGTAACAAAAATCTTGCTTCCGCATTTGAAACAGTTTCAGGCACACCTTATTACATGTTTTTCCAAAAATTATGTTAAAAGAAAGGAAAAAGATGTAACAAGGTATGCTTGAAACTTCTTCAAATGCGAAAGCACTATTTTTGTTACTCGCCACTGTCATCTTGGGCCCACTGACCGCATCGATATTTATCCCACCCCTTGTGGATATACACTCCAAAAATCACCCTGATTGGTAATCTATAACCATTAGATATAGTAATTTTTAACACTTTTAAGACATTCTTATAGCTGTTGAATGCAACCATTGTTTTTAGAACTAAAACCGTCGCCTAAAAATCATCGAACAAGCTGATTTTTGGTATGATCACGACCCTAAAAGAAATCAAAAGTCATACTATTCTTCCAATTGGACACGTGTTCTCCAAAGGCGAAGTCAGTATCAAAGTTTTGATACCTACTTCGGCATCGTAGATTTATCCTTACACAAGGATTTGTACCCCCAAAAATTATGGTTTCCAATAAATTAAAGCTGCCCACATAAAAAGACCAAATTAGAGCAAAACAAACTGTAAAAATAGAGAGAGAGAGAGAGCAAAGAACAGATTAATCAACCAATAAGGTTGCGTTTGGAATTACAATTTGTTAAAAATAAGTGCTTCTCAAAAATTACCTTTGGGAAAAATTAGTGGCATCCAACAAAATGTGAGGGCAGCTGACTTGTTGAATACATCCCAGCCTTGATTTCAAAATTTGTTAGGGCACCCGACCTGTTGAATGCAACCCACCTTACCTGTGTATGCTACCAGACCAATCATGATGATTTTTTGTGTGTATATCTACCAAGGCGTGGTGATTGAAGCCGGTCACAGCACACAATATCAGCCTGATTAATGATTTACAACCTTTGGATCTTTGCACCCAAAGAATGCTCAGATTCCTACGGTTAAAATCATCCCATGAAAATGGCTTCAATCCAACGCTTAGAAATCACTAATCAGGCCGATTTTTGGTTTGCAAGTGCACCGAGGGTCAGTGTCCACTAACAGTGTTCCACATGGCTACTATTATGGGTTGTGACCATTGTGAAAGTCACAACCTGTTGACAGGAGTTTTACTCATCGCAAACTTAAACACACCGCAAGAGAGAGAGAGAGAGAGAGAGAGAGAGAGAGAGAGAGAGAGAGAAGAGAGAGGAGAGTAAAAAAATTAAAAGAAAATGCCCTATCCTAATAGGACAATATAGTAATAAAAAAGGGTAAAAAAGTAGAAAAATCAACGGTTTCGGGTGCCCTCACATTTTGTGGGGTGTGACTAAAATTTTCCAAAACCTTTTTGTAAATAACTTAATTTAATTAATTTTAGGTTTTTGGCTCATCCAGTTAGAAACGTGCTTATTTTTAGAAAAAGAACTATTATGGCGTTTGAGCTACGTTTGGGTAAGCTTGTTGCTTATCATAAGTGCTATACCCAGTAGCACTTGTATGAAAGTGCTTCAGTTAAGCTGTTTTGGCCATTTGGTAAACCATATAAAAATGACTTCTTTTCTTAAAAAGCCATTTATGATGTTTGGTAAAAAAGTGCGTTTTGGTAAAAAATACCTATTTTACCCCTAAATGCATAAAAAATCTGATCAAACTGATTTTTGGAGTATAGGTCTACCAAGAGGTGGACCAAACATCCATAAGGTCACCTAGATGTTTGGCCCATCCTTACATCCCAAAAAATCAACTTGATTGGTCTTTTTCAAGGGTTGTTTTTAACCGTGGGATTCAAGCATTATTTTGTGGTACTCAGATCCAACGTCTAGAAATCACCAATCAGGCTGATTTTTTGGTCTTTGGATGTGTGGACACACTTATCTAATTAATGAACATTCCCATATGCTTTCATTTACTGTTTATTAATGAGTGTTATCAATTGGATAGTGTGGAATGCTCAGCCAATCTAAATCCCTCATCATTTTTTTTAAATCATGTACCAATTTTGCCTGATTTGGTCAGAAAAGTAAATCAATTTGCTTTAAACACCGAATATATAGTTTCAAGCGTATCATCAATTTGGAACGGAGTTCACGTCATATTGCAAATCTTTAAATCAAAACATTACATCGATGTACAAAGTGTTTCCATGTTTAAAATTCTTTCATGAACATCGCCACATTTGTATTTCAGCCGTCCAAGTTTGAGCGCATCATCATTGTCAGTTTCAAGCAATATTTCCTTTGTTACCAATCAAGCAACCTGTGAACCATCTTCGAAGATCCTTTCCACTTTTTTCTCTTCCTTTTCTTCCCCATTGATCTTGGGGCTTTTGGAAATTCTTTCCTTTTGCCTTTATAATATTCATCATTTAGCGAAAAAAATGTAGGTTGTGACTCCATTCTCTTGCATCCGAGATTTTCTCAAAGATCTGCTTTAAGTGTTTCCCAAGGGCCAACATAATGGAAGTTAATTGTCTGTAGAGTAATGCTCAAACACTTCGTAATGGCATGAGCTTTGATTGTTTTTTGTACATTGAGTCGGTGCCCCGATCAGCTATGGTTTTACACAAACTCGAGTGATATGGGTTTGAAAAATTATGGATATAGCATTTGTACATTGTTTAATATAATAGTTCTGATGAAAATACAGACCAGATGGTTGTTGCTCCTCTTTTCTGTTGAGGAAGGAGACATCAACACCTCATGTTTTCCTTATTAGCCAACTATGCCTCTTCAAGAGATTCCAATATAATTGATGTTTGAATTGAGAAACAGAAGACAGATTTTCCATCCATGGTTATCAAGTTAGTGAGAAGGAGACCCCAATGAAGTTACTTAAGTTCATGTTTGGACTTATGAAAGAATGCAATGTTCATGATGTAAGCATGCCATTAAAAATTAGAACACCAATATTCAGTCTATATAGTTGGGTTAATCTTCTACCAATGCCTTTTAAAAACGCCACCACATAAATCGGGATCATTATACACACTTGGGGGTGGAAAATGAGGACAATATCAAAGTGTGAAAATCACCATTACTGAAACTGAACTGAAAAACTGATAGAAATGCAAAATTCAAAGACTTAAAAACTGAAGAACTGAAAAAATTCAATTCTTCAAGAGCGAAAATCACCATTGCTGAAGAACTGAGACTGATAGAAATCAAACCTGCCATCAAACGTGGAACTGAAAAACTGAAACTGACCTACTTTCTACATAAAGTACAACAAAAAAATCTCCATCGAAGACCTAATAAAAATCTTCATGTCAATTCCTCATTTGATAGGGTTAGAAGGTTCAGAAAGGCTGTATTTATTTATTTTTTTTTCTGAAATCAGCCTTTGACCCATCTCAATATGGCCCCAATCATGTGTTATTTAGCGTGTCAAAAAGCGTGTAAGTTCTATATAGCCATGTCAAAATTAGGTTCTGAACATCTGAACCATTTCATAAATTTATTTTACATTATTTAATAGGATTCACCAAAATAGAAACTCGAGCCATCTCAATGACATCCATACCCATATCATGAACATGGTCAAGCACAGTTTTAAGTTCAATCTCAATGGGAAATGGAGCACCTAACAGCACATCTTTATAGAACAATTAACCCCAAAATGAAAGGGGTGCCAGAAGAATAATGCCCTTTGAGCCTTTCTTTCCATGCTTTGTCCTGAGGTCTGGAGAAAGTTGCAGTAATAAAAGGACGGACAATTCTTTCCTTTCCTCTTTTGGATAATAAATTGGATCTAGCCCTTCGATTCTGCATCCCACTGAAAGAGAAGCACACTTACCAAATTATTATGATCAACTACCACTGACTTCTTAGTTACTTTGTTAGGTCAAAAAGGAACTAAAATTTGGAAACTACAACAAACAGTTTCGGATGGCTAAAAGGGCAAAGGAATCATGGTGGTCGGTTTAAGTCGTCTTCTCTTTTTATTTTTTAATCGATAATGATAAATTTTCTTCCCTTTTTATTTTTTTAATCGATAATGATAAATATTCTTTCTTTATATTAATCTTTGGTGTGAAACATCTGATTCATATAATCTATTTCCATTGAACACTGATGCATCCACTAAAATGGTGACAAAAAGAAGAATTCTACAGACTACCAAATCATCTAGCATGGAGAGAAGGTTAGATAAAGTCAAAGGTGAGCATTCATATTCGCCTCACCAAAAAATCATCTAATTGCCATGTTATTACGGCACCTCACCTTCAGGATCCAGTGATTGGTTTCTCAAACTTTGGATCAAGAGCATCACACAAGCAAACGATGATGTTCTTTCAACTAGACGCTGCTGCCGCTATATCCTTTAGAAATGTGACAACGTCATCTGCTGAGTTGAGGAGATACCGTGCGTTGGAGCGCTTCCGCCCGACAGCACAAGAGAAGTAATTCTCTCCCTTGAGATCGAGCACTGATGAACCCTCATGCCAAGCAATATTCTCCTGCGCTGACCGCCATCCACTCCCACTACTGTGATTGCTTGACCTTTTCTCCAAGGTTGCCGATGTCCTTTGTGACCGACCCTGAGATGCCTTGGACCCACCTTTACTGAGCATCGGCTTTGGTGTAGACCGCCTCTCAGCATATAACTTGACTGCATCGGCTATCTTGCTTCTTGCAGTACCTCCCGGTTCAGCAGGAAGCTCTGGCTCAAAGAATGTATAGATATCTTCATCCTGAAGCAGGAAAGATGCATTACCAAGTGCTGTCCGATGGTAAGAGATATGCAATTCAAGTGCACATTATGTTTTCCCATGGTTTGTTGATCCAGATATCACTATCCATGAAAGTAGATAGATCCATGCAAGAAGTGAACCTCGATACCAGATGATATAAACTTTACGCTAGTCAATGGAAAAATATAAAATGAAAAGATTTGCAGAATAAGTAACACTACAAGCAATTAAACTTCACGAATAACTACTATAAATACATAACATCATGATTTTCGAAAAAACCGTAGCCACTAGACTCATTTTTATATAATATTAAAACCTGTGGGAAGTTCAACCTAAAAGTCAAGTGTTTAGATATAAATGCAAATGAAAGCCAAAAAAATACCTAGAAAGCATCCATAATTTTTCTCCAAAGCTGGTTTGGGAATGGAGAAAATTTGAAAATTTCTGGATGCTTTCTAGGTACCTTTTTTGGCTTCCATTTATGTCTATATCTAAAAACCTGACATTTTAACTCTTCTTCAGTCCTAAATCACTAAACCAAAGACTTAAAATCATTTTCTTCATCTTTAACCATTTTCAACTCTTTCTCTAGTTTTTATTCTTTAGTACTATATTTTTATAAAACAGAGGATGGGTTCACTTTCCACCTCCAGCCGAGTAGGACCAATTGGTTATGATAGATGAGCTGGTAGGCCGGGTTCAGGCTTGTAGATAACATCATGGTCCTGTCTTGGGTATAGTCTAATAGGTTTGTCATGGGCTCGGGCAAGGGATGGGCCCATACTAATAGTTTGTGGGCAAGGCCTGGGCATACTGAGGCCCGGCTCATTAACACCCCTAGTCATGAGTCTAATTTATAAGGTTAAAATTTAGTATTAGTCGGCCCAGGCCCAGGCCCGAGTCCAAGTCCATTTACACCCCTAGTCATGGGTCTCTATTTTATAAGGTTAAAATTTAGTGTTAACTGAGCATGGGCCCACAATTGATCAACATTTCAGATGATAAGTTACATTTTAAGAAAAGCATGTTGAAGCAAAATGAAAAAGATAGAAACTTTCAGAAACCTGGCAGAATATACCTTCCCTAGAAAGTGCCCAACGCACAGGACATAATCAATTGGCGTCACCATGCATTTGCTATGAACTATCTCTCCCAAGATACGATCAATCGCTGCACCCTGTATGAACACGAAAGAGTCAAATTAGAAATGGAACACCTCAGTTTCCAACACTTAAGAAAATGCAAAGAGTATCAGATGGTATGAAGAACTCCATGTACCTTTGTTACACCGACGGATCGGACTTCAACTGATCGGCTACCTTGGACAACATCAACAGCTGCATTGGAAATTGGCCCCGTCCATAGATGCTGCAACATATCCCTTGCTTGAAGCCTTCCAAATTCAACATCTACAAGCATAATAAGACGCAATGGAAAGAGGGACAAAAAACAGCAAACTGATCACAATGGGAAAAGAAATATCATATTACAAAGAACACAGGATCTAATATTTGATCCAGTACCTGCATACTTGTAATTCCATACGAGTGAAGTCTCACGAAGTTCAAAATGAGATCGAGGTGTTCTTGCTGTGAAATACTCAAAAACATGCTGAAAATTGTTACAAGCACTAGAGGTTCAGCAATCTGGAAGAGACCATAAAATATATAAAATTGAACTTTAATAGGAAAAATCCCAAATCAACCGAGTTATGTGACAAGTACCTTCACACTGTCGACCCAATCCATGTTTAGATGTTCCGGCATGGTTGTCATCCATTCTCCCTTTGTATGACGCAAAAACATGCCATTTTCTGCTGCTAACCACATGTTGTACTCTCCAAAGTTCTGTGGAAGCACTCACTTAGTTCAGAAGTAGAATATATTAGGAACAGAAAAGAGGATCAAATTTGAAACTAGAAGAAGTACATCGTCTAGGACACTTCTGTCACTTCCACTGAGGACCACAATTGTTGTCTTTGGGTCACTGCAAAGAATTGTCAAGGGTTCCTTCAACTCTGGGTGCAATTTAAGTTCCATCTCTTTAATTTGATCACCCCCTCTTCTCCCAGGAGTGTCCACTGGTTCAGTTAACGTAGAATTGAATCCCTGTAGTAGCACAAGTGCTGTGAGCAAAAATAAAATATGATAAACTCATGAAGGAAGGGATTCAGGATCCATAAATAAAACGCAAATACAAGTGTAGTTAGAACAACATATGATGGCTAATTTAGTCCAACCATAATTTTCAATAATTTCTATGAACTTTTCATGCAGAATGGAGTGAACAGTCAGCATTTTCAAGGTAATGGACACATTTGAGTAATCTTTCAGACAGCAGCCACTTTTCATGAACAAACACAATTATATACGGGTCAGGCTCAGCGGACACACATTTTCACACCAATTTTGGTTTACCCTCATGGAATATAAATCAATGGCTGATTTTTGGTGAGGATGATCTCCTCACCATATAGATCACCCCTACAAAAAATCAGCCCATTCTGAAATTTCTAACACCATCTAAAATTTCAAGTTAACAGTAAAAAATAGACGGTCCATAATTCTTCAACTTGTAAACCATGCTACGAATATCAGAATGATTTGAATTTTTGTGAGGGTGATCTCACCATATACACCATTCTCACCAATAACCATCCCATTCCAAAACTTCCAATTTATATATTGGCCCCCGGCGATTTTTTTGTGTGAAATTGTGTGAAAATGTGTGTCCGCTGAGCCTGACTCATATATTTTTCTAAATTCAACACAACAAAGTCCAACTTTTTGTTTACTGAAATTTGGAAGGAACTTAGTCCACAAATAAAGACAAAAATTCCAAAGAAATAGAAGTTGCATAAGATGGTATCAAAGCAACATTGATATGTGAACAGTACCATAGCCATAATCTCTTTTTATTTTCTTATTTTTCCTTTTTTCTCTCTTGAAAGATCAAGTTGAGATGATTCGGCCTAGGATTTTAATTTTTACAATGGTGCCGCAAGCTAGGGTTTCGATCTAAGGCTTGCGGCGCTAGGGTTTTGGTTTCTAGGGTGCCACAAGCTAGGGTTTGTGTTTTAAGGCTACCACAAGCCCTAGAGTAAGGTGTTGCTGGCATGGTTCAAAGTTTTGGCCAAAACTGAAACGTTTCGTCTGTTGCATTTCAGTTTCGCTATAGGATGAAGCTACATATGTTTCAATTGGTTTCATCTGAAACCGAACGATACTTCATCTTATGTGTAAATTTGCACTAACATTTCGTTTCGGTTTCACCAAGTTTCGTCCAAAACATAACAATACTTACGATATGTTTCGGTATCTCCCATGAACGATACTGAAATGATAACGTGTACTTTGAACCATGGTTGCTAGAATATGGTGCCACAACCCCTGATGTTCTTCATGTCGAAGTCCCTGGAGTGATGATTTGTTGCTGGTTTTTGATATTACAACCTTTGCAGCGGTGATTTGATGCTTCCGCAAGGTTAGTGTGACATTTATGTTGGTTAAATTCATCTTCAACGTGGTTGAGTTGTTTGGTTTTGATGGCTACTTCTAGTGATGTTACCTATTTGGGGTATGTCAGAAGGGGTTAGAGCCCATAATACCTCTTAAATTAAATGGTACAAATTATCTGTTATGGTGCAATCAATTAAATTTTTTTTTGTTTGCGAATAAGAAACTGAAGTATATTACTAGTGATCTTCCATCTGAAGGTGGTAGTAGGTATGATGATTGGTTGAGTAAAAATTCCCTAGTAATGACCTGGCTATGGAATAGTATGGAGCAATCAATTTGCACAAATGTTATCTCCATAGACACTACTAAACAATTTTGGAATGTACTAAAGGAAATGTATTGACAAGATTGGAATGTGTCTTAGTGATAAATCTCTTAGTGAGTACTACAGCAATCTCCGAGTCATGTGGAAAGAGTTGCAGATGTATCAACCTTTCACTATTGATATAGAAGTGTAAAAACATCAGATGGAAGGGTTTCAGGTTCCCATGTTTCTCTAAAGTCAGAATTTTGTGAATCATTAAATCAAGGGACAGATTCGATCTAGTGGATCCTTCCTTAATCTGAATAATGTGTATGCCAAATTATAGAAGCATCTCTAGGAGTACCAACTATAGGAGTAGCCCCAATAAGTGACAAGATGAAGGGAAGTCAGGTATTCATGTACAATGAGGACCAATGACAACACCAGTGAGGAGGAATGTTCAAGTCAAAGAGCCTAAAAAGGTAAGGAGAAGGTCAAAACAGACGTGGAGTGAGGTTTTGAGAGGAGGTTTCAAGAAACTTGACTTAACGAAAGAGATGGCTTTGGTCAGGATTGAATGGACGAACATGATTCGTGCAATCGATTCTATACCGTAGGGAAAAGACTTATTATGATGATTTCTAGGAGTACCAACTTCAAGAACAAGTAGTTCCAAAGAGAATTCAACCCTTCAAAGTGGTTAGGAGCTTGTATGGGGCTTCTTCCTTTGGATGAAATGCCATGTGGTTAGGAGCCCGTACGGTTGTAGTGTATGGAGAGGGATTTTAAAGGTTATTGGGGAATTTGTTAGAGGGATTCGGTTTGAAGTCGGGTCTGGAATAGGATTAGATTTTGGGAGGACACCTAGTGTGGAGACAATCCCTTTCATGTGGATTATCCGGAGTTATACTTAGTCTATTCAGGATTGTGCTCAGAATAAAGGGGAGGAAGAGGGGTGGAATTTGGGCTTTAGGAGAAATCTTAATGATTGGGAAATCAAACCTCTATCTAGATTGCTATCCCGGTTGCAGGTTATCCACTTCAGCCTTCGGTCCATGATATGAGGGTTTGGATTTGGACTAAAGGCGGGTCGTACTCGGTACGATCTTTCTATGAGTTACAAAGTGTAAACGGTTCTCCCTTTCATGTGTCTTTGATTTGGAGATCCACGACCCCTACTAAGGTGGCTTTCTTTGCTTGGGAGGCTTCTTTAGAATATTTTAACAGTAAATTATCTGATTTTTAGATGGTTCATCATTGTTGATTATTGTTGGATGTGTAAGCACCATGGGGAATCTGTAGATCTTCTCTTGTTACATTGTGACATGGCTAAGGAGGTCTAGTCCTCGTTTCTCTCAGAGTTCGGGATGAGTTGGGCCGGCATCTCTTCTGACTCTTTCTCTGCTGGAAGTCCCATGCTTTTTCAACCAGAGGTGGCATTTTATGGAAGATGCTGCCTCTTGGGATTATATGGGGCCTTTGGAAGGAGAGAAATCAGAGAGTCTTCGAAGGCAAGCATGAAGACTTGAACGCCATTATTCTTAATATCAAGGGGCTGATGTTCTTATGGTCTAAGGCGTTTCCAGAATGTAGGGGTCTGTTCTTTGAAGACTTCGTTTTCTGTTGGGATCTTTTATGTACAAGGGACGGTAGTTAATTGGGTGCTTGCTTGTATCTTTTTTGCTTGCATAGCCTTAGCTCATTGTAGGTCATCTCGACCTCTCTAGCTTTGGCCTGTTTGTTTGTTTTGGTTCTAGCCCTCAATAAAGCTTATACTTATAAAAAAATGATCTTTCATTATTAACACTTCATAACATCCATTCAACCCATAATTTTTTGGGATAAGGCTCTGGTGATGACGATGATGATTCCAGTCATTATCGAGTTTCAACAATTCTAATATTTTAACTAAATTTTAGTAAAATGCCACCTTGCTGTAGTTTCAGGTTTCCATATAGCTTTTAGCAATAATACATGAAAAAGAGGTTACCAGTATTAGCAATCGATTCCTGGACTGAAGATAATGTTCAACCGCATCTTCAACTTGAAGTAGAGGTGGAATTTGTCTTGTCCTTAGTTGAGCTTCAACAACGGTATCATTCAATTCACTACATGCAAGATAACAATTGCATGAAACACATAATCTCTAAACATCATTAAAGAAACATCCGAATATTGTAGATACTAGGTATAAGTTAAACAACAAAGAATGTTCAACTTGTTAGATGGAATATGTTCACGAGTGTTCCATAGTTAGAACTTACAACAATGTTTCTCATCAATGAGATAACTAAGAGAAAAAGAAAAAGGATGCCCTATATAAGGATGCAAATCCCGGTGTCTTCATTCCAATATATTAATTTTGAGAATGACTATTTTCTCAGAAAAAAGATAAAGATGTGAGGAAAAGATACTAATGCTACTTTGGATGAAGTCATCAACAATTTACAAAAGTAGGCAACATAAACTATGGTATAGACTGGATGTCACCAAGGATGTATACATAATTGTAACTTGTAAGAATTCAAACAGTATATTCTTCTCTGCATAAATCAGATGAAAAGAGATATTGCTTACAACCATTTCTGTCATTTCTGCAAGGAATTCGCTCATGCACAAATCTGAACCATATCCTAGCATATCCTTACGTGTGTTTATGTCTCTATGCAGTTCAAACATTACATTTGAACATAAATCCTGATATCCACCACAGATATCTTCACAAATTAAGATCTAGTCATGCAAGTTACGCTCCCTAAGTTTACTTATGGATCTAGTCTACCAGATTTTGTATTTTATATTGAAAATGTCAAAAATTCTGAATATTCCGAACTTTTGCAAATTAATTCTGTTGATTTTTTTCTGAAAGATTTGCAATTTATATATTCATGTTATAGTTCAGTTCAACCACTTAAAAATTAAAATCCGGAATTAATCTGACCAAAATTTGCTGCATTTTAAGGTCATGGCATGAACTTGTTAAGATCTCTCATCTAATATGTACCAACCAAAAGGGACATCCAGTGAGTTTCATATGGCTCTCCATTGTGATGATGATAGTACATGCATTTCACTTCAGCATTAAAATTTCTTACACAATCATGTTCACGGCCACGCCCTTTCCCTCCTCAAGTCTAGGCCTCAAGAACAAATAAGATCCTATTGGGACCATGTTCTTAGGTTGTATTACATGTGACAATGCTCTTCTTGCTATAGGATGACATACACAAAGTTTATATAAAGCTCCCAAGAATTTGAACATGAATATAGTCATAACTTGAGCTCACATCAGCCAACAACTTGAAACATTTCCAAGACTCAACTCTATTGCATCTCAGGCTCTCTTAATGGAAAAAGGTTAATATTGACTCTGTAAGATGAAACTAGATCCACAAGAATTACAACAATATAAAAGAAAGTAATGTCAATTGTGAGTTAATTAACTACAACCTAGTTGGAACACGTGGCACCTCCAAAGTTATTTTAAGAGCATCAACATTTGAAAGAACATATTATTTTATTTTGTTCTATTATTATTTATTTACTTCATTTTGTTAGAAACTAATTTGCTCCCAAGGATGTCTTTGAACTTGTTTACAACAACGTTTTTTTGCATATGTAAGATGAAAAACTTTTTAGTTTTACTATTTCATCATTTAGGTATTGGGGGCAAACATTAGAAAGTAAATTTCCTTAGACATAAATATTCATAGAAAAGAAACAATATGATTTGGGGTTAGAAGAGTGCTATATCATGCACTGTAGCTCACTCTCACCCACAGTATCGGGCAAACTAACATGAGGGTGTTTTAGTAATTTACGTGGGAGCAATGGATGGTGTTTAAATTATCAAAACACCATTGAGCGCTGACATTGCTCAACATTTTGAATTTGACATAATAAGGGAATATTACAATATTAGCCTTGTGGAAACTCAATATGATCCATACCTTACAAAGGTTTCAGCCCAATCTTGAGCAGTGTGTGTAGTCACATGCATAAAGTTATGACGGTGTCGTTTTTCTCTTTCATCAGCGGGCATATTCAAAGCGTAATCAATTGAGGAAGCAACCTCTGTGATGTTCCATGGGTTCACAAGTATAGCTCCAGCTCCAAGAGATTGTGCAGCTCCTGCAAACTAAAAAACAACTTGAAAGCATTAAAACAAACAAACACAGACACGCGCATGGGTCAGGATATTTTGACACACCAATGTGGGGCCCACAAGGAGATGAATCAAGGGAAGATTTTTGGTGAGGATGATATTATCACTATGGAGATCATCCTCACAAAAATCAGCCCATTCAGACATTTCTAGCCCTATCAAATGTGGACTTAACAGTGAAATGGACTGTCCGGATTTTTTTAACTTGTAATCCACTCTTCTTAGGACTAGTAATGTCAAAATCAGCCCTTGATTAGTCTCCGAGTGAGCACCACATAGGCGTGTGAAGATGAGGCAGCAGAAAAGTTGATCGAAGGGAGGATGAATTAGACAATGAAAGCATTCAACATAAGGTGTCGCAAACTAAATGGCGAACAAGCCAGCAATATATATTGAAATGCACAGATTTTGGTGAGGATGATCTGCCTACCATGTGGGCCCCATGATTGTCATCTTATCCCACCCTCTACCTAGCTCCTACTCCTACCTATGATTAGCTCCCGCTCCTGAATCACAACTTGTGCACAGTTTGCTAGAGATTGGCTAATTCATGCTCCTATCTCATCACACTAAAACTTCCCTCTGAATCGAGTCAATGCTCCTATTTCCATAGGTCCACGCACCTATATTGGAAGATCCATAAATCCTATCTCATCATGTTCAAACCGGGATTGATTCATGACTTGCCTTTCAGTTTCATATCGAGTATGATAAGCCAGTTCATGTGCAGTTCTAGAACCATTCCCCTTAAGGCAGTTTACATGGTCTTACAAAACCATACTCCCCATGACAAGGGATTTTGTATATCTATGGGTATTTGGATGTAGATTGTATTGGTTAGCCATAAAAGCATTAAACAATTAATGGGAGTAGGATCTATTGTGAAGTCTAAGTACAATGTGGTGATACATGCCAAATGCCACATTTGAACTAACCTTGCTCAAGTTTCTATTATTAGATATGGGAGTCACAATATAACTTCCAATGAATCTCCAGTCTAAGAAATTCACAGTCAAGTAGCCAATTTAGATTGTCTGCAATCTAGTTCAGCACAAGAGAATCAACAAATTGAGATAGACTACCACTTTGTTGGAGAAAGTTACTTCTAGAATTCACACTCTGTGTAAGTTCAAAACATAAACTTGTCAATACGGTCATCAAGCCTCTGGGAGAAACAAACTACATGATATGCATGCTGTAGGAGGACATTTTAGGAATTGCCGAGAAAAAAACATTTAAGGAAGGTATTGTAGGAATTATGAGTAATCTTCTTCTTTTTCTGTTTTGCCCCTCATTAACGGCATATATGTAATTACCTTCCATGGTATAAATATTAGAGGGTGTGTTCTCACTAATACAAACATTATCTTCTCCCATTATTTCTCTCTTCTTTTTCTTATTCTTCTTCATCTTATTTTTCTAATTTTTACGTGGTATCAAAGCTTGGGAGCTTGACTATTGCATGAGTTCTTGTCTGATTCAATTGAAACAAGAGGGCTTTGGTTTGTCTCTTCAAGCTCTACGTACTAGTACAAATCCACTTGCACATCGTCCACATCATTGCTGATGTTAGCAGTCCATACGGCTGACATCAACAGATCATATAGTCTGATCGAGGTCGAAAGAGGATATTTAAATCATTTTTTTCTCCTTACAAATCTATAATTGTTTGGTGTTTTGATTTAGTTTGGTTGGGGTTTTACACCAGTCTTTATCTCTTTCTTTTTTATGTCAAAGACAAAACAAGGCAGCCATCCCTTTCTTTATTAAATTTTTTTTTTTTGATAGGCAAAAGATTCATTAAAAGGCTGAAGCCAAAAGAGACAACCAACCAAGGGAAGGAAGGTCGAGGTGACCTCCACAAGACCCCGGCAAGAAAGCAAAAAGAAAATCAAGACACTAGCTATTTCCTTCCCGAGTACATATGTTCTCCCATCTAAAGACAAAGTCTTCGAAGAACAGCCCCCTACACTCTGACACCGTCTTAGACCACATAAACAACAGCCCCTTGATGTTTAGGAGTATTGAATTGAAGTCCGATTGCTTTCCTTCAAAGACCCTTTGGTTCCTCTCCTTCCAAATACCCCAAATAATCGTAAGAGGGGTCATCCTCCATAGCACATTCCCTCTTGTATAGAAGGCTTTAGATTTCCGACTGAAATAGAGGTCCATGAGAGAGGCTGGCATTACCCAACTCATCCCAAACTCTAATAAGAATGCTCTCCAAATTTTAGTAGCCATCTCGCAGTGTAAAAGAAGGTGATCCACTGATTCCCCATTAGTTTTGCACATCCAACAATAATGCACCAAAGTAAACCCTCTCGCCATCAAGTGGTCCACAGTGAAGATCTTATCCAAAGCAGCTTCTCAGGCAAAGAAAGCTACTTTAGAGGGAGTCTTAGATTTCCAAACCAAGGAAACAGGGAAAGGATCTCCTTCTGTTCTTTGCAATTCCTCGTAAAAAGATTTCACTGAGAAAGAGCCCCCTTTGGTCAAGTCCAAACTCTCCTATCCTTCATTAAAGGATTAATTTGATTCGTGTTTCTTCATTTGGTGAAGTAAATCTTACGTAGTTCTAGTAGTTTTTTTTTATAATAAGCAATTTGTGTGTTGCTACTCCAATTTCTTAGTTTTGCACCCCTTCCCCCCCTACCCCAACAGTTCGCTCTTCATATTTTGAATGTTTTCAATGGTCTTTGTTGTTTGCCCTGATCTGACTATTTGATACTTGATGAGTCTCAATTTGTGATTACTCCATGATATTTCAATGAGAACTTGTGTTTTCCTTTCCCATGATCATTTCCCTCTATTCCCCTTAATCATGTCCTGCAATCCTGTTTCACTCGTAATTATAATACATATGGAGCTCTTTGACTGTTTGGTGTTAGTGAGTTGACTCTGTCTTGATTATCAGTCAACTTAGCAAGTTAATTTATTGGCTGCATATCTGTTTTGGTGAGCTTATTGTGGTAGAGTGCTTCTGTAGTTTTCTCTCTACTAGAGACTGACTTTTGCTGGAGCCATAGCTGAAGAGACTTTTTCATATTTTAATTTTGGATCCAGTGTTGATTAGATTCCCTCTCTTCCTCTTGGTGGATCTACGCCCTTGTAGATTACTACAGTGAAGTTAAATTCTTCCAACTACATACTTTGGTCGCATTCAATCAAGATATATCTTACATCAAGGATGCTGATGGGCTATATCAATGAAAAAGTTGTGAAACTGTTCTTAGATATTTGGAACAAGAACCAAGAAATAGTACAGTGTTGGGTTGGCTTCTTTATTTTATTAAACCTCATACCAGTAATGGACTTTGGCGGATCTAGCGTTGATTGGATTTCCTCTCTCTCTCTTAATGTGTTTATACCTTTGCAAATTACCAGATTGAAGTTGAATGTTTCCAACTACATACCTTGGTCACATTCAGTCAAGATCGATCTTACTTCAAGGTTGCTAATAGGGTATATCAATGAGATAGTTGTGAAACCATTGGAAGGTAACCAAAATATTTGGAATGGGAAGCAACATATTGTATGGTGTTGGGTTGACTAATTTATTTTATGTAACCACATATCAATAATGGATTGTGGAGACTGAGAGTCTCAATTGCTACAGAGTTGTGGAACGAAGTGGCCTAGAATTTTCTCGGCAGGATAATATTGCCCTAGGTCTATTAGTTGTACATGTAGATAGCCTAGTTTACGCAGGGAGATTGATCTTTTGTGATTATTTTGGTGCCTTGAAATCAAGGTACTAAACTTCGATTTCGCCCTAAAATTTCTTAGTTAAAATACGTAATTAATTCGAAGATATTAAAATTCGCATTGTAAAATTTTGTAAATATTTACCAACATAGAGAAGTTTGGAGATCCGATGCATTACACATTTGTAAAAGTAATTTAACTAAAAATGTATAAAAGAAAATTGAAATTAGAGAAAAAATAGATTTTACTTACAAAAATACACAACCCGATGAGCATTTGATCTTAATTTTCAAACCTCACAAGTTGTTTTTACTTACGAAAATTATTAATGGAGGATTGTTTTTCACATAAGAACCTCCAAAAGCAAGGAAATGTTGATTAAATAGGGATAAATGTGTTTTAAATGTTTCTCATTTATATTAAAGTTTCGGTCGCACACATGTTTGTGCCCACAAGCAATCCCACCATATAAATGCTTGTCATTTAAATTAAAGTTTCAACCATTATTTCTCTCTTTTAATTTTCTTCTTTTTTTTTTTTTAATTTCTAAACATACCATGTCAGTCCTTGAGGGAGTATATCATCATAAATTTGCATCTATTTCATCGTAGTAAGGGTAGTTTAGAAACATCCGTTACTTCGAGAATTAATTTACTTACCCTTCATTTTTCCTTTTTTGGTGAGTATTACCTAATCCTAGTTAGCTAGGATTACTAGGATCACTTGCACATAATAAAACATTTCGATAGTGAGAAGGCAAACTAATCAAAGGATAACCCTTCTCTACTTCTCTTTCTCCTTCCTCTCTACTTTCTCTTGCTTCTCAACTTCAAGGAACAAACAAACATACAAAAAATGATTGTTGTATTATGTACAAGTGACATTAGAGAAACCGTGACAACTTATATTGATAGAATTAACCAGATGAATGGTATCTTGACCAAGTCTATGGACCATGACAAATTTGAGTATCTTGTGAGCAAGCTGGGAATGAATGCCTCCATTCTCTAGCATGAGAAGGGGCTTTAGTGCACTATATATTAAGTGACCAATTATGATTCCCTTTTTTTCTTTGTATCCTTATCTTTATTTTTATCACGACTTAAGTACTCAAGGGCAATCTTCCTCTCTGTTTTTAGTTTCCCAAAACACATTGCACTCACTTTTAAATCTACAATACTAATATTTTGATGGAACCATCTTGTGTGATACTCAAGTCTTTATGACTAATGAATAGACAATAGTTAAATCATGATTATTTAGGTCATTAGTTCCAGATCTTGTGATCTGCAGCACATGATTGCATGAGTTTTTCAAACTAAAACAGAAGGCAACAAATAAATGACATCAGAACTCAGCTCAAAACCTTATATTACTCAACAGCTAATTCAGGTATTATTGTGGATTTCAGTTAAAACAATAAGTTCTATCTACTTTATTGTTGCACTAATCTATTACATTTCCTTACTTTCACACTTAGCTATCACATGAAAAATTAATTGATTCACTCATGTATGCAACAAAGTCTCCAAGAGGACTCAAAAGCAAATCCTCATCATGTCCAGGCTGTGTTTTGAATCAAAAGATATTTCTCATTTTGGTGGGCCATAAAAACACAACAATGCATTTACCTTATGCTACAGACAAACTCAAATAAAATGGTTTACCTCACTCAGAATAAGAACCCCTTTCTTTGAATCCTGGCATGCCACAAACTCATAGCTGACAAGATTCATTCCATCCCTCAAAGATGTCACAAGAGCTACATCTGAGCAGGGAGAAGCATCAGTACAAGAATGAGATCACAAGCATACACCAATATGAAGCTTAAACCAATACAAATATAACATAAAACAGTTCTGATAAGATTATGTATTGAAAATTTCCATAGTATCATTTAAACTGACAGCGATAATCAATTCAAGTTGGATATAATTATACAGGTCTGTAACTTTGAATATCCCTAACTCTAGATAATCCTCTTTCAGGAGGTTTGGTAGTGGTCTCATTGGAATCAGGTTAAGTTGCTTAGACTAGGGATAGTTATTTATTAGTTGAACTTACTGATTATTGAATTATGATAGAATTTCAAACAAGTCTATTCTAAATGTACATGATACTGTGTAGTTGTCCAAGATGTAATGCAACCAGTAGGTGATGCAGCAGGTTATTTGATAAGGACACTAGCAATCACCCAAGCAATAGGGACGGGCGTCACTGTATGGCATCTCTTCTTCATAAACAGAAAGGGAATTCTATACAACCCCCTCTATGACCATTTGATAATCTAGAAGTGGTATCATGGCCCCTACAATGTTTTCTAGTTTCTACAAGTTGTATCAAAGCAAAGGTTGTGCAGTACTCCAGGAGTATGTGATGAATCAATGTCACTTTGCTACAACTTAGCGATGGTGGATATTAGGAGTTTGTTGTGTGAGATCTGTAATCCCAACAACAAACAATTACAATTACTAAAAAATCTTGTAGGGAAACATACATTTCCAATGGCAATATTTATGGGAAATGGTGACTGGTGCTGCACTAATCCACCCGAAAACACTTAACATATGTGGTAGTGGAAGATTAGTGTCAGGAAAACTTCTTCATGATAAATATATCAACTCAAAAGTAGTTATTAGAGCTTGTTAGAATTTGTTTTCTTCTTAGGAGTATTATGGTCTTTTTATATTATGTTATGTACTTAAATGATATATATACACTAATAAGGAGGCCGAACTAGCTAAGTTTGGTTCTCTATTTTCTCTCCTCTTATCCTCTTATTCTCTCTATTTCTCCATCTTCTTTAACTTTACATGGTATAAGATCAACTTTGATACATGAACAGTACCGTGAACAATAATCTCTTGTTCTTTTCTTATTTTTCCTTTGCCCTTTCTTGGAAGATCAAGTTGAGGTGACCCACAACAATCTCAAATATCTCAGATGTATTTTGAGATATTTCGAGGCAGGCCTTTCTATCAACCTCTCTAAGAGTGAGGTGTTTGGGGTGGGTGAAGTCCCTAATTTAACGGGTTTTGCACAAAGTTTGGAGTGTCAAGTTGGTTGCTTGTCCACTACATATTTCAGGCTTCATTTGGGTGCTAAATATAAAGATAAGTCCATCTAGGACCCATTGTGGAGAGGTTTGGGAGAAGATTGGCAGCTTGGAGGAAGGATTTCTTTCAGAAGGAGGCAAGATCTCCTTGATCAAGAACACTCTCTCCTATCTTCCTATTCACCTTCTTTCGTTGTTTTCTAACCCTGCGAGTGTTGCATTTAGCATGGAGAAGTTTATGAGAGATTTCTTGTGGCTAGGAAAGGAGGATACTCATAAGTTTCACCTGGTGGATTGGGAGAGAGTGTGCAAGGCTAAAGAGGAATGTAGTTTGGGTTTTCACTACTTTAGAGACATGAATCAGGCTCTTTTGGGAAAATGGTTAGGGAGGTTTGGGGAGGAAGACGACAGTTTGTGGTGGAGGGTGATTAATTGCAAATATGGAGATAGGCTTTACGGGCAGTTCATTATCCATAATTCCTATTATGGGACTAGTTTGTGGAAGGGTATTTTGAGATCTCGAGAGAAATTCCCTTAACGTATTCAGTTTAGAGTAGGGAGGGGACATAGGGTTCAGTTTTGGGGAGATTAGTGGTGTAGAGAAGACCCACTTCGAAGTGTTTTCCCTTCTTTCTATAACATCTCGGATCTTAAAGGGACTTTGATGCAGGATTGCATTGTTAGAGGAGATGGTTATGTTTCTTGGAATTTTGAATTCAGGAGAAACATCAACGACTAGGAGTTGGAAGTCTTGCTCCTCTTATCTCATGTGTAGGTGAGGAGCCCTTGCTAACCTTGGAGTCGGATAGTAGGATGTGGAGATGGGATCCTAAGGGTGGTTTTTCTGTCAGATCGTTTTTCTTCCATATTGTTCAGTCGGGTCCATTGTTAGCAATTCGGCATATGGCAAAGATTCGAAAGGAGAAAAGTTCGAGTTTAATTCGGTTTTGGGATAAAAAAAATTGGTCAAAAATTCGGTCATTGCTGAAATTTTATATTGTTTAGTCTTAAAAAGCTTGAATTTTACCGATTTTTTCATTTTATGCAGCCATTTAATATGTTTTTATTTTAAAAAAACATAAAATTCGTGTATTAAATGTGAATAATACGTGTTTTATTTGCATAATCTTAAAATTCGTGATTTTTTCTGATTTTTTATTTTATACGGAAATATTAAATGTTTCTTCAAAAAAACAAAAAATTCGGGTATTATACGCATATAATACGCGAATTTAGTAACTAGGGTCGGGTTCGAGGCCGTGCATCTTTAATATGGAGAGCCCCTATCCCTTCTAAAGTGACTTTTCTTTTGCTTGGAAAGCTATCTTTGACAAGATACTAACAGTAGACCACTTGAATATTAGGGGGATGATGTTGCCAAATATGTGCTTCTTGTGCAAGTCTAGTGCTGAATAAGTTAGGAAGTTCTCTGTGGTAGAGAGAATTTTGTGGCATTAGTGGTACAGCAAGCTAAATTTGTGTTTTAAGGCAGCCGCAAGCCTTAGAGTAAGGTGTTGTTACTGGATTATGGTACACCAACCCCTGAATTAGTAATTTGTCGTTGTGTTCTTCAAGTCAAAGTCCCTTGGATGATGGTTTGTTGTTGGCTTTTGATATTACAACCTCTGAAGTGGTGATTTAATACTTCCACAAGGTTAGTGTGACATTCGTGTTGGTATATTTCATTTTTGACGTAGTTGGTTTTGATGGCTACTTCTAGTGACGTTAAAATCCCTATTTGGGGTATGTCAGATGGGGTTTGAACCCAGATTACCTCGGTTAAATTAAACGGGTATAACTTGTAGAGATTATATGTTTTGTAGTCCTGAGGGGTAGTTCTGTCTTTTCTTTGTTTTTCTTTCTTTCTATTTGTAAGGGCATTATTGTCCATTTTGGTTCTTATGTTTCTAATTTAATTTGAGTGGGCCCTCATACGATGAGAACTAACTCACTTTTCCCTTATTTCTTCTTCTCATTCTCCATCTTCTCCTTTTCTCTTCTTCGCCTCTTCTTGCTTCCACTCACCTCCATCTCCATCTCCATCTTCCAACTTTGTATCAGAGTAGGACACCACCAACGACCTTCTCACCCAGTTTTAAGAGTCACTCCAGCCAGGGCGGTCTCGATACAAGATGAGGCCTAAGGCGAAAACTCTAAATGGGCCTTCTTTGTATTAGTCACATATTAGTTGCACCAACTATGCCACGTGGCGTACTTTTTTGGAGCCCATAAAATTTTTGGTGATTGGTCCACCCCTTGGTGAATCTACATTCCTAAATCAACTTTATAAGTGTCACTTAGCCATTAATTTGAGCATTTGTCACTACGGGTTTGGAGGGTGTGTTCAATAAGGCCCGTTATGAAAAAATCCAACGGTTATAAATCACTCATCGAGTTTATTTTGAGGTGTAGATCCATCAGCAATAGTCAACCATTCAAGGGCTATGCCTGTCCTATAGCAGTGTGACACAACAATATTTTGGCGTGACCAACACATAGGACGGGTACTTGTGATCGACACCTACGATTTGAGTAGAACTTTGCTGACGGAGTCTGTCATCGACGTTGATGACGGACCAAAGTATGAGCTACGTGGCACATTCTTAGAGACCACTAACCGTATGGATGTTGGTCCCATCTCTGGGTGGACCTACACACAAAAAATAAGATTGATTAGTGATTTCAAACCTTTGGATCTTTGTACCCCAAATAATGCTCAAATTCAACGGTTGAAAATCAACCCACGAAAACGACTCCAATCCAATGCTTATAAATCACTAATCAGGCTAGTTTTTCTTTTCTAGGTCTTTCAAGGATTTTTCCAAACATCACACGGTCAAGATTAGGTCGTGATGTAACAAGGTATACCTCACACTTCTTGGCGTGTAGTGTAGAAGCACAATTTTTGTTACTCACAGCTGCCATCTGGGCCCACAAACCGCATGGATGTTTAGCCCACCCCTGAGTAGACATTCATACCAAAAAAGTAGCTTTTGTTTTGAATTTTAGCGTTGGTTTTAGTACTAAAAAATAATGGCTAAATCCAACGGCTATAATCACGCCTTAAACAGTACTTAGATCTAATGGGCAGATATTAACCAATCAGGGTGATTTTTAGTGTGTATATCCACCAAGGGGTGGACTAAACATCCATGCCGTCTGTGGGCTCAGATGGCAACGGTGAGTAACAAAAATTGTCCAAAAAGCACGAGGTATGCCCATGTTACATCTTTTTTAAGAAATCTAACCCAACTGTAGAGACAGAGACAATGTGTGTGTGCGTGGAGGGCCTCCTTATATGGACAGGTGGAGGGTCCTTTCACTGAATTTATATTAAAAATAAAAAGGGCTTTTTCAAAAATTTCAAAATTTTGGGGCTTTAGGCAGCCGCCTCAACTGCCTAACGGTTGAGCCGGGCCTGACTCCAGCACCTCCATCCACTTTGGCCGTACGACTAGGGTTGGGAACTGTATGGCTAGTTGCAACTCTATGGGATTCTAAAGCTTGGAGCTTTCGAGGCTTGGTTTTAGGGCACGTTTGGCTCAAGTATGATGGCAATCGAATGAGTTGTGGTGGCTCTAGGTCCGATCTCATGAAAAATTTCCAGGAAAGGTATGTTTCCCAATTTACTCAGTGTTGTGATTTGTAGCCTTGTAGTCGGTCTCTCTTTTCGCTGATGGTTGGACCCTTTTTTAAAAGGTATTAGCTTTTTCTGGTTGTATGTTGTATGGGTAATCCTTAGAGGTGCTGCGAAGTTTGTTTTCTCTCGTGTTACCGCTTATCCATACTGTGGGAGCTTTAGCCCAATTCTTTGGTCCCTCTAGGGTGGTGTATTGACTATATATACTTACTGATATGGTAAATAGGTTCTAGATTGTGAAAGGACAGTGTTATGTAGGCTGTGTAGCCTTGTGATTTGGTGAAGGTTGAGAGTATTGTCCCTTCCTTGTGTCCACTAAGTGTTTGAAGAAAAATGTCTAAAGTTGACCAACCTTTTGATAGCTCTACTTCTCGAGTTATGGATCACCTATTACACCAACCATGGATAGCCCATCTATGCAGATCACTACAGTGAAATTAGATGGAGTGAACTACTTGGCTTGGTCACAATACGCAATACTGTTTATTACAAGGGACGCTTAGGTTACATTGGCGGTAGTAGCAAGGAACCAGCTCCCACTGACCCAACGTATGCAAAATGGGTGGTTGAAAATTCTGGAGTAATGATGTGGCTACTTCATTCTATGTAACCCGAGATCAATGGTAACCTTCTCTTCTTGAGTTGACAAAGGAAATTTGGGATGTGGCTGCCCAAACCTAGTCTCAAGTAGGATACATTGCTCGGATTTACTAGCTCGAGAAAGATAATACTCATTTTCGTCAGGGGGAGAAGACCCTGTCGATTTATTACAACTCCTTATGCTGGTTGTGGAAGGAGCTTGATCATTTTCAAGACTTCACCCCTGAAGCGCCAAATGATGTGATCCGTTGTGGTGTACTTGTTGAGAGGCACATAATTTTTCAGTTCTTATTTGGCTTCAATACAGAGTATGAGCAGACTTGTGTCCAGATCCTTGGGAAGAAGAGCTTGCCATCGCTATGCCTTTGTACAAAGTGAAGAGAGCAAGAAAACAGCCATGCACCAGCATTCCACACAGGAGAGATCTGCTTTGGTATTCACCTCGAATAAGGGTGGAAGAGTTGTCAGAGGCAGGGGAGGAGGTAGAGGCTTTCTAAGCATTGTAAATAAGGATAAATTGATGTGTGAACATTGTGGGAAGACACAACACACAAAGGAGACCTGTTGGGAACTTCATGGTAGACCCCAAATGAGATCCACTACCAACTCTAGAAGGGGTGGTGGTAGGTCTAGAGGCTCGAGTTGGTCTACTGCCCATCCCGTTATCAGATCCTCATCTGCCCCTTATGCTACTGATGGACACAATGAAGTCGAAGCACTTTGCCATTTTATGGCCAAAATAGAGCCCCCAGCTGATACCTCATCATATGCTCACTCAGGTACCTTCGCATCAGCTTTCAACGCCTCCATTTCCTCCTCCGGTCCCTCCTAGATCATTGATTCAAGAGCTTCTGATCATATGACTGGTATGCATTCCCTTTTCTCGTTCTACCATATATGTTCTGGCCAAGATAAAGTTAAAATTGCTGATGGGTCTTTTTCTTCTATTTCTAGGAAAGGAGGAGTTATGGCCACTCCATCTATGAATCTTTCTACTGTTCCTCACGTACCAAATTTTGCTACTAACCTTATCTATTAGTAATATTACAAAATATTTGAATTGTAGTGTCACTTTCTTTCATTTTTATTGTGTGTTTCAGGACCTAAAGACGAAGAGGACGATTACCAATGGTCGGGAAGGAAAGTGGCCTATATCTGTTGGAGAAACTGTTGGAGTTGCACCGTCGTTTGGGCCATCCTCCTTTTTTGCTTTTGAAAAGGATGTTTTCCTAGTTGTTTCCATCGTCTGTATCTTGTTCCACCCTTTTTTGTGAAGCTCGTGAGCTTGCTAAACATTGTAGAACCTCACATCTTATTAGTGGAATTTTGAGTAATTCCCTTTTTGAGATTGTCCATTTTGATGTATGGGGGCCCTCTCCCACGACTTCTTTGTTTGGTTTTCAATATGTTGTGACCATTGTTGAGGATCATTCTCGTGTTACTTTCCTGTTTTCCTCCTTTCTATTTGTAGCTGGTGTTGCCTAGAGAAAGACAAACATTTAGAATGATAGTTCAGGAGCGATAAAAGTGCAGAGCACTTACTTAGCGTCATAACAAGGGTAGTATGGCTATAAGAAGAGTTGTAAATTCCTCCAACCGTGTTCAAAAAATTTATTACCAGGGACTTGTTGTTTCATAGGTTTAGAGTTGAGGAAACTTGCACTAGGCTTCAAGCTGACGAGACATGTGAAATTAAGTTAAGCCTGTCACTAGAAGTTTATAGTCAAATTAGTTTTGCTCGAATATCATAGAAGAGAATCTGTTGTGAAAATTAAACAGAAGGTGGTCGATGTATACCAACATTGCAAAGAAGTGAACGATTAGGATTTTGGAAAATGAATTCAAATCACCAACTTAAACCATCGAATTTTGACTTCACATAAGGGTAGAATATGGCCCTCCATAAGAGATAGTTGAACCATTTAATTTGCAAAAAAACAATATTGGTGATGTTGGAGATTGAGAGAAAGGTTTGGTGAGGTTCAAGATGTAGTAAAGAAAAGACTTAGGACTTTAGGGTCTACAAGCAAAAATAAATAACAGAAGGTAGACATAAGCTGATGGAGTGTCTGTGTGTGTGAGTGAGAGAAAAGAAATGAGAAAGAGAAAAGGAATAATAAAAGAGAGAATGTGAATAAGGAAACAAATAGAGCAAGTTATAGAAATGGAAAAGGAAGTAGAGAGAAGGAAACTTTTAGTTTAACAATTGTAGAAGGTACTGCAGTAATCATGGAATAGTTGCCATACCAAGCAACTGGATTGGTATTGTTGTGACTTACAATCAAACAAGCAATGCTGTTGAAAGCATTTGCCTGGTCGCATACGTGAGGCTTAGTAACCAAGCACCTAGTTGAAAAGAACAGGCCTAGGTTGCAATGGTATGGCAGTACAGTAAGGTACAATACGTAGTGGCTTAGACAGTTAGAAAAAGAAGAAGAAAAAGCTACATTGGGCAAGTCAACATTCGTGTATCATGAATCGGAAGAGAACATGGTCTCAGCCGAGACTTAAAACCACGAAGGTAAAAAAACGAAGAAACAGAGAAAGAATGAACACGCAATAGAGATAAAAGGAGATATTGATACTAGAGAGAGAGAGAGAGATGAATATATCGCAATGATAATGTCCTTAAGTCTTAAGAGGATATTAGACTAAAATAGCATAAAGGTGAACAATATCTAAAAAATGTTAAAAAGCAAATAAATGTGATAGTATGGAGTTCTCATCCCAGTCTTATTTACTTCTTTTCTTATTCCAATGTATCTTTGTTCTTACTGGCAAACACGAGGCCTAGTAGTTCTCCCATTTAGAATGGCAAGGCCATGAAGGTTCGGTCAATAAAGACAATAAAGAATTCCAACGTAATGACACAAAATCAATACCAGTGACTGCGTATAATGCACATAATGCTTGAAAGTCGAGAGACCGATCCTGTGAATAAAGAACAACATGCCTCAGGAAACTTTCCGTAATACACAAATGTTTTAGGATAGTATAAGAGAAAACATGAGTTGGCTGACTTTTCAAGATTTGCACGAGAAGATAAAGAAAAGCATATGTTGCTGTTAACAGTACACAATTTCCCCAATATTTATAAGTCAAGCTTGGAATAGAAGCCCAGAACTCTTGCATAACTACTGAAAATACTATAACAATAATATTTAGTTTGAAAAGAATGTACTTAATCATGGATAACAATTGGGAGACCTCATACAACTTTCTAGAGAAATTGAGAATGTGAAACTGTAACTCATCATGTGAACATGCAATGCTAAACAAGATAGTGCATAAAAAAAAATACAAAATACAGATCTGGAACATATTATAAATTAAAGCAGGAAAGTAATTAATGAAACAGCTGATGGTCTATCATTAATTGAAAGTATGCAATAGATCGCATCCTAACCATAAGAGATAAGGCATAGTAACAATAAATTTCGCATTTTTTTAATTAACCAAATTCTGTTTTTAAACAATTGCATTTTTGTGCAAATTATTTGGAGCATCTTCGTTGGTCCAATTCCAACAAATCATGCTTCATTGTAGAGCTGCAACTTGGTTGGATGGGTTGGGGGTCAGCCCGAGCCCAACCCGGGCTTCAAACATTCAGCTCAAGCCCGAGTCCAACTCAAACTTGGGCCTAAGATGCTCAGCCTGAGCCCAAACTGAGTGGGTTAGGTCAGGTTGGTCAGGTTTCTTCATCTTTCAAATAGGTAAAAGGGTGCTCTCAAAGGTGGGTTGGTTTTCTGTACTCATGATTAAGCATCCCTCAATTTTGTTGATTGCCTTAGGACAAGAAATGAAAAAAAAAGGAATGACTAGGGAGATCTTCACCTCACTGCAAATTGCTCTCATATCTTCTCTTTTTTATAAGAAGTACATTAAGAAAAAGGGGAAACCTCAAAAATTACAAAGAGAGAAGAACCCCGCTGACAAGCCCTCCACAAAGATAAAGCAACTCAAGGATGGGTCGATTCTCCTAACACCTCTTCCCATCTAAATACAAAAGTATCAAAAAAGCACCCTCTAAATTCTAGTAATGAGGAAGACCAAATATACAAGAAAGTTTTGACTCTCAAAACCAACTTAGTAATATCTTCCTCATCCCCTTCGAAAATACGGAAATTCCTCTCTTTCCAAATTGCCCACAAGATGGCAAATGGGAGGATCTGCCACAAAATTCTTCCTTTCCCCTTAAGGACTTCAAATGAGCTCCCTTGGATACTTCCCAACACATGTTCAGGAACCACGAAAGCAATGCCAAACAGAGAAAAGATAATCTACCAAACTTCGAAAGTGAAAGGGCAATGGATAAGCAAGCGATCCACTATTTCAGACCCAGACTTGCACAAGGAATACTTGTTAGGCAACATCATCCCCTACTATTCAAATGATCCACTATCAAAATCTTGTCAAGTATAGCAGTCCTCACAAAAATCTGACTTTAGTAGGGATAAGGGCCACCCATACTTGAGAAGCTGGAAACATCATTTGGCCCCTCGAAACTAAATGATAACAAAAGGCTCTAATTGTGAAGATACCCTTGGGGTCCCACCTCCAAATCCTCCTGTCCAACTCCATCGTCTGCTTAGGTGCCTCCCCAACCCTAGATTGAAGAGAAGCCATATTATTCATTTCCCAATCGCTAGTGTTTCTCCTGAATCCAAATTTCCAAGAGGCATTATCTTCACTGCGGGTAATGCAATCTTGAATTGTGGTGCCTTTAAGATCTGAAATGTGATACAACGCAGGGAGGCAAACTGAAGAGGTTCCTCCCCACACCACGGGTATTCCCAGAAGCGAATCCTATCCCCCTTTCTAAAGGACAAGCTAACGACAACGACCACCTAGGAATGATTGTAACACTTCCTTTTAAATCTTAAATTCTTTGCACACGATACAACTTTCAAAAGTGTTTGAAGACTTGTTCTTTTTGAAATAAAACAATGTCTTGAGGCAACTTTTGTAGGTCCTCATTATTTCAATTTGACAAAGGCTAAAGGAGTTTTCACGTGAAAACATTTCGTGACAATCGATTACATTGTACGAAGAGATATTCACCTGAATTTCTAGAAACATTAAGACTCCCTATGAGTTACAATGTGTCAATATGTCACATTACATGCAGTTTGGACTTTGGAGTTTTGATATAAAACATATACCTTATTAGAGTTTTCATTATAATTGTAAATGATGCATCCATAAGGGTCTTCTTATCAAGGTGGGTAAGGGAGACAGGGTTTGTTTTTGGGAAGACAAGTGGTGTGGGGAAGAGTTTAAAAGAGACTTCCCCTAACTTGTTTTCATTGTCGGATCGGCAAGGCGCGATGATCCAAGATTGTGTTGACAGTGAAGGCTTCAGTTAGTGGAACTTTGGTTTTAAAAGGAATATCAACGATTGGGAGATGGATAGTCTAATCTTTATTCTTATTCGGGTTGGTGAAAATCCTAAATTGGATATGGAATAAGATAAGAGAATTTGGAAGTGGGAACCTAAGAGATCCTTCTCAGTTAATTCTTTGTACTAGAACTGCTTTCTGGAAGAGTCAAGAGGTTTTTCCAACTTCCGTAGTTTGGGGGATTCCAATTCCATCTAGAGTGGAGTTTTTGTATGGACGACCATTCAGAATAAGATTCTAACGGTGGACCACTTAATCAGTAGAGGAATGATGCTACCTAACAGATGTATTTTGTGTAAGTATGAAGCAGAGATAGTGGACCGTGTGTTCATCCACTGCAGATTTACTTCGGACGTGTGGCGAACGTTTTTTGCTCTTTTCGATATATATTTTGTGGTTCCGTAGCATGTGTGGTTTTTTCCAAGGGAGAGCGGAGGATTCCTTTTCTGGGAGAGGGCGGCCCCTATGGCATTTTCTTCCATTTATAGTTTTGTAAGCTTCTTGGAAAGAAAAGAACCTTAGGGTTTTCAGTTATCCACCTTAGACTAATAGAGCCAAAGGAAAACCAAGCGTCTACCTAAAGCATTCTCATGGTCGTTTAGCAAGCACTTATTTATCCATGGCGTTGTGAATCCTATTTGAGTCAAAAGGTGAGCACCTATATATTTTGCGGTCGTTTTTGCATATGTATATATTCTCTCACAGTAAGCCCCTTTCTAAATCTTCTCTCCATTCTATGTTTTCTCCTTTTAGTAGGTGGTAGGTACCTATACCTTGTGCTCTCTCCATTCATCACTCTAATGTTCCTCATGGTGCTGATTCAATTTAACTCTTAGGTCTTACAAAATATTTGATATTTGATGACCTAAGAAGTAACAGACTTACAACAGTTAACTAGTACAAAAGATAAGAAAGTAAAACCAAATCCTATTACGTTTTAGACGGAATATTTATACAATAGCCCTAGTAAGATCATTTACCAGCCCTTAAATGAAACAGAATTGTTGATTTGGTGAGTAGTTCCCACCTATTTGTCTTATGTCCCAAAGGCTTCTTTCAGTTTAAGAGATGTGACTAGATAGACATCATGAAGATTTATACATATATTTTAATTAAGTAAAAACTACACCAATATTTTAAATTATTCATGGAAAAGGAAATAAAATTGAAGCAAAACAAGATATCAGATCAGTTCAATTCCAACTATATCATATGGTAATTTTTTACGGTAATGATCAAAATTACAAAGCTTAAAGTACACACCAAGTGATGTATTGGAACAGCAGTCAGAGTTCCAAATCTGCCATTAATGCGTCCAACAATTTCATGAACCTGGCTTGTAAGTTTTTGATCTGTGAAGCAAAAAATAAAATAAAATAAAATATAATGGCATGATTATATAACTCATATAGCAAGCACAATTTTTTCAAACCATACAAGAGATGATCTAGTAATTAGCAAAGATAGAATACAATTGTCTTATTATACATAAGAGTTAATAGGGACAAAAACATTGCCACGAAAAGAAGCTCATGATCATTCTTTTGCATGAATGGACTTGGAACATCATAGAAAAAGGAACCAACATAGTTACAATTTTGTGGACATACATAAGTTCTCAGACATCATTGCACTAAAATACCTTAACACTAAACAATAATATGATATACTATTTATAGGCAAAAACATGCATAAAAACAAAAACATGTCCCAGCATGTCATCCACACACACAACTGGAAAATGCTTCTTGATTGTTGTGTTGTTTATGGCACGGATGTACACACTTCCAACCTTGGGTACGAGTCATGCAGGCACAACACATTTCACATATCCTCCACAACAATTTCTTAAACAAGTCTATTACTTGGCAATTGAACTTTCTTCCTACTCCATCAACCCTCGATTCCATAAGATGCCCCTTCTGATGAGGTTTCATACTTTCGTACACAGGATTAGAGCACCACCAAGATATACCTTAATTCGTCCGTCCCACCAAACCCCCTTACGGTTGCCCCTTCTTTTTATGTTCCCTCCCCTCTCACACCACGTGTACATTGGAGTAGATACATTTCAAAACTCAAAATTATTGTACTCCCTACTGATCTCCCCTTGTTGTCCATGTGTAACTTGCATGGCCAAATATTATGACCCAACTGTTCACTAACTGGTCCCTCCAAGTTCAAGCTTCAACCCCTCTCTACCATGTAATCATCCCTAACTTCCAGTGTAATACCCTGAACTTTCATTCACAGGTATTATTATAATTTACTTATATTAACGGGACCCATGTATATTAATTAGACATTTTTAAAAACCTAGAGACCTATCGTGAATAATTGAGATAAATAAAGGATGACTTTATAATTACACTAATTGTTCAGAAGTGGTCATTAATTAATTAGTTGAATCTCATAATTAATACATCTCTTAGCACGCCATAATCAAAGATTCATAATAAATGTAATTAAAGAAAGAGATTAGTAATTAAATATTCCTTAATTAATATGAAAAAAATATTTGATTTATTATTTCTAATTGTATATGTTTGGTTGCATGTTAGATAGGTTATAATTGTTGGGTGGACTTTTAGGGCCAACTTAAAGACCTTTTGGGCCTTAGAATAACCTTAAATGAAGTTTAGTTGATACTTATAGGCTTTAGGCTCAATTTTAGCCCATATTTATCCTAAAATAAGCCTTTTGGTGGGTTGTTAGATATACCCCTTATAAAGCGAGAAAAATCACTTCTAAATTAAGATAAAATAGGAAATCTTTAAGTAGTTGCTTATTTCCATGAGAGATGGAAAGAATCTTTCAACCAAAACCCTAAATCCTATTATGAACTAAACACTAATTAAATCTCAACTATTCACTAACTTCATTTCCAACGGTTGAGATTTGATCTCCCAAAAATTTAAACAAAAGCCTAAACAATAAATCTATTCACATAATCTATTTAAAAGGAACCTTAGAAGTTCTCACAAACCCTAGCTACTTTCATCTTTCCTCTCAACTCCATTAAAGAATTAGAAGACTGCAGGAAAACTATAAGCATTTCAAAATCAAGAGTAAGTACACTTATATTTTCTATTATGATTATTATTCTTTGCTCAATGACATTATTGTGTTCTAAATTGGCTGAAATCGTATTATATGAATTATTATATATTCTTGATCGTGTTGGAATTGGTTCTAGATATGAATATCATTAATTATTGTATGTTTCTTGATCGTATTGGAATTGGTTCCAAACAATGAATATCATGATGTTTGTATTGGGTTATTCCGTTCTTTTGATAAGAAGTGTGAGGATTGGTCCCCAGGATTAGTCCTATTATAATTAAGAAGGGCCCGGAGCCCTAGGGTACAAGACCCCAAACTTACCTCTAGAAGACTTGATAGGTCGGGCAGAAAGGAGAAGGGATTTTAGGAAATTCATTGTATGCTGAATTGTTTAGCATACTTGTGATATTTGCTTAATGTTCGGATGCATATATTATTATTCATCTCTGAATGATGTTCATGTATGAGATATTGTGGAGTACTGGAGCTCACGGTGCTGCACCGACCATTTGAAATTCTATTGATCCCAGTCATGGTTTAAAATTTCGGAATGTTTCGTATGTTTCGTTTCGTTTCGGAATGTTTCGGTTTGTTTCGCCGAGACAATCCGATACAATCCAAAAAAATAAAAATAAATAAAATATAATTTAATGATTTTGCATAATATTTCGTAATGTTTCGAAAATTTCGTTTCGTTTTGGAGTTTGTCTCGGTTTCTCACTTGATCGAAACATTCATCCGAAACGAAATTTTAAACCTTGATCCCAGTAAGGAGGATAATTTTGAAGATGATGAGCCGATCGAAGAGGCAGGATTTGAAGAAGAATTATAGTGTTTTACACTACCTTAAAGGTTATTATGATGTAATAATGAATTATGGGATGTGCTTGGGTCATTTTGGAACATTAGTAGTTTGATTAGTTTGCTTTCACTTTATTTTGATCATGTTGAAATTTTCAATGTCTCTCACGAGAAAATTCATAAGATATTCTTGAGAGGTGAAAAAATATGATTCTGAAACAGTTAGAACCAAGACTGCATATAGTTTTTTTTGAGATTTTTCGTAGGATTTTATTTTGTGTGTTGTGTTGTGGAACCCTTCGAAGTGGACCCGACTGATTCTGTTTCGTGCAGATATAATAGAAGAGTCAACTTCGTGGCTGTTTTTGAACCACCCACAGTTGAAATCTAACTTTAGACAGAAAAAAAAAATGTATGGGGCTTCGAGTTAGCTTTCCAATCCAACTATAAGTAGTACATCATCCAGTTCATTCGGGGCTGACCTGTAGACCTGTTTTACTGACTAGATGTCAGTGCAACCTTAATTACGAAAATGCAATATTTCGAAACCTTGTTTAGCTTTTATCTTGGATTTTTAAAACAGAAATCACATTATATTTTTTGATAGAAAATAACTTATTTTGAATACTTATATTTTCATATATTACTTGCTTGATTCCATTAAGAATTGACCTCCGAATCATGTGACCAAGTCAGAAAAAATCAACCAACTAAGTTTTATCGATCACTTTTAGAGAACTGCGGATACTTGTAAAACCACTAAAAGAATTATAAAACATCTTTTTTGCCAAAGTTCCTTTGTTAAATTTGCATATATTTATTTCTAGAACAAAACCCTTGAAGAAAATAATTTATTGACAATTTCTCAAAAATTTGACCAAAAGTCTACTTTTTCGCAAAAAATATTTCTCAAAACCCTATTAAATGAATGTTTTGATTTAAGTGCTTTCATAAAAGATGTTTGATAGAAATTCTAGGTAATTATAGAGACCCTAATGCATTGTTTTGACCATAATCAAAAGTTGACTTTTAGCTTGACTTCTATCTCAATTTCGATTTTCTTTGATTTTGTTTATTGAACTTTAATAACACATTTACACTTCCGCATTATTTTGATATTTGGGTGAATTTAGTGTAATTACACTTATATTTTTAATTTGTTTAATTATCATTTAGTTACCATGGTTTAATTGTGTAGTTAGTTATTTTATCACACCTCGAATCTTGGGTAAATGGGTCGACCCACATGCATTTGGGTCGAGTCACGGTGCCCGGTTCTGGGGCATGACATCCAGCCTCTTCCCAACTAGTTTCTGTACACTACAAGAGCTCCTAGACAAAAAATTGACTTGCCTTTGCTCATCACCTTTTGAGGGATTAACAGCCGTTCTAGACCCCTCGATTCTATTGGTTATCTCTTTATTTTCCTTGCTTTGTAAATTAGGGTACTAGGGTATTTCTGGTATTTCTGTCTTTTACCTCATTAATATAAATATGTGGGAAATCATGGTCCACAATATACACGATTTCCCTTCTCCATTTTTCTCTTCTCTTCTTCAATTTTCTTCTCCTAATCTTTTCTACTTTATTTCCACCTTACTGATTTAATTTAAACCCTAGGTATGTTAAATTTAGAACGTGGTATCACAAAAAATTGGAATTGTAGTATCACCTTCCCTTTTGTTTTAGGACTTGGAGACGATGAAGACGATTGGTAGTGGTCATGAGGACAAAGGGTTGTACTATACAGACATGAATCAACTTTCTTCTCTGGCAACACAACATTCTAGTATTAGTAGTAGTAGTGTCAATAAAGACCAGTTAATGTGTAGCATAACTGGTTAAGCCATCTATCTATTTCTGTGTAACAAACTTCAAAAAATTTCGGACGAATTTCGAAGTTTCAAAATTTTCGTTTTTTATGGATTTCGGTTTCGGTGTAGCCCGAAACCGAGATTTCGGTCCAAAATTTCGAACTTTTCGGCGAATTTTAAAACCTTGATCTTACTGTTCCTATTGTTGTCCGAAAGGCTGTTCGTGCGTGTACGCAATATGCCATTTCAAACTTTGCTTCTCTTCATTCCATGTCTTCATCATATCGTGCATTGGCAACTTCTATGACCTTTGTTTCTTTATCATTTAATTTTCAAATGCCATTCTCCAGCCAAGTGGAAAGAAGCCATGTTTGAAGAGATGAGAGCCCTAACACAGGATCTTGTGACCTTACCCAGGGGAAAGAAGCTAGTTGGATGTAAATGGGTATATACAGTAAAGTGTATTGCTGATAGCTCAATTGACAAGTATAAGGACATGTTAGTGACAAAAGGGTTCATTCAGACATACATGATTGACTATTAGGAAACATTTGCTTGGTTGCCAAGATGAACTCCATTCGAGTTATTCTCTCTCTCACAACAAATATGTCAGTGCATTTACATCAATTGGATGTAAAGAATGCCTTCCTCTATGTTTAGTTGGAGGAGGAGATGTATAAGATGATGCCACCAGGATTCAAAAGTGAGAGCAATGAGTCTGTAAACTAAAAACGCCTTGTATGGGCTGAAATAGTCACCTCGAGCCTGGTTTGAGAGATTCAATAGGGTAGTCAAGAAGATCTGGTATGTATAGAGCCAAGCCGAGAACACATTGTTCATCAAACGCAAGAAAGACAGAATTACTGCTCTCATAGTTTACATGGATGACATTGTGGTGACATGAAATGATTCAAAAGAAGTGCAAGGAAGAAGTTTAAGGGAACAAAGTTTGAGTTTAAAGATCTTGGACCTTTGATATATTTTTTGGGAATTGAGGTAGTTTAGTCGAAGAAAATCGTATTCATCTCTCAAAGGAAGTATATTCTTGCATGTTGAATGAAACAGATAACCCTGGCGCCAAGCCTGTCGACATGCCTATTTATCAAAATCATCGGCTGAATGATGTGGATGATGACCACCAAATTTGATGCAGGCAGATACCAGAGGCAAGTTGGGTGGCTGATTTACATGTCCTTTACGTGGCTTGACATTGCATTTGCAGTTAGTGTAATCAGTCAGTCTATCCATGCTCCTCAAGTATCTCACTGTGAGGTTACCAATAGAGTTCTTAGGTATCTCAAGGGCTCTCTAGGAAAAGGTCTGTTTGGGAGGCATGGACACCACGCGTGGAAGCATATATTAATGCAGATTGGGCAAGTTCAGTTACTACTCCATTTAAATCCAATTATGTACCGTTGTCAGTGGTAGAATTTTGATTTATGTCCCACGGAGTGTGTGAGCTCTGATGCTCAAAGACTATGCTAGGCGAGTTGGGAATCAAAGTTCAAGAGTCAATGAGCTTATATTACAATAATAAAGCTTCCATTCGCATTGCCCATAACCCAGTTCAACATAATAATACCAAGCACATAAAGGTTGACAAACACTTCATCAAGGAGAAGTTGAGTGGCTAAATTTAAACACCTTATGTTAAGACAGGAGAAAAAGTTACAAATGTTCTGATTAAGGGTGTTAGTAAGGGTTGTTTCCAAAATATGTTAATCAAGATGGGCATGATAGATATCTTTGCACCATCTTGAGGACAATGTTGGTTATGTCTTTATTTTCCCTGTTTCATTGTAACTTAGGGTACCAGGGGTATTTATGGTATTTTTTTGTCTTTCACCTCATTAATATAAATGTGAGAAATCTTGCTCCATCGTATACACAATTTCCCTTTCTCTATTCTTCTCTTCTCTTCTCTTCTCTTCTCTTCTCTTCTCTTCTCTTCTCTCTTTTATTTTCCACCTTACTAATTTAATTTAAACCCTTGATATGTGACATTTAGAATAGATTCCACCTCTCAATAGCCATCTATTGGAATAATCTGTTGGTTGTGCTTGCTTGGAATAACCCTCCTGAAACCATCAAAATCCTCCCGAAGCATCAACTCTTCACCTTCTACCACATCAAGGACAACACGAATTGACAAGACTTGTCTTTGTAATTTCATGAAGGGTGGACCTTTCTAATACCCTTAATTTAAGTGAACTATTTTTAGTAACTAGAATCTTGTTTTGGAAAGAGTGATGTTTATAGAGAGGCCTAAGCAAAAGGACTTTTTGCTTCAAACTTCAGTGATTTGGTGAAGCTACCCTCATTAGCTTGAAGGTCAGGATGTCACTTCGAAGCTATGGACAAACTATTTTCATCTTTTCTAATTGCATACGAAGAGACCAAATACAAAGTTTGGGGAGGGTTTCTTTTACATTATGCAAGACAAAGATAATGCATGCATATAAATAAATTGAACTCGCGGTCTATAGTGTATGGTTGCACGGACCCAACACAATGATTAGATGCAAGAGTTCTGCATACTAAAGCATTTAGTAAAACCACAACAAGAGAAAAAGAACAGAACAATCAAAGTAGGGCAAAGTCAAATTTGAGAAAGAGGAGTGATGGTCGTGTTTTCTCGGTAAGCTGACGAAACAAAATGTCTTGACCGAGACAAAACAAGACAATGAAAAAAATAGGTATATATCACGATAATATTCAAACCCTATATTACCCGGATACGGCAAGGATACGGGACCGACATGGTGTGGATATGGCATTTACACTTAAAATGGAAGTATCCGACACGGATACGGCACCCATTTTGAAGTATCCGGGTATCATAGATTCAACCATATTTTAATACTTATTTAAGCTAAAAATTTGTTTCCAAGCACTAATATATGTTTGAAAAGACACAAACAATGAAAATAGGGTTATAAATCAATTTCAATACATAAATTAAGCTTTTGGCAATAGACGATACATTCCCCATGTATCATCTCGGTACCTTATCAAAACGAGACGTATTTATCGAGACAGTAGAAGACAAAACAAGATTTTGAACCATAGCGAAGGATGAGATAAAGAGACAGTAGTAGATGGAGTCCATTCCCTTGGGACCAATGCCCTTCCTATGGGAACCTTGACCCAAGTTTTATAGGGCATGAGTGGGCATTAGAAGGATAGGGTTTTTTCCTTTCTAACTCTAACATCTTTTCCCTCTGTCAGCTCCATCTCATTGTCAAGAAAAAAAGATTACACTAGTACGACTCCTCGACCATGGGACTAAGAATGCCTCTGATCCTTCTTCAGAAGTTGATTATGTGATGCGTCCCAACCCAAAACTCATAATGTACTTTAGTAGTACCACCTAGATTAAGTGGGTCTGGAATACCTCAAGTCAATCCACTCCCCTTCAGTCTCCATGTCGCCATTCCTACAATTCTCTCTGGCTCCCATTCTAGTGCGCGCTAGCAACTAACGTGGTTGAACTTTGCAGCATCAAGAGACGAAAGTTGAAGTCACCAAAGACAAGAGGCATCATCGCTTTGCGATCCCTAAAGGCGTCTAAGTGACATCGACAAGGAATCCAACTTGAAGTTGTAAGAGTCTTGAATTGTCATCATTTTGCAGTGCTCGAAGGCACCAAAGTAACTATGCGCCTTGTACCATCAACACTTATTTGTGTATTTTACCATCTTAGCTTGTTATGGATGAATGTTAGATTTCAACAATGTTTTCAAAGTCAAGGGAAAGCCTATGAAACATGGGTAATACACCTTTGGGGTGCAATAACACATGGTAACTATGGACGGAATCTTGTCCATCAAGGTCTGACGTTGTTTATTGAAATTGATGGCACAAATTCAATAAAGCCTAAGACTTTTCAAAAGGTCATGGTTTTTATAAGTTAGCAACCTCCGCATTCTTTGCAAAATACAAAATGATACTTCAAACTTTATCAAATGGAAAAGGCATTTGCACTTGGAGCATCAGCCATATTTTTTATGAGAAGGCGTCTAGCTTGCAAAATTTCTTCAAAGTTTACTTATGTGCTATGATACCCGGATACCTGTACTAGTGCCTCGTACTAGTGTCGTGTCGTGTCGACATGGATACGGACACAGGACACTCCACCGACACGTATCCCCACGTATCCTTCATAAAAAGTTGAAAAAATTAGAAAAAATAAAAATTTTGAACTACAAAATAAGATACTCATATCCGTATCCGTGTCCTTGATTTTGGAAAATGTCGAGTCGTATCCCCGCTTCCCGTATCCGTGTCCGTATTCGTATCCGTATCCGAGCATCATAGCTTATGTGAGCAGCAAGCCAAGTAAATAACCGATTGACTAGCTAACATCGAGTGGATAGAGTTCAACTGTCCTGTATTAAATTTACCATATCTCTCTTCTCCATATATGGTAGAAACACATTCTATATATTTGGCCGTCACTTTCTTTTAATGCTTTTATTATTATTGTCTTTTTTCAATAATGTTTTCATTATTATCAAAATAGAAATGAAACTTTCTGAAATCATGTTTTTTACCATAAAAAGCCCAATCCAAAATTCTAGAGGGTAGCCTATTTCAGACACAATGTTACTACTTCTGACAAGCACTACTATTTTAAAAAGAATATGAACCATGTTTAGAGAAGGAGCATACACTCAGGAACATCTGTTCTTGTTGGCACTGCAATTTGCAGCAACACTACTTTATCACGCCAAGGTGGGTTTTCCTCAAGGAATTTTTCAAATGCCAATATCTTTTGGGGTATTCCTTTAATCATATCAAGACGATCAACACCTAACATTACCTGCTCACAATAGAACAGTGGCAATAAGAAAATAAAAGAAACACTTGAAAGCAAACAATACTCATATCAAGAAAGTGGAATAGAAGTTAAAGGTGGGAAATTCATCCACTTAAAACAAGAAAAGCATTATGTCCATGCACACAAGTGCTCCACTAACGACACAAAGAAAAGCCAACCATTACCTATAGAAACAAGAAAATATCAAAACCTGACGGAGGATAGGAATGCAGGAAACTAATGTCGATGTCATTGGGTGATCAAACATGCACTATATCATACTCATCAAGATTCAAAATATGAGGATCAGAAAGCCAGGAAATGATTCACCACGGACGGAACATTTTAATCAGGAAAATTAGAAGTACAGAATCATCTGTTTCATCCTATTATTAGCTTTGTAGATTATGTATAAGACAAAGAAAAATAATAAAACAGCCTATATAACATATAACAAGATGATCGGAAGGAACAGAATTTGGAGAATATCATAAAGTAATTACAACTACTTAACACCTAGAAAACAGTGATTTACAGAATACAATGAAACTATGATATCCAGATACGTCAGGGATATCGACCTGAAATGGCACAGCTACGGCATCTAAACTTAAAATTGAAGTATCTGACACGGACACAGATACAGCACCCATAAACTGATGAAGAAATAAGTAATAACTAGAAATCATGAAGAAGAAATGTTTGTTACCAATTTTTCATCACACCTAGTATGAAAAATAACTAAACAAATAGTAGTGTGTAGGTCACCTTGACCTGATTAGCTTCGCCTTTTCTTTTTTCTGGCTCCGCCTTAAATAAAGATTACACTCATCAAAAAATAAAAATAAAAATAAAAAACTAAAAATATGCATCCATGTAAAGTTTAGTACCAAAAGCATTTTGCATACCATAAAATAAGTTACCAACCACCCAACACAAGGTTTTAACAACGGCTAGTATAGACATTAAGAATGGCATTGTAACTTATAAAGGTCTTGTGCCACATCGCATTATCTTTGTTGCTGATCCCATTATATTGAAATATTATAACAGTTTCCAATTACATTAAATTTAATAACAAAATATTAAAAGTGTAGTGAAACGTCAAAACAAATGCCCAACCTTACAACGGCGGTTATAACTGTTATACAAGTCAATAACAACCAAGAACCACCATTGTTAACCCTGTTCTTTTTTTTTTCTTTTTTTTAGACTTGATCCACAAAACTATTCTTACATGCCTTTCTTGACCAATGAAATTGATAATCTGATATCAACATTTTGTATGAGTTTTATAATCTTAATGAACAGAATGCAAAAACAAAGAAGAATACCAAAAATAACTTGAGTGAATATGATTCATTAGTGTAGACAGACACCATCCTTTTTTATATGGCTACACCAGATTATACCAGCACAACCATAACTTAGAATGCAATTCAATCAAACATATTTGATTTACCTGCAATGGGATACTACTATACAATGAGAACAAAGCCCACCTTTCGGCCACCAAATTTTTCCTTCAAATAATTGATATGAGTTTGGACTTGTGGAAGCTCAAGTGCTCGAATGAACCGATCGGAATCTATCCCAATAGGAAACTGAAGTATCCAGCCCAAAAAGAACCAAAAGAAAAATAAGAAATGAGTGTCATGAAGTAGAACTACAATAGTATTGAAAATTCATAAAATATGTTCAATCATTGATATACTGATAGCCTAGTACACATTACTAAATTGAAGTAATTTTACAGGAAACTATACAAATCAAGAAATAAAATAATCAAATAAACACATTAAATATACCGCAGCCACCCGAGTCAGCTTTCCTTGGTCCTCTACTCCTTCAGGCGTTCCCTCAAGCCCAAGAATACGTGTACACGCACTTACAAAGTGTCTTGCATAATCATATGTGTGGAAACTGGAAAATAGAAAATCAAGTGAGTAAAAATCGCTGAGGCCTTGCGAACTAAAAAAAAATCAGGATTTTAGTCTAAAGAAAAAAATGCACAACACTACACGTGTTGAAATAAAACAAGTCGAATTACTGATTTTAAAAATTATATCAGTTCACAAAGTAGGTAAAAGAAGCAAATCGAATGATTGTATCTAGGGCAAAAGGCCAAATTGACCTCCCAACATAAGGGCATGTTCCAATGCTCCTACTTTCCAAAAGAATTGCCATCTTAGATGCCAATCAAATATTATCTCTCTCTCATTTCCTATCTCACTTAAATGTCTTGAGGCTCTTTCCATCCTCACACAGGTAATGACGAAAAGGACAGTGATGGTGATCTGGTAGTCACAATTTATGTTATCAAACACCATTTTGGACAACATAAGTGTCTGACATGTATTAGGTACTGGTATTTCTAGGCATAATATTAAAATTAGCATAAAATTTATGGAATCAAGTCAGGTTCCATTTTCTGCCACTGCAAAGAGGTGTGCTCTGTTGCTTTCCACCACTAAGGTGTTTTAGCCTCACTCATAGGCCAAGAAAATACCTTATGATATAACAATGAACTCTTAAAGGAGTTCTGATGTCAGTTATTCTTCCTTAATGCGGTTATGCATTATATAAGAACTCGTGAGTGTCTAAGTAAGACTTAGGTGGTTTTCTCCTCAGGGAGTGTTTATACACATGTAAGGTAAGCGTGAAATGGGACAAATACAAAATTTACTTCCCAAAATGGCCCATTTGAGAGCCTTGCCAAAGGGATCCAGGTATGGATTATTGTGCTCTCATATGAGCTTCTTTTAAACCTATCTCCTTTTGAGACTTTAATAAAAGACCCCATGTGCAAGTAGGAGTCCGGAAATGGACCAACCTATATTTTAAATGGCATTTGAGAGTTAAGCCTCATGGCTCACCTTTGAGCCAGGCTTCCAAAACACCCTAAGGCTTACTATAAAAAAGATAAAAGATTGTAAGACATACTAAGGCTTGAAAAAAGGCTCACATCTCATGCCTTTTACAACCTTTTCAACGCTTTGTGAAGAGGAGTGTACCTCACGTGCATATGCCAATCAGTTTCTGGTGGGCCCACATGCTTGGAGTTAGGAGTTTTGATATTTTGGTTTCTGTTATGATCTGTGATAGTTATGGGATTAGAGCAGTGGAACAAAAAACATTGAAAGTAGGGTTTTAGGAAAGTTTGTAGGAATTGATTTATACATTCCTATTTCGAAACTAAAAATTTACTTGAGCACTAACTGAGGAGCCTTGGAATCTATTTGCAAGTGGGTTTGTGTTATAATATATATGATGCATTTGGACCTTTTTCACCTTTACTCAGAGAGAATTTCTCTTACTGTGAGCTATGAAAGTCCATGTTTCTCCCTCTTGTGCATGATTTTAGATATTATTTCTTTGTGGCTTTTGGTACTCTCATGCATCACACAATCAATAAAATTTACTAAGTATCCCTATGGCCCAAAGATTATCATCAATTGGCTGAAAAAATAAAGTCAAAGTAGCATACATGATAGTTAGAACATCCAGATGAGAAATTGCTGTTATGTTGCATGCTAACCTTGAATTTTATGAGTTAAATATGCTACAGGAGCACCAACTTCCTACGACAGGAATAGTCTGTGATTTAACTAAGACAGAACCAAACCACATAGACAGGCAGCATGACTAGATGCAAGTATGGCTTGCATGGAGATATATTGCAATGGAAGAATGAAACTACGTGCAAAGTAGTGAAAGGGCACTGTATCACATCAGCATTTAGCCCACAGCATCACATTTGATGCCCTATGTTACCTAAGTCCAGCACACTTAGAGCATAGTCATCATAGATATTACATTTACAATTAAAAATTGATGTTGAACAATAACATATGGCATTTTAAATTTATGGATAATACAGTTGCACACCCGGGTACATGATGATACAAGCCACACAATTTTTTATGTTTTGCGCGATTATCTCTATAAAGGAATGTGGCATTCTATCACCAACACAAGGCAGAAAGTGACATGCACTTTGCTTTGAATACATGCATATAAATCTATGCCACTCTTTCAATTTGACTTACCCAACTAAATCAGCAGCAAGAACAGATCTCAGCAGTTCTGATCGAGATGGCAGGGTCCTATGGATTTCAGAGGAAGGAAAGGGTGTGTGGAGAAACCAACCAACTTTCATTTTACTGTTATACTCCTTCAAGCATTTCGGGAGAAACATAAGATGGTAATCATGGCACCACACAACATCCCCATCTTCATAATGCTCGTTAACCACATCAGCAAACATTTGGTTTGCCTTTTTATACGCATCAAATTGAGACTGGAAACTACGGGTGGTTGCAAGACGATCTTCTTGTGGAAGCCCAAGGTAATGGAAAAGAGGCCACAAGATGTTGTTACAGTACCCATTATAATATTGATGTACTATATCTTCGTCAAGGAAAACTGGGATGCACCTCTGCAGTGAATGGGCGAGGAAGTTAATAATTGTTCCAAATGAAGCAAAGTCATAAAATTAAATCATTGAATTCACAATTTTGGAACTGCAGCTGGCATACTTATAGGTTCAAGACCAAAGAAAATTTAAAAGATGAAATTTGGATTTTGCAAACCTTTTCAGCTAGGGCTTTGGTTAGTGCTCTCTGCCCAATCTCGTCTGGTACATTTACACCAGCCCACCCAATCCATTTTGCCTCAAATTCCTTCACACCTATGAGAAAATTATTCAGCACGCATTAACTATCCCCTTTCAGGTAAAACCCCCATACATGCAACGAAAATGGCTGATATACATACAAAAATCTAAGAGTGTTCTATAGGTAGAGAACTAAAGTACAATAAACAAAGATTGTTAATGTTTCCACCTCCATAAAGAATAAGAAAAAGAACAGGATGCAGGAAAACCTATGGGCTCATTCAAACGGAAAAAGGCAACATTTAAATCAAGAAAAGTTCAGCTACTACTCACCCAGAAGAGCACTGACTAGACCCCCTGCACTTATCTCCAATGACCATGAGTCCTCACCCCTCCTAACTGCAGAGACTGGCAGCCTGTTAGCCACCACCAACAATCGTTGTTTAGAAGGCCTTCTGCCTTGCCTTTCACATCCCTCAATGAGTGCTCTTGCTGCTGCAGCCGCTTCCAATAACTCGTCCTCATGGGGATTTTCCCAGTTATTATCCTCTCTCAAACCCAATTCAAGCTCAAAGAGCTCAGTCTCCTTGTTACCATCACTTGCCTCCTCATTCGGATGAAAAGTCTTGTTGTATTTCCTTAGCTCCCTTTCTTTCAAGAGTCTTTCCAATCTAGAAGGGATGGTAGAATTCCGGTTGTACTTGTTCCCAGGCATACGCTCAGTCTGTAGCCTAGTCCACAACGCCAACTTCACCGGCTCTTGTGTTTCTCAGAAGGATGGTTTTGCTGCATTTTTTTTTAAACCAGTCACCACCAAGTGCCATAAGCCACAAGAATAAAGGAAGTGCAGATACCATTTGAAATGTTTAACTAACTCTCATACCCAAGCTTCAGTCTTAATCTTATTAAGCCACTCAGATACAGGGAATTATTACACTATTTGCTCACAATCTATATAACTAACGAGTAAATTCAATTTTCTACCACAGTGAAAGAATTTTACAAATTCATGTATGGAAAGGGATCAGTATCCTTAGTAAATAAGTGAAAACAAGAGATAACAAACAGATGGACAGACAGAAAGATAGAAGAGACAGATTAGGATCCACATAATGGTAGAGCTAGTGAACTAGTTGTCTGTCCTAAGTTTGGGTACGGACTATCTCCCTTTTTTTTGTTCAAGGTTCTACAGAGCGCATCACTTGGAAAAAGAAGGAAACAGTATCAGAGAGAAATCAGGAACATTAAGTGACTAGAAATCAATGGCGAATTTCACAGATAAACTCCGGATAATCTCCAGAAACTAATGAGTGGCGCATTATTCAACCCATTTAAACGGGCATTCAAGAATAACACTCGAACTTTAAAAGACAAAAGAACAAGACTGTACATAAAAAAGAAATACCACCAGGTGCAGAAGAAACTCGGTCCCAAAACAGCTGGTCTCACCTAATTCCGATCACAAATATTGAACCCTTCAGATGGTTTTACCTCCACCTTATCATAGACACACAACCAGCCAAGGAACAAGCCTTCAAAACCGTCTCTACTTTTTTGTAGGGAAGAGAGTAAGATGGCGAGACGATATTTTGGGGTGCTGGGGTCAGGATGGATAGAGAAAAATCTCCTGATTCTGGAATGTAGAGGATAATCCATATATGTAGAGGGAGACAAATGAGAGAAGGCCGAACCGAACTCTCGGAAACTCTGTATTGAACACAAAGCCTCGCTCCATGCGGAGGACAATGATATATTCAAAACATTAAAACCATATAAAAATCAATGCCCCGTCTGTAATTTATCTATGAAACTAGTTCTATAATTGTAGAACGACTTAATAGAAAAAACTTTCTACCGAAAAAAAAGACTTAATGAAAACCCTCAGAAATCAACAACAAATTGGGCCCTCTAAAGCCTTAAGCAAGAGACAATTCATCCACAACTACACGATTCAGATTTGAGACAGCAGGTTTCACGACTTCCTTGTGGGGACTCTAAAAAAGCCATATCAGAGGTCATTTATTTGTACAACTGGCATTTGATAGTTAGCAAAATCTGTATAATATGCTCTGATAATTTCAAAGATACGATACTTTTGGGGAACTTTAGTCACTGATCATAATAACCATGTCAGTTTACCTCAACAGACCATGAATCCACGAGAAAAGTGCTTAATCTAAAAACAAAGCGTCAGGATCGGGGGACAACCATTTGGCGTTCCCACATAAAAGATGAATCAATGGCTGATTTTCTGGTGAGGAGATCATCCTCACAAAAATTCAAATCAATCCGATATTCGTAGACTGGTTTAGAAGATGAAGAATTATGGACCGTCTATTTTTACCACGTAACTTGAAAACCACATTTGATGGGGTTAGAAATTTCAGAATGGGCTGATTTTTTGTTGGGGTGATCTATATGGTGAGGAGATCATCCTCACCAAAAATCAGCCATTGATTCATCTTCTACGTGGGTACACCAAAATGGTTGTCCCCCGATCCTGACCCAAAAACAAAAAATAATGGACGAGAAACTTTTGATGTGACGAGGTTCGATGTGGGTATGTGTATCGACAATCATGGGTCGACATCTGTACATGGTGGAGTTGGGCCCACCTATTCGAAAAGAAGAAAAGTTTTAAAAAATAATGTGGTTCCCACTCTGATGGCAGTCCCTTAACAGTGAACGCCCGCATCAAATATTTTCTCATATACCCTTCCCGTTCAATTCCGAATAAATAGCATGCATTGTTCTTTTTATTTTAAAGTACCAAAATGTATTGTTACGAAAAAAAAAAGGCGTTGGGAACCGTGGACATAAATTTTTACCCAAAATCTCGTCCGTGGTTCCCGAGAATCCAACGGTGCCCAAGTAAAAAACCACCGTTGGATATTCCATGCCCGAGAGCTTTGGTGAAAATTTATGTCCAAAGATTTAGGTCCTCGGAACCTGTTCCAAAAAAAGAGAGATATGGATAGTTGGCCCGGGTATGAGGTCATAGATCAGGACGATCAATTGATGGGTCGGCTTTTGGATGGACCAAGACCTAATAATTGCATTAGCTAGAAAATCATAACTACTCAATCAATCGTTTTCTTTGAGATGATCAACAAAAAGAAGTGTTCAAATAGACCACAAAAAAGGTCACTAATCAAAAATTAGTGTATCTACCCACAAATTGGACAATCTCGGCCAAAAGCAAGTAATGCAAGCATGCGAAACCCACCCACCTGAGCAAAAGAAAGATAACATCCAATTATTATATAAGAATAGCTAATCCCCAAGTATTGACAGAAACACAAGAATTGATTTTTCTCGAGACTTATGATGGATGTCCATGCATGGCACTGGAACACATTCAATCAGTAGGCCACCTCTTGGATGGAAGAGTATAGTCCACATACCAGGCTAATCAGATGATCTATAACCATCCAATATATAGCTAAATGCATATAAAAAAAAAAAAAACTCATAAATTCAGCAATTAGAGTCAAAGAGGTGACCTACCAATTGAACGGTGTTGGTTGGAGAGCCAATGGTCCACGCATAATCACTATGCCAATATTCCATGCATATGGCACTGACCAATTGAGAATGATAAACATCGGTCGATCATAGATCTTTCTTTTGGGCACTTTTCGGAACAAATTTAACTCTGCTTCTGTATAATTTTAGCAAGCGCTACGAAAACCAAGTTTTTCTTCAGGTGCACTTGCACTAAAAAACTCAAAAAGGCACAAAAGCGTGCCTTTGGGAGGGGCGCGTAGTCCACACCACCCGAAATCATTCTGAACCAAACAGAAAATAACTTGTACATCGGCTAAAATTATACCGCTTAGGCTATGTATGGTGATCGACAAAAAGTTTTACAGAAAAAGAATTTGTATGTCAAGAAGTGTTGATACAGAAAAAGTTTTATGACATTTATATGCAAAACGTACTTCTTGAAAATTTATTCATGACAACTTTAGGTTCTGAATGGTAATCAACAAAAAGTTTCACAGAAAAACAATTTGCATGTCGGAAAGTGTTAATACAGAAAAAGTTTTATGACATTTATATGCAAAAATCATTTCTAGAAAACTTATTAAGGGCAACCAGAGTAAAAATTTTAACCAAACAAACCCTTTCAACAGCTTAACAGAAAATTACTTGTACATCAGCTAAAATTATGCCCCTTAGAGTTAATTTTTTGACCAAACAAACCCTTTCTACAGACTACAAATTTAGCCAAATAACTCTCATTCTAGGGGGGAGGGGAGAAGAAATGGTCACCTTCACTTCACTTTTCCACTAAAAGAAAGCAAGAGCTGTTTCACTCTCAACGTTTTGATCTTTAACAAGATGAACGATTAGGAATATCCTCCATCCCTCCGTTGAAATATCTTCTTGATCGAGAAAGATATACATAGACTCCTGCTCTTTTATAAAGGTTAAGTAATAGTGACTGACAGAGAACCAAAACAAATGCGAATAAAGATGGACGAGTGGGCCAAAAGGACGGAAGGAAGGGAAAACGGCAAACCGAAATTGGACAGAAACGACTCGCATGCGTTCTTGTTGTTTTCGCTGCTACAGGATGCAAGTGGAATAATGGAAAGGACAACCCGTGAAGGCTATATAACTAACAGCGAACAAATTTGGAGTTCCGCAGTGAAGTGATAGGACAGAAAGAAGGTCTACTCCTTCCCTCTGCCTTAAATCTAACATCCAGTCAGAAGGTTTGGTGGTCCCATCATTAGATTGGTACCATGATGGAGAGTCTCCTGCACCAAAATGAACATGATCGGATGATCCAAACCGTTCAATCCACTTTGTCCTGTTGAACGGCAAGAAGAATTGTAAAGAACAATAGGAAAAAATAAAAAAAAACCTCAGATCAACTAATTTAAATTTCCGTTTGGTCCTCATCTCTTACCGCTGTGATCTTCATGGTGGGATCGATCTAATGCAGGTCCAAACAACCTGAAGCATGTTAAAACCCAAACCAATACCCGCACAGACGTGATGAAGCGCTTAGATTTTAACCATTAGGATCTTAACAGAGCATGAGCAGGAACAAAACCTTCTTCCAATCTACTGGTCGTGACAGTTGGTATTCTTGTCCCAATTCTTTGAAGCCGCCACTAAATTCCCTCCCTAAAAAAGGTAGATAGTTTTTCCAGTCTTTTTCTCATTGGCCAGGTAAGCAAGTCGGCAAAGTAGGCAAAGTCAAACCTTAATTGTGTTTCTTTCCACGAGTTAAGCAAGCATTAGAGAAGTAATATTAAAACAGGTAGAAAGTTTTTTCCAGTCTGGCCGTTCAAATTTTCTTTTCTCGTTGTCTTGGTAAGCAAGTTTAGCAAAGTAGGCAAACGTCAAACCTCATGTTGTTTCTTTCCACGAGTTAAGCAAGTGCTAGAAGAAAAATGCTGAAACAAACAGGAGAACCTTTGAAAATGAAGGGAAACTGACTTTTGGGGTCTTGCAATGGTAACATCATGTTCAGTCCTTACTCATTAGACTAAACTGCTAGAAAAGAGTAAGATCCACAATACATCTCCAATGACTCCCAGAAAGAAAGAAAGTGGAACTTTTATGACTAATTTATCTTAAGCACACAACAGAGCAAGGTGGAAAAAGAGCCAATTTGGAAAAATATAATCTCGACTACACTTGTGGAAGAAACATCTGAAGAAACAATATTCATCCTTCAAAGAAATCTCTAAAATACCTCAATAACCATATCAAATGTATCAACACACGTCATGAAAGTCCAGCACACAAGCGAGGAAACATCTCAAATTGACAAAGTGAAAGTTCACTGGAGCCATAGCTGCTAGATTGTTCATGTGAAGTTTGCAGTTGAAATTCACAGGAGTGTGGTTGCAGTGTAAATGAATCTTCACTATTTCTTGTAAATCTATAATCTCTAAGAAAGCAGGTTTGAAGACTCACTTCAACATTACTAAAGACTATTAAATTTGGTCATGGAATGGGAATACAGTTCAACCTTGATTAACCAACAAAGTATATACCCGAAAGAGACAGAAGCGTTAGAAAACCAAGATACGCTCATTGATTGGAAGATTTTATAAGCACAATGTCAAAGCAAAGATTGTAGCTGGAAACATTGAGGCAATTATGTCAAATGGTCAAAAGAATACCACAAACAATAACTAGTCCGTAAAATTACTTGCTCTATTTGCGAGTAATTGATTTCTGCATCGAAAAACAACAAACACCTCATATCATCATCGTTTACTCTTCAGGTTCTGTGGCCTACTGGCTCAAATTAATAAAAGGCAACCATTGCTTCTATTTGATTTACTTGGATTCTCTCTAATTTTCGTATCAAAGGTCATTGCACTTAGGTCCTCTCTTAGTTAACCTAGAGTCAGATCCATGATAATTTGTATTCTCTAATCTGTTCATCTCCTATAACCTCATGGTTGGTGGTGAATACTGAAGATTACCAGCCTCGATGAGACATGAAATCACACCTGCTAAACCAAATCGCTTGTAAATGACCATGAAACCATGCCTTTAAGGTTCAAAGGGAAGTAAATTTTTGGAGGAATCAATCTCTCTTTTTCTTTTACAGATAATGCTAATTATCTAGTATATTCCAGCTCCTAACAGATTGAATTGAGGATAATTTGAGTAGGTAGGCTACCAAACTAATTACATTATAACTGACAAACCAATTACATCATATCTGATCGACTTTAAGAATCAATGATCTGTTTTAGCAGAACTTCTCTATAACAGTGGATCAAGAATACCACTGTCAACAATTTATCATCCACCCTTGCAATCTTGCTTTCCTTAACTACTACAGCTAGATATTGAATAGTGCATACTTTTGACTGTAGCAGGGCTTAAAACCTGTAATTGTGCAAGGTAATGGCAAGCACGTAGACATAATAGTTTAAAACAGTGTATCATCATTATATATTTACTAGACAACCACGACCCTAAAGTTTCTATTGGAAAGTACTAACTCTATTGAAGAATTTTTATCACACGAAAGTTTACAATAGTAATCAAGGTTTTGTCATCTTGAACTGGACGATAATTTAGATTCCTTGTTTTTTAAGCAAATCATAATCTTGGAACCAAAGGACATATTATCCATACACAAACTAGGATCAAAGGAAAGGCTAAGATATTTTGAACCAAGAATGACCAAACTCCTAACTGGAATGAAACCAGATATAAATGAATTGATCCTTCTACAAATAAAATCCAAAAGTGGTGTAGCCAAGGATCAAGAGCACAACCAGATCTGAGCTACAAGTGGGTCAACCATAATTGTTGCCTGACCGAAGGAAATCAGTTCACCAAATAAACAGGAACTATGGGCAATATATACAATGATTTCAGGTCAAGAGACAATCCAACATTCAACAAAGATTCCAAATTTCCAACAAAACCACTAATAAACTAATCTACGTGGGAAGCTTAGATGAGGATGGCTCAGATTGAAGGGTTCACATTAGTGTTTGGTCTGGTTTGAGAGTGACCACCTCGACTGGTAGTATCTAAAGAAGTTGTTAGAGTTTCTCTATGTAACATGTGGGGGTGTGGTTGTGATAGGTGGGTGTAACTAACGCTTCTTAGTTACACCCACTTAAGTGGGACACATATATATAATAACAAGAGGAGGCCGAACAACCTAGTTCGACTCCACACTCATTCTCTCCATCTCTCTCCCTCTCTCAAACCCTAATAATATGAAAAGTAATAGAAGTCATCACGGATTGGGGTGGAGACACTCAAATACGCACACCTCGGATAGACTTGGTGAGGATCCTCAAATAGAGGTGAAGGTGATCCTTAAATAGAATGGTAAGGTAGGTCCTGAAAGGGACCTCTAATTGAAGAGAACTCGGATATAAGGACCTCCAATAGGAGGGACCTCAGATGGAAGAGTTAATATGGAGAGGAACTTCAAATAATACAGGTCTTCACTCCTCATATTGATGGTGAAACTTTAGATTGATAAAGAGACCTTGACAAAAGGGACCTTAGGTTAATGGAGGAACCTTGAATTAGAGGGAGACCTTGGATAGAAGGGGTCCCCTGTTTGGACTACTGATCTTAAATGGACTACATCAACTTTTTGTAAATGAGCCATGTAAGAACACACGTGCCACATTGAGAATACGATTGGTGAAGTTATTGCATGAGACTATGCATGTCACATGAGAGTACGCCTTAAGAAGGCTTTCGGCAAAGGATTCTTAACAAAAGGAAAGCTTCAAGAGTGACATAGTGTGTATTAGACTACCTCTTCAATGCCACTCCACGTGCAACCATCAGATCTTGATCAGAAAAAACTCCAGTGATAATCAAATCCACTAGCAGTCTCCAGATAAGTAACTTGCTATGATACCAAGTGATGTAACCTGGGATCCGGAGCACAACCAAATCTAAGACACAAAAGGTTCCACACAAGACCTGGTGCCTAACTAGAAATAAAAAGAACACTCCAAATAAACAAGAAATACGAGACATCATATTTTGTTGATCTCTCCAACTTCGATATAAGGGTTTCAACCCAAAAGGTGAATTGACATTCAACAATTGTTCAGAAATCGCACCAAATCCACGAATAAAAGTCCCGAACAGACAAGAATTACAAAGTATAGTGACAATAGGGTTGAGAACTTCAACCAAGATAGGGCTGGAGCACGTATATCATGCATAAGATGAACTTGAGAATATGCGGCTTGCAAATCTCTCCAATTGATGAACTTGGGAATTAGGATGACACTACATGCAACTCTCTCCAATCAATGAACTTGGAAATTGGGATGAGACTACATGCAAAATGCAGTAGTATACAAGATGATGAATGGTCCTCACTAATAAATTCATAGGTGGACTATTGTAGTATAGCATGAGGGATACAACCAGTCTGCCATTGTCTCCTAAACAAATACAAAAATGAATTGGAAATTAGGATGAGACTACGTGCACAACGCAATAACGGAAGATGTGCAGCTTGCAACTCTCTCCAATCATTGCAAAAAGGGTATTGAAAATGTGACTAAAGCACTAAGCTGTTAGAACCTACATGAGGTAGATTCCAATTTTCTGGCAATTATAAAATTTGACACAATTCACAAAATATGAATCTATTGGTTCTATGCTAGAGGTGAGATATCTCTATCTTGAAGATAGTTGAAGCCTCCCTCATGTGCAACAGGTAATTTGTGGCAGGACTAAAAGTTAGGAATCAAAGTTCAAGAGCCAATGTGCTTGAACTGATAGGATCAAACACATAGAGCTTGACAGACACTTAATCAAGAAGAAGTTGAGGAGTGGCAAGATTTGAACACCTTATGTCAAGACAAGAGAGCACGCTACAGATGTTCTGACTAAGGGTGTTAATAAGGGTTGTCTCCAAAATATGTTAATCAAGTTGGGCATGATAGATATCTTCACACCAACTTGAGGGGAAGTGTTCATTATGTTTTTATTTTCCCTGTTTCATTGTAACGTAGGGTACTAGGGGTATTTTTGGTATTTCTTTATCTCTCACCTTATTAATATAATATGTGGGAAATCGTGCTCCATAATATACACGATTTCCCTTTCTCCATTTTTCTCTCTTATATCATCTTTCTCTTCTTCTCTTCTCTTCTCTCCTAATCTTTTCTACATTGTTTTTCACTTTACTGATTTTATTTAAACTCTAGGTATGTGAAGTTTAGAACAACTATCACTCAACCAAATATTTCCGTTGCCATTAGCTAATGTGCTGGATGTGTAGGGGTATTATTATCTTTTTGACAATTTTCAATAATATAATATATTGTGATGAGTCGACTAGGACATTAAGCTAGTTCGACTTCTCCTCTTCTTCTCTCAACTCTTCTTTCTTACTTTCTTTCTTCTCCAAGTTCTAACCTATCTTACAAAAGATCCATTAGAAATTCTCATCTCTTTCTATTTATATCGTAACCCTAACCAACCTTGAGGAAGAATTAAGTGACTTGACAAAATGCCTTTATTTGTTTACCCAACACCAAAAGGAAAGGATGCTACATTGGTGAATGTGGTAGGGCCCACCTAATCTTTACAAGCTCAGACATGGGTTATCCAAGGTTGAGGTTCTACCTCAGATAGATGTTATCCGAACATCAGTTAGGAATGGAATGTATGGAGGAGGGTTGGATTGGTGTTCAGTCTGGTCCAAGGGAGGCCACCTCAGATTGCTATGGTCTGAAGATGTCATCTCATATTGGGTGGGGATGTGTGAATAGATTTGGTGAGAACTCCTTGGAGAACATGGTGAGAGGGTGGTCCCTGATATAGAGACCTCGGAAAGAAGGGTTCCCCAGCTTAGGCTGCGAATAGCAATTGGAGTACATCAACTTCTTGCAAAGGAATCACATGGGAACACACATATCACATGAGAATACACCTTGCAAAGGATTTCCAATGAAGGACTCTTGGTGAGATCAAAAACCACCGAAGGCTTGCAAAGACTTCACAAAGATGGGCAGGACCTCGCATTAGCTTCGTTGAATGGGGGCAGGTCTCGGATTTGTGAATTCATACTATTGTCCTGAGCCAAGGCTATATTAGAAAGCTAGAATACTCTACGCAAACATTGTTTACCATACCAAAGCTCAAGTTGCTGGTTTAAAGTGTTGTTGAAGCCTCTGATCACGTTTGTGTTCCAAAATTGATAAACGAATAAATGAATGAATTAAAATAAAAATCTGTGTCTAATTCAAGTTCAAAACAGATCTGGAAATTATAAGCATATAATGCAAATTAGACACTCCTTTTCTTACAAAGTTGAATATATCAGTGTGCTCCAAATCAATCAGAGCCTACGTTGCAAATCAAGAATCATCGATCTCTCAAATGCCAACAAAATTAAAATTAAATGAAAATTTATCAGTAAACTCTAACGTAATGAAAATCATACGTTTCTTTTCAGAAGAATTCAAAACTTCAATTTTAATCAAACACAGCATATCTCACGAATTGAACATCAAAGTTCAGGTTTTAATTAAATCAATTACAAACTCATGTTCCAGATCTAGCATCAATTCCTCTTTAATTTCTACTTCAGCATAACATAAGCTAATAAATTTGATTTGATATTCAAATTCTAGATCTATCATCAATTTCTCTTTCACTTGTACTTCAATCGAACCTAAGCTAACAATCTGAATTTCAGTTTTGCAATCTGATGCATATATCAATGTTATCATAAACCTCAAATGCTGATTATAAACCGAACTTCAATCCAACGAAGAACGCATTCATTTCATAAAAGATTTAATCAGATAAAATACCAAACAGTGCTTAGAAGAACAGATTAACTCCAACTGAACTCATGCACTGCTAACCTCTTGGTTACTGGTAGCTCTGCGACGCTCGCTTCAAAGCTTTTCTTCAGTTGCTCCTTTACTTGCAGAAATGAATTCCAGAAAGTTAATCTTTTATAAAGAGAAATCGGAGAAAAAGATAGAGAGAATCTGTAGAGTCCTCGAGAAGGAGAAGGGACAGGTTTTATAGGAGGGAATCAACGAAGCTTGGTTTTTGGCGGACATGACCCGCCAAGCTCGCCTTTTCATAGGGGGGGTCTTTATTGCTTTGCTCGCTGTGCTCGCTTTGCTTGTGCCCAATCATTTGGAGGGAATTTGTTCCCCCTTTATTTTTGAATTTAAAAAATATGCTCCGAAAGAATTATAGGTATTCATTCAAGGGAATCTTGGTATTTACTTTACAAAAATAACCCCATAAAAATTCTAAATTGACTTCACAAAACTTATTCGACTGTATGTACTTTTGGTCCCTAAAGGGCATTGTTGATTTGTTGTCGTTTCAGGAAATTTCCTTGCGTTTCAAGACTTAATTTACGGTAATATCCTTCTCCTAAATACTCGGGTGTTAACATCAGTAGAAGTACAGAACTTTGCTGACCGGCCGCGGTCACTAAGATCCACGTGGCACACTCTTAAAGGTTCTGACCGTATGGATGTTTAGAAAATCCCTAGGTGGACCTACAAACCAGAAATCAGCCTGATTAATTATTCAAACCTTTGGATCTTTGTATCTCAAATTATGGTTAATAATGCTCAAATTCTACGGTTAAAAATCGACCCATGAAAACAAATCCAATCAACGCTTAGAAATTACCAATCAGGCTAATTTTTGGTCTGTCTCTCCATCTAGGGTTGGGCCAAACACCATACGGTCAGAAATCTCTAAGAATATGCCACGTGGCTCGTATTGTGGTCGGTCAGCAAAGTTCTACTCGAGTGAAACCACAGATATGCTTCTGTTCATTGTCTGATGATCTGATCTCCTATTGATAAATACATGGTCTGAAAAAACAGAGATGATAAAGAAAATAACGGCCATAATAACGGTATTTCAAAATAATGAAAAACAGGATTATTGTTATAACAGCCTTTATAACGGATATTCTAACATTTCTTTACTTCAGTTGTGACTAATGTGACCCGTTATAACGGTCATAACAGTAATACTAACCATCGTAATGTTTGTTACAACAGACCGTGTAAAAACTTAGATAAATCTTCGATGCTAAATAAAGAGAAAATATACTGTCTGTGCGCGTGTACACGATATCATGACCCAATAAGTTATTATTTCAGTGAGGAATCCCACACGTTAATCTAAACGATGTCACGTAGATCAAAGACTATCCATCAATACATGGGATATTAGGAAACATTTTCCCGTAAATACAGACTCCATGATTCCTACTGCATGGCACAAAAGACACCTGGACAATTTGTCCGTTCACCGGTTCAACTGGTTAGTGATTTGGAAGTGATTTCACCGGATCAACCGGCCCGGCTGTTTTGGATTTTAAAATAGTACTTACTGACGGTTAAGGAAATGTTCGAGTAAAACTTGCCTGACCCACCAACAGTCAGGGAATCCCTGACCCACCATAATATGAGCCACCTGGTACACTCTTAGAGGACGCTGACCGTATGGATGTTTGGCCAATCCCTAAGTGGACATACATACCAAAAATCAGCCTGATTAAATCACAACCTTTGCATCTATGTACCAAAATAATGGTAAATAAATAATGCTCAAATTGCTACGGTTAAAATCAACCCATGAAAATAACACTGATCAGGTTGATTTTGTGTTTATAGGTCCACCTAGGGATTGGCCAAACATCTATACGGCCAGTGTCCACTAAGAAATTGCCACGTGGCTATATATATTGTGGGTGGTCAGGTAAGATTTACTCGAAATGTTCATAGACCTGCAGGTTAGGATCAGCGAGAGTTTTGATCTATGGGTCACCACATAGATTGTGGCAAACCGACGGATGGTCAGGATTAACAGCTGGTGAGCCGTATTTGAAGTCAATGTTTTGTGGCACGATCAAAACCAATGGTAGAGGTACCACCATAAAATCAAGGATCAGGATAGGTTGACACATTACATGACACGCAAGGTAGGGTCCACATAGAGACGAATCAAAGGCAGGATTTTGGTGAGGATGATCTCCTCGCCATAGAAATAAGGATGATCACTATCACAAAATATCAACTATTTCTGAAACTTCTAACCTTATAAAATGTGGTTTCTAAGTTAACGTTAAATGGTCTAAAAAATTTACCATGTACAGATATACAGATATCGACACTTGAGATGGTTCACATAGAAAAAGGAGTACATCTTTGATGATGGACCACAGCTTGAGCCACGTGACACATTCCTAGAGACCACTGACCATATGGATGCTTGTACATCACTAAGCGGACCTACATACCAAAAATCAGCCTGATTTGTGATTTATAACCTTTGGCTCTGAGTGCCCCAAACAATGTTTGAAATCCCATGGTTAAAGATAAACCATGAAAAAGACTCTAATCCAATGGTTAGAAATTACTAATCAGGCTGATTTTTGGAGTACATACATATGGTCAGTGGTCTCTAAGAGCGCACTACGTGGCTGATATATATATATATATATATATTGTAGTTGCTGAAAGATTTATTTTAGAAAAAGGGTCATAATTAAAAAGTTTACTCCCCAGTGACTGGGGACGCAATCCTCCGTGACAAAGCAAAAGAATGAAATCTGACTTTGCATCTCTTTCCATTAAAGAAACAATAAACAAGAGCGTACATTTTTCTTTTACGTCGCACTCACGAGAAATTCCTTGTCCCCTTGCTTGTTTATGGGCGGGTCGTGGATGCATATATTATTAATTAATTAGTGAGTGGCACACACTCGAAGGAGTAGAACTCTGCTGACGGACGGACTAGAGTATGAGCCACGTGGCTCATTCTTAGAGACCAAGGACCGTATGAATGTTTGGATAAATTTTTTGATCCTGGCATTTTTTAATCCGGATCCGGGCTGCACCTAAAAGCGCCACGTGGCACACTCTTCGAGATCATTGACCGTACGGATCTTGAATCATCCTTAGAGGGACGTGCATACCAAAAAATCATACTGGTTGGTAATTTCTAACGTTTTATTTGAGTCTTTTTCATGGGTTCATTTTCAACCATGGGATTCATGCATTATTTTGGGTACTCAGATCCAACGCTTAGAAACCACCCATCAGGCATAATTTTGGTATGCAAATCCACTTAGAGACGGTTCAAACATCCGTACAGTTAATGATCTCTAAGAGTGTGCCCACCTGCCGTTTTTAGGTGAAGCCCGGACGCCTACATACCAAAAATGAGACGGATTATTGATTCAAACCTTTAGATCTTTGTACTTCGAAATCCACGGTTAAAAATCAAGCCATGAAAATGACTCAATCCAACGTTTAGAAATCACTGATCATTCGAATTGTTGGTCTGTAGGTCCACCTAGGTTTTACATTTTCAATGTGCATATCTGACTGTGCAGACAATGTTTGCATACTTTAGGTGCAGACTAGCTTCCTCCTCTCTACCTTCACCTCCACCATACACGTGTCTTCCGCTAGTAAAGCTAGTAAAGATGAAGACTAATTAATGTTGGGTCATATATGATATGACATAAGCTAATTTGATAGGTCATACATAATATTACCTAAGCATGCATATAAATTGATACACATCTGAATCTACATTTTTTTTATTTCTTGGCCTTTTATGCATCTTTCCAAGGTAAAGCTCTTTATTGATATAAAAAAAAAAAGAAGATTTCAAAAGCAACTTTTAATTATATTCCTATATTTGTGTCCCTTGACACAAGTTTATGGGTTGGGCCCAGCGATCTTTTGTGACCCCCATAAGTAGTGCAACAAGGGACCCTTATGTTTTAAACTTTGGAGCACAGTCAACAATGGTGCCATAGGCATATAATCTTGGGTAGGTAAGATTGTCCAAATTGGCTGATTTTTTGTCTAAGAAGTCTTTCAATAGACTCTTTAGGGTATAGTTTGGATCATGTAACAATGTGGTAAATAAAACATCCGGGCATGCGTAAATTATATTTATTCGAGCATTTAGCTGCGCATTTGCATGCGCGAATGTTTTCTGCAGCCTGCCGACTACGGATAAATAAATTCTTGACCCCCACTACCTAGTAAATATTTGTCCACCATTTTGGGCACAATTTTCTTATTGGAAAACTAAAAAAGGCGGACTATATATACACGCAAGCCCACATGGAAAGTCGAGAGTAATCCAAATAATGTGCATACAATTTTTACATGTAAAATTATGTGTACCATCATTTGAGCACGCATTTGTTTTCCATTAGAACTTTTCTTGGTTGCCAAATAAAAGTGATTAATAGTCTAGATTTATTATAAGCTACGTGTGATTAAAACTAGCAGTGCTTAAGGTGTGTGATCATAAATAATAAATATTAGGGTATTTTAGTAACACCCCCTGAAATTTGAAAGTAATTTGTAATATCCCCTTATACTTTCAAAATTTAGGATTACCCCCCTTGACCTAGTTTAAACCATCATTTGACTAACATTAAAATGTGACATGCATCGTGTGCCTGTTAATGTACCTATGAAAGGACCATAATGTATGCAATTACAATGCTAACGAAATGTGATTCAAGTCCATTTTAACTCAAGTCAACCACTGATAAAACTAGGTCAAGTGGGGTAATCCTAATGTTTGAAAGTATAAGGGGGTATTACAAATTACTTTCAAATTTAAGGGGGTGCTATTAAAATATCCTAAATATTATGATTGTTAATCACAGCACATTTTAAACAATTTGGATTGTGAGATCATAGCATTTGAAGAAGCGAGATCATATAAATTGTATCTTTGGTTCTACTGCCCAAAGGATATATGGAGAGATTGAGGAGCATGGTAATCATAATTAGAGTTAAAGTGGTTAAAGTAGAGATGTGCTTCTAGAATGCCATGTGAATGAAGCGTATCAGTCAAAAGATAAAGAAAAATTTAAGAAGACAACAACAAGAGAAGCTATGCTTTTATAGAGCAAAGTATTACATAATAAATTAAGAAACAAGATGTTCATATAGAGTGAGAGTAACTGAGATGAGGATGTTATTCGTGAAGTGAGTCGATCGAACTATCAAGAGAAAATTTGAAAATATTTTAACGAAAAAACATAACTTTATATAAAATTGAATGGAAGAACAAGATTATTGTGTATTGAACCCATATAGTATATATATTGAATATGTCTAGAGCTATACCCATTTTGTTCATCCAAATCTTACATCTTGTTATGGGACTCACATGGAGATCATGTTAGATAATCCAACCATACATTAAGTTTTCATTGCCATGATTTGCACCATAAAAAACCAATCTATATATGTAGATGTTGTTAATTAACCATAGAAAATTGACCTAATGCAACGGTTTAATTGGATGGTCTGAATTTATCAAGTTAAAGTCAAATTTTCATGAGTTTAAGAATATCAAAATAGACTGATTTTCTTTGTGAGAATGGTCACCATAGTAGGGACAACGTGTAGTGCGGTTGGATTGTCCAACATTAATATCTCTACTAGGGGACGCCATGTGCGATGCATGTGCACCTTACACGGGGATACTCTTAGGGACCACTCACTGTACAGATGTTTGGCCCCTCTATAGTTGGACCTACATAACAAAATTCATCCTAATTAGTAATTATTTGTTGGATTAGAGTCTTTTTCATGTTTATTTTTTATCGTGGATTTCTAAGAGTATTTGGGGTACTCAGATTCAAAGGTTAGAAATCACTAATTAAGAAATTTATGTTACTTAGGTCCATCTAGGGATGGGCCAAACATCCATATGGTCAATAGCCTTTAATAGTGTGCTCGTACGTGGTTCACATTGTGGGTCTATCATGATGGACATTATCATCAAATTTTTTCTAAGGACATAGTTCAGGTGCCACGTCGAAGTTCAACAAGTGCTTTCACAATTTGTTGAAATATTAAAATGTTGAATGACCAAAGCACCCCTAAAAAGTAAAAAAATTTAAAAGAAAAAAAAATGAAAAAAACAATGCTTATGAATTTAAGGAATATGAAGATCATACTAGGAATCAAGATTTTTTTTATTTTTTTAATTAGAGAGCATTGAATGAGCTGAAGGGGTGACGTCCTGCTTACAAGAGTGATGTGTGCTTTGACACCAAAAGACCACAAAATCCGTACCAAGTGAATAAACTGAAGAAAAGAAAAGAATCAAAATTAGGGACAATTTTGAAAATAATGAAAAAATGCCTATCCATAATGCAAGAAGGTCTTGTACATTAATAAGTAGAATAGATGTGGGCCCTGCCAAAGGGTTTAAAATTTGGATGTAAGAACTGGGTGTACCTCTAGATGGACTCATATATATTAGTCATGGTTACCATTTAAACTATGACACCTATAGTTTTTCATTTAAACTTATTATTATCATAGAGTAACATGATTCAGGTACCGCTTTAACAAATAGTAGTAGACAATGTATATTTGTTAAGAGCAATGAAGGGCGTGTGACGAAGCCTTACGTATTTAACATATAATATTAATACACATGGGTATGACATTCTAGTCTTTTGCCATTGCTTGCATTGCCACCTTTCAAATTGAGTTCTTGCTGTATCAATGGTGTTCGAACTTTAGGAGTGTTTTATTATGGTAACTCCCACTATATTTGATGACTTTCCAATATATATTTTTTTTTGGGAGTTTTTGACATACCCCCCATGTTATCTTTAAAATTTGACAGACCCCCCCACAATTTGAAAAAGCTGACATACCCCCTATGACTCGGTCCACTGTCATTTGACCAGTGTTGACCCGAGTTGACTTTTAAATTTTGTATTAAATGGCAAAAATGCCCTTGTCTTCAAGCTTGGAACAAGGGTTTGGGCTAAAACCCAAACCCCAAATCAAACGGCTGTGGGGATGTCCGGCCAAGAGATTCCAATGTGTTGGCCGCCCATCACCGGCGACCAACCCACCGGAGTCTCATGGCCAGGCCACCACTCCGGCAATAATTTTAAACCCAAGGTTTAAAAAAACAAAAAAAAAACACACAAAGCATACAATTTTAGTTTTAAATTTTTCATTAACAAAAATGAAAAACATAAACCCAAACCCCAAATCAAACGGCTGTGGGGATGTCCGGCCAAGAGATTCCAATGTGTTGGCCGCCCATCACCGGCGACCAACCCACCGGAGTCTCATGGCCAGGCCACCACTCCGGCAATAATTTTAAACCCAAGGTTTAAAAAAACAAAAAAAAAACACACAAAGCATACAATTTTAGTTTTAAATTTTTCATTAACAAAAATGAAAAACATGACGAAGCAATTTATATTTCAAACTTTTGAGATGTGGATTTTGGAAAGATGGGTTCTCTCAATTTTAAAATTTCATTCTACAATAAAATCCATAAAAAGAAATCTCATTCCTTCATGAGTTTTGTTTATTTTTTTGGGGTTTTTTCTTTTCAATCTTTGTTTAATTCATCAAAAAAATAAAAAAAAATCTACCAGCATGGGTTTTAATTTTTATCTTTAATCACCTCTTTTCATGTTTGATTTGGGTTATGGGTTTTGGCTTAAACCCAAACCCTTGTTATAAGGTTGAAGACAACGGTGCTTTCGTCCTTTAATACAAAATTAGGTAGTCAACTCGGGTCAAATGACAGTGGACCAAGTCATAGGGGGGTATGTCAGCTTTTTTCAGTTTTGTTTTGTGCGTGTCCCACGACCTAGCAAAGAAGAAAAGTGAATTAATTATAAGACAGGGATAGTTGACACGCCTTTTTGTTACACTATATGACTCATTGACGGTGAGACCGACATGCAGATGAGTTAAGGACTGATTCAGCTAAGTTTTATTCTTACGAGAAGTGGATTATAAATTAATATTCTAACTTTTTAGAATATTCTCCTGTCATTTCATATAGGACCGACTTTGCCACGTACAGGTTGCGGCACTTAAGATGGCTCCATATAAAAAAAGAGTTCACATAAAAATCGGTTTTAGGGTGGGTTATGGGTTGGACACAAAGTAAGTTTGCATATTTTACATTAACTTTTCAAAAGGGGTCGGGCTCAGGAGCCCCCTTTTTCTGACCCCTCTTGAGAGTTGTGTTATCAGCCGTGGATTCTAAGAATCCAACTGTGGTTGATAGTGCTGAGCTGGCATCACTTTTTGACTTTTTTTGCAGCACTATCAACAACCCTTGGATTCTCAAAATCCATAGCGGAGAACACGACTCCTGAGGGGAGCAGAAAAAGGGGGGCACCTGAGCCTGACCTTTTAGAAGTTTGAAAAAGGCAAATTATTACGGCAAAATTTTCAAACAGTAAATTTTATTTTATTCTTTGTCAAATTTTACCTGAATTTTTCGAAATAAAACCTGAGTTATTGGCCTTAAGGTAGAGAGCAGCCCGGCCTATGGTTTAGTACCTCTCCCCTCTAGAGTGGCTATCTGAAGCATGGATGCAGATAAGAGGGCCACCCTCTCTTGCTTACAAACTTATCAGAGAAATTTTTTTTTTTCTTGCTTTCAAATAAAAAACCATCCGACCGGACCGTCCGGTCCAGTTACAAGGATGCTCCCTTTATTTTTATTTTTATTTTTTAAGTGTTTGCTGGGATTGCTTTTGTTGCCTTTAGAGAAAGCGTGTCTTTTGCACTGTGGACACAACCAACTGGCAAACTTATAAGATTCCAATAAGTGAAACTTTTAATTTTAAAAGAAACAAATTTTAAATGTCATGATCCTGTGTTTCTTGCCGTACATATAGTTCACGTGTTTATCAATGCAGACAGTCCAATCAGATGGACCCCACGTGCAAACTTATGGAGCACGTTCATTGAAAATGCTACATCAAAAATCCAAAAAGAAAATCTCTTTGTAGGATATTTATTCACAATCCGGGACCACCAACTGTACGATGCAGGATAGGATAATACTCCAACAAAATAGATGGGGCCCCACCCTGTCATGAACAGATGGCTATCCCTTATTGAAGACAATTTTTGTAAACATCAGGAGTCCCTTGTACTACAAAGAGTCACGGAGGAAAACGGAAAAAGAGGATAATTATAGTACATATTTGCCGGGGTACAAAGACTGGTGGGGGTATGAGGTTCTCCACATTTAACGCAAGTTGGGAGGAGAATAATTTCACATTTGACTTGAAATAGCAGACGATCTCTAGGTCGAATCTTATGGATTGCATGGTTGTGAGCTTTTGGCCTGTTCTACGGCATGAAATGATACTTCTTCACGTGGCAGGGATACCAAAATAAGAACAGTGTTATTAGGGTACTTGTCGAATACTCTTGGAGAAAAGATTCGCTGTCCCCGGGACCTTCCAACTTTCGAGGGAGTCAAACTTCGGTCACAACGCACAATACGAGTCACGTGGTACATTATTAGAGGGCACTGACCGTATGGATGTTTGGCCAGTCCCTCGGTCGACCTGCAAACCAAAAATCAGCCTGATTAGTGATTTACAACCTTTGGATCTTTGCACCCAAATAACACTCAATAATGCTCAAACTCCAATGGTTAAAATCAACCCATGAAAATAACTTCAATCCAACTCTTAGTAATCCCTGATCTCGTTTATTATTTTGTTTGTAGGTCCACTTAGTGATTGGCCAAACATCCATCCGATCAGCGCCTTATAATAGTGTGCCATGTGGCTCGTATTGTGGTCACACTGAAGTTTTACTCCTTTCAAGGTCCCCCTCCCAAATTGTCTAACGTGTACGTCAAGGCCTAAACCCAACTCATGTTAAACCCCTTGGTTAGTTAGTTAATGGTGGTTAACAAAGGGTACGTGTCAGATATTTTGGGAAGGGACCCTCTAAGTTTCAAAGCTCCACGGGACAGCGAATTTTTCTCAACAGGGAGCCCCTTAATTGGAGTAAACCTTCGATGACAACTGCAGTCAGTGACGCTGCTGACAGCATCCACTATGAGCCACGTGGCACATTCTTAAGAGGACACTAACCGTATGGATGTTTAATTTGGCCAATCACTAGGTGGACCTACAAACCAAAAATAAACCTGATCAGTGATTTCTAACGTTGGATTGAAGTTATTTTCATGGGTTGATTTTAACTATAAGAAGTAGAGCATTATTTGGGTACAAAGATTCAAAGGCTTTAAATCACTAATCAGGCTAAGTTTTGGTTTGTAGGTCCACCTAGTGATTGGCCAAATTAAACATTCATACGGTATTAGTGTCCTCTTAAGAATATGCCACGTGGCTCATATTGGCTGCAATCCGCGGCTCAGGTGTAATCAAAGGTTTACTGAGTTAATTGCATAGATACTCCATTGGGGAGAAAAGATTAGCTGGTCCCGGGCCTAGTCACAAAAATCTCTGATTTTTTAAAGATTTTTTGAATTCACGAATCAATCGCCGATTAATCGGCAAAATCAGTAAAATCTCCAATTAATCAAAAAACTCAGCGATTTTGCCAATTAATCGGCGGAGATCTATTTTTTCCCTTTTTGATTTCGATTTTGCCGATTTTCGAATTATGAATGATATATCATGCTTATGAGTTATGACTAATTACTATGGAATTATAAATGTGGTTTTCATCATATAAATGTATTTTGTTAAAAACAACATTTCAAATTTGAAAAATGCCATGATATATTTTCTATTTTTGTCGATTTCTACCGATTTTTATTGAATTTATCCGAATTTTCCCGACTTGACCCTTTGCAGATTTATGCCAAATTCCAACTTTGTGACTATGGTCCCGGGGACCTTGAAACTTTTAAGATTCCCCTCCCAAAATGTCTGACAGGTACGCAAGGCCTAAACCTTTGGTTAGTTAGTTAAGGGTGGTTAACAAAGGGTACGTGTCAGACATTTTGGGAGGGGGCCTTCAAAGTTTGAAGGTCCCCGGGAACACCGAATTTTTTCTCCTCCATTAGGTATAGGGTTGTCAATTTGTACCTGGCTCATACCTAGGGGTGTACATTTGGGCCCAACCCTGAATTTCGGGCTACCTGATTCCGGCCCAAAATTCTGAACCTCGAGCCTGGGTTCCCCAGTCCGACTCAAGCCCGGTAGGAACTAGAACTGTCATACCCAAATATATTAGGTTCCGGTACTTGGGACCTTGATACCTCGAACTGGAACTGACCTGTTGACACCTCTAATAAGGGGAATTATTTTACCTCGGGCAAATGCTCAAGGGTCATCCATCAATGCATGCACAAAAACATTATGTGGGGCACACAACATATTTTTAGGAATATTACCCTTTCAAATCATGTTGACCCACGTTCCCATGTATTGATGATGGAGTGTCCATGTCTTATGCCCTTTCGGTCAAGCATTGCACGAGATAAAATTATTCCATAAATGGATGCATAGGGATGTCAAGCATCACTTGTAGGACGCATCACTTGTCGTGTTCCACAAGTGATGTGGAATCACTCCATATCCTGAAGTATTCTGATCCCTTTCGGGCGTTGTGTGCTCGGCCGTGGATTCTGAGGATCTAACATTGGTTGATAGTGACGAGCTGGCATTCACTTTTGGGTCGTGATGTAACAAGGTATACCTGAGATCGTTTCAATTGCGGAAGTGGAATTTTTGGTAGTCACCACTGCCATCTGGTCCCACTGATCGCATGGATGTTTAGCCCACCCTTTAATAGACATTCGTACAAAAAATCAGCTTGTTTAATGATTTTTAACCGTTGGTTTTAGTACTCAAAAATGGTTGTATTCAACGGCTATAAGAATGCCTTAAATGGTGCTAAAAAGTGTTAAAATATAATGGTTATAAATTACCAATCAAGGTGATTTTTGGTATGTATATCCATCAAGGGGTGGGATAAACATCCAAGCGGTCAGTGGGCCCAGATGGCAGCGGTGACTACCAAAAATGCCGCTTCCGCAAATGAACAGTTTCAGGCATAACTTGTTACATCTTTTTCCTTCACTTTTTTCACCTTTTGCCAGCGCTCAACCACTGTTGGATTCCTGAAATTCATGGCCGAGCACACGATTCCAAGAGGGGTTAGAAAAAGGGGGTCCTTGGAGCCTTTTTTTTTTTTTTTTTTTTTCCGGTGTGTCATGTGGGTGTGGGTCACTAGATTTATACAGCTTTGTCCATGGCTGCTGTAGGAGAAAAATCCCACACCCCTCAAGATTCGCACAAGATCAGATACTAAGTACAAAATCCCTTATCGTCCGCCTAAGCCAACTTTGCATCCGAGTCAACCATCTCTAGATCCGAGGAAGTCGTCTTCTCCACCAGGTGGTCCGTCTCAGAATCCGAGAAGTTCGTCTACTGTGTCGGGTGACCCAACTGGTTAGCCACCTCTGCCGATTTTACCTGCAAATGAACTCCGTTGGTGGTAGATCCACCGTAAATTCTTCGATGCTTAAGTCAGTATCTTTTGCAAAGCTTTAATCAAATTTTGCTCTAAGATTTCTTACCTTCTTCTTCACTGTAGCTCTCTATTTATAGGAAATATATCACATGACGTGTCTAAAGGCACGATTGAGACCGTACCAATCAACTGGAGGATCTTTGTTTTATACATGATCTGGCGTTGATCGTGCCTTGCATGGATAGTACGACAGGTGGCAATTCTCTGTTCGTTATCTGAGTTGCTGTTCTATTATTCATCTTACCTTCCGTATGGTCGACTGCCCACGCGACCGTCTACCATCTCGCCCGATTCATGTATAACGGTATAGGGGCATAGAACGTTGTGTTGAAAATGAAATTAGTCAGTTAACTTGCTATATATCTCGGATACAGGTTGTCGGTCTGATCCTCTCATCACTCGGATGTCTCGATCACTCAGCCATGCGGTACACCATCCCGACCAGAAATAGGGACACGTGTCGTTGTTGCAGCCATCCACGTGTATTGTCAGAAAATACCCCTTACAACTGCTCCAAAGTATGCCTTCACTATTCCATCATAAAGATATATGCAGAAGTAGAATTCTGTGTCTGCACAACCCCTGAAATTCAAGTCAAATACCTAACGGCCAACTACTCTACATGCCAATCGATTGATAAACATTGTCTCAAGACCTTTTTGGTAGTCTTCAAATTCTCCATCCCGTGCATGGTTTTATTACATACATGCATGGTGGATCCACATTTTATGGTTTTATTACACACGTGCATGGTGGATCCACATAGCACGGATGTGTTCTATCTCTTATCTTTTATCTATACTAGTAGATATACACGTGTGTTGCACATGGACAATTAGAGTTGGAGTGAAAACATGGATAAATTGGTTAACAACTAAAAACTCAATGGACTACTTAATACTCACCAATTTCACTTGAATAGGTATTGTGTCTTCAGCAACTAAACTAAGAAACTCGGCCAATAATTAAATTTGACCAAATTTTTGAAATCGTTTCTGAAATACCGTCATATTCTATGAAACATATGTACCACAATCAAATAAAATGACAAAATATATATAGAAACTTAAAAGGAGATATATTATAAAGAATAAAAGGAGACAAATTATTTTTTACAGAATTATTATCATATATTCATTCACTCCTTTATCAGTTGATCTATAACCTCTTTTGGTGTTGAACTTCAACAAATAGAGATAAAATATAATAAAAATTGTCAAACATAGAATATGAGCTTCTACAAATCTCATTAAAATAAGTTCAAAATATTCTAGAATCCTCAATTTTAAAAGTTATGCTAAGGTTGAGATTCTTAACAGAATTTTCGTGATTACAACTCTATTTTCACTCTTTGCTTTTTAAAAGATTTCTAGATTTACAAATAAATAAAAAAAGACAAAAATTATTAAAAATCATGTTTAATGTGGTAAATTAGAAGAATGTGAACGAAAGATGGTTGCATGCATAAGAAAAGTACATGAATGAGGCTTGAATAAGAATCCGAAGAGCAAAGAAGTTCCAACCTCATAAAAAATGGCGTATGGCAAGCAAAGAGCAAGTGTAATAGTGTGAATCAGAATGTAGAGATGGATTCCCCTAACCAATCCATTAAAAGAAATCTATAGAGAAGAAGAAAAGTTGATTGTAGAGGGAGAAGGAATTGAATGTTATGGGAGAAGGAAAGTTTGCTTTCTATTTTTTTGAATTATAGGGAGAGAGAAAGTCTCAAGTCGTGAGAGAAGGAAAGTGTTGTGGTAGTAGATAAGGGTATAAAAGTCATAAAAAGGGAAAATATGCGTTTAAGTCAATCAAAAGTTTTCTCATATTGGTGCTTTTACTAGTATAGATAGATTAAAGTAGAGAAGTGCCCACACACTCTCTACATTTAGAGCACCACACCAGCAAGTCATTATTAGTATCCTCCATTTCTCTCTCTTCATGTTGTTCTCTCTTCCCAAATCTCTCCATTTATATTTTTAAAATCTCTCTACGTTTTCTCTTTCCTTAAAATTCACAAAAAAGATCTCTCAACTCCTAAAATCTCTTCACTCAATTCTTTTCAGATGTGTACAAATCACAAAACAAGGTGACGAAGCAGTTTGTGGCCCTAGGAAGACCCAACTAGAGATGGACGAGGAAAGAAATTTTTTTAATATGCTTTATTTTTTTACAAAGCGCCTGCTTGTGCTAAGCACAGGCTAACAACAATAGTTGTTGATATTATTTTTGGGTTCATGCATGCATGCTCAAGACCACACAAGTCAATAACAATCCAATACAACTTAATTAAGGTACCATTTTATTTTTGGGTTCAAGTGTCAACGAGTCTTGCGCTTTTCAATGATTTATCGGGGAGAGCCACTCCCCATTATGTATAATCATCTTGTATAATCTTTTTTTTAGAAAATTAGTGTTTTGACGATCTTTTCTTTCTTTGAAGAGATTCATTTTCCCTTTGTAATAGGTGACATAGCAATGGGTATGTCACAATTTTTTTGTCATGTTTAATTTTGTTGTTTATTTAGTTAAATTTGAGTATACTTTGTGTGACTGAAAGTTCTTCTCTAGTTTTGTTTAAATTTGTTGCACTCAACTTTACAATTTTGAATAGAGGTATTAATGGGCCATGTTGGACCAATGGGCATTTAGGCCCAGTTTGCTGTAGGGATGGTCTTGGGCATTGTGAAGAGGAGGCCAAATTTATTTTTGAGGAGCATTACATAATGGAATAAGCTTCGGCCTGAAATATTTAGGCCCATTACGGGATGGGCAGCCTGCATTCAGCTACTCATGTTCTGGACTAGGCTTGGATAGAGTTTGGTCCATCCATTAATACTCATAGTGTTGATCAATTTAGCTATAATAACTCAATTTTTTTCTAAACTCTAATTGGAGCGAACCTTAGTGTTGGGCCATGTTTTCCTTTGAAGATAATTTTGATAACTATACAATTTAGGGTTAACTTAGTAATTTTACTTTTAGAATTCAGAAAACATAATGATTAGGTAAAACTTAATAATCCTAGAGACCCTGACTCTAGATTTATAAGGTTATCAGATAATTCTTTATTAGAAGGATATTTTAATAATTAGGGTTTATTATAATTTGTACATCTTAATCTCACTCACTTGGTAGCTAGTTATGTGCTCATTAAATATGTGTTAGATGTCATTTGCAACTTCTTAGAAATTTATAAAAATTTAAAGTTAGGAGTATTTTCATTTTTTAAATATTCAAATAATTTAACATTTTTTCAGTGTTTAGGGTAGAACTTTTTACCCTGATCTCAAAATCGTGATCTATTTGATGTTTTAGAATTCTTGATATATGTACAACAAATCACTGTCTAATAGAAATTTTGTAATTCTGTTATTTTGGACCACGAAAATGGGTTTAAAATTTGAATATTTAATTTACACGGGAATATATAATTTAATAAATATTTAAAATTTAATTAGCTTTGGTGGGGCCCATTTTTGGGACGCTTTTGAGGCTCATATTGGTTCATTTAATTCTAAGATTAATTAATTAATTAATTGCTACATAGCTTTAGAATTAGTTAATTAATTAGGTATCATACTATACTACAAGAAAGTTGGTTTTCAGTGGTAACGTTTTTAGCCGTAGTTCCTAAATCGCGACTAAAAACTTAACATTAGGGCCTGTTTGGTATGTGAGAAAAAGAGTTCCAATGGCAAATATTTAGCCAAGCAAATATTATCTTGGCTAAATATTTGTTCATATCAATATTTAACAATGTTTGGTACGTGTATTAGCTAGCTTACTTCATTTTCTTTCAATTTGTGTGGGTCACACATATTAAAGTAAGTCAAATATGGGTTAGGTGAGTGTGGGACCCACATATTAGACCACATGATCCAAAAAAACTCATTTTTATTGAAAATAGTGATTTCCCGCGAGAAAATAAAATTTTCCCACCAAGGCTTATTTGGTGTGAAAATATTTACTCGGGCGGGCAAATTTGTGGACCCGACTAAATAATTGGAGATGGCAAATGCGGTCAAAACATGCTTGGGCGAATCTTAGCGCGCCCAAATATTTTACTTTTTCACTGCGATGGCCTACCGAACATGCCCTTAGTGGCGAAAATCTTATGTTGCCACTAAAGGTCTTATCCTAGCCATATTTAGTGACAACTCAAATGTCATAGCAAAATGCGCCACTAATTGCATGGCATGAAATTTTGGCACCAGAGATAAATATATTTAGTGGCGAGATTTATTTTTTTGCCACTAAAGTTAGGATTTTAATGGCAAATTTTTTTATTCATCGCTAAATTTTAGTTTTAGCTGCCCTAATTTTTGTTGACTATAGTCAACATTTTTGCGGCTACTATTGCTACCACTAATGGTTTTTCCCTAATAAAAAAAATAAAACACGAAATCAAGTTAAAAAGGGCGAAAAGGCCTAATCCTAATCATTTTGCAACTCAACTCTATGGTGCCCACTCCCATCCCCACTGTCCTCTCTCTCAAGTCTCATTCGCAACTCTCACCCCCATCTTCTTGGGTAGATTCCTCCCACATGTGTACACATTAAATAATGATAACTCGTAATTAATTTCTTTTAGTGCCACCTAGGAGAGAGAATATTATCTTTCTCATCCACTTATTGCATGAGACATTTTAGCTTAATATTAGGCTGGACCCTGTTGTAAACTAGATTGTCACCAAAAGTGTAAGAGAGAGAGAGAGAGAGAGAGAGAGAGAGAGAGAGAGAGAGAGATTAGGAAGATAAGGGTTTTGGAGAGAATGGAGTGATCGAACTTAGTTGCTTAATCCTCTCTTATGATATATATCTATATAACAAAACAGGGAAGTTGTCTCCCCACTTATACCCTTCTTATATGTTTCAACAAAGAAGGGCCAAGATCTTATCTCCAAAATAAATAGTGGATCTCAGCCACTCACACCCGATTTTGGCGAACACTTTGTTTGAGAGTGCCATGGGCATGGGCCACTCACTACCTATATAACAAGTGACTATGGTTTTCTTATACCCCCTCTTATCTTATATAGCTTCAAGAATGAGTGGCTGAGATCCACTATGCTTCATATCGATGGCTAAGATCCACTCCCACCCGATTTTGACAAACACTTTGTCGGAAAGTGCCGCGGGCACGGGCCACCCACGCATATAACAAGGCAGCTCAGTTGTATTTTCTTATCTTTTCCTGCTTCATAAGATAAAGAGTGGTTGAGATCAAATCCATCCATCCAATATAGACGGTTAGATTTTAGCTACCCAATCCTCCTCATTTATTCATTCACTCCCTCATTTGACCTCAATTTATTAAAAATTTAAATTTTAACACCGTTATTTTTTGTTATTTCTGTTATTTTTCCATTTTTTCTATTTTTCCCTCTCTGCGTTACAATCTGTTATAACAGCCGCTATAATGGAAAAATGGTAACGCCCCAATCCGTTATACCGTTTGAGTGCCGAAGGTACTCAATTTTTGCAAACAATTTTGTTGGAGAGTGCCGTGGGCACGGGCCATTTACTAGTCTATATAACAAAACGAGGAAGTTGTCTCCCCATTTATACCCCTTCTTATATGTTTCAACAAAAAAGGGCCAAGATCTTATCTCCAAAATAAACAGTGGATCTCAGCCGCTCACACCTGATTTTGGCAAATGCTTTGACGGGGAGTGCCGTGGGCACGGGCCACCCACTATCTATATAACAAGTGAAAGTGGTTGTCTTACACCACCTCTTACCTTATATGGTTTCAATAATGAGTGGCTGAGATCCACTATGCTTCATATCGATGGCTGAGATTAACTCCTACTCGATTTTGACAAATATTGTGTTGGAAAGTACCGTAGGCATGGGCCACCCACACATATAACAAAATATCTCAGTTGTATTCTCTTATCTTATCCATCCATCTAATGTGGACGGTTAGATAAAGAGTGGTTGAGATCAAATCCATCGATCTAATGTGGATTGTTAGATTTCAGCCACTCAATCCACCTCATTTGACCTCAATTTATTCAAAATTTGAATTTCAATATTGTTATTTTTTGTTATTTCTATTATTTTCCCATTTCTCCATCTATGTTTTACAATCCGTTAGAAAATGTAAATGCATCCTAGGTGTTTCATGCATAACTTATCAAATTAAACCCTCATTACGTACATATTTGATACATATATGACATTCGTCGCGTGAGAGACCTTTGTGCAAGTCATTGGAGACTCTTAAAAGGCTTATCATAATTTTTTAAGCCATGAAGTCATGCAAACCATGAAGTCACTTGTTCAAGCCATGAGAGCCATTGAAGCCATCACACTTTTATGGAGTCATCCCAAGCCATCAAGCCATTGGAGCCTTCTAGAAGAATCTCAAGCCATCAAAGCCACATGAGCCTTCACGTGTGAAAATGACAAGTCAAGAAGAAGAATGCCAAATGTGGTAAAAGAATATGCTTTGTTTTCTCTCAAGCCCATAACATGCTTATTTCTAGCTTTCCTTCCACCTACCCTCTTACACTTCTTACACCTTTCCTTCCCCCATGTGTACCACCCCATTTTGAGCTTGACTTTGGTACTCTTTTGACTACATTTGAATCTTTACACCATTTTGGTAACAAGAGAATGAGCTCTCCTTTGACCACTTTTCACATCATCTCCACCTCTCACCTCCACCTATCACTCCTCCACATCACCTTCCACCTCACCACCTTCCATCTTCTATATAAGCTCACTTTGAGCTTATGAGAGGGTCTTCTTCTTTCCTTTAGAGAGTCTTCTTGAGAGAACCAAAGAAGCCTAAGCAAGTGTCTTCTTTCTTCTCATTCTTCTTTTCTTTTTATTTAGTTTCCATGGCCACTTACACCATGAGTGGCTAGACTTTTAGTTAGGGTTGAGAGAGGATGCCCTTCTATCTCTTTTGTCACTTGGTGAGTTCATCCATGAGAGTTTGAGAGATTATTGTATAAGGAGTTCAAGCCCACCATCTTCACTTGTTTGAGGAAGATCTTCACACTTTATGCCATGTATAACTTGATTTTTCTAAGAAATGAAGTTTAAAGAGGTATTTTCATTCTATGTCTTGTGGGTTTTTGTGTAGTTTCTCTTTGATCTATTATGTCAAGCATATTAGATGCCCGTGCCCAATCCTTGTGGTAGATGACCTTGGGTACTCTCAAGTTAAATTTATACTACAACTTTACCTTAGTTTCACTCACAACACTTTGTTACACTTAAACTTTTGTTGTCTAGGGGTTTTTAGTGCATTCATATCATTGCATGATTGAGAGATATATTTTTGTATTCTCTCTTTGTTTAGAGTGTGCACATCAAAAGTTGTAACAAGTGCCAAAGGCACCCAATTTTTGCAAACGCTTTTGTCGGAGAGTGCCGTGGGCACGGGCCATTTACTAGTATATAACAAAACAGGGAAGTTGTCTCCCCACTTATCCCCCTCTTATTTGTTTCAACAAAGAAGGGCCGAGATCTTATCCCCCAAAATGGACGGTGTATCTCAGCCAACCACACCCGATTTTGACAAATGCTTTGTTTGGGGAGTGTCGTGGGCACGGGGCACCCACTAATAAATATATAACAAAATAGGGAAGTTGTCTCCCCACTTATCCCCCCTCTTATCTGTTTCAACAAAGAAGGGTCGAGATCTTATCCCCCCAAATGGACGATGGATCTTAGTCACTCACTCGTTTTTCGCAAATGCTTTGTTTTGGGAGTGCCGTGGGCACGGGCCACCCACTAGTATATATATATATAATAGGAAAGTCCCCTTGTACAAGTACAATACTAATAGCGGTGGGTTAAGTGGGAGACTCACGTAACCCACAAACTAAGGAAACAGAGTCTGTGAGTTAAGTGGGTGGGACCCATACTTAACTCCTAATCATAAGGACGTAACCTCCCCACGTAGGGCAGTGGAACGTATCCCATTAAGTGCACCCCCACGTGGGGTCCACGATCCAACACTCCCCCTCAAGCTAGTACAAAGATATCCATCATGCCCAACTTGCCTATCAGTGTATTAAGGATTGACTTGTTGACCCCCTTAGTAAGTATATCCGCAACCTGCTCCTTAGTCCTTATATAAGGTGTACAAATCAATCCTTGCTGTAGCTTCTCCTTGATGAAGTATCGATTAACCTATATGTGCTTTGCCCTGTCATGTTGTACTAGGTTGAGAGCTATGCTAATGGCTACTTTATTATCACAATAAAGGCTCAGTGGTTTAGTCACCTTGATTCCCAATTCCTTGAGCGTGATCTTCAACCAAAGAATTTCACACACGCCATAAGTCATAGAGAGAAATTCGGCCTCTGCACCGGATTGGGCTACCACGGGTTGATTCTTGCTACGCCAAGAAACTAAATTACCTCAACAAAGGTGCAGTAACCTGATGTGGACCGTCAATCAATAATTATCCTTGTCCAATCTGCATCACTGTATGCTTCCACTCTAAGATGTCCATGGCATCCGAATAGTATGCCATAACCTGGTGATCCCTTGAGATATCGTAGTACTCTGTGAGCTGCCTTATGGTGCAGAGACCGTGGTGAGTGCATAAATTGACTGATGACACTCACCGCATATGTAATATCAGGCCTTGTGTGAGCTAGGTAGAGCAACCTGGCAACAAGTCGCTGAATGGTTGCATCCTCCAATATATCACCATCCTCAAAGTTTAGATGATGGTTCTGATCTATAGGAGTTTCTGTTGGTCGTGCTCCCAAATTCCAGTTTCAATCAACAGATCTAAGGTATACTTCCTCTGAGATATAAAGAACCCTTTTTGTGACCTAGCGACCTCAATCCCTAAGAAATATTTAAAGGTCCTAGATCTTTGGTTTTGAACTCAGAAGACAATAAGGTCTTTAGCTGCTTGATTTCTGCCGGGTCATTACTCGTAATAACAATGTCATCCACATAGACAATCAATGTTGTAGTACGGGTTTGCTGGTGCTTCACAAATAGTGTGTGATCTGCCCGACTTTGTATATAGCCATCTCTTTTGACTACACTACTGAATCGCTCAAACAATGCTCGAGGAGATTATTTTAGCCCATACAAAGCTTTCTTCATTTTGCACACCCTGTCTTCTTCCAGAGAGTTTCAATCTAGATGGAAACTTCATATACACTTTCTCTGTCAGGTCCCCATGCAAGAAAATATTCTTCACATCTAGTTGATGTAAAGGCCATGACATGTTTGCAGCCAAGGATAGAAGGACTCGGATTGAGTTCATTTTTGCTACTGGAGCAAATGTCTCCTGATAAAATTAATCAACCCCATAAGTTTGAGTGAATCCCTTAGCAACAAGGCGAGCTTTGTACCTATTAATGGAACCATCGGCCTTATTCTTCACAGTGAAGACCCATTTACATCCCACAGATTTCTTCCCCTTGGGTAATTGAGCAAGAGCCCATGTTCTATTTTTGTCAAGAGCATGCATTTCATCTATCATAGCCTCTTTCCACCTTGGATGATTGAGAGTATCTGTGACACTAGATAGTAAGAAACAGAAGATACTATACTAACAAAGTTCTAATAAGATGGAGACGTAGACTGATAAGAGACAAAGTGAGAAATATGGTGCTCTATACACGTACGCACACCCTTACGAAGAGCAATGGGAAGATCCTCCTCTAGAGTAGAAGATTCTGGAGGCTCATGAACTAAAGCAGGGACAGAAGCAATACCTGGAGTTGGATCCGATGGTAGACTGGCAGGAACATGCATAATAACTTGTCCCTTCTTCCTAGATCTAACGTAAACTTGCATGCATGCTATAGTAGTAGAAGTGTCCTTTTCACTAGACTCGGGTTCTAGCATTGGAGAAAAGACTATATCCGTGCCAGAAGACATCACAAGGACAAGAACAAGCAAAGGAACTGGGGGGCTTTCTTCAACAATGTCATACTCCCCCTGAAGAGTGTCCCGAACACCAAAGAATGGAAGCGACTCGACAAACGTGACATCCATGGATATGAAGCTACGACGAGTCCCTAGATGATAACCTTTGCACCCTTTTTGATTTGAAGGGTACCCAAAAAAAATGCATTTCAAAGCACGTGGATCTAACTTGTCATGGGAGTGACGATGAACGTGCACATAACAAATACACCCAAATATTTTTGGAGGAACAATGAACATATGACGATGGGGAGCCAGTAGAGAAATAGGAAATAGAATTCTGAAACCCAAGAACCCGGGATGGCATCCAATTGATAAGGTAGGAGGCCAGAAGGACCGACTCAGACCAGTAGGATTTAAGAACCTGCATCCCAAGACGAAGGCACGCTCAACCTCAAGAATGTGACAATTTTTTCGTTCGACTTTCCCATTTTGTTGCGGTGTCGAAGGAAAAGAGGGTTGATGTACAATGCCTTTAGATGCGAAATAGTCTTTAATCCCCCTATCCAAATATTCACCCCCATTGTCAGAATGAAGAATCTTCAATGGAGAGTTAAACTGAGTGGTGATCATCTTATGAAATATCTGGAAGATGGAAAAAACCTCATCTTTTGTTTTCATGAGATACACCCATGTACAACCATTGAAATCATCCACAAAAGTAACAAAGTAGCAATAACTAAATAAAAAAGTCACTGGGGTAGGACCCCACACATCAAAATGCACAAGAGAGAAAGGAACATTGCATTTATTTTCACTAATAGGAAAAATAGAACGACAATGCTTAGTCAGTTCACACGTTTCATAATGAAACTGAATGGTGGACATGAACGAAAAAGCAAGAAATACATGCTTTAAGACTGACACAGGAACATGACCAAGCCGGTTATGCCAAAGCATTAACTAGTTTTTATTGACTCTACTACTATTACTGGTACTAGACTGATGCGCTGATGGAGATACGAAGGAATCCAAAAGGTACAAGCCACCATCCTCACGTCCACTGCCAGTCGCCTGCCTCTACTCCAGATCCTGAAAGACACAGTGAGAAGGAAAAATGTTATACTACAATTGAGACTTTTGGTAAGGCTGCTAACAGAAAGTAAGTCAGCAATAAAGTGAGGAACATGCAGAACGGAGAACATAGTTAGTGCTTGAGAGGCATGAACATTTCCTTTCCGAGAAACAGAGGAAAGGGGTGCCATCAGCAATCCTAACTTTATCCTGACCAAGGATTTGGGCCCAGTCCTAGAGGACGCCCATGTAGCTCCCAGCAGGTGTCTCTGATGTGGCCCAAACGACTATAGTGGTCGCACTTTTTAGTCATTTTCTTTCTTCACTTGGCTTCTTGAAATTGATTTCTGACCCCTATGAGACAGAGAAGCAAGGGAAGATCGATCTGAGAGTCACTTCCACTACGTAGATGCATAGCCGAACATCGACTTTCCTCCCCCCTGGAGATAAGCATAGGCTTGGGCAAGAGACGTAGGATGAGGAGTTCGGCCAAGAATCTGAACCCGTTCTCCCTCGAAGCTAGGATGAAGGCTGGAGAGAAATTGAAAAATCTGGGACTGTTCAACCAAAGCTTTGAAGGACTTCACATCCGCAGCACAAATTGGGGTATAACTCTGATAGTGGTCGATCTCTTCCCACTTGCTTCGTAGAGAAGCATAATAGGTATCCAACTTGAGCTCCCCCTATGGAAGACAAGCAATCTCTTGCTCCAACTCATAAAGCTTAGCGAAGTTTCGCACATGTGAGTAGGTTTGAGATAACAGACTCCCAAATCTCCATTGCCGTAGGAAGAAACATAAAACCTTTGTTGATTTGTAGTTGCATAGAGTGCAAAAGCTACGACATCACAATGAGATTCTCCATCTCCCATTTCCTGTGAGACTTGTCCATGGTTTCAGGTTCTTTAGCTTTCCCAATAAGATACTCGTTGTAACCCTGCTCTCCGATATACATATCAGCAGACGTTTTCCATTTAAGGAAGTTTGTTCCATCCAATTGCACTGTTGTAATGCATAACTGTGAATTATGATCTCCATGAGACCCATGTGAGAGTAAACTATCTTCAACGAATGAAATTTCTAATGAACTCATCGCAGCGAAAGGAAAAAAAAAATTGATCTATAGAACGGATGATCCAAAAATTCTGAAACAAAGTTCGGAGGGTCCCAATAAACACAATAGGAGGTGCGGCTAGGGTAGGAAACCCCAGAAAATTTTGAGTTTTGAAAAAATAAAAAACCCCCAAATTTTACTTGGAGATTTGGGTGATTATTCAAATCAGAGATCCGATGAGCAGCAGATCTCCAAACTGGATATGTAGATCCTAAAGGACTCTATGAGAGGGGTAGCTAGGGTAATGGACCCTAAATCAACACATAAATCGAGGAAAATTAAGTACAATACTAATAGAGGTGGGTTAAGTGGGGGACCCATGTAACCCACAAACTAAGGAAACATAGTCCGCGAGTTAAGTTGGGACCCACACTTGACCACACAAGGAAATAACCTCCCCACGTAGGGTAGTGGGACGTAGCCCACTAAGTGCACCCCCACGTGGGGCCCACAATCCAACAAATCCAACAGACCCCTCACCCCAAAATCAACAACATATCTTTCTCTCCAAATCTATTTCCTAATTCTAATGGCTTAGTACTTGACTTCTCTTCTAAATTAAATAATTTTTCCCAAGACCCATATAAGCTAATGCCCTGGTTACCCAAAAAATATTTCTGGTTTGCAGAAATTGAACGATACAGTTATAGTATCTGGTTTATAAAAAAATTTAGAAAAACTCCCTTGGGGCCCATGACTCCAATCCGAAAAGTTACGAGATAAACACATATATTGATTATTTTTCAAGGGTTGGTTTAGAAGAAAATCAAAATTTTCGAAGCCATAAAGTTGGACTTCGAGAATCCACAAACATAAATAAATCTACAGAAAATAATCTTGGGTAGAAACTTCATAAAAATAACTAGGTGATTAGAATGAGTTGATTCCAAATGGGCTTGAAAGATGAATAAAAAAACTACAACTTTCACATTTTGGCCAAATTCAGGAAATCCATGTACAGGGTTTTTATAGAAAATTTGTAGAAAATAGAAGATAAAATAAAAACTTTGAGCATATATGCACCAAAGTTTGTGATTGAGATTTTGATATGAATATTTCTGTCAACATTTATATGGAAATTAGGAAACTAATGGCTTTAGAATCATATAAAAATATTATTCATATGCCCGTATTGAAAGCTACAGAAAAAATAAAACAAGTAACTACAAATATTAACTTATCTTTCATTCCATCAACCATAACTTCATCACCTAATAATGTAGAAAGCTATTTAAGTATCCATTACATATAAAGTTCCAAAATTAACCTAATACATGGTTCTAGGAAAGCAAAATAAATAAAAAATAAAGCAAGGCATCCTCCGGATCTACAAAGCTAGACACCCGCTCCTTCGGGTAAATCTAAAGCATGAAAGTAGGGTGTGGGTCGGGAAACTCAATAGGCATGCTCCAACACCCATGCAACCATGGGGATGAGCACCCAACCATGATAAATCATCAATGACAACATAGGATGCAATAGAGTAAATAAGATACAATAAAAGTAATTCACTAGCAAATTCGAACTGGCGAATCCACAAGGAAACATGTCTCATGCATGTACCAAAATACTACGGGGCTTGCTTTATATATAGTGGGCCAAGCTATTAGTCTGGTCGACGTGCCATGAGATTCCAGTGGGTTGGTCACCCATCACCAGCGGCCATCCTACCGGAGTATCATGGTCTGCCAATCACCACTCCAACAAACAATTAAGAGGTGTCTTCTTTGCCATGCATACGGCTTGTTAGGAGTGTTAGCATCGGGTTTGCAGTCTTTTGTTAGCAGCGAAAATTTTGTCCATGTTCATTCTTGTTGAACTTGTTTTTGCAACATTTCCCTTGAACTTAAACGACCTTGTAACATATTTTGCAAAAGGGTTTCTTAATAAGAAATACACAACGTCCTCGGAAAAATGGTTGTTAATTTAGATACACTTGAGAATTATGTTCTGGAACAAGCTGCTTCTTAATTCAACAAAGCACCTGATTGCACACTATTCAGGCGTTTTGAAAGAAGGAAGGATAGTCTAAGCGCACAAGTTTTACCATCAAGCAATTGGTGCATATCTTCCCGAAGAATTCATTTTCACTTGGTCCATGTTCGGGACTGCAAGGGAGTTATATTAACACCATTCGTGCTGGTCAAGGCATATGCGTTGTCAATTCATTTGATGCTTTGCTCAATTCTCTCTGGTTGCCGAAATCATTTCAAGGAAATGCACAAATAGCTAGGGTGCCTGAAGGATCGTCACAATTGGGGTGAGGTTAGGGATTTTACCCAGACCCTTGTTCTAAAGTTTAAGAAAAGGACATTTTGGTCCTTAAAAGAATTCTTAGTCAATTTGAGTCAATGACAGTCATAGATGCTGGACCAGGTCAGGGGGTATGTCAAATTTCAAAGATAACATGGGGGGTTATGTAAAAAATTCACATTATTAATTAATAAAGATTTGGTTCTTTAGTAAGTTTGATTCGAACATTATAATTACTAGGGGAACGCCACATCACATGCATCTTACCCATGGCAGCACCTTACACGTGGCACACTCTTAGAGATTATTGACCGTATAGATGTTTGACCCATCCCTAGGTGGACCTACATGCAAAAACTCAACCTCATTAGTGAAATCACTCGATTCTGTGGCCAACCCAAGTTTTCGCTTTAAAGCAGTAATAGATAATGTAATTTTCCATTAAAACATGAACATTACAAACGGAAATAAGGATGGCCTTACTTGCCCCTTATAATGTTATGAGTCGTTCTCTCTGCTACGGAAAGATCTACATTACAGAATTCTGATTCAAAATTTGATACAGAAATCCCTCCAAATGCTGCGTGGCACGCTATTTGGTGCCAGTAACCCATGAACACTTGGCCCGCACCTTGATTGGTGACTTCTAGCCACTGAATTTGAGCAATATTTCATCATGGGCTTGGAACCACGCACCCATAGTCCTGTTACATGAAGCCCATGATATAAAAGTGTTCAAATCCAATGGAAAGAAATCATCAATGAGGCTCATTTTTGGTGGGGTAGGTTCACCAAGATGTGGGCAAAACATTAATAAGGTCAGTGGACCCCAAAGTGTGTGCCATGTGGCGCTCTGACGGCCTTTGTATCATAATTTTACCGAATTCTGTATCATAGAACGGTTCTCTCTGGGAAAAAACTATGATACCCTTTTGTATCAAAATTTTGAGGCCGAAGTCACTCAATTTGCCACGTGGTACTCTTTCGGGTCCAGTGGCCACGTTAATGTTTGGCCCACATCTTGGTGGACCCACACACCAAAAATCAGTGTGAATAGGGATTCCTAGCCATTGGATTTGGGCACTTTTCATCATGGGCTTGGAAGCAACTCATAAGCCCGTTCATAAAGCCCATGATGAAGAGGTGCTCAAATCCTATGGCTAGAAATCACCAATCATGATGATTTTTGGTGTGTAGGTCCATCATAGTGTGGGCCAGACATTGAAGGGGCAAGTGGGCCTTAACGAGTCTCCTACGTTGCAATTTGAGGGACTTCTGCATCAAAATTTTGATACAGAGATCAGCATCAAAGAACAACCCTCTCTCTGATGTCTAAACATTCCTTCGAATCGAAGTTTTCTCTTCGTCGTTTAAATCTCGAATCACCCCCTTCATAATTTTTCGAAGCAACTCCGTCCCAATTCCCAAACATGTCCGCGGCAAGATGTCCAACATTTGCAACAGTCGGATCAGCTCCGTTGGAAAGGAAATCTACGGTCGCCAAAACATGTCTTCCAGTTCTGCTGTTACTCCTGATTCTCTCCACATCATCACCAGCCGAAGGCGTCCCTTACGGAGAATGGCGAACCCTAATCTCACTCGCTCACTCGCTCATGAATCGAGTCGCGAACCTTCGTGCTGCGAGAGGCGATTTGTCGGGCTCGGAGAGAGCGAGAAGGATCGCAGAGAAGCTCGAGGGAGGACTAGGGCTTTGGGGAGGGATGTGGTCGGTGGGGTGGGACTACGTTAGGAACTACGCGTGGAGAGATATGGCGTCAATTGAGATGTTTCGAGCGGTTTCGGACGTGAACGAGTTTTTGAGAGATCTGAACGAGTTGAGTAGGATGAAATCGGACAAGGAGAGGGCGGCATGGGTTCTGCAGAACTACCAGAAAGTATTGGGGATCTGTAAATCGTTCTGGAGCAGGCTCCTCAACGTGTTTAACCGATCGGTAAGTTGGTTCTTCTCCAGCAGGGGCGTATTTTAGCATTCGCCCTTAGGTATTACTAACGTGGGCCACATTAGGGTAATGTTATTGTTAACGGTGTTTTAATTTTTAACGTGTCAGGGTCCTTTGAGGGAGCTGGTGTTGACGTTGCAGAAAGAGGCGGAGGGGGACTTACTGAGGGACTGCCTTGAATTGGGGACTAATGACTTGAAAGGTCTGATTCAAATAGTTAAAGATATCGCGTTACAGTTCTCCAAGTCGGGTGGTGACCGTTACCGTGAACGGGACGATCTCTAAGTAAGAGAGAGAGAGAGAGAGAGAGAGAGAGAGTTTTTGTTCCCATTTGAAAATTATGAATATTTGTTCTTTTTAGATTGTTATTAAATCGATTAATCTATTTTACTTATTAAAGAGTGAAGGCCTTACAGTGCCTTAGCGACGCATTTTGATAAATCTATTTCTTCATTTGTATTTTTTAAATTATTCATTTAGCAGGTCCTACGGTCTTTTGGTGTGCTCCTTAAACCCAGTCTCAATTAAAAAACTGCCTTTTATCTCACCGGCTCACAAGTAAAAAAAAAGGGCTTTTTTTGCTTTACCCCCTTACTTTATTGATGCAATTTGCATCTCACCCAAAGTTTTTAAAATATTTGCGTCTCACCCTTTGACTATGGTAGACGATCTTCGGATGGACATCCCAATATTTTTTAAATGACTATAATGACCTTGGGTGAGACACAAATATTTTAAAAACATTGGGTGTGATGCAAATTGCATCAATAAAGTAAGGAGGACATGCTAAAATATATATATATATATATATATATATATATATATATATATATATATATATATATATATATATATATTTTTAAGGATTGTGAGCTCAACCTTTTTTTTGAGGATTTTGAACTTTTAAAAGGAAAAAGACGTAAAAAAGTATGCCTAAAACATTTTTATATGCAGAAGCACGATTTTGTTCCTCACCACTATCATCTGGGCCCATTGACCGCATGGATGTTTATCCCACCCCTTGGTGGTTATACACACCAAAAATCACCCTGATTGGTAATCTACAACCATTAGATTTTAGCCCTTTTTAGCACTTTTTAATATGTTCTTATAGCCGTTGAATTCAACCATTTTTTTAGTACTAAAACCAATGGCTAAAAATCATCAAACAAGCTGATTTTTGGTATGAATGTCTACTAAGGGGTGGGCTAAACATCCATGCGGTAAGTGGGCCCAGATGGCACTTGTAACTACCAAAAATGTTGCTTCCGCATTTGAAAAGATCTCAGGTATACCTCGTTACATCACGACCCTAAAAGGAATACACCTTCACAGGTTGTTAAGCACGCTAATATCCCTCATCAATGATAACGAGGAACCACGATTTGAGCGATGTGGCACATTCTTAGAGGTCACTAATGTACGGATGTTGGGCCCATCGCTAGGTGGAGCTACATACCAAATATTAGCCTGATTAGTGATTTCAGACCATTGGATCTTTGTACCCCAAATAATGTTCAAATTCTACGGATAAAATCAACCAAGGAAAACGACTCTAATCCAATGCTTAAAAAGTAAGAATCATATTAATTTTTGGTACGTGGGTCCACCTACGGTTGGGCCAAAAGTAAATGAAGAAAGGTTTTGAGCTCACAATACTCAAAAAAAAAAACTTATGTTTCGCCTATCCCCCTTACTTTATTGATGTAATTTGCATTGCACCCAATGTTTTTAAAATATTTGCGTCTCACCCAAGGTCATTATAGTCATTTAAAAAATATTGGGATGTCCATCCGAAGGCCGTCGTTGTTGACCCATGATCAAAGGGTGAGACACAAATATTTTGAAAACATCGGGTGAGATGCAAATTGCATCAATAAAGTAAGGGGGTAAAGCAAAAAAGCCCAAAAAAAATGTAGGTTTAAGAGGGACCACAATATCAGCCATGTGGCACATTCTTAGAGGACACTAATCGTATGGATGTTTGTTCCATCCTTAGGTGGACCTACAAACCAAAAATCAGCTTGATTAGTGATCTCTAACATTCGGATACGAGTAACCCAATTAATTCTCATAAATTTAATTATATGATTGCTATTCTTTATTATCTAGCACATCGTGCCCTAACCTTGGACTCCTAGATCGACCCATGGATTTTTGAGTCGGGTCAAGGATCTTGGGTTCAAGTCACAACATTGGCATATATGTTTTTATAGATAAGGGAAACTAGGAACCAATTTTTTTGGTACACAATGAAGAACCTTATTGTGGAGTAATTTTGTTATTGCAAATGTGTTCTCATACTTGTTGAGGTTCTACAGAGACGAGCATTGATATACCACTCCAATTCCAAAAGGCAATGGTGGTGTCAGGGGTAGGGTAGTGGGAGTAAAACTTTGATGACAGTGCTCAATATGAGCCACGTGGCACACTCTTAGAGGACTCTGACCGTATGGATGTTTTTCCAATCCCTAGGTGGACCATTAAACCGCAAATCAGCTCTATTAGCGATTTCAAACCTTTGGATATTTGTACCTCAAAATATGGTCAATGATGCTCAAATTCCGACGGTTAAAATAAACTCATGAAAATAATTCAAGTCCAATCTTATAAGTCACTAATCGGGATGATTATTGGTTTTTAGTTCCACCTAGGGATTGGTCAAACATCCATATGGTCAGAGTCCTCTAAGAGTGTGCCATGTGGCTCATATTGAGCCCCGTCATCGGCCTTGATGACAGGGTTCTGTCATCAAAGTTTTGGTGATGGTACCCCGTTGATAGTACCCGTGTTTTCCTTTACATTAAGGGTCGGGCTCCAGTTACAGGTACAAGTTACCCACCTAACTACAAGAACCAAGAGCCGTAGATGGCGCTCTAATCCCATGGCTAAAAAGTAATATCACCTCAAAGACTTTCTACGGCGCTCTAATCCCATGGCTAAAAAGTAATATCACCTCAAAGACTTTGAGTGTCCGCTCAACCGCGCCAAGCCACGCATACTCTCGAGAAAACCGTTCGTTTCAGCGGCATTTAATTGTTGGCGTACGGCTTCTATCTCTCTTCCTTGTTTCAGCTCCCACCAACAAAAATTGCTCTTCTCGTCGGCAAAGTTGCCAAAAAAAAAAATGAGGTCTCATTCCGTTAGTGGTCCGGTTATCTCCCCTCCCTTAATTTTCATCATGCACAAAACAAGTTTTTTTTACGGGACGAGAAGTTGTTCCATAATCCAGTTCCACCTTCAAAGAGGTCTGTGAAGTCTGATAAGATTACATCGTTCCGGTACCTCATCGGTACCCTTACGGCGCACGTTATTAAGTCACCGACGACGAACCAGAATTGCATGTAAGTCGCCATGGCCAAAAAGTAGAGAAAAAACGCAAGAGATCGAAGCATTTTGTTTGAAGATCTTAGACAGGTTGTAGCAGAGCTTTAATGGTAGAATTTTTTAAGGGTTTAATAGCATCAGAGCTCGTTAATGGCGGATTTTACTGCAAAAAACATGAAAACACTGAGAATCTGCATAATAGCTGCGCAAATCTAGGAGGAGATCGATGATGGCATTTAAAGACTCGCTGAAAAGCTCATTTTGGAAAAAATCTGCAAATCATAACAAGGAAATTGCATAAAAAGCTTGAAATTAAGCTTTAACGGCGGACGACACAGAAAAACCACTAAGAGGTTTGTTAAGTAGAGAAACTTCATCAGAACCAGGGGTATGACGGAGATCTGCAAACCATCCGACGGCTGAGATTAATTTGATACTGTAGTAGTGAGTTATAGGAGAAGATCAAACGTTTTTTTTTTAACAAAGGGTCGGTATTGGGGGACAACCATTTGGCGGACCCACATAGAAGATGAATCAATGGCTGATTTTTGTTGAGGATGATCTCTATGGTGGGAAGATCATCCTCACAAAAATCCAAATCATCCCGATATTCGCAGACTGGTTTAGAAGTTGAATAATTATGGACCGTCTATTTTTGCCGTGTAACTTGAAAAGCTCATTTGATGGGGTTAGAAATATCAGAATGGCTGATTTTTTGTTGGGGTGATCTATACGGTGAGGAGATCATGCTCACCAAAAATCAGCCATTGATTCTCTTCCTCCTTTACTTGTTTATCCTCCCCGCCCCCCCGGTAAAGCTGTTCTTGTCTGCAGAACATGGAATTCCCTCCTTGGGTATCAGTCGCCTTGGAGCAGGATATTTCCCCCGTCCCCTCTTTTTGAACTTTCAATAGATTAAGTTCTATCTTTCAAAAAAAAAAAGGACTTCTATGTGGAGCCGCCAAAATGGTTGTCAAAAATGGTTGTCAAAAATAGTTGTCAAAACTCAAAAGTGGTTGTCCCCAGATCCTGACCCTTTACCAAAAGCTCTTTAACGCACTCTTAATTACAAGCTCCTTCGTTTGTGCGGAGGAGTCATCGCTGTACAAAAATCCAGTGTTAACATTCTTGTGGATGGTCTGGTAGCTACCATGCCATCGGTGGTCAAGTAAGTTTTACTCTGTGAGAAACCAGTGGAAGGAGACGAAGCTCCTATTTTCAAACCAGCATTCAAACCGTGCTTCCTTCATAAATTATATCATTTTCAGCAGCATTCATACGTTGATACACATACACCAGACTAGCATATTACAAATTTCATTATTTTATCACATTTTTTGGTATCAACATGTTGAGTATGACCAACGACCAGATGTTTTTAGGTATGCATACGAATCATTTCTTCATCTGCTTGAAGTTCTGATGTTGGCTATGTATGTTTAGCCGAGATCCTTCTCTTTCATTGAATATCATCTGTCTTCTGGCTCATAAATTTCACGGTCTTGCAGGGGAGGGGAACAGTGCGATACGCTAGTGTGCATGCTCACCTGGGAAGAACTGGAAGCAGGAGAGATGACTTAGAATCTCTTGCTTACACAACCTGAAATGGTGAAAATGAGAGCTTCTCCTTCTTTTCCACTGGTTTGAAAATGGAGCTTCGTCTCCTTCTTCTACTGGTTTTGCTTGGGAGAAAGAGAGAGAGAGATGGGAGGGGACGTGAGAGGGTGGAGACTCAGACGTTGCAGTTGCAGCCACGTGTCGAGCTCATTAAATGCCGTTGAAAGGGATGGTTTTCTCGAGAGTAGGCGTGGCTTCAGCGGGCACTCAAAGTCTTTGAGGTGATATTACTTTTTAGCCATGGGATTAGAGCGCCATCTACGGCTCTTGGTTCTTGTAGTTAGTCGGTAACCTGTACCTGTAACTGGAGCCCGACCCTTAAAAGTAAAACTTTTATCACAACGAATTGCAAATCACACAATCACAAGCCAATGAGTTCTTGGCACGTACACAAGTGCTTTGTAACGTACCATGTGCTTTTTCATTGAGGTGTACGTGCCGAGAACTCATTGGCTGTGATTGTGTGATTTGCAACCCGATTGTGACAGAAGTTTTAGTCGATTAATTGCTGCTCCCAAATGACCTTTGGACTAATCATTCCCGACCCCAAAACTGAACTAGAATATCCATTATGAACTTTTCTCTTAAAGAACCACGACGAGAGCCCCAAAAGCACTTACTTTAGCAACAAAAGGATTTGCTTTTTGAAAAAAATCTCTGAGGTTGTGGTTTTTTTCTTAGAATTTGTAGAAAAATTAGGGTTTGATGTGGAAGGTGAAATGAAATGTTAAGGGATTTTTTGTAGTACCTTCCTAAAAATTCTTTGAAATTAGTGTTATCCTAAACTTTCAATCTCCCGGTCTTCCCCATTAGTGTGATAATCTTGAAGTCCGCAACCCAAATCCATGGTCGTGGGAGTGAGGTAGCGATAAAATAGAAAAACAAAAGGTGTAAACTAAGCTAGTTATGATATTCGTAGGTTCGGAAACACATCAATTAATTAGGTTATAAATGCCATGTACATTTTACGACTAAAACCATTCATGAGCATCAACAAATTAGGCAATCTAAGTATCCACACGATGAAAATTGAGTAAGTTTTTAAGTTTTTGAAAATTTTGCGTAGCACATTTGCCTTGCAGAAGCTCCCAAGGGTTTGTTATTTGGAATTAGAAAGCCCACCACCTATATATGAAAACTAGACTGAAGACCTAATTGGGAGGAATATAACTATGTCGAACATTTTTTTTTCTAGAAAACAATACCAAACTATATCACCAATGTCTGTTGCCGTAGGCTTGGAGCATGGGACTCAGTATATTGGTGATCGACTTTTAGACGATTTTTAGCGCGTTGGGGTCTTGAGATCATGGACTTGTGCAAACTTCTGTGGTCCCACTTGGAATCTCCCCGGCCTTATTGTAGGAATTCCATTGAGCCAGGACCCTGATATACTTCATTATTTATAAGGCTTTTTTGCTTTAACCCCTTACTTTATTGATGCAATTTGCATCTCACCCTTTGACCATGGTCAACGTCATTGACCATAGACGGTCTCCGAATGGACGTCCCAATATTATTTAAATGACTATAATGACCTTGGGTGGGACGCAAATATTTTAAAAACATTGGGTGCGATGCAAATTCCATCAATAAAGTAAGGGGAACCGGCAACAAATTCTTTTTTTTTTTTATTATTTTTTTTCAAAATTTTTTTTTCAAATTTTTTATTTATTTTAGGATTGTAAGCTCAAAACCATTTTTGAGGATAAACAAGCTAATGTCCCTCATCAATGATAACGAGGGACCACAATTTAGAGGTCACTAACCATACGGATGTTGGGCCCATCGCTAGGTGGAGCTACATACTAAATATTAGTTTGATTAGTGATTTCAAACCATTGGATCTTTGTACCCCAAATAATGCTCAAAATCTACGGATAAAATCAACCCAAGAAAATAACTCTAATCCAATGCTTAAAAATTAACAATCAGATTAATTTATGGTCTGTTGGGCCAAAAGTAAATGAAGAAAGATTTTTAGCACACAATCCTCAAAAAAAAAAAAAAAAATCATAAAACATAATTTTTTGCTTGTCCCCCTTACTTTATTGATGCAATTTGCATCGCACCCAATATTTTTAAAATATTTGCGTCTCACCCAAGGTCATTATAGTCATTTAAAAAATATTGAGATGTCTATTCGGAGACTGTCTATGGTCAACGACGTTGACCATGGTATAAGGGTGAGGTGCAAATATTTTGAAAACATTGGGTGAGATGCAAATTGCATCAATAAAGCAAGGGGGTAAAGCAAAATAGCCCTTATTTATATTGTTGCTCTGTGTTGACTAAGATGGAATTTGCTTGAGACCAGACTCTGTTTTATCTTGATTGAAATCGAAATCGGGTCTTTTACCCTATTGTAAAGTTGCTTAAATGTTGAATTAAAAAGGTGGTAGCTCGGTGCTAGAGACCATTGATTCTCTTGTATCTACCCTAGCCCTTCTTTATGGCAATCTCATCACCAAGATCCTATAGTATTTTTCTGTTCCCACTCATGACACTGATCTGATGGTGTTTCTGACTGAACCCATCAACAGTTTGACACTTTCCAAGATGCATTTAAGATCCGATATCCCTGCCGCCTCATCTCGTCATAGGTCTCGAGCCTCTTCATCAGGAGGATCTTCTTCGAGCACCTTATAGACCATTTTGACCAAGATCAGTACATTGACTCGTGAGTGTGGAACTTTTCGTAGGACGGTCTCATCAGAGCTTTAGAGGATCAGTGATGCATAGTAGAGAATGTCTACTTTCTTATGCTCTTGGCACACTTACTACCCTTTATTTCTCCCTGAGGATGATTTTCAAGGAGCCTGGGATGAGCATGTTGGTGACAATGGAGACGATGACGACCTCTTACTGCCTTATATAAGTTTGTTTGACTATGGTTTGTTACCTGTCTCTTTGAATTTTTCTCTTTTTAATACTTGGTATAAATTGAGTTATGCTAGTTAGATTCATGACAAAAAGGGGGAGAATTTAGAAACGATGGTATCCATGGTCATTGGTTATGGTCTCGATAGTTGGTTGACTATAATTGGACTTGGTAACTTAGGACATGTATGGTGTGATAACTCATTTGGGCTCTTGATTAGTTACTCTTCGTTGACTACTTTAGACATGATTGGTTTCTAGAAACTAATAAAATTAGTTTTGGTAAAATTGGATATCCAAAAACTTTAACATATATATTAAATTTAACTAACCTTGCTCTTTTTGGCATCTTTGTCTGCGAGGGAGGGGGGTAGGTCAAATGTCAAAAACTCCCATTAATTAATAATAATTTGGTTCTTTAGTAAGTAATTTTTAACACAATAATAATAATAATAATAATAATAATAATAATAATAATAATATAATTTGAATTTTTTTGTAGTTTCATTATTTCATATTTTTAATAACATTTACAGTGTTTGAAAATAATGGCCATCAAATTCCTTTCCTTTCCCTTCTACAGTTGTTATTTGTAAATACTATAAAAATTAATAGTATTGTATCCCATTATTTTCTGGAACTTCGAGAATCTATAAACATAATTAAATAAATCTATAGAAACTACTCTTGAGTAAAATTAAAACTCCATATAAAATAACTAGGTGATCAGAGTGAGTTCATTCCAAAGGGGCTTGAAAGATAAACTAAAAACCTACAACTTCCACGTTCTTGCCAAATTCAGAAAAACCATGTATAGGGGTTTATAAAAATAGAAAATAAAATAAAAACTTTGATCATGCACCAAATATGTGGTTGGGATTTTAATTTGAATATATGTGAGGACATTTATATGGAAATTAGGAAACTAATGGCTTTATTAGAATCATATAAAAATATCATTCATACCAAAATTTATGCTCGAACCAGTATTGAAAACAAAACTTGTAACTACAAAAATTAACTTTTCTTTCATTCCATCAACAATAAGTTCATCATCCAAGCAATATAGAAAACTATGTAATAATTATCCATTACATATAAACCTCCAAAATTAACCTAATACATGGCTGTAGGAAAGCAAATAAATAAAAATAAAGCAAGGCAACATCCTCTGGATCTGCAAAGTTAGACACCCACTTTTGGGTAAATGTAAAACATGATAAGTAGGAGGTGGGTTGAGAAGCTCATATAGGCATGCTCCAACACCCATGCAAGCATGTATGGGGATGGGCGCCTAACCTCGATAAAACATCAATGACAACATAAGATGTAATAGAGTAAATAAGATGCAATAAATTTGCACTAAAAGTAAACCAAGTTCAGTACTAGCAAATCCGAACCGGTGAATCCACAAGGAAACTTGTTTGATGATCATGCATGTACCAAAATACTACGAGACTTGCTTTATACACAGCGCGCGGGCCAAGCTATCATTAGTCTGATCAGCGGACCACAAGATTCTAGTAGGCTGGTCGCCAATCACTGGCTGCCAACCTACGAAAGTCTCATGGCCGGCTAATCATCACTCCAACAAACAATTAAGAGAGGTGTCTTGTTTGCCATTTGGTTAATTGTTAGGAGTGTTAGCATCGAGTTCGTAGTTTTTGTTAGCAGTGAAAATTTTGTCGGTGTTCATTCTTGTTGAACTTGTTTTTGCGACATTTCCCTTGAACTTGCACAATCTTCTAACCGATTTTGCAAAAGGGTTTCTTAATAAGGAATACGTACACGTCTTCGGAAAAATGGTTGTTTAGATACACTTGAGAGTTAGGCCCTGCTTGGTTCACTGCAAATAACGGAAAAATGGCTCATATAGGCAAGCTTCTTCTTCATTCAACAAAGCATATGATTGGACACTACTTAGACATTTATACTACTTCTAAATGTCGGTATCCTGAAAAAACTTTTTTTCTTTATTTTATCCCTATTTTACCGACTCTACCTTTCACATCCTATACAACTTAACTTAACTTTCTCTCTCCCACGTTATGTCTCTGTCCCTTCCTCTCCTATTTAGCTTTTTTCAAAATGTTAATTATGCATTAACTATATGAAGTGATTCCAACAAAAACGTTTCTTTTTTATAAAACGGTTCTCTCATTCATTTACTTGTGCTAAACCGTTTACTTGAAATCCACATTTGATGGTGTTAGAAATTTCAGAATGGCCTGATTTTTTGTAGGGGTGATCTATATGGTGAGGAAATCATCCTCACCAAAAATCAGCCATTGATTTATCTTCCACGTGGGTACACCAAAACTGTGTGAAAATATGTGTCCACTGAGCCTGACCCTTAAAAAAACACAAAACAAATGTATTTTCCAACGTTATTTTTTTCTAACAATAATGTTCTAGAATGGACATGTGATAAATCAATGGCTGAGTTTTGTTGTGTGTGGCTGAGTTCTCACCACTAATCTACCGTGTCAGGCTCCGGACACATATTTTTACACACAATTTTGGTGTACCCACATGGAAGATAAATCAATGGCTGAGTTTTGGTGAAGATGATCACCTCACCATATAGATCACCCCACCACAATATGAGTCATGTGGCACACTTATAAAGGACGTTGACAGTATGGGTGTTTGGCCAATCCTTAGGTGGACATACCTTTAGGGTTTTCTAAGCGATGGATTGGAGCCATTTTCATGGGTTGATGTCTAACCGTAGACTTCGAGCATCATTGACCATTATTTGGGGTACAAAGATCAAATAAAGCTTTATTTAATCACTTAATTAAAGTTGGAAAATTTCTTTTACTCTTATTGGGTGAGAGCAAACTGCCATATGGCGGCTCTTTCGGGCCCACTGACCCATGAATGTTGGCCCATCCCTTGGTGGACCTATACACCAAAAAAAGAGCCTGATTGGTCATTTTCTAGCCGTTTGATCTGAGTGACCAAAATATGCTTGAATCCAATAGCTAGAAACGACCCTATTAAACTGCTCAAGATTGGAGTCTTTTCCATGGGTTTAATTTTAACCGTGGAATTGGACCCTTCTAATCAAGGTTTAAAGGGGACCCTAATAACGGTATCACGGACTGGGGGCGTTACCATTTTTTCCGTTATAACGAAAAAATGCTCAGGGGCAAAAATGGTAAAAAAAAAGAAAAAATGGCCCTGAAATTCAAATTTCGAATCTTGAAATTTGAAATTCAAAATATCAAAAATGGAAAGAAACGGAAAATAACGGTCGTTATTTCCGTTATAACGGCTGTTATTTTTGTTACAACAGCCGTTTTTTAAACCTTGCTTCTAATAATCACCTTGTGCACCAATAAATCCTACCGATATCAGTGAGTTATCTGTTTAAGGTAGAGTGTAAGTAATAGATGTAAAGTGTATTTAGGACTATTAGAATCTGTGTTGGTTTGCAAGTATTAGGTTTTGTGGGACGGAAAAGTAACTACAGATATAATCATATAACAATAGAAGACATCTAAGGTGGCCATTGGCATGTTAACACACATATATGATGCAAGCAGTTTGTATGAACGGGCCGGGGTAGATCAAAGTTCAAACGTTGGTAGTTATGAGTTTAATAATAAATCTTGGATGACGACGCTCATATCCGTCACCCCTGCTATCTTCGTGATGAGTATGCTCGCACCTCTTGCCTTTGTTGTTGGGCTGCATATGGCAAAGGAAGCTTTGTAAGATTGACATAGATTTATGTAGGATGTAAAGGTCATTAGCCGAATGGTTAGTATGGCGTGTGCTCCGTAATCTACATGTTCGTTGAGATATATTAGATGCGGTCTTGATTTATACTAACAAGTTAGAATGCTAGATATACTGGCCAGATACATAATTTGATTAGTAATAGTTTAATTTTTTATTTTGTTTGCCTATTGAATTTGGTTGCCATGAAAATAGAATTTCTGCACATTCTAAAAACTTATTTTTATAAAATAATTTATATTTTTTCTCGGCCCTAATGAGGCCGCGCTTCTTCTATCTTTTTTCCAATGTTTTTTTTTTTTAAAGTACTCTCTTTTTTTATTTTTCAAAAATAACCTCTTCACAATTGCATTAATGTTATTAACAAATAGGGGTATAGTAGACTTTTTCTAGATCAAAACCTTTCCCCTCCCAACCTCTTCCTCTTCCCAAAACGTCTACAATCAAACGGTTTCTATCCTTTCTCTCCACGTCTTCGTTCATCCTCTATAACCCTAGAAACCGTTACTTTTTATTTGTATTTTTTCCGTTTTCAACTCCTCTATTCCCACCGCCATATTCTTCATTCGGGAGAAGAAGCGATCAAGGCGTGTGAGCTTCGATGAGATTGCTCAATTCATGTATTCGGTCAAGATGAATACTACGAGATGCCTCCAGATTTGAGACCTAGCTCTGAGAATCCCGAATTAGGGTAATCAAACGAGTCTCAAGAGTTTCACAGAGATTTGAGAGACACTGATGATTCAAGGAGTTGTTGCAGAACGAACACGATGCTGAAGAGGAAGACGAGGATGAGAGGGAGCTATTTGTGCAAGATATGGATTCTTCTTCTCCAGGAAGCGCGATTAGTTCTGCAACCTCCAATGAAAGCAAGTTCAATCAGCAATTAGTTTGAATTCTTTTAATTATATATATTGAACTTTGGCTTGATCGAGTTTGTTTTTGTATTAGTTATTCAAATTTACAAATTACATTACTAAGATGGTAAAAGTAGGTTATGAATAATGTAATTTGAAAATTTTCCTCTTAACGTCCAAAGCATCCTTGCTCTCACGGGTTGCCTCAATATCGAAGAAGACGACTATTTTTTGGATTGGAAAAAAGAAGAAGAAAAGTTTATTAATAGTTCAAATGTATATAATATAATCGTGGAAGTGTTTGATGAGAGAGATAGAGAAATGGGTGCGAGGAGGAGTGAGGCTGGTGGACTACTTATGGAGGATAGTCAGTTTTTTTTTAATATCTTAATGACTATTTTTTTTAGGGAAAAAAGTGAGTACGGAGAGTACTCTATTTTTTGTCCATAGTAACAAAAATTTGCGGTTCCTTAATTTTATTATTTTGTTGCAGATTGAGGGATTTGTTGAGGACACAAAGGTTATAAAACAATGTTAGACATGAACCGAATCCTTTGTAAGATCAGAAGTTCGAGAGGTATTCATTTCTTATACAATTTTTTGGGCTCTTTCACTGTGTTGGATATTTTAATATAGATGTGTTTTGTTTTGTTTTTTTTATCTTTTTTTTTTCTTCATTTTTTTAACCTCTGTCATTGAGTTGGATATTTCAATTTAAATTTTTTTGGTGGGTCTCCTTATTCCTTAATTCTCTCATTTTTCATTCCGATTTTTGAGGGCTTATTTGGTCCAATTTGCATTTTGAAGTGGGTTTCATTTATTTGTAATTCTCCAATTTGTTTGAGTTTTTGTAGATTGGATTGTTTAGTTGAGTTAATTTATTTTTTGGGATGCTAATGTTCAGGAATTTGGGGTGTTGGATGTTTGTAGATGTAGCAAAAGCTGAGTATCGAAGTCAAAATTTGCGTGCATTGGATTCAAGATCTATTCTGATAATGCATAATTCTGTGACAATGCAAAATTCAAATCTACTCATTTTGTAGAAATAGAAGAATATTGGGTTTTTGGACTTAATAGAGTTCCATGATTGTAAGTGAAATTGGGGATTACTTGAATTTTCTTACATAGATTTGAATTTTATCTCTGATTCAGAGTAAATAAAGATTTCTTTTGAATTATTCATGTATGTAGCCTCTGGTTTACTGATTGAGGATAAATTGAGTGTCTTGGGTGCTTTGCTATTAGATACTTATTGGGTTAGCCACAATTTGTTTTCAACCATCAAAGTTTTAGCTCTATATTGTGTGCTTAAGTCACCTAGATGATTGGCATGGATATTGTGATATGAGTATATGACTCATACATACTGTGTACAATTACAGAATATGAATCAATGCATAATCAGCCTCGAACGCATATGTCGTGGGGTGAAGGCAGCACCAAGCTCATTGATGCTTAGCATCAATATATTTACTCATCTTTTTTCTTTCTTTTTTGCTTGGCTTAATCTTCTTATTTTTGGGTGGTCAGTGTTTTTGAGCAGGTTGTATCTTATTTGATGGTAACATCAGGGGCTGCAGTTGTAGAGATACTTTACTTGGTTTACAATGGTGATAGGACTGTCTCATGGAGTGAAGCTTGTAGTTTCTATGGAAGGTTCTACAGTAGAGTGAAGGTGGCTTTGATTCTCCATACCTTTGCTCTTTTGTGCTCTTTGCATTATCTTTGATCTCAGGTTATAGGGTTTTCAATAAGTTTGAGCCTCCTTCTGTTCTTTCTAAAGGAATGGAGGAAGAGAGGAATTAGAGGGATCATGTTGATACGTGGGAGCTGGTCTTCTTGGTATTAATTACTATAGAAATGTTGAAAGATTACATGGTTTGTGTTGTAGAGAAAATTAGATTAATCTTGCGGGCCTTGAAGAAGTTAATTAGAATTTATGCATAAAGTATAAACTTTGCTACGATTGTGCGGATTTTTTTTTCCTTTTACGGTGGGTATTTACATGTGATTCATTTCAAGATAATTTGGATTACACTGGTAACTTAGGAGTCATTTTCGACAAATTCTTGTTTCTCCGAGTTCTTAGAAATTACTAAATAAGTAAGGAAAATCTACCAATATTATAAAGACTAATAGGAGCCAAATGTGACACAATGTGATAAGCCCAAACTTGCATTGTGAGGTTTACTAGATCTCAATTGGAATTCTTTTTTATCTGGTTTTATAATAATGACTTGAAGTCCATACATCAGGTGGTTAGAATTGCCCACCAAATGAAGAATCCTGATTAAAGAATAATTACCTGGAGAACTCATCTTCAGAGCTGGATTGACTACTGCAATGGTGAAGTGATTGCAACTAAGAAATAATTAATTTGATTAGGGGAGTAGGAAACTAGATTAATTGTACACATTCAATCTTTGGGGATCGTTACTAGCTTAATCACAATTATTTGACATTTAAGATTTTAAGTGTTGATGTACTTTACTTCGACTTTAATGCATTAAAACACTCAAGGGCAGAAGTTCTTCCTTTTGGTGCGTCGAAACTTTTTGCTCGTCTAACATCGTACTTCTAAAAGCACGGATGTGAATTTACTCTCGGCCCTCTTATAAAATTCATTAATGTACATATCCTCAGCCCAACTCTAACTATCTACGTGCAACGCACGTGTTCACCTACTAGTTTTAAAAAAGGGAAGGATAGTCTAAGCATCATAGGTTTTACCATCAAGCGATCGATTAGTGCATATTTGTCAGAGACAACAATGGAGTTATATTAACACCATTCGTGCTAGTCAAGGCAGATGTGTTGCCGAAATCATTTTAAGGGAAATGCACAAATAGGGTGCCTGAGAAGGGTTGTCACAATTGGGGTGACTCGAGATCAAGCCATGGTTCCAAATAGAGCCTTTGTTGAAAAAGGTTTCATGCACCATTATTTAAAAGCTTGTTATTTGTGAACACATTCTCCATTGTACTTGCAGCAAGAAGAAAAGCCAATGCAAAAAATAGATATAGAAAAATAACATTTAAAAGAACGGTCAAGCTCTTCGGACACATATTTTCACACACAATTTTGGTGTATCCACATGGAAGATAAATCAATGGCTGATTTTTGGTGAGGATGATCTCCTCACCATAGAGATCACCCCTACATAAAATCACCCCATTCTGAAAGTCCCAACACCATCAGATGGGGGTTTCAAGTTATTGGTAAAAAATAGACGGTCTATAATTCTTCAACTTGTAAACCATGCCACGAATATCACAATGATTTGAATTTTTGTGAGGGTGATCTCCTCACCATGGAGACCATTCTCACCAAAAACCATCCCATTCCAAAACTTCTAAATTATATGAGACTCAAGTAGACTCGTCGCTAGTGATGGGCGGCCAACCCATTAGAATCTCGTGGCCAGTCGTCTACAACAGCATTTGATTTGTGGTTGGGGTTTTGACCCAAACCCTTGTTCTAAGGTTGAAGAAAATGACATTTTGGTCATTATAATAATAATAATATAATTTGAATTTTTTTGTAGTTTATATTTTTAAAATTACTTAGAAATAATTTTAATAACATTTATAGAGTATTTGAAAATAATGGCCATCAAATTCCTTTTCGTTTCCTTCTACAGTCTTTATTTGTAAATACTATACAAATTAATAATATTGTATCCCATTATTTTCTGTAATTTTCCATTAAAACATGAACATTATAAGGATGACCTTATTTGTCCGTTATAACGTAATGACAGTTCTCTATTTAAGGAAAGATCTACGATACAGAATTGTGTTAAAATTTGATACAGAATTCCCACCAAGTGCTGCGTGACACGCTATTTGGTGCCACTAACCCATGAACGCTTGGCCCACACCTTGATTGGTGACTTCTAGCCATTGGATTTGAGTAATTTTTCATCATGGGCTTGGAACCCACCCATAGTCCCGTTACATGAAGCCCATGATATAAAATGCTCAAATCCAATGGAACGAAATCATCAATGAGGCTGATTTTTGGTCGGTAGGTCCTCCAAGATGTTGGGCAAAACATTACTAAGGTCAGTGGGGCCCAAAGCCTATGCCACGTGGCGCTGCGTAGGACTTTTTGTATCAATTTTTTTTTACGGAATTCTGTATCATAGACGGCATCCTCTAAAGTCTAAAGTAACATTGCTTGGAATGCAAGCGTTCTCTTCGTCGTTTAAAGTTTAAAGTTTAAACTGAACTCTAAATCTCTAAGCAGTAAGCACCCCCTTATAATTTTTTGTAGCAACTCCTTCCAATTCCCAAAGATGTCCGTGGCAAGATCTCCAACTACATTTGCAACAGTCGGATCAGCTCCGTTGGAAAGGAAATCTACGTTCGCCAAAACATGTCTTCCAGTTCTTCTGTTACTCCTGATTCTCTCCACATCATCACCAGCCGAAGGCGTCCCTTACGGAGAATGGCGAACCCTAATCTCACTCGCTCACTCGCTCACTCGCTCATGAATCGAGTCGCGAACCTTCGTGCTGCGAGAGGCGATTTGTCGGGCTCGGAGAGAGCGAGAAGGATCGCAGAGAAGCTCGAGGGAGGACTAGGGCTTTGGGGAGGGATGTGGTCGGTTGAGTGGGAGTGGGACTACGTTAGGAACTACGCGTGGAGAGATATGTCGTCAATTGAGAAGTTTCGAGCAGCTTATTCGGACATGAACGAGATTTTTAGAGCTCTGAACGAGTTGACTAGAATGAAATCGAACAAGGAGAGGGCGGCATGGATTCTGGAGAACTGCCAGATCGTATTTACGATCTGGAAATCGATCTCGAGCAAGCTCGGACATGAACGAGCAGGCTCGTACATGAACGACCAGATGTTTTCGGACATGTACGAGCTTTTTAGATCTCTGAACGAGTTGACTAGCATGAAATCGAACAAGGAGAGGGCGACATGGGTTCTGCAGAACTACCAGATCGTATTGAAGATCTGGAAATCGTTCTCAAACAAGCTCGGAGTCGGACATGAACGAGCAGGCTCGGAGATGAAAGACCAGATGTTTTCGGACAACTACGAGCCTTTTAGAGCTGTGAAAGAGTTGACTAGCATGAAATCGAACAAGGAAAGGGTGGCATGGGTTCTGCAGAACTATAGATCGTTTAACAGATCGGTAAGTTGGCTTTTCTCCACCAGGGGCGTATTTTAGCATTTTCCCCTTGTGTCTTACTAACGTGGGCCACTCTGGGTAATAGTATTGTTAACGGTGCTTTGATTTTTAACGTCTCAGGGTTCTTTGAGGGAGCTGGTGTTGACGTTGCAGAAAGAGGCGGAGGGGGACTTACTGAGGGACTGCCTTGAATTGTTGACTAATGACTTGAAAGGGCTGATTCAAGTAGTTAAAGATATCGCGTTACAGTTCTCCACTTCTGGTGGTGACCGTCACTGTGAACCGGCCGATCTCTAAGAGAGAGAGAGAGAGAGGAAAGGGTTTTGATGTTTCCTTTTGCTTTTTTTTTTTTTTGACCCATCTGCCTAGGTTGGGGCATTACACGCCTCCAAGCTTTGATTTGAATTTAATTCAAGATTATATTATTTACAACTATTATTGTCTAAAAAATTTCGCTAATTTCCAAAGGGTGTTGATGCATGGATCGATTCCAGTTCAAGTACTAATGTATTGAGAACCAAAACCTACAATATATATTGGTTTTGAGTCCTATTGGTTCTAGCTCTGGCACTGAAATAGGTGGACCTGAAATTGCAAGTGTTTCCGATTGGGTTGCCAAAATCACAATGGAAAAATACCCGATTTCCGACTGGGTACTGTTCCCAATGCTCAAATTTAGAAAAAACTGGACATCCTTAGCAATGGTAGTTTCTGAATTCTGAGTCCTATTGGTTCAAGTTTTGGTCTAGTCTCGGTACCAATATAGCTAGAATTGGATTCGGTCGGTTTTGTTCTGGTACTGAACACAAGTTATCCTGTAACTGTGATAATCGGGGCTGGGTCTTATTGAGTACTAGTGGGTGGCTTGTGACCACGACACTCCCCGACAAAGCATTTGCCAAAATTGGGTGTGAGTGGCTAAGATCCATCGTCCAGTTGGGGGATAAGATCTCGGCCCTTCTTTATTGAAGCCTATAAGAGGGGGTATAAGTGGGGAGACAACGACTATCACTTGTTATATAGACTAGTAAATGGCCTGTGCCCATGGCACTCTGCGAAAAAAGCGTTTGCAAAAATTGGGTGGCTCCGGAACTCAAACGGTAGTATAACGGATTGGGGGCATTATTATTTTTTCCGTTATAACGGATTGTAACGGATGGGCAAAAATGAAAAATAACGGAAATAAAGATGCTAAAATTCAAAATTTGAGTTTCAAATTTTGTAACGGAAAATAAATGAAAAATAACAGATGTTATTTAACAATTTAAAAAAAAAAAATAACGGTCAAATTTTTTGTTCTATTGAAAAAATAACGGAAAATAACGGCCATTAAAACGGTACATAGTGTAATGGGGGAGGTCCGAATCCTTGCTACAGTATCATCCCAATGCCGCCATTGACCCCCTTTATCGTTGGCACATATTTGCTAGCTGAACGTACATCAAATCCTTGCATGTATAGTGAAGTTTTAGATTTCCACAAAAATCATAGCCGGAGACGAATAAACGATGGGGGATTGAGTGGCTGAAATCTAACCGTCCACATTAGACAGATGGATTTGATCTCAACCACGCTTTATCTTATGAAGCCGGATAAGATAAGAGATAAGACAACTTACCTGTTTTGTCATATAGATAGGCTAATCGGGTACCTATTAACACCCCTAGGCCCAACTCATGCACGCTCCTCACAAGTGTGGGTAAGAGGGAGTAGGCTGGGATTGAGAATATAGATATACTGATGAAGAACCTAAAATGCTACTTGCTGGGGTGTTAATGGGCCGTTTTTGACCGATTGGCTTTTAGGATGCACCCAACGTAGTGTTGGGCTTAGGATATATAATAGGTCCAGCAGGCCGGGCATATACTGGCCCTAAAGACCTGTTAAATAATTGGGTCAGATTTGGGCTTATATTTCGAAAAAATAAGCCTCGGTTGATTCATATCTAATGGTCCAACTCATCATACCTATCCTTGGGCTGTATTTGGGCCTTATTTGTATAGGCCCACCGCAGGCTTGGCTTGGGCCTAGGTACTTATATTTGGTGCTAGGCTTAAAAAAAGAGAGCTCGGCCTGGCCCAAACCCAACCCATCAACATCCTAATCTACAGGTTCTTTGAGAAGGTATCGTCCCAACATTATTTGAGGATTGGGATCAATATATGTTGATCTTTGAAGGTCTATTTAGTCATCTTTTTTCCACTGGCCAAAAGAAAGGAATAAATTGGAAGGTGAAGATCATTTGATCATGATCATGCATCAAAATTTGATATCGAAACCCACTCAAAAATTGCCATGTGGCACACTCTTCGGCCCACCAACCCACGAATGTTTGGCGCTCCTCTTGGTGAACATTACATTGAAAATCAGTCTGATTGGTGATTTATAACTGTTTGTTTGAGTACGTAAAAGTATGCTTAAACCCAAGATATAGAAATCACCCATGAAAAGCTTGAATCCAACGGTTAAAAAATACCAATCGCTGATTTTTGATATTTAGGTCCAACAAGAGGTGAGCCAAACATACAGGGGCCAGTGGGCCAATGGATGTTCTGCCCTCCCATTGGTGGATAAACACACTAAAAATCAGTTTGATCATTGTGACCGGGAACTGGACTGGGGGCCCCACCAAACTTGATCCGCTTCCCACCATTAGTCAACTGCTGTGGTGATCGGTGCAGACGACTAGGTTGTGGATGTGAGACTGATGGACCTTCCACTGGTCTAAGCTGACCCATTTTAGTCGGTAAAGACGGGTCTCACATTAACGTGGTCAGCCGACAGCCATTAATAGTGTGGGTAGCATTCAAAATACACTTTCCTTCGCCAATCATGTTTGAAGAAAAATCAATGTACGTAGTAACACACTAAGTAGGTGATGCGGTTGCCACCGTATTTAAGTAGGCGACTTTGTGATCTATGCTTAGCTTTAGGCGATTGCACGGATGGGTCATAGCCGCGAAGCTGCACCGACTAGACCATTACCACCTCACATGTGGCCTTTCCAAGTTATAGGCTGACAACCAGGAAATGTTGTTTTTATAGCACATGCAAGGGGCATAGTTCTCAACGACGTATGGATGTTTGGCAATGGTTTAAAATAACTCTGTTTTAATCGTTTTAATGGCCGTTAAAACGGTAATGCCCCAAGGTCCGGTACGTTAAGAACCGTTTTAACACTTAGAAAATAATGGCTGTTTTTTTTTTCCTTTTAATGGCCATTATTTCAGTCAAATTCCGTTTTTTTTTTTTTTTCCCTGTTTTGAAAAAATTGAAATTGAAATTTGAAAATTTGATTTTTAGGGCTATTTTTTATTTTCGTTTTCCTGTTATTTCTGTTAAAATTAAATACGTTAAATTCCATTATTTTCCATTTTTGCCAGTCAATTACAATTCGTTTTTAACTGTTTTAATGGTAACAGCCCCAGACCCCAGTCCGTTATTCTTTTAAACCTTGGTTTGGCCATCACTATAGTAGACCTACATGCCAAAAACCAGCCGGATTAATGATTTCTAGCCATTGGATATTAGTCCTTTCAAGAGTTGATTTTTAGCCATGGGATCGAGCAGTATTTAGGATACTCAAATCTAATGGCTATAAATCATCAATCTGGTTGATTTTTGGTCTGTGGGTGCATAAGAGGGTGGACCAAACATCCATACGGTCAGTGGTCTCCAAGAATGTGCCTAATGACACATTCAGCCACTTTTGATAATCCATACATGCTCTAACAGTTGTACGGTCTATTGATATTACCATTTATTTTTACTTTAAAGGCATGCTTTGAAGCTGTCCACGTAGAATAGATAGGTAGTTATTAAGTGATTGTTTTAAAAATATGAAAGAAAATATATATAAAATAATTAAATTGTTATTAAGGAACTGTTTCGGAAATATAGAAATAATGGCAAGGTAAGTAATTAAGTGATTATCAAAAGAATTTTTTTAAAATATAATTAATGGCATGAGAATGGGTGAGTATTTAGTTGTGCATTTAATGAACTAATGGTAGACACGAAGATTTAATTAACTAATAGGTGCCTCCATGAACCTACAGTTTTTTGCTTTAAAACATCAGGGTCAAGATCCGCGCACAACCTTTTCTTGACAACCACCTATTGGTCGTGGCAATCCAATGGTGGTCGATAGTCCCACCTTCAACTTTTATAAGTTTAGTAAGAAATATTTTTTCTTTCAAAGTACTGTTTTGCCCACCTTGAAACAAAATCTGTTATTGCCCACACTTAACAAAACCCTGGCTCTGCCAGTGAGTACCCCTATGCATGATCGACTTTTACATCTAAAGATTAGGTCCTCAAAGGCCAGTCCATTACATTCCTTGTGCAACTTAGACAAAAAAATCGAGTAAAGCCTGGATAGATAAAACGATGTCAAAGATAGACCGCTTCCTTTCCAATCGAAGATTCTTCTATTTCTTTCCTTCCAAAGTCCCCACCATATCGCGAAAGGGATCGGAGTAGACCCCAGTGTCTGCGCCCATAGGGAGAAAAGCAAAAGTATGTCCAACTGCAAACAAGATTATTATTGTTCTTATTGGGATTATTTATGGATTTTTTTTTTGAGTCCGTCTAGAGCTACACCCATTTCTTACATCCAGTTCTTACACCCGGAGGTGGGGCCCACATGAAGACAATGTTGGACAATCCAACTGCACAATGAGTTTTTCATGGTATGGTTACCCTCCTCACAAAATATCAGGAAAATTCAACATTCCTACCATCATAAAAAATAGACTTTAATTTGAAAAATCCAGACCATCCAATTTAACCATTATTTTGGGTCAAATTTTTATATAGTTGGCAATTTAGAAATGAACTGATTTTTGGTGATGATGATCATCATGGCAAGAACAGCTCCATTTATGGTTGGATTGTCCAGCATGATCTCTATGTGGGCCCCACATCCGGGTGTAAGAACTGTATGTAAGAAGTGGGTGTAGCTCTAGACGGACTCTTTTTTTTTTGGACTTACCTCACTCTTTACTCGGCCAAATTAGAGTCATAATAATTGGACTTGCTTCCCTTGACTATTGACTCTAATCAAGTCCTCAACTGGTTCGTCAAGTCCTCAACTGGATCTTCTATAATAGCAACTGATGTAGTAGAAATTTTTCTAGGGGTGTAAATTTGGCCTGCGGCTTGGGCCGAGTAGACCCGTTAGGTCCTTGGACCAGGCTGGGCCCGATCAACCTGATTCATTTGCATTTCTTTTATTTTTTTTAAAAATGACCTCGCCAGACCAAGTTGGCTCGAAGCCTACCCCCTATGGGCCTAGGCTCGACCCTGCACAAAAAAGTCACCACTGGCCCCATTCTGCCACTGCCACTATCACCATCACCATTGTCTTCTTTGCTTAACTATGAATCTCTCATAGACCATACTGTTCTCATTCACACTTATAAATTAATATACTTATAAGGGTTCAATGAGTTCGGTCGACCTAGTAACCTGATCCAGCTAATCGGGTTTTAAGAGTTTCTAGTTGATAGTGGACCCCAACGGTGCTGTAATGATCCATTAGTCAATGATCACGTGTCGGTGCACCATTAATATGAGAGATAGACCTTCGGCCCTTACCTGCTCACTGGTTAATCGTAGTTTAGATGTTGGCAGCATCGAAATGGCTACCGACGGCCATTAATTGTTGGGGGTAGCTTTCAAAATACCCTTTTCTTCATCACTGCATGTACAATATTGAATTTAAGGGCCTGTGTTGGTACGTGAAATAAAGAGTTCCAACGGGGAATATTTAGCCAGGTGAATATTATCTTAGCTAGATATTTGTTCATATCAAAATTTAACAATTATTAACTACCTTACTTCATTTTCTTTGAGCGTGGGACGCACATATTAGGTTACAAGATTGAAACGGTATCATTTTTATCTTTTTATATATTAAAAAACTTATTTTTATTGAAAATTACAACTTTTCTGCGAGAAAATAAAATTTTCCCACAAACACTTGTGCAAATATTTACACAGGGGGGAGGTGATCAAAACTAAGGGTCTGTTTGGTATGCATGTAAACCATTACGCGTGCAATGATTTGCGCGTGTAATAGTTTGCGCACCTATACTCTTGCGTTTGGTTCACACTAACTTTGTATATGCAAATTTTAAAATTTATGCACGGTTCATATTTACTACCATGGTTCGTGCGCATGCTCACTTAGGAAAGCACAAAATATGTGGGCCACACATATTAAGTACGAAAAAATAAATTTTCCACTTAATAAGTGGGCCCCACATATTTGAACATAAATTTTAAAATTTCAAAAATGAAAAAAATAAAAAAAATAGAAAAATAATGCGCAATAACAGAAATAACGGACTCTTTTTTTCACAAATTTTTTTAGAAAATAATGGTCGTTATTTTCTGGTATATTTTTTCAGTGTTTTTAACGGTATATAACGTAACGAGGGAGGTCCGAATCCGTTATGGCAAAAATAACGGCCGTTGTTTTTGCCGTAATGGATTCGGACCTCCCCCGTTACGTTATGTACCGTTAAAATGGTAAAAAAATAATGATCATTATTTTCTATTGTAACGAAAATAGCGACCATTATTTTTCAAAAAAATTTGTGAAAAAATGGGCCATTATTTTTTCATTAATTTTTTTTCCATTTTTCTCGTGTTTTAAAATTTAAAATTTCAATGCTACTTTTTTCATTATTATTTTTATTTATTTATTTTTTGGAAAGATAGAGCTTGATTTGAGAAAATATTAGATTTTAATTTGTACCATATGCAATTCGATTGCACAAGGAGATTGTGTAAACGATTGTTAAGGGGGTGAAATGAGTTTTTAATTGCTAAAGAGGGCGAGCATTCATTTGCTTGTGTGCATGTGCAAATCGCCGAATGCACACGTACCAAACATGGGTGAGAAACAATTGCACGCGTAAACCTATTTGTACACCCAATTTGCACGCTTATCAAACGCACCCTAAATATTTAGCACACACAAATACGAGCTAAACATGCTTATTAGCGCACACAAATATTTTATATCCCCGCGGTGGCCTATCAAACAGGCCCTAAAAAGTGCTAATGCGCGAAGAAAAAGTCATACGGTACCTTAGTGTTCATGCACATCTTTATGTGTTGACTTTGTGAACCATCCTTAGCTTTATGATACTGCAGGTTTGGTGAAATGAGTCCAATTGCAGAGGTAGCGCCAGTCAGTATTCAGTTCACGTTACGTCCGCGTGAAATTAATGCAGCGACCAACTCCCTCCAACCGTAAAAGCGAAAGCGTGGGCGGCCTCTATTTTCTTCTTCCTTCTCACTCGTCAGTCGTCACCCCTATATATTTGAATCCCTCCCTTTTAATTTTCTCACACATCGATCACCCCTTTTGATCATCGCCTTTTCTTTTATTCTTCATTCCCATCTTTCTTGCTTAATTTCTTACTTCATGGCTGGTGAAGTTAACAAAATGTGGGTGGTCCTGTGTGTGTTCTTGTTGGTGTTCATGAACTCCTTGTCTGATGTCCAAGCACAACCCCAAGTTCCTTGTTACTTCATTTTCGGAGATTCGTTGGTCGATAACGGCAACAACAATGCAATTACTTCATTGGCTAAAGCCAATTACCTGCCTTATGGGATCGATTTCCCCGGTAGACGTTCGACCGGAAGGTTTTGCAATGGTCGAACCACCACTGATGTTATCGGTGAGCTCCCCCCCCCCCCCCCCCTCTCTCTCTCTCTCACACACACACACACATGGGAACATGGAGAACTACTTAATTAATATGGAAAATGTTGCTGCCAGCCTCAGTAGGGCTTTCTATATGGTTGGATAGCCTTTGAGATTCGTACGAGGACCATCCAATGATGTAGAACTACGAAGCACATCATCTTGAGGTTGACATGCAGTAAAAATACTTGCTTGACACTTCACGTTTGTGCTTGATACTTCACGTAAGCATGTATTCAATGTTGCTTGAATATCCATCACGTCTTCGTTGACTGCTGGATGTACAGGAGTGGGATCCACACACTATTTTTTGTCTTGGTTGTAGGTCCACGCCTCATCAACTGATCATGGATCCCATTTAAGGCCAAAAAAGCATATTTTCGGGTGTTTGAATCAAACACACATTTAAGGCATTTTTCCAGATGTCGAAAATTTTCCGTGCAATCAAACACGCCCTTACTTATTTCACTCTTCTTTCGGTGAAAAATGGTTAAAAATTTGGGCGACTTAAAACTCGTTACCAGTAAACAAATGTTGTCGCTAATCGATAATCGAAATATTCTTTGGTTGTAGCTCAACTCTTGGGTTTTAATGATTTCATTCAACCCTACGCAACTGCAAGAGGCCAAGATATACTCAGGGGCGTAAATTACGCATCTGCCGCTGCCGGAATAAGGGACGAAACTGGGCAGCAACTGGTAATTTGCTTTGATTTTTTTAAATACTATTGATTAATTTTTCCCTTTGTCAAGTGTTTGGGCAAAAAATCAGTTGAGCACTTACATTTTATCAATTTTATCCTCCTAATATACAGTTTCCTCCTCACAGGGTGGTCGTATCAGTATGAGTGGGCAGTTAAGCAATTATCAAAATACGGTCTCACAAGTCGTAAATATACTCGGGGACGAAAATTCGACAGCGAATTACCTAAGCAAGTGCATCTACTCAGTCGGAATGGGTAGTAACGACTACCTTAACAACTACTTCATGCCCACATTTTACTCCACAAGTCGCCGATACACCCCGGCGCAATATGCCGATGTTCTCATTCAACAGTATTCTCAGCAACTTCGGGTTGGTAATAGTGCTTTGTTAATCTAATTGAGTTTGCAATATCAGAATTAATGAATTTTTCATGGTTGTATCTTGTTCTTCATAGACTTTGTATAATTATGGAGCGAGGAAGGTGGTCGTGATCGGTGTCGGTCAGATAGGTTGCAGCCCTAATGCATTGGCTCAATTTAGCCAGAATGGCACCCAATGCGTGGAGAGAATCAATTCTGCGAACCGGCTTTTTAATGACAGGCTTAAGTCTCTCGTCGATAACTTCAATAACAATCTAGCCAATGCGAGATTTATCTACGTGAACGCTTACGGCATTTTTGATGATATATTGAAAAATCCTTCTGGTTATGGTATATAATCTTAATCATCCCGCCTTTTTTTTTTTTAATCTATTTTATCAAAAAAATAAACTGACATGGTTTTCCCTTGGCGATTTCAGGTTTTAGGGTGACGAACGCGGGGTGCTGCGGCGTGGGGAGGAACAATGGTCAAATTACATGCCTTCCTCTTCAAACTCCATGCCGGAACAGAAATGAGTATCTGTTTTGGGATGCTTTCCATCCAACTGAGGCTGCTAATGTGATCGTCGGAAGGAGATCGTACAATGCTCAATCTCAATCGGATGCTTACCCGATTGACATTCGCCGTCTAGCCCAGCTCTAAAGATGGAGATCATGGCTATGGTGCATGGTGGCTCTTAATGAGAATTTTCATATAATTATCGTCGTCTATACTAGTATTGACAAAGAAACTCCATAATTTATGTAGAGCAGTGTATGTGGAATTTCGAAAATTGAATTCGAATTCTTAGTGGTGTTGAGTGTTCCGGCTCTTGCTGTCTCGATGCAAGTTGAGGCCTAAGGCGAAAACTCCGGTATATATGGTTTTAATTAAAATTTTCGACTCTCTATATAATAGAAAATCTTATTTAAGAACTATTCATGATAATCAAAAGCTACAGAAAAAAAAAAAATAGATGCAGAGGACTCCCAAAGTCCTGTTGCAGTCCATATAGAAGACCCACGGCTCTACATAGATCATTTTGTGGGCCTAATGTCTGCGTGGATGTTCAGGCCCTTTAATGGTTGATAAACACACTAAAAATCAGCTTGATTGATGATTTCTAACCATCGGATTTACTACTCAAAAAATATGCTTGAATCCAGTGGCTAGAATCAATCCTAGAAAGTACTAAAATCGTCTAGAGATAACCAATCTGGCTAATTTTTGGTTGTATATCCAACAAGGGGTGGGCTAAACATCCATGTGGTTAGTGGGCTGGGGCCTTCTCTCATCTTGGGCCTAAGGCGACTGCCTTATTGGCCTAATGGTAGAGACAGCCCTGATCCTAGCGGTAAAAATCGACCAAATGTGATTGATACACAGATTTAGTTAGGACGATTCCGGCAAGCAACCATTGGAGCAGAAGACTTAGATTTGACAGGAGACAAAAGACTTTCTTTTCCCTCTATTTTCGATTTAAAACTTAAAAGTAGTTTTGAGCAAGGTTTAAAGGAGGCCGTTTTAACGGTTAAACGGACTGGGGGCGTTACCGTTTAAACGGATTGAAATGGTCAGGGGTAAAAATGGAAAAAAAATGGTAAAAAACGGATTTTAACGGTTTTAACGATTTTAACGGAAAAAAACGAAAAAGGTGGCGCTGAAATTCAAATTTTGAAAATTAAAAAAAGAATGGAATTTAACGGAAATTAAACGGATTTTAACAGTTTTAACGGCCGTTTTTTTCACAAATTTTTTTGAAATTAAATGGCTGTTTAAACTATTTTAACGGCCGTTAAAACAAAAAAACGGCCGTTTTTTTCAAAACCGATAAAACGGGTTTAAACGGAAACGGGCTTGGGGCGTTACCGTTTAAACGGCCGTTTTTAAAACCATGATTTTGAGTCTTGAGTCTTGACAGGAGTGGGTCCCACGGGATGTGTGATGCACTGTAGTTTTCGACAATATTTTTGATGCGGTTGATTTTTGAAGCGGCGAAGCAGTGGTCAATCACATCACGCCACAATCGGTTCTTCAAAAAGCAATTTTGAGTTTTTAAAGCCATGGTATTAAAAACGGCCGTTTAAACGGTAACGCCCCAAGCCCGTTTCCGTTAAAACCGTTTAAACACGTTTTATCGGTTTTGAAAAAAACGGCCATTTTTTCGTTTAAACGGCCGTTAAAATCGTTTAAATGGCCATTAAAATTGTTTAAACAGCCGTTTAATTCTGAAAATTTTGTAAAAAAAAAACAGCCGTAAAATCCATTTAATTTCCATTAAATTCCATTTTTTTTTGAATTTTCAAATTTCAAAATTTGAATTTCAGCGCCAATTTTTCCGTTTTTCCCGTTAAAATCGTTAAAATCCGTTTAATTCTGTTAACTTCCTTTTTTTCCCATTTTTTTTCATTTTTGCCCCTGGCCGTTTCAATCCGTTTTAACGGTCGTTTAAACGGTAACGCCCCCAGTCCGTTTAACCATTAAAACGGCCTCCTTTAAACCTTGTTAAAACATTTCTGGGTTTGTGGCGTGATTTGATTGGCCACTGCTTCGCTGCTTCAAAAATTTTCTTGTAGTTTTCGCCCCAGCGGTTGCCCCAATAAATTCTTTTCAATTTTGCCTTCTTCAAGTCTGAAGACTCCGATTCTCTGAACTTAGGGGACACAATTTCACATCAATTTTGGCATAACCACATGGAAGATAAATTAATGGCTCATTGATATGGTGATGATGATCTCCTCACCATATCGATCACCCCTACAAAAAAAATCAGCCCATTCTGAAATTTCTAACCCCATCAAATGTGGGTTTCAAGTTAACCGAAAAAAAAAAAAAATACAGTCAATGATTTTTCAACTTCTAAACCAGACTAGGAATATCAGAATAATTTGAATTTTTGTGAGGGTGATCTCCTCATCATAGAGATATCCTCACCAAAAATCATCCCATTCCAAAACTTCTAATTTATATAGGGTCGGGCTCCGTTGACAGATCTAAAATGACGAGGACACAATATAAGCCAGGTGGCACACTGTTACAGGACTCTGACTGTACGGATATGTTTGTCCTATCCCATGGTGGACCTGTAAACCAAAAATCAGCCTGATTAGTGATTTTTTTTTTCTACTCCTTCAATTTTCTTTTCTAGTCTGTAGATCTTTTTATTCCTCGAATTCATCTTTGATTAAAGTGCTTGTTCTAAGGTTTGTTCTGCGAACCTGCTCATCCTTTGCTCATGTGCTTCAAGGGAACCCATTAGTTCATGGAATAGAGGAGAAAGCTTGAATAGATTCACCCGTCTTCATAAATAAATTATGAAATTCTCATCATAAATTAATATTGGAGTTTGACAGAAATTAGCTTTTGTGATCCTTGAAATTCCACGTTCAAGATGTCCAATGTGTCCTTCGATTTGAGCGGAACCATCAAATTTTATGGCGTCACATCCATCCAATCTTTTTCTTCTAAAACTTTTTTACTTTATATTTTTAACCTTTGAAACTGATGTATTGGATCTTGGAGGGTAATGTATTGCAAATTTTGTCGGCTTGGGCTTGGGCTGAGCATCCCAGGCCCGTCATCGGGTTGGGTTCAGCTTTTGCTGAATGCTTTAAGGTTGTGTTTGGGTTGGGCTCTGGTTGACCTTCAACCCAACTTACCTGAAATGTGGGTGTGAGACCAGTCACTCATGGGTTTCATTTGGGAGATTATGTATGCTGAAAAAACTGACTTGATAGCTTAATCTATCCATTAAAACCTTATCAGATCTTGATCCAATAGGCCTACTACTGGGTCGATCGGTATCGAATCGACCCTTGATATGATCCATACCCAATATGACAGCACTAGTTTTAGCGGTCTGATTTGCAAGATAGGAGCTGCTCGATCGTATCTCCGCTATGCACTTCTAATTTGCTGTGATGGTAAAACAGGTTGGAAACTCTAAAAGCCACTCAAACTACTCTTGCAATTAAATTTTCTCTTACCTGTTCTGCACAATGTCCTCCTCGATCGGAACTATACATGAAGGGTTCTTTAAGGATACCTAGCTAACTCGTGGAACTATACATAAAATCTGAAGCCCATCACACGAATTGACTACAAGTATTACAAATGGGCCCACCCGCATGATACTGCCCCATCAACATTTAAACCAAGCCATACATCTAGGAGAGAAATCATTACTACAAGAAAACAGGGTATTAGCGGCGGCCCTGGCCGAGGCCGCCAGTAAAGGTACAAAAAACCACCGCTAAAGCCATTAGCGGTGACCACCGACCGCTGCTAAATGCCCCGTCGCTAAAGGTTTTAGCGGTGGCCAGTAAAAGTCCCCCAAAAATCTCGTGGCAAAATGTCTCAGTAGTGACAAAAAATTTCTTTTAGCGACGGTCGAAAACTGCTGCTAAAGAGAGTTTTACTGGCAGGCAAGGACATGGCCGCCGCTAACAGTACCTATACCGGCGGCCGAAAACCGCTTCTAAAGAACCTTTTACATGTGGACAAGGACCTGACCGCCGTAAATTATACCTTTTAGCGCCGCTAATAGAGTATATTTCTCTCTAAGTTTTTGCGCTACGTTTATAGCGTTAAAACTACTCTATAGCGACGTTTTTTTGTGGCCGCCACTAAAATTTCACTGCTAATGCTCAAATTTCTTGTAGTGTATGTCTTATCCCAACTATCATGAGGTTTGGCACATTGAATCCTAGTTCGCCATTCAACAATATTCAGAGAAGATACCTTTTGGAACGAAAATCGAGAGGATAAAAATGGCATTGGGGCCCACTTGCAGATGAGTTAAGAGCTGATTTTTGGTGAGGATATTCTTCTCAATATGGATATCAACCACACAAAAAATCAGTCCATTCCAACATTTGCAGCCTTCTGAAGAGTGGATTGCAAATTGAAAAATTTTGGACCATCCATTTTCACCATTAACTTTAGGTCCATCTTTTATAGGGTTAGAAGTTTTAAAAATTACTGATTTTTGGCGAGGATGATCTCCATGGTGAGGAGATCATCCTCACCAAAAATCAGCTGTTAACTCATAAGCATGTGGGCCCTACGTCCATTATTCATTTTATTAGTAAGAATTCCATTAGTCATTTTATCCCAGCCTGATATATATTTATATATACTAGGGGAACGCCATGTGCGATGCACGTGCACCTTACACGTAGCACCCTCGTAGAGATCACTCACTGCATCGATATTTAGCCCATCCCTAGATGGACCTACATACAAAAAATCAGCCTATTAATGATTCTTTAGGATTTGATTGGAGTTGTTTTCATGGGTTGATTTTTAACCGTAGCTTTTGAGTATTATATAGGTATTTAGATCCAAATGTTTGAAATCACTAAACATACTTAAATAGGTCCACCTAAGGATGGGACAAATATCCAGGCGGTCAATGGTCATTAAGAGTGTGCCACGTGGATTATGCTATTGTCCCTCATCATCATTGATGAGGGATGTGGGCGTGTTGTGTAAGGATTTCCTTGTGTGGCACACCCACACACGTTTTAATAAAAACCGATTCCATAGTTGCCAACTAAGAGATTGAGAGGAATTAGGAAACTAGTTCTCAAGAATATCAAGTGTGATCTTGAGAGAACTAATGTTGTTCAAGTTTTGGAAATAGGTGAGGTAGTTACCTATTAAGAAAAGGAAAGTGTAATCCCCTCTTGTATTAGTTGCCATGATGGGAAGGGTTCTAATACGGAAAATCAAGGGTGTATATATACACTATAGGAGGGGACGTCCCTCTCTTCACCAACCATTTCCCAGTCCCATTGATTGTTGGCAAAGGAAGAAGAGAGAAGAAGTTCTCTTGTCTAAGGTTCATCAAGCTTGAAAATCGATCTTGGCCATTGGATCTAACTCCCACATTAATCTGACGATTATAAATGTATGTCATTTATTATTGTCCTTGGATCATAACGGTTTGATAAAAAACCAAGGTTCTAGATCTTGGATTGAACGGTTGTTCTTACATGCTGGAAATCCTGAACAGTGCAGGGCGCACTCCAAGTATAATCATTAACAGATGTGGGGCCCACATACAGATGAGTTAAGAGCTGATTTTTGGTGATGATATTCTTCTCAATATAGATACCAACCTCACAAAAAATTAGCCCATTCCAAAATTTGTAGCCTTATAAGAAGTATATTGAAGTTGAAAAATTTTGTACTGTCTATTTTCACCGATATGTGGACATAAACGGATGAGGGACGGGCCAGTGGTGGACACATCGTAGGCGATTGGAAGACACATTATATGAGGAAGAGAGGGCGGGTTATGTTTGAGGATGATGTGTTTAGTTGACCGTCTTTGATTGGGAGGAGTTGAGGTTCATTTTGGGATCCTTTTGTTTGGTTTTCTTTTTTGTGTACTTTTTTAGTTCCCTAGTAGGCCTTCTCAGCTTCCAAGCATTCAATAAAATTAATAAAGAAAAATAAAAAAAATTTGTGAAAAGCCAAGCAGGGTGGCTTATGGTGACGCATAACGCAGGTTAGGGTAGCCAAGATAGTAAAAATGACTTCTAATTTTGAAAGAATGTAGTAGGTCAGTGTGCTGAATGTCATGCCTCAAATTCGAAATCCATGACCCAATCCATGATCTCTAGAACCAACCCACAAATCCATGGGTCGTCCAATCAAAAGCTAAGGTCAAAGGAAGTCAATCAAAAGCTTAATTTCCCTCAATGTAAGTGTATCATCTTTTATTTTCTATCAATAAAGTCTTTATCCCTCCGCGGAGGTTCCAAAAATAAAAAAATGAATGGCGCCACATCCATCAAATCTTTTTCTTCCAAAACTTTTTTTCTTCTTCTAAATTTTCAACCTTTGAAGCTAATTTATTGGTGGATCTTGGATGGTCTACGATGTATTGCGCAACCCAACAAACTTGGTCGGGTCGGGGTTGGACTTGGGCTTGGGCTGAGCACATCAGGCCCATACATCCTTTGAAGGTTGGGTTAGGTTCGGGTTGACCTCCAAATCAAATTACGGGAATTACAGCCCTAATAAATGTGGGTGTGAGACCAGCCACTCATGGGTCTGATTGGTAAGATAGGAGATACTCGTATCTCCGCTATGCACCTCTGATTTGTTGGTGATGGTAGTAAAACAGGTCAGGAATTCTATTATTACTGCAGAAAGAATTTTAACCGCCAATCAAACTGATCAAATTAAATTCGAATATCCCTTGCCTGCTCTCTGCACATGCATATTTAAGATCCATTCATCATGTCGTCCTCGATCGGAAGTACTATAATACCAACTGGATACCTAACTCGTGGAACAATACTTAAAATCTGGAGTTCTTTTTTGTGAAGCCCATCACACGAATTTTAACTACATGTACTACGAATGGGCCCACCCACATGATGCTGCCCCCATCAACATTTAAACTAAGACATATATCTAGAGGGGAAATCATTATTGTCATCATCATCTAGATGACAGGCTTCTATCACCGAGACCGATGACAGGGCACAATATGAGCCACATGGCACACTCTTAGAGGACTCCGACCGTATGGATGTTTGGCCAATCCCTAGGATGACCCACAAACCATAAATCAGTCCGAATGGTGATTTCTAGGCATTGGATTGGAATAATTTTCATGGGTTTATTTTAACGGTGGGAATTTGAGCATTATTGACCATTATTTAAGGTACAAAGATCCAACGGTTTAAATTCACTTATCAAGCTGATTTTTGGTTTGTATGTCCACCTAGGGATTGGAAAAAATCCTTACGGACAGAGTCCTCTAATAGTGTGGGACGTGGCTAATATTGGGCACTGTCATCGGCCTCAATGGCAGGGTGCTGCCATCAAAGTTTTACTCTACCTCTTATGACTCTTATTCCAACTATTTGAGGTTGGCGCATTGAATCTTATTTCGCCATTCCACTTTATTTATAACTACATACGTTGATTCGTGCTTTTGCCACTAATATAATGATTAATGAAAGTGGGACCCACTTACATATGAGTTAAGGGCTGATTTTTGGCGATGATATTCTTCTCAACATGGACATCAACCTCATAAAAAATCAGTCCATTCCAAAATTTGTATCCCTATGAAAAGTATATTAAAGTTGAAAAAAATTGTACTGTCCATTTTCATGATGTGTGGGCATAAACGGACGAGGGACAGGGCCATTGGTGGACACATCGTAGGGCGCCTTTGAGATCGACCGGAAGAAACCAAACAATCTCCCACCCCATAAGGTTTGCACAAAACCAGTCCAAGGGTTACCAATCTACCTAATTGATTGTGTTGATCTAGCTAGGGTTAAGGGTGTCCAAGGATTATTAAGGTGTCAATGAGTCGGGTCAACCGTTGACCCAAACTGGAGAGGTGGTGTCAGGGAACACAGTCCAAGTGGTGGGCCCCGTCAAAGTTGATCCGCTACCAGTCCTTAGTTAACGGCTACGTCGGTGGAAACTGGAAACACAAGTGGATGTGAGAGATGGGATTTCCTCAACTGCTCACTGGTCTAGGCTGACCCATTCTCTACTCGGTAAGACTGGTCCGACATATTAACGTGCGCCAGCGAATAGCCATTAAATGTATGTGTAGCTTTCAAAGTACACTTTCTCTTCACCAATCTTCTTTAATGGCATAAAATGGTGAACATGCATGAAGAAAAATGGACATAATAAGTAGAGTATGGCGTTATGCACAATTGAAGTAAGTGTTGCGATCATACTTAAAAGTCCAGATTTGTTAACCATGCCTAGCTTTATGATTTTAATTTTGTGAAGGACCCATGAGACAACTCTATCCCTTGAAGACCAAAAAAAAAAAGAAACCCTCAAGTTGTTGTTGGTCAGAGACAATAATATCGGTAGCTCAATTGATTGACGTTTCGCTGAGGTGATTAGTTTGATCTACCTAACCTACCAAAGAAAAAGAAAAGGTAAGATTGAGCTTACCTACCAATCACATGTAATAATAACGGAAAAGTTCTAAAAAGAAAACAAATTTTAATCTATTTACAAAAACAAAAATAAATTTTTGACATTTTCAAAAAAAGTAACTAAACGCCCTTTCAAAGGGTGTTTTCTCCCTTATAAATATAAAAAGTGAAAAGACTGGACAAAAGCTGAAAAAGTTGACAAAAGCCCTTTTAAAGGGCGTCTGTACTGACAGACGCCCTTTAAAAAGGCAGACGCCCATAGAGGAGTAAAACTTTTGTCCCGATACAAACCACATATATGGCACACTCTTATCGGACGTTGACCGAATGGATGTTTGGCAAATCACTAGGTGGACCTACACACCAAAAAAGAAACATGATTAGTGGTTTATAAGTGTTGGATTGAAGTTATTTTCATGGGTTGATTTTAATCGTACGAATTTGAGCATTATTTGAGTGCAAAGATCCAAAGGTTGTATATTACTAATCAGGCTGATTTTTAGACTGCAGGTCCATCAAGGGACTGATCAAACATCCATACGGTCAACGCCCACTAAGAGTGTGTCACGTGGCTCGTATAGGGACAAAAGTTTTACTCCTTCATGGGAAACGCCCTTTTAAAGGGCGTTTGTCAGTCTTTTTCTGTTAGGGAGAATAGCCCTTTCAAAGGGCGTTTGGTTACTTTTCTTGGGATTGTCAGAATTTTATTTTTGTTTTTGTAAATAGATTAAAGTTTTTTTCTTTTTAGAAATTTTTCGTAATAATAATAATAATAATAATAAGGGAATTTTTTACCTACTCCATCTTATTTTTAAAATTTGACATACCCCCCATGATTTGAAAAAGCTGACATACCTCCCTATGACTCGGTCCACTGTCATTTGACCAGTGTTGACCTGAGTTGACTACCAAATTTTGTATTAATGGACAAAAGTGCCCTTGTCTTCAACCTTAGAACAAGGGTTTGGGTTTGGACCAAAACCCAAACCCTAGATCAAACATGAAAAGAGGAGATTAAAAATAAAAATAAAAACCATTGTTGGTAAACTTGAGATTTTTTGTTTTTTTTATATGAATTAAGCAAAGATTGAAAATTAAAAATAATAAAAATAGATAAAACTCACGAGGGAATGCAATTTCTTTTTTAAATTGAAAGAACCCATCTTTCTAAAATTCATGTCTCAAAAGCTTAAAATTTAAATTGTTCTTATTCTTGTTTTTCATTTTTGTTAATGAACTTTATAGAAATATAATTATATGCTTTATTTTATTTTTTCAAAACCTTGAGTTTTAAACAATGTACGATATACACCATGAAATCGACATCTAGCAAATAGACCTCAGGCTCCCATCTGCCAAACAATAGACGTGACCTAGTAACAAGTCCGGTTTGAAGGACTTCAGAGATCATCCAGCTATCAACCGGGTATTCCAGTCAGATGGTATTCTTTATTCTGCAGGATCTATCAACCGGACATGTTGAAATTTACAATTGAAAGTTATCTATCTATCAGTCGGATAATCCAGTCAGATGATGTTCTCTATTCAACAGGATCTATCAGCTCGATAGCCCGACGACGGGTGGAAACTCACAACTGAAAATTATCCATTTACTAGTCGGATAATCCAGTCAGATGATGTTCTCTATTCAGCAGGATCTATCATTCCGACAGCCCAACAGGTTGAAACTCAAAACTGAAAGTTATCCATCTACCAGTCGGATAATCCAGTCAGCTGATGTTTTCTATTCACCAGGATCTATCAGTCTGATATGTTAAAATCACAACTGAAAATTATCCATCTACCAGTTGGATATATATAATCCAGTCAGATGATGTTCTCCATTCAACAGGATCTATCAGCCCGACAACCCGACAAGGTGAAACTCACAACTGAAAGTTATCCATCTCTACCAACCAAAGAATCCAATAAGATGATGTTCTCCCTTCAGTAATCAGCTCGAGAGGTTGAAACTCACAACTGAAAGTTATCCATCTACCAGTCGGATAATCCAGCCAGATGATGTTCTCCATTCAGTGGGATCTATTAGCTCAACAGGTTGAAACTCACAACTAAAAGTTATCCATTCTTGTAGTGAATCCAGTCAAATGATGTTCTCCATTTAGCGGGATCTATCAGCCCAACAGCCCTACAGGTTGAAACTCACAACTAAAGGTAATTCATCTATCAGTCGGATGCCCCCGACAGATGGCGTCCTTTATTCAGCAAGAGCTGTTAGTCCGATAGTTTTATCTCCTAACTAGATATCATCTTCATCTCAAAATAGCCTATCCAATGCACTCTCGAAGCAAACATGCTATTTCTTGAGAGATGAGTTAGCTGTCGGTTTGCGGCATCTAAGCCTTCAAATGTATTTGGGTGCCAATAGGACCAAAGACATTCTGAATGCTAGCTAACAATTTCACAAAACTCAACTGAATGACAGCTGGTAAATAACCAATCGATGTACGTCAAACGATCCCGAAAACTAAGCTAATAAAAAAAGAACACGTGGGCTTTTTTCTTGAAAATTGGATTCAATCAGAGAACACATATATCCTGTGAACTGAGTCATTAGTCATTATAGCATATATATCCATTGACTAGAGCATCAGAATGTAATTAGTAGGTACATCGTTCTTGGCACGAAGATCTGGATCTTGGACGAAGATTTGCGGTCAAGATCGAATGATAAAGCTATATCAAAAGTTTTCGCTTCAGCTTGATACAACAGTTGATTCCTCGGGGATTGTGTGGGTAAAATTCACGATTTTTCCCACAATTATTATTATTGTTATTATTATTTGTATTTGTCCTATAACCAATTTTTAGGCCATTCCCTGGATGGTAATAGCTGCAGAGCTACAACGACTATGATGAAGACATTCTACCATCTTACATCTGGGCTTTTTCATGACTATAGAACATAGCAATTCGTAGTGCGGCAAGGGAAATGATCGAAACATGCAATTTGGTTTTTTCATTAAAGATGTGTTAAAAAATTAGAAAAATAATTAAAAATAAAAAATAAAATATCGACAACTTTTTGTCTTAAAAATAAATTTTCATGTTCAAAAGTGAATAATTTGGAAAAGTTTGCAAATTATTATAGAATAATTTGATCACGTTCAAAAAATCATGAAATTTCCCAAACCTTTGAATAGGACATTGTTCGGTTTTTTTTATTTTTATTTTTATTTTTTTCAATTCTTACAATTCACGCATTATTCGCTAATTATGCTATAGAACTAAGTCTTGGCAGGTTATAGATTTTTAGCTTTAAATTTGACGACTAGGAAATGTTTTTTTTTATAGCAATTGCAAGACGTGAGTTTAACAAATGGACAGTCTACATCTGAGTGCCCAAGTTTTAAACCACATGATGACACTTGTACACAACAAAGGCCTATAAGGTGTGCTTGTAAGTTTTAAATGATGGTCTATTATTATTATTATTATTGTTATTATTATGATTATTAGAATTTTTTAATTACCTCACTCGTTAATTGGGAAATTAGATATGCCTCCTTGTGTCTAAAGTTAGACTTGCAAATCTGACAAAAGAAATGTTGAAACTAGCTACCCTTTGTAAGATGGAAGTATTGAAAAATACAAAGGATAGTTTTATGTTTCTGGTTAGACTTGTTCAAAGTAAATGGTAGAGGGCGACTCTAAATTTATTGAATTTAGGGAGATTTAGGGAGACGTGTCTAAATAACGAGGAAAGAAGGCCAAAAATACCCTTGTATGCTCCCCAAATGCATATCCATTATCATGAATTAGCTGAGTATCTCCAACCGAGGGGCTCTATCTTCATATTTGCTGAAAAGATGCAAAATTCAATTTCAACCAAGCTCTATCTCTGGCTTTATGTTCTATATCTAGCCTGAAATTTGAAGCCAGGCTTTGTATCTTTATTCTTGGCTTCAAATATTGAGCCCTTTATTTTTTGGCTTCAAATAGAAGACATACTTTTTGCCTTTCTGAATTTTCAATTTTATCATTTTCATGTCCTTTTATATAACTTTCATACATTATGTATCTTTTTGTTACATTTTACTAACAAATTTTAAATACATTTTGTGTTATTTTGAAAACTGTTAAATATATTTTGTGTCATTTTTTTAAAGATGTTTTTTTTTAAACCAAGGCTGATTTGAGTTTAACACTTTTTCGAGGGTGTCTCTATTTTCAAATTTGTAAAAGATGCTTTTTTGAAGTTAAAATTTGAAGAAACATCTTCTACCATGTTCTATTTCTCCAAAATAGAAAGCTGTTAGGTAGAATATACATTCTTCAACCGTACCCTAAAAGAGGTCTCCAATTTAGAGACCCCATTTTGAGTCTCCAAGATGAACCTGTAAAAGGGTCTCTATCATTGTTCATGTTCGATAATTCAGATTCTAACCTTTTTTATGTATAGTACTAAAATTTGATACTAATTATGTCCTTATCACTTTTCAAAGGAATAGTGTTTTAGAGATTAAAATGGAGATGGTGATTGGAGTCGACACTGTATCCAAGGTGCTGGAAAAGCAATTTATCATAAAAAATAAAAAATAAAAGTGCTCCAAAAATAGAGATGTGGGTTGGAGATGCTCTCAGTGCTTTATTTTTGGTGAGCGTCGTAATTAGTAGTACCCCAGACTTCATTTATTGTACACAGCCGTGACCACCTTCACCTACCGTTACCTAGCTAAAATCGTTGAGATCAAAGTACCCTTATTTTCACTCTCTTTTTGCAACCGTCCCTGGACTCTCCCTCTCTTTTTGCAACTGGTCACCATTGGCACCATTCCACCGCTGCAGCTATCACCATCTTCATTGTCTTCTTGGCTCGACTACTGTTCTCTTTCACATTTATTATAAAACGTAGTGCATCTTCTACCTTCTACCATGCATGCTTAATTCTTCTAATAATAAATGCATGGGTCAATGCAGGATAAGAGCAACGATTGCCAAGCATGCATGTCTGGTCATCTTAGCAACCTCATCAATCTAATCCGATTTTACTAGTTTCTAGTTGACGGTGGATGCCAATGGGGCCATATTAATTTGAGCTGTTTTCCATCCATTATTCATTGGCCACGTGTCGGCAGAGATACTAGATTGTGGGTATGGGAGATAGACCTCCTCCCTACCTGCTAACTGGCCTAGGCAGGACGTCCCATGTTACTCGGTTAGATGGCGCAGCATTAACATAGTTACCGACAGCCATTAATTGTTGGGGTAGCTTTCAAAATACCATGTTCTATTCTTCAATCTACAATGAAATAAAATGCCAAAACATGAAGAAAAAGCCATGTAGTACATTAAACCTCTATGTACAAATGAAGAAAGTGTTGGTATCGTCTTTATATATTTCCCTGATTAGCTTTATGATGTTGATTTTGTGAAGGACCTACGTGACAAGAAAAATTGATCTTTATATTTATTATTTGTAAGATTTGGGTTCAAACCTGGAGCTCAATTGGTTGACGTTTTTTGTTGAGAAAGAAAGTCATCTTTGACTCTATCTCTTCCACTCTATCTCTTCCAGACATACAAAAGAGAGAGTGGTTTGTAACATGGTTTAAAAAACTGCCGTTATAACGAAAAATAACGGCTGTTATAACGGATTCGAACCTTCCCCATTACGTTATGTACCGTTATAAAGCTCTAAAAATAACGACTGTTATTTTCTGAAAATTTTTGTGAAAGAAAAGGCCGTTATTTTCGTTATTTTTCATTTTTGAAAATTTGAATTTCAGCGCCATTTTTTCAGTTATTTTCCCATTATTTTCTGTTTTTGCCCCTGAGCATTACAATTTGTTATAACAGCCATTATAATGAAAAAAACGGTAACGCCCCCAGTCTGTTATACCGTTATAACGGCCCCCTTTAAACTTTGGTTTCTAACTCCTTAGTGAATACTCTCAATAGTAATAGATATGTGTAGGGTGTCAATTTGTAGCTGTTTAACTGGAAATGAAACCGAAAACCCCAAATTCTGTTGGACATTTTTTGGGAATTAGCCAAGTAAATAAGAACCAAAATTAGAATCAATCGATATATATAACAATTTTGGTTGTGGATAGTATGATATTGGAACCAAACCGATAGTTGTAACAATTTGTAATTGTTACAACTTGAATTGTAACTGATAGTATGATATGTTGTAACCGATAGTTGTAACTGATAGTTTGATATGTTGAAGCGTTTATTGAAGACACATTTTTATTTATTTATTTTAGTTTTATAATTGTAACAATTTAAATCTTAACTTTATTAGTTTATTTTGAATCCGAATTGATTGATTTAGTATTTTTATTTTATTATTTGTATTTTAATAAAATATATAATCTGACCCACATGTAGTATTTCTGTTATAAATCAAATTATGTTCTTTTTCAACAAAACTCGATAGTGAAAATTTGTTAAAATAAAATAGTAAATAGTATTTTTAGGCAAAGTGCCTTCACAAAAGATGTTTAAAATAATTTTTTAATAGTAGAGAATTAATATAATATTTTTTTTATTGAAATCATATTTTTTGAAAAATTTTATGCCTATACGCTAAAATTTTGAAAAGTTAATTAAAAAACCTAATAAATAGAAGTTTTAGCCAAAACATCTTTACAAAAGATCATAGTTTTAATATCTTATGAATTATGATCATTTTTAAAAATTATTTTAGAATATTTTATTTTTATTTATTTTTATCACACCCTGAATCTTGGTTAAATTGGTCGTTTTTCAGGCTGGATTCGAGTGCCTGGGTCTGGGGCGTGACAGGAACTGATGTACTAATTAGAACTGACTAGAACCAAACAAACAGTTCTAGTTCTAGATCCATCATTTTGAGAGCCACAACTGAGAGGAACTAACTGCTAAGAACTGACAATTTTGGTTTTGGTGAACTAGAACCGACCTGTTGACTCCCATAACAATGTGTGTATAGTGGTTATTGTCATGGTATCATATCATTGATCTTATGATTATAACAAGCTCATGTGGTTTGTTTGTATAATGTTTACATCGTGGACGTTTGATTAATTTCTTGTAAGTTCTTCAGGTTTTAGTGGTATTAGAGCCATCGATTTGGCCCACGGAGATTTAGACGTGTGCCTCAAATCCAAATGTGGAGATCTATACATTTGTAGACATTTTGCTCATTAGATTTAGATTGAGGTTCAAAATCTTGATCGATTTGTGAATCGATTCAGTTGATGCAGATCTTGGTGAAAATTGGGATCTTTTGCTATATATCTAAAGTAGGTAAGGATTATTATGACTTACAAATTAAATTGAGATCTCTTGATCAGTATTCAGAAGCCTATCCTCTTTGCATCATCTTGGCAACAGATTACAATGGCTGTCAACAGTTGCTTAATCACCATGGTTCACGCCAAATGCATCACAAATGCCGAGGAGTTTGTGGGATGAACTAAGTCACATAGTCTCGATGATAGACCTTGGCTCGTTTTGGGGGACTTCAATGTTGTCCTTAGCTCAATGGAAGAATTCTGCAATATGATTGCTAACTGCAGGTTGCTTGAAGTTCAAAATCGGGTCTTCAATTTTCTTGGTCGAATCAACAAATGGGTACTCGCTGCATCCTCTGTTCTTTAGTACCGGAAGCTTTGCAACCAAGCTTGGATGGATAGATACCCGGGTTGGCGCTACAAATTAAGTTTTGCCTTGTATGTGCTCGATCGGATCGCTCTCATCTTCTAGGAGGGTGTTCCTCGATCCCTAAGCCTATACTAATACTCCTTTTCGATTCCTTGAGGTGTGGACTAGGACCCATACGTTCTCGAATGTTGTGAGGCATTGTTGGCTGCCATATGTTCATTGCTATCCAAAAGCTCAAAAGGCTCAAAGATACATTACGTACTTGGAATCGAGAAGTTTTCGGCAACATCACTAGCTACTAAGCTCTCCCGAGGTCTTGGCAATCTAGCATCCCTTCAAAATCAACTTGAGGACGATCCTTAGGCTACTGGCTCTGAATTGGCCATGGTCCTTAACGTTGCACCAGCTAGACGTAGACCTTTCATCATGGACTTTTCCCTGATTAAGCTTTAGCTGGCCATCAGATAAACAGGAAATGCTGTTTTTATTGCAACAAGTTTCAACTTCCAAGTGAACTAACAAAAAAATAATTATGAAACTAACCTTGTGTGAGATGGGAGTAGTTTTACCATTTTCGGTTAAACTTGGTCAAAGTCGCTGGTCATGGAAGTAAAGTCTAAATTTTCTGAATATATATAAGAACACATGTCTAATTTGCCTTATTAATGGGGAGGTATGGCATAAAAGCCTTATCAATATCGTCATCGTCATTATTATTATTATTATTTTTTATTAATATGGTGGTGCACAGAGTCTACGCAGACTCGAGACAGTGGCTATCACTTTCACGTGCGACGACATTTATCATTTATGAATTATAACTCTTCTTTAGGGAGTCAAACATCTATGAAATCCTTCCCATACAAACCAAGGTTTAAAAGGGGCCGTTATAACGGTATAACACGGACTGGGGGCGTTATCGTTTTTCCGTTATAACGAATTGTAATGCTAGGGGCAAAAACAGAAAATTACAGGAAACTAACGGAAAAAATGGCACTGAAATTCAAGATTTGAAATTTTAAATTTTCAAAAACGAAAAAAATTAAAGAAAAAGAAAGGAAGAAAATGGGAAATAACAGAAATAATGGCCGTTTTTTCACAAAAATTTCCAAAAAATAACGGCCGTTATAATGGCACAGCGTAATGGGGGAGGTCCGAATCTGTTATAACGGCCGTTTTTAAACCATGATACAAACTATTGCTATTGTTACAATTTTAATATCTTTATAACAATTCTAATATCTCCAAGAGGTAACTATTTGGAGGATAAATGGATTCTCCAAAAACGATACATGCACAACCCAATAAACCATAATTGAGTGGAGTAATCACTGCAACCAAACGCCCTATCAAGTGCGGATATTGCAACTATATGATATAGGTCGGGCTCAAGGGACCCCCATTTCTGACCCCCTTTTCTGACACCCATCTTGGCATACCCACATAGAAGATGAATCAATGGCTGATTTTTGTTGAGGATGATCTCTATGGTGAGGAGATCATCCTCACAAAAATTCAAATCATTCTGATATTCATAGACTGGTTTAGAAGCTGAAGCATTATGGACCGTCGATTTTTTACCATGTAACTTTAAAACCACATTTGATGTGGTTAGAAATTTCAGAATGGGCTGATTTTTTTGTTGGGGTGATCTATATGTTGAGGTTATCATCCCCACCAAAAATCAGAAATTGATTCATCCTACGTGGGTACGCCAAGATGGGGGTCAAAAAAGGGGGTCAGAAATGGGGGTCCCTTGAACCCGACCCATATGATATATACATAATTTCTTAAAACACCGGCGAATCGCAAAATCAAATTAATTAGTGAGCTATATGTAGCTTAATTAACTAAATTTTCCTATATATAGTTTATTTATTTTTTAAATGTAGCAAACTACAAACCGTGTACATATGATCAAACCGACGAACCAGATAACTGCATTACCAGTTACCACCCTCTGCAAGTTAAACAGGTAGGGGCATTTTGGTAAGAAAGAGATGATCCAGTTCATTGGAATGCATTCCAGCAAAATTCAGAGCCAGCACAAGTCACTATTCATTCCACGTTATGTCCGCGTGAAATTAATGCAGCGACCAACTCCCTCAACTGTAAAAGCGAAAACGTGGCCAAGCCCTCTATGTCCCTATCCATGCTACAGATCCGATCCGTCTCAGCTTCACGTCCTTCCCACGCCCCTATATAATTCCTTCCCTAGCTTTTATTTTCCTCACACACCACCCTTTTGCTCATCTTATCTTCTTCTTCATTCCCTTCTTCCTTTCTTTCTTCATGGCTGGTGAGCTTAACCAAATGTGGGTGGTGTGTGTATTGTTGGTGTTGTTGTTGAACTCCTTTTCTCGGGTCCAAGCTGAACCCCAAGTTCCTTGTTACTTCATTTTCGGGGATTCGTTGGTCGATAACGGTAACAACAACGAAATTGCTTCGTTGGCTAGATCCAATTACCTTCCTTATGGAATCGATTTCCCCGATGGACCAACCGGAAGGTTTTGTAATGGACGAACTACTACCGATGTTATCGGTAAGTCCTCTTTCTCCGTCTCACTAGCTAGCTCTTGTTGATTAATGTTAACGTTAAGACCATACTTGTTATTAAGGGTTTGTTTTGAGGGCATTTATATTGTAGTAAGAGAAAAAAATTCGAAGTCCCGGCCCCCTCTTCAAATTTCGACACGTACCCCTTGTTAACTCCCCCTTAACAAATTAACCAAGGACTTAACATGGGTTTGGTTAAGGCCTTAGGGTTAGGCCGGGGAATTAATGTGCTGGTACTTGTTGACATTTTGCTAGAATTTTTTTTATCCTGAAACATTTTGAAACATGGGGCTCTCGCACGTACAGTTATTAATAAGTGCCACCTGTCTTGGTAAAGATGGCTCTTAACCCCAGTTACCATTTAACAGTGGAGAAAAAGCAACTATAGTTAAGGCCATCTTAACTCTCGGACAGGTGGTGCTTAACTATAAGTGCCAGAATGCCATGGACCAAAATATGTCGGGATCAAAAAATTTCATTGAATTAGTGTTTAGGTTCGCGATCATATGGGGTTATGGCTAGAAAGGAACAATAGAGTTTTTTAAGGGAAAGGAGAGCTCCATCTAAAAAATTATATAAATATCAAGACTCTTCTCTTTAGTTGGGGCAGTATATCCTCAGAGATGAGAGAGATTTTTTTTTTCAGTTAATTAATGATTTTTAAGTTCGATGAAGCTTTGATGTAATTGTCTCTGTTTGCCTTTTTTTTCTTGTTCTGTACTTGGAGATCTTCTCGCTTTCTAATATATATACTTTGGACTTAAAAAAAAAAGTTCTCACATTTTGTGAAGCGATATTCTTTATTTTTCCTTATAGTAAGCCTATTCTCAGTTTACTTTCTTCAAAAAAAATTTAGAGGAAATTTTTGAAGCAGTGGCCAATCACATCATGCCACAAACCCAGAAATGCTTTTGACAAACCCCTGACATACTTTTGAAGAGGGGTTTGTGGCGTGATGTGATTGGCCACTGCTTCACTGCTTCAAAAATTTTATAACCTTTGTATACACCTCTCACGGTGTGTAGCAGCAAAGCTGAGGTTGCAGTAACCAAGACTACACGTTGAGGTGGGTCCACATCACTTTCGGAATATCTCTTTTTAATAGACGTGGCCCTACTTCAACCTGTGGCCTTCTTACTGTAACCACACTTTCTGCAGTAGCTGTGCCGTAGGTAAAAAATTTCCCTTTACTAAGCTTTTAATTCGGTGCGTACGTCCACGTCTGTGCACCGCTAGTTTCTTTCATCCAACAATCCTACGCACATATATATTTGACCCTTCTTGGGAGTCGGATTCGGGTCGTGGATTTTGAGAATCCAACGGTGGTTGATGGCATTCACTTAATGGTGTCCACCCGAGGCTGAGAACATCATTTTCAGAGCTGGAGTTCGTGTTTGGTACGTACTTGACACAAGCATGTATTTAATGGTGCCCATGTTTCCCTCATCTCCACGTTTGACTTGGTGGCGAGAAGTGGGATCCACTCACTAATTTTTGTCTTGGTTTATGGGGACCACACCTCATCAAAACGATCGTTGATCCCATTCTCCTTATCTCAACCTAACGGTAATCAGAGCATTCAATTAATATGGGTTGAGAATCACGGTGCGCCTTCAATGATCCCCACTTCCCAATATTTTGCAGATTATAAGTTTTATAGCGCCATTTTAATTAATATTAAATTGCGTTTGGATGGCCCGAGATTTTAGGGATGCAGGATGTACGTAGATTACGTGTCCGCCTCCCATTGGTGCACTGAGCACTACCCAAATGAAATTCAGCTCTAGTTACCTTCCCAAAAAATTACAGTTACCATATATTCATGGATTTTTCATTATAGATCAAACAAATTTTGTTGCTAATTACAATTTTTATTTTTTATTTATTTTTGTGCAGCTCAACTCTTGGGGTTTGACGATTTCATTCCTCCATATGCAACTGCAAGTGGCCAAGATATACTCGGCGGGGTGAATTACGCATCGGCCGCTGCCGGAATAAGGGATGAAACTGGACAGCAATTGGTAATTAGCTTTATTTTTGTTAAATACTTATTGATCGTAATTTTCTTCGCGTTTTCTATTTGTCAAGTGTTTCGCAAAAAAAAAAAAAAATTAATAAGCATAAAATTACATATTATCGCAGGGTGGTCGGATCAGTATGAATGGACAATTAAGCAATTATCAGAATACGGTGTCGCAAGTGGTAAATATACTTGGGGACGAGGATACGGCGGCGAATTACCTTAGCAGGTGCATCTACTCAGTCGGGTTGGGTAGTAATGACTACCTTAACAACTATTTCATGCCCTCATTTTACTCCACAAGTCGCCAATACACCCCGGAGCAATACGCCGATGTTCTGATTCGACAGTATTCACAGCAACTAAGGGTACGTAACAGTGTTTTGTTTAGTCTATTTTAGTTCGTAACGTTATCCATAACAGTGTTGATTAATGCTAATATCTCAAAATTAATGGTGCATTTTTCTGTTCAGACTTTGTATAATTATGGAGCGAGGAAGGTTGCCGTTATAGGTGTTGGTCAGATAGGTTGCAGCCCTAATGAATTGGCTCAATTTAGCCAGAATGGCACCGAATGCGTGGAGAGAATCAATTATGCGAACCGGCTTTTCAATAACAGACTTATATCTCTCGTCAATGATTTCAACAACAATCTACCCAATGCGCGATTTATCTACATTAACGCTTACGGCGTTTTTGATGATATATTGAAAAGTCCTTCATCTTATGGTAAATAATCTCAATCAATATTCACATCTTTTATATATTGAGTAACTAGTGGGTGGCCCGTGCCCACGGCACTCCCTGACAAAGTGTTTGCCAAAATCGGGTGTGAGTGGTTCTGATCAACCATCCATTTGGAGGATAAGATCTTGGCCACTCTTTGTTGAAACTGGATAATATAAGATGAGAGATAAGACAACTTCTCTGTTTTGTTATATAGATGACAAGTTTGTTCACACATATGCAAAGGGAAAGGACCCACCATTTGATGGGCATCTCCTACAGAAAATATGAACATGGTTTGTTGATTGTAACCATTTGATCGACTACATCCTTCGGGATTGTCAAAAAGATCACCATGGAATAATGAATGGCTAGAATTAGTCGATTTAATGGACTTTTTACAAAGGAGATCTCCCTATTGATGCCCATCAGATGGTGAATCACATGCCCAGCATGTGGGCTGCATATACTAGTATTCTGTTTGCAGATATGCAATTTGAAACAACTTGTTAGAAAAAATTTGCATATTATACATGAATTTTACTTATTTTCGAGTGTCGAAACTGAATTATACTCGAATTTTTCCAACGGGCTAGGCGTGAAATAAACTTTTGATTTGAAACACTACCGATGTTTGAGATAATCGTAACAATGAGATGTTTTCCTTTGTTGATTTCAGGTTTTACGGTGACGAACGCAGGGTGCTGTGGGGTGGGGAGGAACAATGGTCAAATCACATGTCTTCCTCTTCAAACTCCATGCCAGAACAGAGATGAGTATCTGTTCTGGGATGCTTACCATCCAAGTGAGGCTGCGAATGTGATCATCGGAAGGAGGTCGTACAGCGCTCAATCTTCATCCGACGCTTACCCGGTTGACATTCGCCGTCTAGCCCAGCTCTAAAGATGAAGATCATGGCTATGGTGCATTGTGGCTCTTAATGAGAATTTTCATATAATTATCTTCTGTTATTAAAATTATTTCGCCATTATTAATTGTAAGAGATGTGATTTTGGTAAGAATGAATAATTTGCATAGAGGAGTGTACGAGCAATGTGCGATTGTGGAGTAATGGTAGCAAAACAAAACCATTTAATGTGTTGAACAGTTGTAATCACTAAAAGGCAAGAAACAAATCTCTAATTAAAACCACACATTATGTTAAAAATATGTGGGAATCTTTGATAGAACACCTCATGTTATCATTGAAATTTAACATACCCCCACAATTTGAAAAAAGTTGACTACCCCAATGACCCGGTCCATGTCTATGATTGTTGTTGATCTAAATTGACTAACAATTTTTTATAGAGGATGAAAATGACATTTTCTTCAACCTTAGAATAACCAAGATTATTTAGGGTTTGAGTCAAAACCTTAACCCCAAATCCAATAGCTGTGGTGGTCGGTCAGCCATGAGACTCCAGTAGGTTAACTGCCCATCACTGGTGACTAATCTATTGGAGTTTCGTGACCGGCCAACCACCACTCCAACGAGCAATTTTGATTCTAATTTCTTGTCTTCTATTTCTTTTAGGAACGTTAAAATTTAAAATTGCTCACCAGAGTGGTAGTTAGCTAGCTAAAAGATTTTGTAGTTTGGTTGCCGGTGATGAACGGCCAACCCATTAGAATCTCATGGCCGTCCACTACAGCCATTTGATTTAAAGTTTGGGATTTGACCCGCCAAACCCCATATGTTCTTGCTTGTTCTAAGGTTGAAGAAAAGGGCATTTTCATCTTTTAAAAATTATCTACCCAATATAGGTCAACAATGATCATTTCTTGTCGGCGCAAACTCCTGGTCGGGGCACATCCCAAAAAGAGAGATCTCTCTAAAATGAGTAAAACTTGGTTGTCCGACAGAAGTCACTGATGCCCACAATATGAGCCGCGTGATACATTAGTAGACAATGACCATATGATTGTTTGGCCAATTCCTAGGTGTACCTACAAACCAAAAATCAGCCTGATTAGTGATTTCAAACCTTTCGATCTTGTACCTCAAATAATGGTCGATAATGCTCAAATTCCCACGGTTAAAATCAACCCATGAAAATGGCTCCAATCCAACGCTGAGAAATCACTAATCAGATTGACTTTTGGTTTGTAGGTCCACCTAGGATTGGCAAAACATCCATACCGTCAGTGTTCTCTAAAAATGTGCCACATGGCTCATATTGTGGGCGGTAAGTAACCATCACCTAATCAACCAAGTTTTAGAGCAGAGATCTCTCTTTTTGGGGTGCGCCAACGAGGAGTCGGCCCCTATCTCTTTTCAAAATTGTGGGGGGTATTTCAAATTTCAAAGTTATGATGGGGTCTCCGACAGTTTTGTGGGCCCACTAGGTCATGATCAGAGCTGTTAATGGCCGTGATTGAATGGTAGGGATGACGCCTTGTTCTGGTTCTTGAACCAAAACGTCTCAAGGCCGAAGCCTTGAAGGTGTTTCTTGTTCTTTAAGAAAACAGAAAAATAAAAAATAAATTTGTGCTGTTTTCCAAGTTTAAACCAAACAGAAAGAGAACAAAATCCAGGAAGTGGATTTCTAGTAAGTGGCTCTTGCTAGAAAACTCACTTCCTGGAAAACTATTTCCATTGAACCAAACGCAGTCCAAGTGAAACATAGAGCACCTTTATCCTCAAGTGTTTGGAGTCTTTGGACTCATATTCTAAGCATGTCAGACCCACCAATAATGAATAATTCTTTAGCGTCTGGACTAAAGAGTTGAAATGGCTAACGATCGAAGAAGCATTCGGGCTAAAGAAATGCTAGAATTTTCTATCAAATATCTAAAAAAGCGAGAAGGGTTCTTTAAACCATTACGAATTAAGTTCAAACTTAATATAATTCTTCGAATGCCTCCTTTGAGTTAACCAAGCTCTTCGACTTGATTTTAATGCAACTGGGATTTTCCCATGACAGAAATGGTGCTTTTGGTGGATCAATTCAGGAAAATGGAACTTTTATCGGATAATCAAGGGGATTAGTTTGGATCTTACCCTACTTCAGAAGACTCGATTTACCTTGTGGAGCTCAAATGGCCTTGTGGCAGCGAAGGTCCTGTCATGGTTTGACATGAGGCATTATAAAAGAGGAGGTTGAAAGTTCGATGCCGACTTATCCACCTAAAAACAAAGGTTGTAGCATGGTTGTTGAAAGCTAAGAGATGCTCAAGAGGCACTTTCCCAAGCCTCGGATCTTTGTGAATCTTGGGGGATCAAGCATCATCATCATAATCTTCGCTTTATCCCAAATATATATTGGCGTTGGCAACATGAATCTTATTTTGCCATTCTCAGTTATTTACCACCTCCATCTACGTTATTTTCAGTCTTCCTCTCTCCTTTTTAAGGCCTTCAACTTGTACCAAAACGCTCCTTGTCATTGGTGTCATATTCAATGATCTAACAATTAAGGGACTAAAATAGGAAGAGAGGTTTCATATTCAAGTATCGGGACTTCCAATGGAGTCGTCCAAAGACAAAAATTTAGCAAAGTGCTAGTTAATTTGGAGCATCCCTATTTTAGTCCACAAGTTGGAGCAGCACTATATATTCCAACTCGAAATAGAGCAGCAGATTTCATGCTTTCCTGAATTCCTGTAGTATATGTCCTCACCATCATCTATCAGATACTCCCATCAGCAGACTTCTATTTATTATCATAAGCTGCCCAAAGTCTCTGTAAGTATCAATGACTGTAATTTTTCTCTCATTAATTTCTAGGGGGAGTTCCTCGAAAACCCAACTTCCCCATTTAAAAAGAAAATACTTCTGAAACAGAAGCTGATATATAAGGCATGCCTGAGGTGCATGGTGTACTCATCAAATGCCAAGCATTCATAATGTTCTTGAGGTGTCCAGGCACAGATATGCACAAATTGTGTCTCTCTAGTGCAATGTACGCCCCTATAACGGCTCAAAAAAAAACATCCATTGCAAAATTTATGGTTGCGCATTTTCAATTGGGTCTCCGGAGAAAATACATCTGGGAAATGCCTTAAACCAAGGTTTAAAGGAGGCCATTTTAACGGTTAAATGGACTGGGGGCATTACCGTTTAAACGGCCATTAAAACGGATTGAAACGGCCAGGGGCAAAAATGGAATTAAACGGATTTTAACAGAAAAAAACAGAAAAAATGGCGCTGAAATTCAAATTTTGAAATTTGAAAATTAAAAAAAAAAATTGGAATTTAACGGAAATTGAATGGAATTTTTCAGAATTAAACGGCTGTTTAAACGAGTTTAATGGCCGTTCAAAATCGTTTAAACGGCCGTTAAAACAAAAAAACGGCCATTTTTTTCCAAACCATTAAAACGTGTTTAAACGGTTTTAATGGAAACGGGTTTGGGGCATTACCGTTTAAACGCCGTTTTTAAAACCATGCCTTAAACGGCTCATTGATTGCAACTGAGAAAACATATTAATTTCAATCATATGAGAAAATGAAGGCGTATTTTCAGGTGAAAATGAATTCTCACCTATCCAGATGGGAAATGAATTCTCACCTATCCAGATGGGAAATGATCTTCCGGGCTTAATAGGAAAAAATTTTCAGACTTAAATGGCTTTGAAAATTATCCAGACTTAAAATAGCTATCTAACAAGGGACAGTTGTGTTTTCCTTGGGAAAACACAATTTTCCAACTTGGCAATCAAACACGCCCTTATTGGGTTGTAGTAAACAAGTGTTGAAAGGGAACCTTCAACGACACATGCATACGCATGATTTATATATCCAACACACACATACACAAAAAAATTAAGACGGGTAAACTGAAATTAGCTAAGCAGTCATCTTATTTTTTAGGGACTTTTTCTTTGAACTTTCTGAATTAACTTAGCCCACATGCAACACAGAGACAACTGCACACACATTCACATTGCTTATATCGATTTTGCTAATCAGCTGTGCATGCATTCAGTGCTACACCCCTAGTACACAGACATGCACGGACATTAACAGGAGAAAATGGGGGAGAGAGAAACTGTAAAATTATAAGAAATCCATTAAATACATGGAAGTGTACGTAGTATTTGGGTGTCACTTACACCTAATTCAAAACAAGTGCTCTTAGGATATATATAGGATTATGAGTCTTGTGACAATTTGGGTAGAGAGAATTCAAAGGTCCTCATTGGGGGAAATTCAACCTTAGGTTCTTACCATTCTCAAGATACCTGTAGCTTTCAAGGGGTAGGATACTAGTAGATCTTCACATATGAAAGAGAGAAAGGAAACATCAGAAACAACAGCCCTCTGAGCATATCAACTGCACACATAAAAAAAAGTAATTAGACAGATGCTTCTTTGAAGTATTCTTTGAACTAACCACAGCGCTAACTTAGAAGAAGAAGCTTCGGAGCATTTTGTAGAGCGACCTCCATTCCTTTTTAAAATGGAGGATCCTCATGCCACATACTATAGATTTGACTGATTTTTGTTTTTTTATTTTCCGCCTTAGGCTTGGGGTCTCCTTCCTTCGGGGTGCCAACCTAGCTGGGATGTCGTAGGTTAGGGTGACTTGCCTTCGTGCGTTTTGTATAGTTCCCCTTTCTTTCAATTTAGCAAAAAAATAGTGGTAGGGCGTTTTAAGCTAAAATCTAGCCTGAGGCGAATTTTTCCTGTGGCGCTGTGCGGATTGTAACAATGCGCAACGTCGCATACTCTTTTGGGCCCACTGACCCATAAATGATTGGCTTTCGCCTTCATGGACCAACACTCCAAAACTCGGCCTGATTGGTGATCTACAACCATTCGATCGGAGGGCAAAAAATTACTCGAATCCAAGGTTAAAAATCATCCCATGAAAAATGCTCGAGTCTAATGGCTATAGACCACCAATCAGGCTGATTTTTGGTGTGTAGGTCCACCAAGGGTAGGCCAATCATTCATGGGTTTTAGTATTATGACATACAAGTATACAACAGGGTATCGCAGCCGTTGGCTTGAGGGTCGTGATGTCATGGTTCGAGGTGAATGCAACGGATTCGATGGCTGTACTGATAAACAAATAAAGTCAAATCTTTTTTCTTTTTTTTTCGATTTGTGTCTTGTTTGTGTTCTGATCATCGATTCTAGCTGATTCTCATTTATTGCAAAATCTGCTTGAAACTGTGATACAGATCATATATGATATGCTTGTGAAAAAGACAGCGATATTAATATATTCATAAATGTTGAATGGAAATGCATGTGCAGGGTAGGAGGATGCTTACCCTAGTTGGAGGGCTGTTTGATCTGGGCGGGAGTAATGGTGATTGGGCTCCATTAGATTTACTTGGACGAAGTTCCGAGAGTCAAATGGTGCAGAAGTCATGACCTCGTATTCATTCCCTGCCATCAGGCTCATGTGCTGTTGGGCTTTCTCGTTCTCAGCTATCTATGCATCCAAAAAACTTTTTCTATGTGAATATCACAAATACGTACAGAGAGAGAGAGAGAGAGAGAGAGAGAGAGAGACCTTTGCTCGGAAATACATGTTATCATTCTGCAAGTCAATCTCCTGCAATACGTACATTTTTTCTTATGATAATTCAAGAATAATCAGAGACTTATATATCATTAAAATCAAAGACTGAAAAACTAAGGGCGTGTTTGATTGCATAGAAAATTTTCCCGAGAAAATACATCTGGGAAATGCCTTAGATGGCTGATTGATTGCAACTGAGAACACCAATTTCAATCATGTACGTGAGAAAATAAATGCGTATTTTCAGGTTGAAATAAATTCTCACCTATATATCTAGATGGGAAATGAATTCCGGGCTTAGTAGGGAAAATTATCCAGATTTTAATGGCTTGGTAGGCAAAATTATACAGATTTAAAATGCCTATCTAACAATGGACAGTTTTGTTTTCCCAAGGAAAATGCAATTTTCCCACTTGGCAATCAAACACGCCCTAAATGATTAGATATTCAGGTAAGCAATGTATGTGGTGCAATGAATCAATAGACTTTAATTGAGACCACCATGGCCAAAGAAACACCAGCTGAGCTGATCGTGACCAAGCAATTTCAGTTAGTGACACATCGGGACATTTAACGATACAAATGTTTCAAGATATGCATTATTTTGTTACCGATTTTTATTTTAAATACGCATGCAATAATAGGAAGAAATTAGTATATATACCCTCCTCTGCATGTACTCGATCTCGGCAAACAACAACTCGTTCTGGCAGAATTCAAACAGACATTAGTAAGAACAAATTTACTAGGAAAATTCTGAAAGACAATATAAATGGTTCTCAAGTGTTGAAAGTACCTTTTTGGATCGGATTCTGCTGATGCTTTTCTCTAATTTATTTTCTAGTTGCTTCAACTCCTTAACACTCTTAGAGCTAAGGCCCTCACCCATCAAATTCCTGGTGATAAGACCTTGTTAATAAAATTTTCAAGTGCAAAACTATCATACTAATGAGAGAGCCTAATTAATAGCGATCACGATCACCTGTTCTCATTTTGTATATTCCCAATATCTTTGCGCAGTTTGGCGGCTTCTTGCTGGTAGAACTGAGATGAATGTGGGTACAGCGCAAAAGGGTACGTTAGAAGATATTCTCATTGAGAATTAGCTATTTTAGTTAGAATGATAATCTATTAAAAATGTTAAAAAATTATAAATTTCGGGATTCTCTTCATAGTATATATTGATCTAGTGAACCAAAGAAGTTGTGAATAGGCATTCCTGGTAATCAATAAAATTTGCATCACATATTCAAAAATAAAATAAAATTTGCAGGAGTTTTGAGTAAAAATATTAATGAAATTATATATGTTTATGTGAGTGAATTTTCGATCGACCAATGGAATAAGAGGACCCCAGCTCAATCTCCCTGTATGGTTTGTTTCATGCTCTACAAAGTCCGCGTCAATGCTGACAACTGTTGCATGATCAGAGGAACTATGGACAGTTACATAAATGAATCCATTTTTGTTCCTTCCCTCATAACTGTCACTGACCGACCACAATGGTCGTAGTTGATCCAGTTAAATATTGAGTCAATTGGGAAGGTTAACTAGTTGATCTTACTCGACCTATTTAAGAAGCGCTGCAGAATGGAATGTGCACAATTTGAAGATTGGTGATCTGTTGATTTTAGGGACATGGGATACACGGTGCCGCTGGTGTAAATTCCTGCAGCTGCATGCATGTGGGGGCCTGATAGTGAGCTATAGGGCGCCGCTAGTGGTAGGTACACTTTGCATATGGTCATTGTTCCACTTCTAGACAACAAATCGATTTGACGTGGAAAACCTAAATTCTGAGACTACATGGCTTTAAAGAGCTTCAATAGATGCTATAATCCAAAAACGCAATTATGTACACTCTCTTATGCACATAGACATTGAGTTAGAAAAAAAAATTAGGCAATTCAACAATCTCCACCTCAGCTAATTTCTCAGCTAACACAGCTTTGGTCACAGTCAATCTTTATCTTTCGAAACCTAGAAAACAACTAAACCTTGAACTTCTCTATAGGAATTATTTTTATAAGAAAATAAGTCGAATTCTTGATGGTTTGGATTTTTAAAAAATTTGCTCTCCTATCTTCTACCATTTTGTCAAATAAAATGGTTATGAGAGTGAATGGAGAGTGATAAAATGAGTTCTTAGCCAAATTAATGGAACTTTCATCATTTCTTTTAACCAAACAAATTTTGAATGTCCTATTTCATCGTTAATTATGTATTTTTCACCTTAATAATAGAGAGTGCCACTGCTTTCAAGCTTAAGAACTAACTTACAATTCCACTTACAAGCATAAGCAAAAATAGACCTTTTATTGTCCACATCGCTAGCATAATCTGCATCCCCATAGCCTACAATTGTACTATCTGAATTCTTCCGCAAAGATCTGTTGTCATAGTTCTTCGCATTTACCAAAGTACCAAAACTTCACAGTTTTCTAATGGAAATTGTCAAGGTTAAACATAATTGTGCTCACAATATCAACTACATGTGAACATAGAACTACCAATGGCGCACGAGACATTTAATTTTCTTCAACTGAAGTAGGAAATTAATTTCAAGAAATCTCTGAGTAGCTAGATGAGTGTTTAGTGGCTTTGCCTTCTTTAACCCAAACTTGTTAAGAACTTCCTGGGGATAGGTCTCTTGAGACAATTTACCTCTCTCCCTTTCTGTACGTATATCGATTTCTAGGTTCTTTATAATCCATAAATCTATCATATCAAATGTTTTCATTAACTATATAAACTTTCAGCCTATTAATTTCTAATAAGTTAGGACTACCATTCTGATTGTTACTTACTTGAGATGCAAAGATCTCAAATTAAATTAGTTCTTGCTTTTTGAGGGTACAGGTCTTTGTTACCAATTTAGTCTTGTATTTCTTATCTTTCTTTTAAAAGACTCACACCTGATCGCTTTCTCCCAATTGGTAACTTCACTAATTTTACTCCCACATTTGGTTCTGACTGAAACCATCCACTTCCTCCATAGCCACTATTCAATTTTTAGCATCTTTATCTTCAAATACTCCTTTAAAAGAAGACGAATGCCCTTGAACCCTTGTTGGAGGTCTACAATCTATTGGAGGATCCTTCCTTGCCTCATTATTTAGTTCATTAGGATTTCATTCTTGTAAAACTCCAAGTCATTGGCACCGGCAGACTTCTCTACTTTATTATTTTGACCTTATTTTCCCTTTTATTTTTTGGAAATGTCAAACTAGACATCCTGGCTAATGAAAAGCTTACATGAAGTTAGAGTATGATATAGAAATCTAAACTCTTCACGTCATACGTTCACTTCCTTACCTCTAGGTTATCTCTCTCAGGAACATGACATTATGCATAATGTTCAAATACTTGAAAGCTAGAATAGTTAACGGGTGGAACCAATGTTTTTAAATGTGGAGGTGTGAGGCAAAGTACTTCAGTTTCCTAAAGAGCGAGGCATTAGCCTCAAGGCATGGACGTAAGCCCCCATGAACACGTATTTTTAGATGAATACTTAAAATAAGTAAATAAATGATAAATATATTTAAAAGGAAAACTTAGACTTAGAAAGGAAAAAAAGTATAAATAAACATATATTTTATATTGGGCAAAAGATATTTTTGTTGATAGTACTTAACATAGAATAACTTAATTATTAGTTAACTAAGGATTTGGGAGGAAACAACTTTAACAAGTATATTAAATTTTATAATATCCAACAACCTAAAATTGCCACCAACAACCTAAAATTGCCACCAACAACATATGCATATGAGGCATATACCTCTTACATTAGGTATTAAAAGTGGAAAAAGGCTTGAGGCCTAAGCTTTTTTTTTTAAAGCCCCATTCGATGAGGCGTATGCCTCACGAGCTTTTATATTTTTTTTAATATACTTCAAGGCATTTTGGCGAAGACTCACCTTGAGATGAGCCTAAAGACGTAAGCCTCAAGCTCCTTTTAAAACACTTGGTTGAACATACCTACATTTCTTCCAAAATTTTGTTGTCTATAATATAACCATAGAGTGTGACAAGGCTACTATATAACACACTATATATACTACTTCAGCCCAAAGCTCTTTACCCAACTCAACATTACTTAGCATGCTTTAAGCTCTAAAAACGTTTGGTTCATGTGTTCCACAACATTGTTTTGTTGTGGTGTACACGTCATTGCATTCTCATCCATGCAATACTTGCTAACTCCTTTAAAATATACTCTGTGTTATCATTTCCCAAAAAACCTTTAATTTGCAACCTTTTACTTGTAAAATGAGACACAGCCCTACCCTACAAATGGAAAAGAGTATTAATAAAAGTTCAATAGCTCTAAAGAGTCCTTGTATTTGTAAATGTCACCTGATTCACTAATCGAGTTGCACATCAAATACAATTTTATCATCCTTTTTTACTTTAACAAGAGGGTGCGTAGGTTTGGGCTTTGACATGCCCTATGGTACATCTAAAACAACATAGAGAGTAAGCACAAGAGATATATAACATTTAAGAAAAAGTGTTGCGCAAAAGGAAGAAGAAAGCAATGCGTCCATTTTTCTATGGAATTCAATGAGTAACTAAGTCTAGCAAAAGTTTCTTCAATTTTTCAGTTTTCTTTTATTATTTGTCTCATCCTAAAAAGGGAATATATTGATATAAGTGTCTGTAAGACTACCTGAATGTGAAATATATAATCATTTGTATAGAAGAACTCCCACGAACGCACTCATATAAATAGGGATGTACTATTACTAATAGTCTCATTTCGATTAGAGTCTCTTAAATAAAACTAAAACCTCAATCAATGGAAAGTTTGACATCAGATGAATATTGAGAATGTCTTAATTCACCCTTTCAAAATTTGTTAATTATGTACGCACTTGATCATTCAAGTTTAAACTTAGTTGCCTTTTTATACATATACAATTTCACACTTCTTGTTCATTAAAGGTAATATCACACAGCTAGTGATTACCTTGAAAGTTGTTAGGTTTTACAACTTATAACAAATGCACGATGCATTCAAACACCAAAGATGTCCCAAATCAAGCTTCTGATAGCATTATATGTTTCTTGCAATTTTTATTTTGAATAATCATAAGGAACATATTCAACAAATAAATGACTGCACATTCAATGACGACTTTCACCCAAAACTCTTAAAAGTTGTTTTTATTTCTTTCAGCTAACCATTTTATTGAATATACCTTTTAGTTAATTGATGTTTAAAACCATATGTTCATAAGACATTATTAGCAAAGATATTCCTTTATAAATCTACAACACTTTAAATATAAAATACTTTTTTTTTACATAGACCTTGAAATTTTGAAATGCATCAAATGCATTTAACTTATGCTTCAAAAATTAACTAGACTTTCTTACTAAAGTTTTCAATAAAAATAATAAAATATCTATTATTTTCATTTAGCAACTTCTATTGATCTAAAATAGTTCATTTGTAGTAGAAAATTAGATTTCTTGGAGTTCAAATCACTACGGAGTTATGTTAGCTAGTCTACAAATAGAGATGAACATATGTTATGTAATTTGATTTTTATTACTTGTGAATTGTGTGCTTATTTGGGGAATTTTTCTTTGTATTTTTGTCCCATTAGTTCGAACGATAAGTTGAGTCTAGTAAGGCTCAGAGTCATTGAGTCATATCTTCTTTTGAGGGTTATTCATTGTGCAAAATCTCATACTATCTATCTATCTCATTTTTTTATTTTATTCTTTGGTATTATTATATTTGGCCAACACATTTTTAAGAGTCTATCTTACATCACCATGTTCATGGCCTAAAAGATATCAACAATTGTCAAAGTGTTGATGGTTGATGCAAAGCAAATACCTCCTTAATAGAAGGAACTAATGTGCTTGTCCAAGCTCCATCGTGTTGTCAATCATGAAGGATGTGACTATTAAGTGCAAAGATATATATGTAACATTTCTAACAGCTTCCTTGATTGCATTAGTCAAATTACCTTCTACTGTGAAAACACCCTCAAAATTAGGTTTGAATATTTTTAAATCTTGGCATTGGCTTTCATCTCTTCTTCATTCAAGTCATCTATTCCAAGTGGACTAGAAAAGGACTTGATATATTCTCCACACACATTCAAGAAGATGTAGTTTATGCCTATTGTAAATTAGAGAAGATGGAGAAGTAAAAAGAATAAGAGATGAGAGACAATATAGAGTTGAACTTTGCTCGTTCGACCTCTTTATCTTTACATGTATATTATTAAGTACATAACATAATATAAAAAGACCACAATACACTTAAAAACAAAACACACTCTAACATTTTTTTTTATCAGTCACTCTAACACTCCTCAAGTTGGAGCATGAAGATCATCCATGTCCAACTTATTACATAATAGAAAAAATTGACTCAGGCATAATGATTTAATAAATACCGGTACCTCATCATATTGATTGGCTTATTTAATATACGAAGAAACAATCGTCTTACTCAAAATCATGTCCTTGACAATGTGGCAGTCAGTTTCTATATTTTAATTAGTTCTTTCATGAAATACTGGGTTTCTAATAATAAAGATAGCAGCCTGACTAACACAACCCCAACTACAAATGTAATATTTTGATGAATCACTGTGAGATAAATTAGCTTTCCAACCATTGTTTGGTGCTAACTTAAATCACTATACAACTTTTCTTATTCACCATCGAACTTGAATATAGAATCCATAAGAGTATCAACTGGCTCAGATCTTAACATTTATTGTCTCTTCTAATAGGTCTATGACATACTTCTTATGTGGGAGTCTAACATTCTCCTTAGATCTCACCTTCTCAATACAAAGAAAATATCAAAGAGAGCCAAGATCCTTGGTTTGAAAATACTAGCTTAAGTATTATTTCAAGTCAACAATCTTACTATTGTCACTCCCGGTGATAATAATATCATCCACATATACTACCAAAATAATAACTCTAGAAATTATACGACAAACCAACATTAAGTGATGCGAATAAACTCAGTTGGAACAATAACATAACATAAATGCATTTAACTTATCAACCAAACAAATGAAGACTACTTCAATTTAGACTATAAATAATCTTCTTCAATTTGTACACCTTTGTAAAATGTACACTGGCAATATTGATAAGGAATGAATTTATTGATAAACTTAAGTGATTACATTGACCTACTTAGAGCTCTTATATAGGTCATTACAAGAGTCCAATAAAGAAGAAAATCCTAATCAAATCTAATCTAATAAATCTAATCCTAATTGATACTTATCAGCTTTGGCAAAGATACGGTGCATCTCGTGCACCTTACATACTTTAATACCCTCTTGCAATTGCATGTCTCTTTGAAAAAGAAACATGTGGTTGGTTAGAAGAAATACGATCCCTTGATCTTCATGATGATTGATGAAAAAGTTCGTTTATGTGCTTGATAGTGGCCATCGCCTATCTGTGAAGACTATCACTATCGCATCCAGCTCATCTTGGAGTCTTTCAGAGCCGGTGGTCCATTAAATTAGGTTAGTCATGATCTCTTCCTAGAAGCTTTCGAGGATGGAGTGTGCAGCTAAAAACATCATTGGAGATATTTTTTATGATGGTTGGATGTTAAAAAGGCAATTAATAAACATGAGCTGCATAAGGTGATGGTAGTTGGAGATTTGGGATGGACTGGTAGTGAAAATATGGGGTCAAGCCCGACGAACGACGATGATACCGCCCATCAGAAGAACGGTGAACCAAGTGAAGAAGATCAGTAGAGCACAGTTCATTGGATGACCCGCTCTGATACCATGATAGGGAATGAATTTATTGATAAAATTGAGTTGTTACATTGACCTACTCAAAGCTCTTATATAGAGCATTATAAGAGTCCAATAAGGAAGGAAATCCTAATCAGATCTAATCTAATCAAATTTAATCCTAAGCATATCAAATCTAATCCTAATTGATACTTATCAGCTTTGGTAAAGATACAGTGCATCTCGTGCACCTTACATACTCTAATAATTATATCTAAGGGTTACTACATATACAGCTCTTCTTGCAGATCGCCATGTAATAAGGCATTTTTAATGTCCAACTAATACAAGGGCCAATGCATAGATACAACCACAAACAAAAGTACTATAATAGAGTTTAGGTGGGTAAAAGGGAAAACTGTCTCAAAGTAATTCATGTCAAAGGTTTGAATGTACCTGTAACCACTAAGCATGCTTTTAAATACTTAATCATGCCATCAAGATGATACTTGATGGTATACACCCATTTACATCCGACTTCTTATTTGTTGAGATGACGGGTAATTAGTTTCTACATGTTGTTCTAGATAATAGCATCTATTTTCTCATTTATAACTTATTTTTATCAAGAAGAAGACAAGGCATATTGATAGGACTCAAGAATAGAAATAGTAGAAAGAAACAAAGTAAAATCATAGAATAATGGAGACATTACCATGTAATGAAACAAAGTAAAAGGAATACCTTTACACAATGCAATGGGTAAATTAACAAAACTACCCTCACGCGAAGTAGATGATTGAGGATTAGGCGATGCAAGAATGACTAGGATAGATTTTGCCCTTTTTGTAAGGGTTGTGTCATTGTAGGAGGCAACGTATCAATAATAAAATGTAAAGGATATTATTGAAATAACAATGAAGTTTGAACTACTAGATGTACTATCTGCAATCTAACATATACATTGTTGAGATTATGAAGGAATTTGTTGGCCATAATATGTCCATTGATTGAATAAAACTTAAAATTTAGACTTGAGAGAAATAAAGTAACCTAAAACTCCTCAATCTGATTTTTTTACACTTTTATATTAATAGTGAAAGGTTGATACATTTACAACTCTTCCCACATGCCTTGAAGATTACAATACTCTCTAAGAGATTTGTCATCCTTTTTTATAATGAATGTTATCTTGAACAATTTATAAAATCTAGACACATTCTGATCTTGTGGCTATATTTCCTTTGTTGCATGTCAAGCTTAGTTAGTAGTCCAGAAACATCACATTCGGGATATGTTAACAAATAAAAATGAATTATAATGGTCCTGGGGCCCACATGGAGATTGTTCTTCTCAGCATCAATATCATCTCACAAAAAAATCCCCTTTTTGACATTTTCAGCTTTATGGAAAGTGGATTAAAAGTTGAAAAGTTTTGAACCATCATTTTTCACTGTTAACATAAATTCCACGTTTGATGGGGCTAGAAGTATAAAAAAGGCCTGATTTTTTGAGGGTAATCTCCGTGGTGAGAAAATCATCATCTCACCAAAAATCAGCACTTAGCTCATCTTCATGTGAGGCCCACCACTATTGGCCATTCTATGTCACTAAAGCATTTCTTATTTTATCCCCAAAAGTTTCCTTGGAGTCATAAGCTTATATATATATATATGTATATATATATATGTGCTTTGCTATGAGTATTTCAAGATGTATGTAACTCTGTACACACAAAAATATTAAATTACTTTAAGGAACTAAACAAAGTCATTAAAAAGAGTAAAAAGGTAATTTAACAACAAAATTACAATAAAACATCAAGAAAAAAAAAAACATCTTTCTTTGATAACGACATTCTTTGGTGAAAACATAATCACATGGAAGAGTAATCTACTGTTGAGGAAAGGATCGTGCAAGCTTCCCTCTACTGATGAGCTTGTTTTGCAATGGATTCCTTCCAAAAAGTTTGGTATATTATTTCACATCCTATAAAGATGTTTTATGAACCGGAATACAATGCATATAGTCGCTTCAGCACCATTCCTGAATTAACGAAGCATATTGAATTAACTACTTTTATAACAAAAAATTGAATAAGAGACATCAACCCTATTTATTAAATTTGCAACTCATTTGCTCATCATTTTAAATAGGCTACTAAGTTGAGGATCTGAAGATCTGATGCTTCAAATCGTCTTCGACTTTGATGTGAATTATATTTTGGTTACATATTGAGGGGGACTATTCACTATTGAGAGAGTTATAGATAACTACTGGATATATGGATGAGATTTTGATATTATAGCCTCGATGGTACTCCTCAATGTCAACCCTTTGATGTGGGAAATAATAGTCATAAGAAAGTGCATCATGTCATTATTACCAAACCCAAAGGCTGAAATTGAGGTGACATTGTACTAGAGTACCACCGAGGCTATGATATCAGTGTCCTTTTGATAAATTCCTAATTAAATTAGTTCATCACTAATTATAGGTATAGTAGTCATAATAGTTGTAGTTACTAGATACAATGCAGAAATTGAGGTATGATTTCCTAGTCAAGCATCCTAGAGAATGGTGGGGTCTACTGTACTTCCCTTACAAAACAAGAACACACAATTTTGTTGATAATATGAAGCAACTAGATGATCCACATGTATGTAAAACATGTTCTGAGATACAAAATGATAATAGATGTATGTGCACACGTGCACGTCATCAAATTGCTCACTAAAAGGGTATTTTTGACACCAATTAGTGGATATAAAAAGAAAAAAAATTACTTATATGTTTACAAAACAAAACTAGGTGTTGCATATACCATTTACTATTGCTTTTCCTAACACTCTCTTTGGGCCTATCTGTATTGCATCAATGGGAAATATTTCAAGCCGTAATGGCAATGAATAAAATGATTGTTGTAGATTACTCTTTCAAAAAATATTTGATTGATTTAAAACATCACTCCTTGCAAAATTAGATAGAGATAATTCCATTACAACTCACTCAATCTCTTAACACATTGCAAGAACAAAGTTTGGAAAATGAATAATAAATGCTCAAATAACAAGAGACTTGCAATGAAAAATAGTACATATAAAATATGAAATGGCAAAGAAAAAATGAGGGAAAAGTTGAATATATATATATATATATCAGTGTTTGTGTGTGTTAGAGAGCAAGAGAGGGTTGAATAGGTTATAATTTAGAGTTTAGTTCTACAAATGCTTGTTGTGAAAAATAAATGTCTACAAGTCCAATATCTTTGTGGTAAATTTTATAAAATGATGGTTGGGCAAGTAAACATGTGCACAAAAGGAGCAGTAAGGTAAATATATGCCTTTGTTGATCAATTGCACCTACCTATAGAAAAATTCCACCAAACAAATGATACTTCAATGAAATTAAACACGTTTATGCCACATAGTCAACTTTCATTCGATATTTGCTTCATACAAGATATGCACCATGTTGGGGATTTTACGTATTGTATATGTATTCAGAATAACTTAACTTATATAACACATCATACATGATGATGAAAGCCAAAGAACCTTACCTGAGTATTGGCTTCCAAAAAATATCCATTGTTAGAGGAATCTGCGCTGGCCTTCTTGTACCTCTCAATTGTTGTTTTTACACTGCACAAATCATAAATTTTAACCACAAGAATCATTTTAAACTAACTTGCATGTCAATGAAAAAACATACATACATACATACATACATACATACATAAATATGAAATTTCAATATATTTCTACAACATTTTTGACATTATTTTAAGCCAGAGTACAAAATGGTCTTCAAAAGAGGTAAAAGAGAAGAAAAGGAAAGGAAGAAAATGGTCTTCAAAAGAGGTAAAAGAGAAGAAAAGGAAAGGAAGAAAATGGTCTTCAAAAGGTTACCTCCTCTTTACATTTGTTGCTTCAAAATAATATGAGAAAAGAAAATGCACTAAAGTTTATTGACTAATTTTCGAGTAACTTATAGACTAACCCAAAGAGGGTTTATATAGAGAACTACAATGATGAGAAATGAAAAGAAAATAATTGTATAATTAGAGAGGGACTAATCATTGGGAATCTAACCTAATTAGTCCTAACTAATTTTTATTAATTGGTGTAGAACACTTTCCTTCTTATATAGAAATATAAAACGATTAGCTTGAGCTGGTCTAGTGGAGTGTAATACAATAGAACATAAATAGGACTATGGAACTAACTTTTGGATTAATAATGAACTTGAAAGATGTTATAATTGTTGGAAAACTTGAGAAAAAGTTTAAAGTAGATTTATTTGGTGGTGGTGGTGGTGGTGGATGGAGGTGATTGTCCCCTACAAACTGAAAGTATGGTAGTTGTTAGTACCATCATAAGAGGAAGAATTGGTCTTGAACAATGATATTACCAATAAATTTTGAGATGTATAACACAAGAACTAATAATATGTAGGCATGAAATTATTCCTTTATATAAGATTTGTGGTCAATATGTTGTTATTCCAATTTAGTGGAAGAACTCTTCATTGTCCCTACTTAGCTTAAATGTCTTACGAAGTAAAAATATCATCTTCACCTTGATTTCTTTTCCATCAGTAAGTGTGGAGGATATGAAATTGCATGTGAGTACTATATCAATTTAAAATTATAACTTAATTATAATAAGCAATTTATGTTGAATGAACTTTCTGTTAAACAACCATTTACCCAAAAAGATCGACCTATTTGAGAAAGGCGAAACAACTATGTATACCAACGGGTCGTTGGGCTAACACAACACGTGCGTGGGAACACACTATCCGCTAACACTTTCATCATAGATAATTGATATATTGCTAAGATTAGTGTAGAAAGGCTATGGTTACAATTTTCATGTAGAAGAATTGGAATTATCTCGAAATACATTATAACAAACTTAAATGCCCTAAAATTAATGAGCTAACATTTTTTCTTAATTTGGATAAATAATAGTATAAGAATTTATTAAAAGAGAAGGAACTTTTTTTCCAATTTGGGTCCTCTTGAGTTTTTATTTTTTGAAACCTAGCAATCAATGGAGCTTTGCTTGGAACTTGATATCATGGGATCTAGGGGTGACTTATTCCTAACAATTGATGGAGCTTTGTGTGGAACGCGATATCTAAGGGTGACTTATTCCAAATTTTTAGGCTAAAGTTGCAGTGACATAATGTTTCTTTGTGGATCAAGTCAAGTGGTCAAAATGGAGGATTAGAAAGTATTTCATACTTATTAAAAAGTAATCATGAGGAGGATGCCTAGTAAAGAAAAGTATGTTGATACATGAAATCATTAAACAATTATCTTCCAATATTTGTAAGTTGTATTCATATTCCATACATTAGTTTTACACTAATACAAAACATTATTTAATGAAAAATTAGACAATGCTCTTCAATACAACCGGTACACTTTATATAAGAAATATAAAAAAGTGGACTCTATCTATGAGCTAAAGAATATGCCACGGATCATAAGTTTGAAAGGGGAGGGTAGAAAATGGAGTGCAGATGTTGGGCATTTAAATGCTTATGTGATGCTCCCAATACATTCTTATTTTTTAGCCAAGCATTATAAACAACCAACTAATTAAGATCTAGAAAGACAAAGTTCAAGATACAAAGTGCATAAACCTAATTCCATACAAGATTAATAGCATATGCAGTCAATATATCAAACCTAGCTTACAGCCAAAGAAACCTCCCTCTAGGATGGCAATTCCTTACAGAAGTTATTAGTATAAGCTAAATCATATGCATGATACATGCAAATTTACTAGATTACAATATCACCACATTATTTTCAAATGTTCCATCGCCATGCCTATATTAACCATGATTAATGCAAAATTGTCAATGGCACTAGCTACCATCTGATAATCACTTTTAGATATTATGAAACCATAAAAGTGCACCTTACATATAAGTAAATTGCACTTTAATGCTCTAAATTAAACCTCTATATTCCTTGTTTTTGCATTAAAAGTCCCCCATGTAGTTAACCTTCTTCATCAGTATTCCTTACTATCCTACCACCTCCCCATTTCTTGGTTTTGCTTTTCAAGCACTAGGTACATTGAAGTGTGAAAGGCCAAACATGGCTTTTCCATTTCAAATGATAAGGTTAAGACATTACAAGCTTAATATATAATAGAGAGATGCCGAGCTATATTGCACACATACTTCTAAAATGGACAAAGTACCTATGTCGGACATGTATCAGAGTCCAACACAATACGGATTTTAGTTCGACACTTTCAATTTCTATTTTCTTTTTTTTCTTACTTGCAAGATATTAATTAATATTTGCTACATGCTATGAGTTCTATCTTTTACGACTGAAGTTTTCTAAGAAACAATGGTCAAGATATTAGTTATAATGATAACCATTTTTTTTTTGGATTTGGGTGTTATTTCCAAAAGAAAAACATAATAGGGTTGGGGCATTCAAAGTTTCAAAAGGTGTTGAGGCTTAATGCTCAAGGCGCGCCTCAAGGCTTAAGGGTCGAAGTACATAACTGATGCTTAAGCCTCAGTTCAGTGAGTTTATTGCCTTGAGGCACAACTAATGCTTAAGCCTCATTTTACACAGTAAATGCTAAAGTCGTGGACCCATTTTTTTTATTTATTTTCTTTTTTCAAAATACCCTTCGCACTATTCTTATATGCTAAAAATGACCTAAAAGGTCTTCATTTGGTTATCTTAAACTCTCTTTTTTAGTAAAATATTAAACCTAACTATTCATTCATATTTTTTTTCATTTGCGAGAAATTCTTATAGAGAACTCAAATTTTATCAGATTATAATTCTATCACTTCGACAGTTTTCTTTGTGAGCAACCTCACCAAAATCAAGTAAGAAATTAAATCTTATTCTTATATAATAGTATATGAATAGGATTTGAATTTATGTTCTTGTTATTGGACAATTTGGACTTAGTGTTTATCTATTAATTTGTTAAATTTTAACTTTTACTACATTATAGCTATATTTCATAATCTATCTTGTTAGTTACTTACTTTGTTAGGAGCTTATTAACTACTTAGATTTGATAATTTAATTATGTATTTTATATTTTTTAAGATTTGATATTAGCATTTAGGCATTCTTGACAACGTCACTCCTAAGGTAAAAATTATAGCCACAATTATTTTTATGCTTATCTAAGTTAATTTTTTCACATGGTATGTTATTTCTGAGTTTTGTAGCATATATTATATTTTTTTAGAATTCTTTAAGCACTTTATTATTTTGAAAAGAGGCTTAAATGAGGCTTATGCCTCAGTATTGCCTCGAGGCTACACCTCGCCTTTTTTTTCTTGGCAAAACGCCTCAATTCCTAACCTAGCTTTTTTAAACTTTGGGGGCATTATTATTATAAAGCCCATTATTTTTTATTATAATCAATGTTTGTTAGAAAGGCCATTATTATTATAAAGGCCATTATTTCATTGAAGAACTGATTGAAAATAAAAGAATAAACCGCCAGTTTCTTTTCTTTATACAAACTGTATAAATTTTTTTAATTATATATTTCTTCTTTAATAATTTTAAGAAAATCAATTTCCAAAATTTTTTTTCTTTGGATTTCCAATTGCCGCTTTTCATTATATGGAGAGAATTGAAGAACTCATCAATCTCCTCTTTATATTATATATTTATTATATCTATATTTGTATAATAAATATATATAATGCTTCCATTTGCCCCTTTTCATATGGAGAGAAGTTGGGCTTATCTCAGTGCAAGCTGTCTCCATTTTTTTTCTTTTTCCCTGTTATCAAACATTGCAAGCTGTCTCCACTCTTTCTTCCTTTCTTATTGAGATGCCTCAACCAAAGGGTGAGGCAAGGTTTATTGCAGATTCAACTCATGGGCTTTTACTCAAGTGGAAGAAGAAAAAGTTAAAAGTATCCTTTAAAAAAAATGGTGTGGAAGTATCATTTCCCTAAGACAGAGAGAGAGAACGAAAGCCCGAGTTGCGAGACTGCTGGCAGGTATTCACAGAGAGCCGTTCACATAGGTGGACTCGTACGAGAAGGATCTCGATCGCTTTCTCGATACGATGTTACCTTAGCTTCGTCGAGCCACTGCTTGATAGCCTTATGCCACGCTGGAACGAGATCCCACAATATGATTGGCTTTACCATCACCACCATTTGATGTCTGCCACGTGTTACGTGCTAATTATCCGGAGTGTAATTCCATAGAAGACCTCTATTATCCACCTCGATAAGCTCGAAAATCCCGAAATTGCCATCAAACAGAACTTTTAATTTTGTTTTTTCTGTCTCTATCCATCGTATACAGTGTTGCACAGTCCCATGCATAAAACGCCAAAGTACAAAACCCCCCATTGGCTAGCAGTCGTCGTACCTTCTCTTCCCCGCTTTCGCTATCTGTGCAAGCAAAACCTACCTCTCTCTCTCTCTCTGTCTCTCTCTCTCTCTCTTCTTACAAAGCTGATAAGGTTTTCTTCACATAAGCTCTCCACCAAATGAACCTCCACAATGTATACTAAGATGACCTTTTACAGATTTTACAAATGCACTTCAGCCATTCAATACTCTTACTCTCTCTCTCTCTCTCTCTCTCTCTCTCTCTCTCTCTCTCGCTGGTTCAGCTTTAACTTCAGCAGTCGAGAAGCTCGTCAAAAAGTAAGTGAGAAGAGGTTGAGATCCAATAAGAAGAACCCAAAAGAAGGGTATTTTCACTTTTGAAGAGAGTTTGAATCCACAGATATGATAAAATACAATGCAAAGTAGCAATCATGATAGAGCTTGGTTGTCAGAAGTGAAGAACTGAAAAATCTTGTGTGACGTGACCAAAGATATGTAACTAATAACAACCACAAACATACGAAGCCTGCCTCCAAACCTAACCAGAAGAGAAACCCATCTCGTCTACTCTGGAAGGGTAAAAAGGTCCAGAAGAGGGAGAAAAAGGACGACCCATGAAGCTTATTAACCCTAATGTGGTTTAAGATTGGTGGGAGACTGGGAGCAGGACTTTTAACATGTTTTAAGAGAAACCCATTTCAGATTTCGAAACCCTAATCTGGTTTTGATGGCTGATGACAAACCAACATACTTTAGCATTATTTTTTGTTTCATTTTCGTTGAACTGACGTCTTCTTAAGGAAGTGTCAAAAGATGTAGAAAATGGACTAATGAGAGCATGACAGCATTGTAGCAGGCTTTCTTCGGTGATGGATGACATGGAGAGAGAGAGAGAGAGAGAGAGAGAGAGAGAGAGAGCAGGAGGAATAAAGGGAAGACAAGATAGGAAATAGCAAAGTAAGAAACAATGGGGATGAGATACAAGGAGGCTGATTTCCCAGACTTATGCTTCCTTACCTTACTTGCAACTCCTACAACACTTCTATTTCCATCTATTACAGCAGATCTATCTACTCTACCCAACACAGAACTAAAAGGGTAGCATAAAAAAGAAAAATAGCCCATCCAGGAAAAAACAAAAGAGAAGAAAGAAAGACAAGTGAATCTTTGTTAGAACTCAAACTGAACTTCACAAAATATATTTTTTTTATGTTTAAATCCCTTTAGGATATAACACAGAGCCTGAATCAGAACATAAAATCCTCTAGATGTCTGCCTAAATTAATCCATACCTTCAAAAAGTACTCAGCTGATTACAAGAGCAAACAAAGGCCTTTCTACACTGAACATGAAACAAGTAGGAAGAAAAACATACGAGAGAGAGAGAGAACCTGTTGTTGGAATACTCATAGAGGCGACCGCGGCTGGAGAAGACGACGAGTGCTACTTCGGCATCACAAAGAACAGACAACTCATAGGCCTTCTTGAGTAGGCCATTGCGGCGCTTGCAGAAGGTGACCTGACGGTTGGTCGTGTTTTCGATCCTCTTGATCTCAATCTTTCCTCTCCCCATCTTTCTTCTGGGAGAGTCCTCCGTTTCTTGATTCGGTAAATCCGTGGTTAAGCTTAAAGAAGCAAAAAAGAAATAAAGTTGAATCTGTAACATCTGTTAGCATAAATTGAGACTTGTTTATGGGTTTTGGATTACTGACCTGTGAAGGAAACGAAGGAGGAGATGATATCTAAAGATAGAAACACCGGTTTCTCTCTTGATTTTTGATTTGGCCTTTTTTTTACGCTACAGCTCTGGATGCAGAAAATGGAAGCGAGCTGTTCTAACAAATGCGTATTTATAGGCTTAAAATCGACTCTCCATCTATAAACACTTGATCTCCTCTCTCTCTCTCTCTCTCTCTCTATCTCTCTCGCTCTCTATTTTTTTTCCAAGTAATTTGTACTGAACAAGCACAGATTAAGGTAAGGGGGAGGGAAACTTATAACTCACTCATCAGAGAGAGGGAGAGAGAGAGTCCATTAGCGTCCATTTCATGTGTGTAATGGGGCATTGGGAGGGAGAATTGGGAAAGGGACTTTTGGAAAGCGATTGGTAATGGGGTGAATAAGACGTTGGGCAGAGTTGCACTCAAGCTAAGACAGCAGAAGAGAAAAACAAAGAGGGACCGCTCATGTTTTGTTTGTTTTTTGGGTTTTAAGTTGGCTATTATTTAAGATTTTGTTTCAGATCTCATTGTAGGTCAAAAAAATTCATTAGACGGTCGAAATTTCATTAGGAATATATGAATATATGACGTCTCTCTCTCTCTCTCTCTCGTATTATTGTGTATCTACTGTCCACTATATGGTTGAGTCTTATGACACAAGTGAAGGTGACTCCCATGTGACGTCCTGCTCTCCATTTACCTATTCTTGGATTCATTTATGGTAACAAATTAAAGGGAGAGGCACTAGCTATGCTAAGTTGAAATATGTGAACCCCCTTTTACTTTAAGGCCATTGGTGGGATACTCCAAGCTAGTATGCCAATCCCACTTGTTTGTTGTCCACCTTGGCTCTCCCCCCATGCCATGTCCATGTGAGATTGCTGAGTTTATCATGCTACATAGGTCTCTAGTTTTAGGGCTGTCAATGGATAGTCAAAAATTCGAATCAGTATTCGAAAATCGGATATTATCCTAAAATTTCGGATATCGGATGCCTAGATGCTTGTTCAATCGTGCATCGGTCCCACCACCTCTCTTATGTATGACATGGAAAAGGCTCCTAGAAGCATTGAGAATCACGATCCCTACACCCTTTACGGAAGCTACCAGCTAATGGATCCAAACAGCAATGGTAGGACACTTCTTGGAGTGATAATTAACCAGAAAGGTTGGATCGACAAGAAAAACTTAACCAACAATTGTGATCACTTAAGGAAAAAATCCATAGATTATGCAGATAGATATGTCTAGTTGAGATCGATGTAGGCCGACCCATTCCAAATGAAGCAAACCTATCCAACAAGATCAATGAGTTGCCGTGCCACACCGCGTGTACGTTGTTAGGGTGCTGGCCGGGAGTATAATCCTCAATGCTCTTGGGGAGCATCATTTATTTTTTTTTTAGCATATTAGTACCACCGCCTATGAAATAGAGCCAATTACTAAGTTATAAGGAATATGTTAATTCCTACACTTTCCTTATTGGTAAGACACCAAGCAGTTTGCAAAATTAGGTTATTTTGGCCTTATCAATAAGGACTAAGGAGTCAGTAGGTGGATCTCATCCAGTAGGTGGTTGAGAAAATTTATACTTCATAGGCATATTAGGTCTTTGTGTGAGTCAACAGTCTTGACCAACAGTCAACTGCTAGAGATCACCAATGAAGCTGACTTTTGGTGTATGGAGCCACCAAGAGCTGGCCAAACATTCATAAGGTCAGTGAGCTCGAAAGAGTGGTCCACGTAGCATTTTGGAAGGAGGGAGACTTCAAAATTTGAAGGCCCCGAGGGACAGTAGATATTTTTCTCGGGCAACTACCATAGTGCTAGGATCACAACTCTTTATATGACTCACCAAAGCTACTCATGAAGAAAGTGCTTTGGCTATCTTGCCCCTTTCTGGATAGCTTCCAAACATTCAAATCAACCCATATACTCTTTACTTATCAGAAATGCCATTCATGGAGGAGGAAAATTTGGAAATGATCCCAAACAACTAAAGAGCTAAATTAGCCAACTTACCCGCTTGAACATGTTCTTCTTTGCAAATTTAATATATCCAACTTTTTAACAAAATAATCCATCCCATCTGCTGGATTAAGGGGAGGAATCTCAAGGGTAGAGAGTCATTGCACATCCTATGAATCTCTAATACTCCTTAGGCCTTCATTATTTTCTTTATCAATAAAAGCACTGTAGCGCTTCGCCGTAGGTATACGTAGGACTCAAAAAAAAAAGTATAGTGGGTGGTGGGGGGGTGTCATTTGATTTGAGCTTCTCCATTGAAAATTAATTAAATTTTCAAGAGGAAAAAAAAGTAAATTAAAGAAAAGAGAAGGCCTTAGTAAATTGAAAACAAGCAAGTACTGTAATTCTTATGATATCAAAGCTAAAACTCGATAAGAAGCACTATTCCGATGTGATCAGATCAGTTTGAGGTTTCCCCTTTTCCGACTACAAATTTAGAAACACGAATTTTTTCTCTGAATCTTGATTCTTAGAAGTTAAAAAAAAAAATAACAATTAGATATGTTCCATATAAAAAAAACTGCACAAGCGATTAAAATGGTGGACTTAATGTCTAATTATCTTCTCTTTTTTTCCTTTTATCTAATTCTTTCTCTTATCCAATATGATTTTTGTTTCTCCTTGAGAAGAAAATTAAAGATGGAGGAGGATGGGGAGAAGAAGGTGAGATATTGTGACAGTACAATGCAGCATTCATGGTATTAGGTCATGCATTGAAGACCTGCATAATTCAGCATAATTTTGAAGTCCTATTCAGAAATATGATGTTGCATGTGGTCCCCTTTGAAACAGTATACAAAGAAAATAAGTTTACAAGAGACTTATAGGGTGTACTTGCTCAGTTTGTCTTCTATTTCAAAGTCGATAAAGTAACATTCTCCAAAGGAAATGTTTCTTCCTCTTTTTTTTTTTCACTGAACCTTAAATCTAACAATAAGACTGATCCCTTTGGTGATTCATCTTCACACAGCTGGCTCAGTAGAGAGAGAGAGAGAGAGAGAGGAGTAGTCATATATTGTTACTTCCATTTTTTGGGGTGATTGATTCATATTTAGTAAGCTAGAAGGAATTATTTTGATTGTATTGTTCTTGACCTTTCTTACTCTCTGGATGATTGATTTATACTAAGCAAGTTTAAGAGGAATATTTGTTGGACTTATGAGGCATTTTAACAATTTCAGTGAGGAATAACACGAGGGACGTAGTACTAGTACCTTGTACCCGCAATGTGGTCCTCACAGTAGATGTCGTGAAGATTTTCATGTTGTGAAAATAAAGAGTTTTCACCTTTGAGTAAATACACTAAGTACACTGGGGGTTTTGAATTAGTGTGGAATTCCTTTAGATCTGAAGACATGAGTAGAAGGTGCGTTAAATGTTCTGTTCGCACGTATAAAGACAGAGTAGGAAAATAGGAAACCACCAGCCGGGAGCTCTATTAAACTCCGTATGAGATCATACGTAATGTTTCAGTAGGATTGATCGATTTTGTTTAGCACATAACTTAAACTAGCATGGAAGCTTTTTTTTCTATGGTTATATTACAATTTATGGTGTAACACCTAATTAATTTACCATATATATGACCTGGTCCTGATTATCCTGGTTTTGAGGCAAGCTATTTCAAAATCGAAACCGATAGGATACATACAGAAATAAATAGTAGGTTTTGGTTCTTGGTACAATATTATTAGTACCTGGACCGAACTAAAACTGAAACCAATAGACCGGGAACCAAAGATTAGTAGTGCTAAAGATGTCAAGTTTTTTCTGAACTTCTGTGTATGGAAATTATTTATTTTTCACATTTTAACAACATATGGGTGCTCGATACCCAACGGGAGAACTGGATATTCGTTAGTATCAGAATTGTAAGGATATTTTCATCTTCAATTTGGCAAAGATTTCGTTTGACATAAAAACATTCTTGTAACCGTTCCTATGAGCACAAGTGTAGTGCGGAGATATCATAGTACGCATACTTCGTCAACTACGTGAAGACTAAAAGACAAAGACAGCAAGAATTAGACGGTTGATGACATGAGTCATCTGAGTAACTGTCGATTTGTCAGTTAACGGTCGTGTACGCTCGATTAGGAAGGTAAGTGACTTAGTGACCATAAGAATTGGTTAAAATGAATAAAATATAATGGTCAAACTTAGTCATTGGACTGTCCCGAGTCTAAGTCAATGAAATTGACTAATGGGATAGTCCAATCAATTGGACATAGTCCAATTGATTGGAGACTCTGTGTAATCGATTGGAAGCTATGACGCAGAAACTTATTTCAGCCCGATCGATTGGAGACTTTGTGAAATCGATTGGAGTCCTCGAGACAGAAACTTATTTGAGTCAAATCGATTGGAGACTCTGTGAAATCGATTGGAGCCTTCGGGATAGAAACTTATTTGAGTCAAATCGATTGGAGATATCTGTGTAATCTATTGGAGCCTTCGGAATAGAAATCTTATTGAGCCCAATCGATTGGACACTTATCCCCAATCGATTGGATCCAGTGTACAATCGATTGGACGATGCACAGATTTGGTCCTTATCAGATCCAAAATTCTTGGTTCTATTATCCCACATTCTGCACGACTCAGGGTCATGAAATTCTATAAATACAACCCTTCTATGCCTTCTCTAAACACACACTGAGACACAGAGTGACTCAATCTTTAAGAGAGAGAAGAAAATGTTTTATTTATTAGAGTGTCTATATGAAGAGCATAAAGCTTGTTTTTCATTCACATCTTGTGAGCTTGTTCTCTTCTTGATCAAAGCCAAGTGCTTGATCCTTTCTTCAGCTTAGGTCTTCCACTGCTATATTTGACCTAATAGCCTGAGTGTACTGGTGTGACTCAACACCATTTTAGCAACCTAGGGTTCAGGGTGTACTGAATCCTTCACCTTCTGCAAAGACGGGAGTGTTGAGAATTAAGATCGGAGGAGCCGATCGATGGTAGGTTTGGGATGTACCAAACTGAACAAGCGGACAAGGCTTCTTGGCTAGAAGGGCTCGCGTGGATTCGTAGCGTTGATTTAGAGGACAAGGACGCATCGGCATTAGGCCTTGGCTAAGGTTGGAAGCTGTATTTGCAATGGTGCTGCGTAGGTAACCTTTGTTTTGTTTAACTTTTCAGTTAGTGATATTTTCCATTTGGACGTGGTCCGGTGGTTTTTCCTTGGCTAAGGTTTCCACGTAAAAATCTCTTGTCTTGTGTGATTGTTTGTTTGTATTCCGCAATCTATTTTGATTAGATCAAACGACGAAAAAAATATACCACGGAGGTATATTCTATTTGAGTCGGTTGTGATAATCTTTTATCAAACAACTAAGACATGCGATTTTATTCTCTTACCATAGATTAGTAAAACTGCGTAGGTATAAATAATTTTAAATACCTAATCAACCCCCCCTTCTAGGTATATTGAGTTAAAGAGAATGGACCTGTGAAATTTCAGGAACCACTTGTTTTGGACCGGAAATGGAACCGGAACAATCATAAATGATAGGTTCCGGTTCTTGGTAAAGGTAAACTCATGGCTTTGAAATCGTAAAGACCCTTGCCAAAACATGTTTATACGGTAACAATGTGCGGTAGATATTTTGAGATCAACTCCTCTTTTTTCTAATCAAATGGTCCTCTCCTCTTCCTCAACCATGCTCTCTCCTCTTCTTACATCCCATCTTGAAAGAAGACTAATTAATTGTTACTAAAATTGGTAACTGCAACTTTATTTAAGGAAGTAATGGTTCAAGTTGTTGGATTGACCATCTCATATCATCGAATGCACAAGAAGAACTCTAACTTTGACAACAACTGCAACTATGGTAAAGGCATAGTTTTGCATTATGTGATTCTCTCATATTATTAAAGGCATTAGAAAAATTGTGTGATTCTCTCACTGCAATTTAACATCCTATAGTCAATGAAGAAAAGGAATTTTGAGTCCTCAATGACCTTGGTCCTCAGTGTGAAACCTCCATTGTATCTTGGCCAAACCTACAACCAAAACCTATGATAAATTGGTTGATGTTAAAAATAAAATGTAATTTGTAATTTTAGAGAAATGTCTAGATACTTTCTAGAGCCCTCCTAGAAAATGTCTATAAAATTCTAGATTAATGACCTACAAAAATATCTATAGAAGAGTCTACACTCTCTACAATATCTCCAAATCTAGAAATATCCAAGTTAGTATCAATGAGTCTAAATTGTTCATTAGAGACCTATAAATAGGACATGCATTGTAATTGTTTTTTCAAGTTGTAAGGAACAAAGTTTTTGTGACCCCATACTCAGCCTCTCATATAAAACCCTCGATCTCCTCTCCATAACCTACTATTAAGACTCCTAGCATGGATGGGGTGTCTCCACATCTTGAGGCATCACTCACTACTACCACATCATCAGCATATCTCATCTCCTCACAAACAAACTCCTACTAATCTTTAGGAATGGTTAAGATATTCAAAGGAGTCCAAAGAGAATCTTCAATAGAACTGTTAAAAGATAAACTCCTCCCATAAATCACTCCAATCAGTTGAACATTCGAATTATATTTCCTTTGTGAGTGACACTTGTAACAAGAAAGAGTGCATGACACCTATAACAAGAAGAGTGAGTTTTGTAAACAATAATAATTATAAATAATTAAACTAAGAGGTGTAGTGTTGAATCATGCACATCCTCAAAACAAATTACTCTTCTACTATTATATTTTCTCTCCTTTCTATAGACTTTGTGAAGTCTTGAACCAGGTTATCAATATCTAAAGTTTCTCTTATTGTATCATAGAGTGATACCTCAAGAGGTGGAGACTTCCCAATTTTGAATAAGTCGGGATTAATAAAATGTTCAGATTGATCAATTTCTTCTTTGTCTATTTAATTTGCTATAGTTTTCAAATGGGTAAAAGAAATAAGCATCTTCCTTTTAACTTAAACTCCAAGAAATGTAGTGATTTGTTTGGTTTAATTCACATTGATTTGTGGGGACCTTCACCCATACCTTCTATTTCAAGTTACAAGTATTACGTAATCTTTGTAGATGATGAAACAAGGTTTTTTCGGTCGTTGGCACAGATAACTCTTAAATCAACATTATTTTTTCGATTATCTAATTGTACAAAAATTTATTTCTTGATCGAACAGGGTAAGTTGGATGTCGAATCCGCACTCGGGTTAGAGAAGTAACATTATAGAAAGCAAGAAAGGAAATAATGAAAACGGTAGAGAGATGAGAATGGTGAAAAATAATTTTTAAAATATTTTTTTATGGGAGGAGAATTACCTACAACATTAATAAAAGAAAATAAATATATAATAACAGAAAGTAAAATGTCAAAATAAACTTCATTTATTAAAAATAACTGTAACTTACAATGCTTGAATTAAAAATACTTAAAGAAATAAAGCAAATAAAAACTTAACTAGAAAATAATAAAAGAAGAGATTAGAGAGAGAAAGAGATAGAGAATGAGAAGATGAGAACAAACCATGGTTCTTAGAGTTATGTTGAGAAGAACCGTTCGATGGAGAAGAGAAAGCAGAGACACCGATTTTTTTATTTGTATTTTTATTTTATCCTTTTTTCTTTTATGCCAAGGGAGAAGGTAAGAAAGATATGGGAATTAGAAGGGGGACCTAAGGGGAATAAGCCATGAGCGGCCTTTTATAGGGAGAGAGTGCCATTTGTGGGTTAATGCCCATCCATCTTTTTAAAAATATTTTTTTTTCACAAATTATCTTTAGAATTTTAAGATCACCATTTATTGCTTTTCGGAAAGTTTCTTTCATGGTTTTAAAAATGGCCGTTTAAACAGTTTCAACGGCCGTTTAAACAGTAACGCCCCAAGCCCATTTCCGTTTAAATCCGTTTTATCGATTTTGAAAAAAATGGCCGTTTTTTGGTTTTAACGGCCGTTAAAATCGTTTAAACAGACGTTTAATTTTGAAAAATTTTGTGAAAAAAATAGCCGTTAAAACCGTTTAATTTCCATTTAAATCCGTTAAATTTCATTTTTTTTTTATTTTCAAATTTCAAAATTTGAATTTCAACGCCACTTTTTCCATTTTTTTTTGTTAAAATCCGTTAAAATCGTTAAAATTGTTAAAATCTATTAAAATTCGTTTAATACCGTTTAATTCCATTTTTTCCCATTTTTGCCCCTGACCATTTCAATCCGTTTTAACGGCCGTTTAAACGGTAACGCCCCCAGTCCGTTAAAACGGGATCCTTTAAACCTTGGTTTCTTTAGAGATAAAATTCGTTTTTTGTAAAAAAATTTCTTTTTCTTCAAAGTTTTGAACTTTTCTTGTAAAGGAAATATTTTTAACATGTTTCAAGCTTGTGAGTTCCAAAACCTCATGTCAACTCTCTTATGTAAAAATAAATTCTTTTTATGAAAGAAAATTTCTTTTAAAATCAAAACCATTATATATTTGCAAAATCTTTTTAAATCTGAGAGAAAATTTGTATATTTTAAAAAATCAACATTTCTAATGCATTTGTGATCTAGACCATCCATTTTAGTGGGCCCTTGATGGACACGTACACCACCTGTGCATGCTAAAATCACCTTCTATTGGACAACTATATATCTTGTAGATCGTGTGACGATCTCATGGTGAATGGGTGTGATGATGGGAATTTAGTGGTTGATTGGATGGATGAGCGGGTGGATGATCGAATGGTGAAGATGCTGGTGAGAGGTGGGTGGTGATGATCTGCCAAGGTGAGCCGTGGGATAGAGTGATGGTGATGGGAGAGAGGATCATATGGTTGAGATTGAAAGGAGAGAGGGTTTAGAGAGAGGAGAGATAAAATATAGATAAATGAGAAAAAAATGCTAACAAAGGGTCTTGAACTCTGGTCTCTGACTTGGTCTTTTGCAAGCTTCACCAACTGAACAAGTTTTCATGTTATGTTAATTGTTTAGGCTTTAATCTCCTTAGCCTCTTCTCTCGTGACTTAACTCTCCTACTGTCTTGGTCGTCTCTTTGGTTCTTCAATCCTGACTCTACCCGCATTCGACCTATAGCTTATTGTCTTTACCTTGTTGGCATTTTAGCTTTGGTCATAGGCTTTGTAGGTCAGTTGTGGGACACCCATCCATCAAAATTATCCAAATGGTGTCCATGTAATAAAAGAAGCGCGTAATGAGATTTAATCAGAACGGCTTTATATTAGACTATCAGAAATGTATATATTCCATACGAATAGTCGATTTTCATCTGAAGAATGTGTTCTATGCAATGGAAGAAACTCTTACGTTAAAAAGTCGATAAAAAGAAAAGTTTTAAGTAAGAGAATGTGACACCACTAAAAGGATAGTGGCTTCAAATAAGCACTTTTGAGCAAATATTACAACCCCCAACCAGCATATTGTCAATCATTGGCAATTAGTGCGAGATAAGTGAGCACAGAAGGGCTTGGCATATGTTGGAAAACTTATTCGCATTACTCAGAAAAACTCCATTTTATCATTTTATTTCAAGGATGTAAGAAATCATTCACAAATTAGAGCTTAGTCAGTAAAATGTAACGTGTCTACAGATAGATATTTAAACTAAAAGATTACTAAGACTCAGCATATGTGTGCTCAACATCATCCTTATCTAGTAGTAAAGATTCTTCAATCACCTCAAAGACTGTATGCCTCGACCTCAATTCTCACTTGTTTATCACTTAAAAGTGAATCACTGATAAATGATTTTGTTCTTTTTCCTCTCAACTTATATGTGAGTATCTATATTGGTATAACAAACAAACATCCCACATATATTTTTATTAAAGGGAGGATATTTTTAGAGTCTTTCTGAAGATCTCATGATTGGAATGTCATGCCACTTAAGAGCGTCGGATCAAACTCTATAGCTCATCTTTTCTCCATTCTCCACACTTGGTGACTGTGCTAACTTAGAATCAAATAGGTCTTACTAGGGTTGTATAGAGGCTTAGGAATGGGTTAGAAAGATAAGGATATGCAGGAATTCAAAAATTATGAGAGGATATCTCATTGTTCTTTGCAACTTTTCCTGAGGGTGGTGACACTATTTCCTTGACTTTCTTTCTTTTCCTTTTTTCAACTTGTTTGTCATTTTGACATTGTTCTCTCAGCCTTCTTTTTCTGTTTCTTTTCTTTCTTTCTTTCTCTTCTGCTCATGATTCCTTTCAGCTTAAACTATTTGTTCTTCTTTTCTTTTATTGATTTCTCTTCTTTCATGGTGTGATCATACCAGTAACTCCTTTATCCCTCTTAGAAGTTGGTGTTTGGGTTATGCTCATTTCGGGGATTGGACTTTTGGTTGACAGGTTAACAAGAAAAGGTTTTCATCATAAGGCTTAAAAGGATTTCTAACGGTGTAGATGTTAGGTAAGCAAAAAAGGTCTGTTTGGTTAGAAAGATGGCCTACATCATTTTTTAGGGTTTGCACTTTCATCAGTGATGTCTCAAATGGATATAGAGAAGGTTCTTTTGTAATAATCCGAATTTGACGTTGCTCCAAGTTCTATGACCAAAGCAAGGGTTAATGAGATCTTACGACGAAGTAATTGGGGACTTGAAGAATGATGAGTCATCCTGTGACTCAGAATTAGTTTATAACCCTCAGAAATGAAAAAAAAAGCTCAAAAGCTTACTGGGTTAGGTCTCTATAATTATTCTTCTTGGATCTCTAGATAGTCTAAACTTTGGATAATTCTAATGTTGATCTGTGAAAATTTTTGCTGAATCTGAGTTTTCTAAAAGTCACGTTCCACAGTAGTACTGTTTGTCTTTTAAACTGAACTAAGAGCTAAAGTGATTTTTCAAATCATAATCGACATCCTTTTCAATAAATAGATTTAACGGTAGTTTTTCGCAAATCAAATCAGGGCATTTTCAAAAATCACATGAAATCACACCCAAAACACAAGGTTTTCTTTCTCTCTCTCTCTCTCTTTCTTTTTTCTTTTATTTTTTTATATACAAAAAGAAAAACATGAGTTCGGTAATTACCACCCCCAACCAAAATACAACACCGTCATCGGTGCTCATGACCGGGACATATTGAAAGATTGGTTATTCATGATGCAAGGGTGTAAGAAGGGTTTTACCAATGCAACATAAGGTATCGCTTGATTTTTTGAAATGATTGTACCTGTACCTACATGTCTATAGATATAGTAGTAATAAATGCATGTGACTCATGTAACTCTAGGAATACCGGAACTGCGTTTCTAAGAGCGCTAAATTTTACGTTTTCAGCCAAGCATAACGGAGGTACATTAAGTACCCCCAACCAGGTCGAAACTCATGGAGATTGAGTGAATCATCAGTCTTTCCATCTCCTCAGGTGGAGCTGAAAATCTATCATATCCCTCGTCTGGGTATAGCCTTGTAGAAAAGCTCTTTCTCAGTGTAGACTAAGAGAGGAAGAGTAAGTTCTCTGAGAAGACCCGCAAAAATAGTTAGTTTAGCAGGGAGGGATTGAAACTTCTCTGTAAAAATTGAGAGGATAAGGGTGGTGGGTTCTCTGACCATGGTTAGCAGAGCTGAACTCATTGAGTTTAGCGAGAATATATCTGAATGGAGCAAACTCCAGCAGATCAGTAAATCCATATTTGTCTGACTCCAATTTGAAGTCATGCTCAAAGTGTACTTGACACTTGGCTAATTTTTCTTCGAGATAGTCCGGAAGTAGACTCTCTATGGCACATGGTTCATTGACAATGTCGACATCGGTTGGCTACTGAAGAATGGTAACCCCAGCCTTGAGGTTGTCAAATACCGTCGATACGTCCTCGTTCCTACACCCTATGTGTGCATCAGTGATGGTGAGAAATGATTAATTAGATGTTTAAAGCATTAGGTAAACTTGTCTTAATTATTAAGTAATCAAAATTGTTAACGGATGGTGTGTTCCCGCGCACGTGTTTTGTTGGCTTGATGACCCGTTGGACTACATAGTTGTTTCATCTTTCCCCAACAAATCGATCTTTTGGGATAAATGGTTGTATTAGAGTCAAGGTCATAGGATTGAGTATCACAGGAAGCACATTCTTGAGGGGGGATTATTATATTGGGGGTAAATAATGTCACTCCCTAAGGGTGCGGTAGAAGCCCGCAAATGTGAGGTCGATCGCCGTTAGAGCCAAGGTTCACTGGATCGAATTACGGAGCAGGCCAAAGGGTTTGATGTCGATCGTGGCAAAAAGGCTAAAATTGGCCCCTTTCTGACAAGATATCTTTTCAAGAGGAATGGCGGCTCGAGGCCTGATTAAGGTCCCAACAAAATGGTATCGTAGTGTGAGGTCCCAGTACGTCGCTGGTTCGAGTCTCAGCAAAATGCTTAGGGGGCGTGTTATTGGAGAGTGTTGTTTGGCCAACACTCCACTTCTATTAGACTCGTGGACCCTTTGATATACATTTTTACGCCTCCCTTTAACAGCTTAAGCTTTTAGAGTAAAGTAGTTGTCAACAAAAACCCATCACTATATTATAATAGGACTAGCCATCCCAACCCTATTTTTGCAATTAATTTTGGAGCTCAAACTCTAAAATCCCCATGATTGTATAACCCTCTCTTTCCCCCAAGTATTATGTTTTTTTTTTTTTTCCAACACCCATAAGATCTTTTCTTGGGTTATTCCAAAACCCATTAGCACTTTTCCTAAACCTAAGCCTAGCTATTTGATATCTTCATGGAGGGACATCCCACATTTATTCCAATCTGATTTTTGAGAATCAGCCCCTCCCAATTGAGCAGGCCAAACCGAACCCCTAAACCCTTGAATTGATTTCTCATCCCCCTCTCTAAACCATATTCCCTTTCCTTCTCTATTAACCCTCCCTTTGAACCCATAAAAAGTTAGCAACTATAGGCATATATTAACCCTAATCGTGTGCATATATTGGGGTATTTATCCCTTCAAATCGATCCAAGAAAAGGATATTGAAGAAGAGAAGAAAAAATGAAGGATATTAAAAAGAAACAAGTAGTATAGCTTCCTATGGTGAAGGAAACATCCATGGACCCATGCGGTAAAGTTTTTCGGGTTATTTGAGAAGCTCGACTTTCAATCGATTGGTGTTTATTTGATATGCATGCTCTCATTCTGATTTTATTCTGGTGATCCGTCTTATTTCACTTCTAATGGAGTTATTCTTTTATTTGAGATATTGCTATATATTAATTATCTTGCATATCTATAGTATTTTATGTTTAACCGCTAATCCCCATAGGAGTATGGGTGGTAAAGCGAGCCTACTGAGTTTCTCGCCTCACCTCTACCCATCCTTTTTAAGATGTACCAGATGTATCTGTAGTTTAGTTGATGGAAGCTAAAGATTTCATGTTTTATTTTACTTTTTCATCGATTAAAACCATGTTTAGGATTTATCACTTTTTTGTTATTTAAATTATAGAATTTTAAATTTAATTTATATTAATGTAGTGACATATTCATTAAAATTCAGCAACTTTAGGCATATATTAACCCTAACTGTGTACATCTATTGGGGTATTTATCCCCTCTAATCGATCCAAGAAAATGAGATTGAAGAAGAAGAGAAGAAAAAAAATAAGGTATGTATTAAACAATCTCCACCGTCCACAGATCTAGCCATTATGTGGTCTAACCTGTCCAAGGTGGACCCACGTGTCACCCATGGCATATCACCAAGGCATGCCACCTCACAGCAGTTTGAATCCTCCTCAAACCAGGAGATCGTTGCAACCAGGAATAGCGGGACGTAGTAGTTAGCTCAGTAGCTCATATGGACGTTACCCCCCTACCCACTCGGGGGGAGTATAAGCCGGCCGGCCGGATAAGCACTTCCAGGGAGCTAGCTCCTTCGGTTCTTTTCTCATGCCTTGCTCTGACAGGGACTGACTGACTGTAGCTATTAGTTGCTATTTGTTTCTCTGTCTCTTCCAAGCAATTAGCCCGCTGCTTCCGACCCCTGCGAGTCCCAGGAAAATGATATAAAGAATTTCGAAAGGCTGGCGCGATTCAATGCGATCGCTTAGGCATATACCGTTAGGTAGGTTGGGTCTTAAGAATGAGGGTGCTGGAAAGCTTAGAATCTTTGCGATTGGCTTGGCATGTCCGAGACTTTTTTTTCATAGCATTGCCTGAGCCTCTTTGGACATCTCAGGCCAGTAATAGCCAAGACGTTGGAGACATCTGTAGAGTGTGACGTCCAATGTCTATCCACATACGTCCTTGTGGACTTTGTTTAGCGTCTCTGTTGCTTCTGCTCATATGAGACACTACTAGACGAATTGATATTGGCATCGGTTTTTTTAGAGCGATCGCGTCGGTTTTTTAAAAAACTGATGCAATATTTTCAAAAAAATATATAGCGTCGGTTTTTGTAAAAACCGGCGCAAACGTTTAATATATAGCGTCGATTTTTCTAAAAACCGATGCAATATAGTTTTCCGCGTCGATTTTAGTAAAATACCGACGCTATATATTTACGTCGGTTTTTACAAAAATCGACGCTACATATTAACTATAGCGTCGATTTTTACAAAAATCGATGCAATTTCCTTTATATATATCAACCCGCGAATTTTTTCCCTCTTTCCTCCTGTGCGCGAACACTATTCCTCTCCCTCTCCAAACCCTAGTTAGCTTTGCCCCTCTTATTCTAGCTCTCCCTCTTCCTCTCCAAGCACGTGCATTGCCGCGCCCCTCCGTCTTACACTTGTTGCCGTTGTCGTCGCTGTCGCCATCGTCGTCGTCTTCGCACCATATAAACCCTAGCTTGCTCGCCCTAGCCCAAGTAAGTGTCTCTCTCTCTTCTTGTAGTGTGAATGAGTTGCATTGCTATCACTTACCATAGTTTTTGGGCTACACATGCTTGAATCCATGTTCTAACAAGTTAGAGTCATTTTTGTGTTTTACCGTTAACTTGAAACCCATATTTGATGGTGTTAGAAATTTTAGAATGGAATGATTTTTTGTAGGGGTGATCTATATGGTAAAGAGATCATGCACCCTCAAAAAAAATTCAAATCATTCTAGTATTCATAGCATGGTTTACAGGTTGAAGAATTATGGTCTATCTATTTTATACCATTAACTTGAAACCCACATTTGATGGTGCTAGAAATTTCAGAATGCACTGAGTTTTTGTAGGGCTGATCTATATGGTGAGGAGATTACCCTCAAAAAAATTCAAATCATTCTGTTATTCATAGACTGGTTTACCGGTTGAAGAATTATGGTGTGTCTATATTTTATCGTTAACTTGAAACCCACATTTGATGGTGTTAGAAATTTCAGAATGTGCTGATTTTTTGTATGGGTGATCTATATGGTGAGGAGATCACTCTTAGAAAAATTCAAATCATTCTGATATTCATAGACTGGTTTAGAAGTTGAAGAAGTATGGACCTTCGATTTTTATTGTGTATTTTGAAAACCACATTTAGCTGGTTTAGAAATTTTTGAATCGGCTAATTTTTGTTGGGGTTATCTTTTTGGTTAGGAGATCATCCTCACCAAAAATTAGCCATTGATTCATCCTCTATGATTTTTTGGAAAGATGTGACAGCTGAGTTGAAAGAAAAATGTTGGACTTGTGTTCAAGTAAAAATTCAAATTAGTTACAAATGATGTTTCAAAATCTTACTTTGTCATCTTATGTAATTGACTCTTAATTAACTTGCAAGAGCATTTTGTGTTGGACCCAAAAAGCAATCGCCATTCATTGTCCCTAATCTGTACCAAATGGAGGGATTTTAAGACCAAGTTGAATTCAAATCATATCATTCCTCATTTGGCGGAGTCGGAGCTTTTAAATCTCAAGCCGCTTAAGTACGATTACATTGATCAAGCAGATTGGGAAGCTTTTGTGACTGCAAAAATATCAGAAGATGGGTTGGTTTATCGTGAAGCCCAAAAGGAAAGGCGATCATTGAATAAATATAACCATCGCCTCGGTAGAAAGTCTTATGCCAATCTGGCTGAAGAGTTGGTAAGTTTTTGTTGTAATTGTAGAATTTCTAAATATAAAAGCACTAATGTAAATTGTTTATTTTATAATAAAAATAGTTCAGTCACTCCGAAGAGGTAGATCGGAGTGAGTTATGGAAGAAAACTCGTCAGAATAATGTTGGAGAGTATATCGACGACGCCGTAAGGGAAACGGCCGACAAAATTGTAAGTTGCCTCATGCATATCGACTTATTTGAACCTCGTGAATTATATAATAAGTTATTAGAATTAATGTTATTTTATTTTTGCAGGATGAATTAAGAAGACAAGTTGAGGAGGGGTCCCTCTCTATTGAGGGAAGTAATGATGTATTGACAATGGCATTAGGGACCCAGGAGCATCCGGATAGGGTCAGGGGCATGGGGCATTTCGTTACCCCTTTAAAATACTTTCAGATCCCCAAGCGTGGAAATAAAGCACACATGGCTCATCTGGAAGAGAATCAAGTACAGATGATGTCGCAGATACATAACCAAGCATCACAATTAGAGAGTCAGGCTCAGATGATAAAGGCGATACAGGCACAGATCGAGTAGCTAACACAGTCGCAACATATGCCATCGCAATATATCCCATCGCCGGGATCTAAGAAAGTAGCCTCATGAGGTCGTCCCACCCCGGGTGATGGTATATCACAATCATGTGCGCATCAGAGGAGTAGGGATGAGATGCCACTACCAGGCCCCAGCAGAAATAGTGAAAAGGTATATACTGTGAACCTAAATTTATTTTATTCAATTCATTTTAATTATCTTATTAAGTTTCTAACTTTTTTCATTATAAGAAAAGTCATGTAGGCTGGCAATACATACCCCAAACAACATTGTTGCTGAGGGGGTCATTTTGGATAGTACACCTAGCCAAATTGTACAATTTCTCTCATTGGGACTTGATTGTTTTCGTGTCTCAATCAAAGTACCTATAGTGTCGGATGTCGAACTCCCGTATCCAGTTCGTGATGTGTTTACTACGGTGGGAGATGTAGTTGGGAGTATCGTCGCATGGCCTAGAGTATGGGTGGTGTTCACAAACGCTGATCAAGTAAATATCTATCAATCTTTTTATCATTTATACTTCATTTAATATATTCATATATTGATTATAACTCTAATTTTGATTATAGGTATAAGAGAATAAAAGTGATGATAATTTCACTATCATCAAAGAATTTTATGATAATTTGCGTGCACACGACCCATCTTCCATATCCGTTGGTATTACTGTCGGGTCGAAAGTATTTGACATACAAGAGTCAATTCATATTGACTTTATGGATGTCTCTTTAGTATGTGAACTACAAGATGTGTCATCACAGTGCTTGACACTATATCAATGGTAAGATACTTTTGAGTTGAGTTTGTTTTATTGATCTAAATTTCATAGATATGATTATGACATTCTAATTAAATTTTTTTTAATTTCGCAGCCACATCCACCAAATGTTAATTGAAAAACGTTTGCTTCAAAATATTACAGTAGTTAGTGCTCAAGCCATCAGTGCATCTATGAAAGATGAACAGTTTGTGCCATATTTTATTAATATATTTTTAACTACATATACCGAAGGGAAGACTTTGTTTATTCCCTTAAACATTGGGTAATGTGATATTTTCGGTTATCATTGAATTTGATAATTAATTAATAACTTATTGAATGTCTTGCTAATAACTTGATTGTTGTTTATATATAGGGAACATTGGATATTGCTTGTCATCGACTTATTGTCGATAACAATCTATTACTTTGACTCATTAAATAATTCAATTAACCAAAATTTGAAAGGCATTATCAAATGGTAAGTTAATCTTATATTAGTAAATTAAGCAATATTTATACATGCAGTAAAGAATAATTGAATTGTTTCAATTACTTTCTTGCAGTGCTTTCAAAGTATTCAAAAAAGATATTTTGGGCCACTCATTGAGGAAGAAGGAACCAACATGGAGGGCAGTTGCGGTAATTAAAATCTATGTACTAGTACTTGTACTTTTTTATTGGTCGGAAGTTAATTTTTTTGGTTAATTAATTAATTACATGCTTGTGCGTAGTACTCAAAACAACAAGATATGAAATCTTGTAGATTTTTTGTTATGAGGTACATGCGAGAACTCATTACCGATTATGATGAGACAATTAAACATTCGGTGAGCCATTTATTCTTTTACGTGTTCTTGATGCATGTGTACGTCTTAATAAGTAAAATTAATTTATTAATTATCTCTACCTATTTTTCTAATTAATTAGGTCAACCTTATGAAATCAAAAGTTAAATACACAATGGAAGAGTTCGCAGAATGTAGAGTTGAGTGGATTGAGCTCTTTAAAGAAAATTTTGGAGGTATATATATCGATCATTTGCCATCATTTCTTCTTTTCTCTAAGCTAATGAATGTGCATTTTTTGGTTCTAGCTAATTATTTTCTTTGGTTTTTTTAATATTATTGCAGATGATTAGCTATTTTAGTGAGAAATTAAGATATATATCTTCTTCTAAATCTGTATAATTTTTCATATTATAAGTCTGAAATTTATTTTCCATCGAAATATATGATTGAAATATGTATTCAGTTGTAATAATTAATCGATCAGTCTTATTTTGTATATATTATCTCTAGAACTTATTCTATCTAGCTAGTTGTTAGATTTAAACATGCATGTTTTTTCGGTACTTCATCTAATATTAATTGTATATATAGTAGTGTTAATAATAATATAGTACCTGTAGTACTTATTAATTTAGGACTGATTCTAGTTGTTGGATTCAAGCATATTTTTTTGGGTATATATATAATTGAGTCTGCTAGAGCTACACCCATTTATTACATCTAGTCCTATATACTAATGCCCACATGGAGATCACGCTGGACATTGTGTAGTTGTTGTAGTTGTTTAGTTTTTGTCTACACAACTACACAATGTGTAGTTAATTAGTTGTAAATAACTACACAATGTATTGTAGTTTTATTCAGGAACATTGGGCCCCATTCTTGGGTGTAAGAAATGGGTGCATATATAGCTCTAAATGTATATTTGAATAAATGGTTTTTCAATTTGGATGTATGGTGGGTTTATACTGCAGGTGGGTTTCGCAACATAGCAGAAACATGTAAGATATTAAAAAAAAAAAAAATACTTTTGGCGTCGTTTTTTGTAAAAACCGACACTTTAATAAGTATAGGATATAAAAACTGACGCCAAAAGTACTTATATTTGTGTCGGTTTTTCTAAAAATTGACGCCAAACGTTATATACTTAAAACCGACGCTATAGATCACCATTGCGCGTCGGAAAAAAACCGACGCAATTATTTTAGCGTCACAAGCAATTGAGTCGGTTTTTGCGGAATAAAAAACTGACGCCAATTATGTATGGCATCGGTTTTAAACTGACGCCGTATGTGCTTTTTCTAGTAGTGAATAGGACTCTCTCTTATTCACACCATGTAAGTAGGTTACCCAACAGTTTGATAATATCTTTTAGCTTGATATTCTCCTTAGTTTTCTCTTCTTTCAACTGTAAAGTTTTCTCTTCTTTCAACTGTAAAGTTTTCTCTTCTTTCAACTGTAAAATAATATTTTATAAATAGCATTGGTTAGACTCTCAAGCAGAGAGAATTCTGTAAAGAGTTTTTTATTTTACAAATCTTAAAATCCTCTTCTCTCATACGGCCTTCTCTTGTTTATCTCCTAGGTTTATCAAAACCTTTCATGGTATCAAAGCTCCAAAGATTCTAATAACTGTGAGTACATACCTCGTTTTGCATCCTTCTCATCATCTAACTACAGTTATCAGCTCCTATAAGCAATTTCCATGGCGAATCAAATTATGTCTTTGAATTCAACGAGTTCCACACCACTTTTGCCGTATTCTTCCATGGCTCATATGTTATCGATCAAGCTAAATGGGAATAACTATCTTCTATGGAGGAATCAAATTCTCCCTTTGTTTGAAAGCCAAGAACTTCTTGGCTACATAGATGGAACGGCAAAAGCACCTCCATCAACCATTACTCAAGATAATGGGTCCAGCACTAGCAACCTCGAGTATCGCACATGGAGGCTCACTGATAGGTTTATCATAAGCCTGATCAACTCCTCTCTGACAAAAGAAGCCATGAGTGTAACCATGGATCATCAAAGTGCTTTTGATGTTTTGACGGTTTTAGAAGAGGCATTTGCTCATGAATCCAAGAATCGTGAGTTGCAACTCCGTGAGGAGTTACAAGTGTTGAAACGTGACACATCCAGCATCTCAGACCATGCTCGCAAGTTTAGGGCAATTTGCGATGAACTCTCAGTCATTGGCAGTCCCGTACCGAACACCGACAAGGTATATTGGTTCCTACGAGGCCTAGGACCACATTATCACAACTTTGTTACCACTACGTTGGCAAAACCTCTGATTCCATCATTTAAAGAAGTCATTCCATCACTTCTCAGCCATTAGCTTCTTCTTCGAAGCCTCACCCCTCATGTGAGCAATCATGACTCTGCCTTTACTACTCAACAAGGAGGTCATAATGGGCGGAACAATTATCGTGGGGCAAACAAGACTTACAAGCCCACCTACCGCAATTTCTCTAATGGAAAGCCATAAGGTGATCAACAATCCAGTACAAATTATAAGGGAGGTAACGGAAATCATGGAGGACAATGGTACACCAATCGCTCAAGTCAGAGTAATGATAGAACCCGATCCTCATGAAGTCATGCACAAGTGACATCCAATCATGACACACAGATGACGACTTCCATCTGTCAGATCTGTGGCCATGGCGGTCATACTGCCATTGAACGCTGCAATAGGTTCAATCACTCCTATCAAACCACTCCACCTGCAGAGGCGTTTACTTCCCTCATTATTCAGGATGCCCAAGATGCGGAGTGGTATCCTGATCGATAGTGGCGCAACAGCCCATATGACCAACAATGAAGGTAATTTTGTTCATACTAAACCCTATAATGGTGCAAATCGCGTCTTGGTTGGCAACGGATCTTCGATTCCTATTTCACATACAGGATCAGTATCACTCTCTACCCCTACAGGACCTTTTTGATTAAATGATACTCTACTTGTTCCTCACATACAAAAGAATTTGATCTCAGTTAGTTAGTCCACACGTGATAATAATTGTTTATTTGTGTTCTCTTCTTCTGGTTTTACCATTCAAGAACAAAGCACGGGGAAAGTGTTGGGAACAGGGAGTAGAAGAGCCGGTCTCTACACTCTTGATTGTCTTCATAGAGCTTTCATATCATCATCTCTTTCTTCAGTCAAGGGATCATCAGAGATCTGGCATAATCGCCTAGGTCATGTGGTTTCTAGTATTATCAGTTCTTTAAATAAATCAAAGGAGATCCAACTCCTGGAATCTAGGCAATGTAACCTTCAAGTTTGCTCTAGTTGCCAGCTAGGCAAAAGCAAACGATTGCCTTTTCAATCTAATCATAACCGTTGCTCTACTCTTCTTGGATTAGTACATTTTGACATTTGGGGACCTTCTCCTATCACATCACTGTCTAGATTTCGATATTATGTAGTGTTTGTGGATGATTGTAGTCGGTATTCTTGGTTTTTTCCCTTAAAACAAAAAATTAGATTTTTTCCAAACTTTTATCACATTTCAAAAATTAGTTGAGAATCAATTAGACCACAAAATCAAAATTATCCAGTGCGACGGTGGTCAAGAGTTTGCTAGCTCTCCTTTTCTTCAACATTTAGCTCAATGTGGTATCCAAAAGAAGTCGTCTTGTCCTCATACTTCTGCTCAAAATGGGAGAGTTGAGCGTAAGCACAGAAACATTGCTGAGATGGGACTCACGTTGCTCTTCCATAGTCATGCTCCTTCCAGATCATGGGTAGAAGCATTTTCCACTGCTGTCTACATTATAAATCAGTTCCCTACTGATGTTCTCCAACATGCATCCCCATACTCAATCTTGTTTGGTAAGAGTCCCTACTACTCCATGTTTCGTACTTTTGGTTGTTTATGCTTTCCATACCTTTGTGATTATTCAAAACATAAACTCTCTCCTAAGAGTTCACGTTGTGTATTTATTGGATATAGTACTTTACATAAGGGTTTTAGATGCTTAGACTTACTAACAAATCGTGTTTACATTTCATGACATGTTATTTTTTATGAGTCCAACTTTCCTTTTTCATGCACATCATCCTTATCAACTATTTCACAAGATCCCGTTGCTTTCCATGATCTCGATTGCATTCATGAACATGATAGTGTGCACAAGGATGGATAGGTCATACCTTCAGCTGCTCAACATCGGTTTTTGGATCTTCCTCATACTGAACACGTTAATGATTCTCCACGGGCTGCATCCTTCTTACCTCCACTGGAATCGGTGGACCCCCACACATCAGTTGGTGGCATAGAGCCTCACTCACCTCTTGCTAGTAAGGACGATGCCTCAAATGTTGCAGCCCCCATCAATCTCCCTTCTAGTATTGCCGATCCTGAAGTTGTGAACACTCTTCTAGATATAACTGCCTCCAGCGATCAACTAATGCCTATTGTTGATGCTCACTCTATTCCTGGTGGACAAATCATCATTGAGTTGCCTTTGGCACCTCTAGACATACCAGCACCTCTGGCTAGTGAAAACTCTCATCATATGCTCACTCGATCAAAGTCCAAGCAATCCACCAAGCACCCTCTTCTACCACGGTCCACAACGACGGGTTCACAGATTCACCTTCACTTTTTTGAGGCACTCATGTGTACCACCGAACCTTGAGGTTTCAAATCCGCTTCCAAACACCCTCATTGGCTTGCTGCCATGAATGAGGAAATGGAGGCCCTTTATCACAACCAGACTTGGACCCTTATGCCTTGCACACGTGGTATGAACATAGTTGGGTGTCATTGGATTTTTAAAACCAAACTAAAAGCTGATGGTACGGTGGAACGTTACAAGGCTCGTCTAGTAGCTAAAGGCTATTCCCAAATGCAAGGTCTCGACTACGATGAGATGTTCAGTCCTGTCGTCAAGCCTGCCACTATACGGTTAGTTCTTGCCATAGCCACTATGCATCGTTGGGACATTCGGCAACTTGATTTCAAAAATGCATTCTTACATGGCAACTTGCAAGAAGAGGTATACATGGATCAGCCTCCTGGTTATACAGATGCCTCTTATCCTCACCATGTATGTCGCCTCAACAAGGCTCTCTATGGCTTGAAGCAAGCCCCGCGCGCTTGGTTTGAATGTTTCAGCATCTTCCTGCTCGATCTTGGTTTTACACATAGTCATGCAGACTCATCCATGTTCATCCATCATAGTTCTTCTGGCACCATGATTCTCCTCGTCTACGTGGACGATATTATTCTTACGGGCAGTAATCATTCCCTTCTTCAGAGTTTCATTCAACGGTTAAGTAGTGAGTTTGCTATGAAGGATTTGGGACAATTGCACTATTTCCTTGGCGTTGAAGTGGTATCTACTACATCTGGTTTGTTCCTTTCTCAGTCTAAGTATGCTACTGACTTACTCAAAAGGGTCCAACTTGATGGTGTCAAACCACTATCTACTCCTATGGTGACGAGTAACAAACTCACTAGAGATGGCACCCCTCTTGCAGACGTCACACATTACCATAGCATTGTTGGTGCACTTTATTATCTCACTCTGACTAGACCTGATCTCTCTTTTAGTGTTAACAAACACAGTTTGTCAGCTCATGCACTCACCAACTGAAGAACACTATCAGGCAGTCAAGCGTATCCTGCGTTATGTTAAAGGCACTCTCCATCATGGCATCTAGTTCTATGTCAATTCTCCCATTACACTTATAGGTTATTCCGATGCTGATTGGGCAGGATGTCCTGACACCCGTCGATCTACCTCTGGATTTGCACTTTTCTTGGGCAAGAATCTCATCTCCTGGAGTGCGGTATCCTGTTCTAGTGCCGAGGCTGAATATAGAGCTCTAGCCAATGCCGCAGCAGAAATTACTTGGGTGTCTTTTCTTCTGCGCACCCTTCACATTTTTTTACCAACCTGCCCAGTGGTCTATTGCGACAATCAGAGTGCCATTTACATGAGCTCCAATCCCGTCTTTCATGCTCGATATGCACATCGAGCTCGATTACCATTTCATTAGGGAAAAGGTTGCTTCACAACAGCTTCAAATTCAGTTTGTGCCATCTAAACTTCAAGTTGCTGACATTTTCACCAAAAGTGTTCCCCGTCATCTCCTCAAGTTCTTTGGTTCCAAGTTGAAGCTTCATGACTTCTCGACGCTCAACTTGAGGGGGGATATTAAACAATCTCCACCGTCCACAGATCTAGCCATTACGTGGTCTAACCTGTCCAAGGTGAACCCACTTGTCACCCATGGCATGTCACCAAGGCATGCCACCTCACAGCAGTTTGAATCCTCTTCAAACCAGGAGATCGTTGCAACAAATATATGAGAACAAGTCAAAGACTTACCCAGCCAAGATCAGCAACGTGTGAATAGGACTCTCTCATATTCACACCGTGTAAGTAGGTTACCCAACAGTTTGATAATATCTTTTAGCTTGATATTCTCCTTAGTTTTCTCTTCTTTCAACTGTAAAATAATATTTTATAAATAGCATTGGTTAGATGAGACTCTCAAGTAGAGAGAATTCTATAAAGAGTTTTTTATTTTACAAATCTTAAAATCCTCTTCTCTCATATGGCCTTCTCTTGTTTATCTCCAAGGTTTATCAAAACCTTTCAGTATGCATCACATTAAAAAACAAAAATTTTGCTTATTAAAGTAGATTTTTCTCCTCCCCTCTTCTATGGTTTATTTTTATTTATGTATATTACTTACATGTTTTTATAAGTTTCTTCCATGTTTTTAATACTTGTAATACATATGTGGTATTTTACCAACCCATGATTTTCTTGCTTTATTTTTGAAATGCATGCTAGTTGATTTAAGACTTTGAAGTTCGAATGATTTGATTTTTACGTACTTGTGATTATTTACGACTTTCAGAGATGCATGGGCACTTGTGATTAACAGTCGATGTTGTATGCTTTATTGAAGGAAGGGTTTGGTGCTATGTACAATGTTGCCTCCTGAGGTGTCTTGTCTCTATTATTATAAGATACAACTTAAAAAGCAACAAGGCGTATAGGTTCCTATGGTGAAAGAAACATCAATGGATCCTTGCAGTAGAGTTTTGTGGGTTATTTGAGAAGCTTGAGTTTCAATCGATTGGTGTTTATTTGACATACATGCTCTCATTCTGATTTTATTCTGGTGATCCATCTTATTTTAGTTCTAATGGACTTATTCTTTTATATGAGATATTGCTATATATGTATTATCTTGCATATCTATAGTATTTTATGTTTAGCCGCTCATCCCCATAGGAGTATGGGTGGTAAAGCAAGCCTACTGAGTTTCTCGGCTCACCTCTACCCACCCTTTTTAAGATGTACCAGATGTGTCTGTAGTTTAGTTGATGGAAGCTGAAGATTTCATGTTTTATTTTGCTTTTCCATTGATTAAAACCATGTTTAGGATTTATCACTTTTTTGTTATTTAAATTATAGAATTTTAAATTTAATTTATATCAATGTAGTGACATATTCATTAAAATTCAGCAACTTTAGGCATATATTAACCCTAGCCATGTGCATCTATTGGGGTATTTATCCCCTCCCATCGATCCAAGAAAATGACATTGAAGAAGAAGAGAAGAAAAAAAGAAGGTATGCATCACATTAAAAAACAAAATTTTTACTTATTAAAGTAGACTTTTCTCCTCCCCTCTTACTTTTATGATTTACTTTAATTTTATTTATGTATATTACTTGCATGTTGTTAAAATTTTCTTCCATATATGTTTTTAATACTTGTAATACATGTCCAGTATTTTACGTACAAACCAATGATTTTTTTGCTTTATTTTTAAATACATGCTAGTTGATTTAAGACTTTGAAGTTCGAATGATTTGATTTTTACATACTTGTGATTATTTACAACTTTCAGAGATGCATGGACACTCGTGACTAAGATTTGATGTTGTATGCTTTATCGAATAAAGGGTTTGGTACTATGTACGATGTCGCCCCCTGAGGTGTCTTGTCTATTTTATTAAGATACAACTTAAAAAGAAACAAGGCGTATAGCTTTCTATGGTGAAGGAAACATCTATGGACCCTTACGGTAAAGTTTTTCGGGTTATTTGAGAAGCTCGACTTTCAATCGATTGGTGTTTATTCGACATACATGCTCTCATTCTGATTTTATCCTGGTGATCCATCTTATTTTAGTTCTAATGGACTTATGCTTTTATTTGAGATATTGCTATATATGTATTATCTTGCATATTTGTAGTATTTTATGTTTAGCCGCTCATTCCCATAGGAGTATGGGTGGTAAAGCGAGCCTACTGAGTTTCTCGCCTCACCTCTACCCACCCTTTTTTAAGATGTACCAGATGTGTCTGTAGTTTAGTTGATGGAAGCTGAAGATTTCATGTTTTATTTTGCGTTTCCATTGATTAAAATCATTTTATTAGGATTTATCACCTTTTTGTTATTTAAATTATAGAATTTTAAATTTAATTTATATCAATGTAGGTATATTCATAAAAATTATTTATATAAATTTTAAGTTTGAATAAAGGATGTGTTAAATTTTAGCACTTTTCTTCTTTATTTTTTGTCCGAATTTATTGTATACCCTTCACTTTTTATGCATTACTTGGTTTGTGAACACTTTTTTGACAGATTCCAAAGCTCACATTTTTCTAACTCACATGTGCATCCCCATGTAATTAAATTTGTAGCTTAATAATCCTCCGATAGGTGTTTCTATAACCTTACGAAGTTGTGTTAAAAAATTTGTTGGCCTTTTTTGGAAACATCTATAAGGAATTAGCTCTTGGCTAAAACATAAAAAATTTGCATCCTTAAGTTAGCTGTCAAACAAAACAAGAATCTCCTCTTTTTTATTAGTATTCAAAAAGTTATAAGTTTATGCTAAATACTATTTTTGTAGAAAAACTTACAAATTTTAGTAGTCTAACCTTGGGACTATTTGCTTTTGTATGGCGATTCCTTACATGAGATAGAAAATCCTCCCAGCTTTCTAGATTGGGCTCATGTTCCGCAAGAGGATGTTTCTACAAACTTATGACCTCAACACTTACAGGATGTCGAACTAGTTTCTGATTGACATTGATAAAGTTTCTAAGAAATTCTACCTTCCTAACCCCCATTTAAAAAAATTAGATAGGTCTTTAAGTCTTCTTTATAGTAACAGGTAGTAGGTTTTCTAACTCTAAAGAATAAATTCTGTGGAAAATCGACACGATAGACAAGTGTAGATTTTCTAATTTTTTTAAAATGACCTAGTTTTCATTAAAAATATTTATTTTTTATTTAATTTTTTTTCTCTTTTATTTTTTATATAAATTGGATGGTGGACGTCATGGGTTGGATGTGACATGATGGGGTTATGTTTTGACTTACTTTGACTTGTGTTGACTTGACTGAGAACATATAAATATGATCACTTCTATTTATAATTATTCTCCAAACCTCGTGCTTTAGCCTTGGACTACTCGTAGGTTGACCCATGGGTTTCGCGTCGAATCATGGATCCTGATTCAGGGCGGGACATTAATCTTTCCAATAGATATATAGAACAAACTGCTACTCTTATATTAGAAAACCCCATTTTAGCTCTATAATTTTTTTGAAACTTTTTAGTTTAGACTAAATTATATCAAGATTACGACCAGCTTTTAATAAAATCAATTGGCCTTTAAAGGATTGATTGATCTTCCTTGACATTAATCGATTTTTGAATGTGTTCTTGCATGCTTCATCTCATTCAATGGGGACGTCCTTTTTCATAAGGTGGATGAATGGTTGACATTGTCTAAGTTTGAGATGAACCTAATTCAAACATAGGTGAGCACGCTTGTAGCCGTTTTAGCCCACAAAGGTTGCAAGTTTTAACAAATCTTTTGGAGTGCTTCTTATTAGAGTATATATCTAGTTAGATTAATATTAGTAGTATAATAAGTTGTGTGAGTTTCAACTTATCATAATTGGTATATCTCATACAATCTCTAATTGTCAAGATTAGGAAAATATCAATTAAGAATCTTAGATTAGATTGATTAAGATTAGTTTCTATTTTTAGATATATAGGTTTATTTTCTATATAAACCATTGATTATGTACAATGTATTTCACTGGAGATTTATAAAGATATCTTAATTTCATCATGGTATCAAAGCAATTGTTCTTCTTAGAACAAGTTCTCGATTATTTACCTTTTTCAGCAGACAAGATTATACCATCGTCGTCAGGCCCATATCATTGGTCGTTGTTCTCAACTATTTTTCAAAGTTATTTTCTACCCACATCCCTTTCTAACTTCCCATCAAATGCTCATCGAAGTCCTTCAATCTCATCATATTTTATTTACTCAAGACATCTCCAATGAGAGTTTAGCCGCACACTCAATCTTTGATAGTTTCTGAGAAGATTATGACTGACCTGATCTAGTGGGCCATCGGCTCCGACTGACCTTAAGATGAGCGGGTTGCGACAAATATACAGACATGCAATGACCACTATCAAGCACACGAACAAACGTTTAGGCTATTCACCATATTCAATTCACTTCATGAAGATCAAGGGCTTATATTTGTTGTAACCAATCACATGTTCCTTTTTCAAAGGGACGTGCGATTGTGGGGGGTATTAGAGTATATATCCGAGTGGATTAGTATTACTAATGTAATAGAGGTGCACCATATCATTATTGGTATCTCATACAATATTTTCCTAGTTGTCAAGATTAGGAAAAGATCAATTAGAAATCTAAGTTTAGATTGATTAGGGTCAATGTATTTCACCAAAGATTTATAAAGAAATATTCTTATTGTCATGACTACTTCTATCTAGATACCGCTATATATGTCGGATGATGATTTCAAAGAACTTATTCTAACTGACTTCGATGGCGTAGTTCATTGAAATAAGTTGGTACCTCCTCAACTTGTTAAAGATGTCGAACAAGTGTTGGAGGTGGGTTTTTTTATTTTTTTTTCCTTGTTTTACAAGCTAATCATGACTTTGTAAAGCATGTCGTTGAAAATCTTATGTGTGGCACAGTGGTGTGTAACAGCAATGTTCTTTGGGAGTGTGAAAAGTGACAAGTTCTTCATCTCTCGGTGGGTTACGTACCAATATGGTTGTAGCCCGATGACCTTCTATGAGGGATCGAGAAGCTTCAGGTCCAATAGTGACGTCTACCTGAGTGGAAAGTGATCTTTTGAAAATACATTGTTTGTCCCAAAAGTCGATGCAAACCCAAATCTCTCTATTTTTTTTCTTGATTGGTACGACAATGTTTCGCAATCTATGTCGAGTACTTTCATTTCCCAACAAACCCAACTTCAGCCTGGGACCAATCAAGCCTGGAGCATCGTTTGGCTTACTTAAGTGTGTCGAATTCCATTCTAACCAAACACTTGAATTTGAATTCTTCCCAGCAAAAACAGCTCCATCTTATACGAGGAAACAAGCTTTCACGTGAATCTGCATTGTGTTAAAATGATGAATTAAGGAAGCCTTTCATTTCACATGAATTTATTGATTTCAAGACCCAACTTCATATGACCATGCCCAAACGGTGATAACTCTACACCCAACTAAACAATGTCGATCCATAAGTGTTTGGTGGGTAGCTTCCTCCTTAAACTGGGTACCGAAGAATGGCGAGATCGATCCGATTGGATAACAAAGTACGTCGATCGATCGGTTATGCATTCTTATGAGGGATGATACACACTCATCTAAATTTAGAGGGAGTTGTTGAGAGAGGAGTCAGGTTCAAGGATAGATAGATAGATGATCACAAAGCCATTAGCCTAAAAAGGGCAAATTGTTCAATTACCATCGACCTCACTTATCACCGTAGTTAGCAACTGGGTGTCGGGCAAAAATTCCGTTACGGGCCAGATATATTCATTCGAAAGTTCATCCAAATTTTTAAAAAATGAAAAACAAACTCAATTAAAGGGTTGACAATTTTTTGCCATAAAAAAAATTTCCTTTTTTAATTACCATAAATGATTAATTTGTGAATAATTCGGGTATGGGGGTCGAAATTTCGCGGTATTTTGATATTTTCCGAAGCATTAAATGGGATTGCGGATTCATATAGTTCTTAAAAATTCGTTCAGTTCACGGATTATACACAAATAATTCAGTGAATTACTAACTTTGCTTACCATATTTGAGAAAATGATTCTCCGAGAGAGGGAGAGAGGCTTGAGATTACATCAGGAAATAAAGCGTCGCTTTCTTTCCATTCTACTTTTGAGCGTTGTGTTTATGTTTGTGGTCCAGAGACGGTTTTACTTCCCTTTCCCTTATGCATTGAAATAAAGGTGGAGGGAGGATGATGATGTAATGTGGTCCTTCTTTGTAAACAAACCCATGTGACGTCAAGTCGCTTTCTTAATCTACCTAAAGCGACCGGTGTTGCACTCAGCCTAAGGAAGACCTCTTCCCTACATATACAACGTCATGCCACCACACAAAATCATCATGATCACCCAACAGTGTGGACCCTAGGGTGGTAAAATAACACATCAGCCAAAGACCCCCTAATGGAGTGCACGTGATGTTTAAATGAAAATAATATTTATATAAATGATAAATTTATTGAAATGATAAATGTATATATATATATATATATATATATATATATATATATATATATAGGTGATTTTGGATACCCTATCATTTTTTCTTATCTCCCCCCTTTCTCTTAATTCCCCTCAACAATTTCAAACATTCTATAATTGCTTTGTGGGCCCATCAAAATCTCTTATCACCACCCCCACCCCCACCCAAATGTTAAAACGAAAGTAAGGGTACTTTGGAGGGGTTTTACCCTATTCACTCTTCAATTGTGAAAACTCGACGTTCCTTCATCGTATAAGAGAGCAAGCTTGAGCAAGCGTGTGCCCCTCTGCCTCCTTTGGTATCGCCATTAACGTGCAATCACCATCTCCGGTATCTAAATACTCCCCTTACTTAGAAAAGAAATTTCCCAAAACAGGGGTTTCATTGTTGAGATTATTGAGAATAGCTTCGATAGGGCAGAGTGACGCTTCGGTAGAGAAAAGTTGTTCTCCGCAATAGGCACTGATGGAGAAAAGCTTCAACAAGCCGAAGAGTAGAGGCACCTCTTGTTCTGCAGGTACTCGTCGTTGTTCAAATTGCTAATTCCGAACAATCAATTCAAAGACCATAACCGAGATTACATGAGAAACAAACCCCCAATGTATCGTTCCGACGAGATTACTAGAAATTCTTGTTAAAATAATTTTGTCTACTAAAAAAATTGAATTCAAATACATACATCCATTGATTGTTTTACTCAAAAGTTTCCAATAAGAGTTGTAGAAGATGTAGAATACAACCCTAGAATCTTTTAGGTATTCTCCTTTGCTTTTTCAATAGTGCTTTTTCAGTTTTAAATAGTGTCCCTTGCTTTCTCACGGTTTTGAATTTTAGAGGGAATGAGTAGAAATAGAAAGAGGTTAATTAGACAAACAAATGGGGTAAAGTTAGTATTTTGTATATTTGGTGGGGGAAGATAAGAAAAAATACAGGGGATATAGATGTCATTTGAATTATAGTTTAAGTGGGGGATAAGAAGAGAAATGGACAAGGTATCCAAAATTTGCAATATATATATATTGGGAAGGGTGAGCGGGGAACTTAAAACAAGTTATTATTTTCTTGTACCTCATTATTAAGCATAAAATATCAATTTTATGATGGAATTATAGAATTCTAAAATAATATAAATATCAGTATTATTTTTTAATAAAAATAATTAGTATTGGATATCATTGAAAAGATCTCGACGAGAGCTTTCTAATAATGAACTTACGAATTGAAAGTATTCGTTTTTGAAGATTTACAATGAAAAAAATATTTTCCTAAAAAAGTGTTGTCATTTATTAAGGAGAGAGAAGAATATAGAGTACTTGTAAAACCCCGAAAACCCTGACAGGGTATTTTAGTCTATTCTGATTTCTTTAGACCTTTTCAGTGCATTTCTTTTCACGTAACGATAGCATCTAACTAATCGATCATTCCTGTGAAATATTGTTCAATTCCGAGGAAATTGAATTTTTGGTCTTAGGGCCGTATCCATGCGGGCCCCACATGGGCATAGTGGGACCCGTGACATTTCTTAGACCATTTCGGATCCATTAGGTATAAATTAATATTTAAATATGATTATATTAATTTTAGTAAGCAAATATGGAATTTATTAATTTTGGTGTCATGCATGTGTGTACATTACAATAATTGTCATTATAGTGTAGGTTATGTACACCATGCACTAGTAATTTGTTATGGGATGTATCATTATAGCATATAGTATATGAGTAATTAGTGGGACACTAACAATTAATAAGCCCATATGTAAATAGTCATATTGTCATTCATAACATATTATAAGGTAAGTATGTTTTAATTATATAAGACAAATCTTTATGCATAACACATCCCACTACAATAAAACAAAATTTTGTTAACATACATGTAAAAAAAAAAAAAATTTCAAAACTCTAACCTATTGCTTTGGACTGTATAACTATCAGATTATTATATAGTTTCCTTAGTTTTGTTGTGAAACAATTCAAATGACCAAGAGTCCTACACGTCCAAAACTTTCACCCATTGAACCACCGTCCAAGCACACCACATTCTAGTGTTTTGACAAGCACACAAACATAACCCTTTTGTAGACTCCTTCCACCATCGTACTATTAACAACCCACGATGCATTCAATTGAACTCAAACCCATCCCAACCGTCCAAGCCCAAACCCTTATCACGTTTTAGGGTTTTAATAAAACACAAACACTAACAAACCTAAACCTAGTATGATAGGACTCTACTTCCACCGCCCAAACCTTTAGTTATAAGTAGATGCCGTCCTCCCTTTATGCCTTCATCTCCAACACGTTAAGAGTCGTTGTGCTACTGCGATCAAGAGAGTGCGGTCAACTTTCAGCACATGCCATCAACTCTGAAGATCCAAACCCCCACGAGTTGCAGCCGTAGAATAGTTTCATTGTGGATCAACCCTCCTCGACTTCAAGAATCTACAACGTCCAGCAAAGGCTCCACCTTCGGATCAAAACGCATTCTTTTTGCTGGGCAATCACTCGTCGATACGGGTAAGTTCTTTTTGTTTGTTTTTTTGGTTATTCTTGACCTTTGCCCAAAAACAATAGTCGTCCAAACCTTCCTACACTATTACGTCGTTGTTGTCTCGTTCCCATCCCCGTATTTCATCGAAACATATCACCTTCCCAACCGGTTAAACATTTCCTTAAAACCTAATACTAGTCATTTTTAAAACCACCTTCATGATAGACTAACTGGCACCACCCATTGTGCTTCTTGAAGATCAATGAACGCATAGTCCAGCCACCCTTCAGTTGTGGACTGAGTTACCACACATGCCTTGAGAAAGTTGCAGCCATTCTTTTATAGGCCCTCTATCGCAAGATCTCACCACTCCAATCAGGCAACATTTCATTCAACAACATGCACACTTTTTATTTGCCCATGCTATACTGTTAACACATCAGAATTAATTCCATCTTTTAGTTGTGGTTGTTTTACACCCTCTGATTTTTATATGGTTATTGTATCAAAAAAAAAAAAAAAAAAAACTTCACATGTTGATCTATTTATTTTGACTCTTCTATTTGGATATCCTCGTGTATTGAATTCTTTATTTCAAAATGTAGAACCTTTAATCCACCATACGGGTACTACCCTTCCGATTGGCCAATAAGCTAGAGTTCACCAGTATGATGATCCAAACCATTCCCGGTGGTAACCACACTTTTAGTTATCAATATGATTCTTTTGCCATGGTCCATCTAAAGAGTGACTCAACACTAAATGACCTAAATTTATGTATGAGCGGTTGTGTGTGTGGTCCAGGTTAATAACTTTTTGATGATATTTGGACAAATTGTTGACTCCGGTCATCTTAGCACCGTGACCTTGTAGAAACCTTCGAAAATTGTAGAATTTATTTTAGAAGCATACACTTAACTTATAAACGTGGAAATTGAAGGTTCCATAATCTTGGGTTGAAACTGCACAAAGAGGAACGAATAAAAGATTAAAGGAAGCGATCAAAGGTAGGTACCCCCATGATTTTTACAATATGGTTTAAAAGTATGCGAACATGTATTGATTATTAAACGGTAGATCTTGTATCATGATAATTCTGTTTACCAGTATGATAACATGTTCAAAATGAGATCCCCTGCGTGGATGTTTACTTTTTAGAAATTTCGTATATAAATGAAGACACGCATTGTATTTTCGATTCAGAAGCAATAAAGCAAGTTGGGAGTGAGTTCTTCAAGGTGAAAGATCCGAAAACCCCGGGAAGACCCCCTATGTGGGTAAAGAAGGAGACCCCCTGTGTGAGTTGTGCATTACTTTTGATTAATTGTTCATACATTCATCATAACCATAATATCACAATTTGACAATTCAATTTGTGCTAGCATGACTATAAATTGTATTGTTTGAATTATGTTCGGGGTGAAAAATTTGAGTGAGCGCTTGGCTCACTCCTACAACCAAAATTTTCAGATGTAGATGAGACCGAGACGTACGAGGGAGGATACGAGGAGGAAATGCAACCCGTTGACGAATTAGGAGATGAGACATATGAACCCGATGAGCAGGAACCGAACCTTGCAGATGAACATTATTAGTCTTTTATTATTTCATTACTTAAGAATTCATATAATAAAATCCATTATTTTTATTGTTTGGATCGTAGAACAGATGTGACGTTTTGATGAACCATGACTTGTAGACCATCGGTTCTTTTGATATTATGTTTCTTTTGACCTTATGCGTTATAGATGACGTTAGCTACTGGAGATTTTATTTGAGATATATTTGACATATTGATATTCTGTTTTAAATTATGACATTCTTTCTTGATTAGTTCACCCTTAAATTCGGATAAATGGGTTAACCTATGAATATTAGTGTCGGGTCATGGATCACGAATTTGGGACGTGATAGTACTCCACGTTTCTCTCTTCTCGTAATGAATCTTATAAAAGAGTGATGATCACATGGGCCAGGCTCTATCAACGCGTACATGGTGCCTATTGTTGGCAACTTTTGATTAGTTGCCCACTCACCTCAGGCTGCGCAGTAGCTTTGTAATAAATTATTTTAGAATAGGTTAACAATTTATAATTATATTATATCTAAATAATATCAAAGATTTACATGCCAAAAAAATAGAAAACATTTCCTCTTCTACTTCTTTCTTCTTTCATCTCTTCCAGTTTCGTGATTGTTATTTTTTTGCACTTTATTTAGGTCCCACCCCCACACTAGAGCCGCCCTCCATCACTTTGCCATCGCCGGATTTTGTAGTATACCTCTCTCTCTCTCTCTCTAAAAACCCACAGATGAATGCTTACTGGGCAAATGCAGGTCTCCTGACACCGTGTTTTGGAAATGTCGACCCCAAAAGTTGTGAAACATGTGAGAAACGTGGTGGACACAAGGAGAAACGTGGTGGACACAAGGAGAAACGTGAAAATTATTAGATGTTCATGAAAAACATAAAAAAAAATGTTGCTCACACTCCAAAAGTCATGAAATATAAACTTAGATTAATTTAGTTTTATAATTTGTTGGATTTCTTTGTACTTGTTGACATTCGGGGGAGTAAGCATTGTTTTCCAGTGATGTTCTTTAATATTAAAAATCTACGTTTTTTAAGAGAAACGCCCAGGAAATAGAAGAAAACTATTGGAATATGTGTTCCAGTGTTGCATTTATATTCAGTTTTTCTTCTATTGGAATATGCTCACTGACCGTATGGATTTTCAGTGTTGCGTGTGTGTTTTTTAGTCCAATAATGGCAATCCAAACAGCTGTAAGAATTGAAATATATGAAAAAAACAGACAAAAAAAGAAAGGAGGTGAGGTAGAGCATAGAGATGCTAATGTGAACCGGAGTGAGGGGAGCACCCATCTGAGAGAGCCTGCACTTCATCCAATTCAGAGAGAGACGAGAAGAAAGAAGTCGTTTAGATTTAGAAGAGGAAAGGTTTTTTTTGGTAAGCTAAAATAATATAATATAATTTTAAATTATTAAACTATTCTATTTTAAAATTTATTGCAAAGCTACTGTGTAGCACAAGGTGAGTTGGCAACTAATCAAATATAATTGCCAACAATAGGCACCATGGACGTGTTGATAGAGCCCGGCCCATGTGATCATCACTCCTTATAAAATTTGAAGACCTATTTACCCAGATGTAATCAACTAAGGGGGCGTTTGGCAACACAAAAAAAAGTAACTTATTGACTTTTATAAGCCAAAAAGTTAAAAAGTTAGTTTGGATGTGTTTTATATTTTAACTTGTAAAAAGTTAAAAACTAACTTAAAACTGAAGCTAAAATTTTTAGCTTCTAACTTCTAAGAGAAACAACTTCTCAAAAATTAAACCCCCTCTCGACATTTTAATTTCTGACTTTTTTAGAGGTAAAAAATCAACTTGTAACTTCTACTATAAGTGCTTTTACTTCTCGTTCCCAAACGCCCCCTAAATCACATTAATGCTTCTAGAGGGTATTATTTAACTTTGGAGAGGGTGCAAATAGAAGGGCAACAACGAAAATCGTTGAATCTCAAGTTGTCATACTTGAAAACTAGGTTACTCCCCCCAAAAAAATAACATGAAAACTTGAGAGGCAAAAAATAGGGCGGGAAAGTAGGAACATGAGATATGGGGGCTGTGGCTGACCTAAAAAAATGGAAAAGTAGGAAGGGGGGGGAGGCCTTAGACGGTTGTCTTAACCGCCTAAGGGTTGAGCTGGCCTTGCCACCAATCCAGCCTCTGATCTTGAGACTTCAAACAATGGTTAGAAGAGCCAGCAATCCCGGCCAAAATCTCTCTCAGAGAGAGAGAAAAAAAAACACTCTTCACAAGTGATTTTGGGTTTTTGGGGAGTTTCTCAATCTATGTATCCGTCCACGTGGAATTATACAAGTATCCATCTATACTGCGAGCTAATAATTTGAAAAGTAATGACCACATGGTCTGGGGTCCATGGAAGCTGTCATGGTGCATAGTCGTATCGTATTGTCATTGTCCAAAATTGTACCTCGAGTTATGTGCAAATTAGTTTTAAGTTTTAGTTAAGTTGACGATCGAATTATGTACCTCAATCATCTAGTATGGTTCAACAGTTTCCGGTAGTAGATCGGCATAAAAGATAGGGATCAGATGGAGGGATTTCTCAACCTTTATTTATTTCACTTGCTTCTCTTCCTTCTGGCCAACCCCTCTTATCGGATAGGAGATCCAATCCCACCATATCTAGTTCCGGAGCAAGGCGACTAAAGCCATGGTAATTCCTTCGTTCCTTTGCGAACAACGGATTCCTTGCGTTGAACTTACTTAAGAGGGGTTGCTAGCCAAATAAGGACAATTCAAGCAAGTAAGCTCCACCTTTCACCTTTGTCTCCATCTCCGGTTCCAGTGCCAGGCAAAGGCCAACCGAACTATTCATCTTTCTTTCCATCTCCACGGCCGCCAAAATTGTACCTCGTTATGTGCAAATCAGTTCTAAGTTTTAGTTAAGTTGACCGATGAAAAAATGACACCACCATGCACCATGACGAGGTCCATGGACCCAGACCATGTGATTATTACTCTTTGAAAACCTCCTTTATCTCATGGACATGAGGTCAATTATCCTCCAAGGACCATAGAACAGAGCACGCATTTCTAACTGAGGCGTAGATCCGTAACGTGGACCACTAAAAGATAAATAATCAGTACTTTTAATGATAAGAACAATAGTTCTTACATCAAGTGGTTTAGGATGTTCAATCAGTTGATCTTGGATTGTACACCTATCGAGAAAAAAGATTAGTCTCCAACCCTAGAGAAACCAACCCCAAACACACATTCTTAGGGCCCACTAGTCCCATGAATATTAAGCCAAACAATTGGTGGACCTACAAACCAAAGATTAACCAGATTTGTGATATTTCTAGCCTTTGGGTCCAAGCATTTTACATCATAGGCTTGGAACTCACCCATGGGCCTGTTTATAAAGTCCATGATTAGGATGTGCTCAAACCCACATTTGATAGTCCTGATCGACCAATGAATGGAGAAAATTGTATGTTATAGTGGGAAGAGTCCACTGAGGATGATGGACATTACGTTCTGACTCTAGTTTTTAGAGGTTGAGCTTATAATTCAATGGGCACCATTGATGGGCTCTCTCTATGTTAGAAGGCCTACATAATTATGATATAATAGGTCCATGATTTTATTAAGGTACTACGAGGCTCCAGACAATTTGATCAAGGGACCATGGCATCATAAACCGTCAATGACCTTGTGAGCTCAGTACCTAGAGCTTGGGTTGTAATTTAATATTATAGTACTAGGTAAAGTGTCTCTAACCTTTTTTGGTGAATAGTAGACAAATGGCCAACCATAGTTAGGTGCCAGCTTGTTAAGTTGGTAAAGTATGTCAGAATTGATTCCACGACCCCAGGTACTCAGCCTGGGAGATGGTTTCGTATTTGGTTCGGCTATCCTTCTATCCGATAGCCGGGAGGATTAGGCAGTTTCTAGTAGATTCCGAGCCCTTCCAGTCTCCAAAATACCTATCCGAAAGGAAAATTGGGGAAGTTAGCCCAATGAGCTCTAAGCCCAACCATGGTGGACTCACATGGGATGTATCTCTAAGGCTAGCACGTTCGTCTTACATTTGATTTGGGACCTAATAAATATATGGGCTGGGCTCAGGCCTAATAAATCAGGCTTTATTTTCCTTAAGATGTATATCGTCCTGCTCATAGGGTTCCACACTCATCAGGGTCAATCAAGCACTGCCTCGAACAGCCCAGGTCTAATACCGCTAGGTGAGAATGCAATTATAAGATGGCGTTTCCAATTATATATATAGCAAAAAAACTAGGCTTGGACCTAACATGACTATGGACCATCTTAAAACGGTCTAATGTATAAGCAGCTCATCTCTGTGTTTTAAACCCAGACTGAATCAGCCGATTGAACCGGTGAACCATCCACAAAAAAGGTCCAGGTGACTATCGAACCAGATTTTTAAAATTCTTCTATTTTTTACTTGGAAAACTGAAAAAAAACCAGAGGGTTGCTTGGTTGAGAGAACGGTTGAGCAGCGAACCCACAAACTGCTTAATTCACCAATTCGATGACCGATCTGGGTATTAAATCTTAATCTTTTCATGGGCATCTTGGTCTGTGTATGTAAAGTGACCTGAAAATATTAAAACCGGCCAGAAAATATATATCCCCATCCTAAAATTTAGATACAAACAAGAGCTAAATCATGAAGAATACGTGAGGTGCAGAGAGTACTTTATGAGCTCCAAGGGAATCACCCAACATGTGCACCATCTCCCAAGGTGTAAACGCGTGACGTGTACCCGTGTTACTCAAAGACGCGACCGTTAACTTCAGACGCACGATATAACAGCTCTAAACATACATCCTCTGATCCTGATCAAACAGCCTTAGGACATGGAGTCCACCTGCAAACTTGAATCAGGATCAGACTGGTATATGCTGCTACCACCTATACCTGCTATTCAGCATTTACCTGTTGAGTTCATGAAAAATGACAGGTAAGGTCAAAGTGTCTCACCTCTCTATCTTAAGCTTGGATCTACTGCCCTTTTCAAGGAGATGACAAATGAACTCCATCACCTGGTCCACAGTAACGAAGAACCTAACAAGAACAACTTTTAAACATCTGATGAGCCTGTTAAAAGAAGTCACATATAGCAGCACTTAAGTTTATGGTGTCATCGCCTATCAAAAAATGTTTTATGGCGTTATCAACCCATCCAATGACCTTTGAAAACGCAACTTAGGCAACATGCATTTATTGCTGATATCATTGGGTTGGATCAATCTGGTGTTAATATATCCAGACCCGAATGCAAGTACTGACGGAGTCGGCGGACCTGAACAAATTGGATCAGGGTTCATGAAATTTTTTACGTATACGGTATACCAGGATACTGGAACCAACCTGATTAGTAATCAGGTCCAAATCTCAGATATGAGCTCAAATAATCGGGATATGTCAGGTAATCAGGTACCCATACATCTCCAACTTCAATTCACTGTCCACCAATACAAAGCCATGAATCCTAAATGACAAATCACTGGTATGTACAAAACAAGCCACATAAATCAAAAGCATAAGTACAAGCAAATTGCCAATATATCCAAAACTATCATTAAAGTAGAGAAATTAACAAAAAGGTCTTCAAAGTACCAATAAAACACCTAAAGAAAACAGAAACAAGAAAACATGCTAGTCAATGTGTCGCAACATGATTATTCACCACAATTAGATTAAATTATCCATCTATCCTGCAAAACAAAACAATATCATGTGTTAATTTAAATTCTCATTCGAATAAGAAATAAGTGAACCAATGTAAAACCAGTAACATGAGAAAATGGCAGACAAGTAAATCTAGAAAAACATACCTTGGACATACTAATTTGCAGTAATGCACAAGGTTGTAGTAGAATGGCCCGAGACTGATTCATTATCTGATGGATACAAAATGGTTGGAAGTAATTAGAGAACAAAAATACAAATTAGAACAGTATTAGTATATAAAATGAAAAGAATCAACTAACCTTCTAATTCAGTCCGCAACCAGTTGTGCGTGCATATCAAAGCCTGTAAAATTTCTGGATTTAGTGAACTCCGATACGGATCAAGTACTCTACCTCCAGTGTTGAATGCTGAATCAGATGCAACTGTTGACATAGGAATCCCCAAAACATCCCGGGCCATCATAGATAGGATAGGATACTTGGGTGCGTTGACTTTCCACCAATTCAATATGTTGAAATCTATGTTCCTAGGAAAGACAGGTTCCTCCAAATATTTATCCAATTCTGACTTTACTTGTTGGCCATCTGAAGTCTCATGGAGGAACTTGTCAAAACCTCTTAGCCTATCCCGAGTATCATTAACAACACTAGGTAAGACACCATTTAGCCCACTACCATTTCGAACTTCACAAGCCAAACCTTGATCGAGTGAAGCTAATGTAGAGCATATCGAGTATTCATTATAAAGATCCTTAATACCATTGGAAACTTCCTGGATGCGGTGCAGTGCATTACTACCATAAATCTGTGGATAGTAATACTCCACCAACTTCATCTTGAACCGAGGATCCAAGATCGCTGCTATTGCTAAAACCAGGTTGCAAACGCTCCAGTATGTATCAAACTTGTTTTTCATCTTCAATGCCATAGCACTAAGAAAAAAATCTGAGCTCTCGCACCATTCAATCAATTGCAAATGAATATCACAAATCTCAGGAAAATAAATATTCGCAGTTGGATATTTCATACCCGAGAAAACATTAGTAACTTCAACAAAGAGTTTCAAATAGTTACTAATGGCGCTTGCCCTTTCCCACTCTATATCAGATGGCGCAATCATGTAACCAGAGTCACATTCTTGCAAACGAGAAAATGCATCTCTGTACTCCGCCGCAGCTTCAAGCATAGCATATGTTGAGTTCCATTGTGTTGGACAATCAAGACATAAGCTCCTCTGGCTATTGAGTTCAACTTGCTGAACGATTTCATTAAACTTTTGTTGCATTGTTTCTGAACTTTTAACATACCTAACACTTTCTCGAATCTTGTGGGTTACGTCATGTAGTCCTTCCAACACATCTTGAACAATCAGATTGAGAATGTTCGTTGCACAGCGCACATGAAATAGTTGACCATTACTCAGGAGCAACCTGTTTTGAGAGAGTCGATCTCTAATTCCGATGACAGTGTCGGTGGAAAAATTTTCTAATGTCATGGAGAACAGCTTACGATCAATGTCCCAATCCATCAAACACGACATAATAACTTCCACAAGGGCTTGTTCAGCATGAGGATCAACCATTACGAAATTAAGAATCTTTTTCTGTAATAGCCAAGCATCATCGAAGTACTGCGCTGTCAAACACAAGTATCCATGATCGTGATATGAAGTCCACATATTAGCGGTAAGGCTAATTCTACCAGGAACTTTATCCAACATCTCATACACTTTTTGTTTCACTTTCTCATAAATTTGCATACAGTCAGACTTGACAGTGTTACACGACATAAGTTGAAACGATGGCTGAAGATTCTCTACAAATCTTTTGAATCCAACATGCTCAACCATGGCCAATGGGTACTCATGCAAAATAATCATTCGTGCAAGATCAAATCGACTCCTCTCTGGATCAAACTTAAGATCTAGTTGATTCTGCTCCTGATCAAACTTAAGATCTAGTGGGCACTCCTGGTCAAACTTGAAACTTCCAAGGCTAATGGTTCCATCTTTTTTCTTTTCTCTTACTACAACTAATTGTTGAGCAACTTCCCGATTAGATCTTTTGCGACATCTATTCAAATGATTTTTCAAATGTGATGTTCCACTTGTACTCGACGCACTAAGTTTCTTTTTACAGTGCTTACATATGGCCACCATCACATCACCCCTTTTAACCCTTTCAAAGTCATTCCATACAGCAGATTTCAATCTCTTAGATTGTTTAAAAACAGTCTGGCTTGATATTTCCATCACATGGGCTTGATATTTACCAAAGTCTGCACAAGACATGAAACAAAATGCAAATATCTTACTTTTAAGCATTGTAAACCCAATAGAAAAATAAAGCTAAAATGATATTACAATAATCCCTCACAAAGACCCTGATGATCATTAACCAAAACCAACTATTAGTCTATGCACACAACAGAATGCGCGAATCAAAGTCATGGATTCTCTAAACTGAACCAAATAGTAGTTGGCTCAAAAAATACACAACAAACACAATAAACAAGAGAAAAATGCAACCTACCTAGTGCAGCAGAAGTTTGTACTTTACTCAGATCATGAAGCTTTAAAGCACCTATCAACCCAGAAAAAACTCAATCCATGACACGTCAAGTGGGTAACCTTTATTCAAGAGTACATTTTTTTTTCTTGGAGGATGAGGCAGGGGCCCAAAATCAGGTGGCAGATGCCCTTCACTGACGCCCAATGGCATACGTTACTGACTACAATGACAATGAGGTTACAGGATTCGAAAAGCTTAAGGACTAGTATTCTAGCTACGCATATTTTGGCCTTATTTGGACGTAGTGTACCAAAGGGGTCCGACTGGTCAATACTTGTTGCATAATGGATTTCTTTTCAAGGGATATCAGATTTGTGCCAAAAGGTTCTCTGCGTGAAGTGATTATGAGAGAGATGAATGGTAGTGGCCTTGGCGATAGCTAATGCAGCGCGAGTTTGTCCTTTACTTAGATCATGAAGCTTTAAAGCACCTACCAACACAGAAAAAAAGCTCAATCCTCGACATGCTAAGTGGTAGCCTTTCTTCAAGAATCCACTTTTTTCTTGAAGCATAGGCAGGGGCCCAAAATTCGGTGACATGCTCTTAGCCGACTGCATACATAGTAGAGTACAATGACAGTGAAGGTTACAGGATTTGAAACGATTATGGGCCCAAAATCGGGTGACAGATGCTCTTAGCTAATGGCATACATTACTGAATAAGATGACAATGAAGGTTACAGGATTTGAAGCGATTAAGGACCAGTATTCAAGCTATGCATATTTTGGCCCCCCTATTTAGACGCAGTGTACCTAAGGGGGGGATCCAAGTGGTCACTAGTTGTTGCAAGATGGATTTATTTCTCGAAGGATATCGATTATATGTGACAGATGGTTCTCTTCGTGAAATGATTATGAGAGTTGCATGGTACTGGCCTTGGAGGTCACTTTGGTGAGATAAGACATTGGCATTGGTAGATGAGAGATATTATTAGACCAAAATTAAGAGGGATGTGCACTGTATGGTTGAAAGGTGCATGGTGTGTCAGACTTCAAAGGGCACGTGCAGAATACTGGTACTTTGAATGGGACTAATATCACATCTAGTATGTCAGTGTGTGCACACACCAACCCACTCGGAAGTTTCCCTACATGCAACTGGGTAAGTCGAGGGGCATGCAGAATCGAACACACAACAAGTATTTTAGTGGATGATATATAGAATCTATGCTGAACATGCTATTTCCAACATAATGAATCTCAGCAATCGTGTGTATTGGTAGGTGTTGATGCGTATTAGTGAGGAAGAAAAAGTGATTTTTTAGTATAAATGATTTAAGAAATCATTTAATTGTTTTAAACATCTTTTTTTTTTTTGATAAGTAGTAAGTTTCATTAAAAGGGACAAATCCCAACTATAAACAAAAGAAAGGCAGATCCCTCTATCTATACACCTCGAGAGGAATCCCCTAGAATCTCATTCCATCTAAATACAAATGAGTCAAAGAATACGCCTGCAAACTCTTGGGAGACAGAGGACTAGAGATACATCAATGCTTTAACACTCAAAATCAAGTCTGAAATTGGAGTTTCTTTCCCCTCAAAGATCCTAAAATCCCTCTCCTTCCACACTGCCCACATCACAGCAAAAGGAAGCATTTGCCACAGAAGACAACCTTTCCCAGAAAAAATGGCCATCGAGGTACCAAGCAACAACTCCCCCACGTGTTCTGGAACCACAAAACTAACACCAAATAGGGAGAAGCATATCTGCCACACCTCAAAAGTAAAGCTGCAGTGTATCAACAAGTGATCCACAGATTCCGCATTAGACTTACACAACACGCATTTGTTCAGTATCATCATACCCTTCTTAATCAGCTCATCTATCGTCTGAATTTTATCGAGGCTCGCCGTCCAAGCAAAGAACTTTACTTTGGAGGGGATAGGAGCCTTCCAAATAATAGGACCTAGGAGAAAATCATGTCCTGACTGAGAGCAATGCTCGTAGAAGGAACTGACTGAGAAGGTACCCTTGGGATCCCACTTCCAAATTTTTCTATCATCATCCAAAGACAGCCAAATTATCGCCCACCTGCTGTAGAAAAGAGGCAAGAAAGTCCAACTCCCAATCATTGACGTGTCTCCAGAACCCAAAATTCCAAGAGGCTCTACCTTCATAAATCTCAACACACTCTAGAACAGTGGCCCCTTTCCGGTCAGAAAGATTATACAAAGAGGGGTATAGAGTTTTAAGAGGCTCCTCTCCGCACCTCCCAAAAACGAACTATGTTCCCTCTTCCCACTTTAAAGGTGATACCCCACCAAACTTGTCCCAAGAACTCAAGATATCCACATACTGATTCCATATGAAGAGAACACTGGGCTGAGGTCCCAACCTGATTGGCTAACACCGAACTTATTGGCAATCACCCTGCCCCATAGACTGTTCTCCTCCTCAATTCTCCAAAGCCATTTACCAAAGAGAGTCTTGTTTTTTTTTTTTCGATAAGTAAAGGAGAGCCTTGTTCATATCTCTCAGATTTCTAAAACCAAGACCACCACCATTTCTAGGCATGCAAATTCTACCCCACTCTACAAGATGAAACTTGTGAGATTCCCCTTTTCCACTCCACAAGAAATCTCTCAAGAACTTCTCCATTTTACTAGCAACACTCACAAGCAAGGAGAACAAAGAGATAAAGTGAATGGGAAGGCTGGAGAGGGTACACTTAATCAAGGTAATCTTACCTCCCTTAGAGAGGTACCTATTTTTCCAACTGGCAAGTTTCTTACAAAACCTATCCAAGACTGGGGCCCAAATCGCTTTATCCTTATACCTAACACCCAACAGAAGACCGAGGTAAGTGGTAGGCAAGCACCCAATCTTACAATCCAAACACGAAGCCATTCCTCCCCAAGTCTGGGACTTCACCGATAGCGAACATCTCACTCTTGGAAAGATTGACCCGAAGGCCTGACACTGCTTCAAAGCATCTCAGGATACATCTAAGATATCTCAATTGTCTGTGTGAGGCGTCCAAAAGGAAGATCGTATCGTCGGCAAACTGAAGGTGAGAAATCACAGGCCCCAAGTTCCCCACCCTAAAGCATTCCACAAAACCACCTTCTATAGCTTCACACGTCATCCTACTCAAGGCTTCCACCACCACCACAAACAGAAATGGAGATAGAGGGTCGCCTTGCCTCAACCCCCTCGAACTGTTAAAATACTCCGCCGAAGACCCATTAACAAGAATAGAGAAAGATGCAATCATGCAGATGAGATGCAGACTCGAATCCACTTTCTCCATCTATCCCCGAAGCCCATCTTCTTCATCACGTGGTCTAGAAAATTCTAGCAGACATGATCATAGGCTTTTTCCAAGTCTATCTTGCATAAAATACCTTTCTTCCCCTCTCGAACTCTAGAATCAATACATTCATTGGCAATCAGGGGCCCATCCAAGATCTGTCTCCCTTGTACAAAAGCCCCTTGGATTGGAGAAATAATCTCAGACAACACCTCCCTCATCCTAGATGCCAACACCTTGGAAATAATCTTATAGGAACTACCAATGAGACTAATAGGCCTATAATAATTCAACGATGCTACCCCCTCCTCAGGAATGAGAGTAAGAAAAGTACTATTAGAGAACTTGTCGAGAGAAGCACTTGCTTCAAATTCAGCTATGACTCGCATAAAATCTTTCCCAATAAAGCGCCAACATTTTTTATACAAGGCCAAAGTGAATCCATCTGGCCCTGGGGCCCGATCCCCGCTAAGCATCTAAATAGCAACTACTACTTCCTCCTCCACCATAGGCGTCCCCAACCTATCCCTTTGCTCCTGATTGAGACAGTCAAAATGCAAACCTTCCACTGTCGGACAAAGACAAGAGGGCTCTGTATACAAGCTTGTATAGTACTACACTATGTTGTTTCTGATGCCATTGTCGTCCTCCACTATCTCATCTCCCACTCTCATACTAGAGATATTATTAGTGGTCCTTCTGGCGTTAGCTATCTGGTGGAAGAACTTCGTATTATTGTCTCCTTCCTTCAGCCACTTCACTCTAGACTTCTGCCTCCAGTAGATTTCTTCCAAACGAGGCCATTTAAGGTACTCCCTTTTCACTTCAATTCTCCTCCTACCTACCTCCTCTGAAAGCCCACCATACTCTTCTTTGATATCAAGGGCAGTGATCTCCTCCACAAGAAGCTCCATCTTCTTATCGACCCTCCCAAAGACTTCTCTATTCCACTCAATAATTTTGCCCTTCTAAGCTTTCAACTTTCTTCTGAAAACAAAACCCGCTTTCCCTTGAAAGCGAAAAGACTCCCACCATTCCCCCACCAAGTTAACAAAACTAGGTTCTTGAAGCCACATTTTCAAATTTGAAGGGGGGAGGGCTTTCTGGAAATCTTCGACACCTAAGCATAAATGGGTTATGATCAAAAACCGATTTAGGAAGAATAACTTGGGCTATGTCAGAACAAAGCCTCGACCAACAATCAGAGATCAGGAATCTATCCAACCGACTCATAGAAGGCCGCTCTTGATTGTTGGACCAAGTAACATTTCCTCCTTGGAAAGGGAGATCAATCAAACAATGTCTCCCAACCAACGCTTCAAATTCCTTCATGCTTCTGGTTACCGGGCTGCCCCCTCTCTTCTCATAAGAGAACCTGATGACATTAAAGTCACCCCCAATACACCACGGTAAAGCCCACTTCCTTTTAATTGTATCCAATTCGGCCCAAAAAGCCGATCTGAGATTAGCTCTAGAGGGTCCATACACCCCGGATAGAACCCACTTCTGATTGTCAGCTAGGTTCCTGCATATTACAAAAACTGAGAAGTCGCATATAAAAGAATCCTCCACACAGACTTTATAAAGGTCCCAAATCAGCAAGATGCCTTCGGCTACTCCCTTCGCAGGCAAGGATAGCCACCAACAAATGTACAATATCAGAAAGTAGACCAATGATCTGTAGACTGCCAGCCCAATCAGCATTAAAGAAACCAATAATTGCTAAAGTCTGTGATGGCAGATACAACAACCCCTTGCCTGGTGATCCCTTCAGATATCACAAAATATGGAAAATTGCATCCCAATATGGTTGTTGTGACGCATGCATAAACTGACTAACTACGCCAACAGCAAGAGTGATGTCTGGACGAGTAACAGTGAGATAAATCAACTTCCCAACTAACCGACAGTAACGACTAGCATCAGCTTAAACCTTGTTGGAGTTTATGGTGTACACCCACGTGGGTGTCCATAAGTGGGCTGCGTCCCACTTCCCACATGGGTTCCTTTATTCTTTTGTAAGAGGGTTAAGTGGGCCAACCACTTAACCCACATTTTATCTTTTTGGGAGTTAAGTGGGCCCACCACTTAACTCCACAATTTTGGCTTGTAGGGCTTTTTCCCCCATCATATATATATACATGAGTGAGAAATTGAATGAACAATTTCAACCTCGTCTCTTTCCCACATCTTCCCTATAACCATAATCTCCCTCTTCACCTTCTTCCGCTTCCACAACTATTCTTCTACTCTCTATAAATCTTCATCTACTGGTTACAATCTAAATCACAACATGATATCAGAGCATGGTAGCTCTAAGGCATATGTCTTTGTCCCCTAGAGCCTCCATTCCGATCTAAGATGGTTATGTGAGCATCCAGAGCCAGCGAGAGCATTTGAAGAAATCGCAGAGCATTCATGCGCAATTCGTGGATCAATCCTAAGGCAAAACACTAGAGGTTCTGATTTCCTGGTTAGTTTTTTCCCTCAGTCATATCAAAGATCCAGTCTATCCTCTTCTCAAGCTTGTCCAGTTGTTTTTCGGCCAACACGTTTTCCAAGGATTTTTGGGTTTTTTATTTCCTCGAGATCCACACCAAGGTAGGAGCCTCTGCCCTAGCCACCCTCTCTAGTATACTCCGAGGGATTGTCAGAAGATCGTTTCACATTTTTGACCTTCGGATCACCAGTTTCCACAAATCGGCCCAATCTCCAGTAGGCTCCTCTGACCTAGCTGCCTTCTCCAAAATAGCTATACGGACTGTCAGAAACTTGGTTCGAAATTTTGACGGCCCAAACCTTAGTTTTCGAAAAAATCACCTGGATCTCCTGAAAAATTTTGGCTTTTGATTTTTTTCCTAAATCGAACATCTCTAGGCCCTCCTGTTATAGGCGCACCACCTATTGGGCCTGTGAGGATTCTCCGAACCTTGCTTCGGATTTTTGTGAGCCTCCAATCCGCTACTTGCTATTTTCAGTGGTTCCGCACCGATGAGTTCCTCCGAGGTCACATCCAAGGTTTCTTGCTCTTCCTCTGAAGGTAGTTCTGTGACTCACGATTCTCATGGAGACCACAACGCTTAGCTCTGCATCACCACAATGAAACTTGATGGCACCAACTATCTGGAATGGAAGACTTCTGCTCTCATGTACATCGGGGAACGTGGTTATAGTGAATACCTGACCGGTGCTGCCAAACAACCGAATCCGACGTACAGATCTCACAGGATATGGGTTATAGAGAATTTAACCATGATGTCCTGGCTCCTTCATTCGATGCAAGCCCAGATCAACAAAGGGTTCATGTTCCTTCCAATGACCAAAGATGTTTGGGATGTCGTATCCCAGACATATTCCCAAGTGGGAAATTTTGCTAAGCTACCAGACCATTATCTTGGTTAGTCTTCCCTGCTATATCAATACTGGTAGAATCTCTATCAATTGAACATCTTCCTTTTGACTAATCTGGATCGAAAACATAGATCCCCTATCCAAAACTTTTATGGATCTAGGAATACCAGCGGTCGCCTCCCACCTTCAATCTTGCAAAACTCAGATCCTCCCCTGATGATGTAGCTCCGTCCACCTCCATCAACCCACTTGATAGCGGCCTATATTCTCAAAGATGTTTTGATTCCACAAATGGAATGGTAACCCGCCTACCAGAATCTAGACCAGCGTTGAAGGCACCATCTCCAAGGATGCATTCGCCGATGGCCACCATCTGCTCACGTAGATCACGTCATTTCCCACTCTAAACGATATCAGCTCGCTTAAAAACTTCAAGAGTATCGAGATTCTCTACGAAGAATATTCGTTTCCGCTCCCTGCATGGGATGAGGTAGAACAAGGATGATGATCCTACTATGAAGGTGAGAGCGACGGCAATATCTTCCCATGGTGTTTCCTCGTCAGAAGACTCACAAAAACTGCTAGGTTCCATCTTCCAAAGGAAATTTTGCCACCCATATATTTAGTGATGATGTTGTGAGGCACAGTTTTCCCATATATTGATGGATTACCCTCAATCTCCCTAGGTCTAGAGATTCCAATGGCCACTACTACCCGACTTTTGCTCTGGTTGATTTATGATTGTAGATCGTGTCCCAGTACAATCCATCCGTGATGATCAGAACCTCCAGGAAAACAAATGTCTTATTACGACCAGCAGAGTTAAGTTCCGATAGCCCAATGAAACTACCGCTATGTTCTTCTTCACCTCGGCAATTACGCATCTTCCTTGGATTACGAATTTCCTCCAAAGAGGTTTCTGGTGATTAGCCCTAACAGCATCCCTGAACACATTGATCATCCATAAATCCAACTTCTTATGGATATACTGCCTCCTCCACCCATCTCCTCCCTTCTCTAATTAGATTCCTCCCCCCTTTCCTTAGACAGGAAAGGACGAAGATCTTAGTTTCCACAGCAACTTTCATCTTCTTAAACGGATGGTGAGACTACTGTTCTCAAAAGCTCCACCATTGGAGCCAGCGCTTGTGTTCAAGGCCATTTCCAACCTCCCCTGAGACGATAAGGAGACTCTAGAATCTCCCGTAGATAGAGAGACAGTCCTCTTTGATAATTTTCAAAGGAGACTTCTACAACTCCAATGGTGAGAGTCCTCTTTCTCACAGTACGTTGTTCAGCATGTTTGAAAGGTGTCAGGTTGTGCCATAGATACAATTGAATACCTCTATAAATCCAGGATGCTCAAATGCTACATGTTATAGTAGGACAAGGAATAACATGAATGACAAAGTTTTAGATGGCAAGGCATCTTTCTTGAAAATGTTATGGAATAAATGGCTGGGACATCATGTTTGGCAAGGTGAATCAAAGGAAGGGTTTAGTGTTTGAGGAGATTTCTCTGATTGATGTAAAAGAGGAGGAAAATCCTTTGTCCTTGGAGGATCGTAGGAGGAGAATCAACCTTAAAGAGGATTATCAACAGATTGTGAAGATGAAGGAAATTAATTGGAGACAAAAATCTAGAGTTAGGTGGTTGAAGGACGGAGATAATAACACTAAGTTCTTTCATTGAATGGCGAACGCTTACAGAAAATGCATCCACTTAGATTGTCTCAAGATCCGTGGCAACATGTTGGAAGATGAGGATAGTAATAGGCAAGGAGTGGTGGGTTTTTATTCAGAGTTGTATTCTAAAACCTCTTCTTTCAAACCTTCATTGGATGGATTACATTTTGATCACATCAGTCTTGGGGATAGGGAATGGTTGGAAAGACCCTTTGAGGAGGATGAGATTTTGAGTTCCATTTTTTATTTGGCAGGTGACAAGGCCCTTGGACCTGATGGCTTCTCTTTGGCTTTTTTTAAGCAATGCTGGGAGCTTTTGTGAGGGGCCAACAAATCATAGATGGTGTCCTTATAACTAACGAGTGCATTGATTCCAAGTCGAAGTCAAGGGTTCTTGGGATTGTATGTAAGATTGAGAGGGAAAAGGCGTACGATCATGTTGCTTGGAGATTTTTGGATTATATGCTCGGTAGGATGGGTTTTGGAGAGAAGTGGAGGAAGTGGATTTGGAAATGAATCCCATCAGTTTCTTTTTCCATCTTAGTAAAGAGATCCCCTGCTGGTTACTTCAAGAGCTTTAAGGGGCTAAAACAAGGGGATCCATTGTCTCCCTTTTTGTTCATTGTGGTGGTTATGGGGGCAAAAATGTCTAAACTCACCAACATAATCCCCAAGGAAACTAGCGTGCGAACCAATCTAGAGCTGGTGGTTGAATGCTTACTGAAACTGAAGATCGCTTCAACGGATAGACGGGGTGGTGTACCTGCTAAAAAAATCTAATGATCAAGTCAGTGAGTGTGTGGAGATGGCAAATAGCAGGTAGCCAGCGGTATGAATTCTCTATCAGTTTTTCAGTCCCTTTTTGCAAAGGAGGCTTACACTTTTTATAAGTGTGGTTGGTAGTTCGTCAGGGAATGTTTTTGTTGGATTAGGGATGTATCCCCAGAATGGTGTGCCTGATTAGCGAGATTCTAGGGACCTCTCCTTATCCAAAAACTCCATTTCCTCTTCAGTACTAGGATTCGAAGATCTTGTCGATCTAGTGAACCAGTTTCACGCCAACTGTCAAGGCCAACATGCATCTTTCTAGATGTCCTAATACGTTTAGGAATCTGCCATGAAGAGATCTCCTTCCTAATAAGAAACTACCAAGGGGGGATTCTTCTTTGCCAGGCGTGCAAGCTTGACAAGGAAGCTATCTCCTGCTGGGATCCTCCTAACTGTCCGTGCCCGTTAGGTGTTTGAACCCTATTTGGATACTATTGTTTCGACAGACCAACCGGATGTGTAGGGCTAGTTGTCCTCTTGCTTGCTACACTCCCAGCCAGGTGTATGAACCTACCGACTGTCCAGGGACAATTGCACCGCCATCTCGTAGTGCTCACGGGCGGAGGCATGAACCTGCTAGCTGTGGGGCCCCGTGATCTTGCGTGCTCACGGTTAGTATGCTGAGAGCTTCTTATTTGTCAAGCCAGCACTGTCTGACCGCTCGACTTTCTAACAAGTGTATTAACAAAGATCTGCATTCCCCCTCCGGCGGTAGCGGCTAGAGGCTTGGTTGTTTGCAAGTCTTAACAAAGATCTGCATCCTTCCATTGACGACAGTGAATAGAAGCCTTGTCCTCGTGTGCGTCTTGACGAAGATCTGCATCCTTCCACGTGGTGGCAGTTGGATGGGTGTGTTTAGGCTTGCCGTCTGGTTTCTTTGCCTTTGGAAAGCTCTCGTGATGCTATCTCCCCAAAGGTCGTTCCCGTAAGGTGTATGAGTGGCATGTATTTGCCCGTAGCCTATTGTACGACACCATGGCACGCATATCAAGGTGACCACGTGTTACTCTCTGGAGGTACCGAAAAATTTGGATACCCATAGTGGTGGAGGTGTTGAGTATGATTTCTAGAGCTGTGAGTAATGAAGAGTTAGAGGAATTTGTGGCTAGTACAGGAGTTCCTACGATTTCTCATCTTTAATTTGCGGATGATACCTTTGTCTTCCTTGGCCTTTTTGTTCGTCAACTCAAATTCTTTGGAGGCCTTATTTGTTGTTTTGAAGTTGTGTCGAGATTACATGTTAACTTGTCCAAGAGCAAGGTGTATGAAGTGGGAGAGGTGGAGAACATTTCTATCTTGGCAGTTATTATGGGGTGTGGCATTGATAGTTTACCCGCTACTTATTGGGGCCTTCCTTTAGGGGATAGTTACAGATCTAACGCTCTTTGGGATCCTATTATTGATAGTTTTAAGAGAAGGCTAGATACATAGAAGTCTAGATATCTTTCTAAAGGGGGCAAATTGATGTCAATCATAAATACCCTCTCTAGTTTGCCTATATACTATTTCTCTTTTCTTGGCTCCTCATAGTGTGGTGAATGTTTTCAAAAAGTTCACGAGGGACTTTTTGTGGAATGATAGAGATGGGGCCCATAAATTCTATTTGGTTGGGTGGAAGACTAAGGCTCAAGGGTGAATGCAGCTCTGTTGGGCAAATGTTTGTGGAGGTTTGGGAAGAGATTTCTAGTCTGTGGAGGAAGGTTATTGTGGGCAAGTATAGGATCTCGATCTTGGGGTGGGTAGTGAATGGCTCGACTACCCTATGGTTGCAGTGTTTAGAAAGGTATTTTGAAGTTTACTGGTGATTTTTCCAAAGGTGTTTGTTACAGTGTGAGGTCATGGAATAGGATCAGGATTTGGGAGGACAGATGGTGTGGCGAAGCCTCTCTCTTGGAAGACTCCCCAGATCTCTTCTCTTTCAAATAAGAAGAATTGCTCTATTTAGGATTGCATTCTTAGGGAGGTAGGGAGGCAAAGGCTTGGAATTTCGATTTCAAGAGGACTCTCAATGACTAGAAGATTGAGCATGTTACTAGATTACTATCTCGATTGCATGATTTTCATCTCTCATCCTCAGAGCAAGATAAGCGTCTATGGATATGGTCTAAAGATGGTTTGTTTTCAATTTGTTCCTTTTATAAGGCTTTAGACACAGCAACATATATCCTGCTTCGTTTGTTTGGGATTTTAAAGTTCCTTCCAAGATTGAACCATCTCCTGATTCATTGCAAAGTGGTAGCACAGTGTTGTCAGCCTTCCTTTCTGATTTCAAGTTGAGTTGGGTGTTACCCCAAGCATACTTGATCTGGTTTCTAGTTGGCGTATTTTAGCGTTTTCTTCTAGAGGAAGAGTGTTATGGCAGCTGCTTCCTTTTGCAATTTGTTGGGGTACTTCGAGAGAGAGAGGAATCTCAGTGTGTTTGAAGGGAAGGAAGAAGATCTACAAAACATCATTCTCAAAATCAAGGAATTGATGTTCTTTTGGTCCAAAATTTTTGCTGAGTGCCGGGGGTTGTTCTTTCAAGATTTTGTTTTTCGGTGGGATCTCTTGTGCTCTAAAGAGGGGGTTTAATGCACTACCGTATTTAGCTTTTATTGTTTTATTGTTCCCTTTTGCTTTCTTTGATTGAGGATGTTATGATTAGATGGCCATCTCGACCTCTAAACAGTCCTAATGTAATCCATCAGCTTTTCGGCCCTTTATAAAATTTTATACTAATCCAAAAAAAATTCCTTTCGAAATTGCTTTCTTTTTGTGGACAGCTTCTCTTGATAAGATCTTCACGGTTGATTACTTGATTTCTAGAGGGATTATTATTGTAGATTTTTGTTCAATGTGCTCATGTGCCCGCACTATAGGGAATCAGTAAACCATCTTCTTTTGCATCGTGATGTGATTCTAGAGAGGTCTAGAATCCGTTCTTCTTGGATTTTGGGATGTGCTGGGTAATGCCGAGATCTATCTTGGATCTTGTATTCAATTGGCATACTTATGCATTTTCCTCTATAGGACGTGTTTTAATGTGGATTCTTCCATTCACGATCTACTAGGGTCTTTGGAAGGAAAGGAATCACAGAGTTTTCGAAGGCAAGTCCGAAGAGGTGGCATCGATCATCCTCAACATTAAGGAGTTGATTTTCTTGTGGTCTAAAGTTTTTGAGGAATGCAGAGGTCTTTTCTTTGAACATTTTGTATTTCGTTGGGATTTGTTATGTTCTAAGGAACGTTGTTAGTTTGATGTGTTTTCCTTTGCTTTATTTGTATGTTGTTTAGCTCTTTGTACGTCATCTCGACCTCTTAGGCTGTTTGTCTTGGTTTGGTTCAGGCTTTTGCCTCTTCAGTAAACCTTTTATCTGTAAATTAAAAAAAAATTGAATATTGTTTTTCTACCCGCGATTAGGGCTAGTTTCATCACAAAAAATAAAAAAATAAGCAAGATCCACAAGCAGGAACTTTGCTCTGTCTTTCTGTGTAAAATACTAAATTCATCAAACATAGGTTTAGAATTATTTACACATTGGTCAGGTCTCCGGAAACAAACTACAGAATCAAAGTTAAATAGGATTTCTCTACACGAATTCACAAAATCTTGAAATTATGATTTCAACAATAAACTTTATGTAACATAGAAGAATATAAATTCGCATATATGCAAAACCATGCATTTGGACTAAAAAATTATGCCATATATATATATACACACCCGATGGTGGGGACCACAGAAAAATCATGTTGGACAACCAACCGCACTGCTAATTGTCCACACTTTGGAGGCCATCCTGACAAAAAATCAGTCCATTCTTACTTTTCTAATCTCATGAAAAATTGCCTTGAATTTGAAAAATCCAGACCATCCAATTAAACCATTACTTGAGGTCAATTTTTTATATGATCGGCAATGTCAAAATAGACTGATTTTGGTGATGATGATCATAATGGCCAGGACAACTCAATGTATGGTTGGATTTTCCAGCATGATCTCCATGCAGGCCCGATCATCGGGTGTAAGAATAGGGTGTAAGAAATGGGTGTAACTCCAAAAACAACAAGACTCAGAAATGGGAAAGTACAAGACCTACAAAAGAAATTTAACCAAGGGACGATGAGTATGCTCTTCTCCTTCCTTCTCTGTGGGGATGGCAACGGATCAGGTTCCACACGGATTGTTGCTGAACCGAATCCAACCCGAGACCCCAACTCGAGTTCTAATGGGTCAACCAAACCCGACCCGGAACTCCTGAGATCTGAACCCGGAACCAGTAAAACCAGTTCATCATTTCATCGCACTGAAGTTACAGCTGGTTTGACCCGACCCATTGTCACCCCCCGCGAAGAATATATCAGAACTTCCCTATTTTTGGGTGCCTAAGAGCATCTGTTTCTGGTTGAAAACATAAAATCAGGGTTTTAGGTGGCAATTAGTGATCTTGATGAGGATTTTGATTCTCTCAATAAAAATTTGGGTTTCGGCCTACAAATTATCAGTATTTGTTCTCAATCACATCGCATGGAAATTTGTAAACAGGAAAAAGATTGAATTGGAAATTTAAATACCTGCAAGAGTGGTGAAAAATCAACTAAACTCTGAAACCGATCCCTCGAGTTCCAGATGAATGGGCGAATCGACCAGAGATTTAATGGCAGAGAAAACAAGAACAGGCGAGTCTTCTCGAACGGACCTCCGCAGAGAGAGAGAGAGAGCCACTGGGGTGGGGGGAGACCGAACCGAAACTTGTATGGTTTGGTTGAGATGTGTAACTGTCGTCCTGAGGTGGACGCCTTACCTCGTTCTATGCATTGGGATGATCCTCGTGATTTACTCCATCTTGAATCTTAAGGACTATCAACGGTGCTGATTCTAGGGAGGACGACGCGACGGATTGGTTTAAGTGAAGGTGGACATGAATGATCGGATAATTTCATTATGATTATTCGGGGGATGATGTGGCCAGGCGCGGTTTTTATATAACCAGGAATATTAAATACATTTACAGGCTGTGACATTGCCAGCTGAAATTTCCAAAATGCCCCTGTAATACTTTTTTGCGCTTGGCGATATCACTTCCTTACATTGACGAGCAAAACTATGTGTACCCCGGGTCTGCCACGTCGCCGACCATCCCACCGAACTTGTGCCACGAGGCAGTGGAGAACAGTCTCCAAAATATTGGCAAATGAGTGCACTCTAAGTTGGGCTTGCATAGGACCGGCAAAGTTTGATCCGCCTTCTCAAAATGGCATGTGGCACACTCTTTCAGTGGGACCATCCATGATTCTGTGGCCCACCCATTTGTGGACCTACACACCAAAAACCAACTTGATTGTTGTCGGATTTGAGCTTCTTTTTGTGTCTCGGTTGGAACTCATCCGTAGGCCTGTTCAAGAAGTCAATCGTGATAAAAAGCTCACATCAACGTCTAGAAATCATCAATCAAGCCCACGGTTAGTTATTGGACTCTTACTGTATGGATGTTTTTTCCAATGCCTAGGTAGACCTACAAACCAAAAATCAGCCTGATTAGTGATTTATAGGCGTTGGATCTTTGTACCTCAAATACTGCTCAAATTCCCACAGTTGAGATTAACCCATGAAAATAAGTCCAATCCAACGCCTATAAATCACTCATCAGGCTGATTTTTGGTTTGTAGGTCCACTTAGGGATTGGCCAAACATCCATACGGTTAGAGTCCTCTAAGAGTCATATTGTGTCCTATAACCGGAGCCTGTCATTTTAGGGTACTAACTGGAGCCAGGGCCTAATAATAATGTAGAGCATTCCTTTCAATTGTTTGGAATTTATCCTAATTATAAATTTAAGCTCGGGATATTGCGCCCCGCCCCCGCCCCCCCGAGAGATATGATTTAGAGGGATAGAGAGAGGAGATAAAAGAGTAAAATAAAAAGAAAACAGAGTTGGCGGAGGAGAGTCTTCACCAATAAAGCAAGTTATCTTTTCATATTATTTGGTGTAGCTTTTAACACTTTAGTCCTTCTATTAATTTTTGGCTCTTCCGCTCTCTTGCTTCAACTCTGCGATCATCTGGCTCGGCATGTACTTCGTTCATATCTTCTTGTCATAGCATGTTGGCTCTATAAGTTTTGATAGTGGGCTTCTGTGGTTGATCGTAGGCTCGCAAGTCTCGAGAATCGTCAGATCAAGTTTTCTGCAATAGTGAAAATGCGTAATGAGACTTCTACAAAACGGCTTTGTATCTAAACTTTCAAAAATGTGTTAAATTCATGCAAATAGCCCATTTTGTCCAGAAAAGTATATTCTACGCAATGGATGAAATTCTTACGTATAAATGTCGATAAAAATAAAAATTTTACATGGGAGAGTGTAATAACGCTTAGATGATACTAGTATAAAATAAGTACTTTTAAACGAATATCATTAATCTAGACTATATGACCTGGAGTTGCATTTATCAAATACTACTAAGTTAGTTAAATGTTATCCTAACTAAGCCAATTTTAGTTCAAGTCACTAGCCTCCAAATTGCTCGTAATGTTTAACAGATGTTAAAGGATACATTCTCATCTCAAAACCATCCAATTCTTCAATTAAAACTTTTGACTCCAATCAATTAAAAAGGGCTCCTCCAATATCACAAAATATCTCTGATTTTGGATAGTGATTTAGTTCTTCTTACATTTACTTGTCTAAGTGTGGATTATGAAATATTTATTAACTTCTATGATAACCCAGAATTTTTTAAACTTAGATTGGTATAGACCTTAGTATAGGCTCGTGCTTGTAGTACCCAATTTTTTCTTAAGATGGTATTTTTGCCAATTATATAATCTGGGGTAAATTTGATAACTTCACTTTCTTATGTGCATGAATTTTTAGGTTGACCAAATAATTTGGGAGACCCTATCTCTGGAATTGGAGAACTTTTCGGATAATTTTGTTTTCAAAGATGTATATTTCAATAATTTTATTTATTATGGGTAATTTAAACCTTTTACATCTCTTTATCACTTATCTTGTATTTATTTATTCATTAAAATAGTTTTACTTGATATGTATTACATTTTGAGACAATTTCAAAAAAAAATCTTTTTAGGGTATTTTGGTAATTTTATGTAACCCCTTAATGGGCTTTAGTAAGGCCCATGTAGGAGGACTGTTTTGAGACATGGTGATTTATTTGTGTTATATAGTGTTACATTAAGTGTGTCGTGGATTTGCATTTTTAACATGATTTTATTTACTAAATTACATGTAATTGGGGAGATAACACACATAACCTAAATATAACATATATACTTGGGTGTATGACAAAACACCCAACAAAAACCTTCTAGAATATTATTTGCTGATTAAGATAGTGGACCCTAATTTTAAAATTATTAAAAATGAGATTTAATTAAATTAGAATTAATAGCTAGCTTGCTCCACATTCGCATATTAGTTGTTAATATTAAAAAAATTCTCTTTTTGGAAGAGAACTTTTTACTCCAATATCAAAATTATGATTCATTTAATGTTCTGAAAAGATTAAATTATGAGTATCAAATCACTGTGTTGTGCTTAATTTGTAAATGATTGGGTCATGGAATTTGGATATTTTACAAATTATAAGATTTAAGTAGAATTTTAGTATTTGGTAGACCTCACCCTAACAAAAGATGTGGGAGCATGAGGAGTGGACTCCACTACACTCTAGTTGTCCTATAACACTTTAAAAACATATCCTAGAAACATATTAATCAAAGATGGACATCTACTCTCCCTAGCCACTTATACACATCCCACCTCTTATATAGTTCACTTATTCCAATACCCTTAAGTGATAGAAAATTTCAGCCTCTTTCATTTATACGTAAACCTTAGAGTAAGAAGTTGCAACCCCTACCCTTGCACACACTTTAAACCTCCTATGCAGGTTTTTATCATCTCTTATGTTTTTATGGTCTATTAAATTTATATTGTATATATACATGTGTTAACTCTTGGTTTCATGTTTTTATTATATTCTCCAATTTGATATATTTTTTAATACTTATTTTATGATTTTACAAAGCATGTTAATATGCTTTAGATTTTTTTTTTTTTTTTGCATGTGTTTAGAACTACTTACTATTTTTGTGATTGCAGATTCCAAGTTTTTTGCACACGTATATTTGTAATGCATTCCCTTTATGTTTTATTTGCCTTGGTGGCTAAAAACTGTGATGGGGGTGCATGGGCACCTGGTAATTTGAGTTAGGTCCTTGTGTGACCTTAATCCTTGGATTGTCCCTTCGATCCTTGTGTGGCAAAAAAATCCATGGATCATGCCTAAAGAGCAATGGGACATTTAGCTCCCAAGGTGAGAGACCCGAAACATCTTTAGATCCATGCGATGGAGGTAATGGCTTTGCTAGTCGATGGGAAAGATAGTCTTAGAGTATTTTTGGACATGCGCGTGCGTTGGACAACTTTTCCATAGGAGTAGATGATCGGTGAACTTTACACTATCATCCCAGTTCATCCCCTACTTAATTACATGTTTCATATTTGCCCGACGGAGTGCGTGGCGAATCATGGGAATCTAGCAGAGTTTTAGCTATTTATTTTTATGTTTTTTCTAGAATTCATATAGTATGAGTTATTTTTATTGTTAAGTGTAATGAATGGTTTATTTTATGTCTTCCTCAACTATTTAGATGGTGGATTTAATTTGGAATGAATGGACATGAGTTAGTTTTAATGTTTACATGTTGCTATTTTTGTACCTTGATATGATGTTTCTAGAGTAACTTTTAGTATACTTAATATTTTAGTCTATTCTAAATCTATTTTTTTCCTAACTGTTATAGGATTGCGCGCCTCTGTAAAATTTCACGGAAAAATACTCATTATGTCCAATCTCATATGATGACAATATGTTGATTGATCTCTATGTCCAATCTCAATGGACTTGACAATGGATCATGCATGTATTTTGACCAGATTGGTGAGAATTGCCAATGCATTGGAGGAGTTGTTGACCTCTCAAAAACGATGGGTAAAATATATTTTGTAAAAAAATATGACCAAATTTTGTAGGCACTCATTGTATGGTGACAATTTCCTCTTCCACTTCTTTTGTACTTGATTGATAATCAAAAGAGAATCTCTATAAGCTTTTTGATTTAAAGTCTAATGTTGTGTCGTATTCAACTATACATGTTTCTACTCAGCCATATTAGTTGTACATTTGAAGTTTAGTATCGTAGTCACTGGTGTCTGAACACAGTCGAGTGATACTAAGACTGCTCTTACTCCTTTTTTCTACTTGATTCACCTCTCCGGCCATTAGAATACATCTTCCATAATTCAGGTTCTTCCACTTCTACAAAGCGAGTATGTTCAACAGAGAATTCTGTCTTCAATGATTGATAATTTTGGAGGGTGAGTTGCTAGTTTGCCAAGACTTTTCCTTTGATGGACTTCCATGTGACATAAGTGATATCAAACTCTCATAAAAGAAGTTTCCATCTTGCGATGCACCTAGATAATGTTGGATTCTCTAAAAGATACTTCATGGAGTCCATCCTAGCAGGTGGATGGGATACACACGCATGTAGTTGTTGATAGTGAAATATGGATCGTTACGAAAATCACGACCAAGGGACGCGAAAGCTGACTGTCAAAGTCAAAGTCAAACTGCGTAGTAGTGGACCAATCAGAGCAGAAGACTTTGAGAGGATATTTTACTGGGGAGATGAGCCCATACGGTTGTGTAAGAAATGATAATACACAACCGTATTCAGTCAAAAAGGGGACAACTGGCACATATTTCAAGAAAATGAAGATGGTCAATTTTGAGCGGAACCAGCCCAATTCTCTGAGAAGTTACTACATACGGTTGTGTAAGGCATAGGGATACACAATTATATGCCTTCAGATTTGGTAGAACATGGTTGGATTTCTGCATAAAGGCATGCCTCAATTTCTGAGCCAACCACCCACAGATCAGAGAAACTAATTGGATACGGTTGTATAGGAAGGGAAGCTACACAACTGTATGGAGTCAAATCTGGAAAATCCATTGTCAAAATGGAGAAAAAGCACATGTGCCCTTTTCCTCGAGATTCGCGCAATGGGATGAAAAACTATTCACATACGGTTGTGTAGGAAGAGTCCTACACAACCGTATGCTATTACATTTTCAAAAATACCCCTCATATCCCCAAAAAAGCACTCATGCCATTTTCCTCGAGATGTGTGTAGGAGATTCAAAAAGTGATACCATACAGTTGTGTAGGACCTCCTCCTGCACAACCGTATGCAGTTAAAATTTTAGGAAAATCTTTCATTTATCCAAAAAAGCACATAGGCCATTTTCTTCGAAAAGCGTGCAGAATCTGCTTGAGTTAGTGCCATACGGTTGTGTATATCTAGGAACCCTACAACCATATGTAATTATTTTGTTAAGATTATTTGTAATTTTTTTATTATTTTAATCATTTTTCTCTTATAAATGTGAGTTTACAACATGTGCAGACCCTTCCCCAGAACTCTATAAATAGAGGACTCTGGGGACAGAAAAAGGGGTCTTCGGCTATTTTATTGTGATAAGGCTATACTCTGTCGAAATTCATCTAGAATTTGACTTAGTATTTTCCTTCGGTGTATGTGAGATTTACCGAAGAAATACAGAATCTCAAGTTCAGATATCTTGTGCAACACTAGTAAAGAGGTAATCCCTAATGAATTATACCGGATATATGTTCCTCTTCTAAGGACTCTATGTCGGGTTACACACGATTAACGCTTGAGTGACATACTCTCCGTCTCAAGGGGAATGGATTGAAGCAAGAGAATAAGCCTATCCTTTGTGGGTCTAGGGGATTCCACTTAGGGTCGGAAAACGGTTAAGAATTCGGCACCTAGAATGTTATGGAGTTGTCCTATCACATAGATGTTTCTGTCACATCGTTTTAATGAACCTATTAATGTTATTGAACCCAGAGATCTTCTCCTTCTTAATGAACCTATTAATGTTATTGATATCTGGAGATTTTCTCTCAATTGTTTAAAAATATGATGCTTAAAAGATAATCATGGACTAATCAATGAATTAATCGAATCATATCCCTTTGGAGACTATCTAACCAGAGGACGACTCCATTTAACAATGTTTGAGACCATTGGATGCATTTTGGACAATCCCCAGTCCCTCAGTGTGACAGGCTGAGGGATCCATTCAGCATGACTAGATTAAGATCACCTTCATGGGGAATGATGAGCTGGAAGCGACATTAATCAATCAACCGCCTGTTACGTTTGTGGTTGTTTAGAATGACGGTGTTAGTGAATGACAGTTCAGTCAAGTTCTACTGTATGAAATGGATGCTGTTATCTCTATATTTGTTCAGAAAGGACAACACACACCGCATTACCACTCTCACGGACTAACAGAGATCACTCATACCCTGGGAACCCTAGAAATGACACAAGCACACATTCCACACTCCACCCACTTCCAGTATCATGCGTTGCCGAATTGCACCCTACAGTAGTCGATGTATGGCTCAAACGAGTGCGAGACAATTGTCTTCTCTAGAGGCAAATAGCAAGACTCGTATCCAAATAGTCTTCATGAGATAATACAATGCTCGTTCTCATCTACCCGTTTCATCATGTTGATCTAGTACTGCTTAAAACTAGGGTTTTTCCGTCGTTGATAGAATGACCCTAGAATCAACACATTTCTTTTATGATCCAATTCTTCTTTTTCTGCAAAATTTAAGAATTCTTGTACAGTGATAGGTCGGATATCGTATCCACACTCGAGTTCGTTAGCACAATGATGGAATAATTATGACAGAAACTTGCTAGAAAATAATGGAGCGGTAAGAGTGGTGAGTTTTAAAACATGCTTGAGAGGATTACAATCAATGAAATCAACATTATCAAAAGAGGAAGAAAATTTGCAAATAACTCCAACCAAATTTTCATTAATCCCAGAAGTACTACAAAGCTTTGAACTTAAGACATAAGGAAATAACAAAAAAAAAAACCTAAAAGAAATTTCAAGAAAACTAAATAAAAACTTAGAAATAAAGATTAAGACTAGAGAGATAAAGAAGAGTGAGAGAGAGAAACTCACTTCCCAAACTTTGGAGTTGAAGGAGTATGCACCATGTGCAAAGAGGGTATGTAACTTGCCAGGAGTGGACTATGGAGGGTTGCACAAGATGCTTCAGCAAGGGCGTTAGTTGAGTGGCTTGGTGAAGACGAAGGTGCTTCATGATGCACCACAGAAGAGCACGTCGTGATGGACAAGGATACTTCGGCTGAAACAGTGAGGGAAAGAGGCTTGGGTAGTGCTAGCAGGTGTTGGTTTGAGAGAGAGATTAAGTGCAGCCAGCAAGGGAGTGGTGGTTCGGTTAGTGTGCAGTCGTGCACACTTGCACACTTGATGAAGATGTCGGCTGTGCACGTGTAGAAGCAACTCCAGCCAGTGGTTGAGCAAGGTGGAGTGGACAGCACCTTGCACGTTGTGATAGCTTTCTGTACTTGGCAGCAAGCTTCGATGGTGAAGGAGGCGGCGGCTAGGTGCTTGGCTGAGGTGAGATACTTCCTCTTTTCTTCTTCTTTCTTCTCCTTCCTCTTTTTTTCTTTTTTTTTCTTTTGTTCTTTTTTTTTCTTTGGGAGAGAACAGTGAAGAGAGGTGAATGGTTTTGGTGGGGGCAGTGAATGGTGAAGGTGATGGACCATTTTGAAAAGATGGAGGGGAGATCAATTTGAAATTTCTGGTTCGGTAGTGATATTGGGCTGACGGCTTGGGAAATGGAAGTAATAAAGTTGCGGTTTTGAGAAGTGGATGGACAGCTTGGGGGTTTGAGGAGGGATGGATTGAATCCTTGCAAAAAACGTGGAATAGGTCCGTCTTATTTTTAGGGTTTTTGAGTCTATTTATCCAGCCTCCCTTTTTATTTTTGGAATGGAGATGTTCTCCTCCCTATCTTGACCATTCCTCTCTATAAGAAAATAATATCTTCCATTTTAGGTGGACCCACATTGATTTTTAACAAAGAATCCCTACGTTTTACAAAATCTTTTCCTAAGAAAGAAAAACCTCAAAATGGTCTATTTTCTTTTCAAAGTAGGGTGTGTTTTAGCAAACTTTCTATTTTCTTTTCAAAGATTTTCTTCTTTTGAATAAAGTTTTGCAATAATTTTCAAACCATTTAGAATATCTATGGTTTTATTTCAAAATGTGGGAGAGTTCCCTTTTTGAGTAAAATCGAGAGATATTTTATAATAAAGGCTGTGGGGTCCACTAAATGGCTTGGCTGTGCGCATTGCTAATGAGCCCACACTTTAGCTCGACTCAGGCCCATATAATATAGCATAGAATGATGAAGGCCATAAGATTCTATGATGGTGTGATGGATGATCGGAGGAATGATCTGATGATCATCTGACGATCGAACCGTAGAAATGGATGGTGATGATCGGATGATTATCGGATGGATGATCAAACGGTAGAGATTGGCCGAGGTAAGCCGTAGGATAGAGAGATTGCGAAAGGAGAGAGGAACGGATGGTCTGGATTTGAGAGTAGAGAGAGAATGGTGATTCAGAGAAAGGAGAGAGAAAATATTACAAAATAAAGAGAAAATGCTAGTAGAGGGTCTTGAATCCTTGTCTTTGACTCGGTCTTCTACAAGCTTTACTAGCAGGTCAAGTCTTCATTTTGTGTCAGTTGATTGATCGAGCTTTATTCTTCTTAATCTCTTCTCGGGGTGTTTGGCTCTCCTTCTCTCTTAATTTTCTCTCAGGCTTTTATGACTTTCTAGCTCTTCCCGCTCTAGGCTTATATCTTCTTGTCTAAGTCCACTGGCTCTCTATGCTTTGATCAAAGGCTCTGGCAGTTAGTTGTGGGCCCGTATTCCATCAAAATTGTCTGATAATGCTCCCGCGATAGAAAAATCGAGTAATGAGAATTCTACAAAACTGCTTCGCATGTAGGTCAAATAAACGTCTATGAGTGCATGTGAATATACCATTTTGTGCAGAAAAGTGTGTTCTACCAAATAAGAGAAACTCTTACATAGAAAAGTTGATAAAAATGATAGTTTTATGTAGGAGAGTGTGATAACGCTAGAAGGATAATTGCTTAAAATAAGTACTTTTGAGCGAATATCACCGTTGTCACGCCCCAAATTCGGGTATTCAGATCCGACTCAAAAATCTATGGGTCAACCTCATACCCGAACCTATAGGTTATCTATGAATGCATCCTAATGGCTCTAGTGTAACTCTAAACCACTAAGATCCATCCTCAAACAAGTCAATCTATACCACAATTTATTAAGTGATTAAACAGATTTGGATAATTAGACCCTAGAATAAATTATAGAATTAATTATGGAAAAAATACTAAATTAATTATTTTATTTTTAAACTATATGGCATTAACCCACTATATATAAGGAAGTCTCAAACTAAAAATTAGGTCAAACGGAGAAAATAAATTTTCCTCCCATTTTTTCGTCCTTATAGTGCAATAGGATAGTGCTACAGTAAAATGGCCGCCATTTCTTCGTCTGATGTCTAATTTAGTTGTTCTAAAGCGCTTTGGATAGCCTTATGAGTTAGCTACAACTCTTGTATTGAGGTCAGAGCTCAAATATGCCATATAAATGGTCAAAACTAGGTATGTTTGACTTGGGTTCAGAATTGACTAGTTCGTACTACAATTAGTGTTTTGGCCATGATTTTCTATCTAGAAAGAATTTGTGAAAACTGTTTATATCGCTGGAAAGCTAACTGATAGACCTTCGAAAAATCCTTCTGCTATGATTACAAATTCTATCAGTTACCTTACCAAAAATATGTTACAGATCAAAAATTATAGTTTTATCTCATATGGTATTTCTAGTGCTTTTAGTCTCTTGAGTCCAAAACTTGGTCTAGGTTCATTAAGGGTCAATTTTCCATTATTAACCACTAATATACTATCATCATATAAATAATATAATGTCAAATCATTATGTTTATCGAATAAAATAATCAAACATCATCCGTAAGATAAAAGGGACAAGTTCCCAAAGATAGGCCAGAATAAGCCCAAAATCAAAATCAAAGATAACTAGTTTTTATTAATAAAGAGTTTAAAGGACTAGAACTTTTCCGATGCCTCCAAAGGCTCGCCGTGATCACCATCATCGTACTCCTCGTCGTCAAGTACTTCCCATGGAGAGTCATTCGTCGGGTTAAAGTCCAACTCGTCTGTGCGGTGTCACAAAATATCGTGAGTCCAACGGACTCAGTAGTGTAACGGGTAACCCCATGGCACTCTTAATCCACATATAAAGTTAACTAAGTATAATCATTGGAAATCAATGATAGAATAGAGCATGTGATAAGCAAGACATAACAATCAATATACAACTAATGATCTACAAGGTATGCAAAATGTGAGGATGTCTCACCCCAATAACTCAACCATTAACGGGTCTCCATCTCCTTCCCTCGTTGAGAGTAGCCGTATGTCTCATCTGCAGGATTGTTTGGGGTCTTTCATCCTAGGGTTTTCTAGCCCTTCTTGCTTAACAACAAAAATAATAAACTTTCTCTCACATGACCCCCAATGACCATGATAATGTCAAATAATATACAAGAAGGGGGTTGTATGGAAATAACGATATAATATTAAGAGAAAAAGAAATAGAAGCACATATGAGTAATTCAAAGTAATAATTCAACTATTTTTTTAACCGTAATGAACATGACCAGAGAAAATAAAATATGTAAATGAATATATGCACAGTAGGGGTTACCTACCTCTTAAATAGACAATAGATTCATATTGTGAAGCTTGAAATAATGGTAGAAGGGAAACTCCACGTTCTTCTTTGAGTTCTCCGATGCCAGTGATTTCCAATTATGTTGAAGAGGTTGATGAGAGAGTTTGATTGCTAGGTTTTGATCTCTTTTTCGATGGTGGGATGAAGGTGTTCTGAGGCTTGAAAAGGTTCTTTAATGGAGGTTTAATAGAGGTGCTTCAATGGAAGATGAAGGAGAGAAAGATGAGAGAGAATGAGAGATTTTTTATGGAGAAATATGAGAGTGATGGTTTAGGGTTTGTGAAAGCTCCCAAGCCTTAAGGCTTTCTTAAATAGGTTTAGGAAGTAATCTATATGGTTTCTATTCTAGGTGAAATTCGTAACTCTCAAAGGGCTGACTTTTTCAACCCGTCGGAGGAACCTGCGGAGACGGCTATCAACCTTTGCTTTTTCAATCATGCACCATTTACAAACAGTAGAGGCCACGTGTCAGATAAGACATCCAAGGAAAGTGCCACTCGGAATAAGTAAATAACGGAGAACATTGAAGGTATAATAAATTTATCAATTAAACATTCAATCTTTACCGACAAATCATTTAACAGCCTACTTGACGGGATGAGTTGACGGGAATGACGCTCAACTCATCCCGACAAGTTCAACGGCATACTTGATGGGAATGACACTCAACTCATCCCGACAAGTTCAATGGCATATTTGACGGGAATGATGCTCAATTCATCCCGGCAAGATCACAATATATTTGACAGGCACGACATACTATCAATTCCCAACAAGTAACAAAATTTTACGAACAGATAAGTGTTTTAAACTACAACCAGGTTAATTATTGACTTATCTGTTATATGATCGTCACGTGGTGATTAGTTTGGCTATTACGTCCATCCCCGCGTTCTTCCATTCAAATATCTGCCACGAAGAGTGTCATCTCAGTCATTCTAGATATAACTAAATAGGAGAAGTTTAGATCCAACAAGAAGGGGTGGTGTCATAATAGAATATCTCCAGATCGAATCTAACTAACAAAAAACGAACATGTAGAAGGTGAGTCATGCCAGTTCTGAGGTTATAATTACATGACACTCAGAACTAAGAAGGGGATCTTGCTCTCCGAATTCAGATAGTCTAACCATGAATCATATTTTCTGTATTTCCGAAACCTTGTTAGAACAACCTATACTGACTTGAGCGTCGGAGTGTTGTCAACAGGCACAACTACGCTTCGACCGAAGATTATCCTATCATCCGCAATAGATAAGAGTTCTGTCTTGAAGCATCATATTTGCCGAATCATCATCAAGATACGAATCATTTGACCTCGAAGATTATGTGGGATAGATCTGATATTTTCCCCCCACACTTACCTTGGGTGAATCTTTTCATAAGATCTTAAAAATGGCTCACAAATGGGGAAGAATTGAGCAATGAATATGCAGATGTACTGTATTCTCTCAAGGAAGCCATGAATTTCCTTCTCATTTGATGGTGACGGATAGTTTTGATTTTTAAGAGGATCCACTTTCAATTCTCCTCTGGCTGACTATGAAACCCATTAGTTATTGTAACCTTAAACAAAACACACACTTTTGAGGATTCAATCACAACTTATGCAACTTATACCTACGAAAGGTGATCGAACAAATTTCGCAGTTTGGCTAGGTGAAGATAAAAACAGAATGAAGGAAACCCAAATCGGATACCAAATAGAAATGGGAAATGACCCATAAAAATTATGGGTCGGAAATGGATTAAAAATGGAAATAAATGACAAAACATATGGGACTAAGTTATTTAGTCTCACACCATCTTTAATTTCAATTGCACACACTATTTAGTACAAGACCAAGGGTTCTTAGTGTGAAATTGGAACTATACATTGTTGAATGTTGGGATCCATATCATTCAAGTTTGATTGATCAACAATCCAAGCCATTCAATCAATGGACCACATGTATAAAGCTTATAAGTCTAAAAATCAGCTTATTCAATATCATTCAAGTTTGCCTTCAACTAGTTATTACAGTTGCCCGTCTCCTCCCCTCCATGTGTTGCGAGATTGGAGGGGGTTGATGAGATGCTTCAGCCAAAGGAGTGAGGCAAGCCTAACTATTTGATATAATAATACATCGCTATAAGCCATTGGATCTGGTGACACCAACAAATGTGAGGGTGGGACCAGTGATGGTGGCGATGGCAGAGAGAGAGAGAGAGAGAGAGAGAGAGAGAGAGGATGTTGTATGGTTGAAGACGATAGTGACGTGGGAACTAGTGATTAAAAATTTAAATATTGGGGTTGTTAACAAAAACTTTTAAATTTAAAAGATATCCATTGTTCGCAAAAAAGGTCGAAACTTTGTTATACGAATTCCTATTGATGCGATCTTGAAGATCGTTTGGAAAGAGAACAAGGAGACCTACGTGCTTATTTGGCTTAATCAGACCAAAAGATCAGGCTGATTTTTTTTGTATAGATCCACAAAGGGGTGGTCCAAACATGAATGGGTTAGTGGGCCTAAGATTTTTCACATGGCATTCTCTCATGCCTAGGAGATCGAATTTGATCTCTAGTGGAAATGTAGTTCCTGTCAATTTGTCTTTCCAAACACTTAGATTTCTGTTTCCAAAAATCAAAAATCCAAATCCGGCTCAATTCTAGATTACCAAACAGCATTTTCCAACGAGTACACATGGGACAACAGACAATAAGAGGGTTTTTTAAAAAGCACAAATTTTTCTTTCTATTTATTGGTTGGATCACTTGTGGGGCACCTGCTCTAACCAAAGAAAATAGGGTCCTCTTAGCGCTCTATGGTTGCCCTGAATAAGTTTTCTAGAAAATGGCTTTTGCGTTTCCTGACATTCAAATCCTTTTTATGTAAAACTTTTGTTGATCACCATACAGGTGATCAATTACTCCAAGAACTTGGAGTAATTAATGAGCAATACTTGCTAGCAGGAGGATGGGATACACAAGCATGTAAGTATCGTAGTCAATGTGTGGCTCAAACGAGTGCGAGACAAGTTTTCTCTAGAGGCAAACAGCGAGACTTGTATCCAGATAGTCTTCATGAGATAATACAATGCTCATTCTCATTTACCCGTTTCATCATGTTGATCTAGTACTGCTCCCATGGAAGTTTCCATGACTGAAATGTACAAGAGTAAAGGTATGCTAGGTGTCGGAGGGAGTGAGAAGGGTGGATCCATAAGATATATCTTGATTTTTCTCAAGCTTCCTCTTAGTTGAATTCCTTACCTTGGGTGAATCTTTTCATAAGATCTTAAAAATGGGCTCACAAATGGGGATGAGTTGAGCAATGAATATGCAGATGTACTGTATTCTCTCAAGGAAGCCATGGATTTCCTTTTCATTTGATGGTGAAGGATAGTTTTGATTTTTGACAGGGTCCAATTTCAATTCCCCTCTGGCTGACTATGAAACCCATTAGTTATTGTGACTTTATACAAACACACTTATGAGGATTCAATCGCAATTTATGCAACTTATACCTACGAGAGGATCAGATCCAACAACTTTTGCAGTTTGGCTAGGTGAAGATAAAAACGGGATGAAGGAAACCCAAATCGGATACCAGATAGAAATGGGAAATGACCCATAAAAATTATGGGTCGGAAATGGATTAAAAATGGCTAGGAAAATAGATGACAAGACATATGGAAAACATCTGAGACTGAATTATTTAGTCTCACACCATCTTTAATTTCAATTGCACACACTGTTTAGTACAAGACTAAGGGTTTTTACTGTGAAAGTTGAATTATACATTGTTGAATGTTGGGATCCCTATCATTCAAGTTTGATTGATCAACAATCCAAGCCATTCAAACATGTATAAAGTTTATTGGACTAAAAAATCACCTTATTCAATATCATTCAAGTTTGGCTTCAACTAGTTATTACAATTGCCCGTCTCATCCCCTCCATGTTTTGCGAGATTGGAGGGGGTTGATGAGATGCCTCAACCAAAGGAGTGAGGCAAGCCTAACTGTTTGATATAATAATACCTCACTATAAGCAATTGGATCTGGTGACGCCAACACCTGTGATGGTGGAGAGAGAGACAGAGACGAGGGGGGGCCACATAGAAGATGAATCAATGGCTGATTTTTGGTGAGGATGATCTCTATGGTGAAGAGATCATCGTCACAAAAATTCATATCATTCTCATATTCATAGATTGGTTAGAAGCTGAAGAATTATGGACCGTCGATTTTTACCGTGTAACTTGAAAACCACATTTGATGGGGTTAGAAATTTCAGAATGGGCTGATTTTTTGTTGGGGTGATCTATATGGTGAGGAGATCATCTCCACCAAAAATCAGCCATTGATTCATCTTCTTTGTGGGTACGCCAAAATGGGTGCCCCTCTGAGCCCGACCCTTAAAATTTAAATATTGGGGTTGTTAACAAAAACTTCTAAATTTAAAAGATATCCATTGTTCGCAAAAAAGGGTGTAACTTTGCTATACAAATTCCTATCGATGCGATCTTGAAGTCGTTTGGAAATAGCATAAGGAGACCTACGTGCTTATTTGGCTTAATCAGACCAAAAGATCAGGTTGATTTTTTATGTATCGATCCACCAAGGGATGGTCCAAACATGATTGGGTTAGTGGGCCTAAGATTTTTCACATGGCATTCTCTCAGGAGATCGAATTTGATCTCTAGTGGAAATATATTTCCTGGCAATTCGTCTTTCCAAACACTTATATTTGTGTTTCCAAGAATCACAAATCCAAATCCGGCTCAATTCCGGGTAACCAAACAATATTTTCGAACAAGTACACATGGGACAACAGACAATTAGAGGGTTTTTTAAAAGCGCAATTTTTTTCTTTCTATTTATTGGTTGGATCACTTGTGGGTCACCTCCTCTAACCAGAGAAAATAGGGTCTTCTTGGCTCTCTATGGTTTGCCCTGAATAAGTTTTCTAAAAAAAACAACTTTTGCATTTCCTGACATACAAATCCTTTTTCTGTAAAACTTTTGTTGATCACCATAAAGTTCTTGGAGTAATTAAGGAGCAATACTTGTGGAACCCTATTCCAGACATGTGGGCCCACATGTAGGGAAAATGCCATAGACATATTAAAAAGAAAGTCTGCGCTGAAATTAAGTTGGTGGTTCATGCGTGCACATGATTTACAGAATAAATCTAAAGTGTACAAAGGGAGGGTCTAAGCAACTCTTTGTTCAGGCAAGCCGCACCCTCCCTTAGTTCCACTCACGAAGGTACGTATCGTATATGCTTTACGTTGCCGGACATGTAAGACTTGGAAAAAGATACAAAAGTTGGTCAGCAATTTTCCTTTCTGTCAGATTCCCTTTTCATTTCCTTCTTGTTTGGGAAAAGAAGACTTTGGTCCCTCCACCAGAAATTCTTTACTTTCGGCCTCTTCTCCTCCTCCTTCCTTTTTAAACGCTCACGTATCTCATGCTCCTCATTCCTCTTACTGTTATTTGCAAACTGTTCATCTGAAGCGAAAACTACCATTCTCTCACTGTTATTTGCAAACTGTTTATCTGAAGCGAAAACTAGCCTCTCATGGGTCTTCTTCGTACCGTCGCAGGGCATCTTGATTCACTAGTCGGGTATTTCTCAGCAAAAACAAGACGCAATCTCTCTCTCTCTCTCTCTCTCTCTCTCTCTCTCTCTCTCTCTCTCTCTCTCTCTCTATATATATATATATATATATATATATAATGTATGTACAGGGCTGTCTCTACCATAAGGTTATTAAGGCAGTCGCCTTAGGCCCATGAGAGAAGGCCCCAGCCCACTAACCACATGGATGTTTAGCCCACCCCATTAGATATACAAACCAAAAATCGACCTGATTGGATATCTTTAGCGATAGCTTTTATTACATTTTAGGATTGATTCTAGCCACTGGATTCAAGCATATATGTTTTATGGGTAGTAAATCCATTGGCTAGAAATCATCAATCAAGCTGATGATTTATGCACCAATAGATGGACTGAACATCCAGCAGTCATTAGGCCCAAAAAATGATCTATGTAGGGCCATGAGAGTCCTCTGCATGGACTGCAACAGGACTATGGGAGTCCACTACATCTATTTTTCCCTAACTTTTGATTATCATGAATAGTTGTTAAATAAGATTTTCTACTATGTAGAAAGTTAATTTTTTTTTAATTAATATCATATATATTAATATATTACATATAAAAAAAAAGGCCTTATATGGAGTTTTCGCCTTAGGCCTCAACTTGCATCGAGACAGCCCTATGTATGTATGTATGTATGTATGTATGTATGAAGTTCATGTCTAACACCATTCATTTGGATTGTGAACCAGGCCAGGAGTAATGCTGATTTATCCATTGTAAGTTGGTGATCATCGTCATTTTTATTGTTTAGAATGAATATTAAAAAAAAAAATTGGAAAATAATAATTATGAGCTTACTGATGAATGAACAGATACGCTTCAATGCGAGCTATCGAAAGTCCGTCTACCCTCGATGATCAGCAGTGGCTCACGTACTGGGTTTTATATTCGTTGATCACACTTTTCGAGCTCACTTGTTGGAAATTCCTTCAATGGTAAAAAAATGCACAGAGATATATGATTTGTGAAAAATGATAATTTACTTATATATCTGATATTTTTATATATTTTCATAACAGGCTTCCATTTTGGCCTTACGTCAAGCTCTTAGTCTGTCTGTGGTTGGTGTTACCAATCTTCAACGGAGCAGCTTATATCTATGCGAATTTAGTGAGGAAATATGTAAAGATTGGGAGTCATGTGAGCTCAAATTATCCTGACAACCAAAGGAGGGTTCTCCAGATGATGAGCCTTGATGCAAGGAAGTCAGTCGAGCGGTACATTGAGAAAAATGGGCCGGACGCCTTTGATCGTGTCATCAAAGCGGTAAGATATAACAACCCATGTATGCATTTGGGGCGACGAGCAATGAATATTAGCTCGTTCGCACACTCGCAGGGACCTCGCTTATCATCTCTGATCATTTTAGACAAAAATCTCATCCTACTTTTATGCTTGCAGGCTGAAAAGGAAGTAGTGAAAAAACGCTAAGGACATCAAGCTTCTTTCAAGTGGTTGTTACACTTACATTCCCACAATGAAATTCATTCGGGGTTCTACCCATATGTAGAATAAATACCCTGAATAAATATCCTTAGATAATCAGGAGGGATCCTGCAACAAAAGTGTATATGGTATATGGTGACATCTTATGCTTCTGTGAAGTGAAAAAAATAATGCTCTTGTAAATACTAAATAAAGAAACAATATTAATTTAAACAAAGTTAGCGCAATAAGACGCGTCCTAGCACCTTCATGATAACATATACATCTCACAGAACTATAACAGTAGTCATGCATGGCTATGCGATATAACACATTAACGAACATATCTCATTGGTAATATCCGGATAACATAAGTCTAACATCTCCTATTCTTTTCGTATCGCAATCCTTGTAGATAAGCTTGTGTATGGCAAAAATATTTGGACGATCGAGTATATTTCGATGTGGCATTCAAAAATATGGTTCAAGAAACTCACAGCAAAAATATGGCGAGAGGATATATTCATGTTTAATACTTTTTTCCTTTAAAACTTCGAGACTAATAATTCAACGTATTTAAAGGGTAATTTGCATCTATTGTCTAGGGCTAGGATTAATTTGGTCAAGTAAAGATAAACTTTTTAATGTTTTGGGAGAGCAATGGTATGGTTAAGGAAAAATACATGTATAATATGCATATTCAAGGAAATAAATTTCACGAAATTATCGAAATATTTCGCGAAAGATTTCCATTTTCTAGGTTACCGATAGGAAAGAATACTTACGTCGAAATAATGTTAAATTTCTCGAAATATTTCCATTCATGTCGAAATATTTCGCGTGAACAATAAATTTCGATCAATCGATAGTGTAAATATGTATTATTTCAGTCGAAATGTTTCGACATGTATGGAAACATTGGAAACATTTCAATCGTAGGTAGGAAACATCTCACTTGAGCTCAAAACCGCTATAAATCTCATATTTGATCCATTTAACCCATTTCCATACATATTGTTTTTACAAAAGATCAATCCATTATAGATTTTTTTGGTTCGTAGATTGATCGTGAGGAAGAATCAAATCCTGTTTGGGAGTTCTTTCAAATTCAAAATATACACAAGGATAAAATTTCTTGCTACAAATAAATAGGTTATGTGTAAATTCATTAAATTTATGAATCTATGATGCATTTGCACTAGATTTGTGCACGGATTGAAGATCGTTTAGGGTGAAAATTTAGAATTTGGTGCACCTGATTGGAATTTGGTGCACCTAATTAAGTATGTAAACATCTATAATTGTGCATAAATTAATTATATGTGGGATAACTTAGCCCGTTCTACAAGTTGGTTTGGTTAAAAAAATTCAAAAAAAATTAACCCTAATTTTTTTTTTCAAATAAAAAATTAAATAAATGTTATAAGTTAATAGTAAATAAGTTTTCTAAAATTACGTATAATGTTAAGAAATTAATGTAAACGAATACGGATTTGTTAATATATTACTTTATGACTTTTTTATAATTAGCAATTAAATAATAGTTCTATAATTAAATTAAACCTTGACTAATTAAAGATACTTGTCGTGACATATTATAGACCATTATGGTCATTCATTTCCACACTACATATGGTTGTATATTATGGTTTGAAATCTCATGAGTGTGTTTTTATGCTTGTTTCATCATTTCTCAAACATTTCCACAATGTTTCCATCATTTCCGCATTATTTCCATCATTTCCACGAAAAATGTATTATTTCCACACTGGTCTTTAGACTAGTCGAAATAAACCTCGAAATCCAAATTTATTTCCTTGTGCATATTATATGTTTTACTTAAAATTCATGAAATTTTTAGTACCTTTGCATTATACAGCAATATCATACATTTCCACTAAGAAAATGAAAAACTCATGGATAATATGAGTTGTACACGAACTTATCAACAAGAATTGCACTTCCATCAGCCAAAGGCAGAATCTCATGTTATGCAGGCTATGCGCTTGATTTCAACGTGTTTTTATTTACTGTGATACTTTGGATCCCTTACTGCCATGGCCAATTTGCACACGACACAGATCTTGGCTGCCACACATCGGCGATGGCTTCCAGGACTACAAGAATCTTTTGAGCCACACCTCCATAGATGATAGATGGGTACTTCTTACTTAGACTAAGAGATGGATCATTGTCTAACAAGAATAAGAATCACGATGTTAACTCCGGCTCCTTGGATATTTGTGATGTCATTTGACATCATGGTCAGTCCAGGTTGATTCATCGACAGAACCGATTGACCCAGCCCAGCCACTTTCATATGTGGATGAACAGTTTGGGTTTAATAATGCCTCTAATAAACCACTAAATATTTTAGCAGTTAACAACAATTCTCTTTATAAAGCTGAACATCGGCCTTAAGAGGGTGTTTCATTACAAAGTTAAGTTGCACGATGCCAATTTATAGGGGAGCTGGGAGAAATATTGATTTATGTTTTGGTTGGCCATGATTTTTGGAACTGTGAATGTTGAACACTTTCAAATGAAACCAGTGCTATTAACCCCTCATAAAAAGAGAAAAAAAAAAAAAAACTAGGCAAACTTTCACCAGTTTACCTGGTAATACTTTCGGTGGGCAACTTAAAATTTGTTACTAAAGACAGCCTAAGCATCGGTTTCATATAGGTTTTAAAACCTAACTCATTGCCATCTCATGATCCTGTCCTCTGCCTTGTGGATTACTGCCAGATAGAATGTGGACCATGGTAATGGGTCAAAGGTTCTATGTTTACCTTTGTTCTCTCAGATGATACATGTTTCAGAAGTAGATATACTACAATTTTGAGCCCTAATTAGGGCAAAAATCTCCATAAGACCTATCCATGACGAAGCTAAGCCTCTATTTGATAAAAAGTTGAATGTTTTTGCTATTAGCAGATGACACCTTTTGCTAATAGCCACTTCCAGGGGAGCCTTCTATGTTATTTTTAAGGATAAGACAGAATAATCTAAGGAGATAAATATGGAAGCTAGTTGTCCCAGAACAAGACATACGAGATTATTAAAAGAGAGAAGTTGGCATCCAAACACCTAATTGATCAAGACGCCTCTTACCTAGTTATTCTGTGATTGAAGACTCTGCTATCATATGACTGTGCTCAAATCTCAGTTGACTCAGTTTTGATCAGTAGAAAATAGAAGGTTCACAATCCCAAGTTAAGATCAGCGAAGAAAGTAGGAAAAATGAACAAACAAGTATATCAGATGGTTGATGATAGGAACTTTAGATTAGAAATATTTGTCACACAAAAATTGATCGTTTGCACTAGATTCAGGAGTAACTAGAGTGCGTCAGGGAATCTGACACATGGTCTCATAATTCTGGATCATCCAAGAGTTTGGTCACTTTTCAGATGAATCATAGCCCAAAAAATTGAAGCAACAAACCATTCTATCCATCCGATGCATAGATTATTTTTCACCAAGTATTACCTATCTTTAGCCTAGCTCTAGAATGTTAAAAATTATGTGTGACACAAATCCCAGACAACAGGTGAAGAATCCTGGCCCAAACACTAGGTTTCCTGTTGTCTATGATAACCATTTCATCATTTCTTTTCTCTAAGATGCAACACATCAGAGCCTTGCTAAAAGAATAGAGAACAGATTACAATTCTTGAAATAATACAGAATATCGTACATTCACAACCTCCACTTCTAGTTTTTGAAAACTTGGAACCCTAAAAAATACTTGTAATACATTTTAAAAGGTATACCAAAGAAGAGAATTGCAAGCAGAGAACCTAATGACCTTTGCTCTTTTAAGACTATTTAAGTTCTGCCTTGAAATGATCATTTAGTACCTAAAATGACAGGAGTGAAAATAGGAAATGGCTAAAGGAATTAACAAAGTCTTCCTAGTCTTGCAAAGTCAACATAATTTTTACATTCATAATGATTCAGTTTAGATAAGAAAAGAAATTGTAATAAAAGACATGGGGGATTCTACAGTAAGAATGAAAGAAAATTGGATCTTCGGATAAGTGATTACCAATTCCCAAGTTTCTTACAATTGAAAAATACTTCAAGAAACTACCGATTTCATACTTGGAAGCAAATGAAAATGATTGTAAAACAGCGATGGAAACTAATTGAACAGTGCTGTTTGTATCAGCATTGGTTTGAGTGCTATTATTTAAACACCTTTTGCTGGGTAACATAAATTCATTGAGGAAAAAGAAAAGAAAAAAGGATATTATACAGGGATCCGTAACAGGACAACCTCAAGACATAAGGGAAAGATGATACCCAACTAACATAAACTGGGATCCTAAGGGATCTTCTTCATCCTTATGTTGCTAGTTGCTACTATCAGATTTTACTTTCTATTCTTAAGGTCTTAATCCCGAGGAGAAGGTACATCAAGCAACACAATGAAGGATGCTTTCTAGAAGCGCAGAGACTAAACAAACGCATGCTCAGAAAGATCAGCTAGGCAGCGTAGGCTAAAAGAAAAGGCATGTTATCTCTTATAGTCTTATCATTTGATTGAATAGTTGACTCATCTTCTCAGCTGCTGCAGCTCCAACCGAATTTGCATCCTAATTTCGAAACCCTCACAATTGTTGAAAAATCCAACTGTAGCCAAACTCTTCAAGCAATAAAGTTGTAAATGTTAATACTGTATCCATGTCATACCTGTGTCATACCACCCCCTACTGTATCCATGTCATACCTGTGTCATACCACCCCCCCCCCCCCCCCCCCCCCCCCACCCCCCCACACACACACACACACACACACACTCTAGAAGAGATCACACTGACTTGTTTTTTAGTACCAGTTGCTACTGGCTTCGCTATAACATTTGACAGCCTCTTGAAGTTCCATCACTGTTTAAGTTGCAAATTTAGGTATCGCTAAAGGTAATTCCACCTTAATATTGGAAGGTTGTTGATGCTGGACTGAAGAGGGAAATAGGGTATTTGAACGAAATTAGGATTAATCGAATATGGTTTAGAAAGGGATTTCAGATAAGGAAAATTAGGGTTAGGGTTTGATTTTGGGGAAACTATGGTTATGGTTTGATTTGGGACAGTTAAGGGTGGGTAGGAAATAAGGAATCAGAGCGGTATGTCACGGACTAAAAAGTAGTCCCACATCGGCCAAGTGTTGGGTGGGTTCCTGGGCTATAAGAGGGAGGCAGGCAGTACCTAAAGTGGCTAGTCATTTTGGGATGGCAAGCGCCAACCCCGTGACAAAGTGGTATCAAAGCCAACCCGGGTTACTAGAGGTGGGGACGGCCGTGGGTCCCCTTGACGAGGGCGTTAGGGTCTAGGCCGGGGAGCTTGTTACGGACTAAAAAATAGTCCCACATCGGCTATGTGTTGGGTGGGTTCCTGGGCTACAAGAGGGAGGCAGGCAGCACCTAAAGTGGCTAGTCATTTTGGGATGGCAAGCGCCAACCCCGTGATAGGTAACTGTGAATAGTACTCTGTGAACAATATGATGAATAGTAAAGAAAGAGAAGAAAGTTACCTAGAGTCACTATAGGGTTTCTACACTCCTAGGAAGAAGTTGTCTCATACACCAAACTATCCAGTTAGACAAACCTTCTTTACTTGTCTCTTTGCAAACAGGAAAACACATATTTATGGACTAGCCTTGGATGTCCAGTTAATAAACCTTAGGAATTGATTAAGATACCCTCCAACCACCAAAAGACTATAAATACCTAGATAACAACAATTCCACTTTAATGACTGGGAGATTGAACCCATGGCCAGAATGCTCAGTCGTTTGCAAGAAATTCAATTGAGGTTAGGTAATTAGGACAAACGTCAGTGGGTTTGGACCAAAGGTGGGACGTTTACGATGAGTTCTTTTTATGAGGTGTTACAGTTTTCAAACAGTATTAGCTACCCAGATGCATTGGTCTGGAAATCCAAAATCCCGACTAAGGTTGCATTCTTTGTCTTGGATTCATCACTGGAGAAAATCCTAACTATTGATAAGTTGAGAACAAGAGGATTCATGATTATTGACTACTGTTCCATGTGTAAACATCACGGAGAATCAGCTAATCATCTTTTGATACATTGTGACGTAGCCAGGGAGGTTTGGTCATCCTTCCTATCGGAGTTCGGAATGCAGTGGGTTATGCCAAGGTCTTTGAGGGAAATACTGACTAGTTGGAAGGTTAAAGCTTTTTCAACTAGAGGATGAATTTTGAGGCGGATGCTACCTCTAGCGATTGCATGGGGCCTCTGCAAGGAATGTAATCGGAGAGTTTTTGAAGGAAAGAGTCTAGAGGTGGCATCTATTGTGTTGTCTATAAAGGGGAGTTTATTTGTGTGGTCCAAGTTATCTAGAGAATGCAGAGGACTATTCTTCGAAGATTTCGTTTGTCGGTGGGAACTTTTATGCTCGAGAGATGTTTGACTTTATTGTAATTTTTTTAGTTTTTTTAGATTTTCCTAGCGTTGTTTGCCTCGTGGTAGTTAAAGTAGGTTAACTTAACCTATTTAACTGACCCTTCTGTAAATGTTTCGGTTTTAATGATAATTTTTATACTTATCAAAAAAAAATTACTAAGACTTTATATGAATAAGACTATGTAAAATGACCAAAATATCCCTACTGCCCAATTACATAAAAAAAATAACTACTCAAGATCCCGATTGGATCCTCCACCCTTGTCATGCCATATGAGGACAATTTGACCACGATGTGACCTCCCTTGATAAGTGTAGATATCCCAAACAAAGATCAGACGACACCCGCACGTGGAACTTGGATACCAGATGGCACTTGCACGTGCATCTATCTATCAGACAACACCCGCACGAGCAACTATCTATCAGAAGGCACCCGCACATGGAACTTGGTCAAAAGACGGCGCCCGCACGTTGGACAGATATATATTGATGTCTTTCACTCATGAACTACGCAATTAGTACTTGCAGATGGCACTGAGACGATAGTCTTGCTCGCACGAGGGCATGCGCTTGCTAATAGGAATTCATTTTTAGCCACGCTATCTAGTGTCGCACACTAGCATGGAGGTCATAGATAAATCGCAGGATTGACGGGGCAAGGGTATGAGAAGTCGATCAGAGGCAATCTTGTTCGCAAGACTGCTAAAACATGTAGGAACAAGATACTCGCTTGATCGACTGTCGTCTGGGCTGCACAGAGGAACGGTAATATGCTACGTGTTCGATCAAAGAATCGTAATCAAATATGATGGCGCCACCTCTGATCCACATGGCACAATATGGACGCACGATGAAAATTGACACATTTATTACAATCGTGCCCACTTAACCTTCGACCCTCCATTATAAATAGAGGAAGGGGTTGAAGGAAAAGAGGGGGGACCAAAGCCAATGTGTTACCCTGCTCTTTTTCTCTTAGCCTCTCTTCTTTATCTTCCTTCTTTGTGGTCTTTACAACCGTTTAGTCCGTAGAACTCTAGACTCGGATGCCACGGATTCCTCTTTAATTTGCTTCTAGACATATTACTTTGTGTTCTAAAGTGATTGTCATCAATACAGTCGTGCCCTCTTAACCTTCAACCCTCCACTATAAATAGAGAAGGGGTTGAAGGAAAAGAAAGGGGACCAAAGCCAATGTGTTACCTTGCTCTTTTTCTCTTAGCCTCTCTTCTTTATCTTCCTTCTCTGTGGTCTTTACAAACGTTTATTCCGCAGAACTCTAGACTCGGATGCCATGGATTCCTCTTTAATTTGCTTCTAGGCATGTTACCTTGTGTTTCAAAGTGATTATCATCAATAAAGAGGCAATCATTATTTCTGAGTTCTAGATCTCATTTCTCTGTTTACAATAAGTTTTGAGGGACTGCTTGGGATTCCTATCAGTTGTTGAGGTTTCTCCAATTCATTGGTTAAGATCTCCTTCAAAAAAGAATGAAGTTGGTTGATTTAAACTTTTGGACATAGATCCTTGTGGTTCAAAGGATAGACAAATGATAGTTTTCAAATCTAGTGAAAAATCATTGTTTCCACTTCTCCATCATTGCAGCTTTACCTGTTTCTTCCAAATGAGGCAAGAGACTTCTTTTCCTCAGCATTTGGAGAGGCAAGCCAAATGAATTAGTGCCATTCATCTGTTGGAAGTTTAATTCAAAGTTCAAACCAATCTTTGTCACTGCATAAGTGGAAGAGTGTTTCTTCATGATTTTTAAAGACGTGGCACTGGAAACTAGTAAAAAGATTATTTTTAAGATGATCATCATCTAAAAGTAAAGCAAACTGCAAACTGCAAGCCAGCAATTAGGTTTCATTAACTTAGAAAATAAATAATTTGTCATCATTATCCAAGCCTTGTACCAACTATCTAAGTCAGCTACTTGTATCACTTTCACCATTCAATTCTACCCAAGGCCATATTCTCTTCTCAAGGTATTAAATTTATATTTAGAAATTTATTTTGACCATCTTGGAAATTGAAATATTTTGATCAGTATAAAAATAATACAATTTTCATGGAAATGATGGGAAAATTGTGGAAATGAAAATATGGTTTAAATTTTTGTTGAAACTTTAGGAAATGATAAAACAAGAATAAACACACATCCATAAGTCATCAAATTATAATAAACAACCATATGTAGAATCAAAATGAATGTCCATAGTGTTCTTTTACATGCTAATTCAGGTATCTAAGAGCCCAAGAGGTAAAAACAACTATAATTGCACATGAAATGATTATAATCATCAAATCATGTTACAATAAATACATCATCTCAAAATAGAAGAGTACATGACGCATGAAAAGGTAATAAGCAGATGGATCTTTGGCCCCCCATTGTCACCATCCTTGCTAGGACCTTGAGAGAATTGATGCCCTATAAGTTACAGTACTGGGCCCACGACATGATGTTATGGTGTCAATTCTGATAATCCTACATGTATTGCTCATATTGATCAGATAAACACTCACCAATGCTCCCATCATTGGGTGCTCCAAGTACTCAGCGTTATGATGTTATGGTACCATAATCAATAGATTCAACACATGAATTACATGTTATCATAACATGTGAACTACCCTAAAGAGCACAAAATTGTACGGTACGTGCCTAAATGACATAGACTATTATTACAAGATTCACGCATGTTTATATATTTTTCTAATTTTATATTTTTAAGGGATAGATTACTCATTTTAAATTAATTAAATATAAACAATTAAATGAATGTGCTAACATGCTTAGAATACATCGTATATGGATGAACTTGATGAAATAGGATTTCCCTAATCTCTTTGATTTTTTTTATATTTAAAAATTTCATTGAAATTTTAGTTTTAATCATTTGTTAATTACAAAATAAGATTATATATAGATAATTAACCAATCATAGTCCATTTTTCTTAATGAATGAATATTATGTGTAATTTATAAGTTCTATCACAATTAACTTATTAAAATTTGCCAAATATCGGCATTTTTATAAATTTTGAAATTAATTATTTGAAAAACAGAAAAAATTGATCCAACCAAGCTGTATATTGGGTGAAGCTATACAACATATAGTTCATTCATGGATAACTATGGACGTTTAGGGTGAAAATAAAGGAAATTGACCTTTTCCCCAATTTTTGAAAATTTCACCCTAAAAATCCTTAAATATATCCACAAATCTTAAATGCATCATAGATCCATAAAATTGATGCATTTAAACCTCTAAAATCTCTTTCTATTGAGGAACTGCAAAAACATTTATTGAAAAAATTGTTATTATCTTAATTTTTCTTCGATCCGCTCTCTAATCAATGTGAGGAGTTTTTCAAACAAACAATAGAAGTAAATTGGTCATTTTTGGAGTAGGATGGTTAGAGGAGTAAAATTTATTAAAAAAAATTTAATTTGGACGAGGTTCAAATGTTGAGGTTGAAATATAAGGAAATGTTGCGACGAGAATAATACATTTTATAACTGTAGGATGGTTGCATATATTTTCATTGAAACATTTCGCAAAATGAATAGTTATTTCGTGAAATATATACAAAAACGAAATGTAAGTTAAAGTTCTTGTTGGTTCCTCTTGAAATTCCATATTTCGCAAAATTATGGAAATCTAATACCTTGCCTCCACTAATGCATAGGCTTTGAAATCCTTTCTCACAGCTGATCAATCTCCTTTTGGCTTGTACATTCTACAGGTCTTGATTTTCAATTACTATAAAAAATAAAAAATTACTCCTATATCCTATACATCTGTACGGTTGAAAATATAGCCTTATATTAGATCATTTAAAATTTTGGGAAATCTTACTCCTTTCTGGTCTAATTTGTAAAGGAATAAGTAGGAGTTGCATGGTTTTACTATCTTTTGCTTCATCCACTCTTCCAATGCTTTGAATATTTCTTTTGACAAAAGTACCCCTCACGTGGAAAAACACAAAGCGTTAGTTTAGGAATTTTAAACAAAATCAAAAAATCCTTTTCAATTGAGAAGGGTATTTTTGTCTAATATAACGTTAAAAACATCTATTGTGGATGAGTAAGAAGGGAGTAGAAAAAGCACACCCTTTTTAAAGGGCTTGTTTGGAATGCACGACTTGGGATTTGGGTCCAGGAAATCTCAAGCTGCGCACATGATCGTTTTTTCTTGGTGTTCGGTAGTGCGAATGAATGCAACTTAGGCCATGCTTGGTTCAATGTAAATCGGATGCAATGCACCCACTTGCCACAGTTTTAGAATTACAAGTGATTGGTTGGGGGTGTGCAAATGAGCTGGCCTGCAAGTGCTAATTGCCAATCCCTTGCAAACTCTTTAAGAAAATGGATGCAATCATGTGCAGCCCAAAAATCATGGTAAGTGACTGCAATGCAACTCACCGCATTTGCACCGGAGTGCAAAATGCATCCCAGTGCAGCAAACCAAGCAAGGCCTTAGTATTTTCCAGGCCCACATATTTGCACGTGAGTCTGAGAAAGCATATGCTCATCTCCCCCTCCTCAAGGTTGTCTTTGTTTACTGAGATTTACACTTCGTGCATCCATTAAATGCGAGTTGAAATCAATGGAGGTTTTAGGGTTAGGGTTAGGTTAGAGTAAGAGAGAAGAGAAGAGAGAGGAAAGAAGAGAGAAGTATGTCATTGTGTAGGTCACAATGACTCCATAAATCTTATTTATATAGAAGGGGTATTACGAAAGACAAGTATACCCCTCATACAAAGGAGTATTTACAGGAATAGCCCTCATACTTATAAAATATGTATCTGATAACACTCCCCCTCAAGTTGGTACATATATATCTCTCATGCCTAACTTGCATAAACATCTATGAAGTTGCCAACTAGGAACTCTTTTGGTGAAGACGTATGCTACTTGCTCATCGGTCTTCACAAAGGGGGTACAAACTTCTCCAGATACGATCTTCTCCTGAATGAAGTGGCGATCCACTTCAATGTGCTTGGCTCGGTCACGTTATACTGGATTGTGAGCAATGCTGATAGCAGCCTTGTTGTCACAATACAAGCTTACGGACCCCAAGACTGGAAAGCCAAGCTCAGCAACCAACATCTTCGGCCAGAGCATCTCACACAAGCCATGGGCCATTGCCCCAAATTCTGCCTCTGAACTGGATCTGGAAACTGCAAGTTGCTTCTTGCACCTCCAGGTTGCCTCCTACAAAAGTGCAATAGCCTGAGGTAGATCTCCTGTCATCCTTGGCACCAGCCCAATCTGCATCAATGTATGACTCTACTCTCATGTGGCCATTCTTCTTGAAGAGGAGGCCTCGTGCAAGGGCAAACTTGAGATATCTCAATATCCTGTGTGCCGCCTCTAAGTGAATCTCCCTAGGAGAATGCATATATTGACTGGTAACGCTGACTACATAGGTAATGTCTGGGCGAGTTAAAGAGAGGTAGATCAACCTCCCAACCAATCTCTGAAAACCCCCCATACTGGTTGCTGAGAAAGTACTTGAGAAGCCCCAAATCCTTGGTCTCAAATTCCCCTGCTAGATGATTCTTTAGCTTGGTCACCTCTTCTGCATCATCCCCTGTAAGAATGATGTTATCAACATAGACGATGAGGGCAGTAGTGCTCTTCCCTAGATGCTTCACAAATAGGGTGTGATCGGCTTAGCTTTGAGTATAACCCAGCTTCTTCACTGCTAGAGTGAACCTCTCGAACCAAGCTCTGGGAGATTGCTTAAGCCCATAGAGAGCTTTCCTCAGTTGACACACCTTGCTGTTATCCCCTTGGGGGGTGAATCCTGGAGGAGGTACCATATAAACTTCATGCAGATCACCATGAAGAAAAGCATTCTTCACATCCAGCTGATGCAAAAGTCATGCTTGGTTTGCTGCCAAGGACAACAATACCCTGATGGAGTTCATCTTTGCCACAGGTGCAAAGGTCTCCACGTAATCAATCCCATAGATCTGAGTGTACCCCTTAGCTACCAATCTAGCCTTGTACTTCTCAACTGATCCATCTGCCTGATACTTTACTGTGAACACCCATCTGCACCCAACCGGCTTCTTGCCTCTTGGCAAATCAACAAGCTCCCTGACGTTACCCACATGAGGTTTAGTGAGCACGAACTGTATTTAAGGGCCCAAGAAGGCATCTCAGGAAAGAGTTCTGATAGTTGTGACAATAAAGGATGCCATCTTGTAAGGCAAAGCGCTTGGCATACTTGCAGATCTTGATGGCAGTTTCCTAAGTGTTAGGGAGGACTCCATCTTTCAAAAGTGCAACATAAGGTAGGCACTAGTCAGTAGCATTAGCGACTCGTTGACCTCGGCGGCGTGTGGTGTTTTTTGACAATTGGTGCAATTGTCTTAAGTTGATGAGCATTCGTACCCATTGTAGGCTAGTAATATCCCAAGCGTTAGTGACATCCAAGGTCAATTCGTAAATATTTGCGTGTTGTTGACAAGATGTGGTGTGCTTCAGTATCATCCAAACATCGAGCAAGTGTGCCACTTGGGCTTCGATGCTATAGTACGCCAAGAAGCCAGGTGAAACATTTTAGTGTGCTTAGGGTTGAAGTGCATTGTTCCATTGGCTTGCAAAATTCCGTGACAAGTGGAGCTCGCCAATCATCTCCTGCAAAAGGGGGGTGGGAGGCACTTGTAGCCATGCCTTGCAAATGGTTTGACGGATGACTTTGACCTCTGTATACGTACCATCAAATCATAGTTTAAACGCTAGAGTTGTTAGGGCATCAGCAGGGCAATCGGTTTTAGTATAAAGAATGGCGGAGTCTTGAAAATGACTAAGGAACTGTTCGGCTACCGATCGATAGTGATCGAGCTTTAGTTCCTTTAAGGTGTGTAGATCCTAGTAATTTGGTTAACAAGCAAGTTCGAACCGCCCTTGATAACCAATCTTCAAACACCTAGGTTATTGGCTATGTGCAACCTTAAAATAAAAGGTTTGTATTCGACTTCGTTGTTAGAGTAAGGGAAGTCCAACTTGTATGACAACAAGGTAAACACCCCATCAGGGTCAATGATGATAATGCTGAGCCCACCACCTGCAGAAGAGGAGTGGTCAAAATAATGTGTCCAAGGGCATTGCATGTTAATATCCACGTCATTAGCTATTGGTAAGTCACCAGGCACATCTTCATTGATAGGAGAATCATTCATACTAAGAAAAGCAATTAATAAGTCTACTATTGCTTGCCCTTTGGTGGGTTAGGGCGGATGCAAGTGATGTAAAACTTAGACAACTGTAATAACCATCACACAGTTCGGCAGGAGAGCACAAATCGGGAGAGCAAACAATTGATTGGGTGTGTTTTGTCAACAAATGATATTTTGCAACCAAAAAGTAGTGACAGAGCTTCTAGGTGGCGAATATGAGGGACAAACAAGCACACTCGACTTTGGGATACTGTGATCTGGCGTCTTGGAAGGGACGACTGATGTAGTCGATGAGTCGCTCATCTCCAACTTCATCATGTTGCAGTAACAATGTGCCGATAGAGTTCTTAATGGATGCCAAGTACAACAGCAACGACTTCTTGTGATGCAAGCAGAACCACCCCCACTATTAGATGGTGTTAATGGATCTCAGATCCATGATAAAATGGGTCATGGATCATGGTTTTTCTAGAATGATCCAACATGTGGTCCATAATGTTGGAAAAATGAAGTGTAGTTAATATGCATGGGAAGTGGTAGTAAGCTTGGCAAAGTCTTAAGAGTTAGTTGGTTATCTAATTCTTTGTTTAGTATCTTTAATGCTTTGAAAGTTGTCAAATGTATTTATTAGTTAGGTGTATGGGAATTGTTAGTTTGTATGGGAAAAAGGGTAGTCTTGCATAGGAAATGGTTAAGTTAGTTAAGGAAGTCTTGAGATTGCAAAGTTTGTTTAAGTTTGGGGTCTTGGAAGTTGTAGTCTATTTAATGTTTGTCTTGGAGGCTAAGGAAGTGGAGGCCTATATATATTTAGCTATGGGGATCAAGGAGAAGGCACCTCTTGAGAAGATTAAAAAAAGCTTGTGTTTTGGACTTTTGTCCTTGGCAACACTTTGGTATTAGGCATATGAAGACTATCATCCTATACTAAGCTTCTTTTGCCATCTGATCGTCTCCGATCCGCATCATCTTGAGTATCACAGCCATTATAGTAGGGAAGATCCTAAGACTGAATTTAATTGATTGAAGGTAGTTTCTTGAATGTCTCTCCATGTGAAGGTAGCGTTCTTCTTGAGCAAAGGTGTGAAACAGGCGGTCTATTTAGCCAAGCCGAGAATAAAATGCCAAAGATAAAAGACGCGACCAAGGAAAGTTTGGAGTTTAGAAGATTGGTGAGGGTGGGCATCGTGGCGATGGCAATAGATCATGCACTATCGATATCAATGCCATGCTTATGGATGTCGAATTTGAGAAACTTTCCCTTCATAACTCCGAAGGCGCACTTGAGTGGGTTCATTTGGAGTTGGAAATGTCGGCAGTGCTCAAAGACACGCCGTAAGGTGGAGAGATGGGCATCTCTTTGCCAGGATTTTACAATGATGTCTTCAACATAATCCTTTATGTTTCGATGCATCATCTATGAAAGATAGTAGTCATGACAAGTTGATAGATAACACCAGCATTTTTAAGTCCAAACAACATCACGATGTAATGGAATTCGCTCATGTGAGTACAAAATGCGATTTTTGTGTCTCGTGGTGCCATGTGGATTTGGTTATACCTGCTAAATCCATCCATGAAAGAGAACATTTTGTGTCCAACCGCAGCATCAGTGAGCATGTCCATGTTTGGTAGAGGGAAGTCATCCTTGAAACATGCCCTGTTAAGATCCCTAAAGTTGATGCAACATCGAATTTGTCAAATCTTTTTAACGGGGAAGATGTTGGCGAGCCATGCCGGATATTGGATTGGTTTACCAAAGTTTGCTATAAGCAACTTCTATATTTTTGTCTTGGTTTGTTCCTCAATGTCGTGTTAAAAGGAATGAGATGACTACTTAACAGGAGTGGAGTCGAGGCGAACATGCAAGTGATGAAAAATGAGGGCAGGATCCAAGCCTTGCATCTCTGTGTAGTTTTAGGTGAAACAATCTAAAAAATCTCAGAGTAGACCGACGAGTTGAGTTTGTCCGACAGGGTCTAGGGTGGTGCTAATAGAGTTGGGACCAAGGGGTCTTCAACAATGGCCATGTTGACTACCTCCAACGCTTTGTCAACGGCCTTAGCGCCATCCTTCATGCATTCAGGGGCCTCCACGGAAACTGTCATAATCTGTAAGCACCAATGTCGTAAAAGTGTCCACGTTGGGTAAGTTTGGTTTGTGCAATTTGATTTGGGGGCTGCACACTTACAAGGTTACTTTCTTAAGTTAGTGTCATAGTTTTAAAATTCGCCGAAGTTCGACCTAAATTCACCAAATTTCGAATCACCGAATTAAAGTGTACATGCAGTAAAAAAATCACAAAACTTCGCCAAAACTTTGCCGAATTAATTCGCTAAATTCGACAACATTCGGCTAATTTCGCAAAGTTTAGCCTTTTTCAGTACAAAAATTGCAAAAAATTGCCGAATTAATTCGCTGATTTAGAGAAGTTTGGAGAAATTTTTGCCAAAATGTTTATAAAACACACTGATTTTTAAGGATATGATAAAACACTTATAACTCATTATATCATAAAAACAACCCTTTAGAGGAACCTAAACAAGATTAATATCGTTTCACTCATATTGACACAAGTATCAAAAGTATTGAGATTCTTTTTTTAAGCAAGTACTAAGATACTAAGTCATAAACTCATAAGCAGTACAACATGAAGTTTTGCAATTTTTGTACTAAAAAGGCTAAATTCCGAGAATTAGCAAAATATGATAAAACAAGCATAATAAAACACACTGATTTTTAAGGATATGATAAAACAAGCACGATAAAACACTTATAACTCATCTTAAAAAAAATCTAAATACTTTAGATTCTTGCGTCAATATGAAAAACGATATTAATCTTGCTTTGGTTGCTCCAAATGGTTTTTTTTTATTATAAAATGAGTAATAAGTGTTTTATCATATCCTTAAAAATCAGTATGTTCTACCAACGCTTTGGCAAAAATTCTCCAAACTTCTCTAAGTCAGCGAATTTTTACAGAAATTCTCTAAATCGAATTGAACTTCGCCGAAACAATGCCCTTCACACACTGGTGGTAGGTGGAGCTGACAACACGGTGTTTATGACCCCAAGGGTGGCCAATCAAGTAATGAAAACTTGTAAGTGCTTCGAGAACATGAAATTGAGTGGGGGCTCTTATAGGTCTGACAGTGAAATCGACATTAATAAAGCCTAGAGTTTGCTGGCTGATACGACTGAATCCGAAAATGCAAATGGGTAACCTTGTAATACGGTGATACGAATGTTGGCGGTGTCAAGTGTAGTGAGGGGAAGCAAGTTGAGGGAAGCAGCCATATCAACGAAGGTTAGTTTAAATTCGAGGTCATTGATAACAATCGTGACATAAAGTGGCCGAAGGTGATCGAACAAAGGCTCAGTTAGATCAAAATCATTAAAGGTGAGTATATCTATCATCATAGCTAGAAGAGAGGCCACTTCATCCACGAAGAGTAGTGTAGTGGCTGAGCTGATATTGTTGTTAAGGCTATCGTGCTTCTGAGAATACCGTGCCATAAGGAAGTTTCAGCACAACGTAGTCTGTTGCAATCACATGGATTGGTAACAGGGATGGCAGGTTAGCAATATCGATGGCTGTGGAGATGGTTTCAGTGCAAGGCATGGGGGTGTCCCCGAGAATGAGGGTGACCATATGGACAACCAACTATGTTGATATTCAAGTAGCGGATCGGTGTTAACAGTGATTTTAGTAGCGTCCTAGATTTTGATGTTCACCACTGGCATGCTTTTTGGCGAAAAGTCGTTTCAATGTCCAATAGTGCTGAGTTGGGTGTCCTACAAATCGATCAAAGCAACAGTATTGCTCATCATCCTGGTCTGTAGGAGTAGGGGTCCTTCTGTGCAGGAGGGAGGTGGATAATTCAGTCGTGTATCCATGCATCCAGAATCAACTTCTTCCATGCTGCAAGGGAAGTCAAGCACATGTCGTTCGTTAGCTCGGGGAGCTCTTGACGCTTGATAGGTTGTTGATCATGCTTAGTTGGTCCAGTAGGATGATGCCTATGTGGCTGAGTGTCAGCCATGGAGTGAGGATGGTTGACGCAGCGGCTAAGGATAGGCACCAAGTGAGATGTGCGCTTTGCGGTGTCATGTAAGTTAGAGAAGTTGGCTCTCCTCAAGTTTTCCAAAAGCGTAGGATACTGCGCTACCCTACCGCTAATGCATATCCACATGGAGGTGTCAATTAGTACCCATTTAACTAGAACTAAAAATCCCAATTTCAATTCCACATTTTTGTAACCAACCAAACAAGAATCGAAACCGAAACCGAACTAATAAAAACAGTTGCAATTCTAGGTAGTTTGAGAAACCAAACCAATAGGAACTGGAACCGAACCAGAACCAATATATAATTATAGTGTTAAATGTATAAATGTATTGTTAAAATTGTCATATTATCAAGATGGGAACCGATATACCCGATAATTGAAAATAATTAAAAACACCATTTTAATTAAAAATATTTAAAAAAACCAGGAAAATCCTAATGCATCAAATGCGTACACATACAAATCATTTTTTAATTGTTTATTTCTAATTAGTTAATATGTTAGTATTTTATTAAGTAAAAATTTAATAAATAAAATATTTATAAACATGCCTAAATGTAATAGTTAATAGTCTATATCATTTACGCATGTGTTTTACATTTTTGTGCTCTTTAGGGTAGTTCACTTGTTGTGACAACATTTGCTTGACTTGATTTTTATTTTGCTTTATATTTCTATTCTCGCAATAATTTTGTGTTGTAATGTACTTAATGTGACAGGATTTAATGGTTATAATATTTTCATGTGTAATTATAGCTCTTCTTAGCAATCAAGCTCTCAAATACCTGCATAAACATGTAATAGAATGCTATGGACATTCATTTCCACACTCCATATAGTTGTTAATTATAGTTGATGGCTTATTAGTGTGTTTATGCTTGTTTAATCATTTTTGAAAGTTTCAACAAAAAATTCCACAATGTTTCCATCATTTCTATGAAAATTGTATTATCCAAACTAGTCAAAATATTTCCATGAAACATTTCCATTTCTAGGCTGATTGAAATATATTCGGAATCGAAATTTAATACCTCGGTTATGATTGAGGGAAATAAGAATATAGATTGCAAACCAGTTGAAATTCCTGGAATGCAAATTACAAGTGCAAAGTCGAATGGAAACAACTTTTCAGTTTCATTCATAATATATTAAAGGGTCCTAAGAGTAGACCCAATAGGTGATTAAATAAAGGAGAATCGATTAAGATGATTTGGTCATGTGCAACAAAGACCACTGACATCACCAATGAGTAGCGCATTGTTGCAAGTTGAAGGTTCTAAAAGGATGATGAGAAGGCCAAAAGATGACATAGATTGAGGTAGTCAGAGGAGTTTAAGGCCTATGCATTAATGGGGGATATGGCCTTGGATACAATAGAATGGCAAAATAGGATTTGTACAACAGACCTCAAAGAGTTGGGACTAGGCTTGGATGATGATGACAACAGTGACATGATATGTTGAAGCTATCTCAAATATTGTCTTGGATAATAGACACAATGGGCCTTCATATTCAGCGTTTCAGATGTAAGCCATGTATGTTGTCCTTCCATTTAAATTATACTTCAAGTGAATGTACGTATATTGTCAGCAAGATAATGACATGGATAAGCAAGAAACAATTGGTGCTAACCAGATATAATTGAAAATTAAAAGTAACATGGCTAAAGACTTGTGACTGAGATTAATACTAATGTTTTACCCCCAAATGGACATGAACTATGCAGGTCGAATTTATATCTCCCACAATCCAACATTTTATGAAGGATTATGCACATCAAAATCAAATTTGACAGATTTGCACACTCTGTGTAAGACAAGCTTCGCAGACTGTTCATCAATGTCTTTGAAGAAAAAAGTTGTGGAGGATCTCAGGTAAGCTAGGAAACATCTATTCTCTAGCTTAAGTGAGAGCATTCTGACATAAAAGTGACATATATTTTAGTCATTAGCCATATGTGTGGATACCATATATAACCACCCCATCTCAACAGATATCCCGAGGTCCAGGCTAGCATGTATCTCAAGGTACATGCCTATCGAGGTTATCCCTAGGGTGTATCTCCCTACCATGTACCCAGTTATGCCGGATTATTCCCGGTGATGCACAGGATCAAGTTCCTATTTCCTACGTGGACTACCTAGGGATTCTAATCTGAAAGGTCTCTCTCACAAGGAAACTTGATATCTTGATTGTTTCCTAGTCTTAGTAGAATTAGTAACCCCTCCGTCAATTGGAGGGGGGAGCCTACGAGAATTATAGTGGATTGCCTCCACCGATGGGGCCGAGGATGTAGTCACCGGATTCCAGCGATGAACCTCGTTAAACCAGTTGTCTCTTTTCTTTGTCTCTTTTACATTATTTATTTATTTCATTATTCATGCACATGTAACCACACATATTTATGATTATTGTTTATGGTATGTGGATCGGACGAAATCCGACAGCTATCTCGGATCGACCCACCACATTATGAATTCTATTTCTTCTTTATTTCCCCTCAAGGATATAAATCATCTCATGAGATAAATTGTGAAAATATTGAGGTAGGCACTTGATTTTTCTTTCCCAAACCCCTCCAGAGTTTAACTATATTCCATTATGCTCCAATCCCTATATCCCATGAAAGTTTCATATGAAGATTTTGTGTCACTATGACAACAAGTTTGACAAAAGAATAATCCAGACTCATTCCATCACGATGAAAGACCAACTGACTGATTTGCTCAGGAAGACCTAAAAACAAGTTTTCTTTCTTTAATGGCAAACTGAGACAATTGACATCCATTTCTATTTGTTTGAGAGAACTACATATCAGCACACACACATGGACATTTTACAAGGGGACATCCATTCGTTTTGTACAACAACCTATTTTTAAGTCTTGAGAGTTCCAATTGGTGTCTTAGTTTTATCCCGCTCTCTATCTCTTCTTCTCCTCAAAGGTTTTTTTAGATACTCAGTAACAAATTCAAATCCAATAAAAATAATAATAAGATGGAAATAACTCTATCTACCGAGGAATTGGAGTACACTTTCTTTTTTTATTATTTATTTTCTATGAAATGCACCAAATGAGATTTCCAACCCTAGGAATTATTATTCAGAGAAGTGCACAATGAACTTTTCTACATAGTTAATTTTACCCTAAGTAATTCAGAAGCAAATACTTGGCTGTTTCTCGATATTGACATGCATAAGTAATAAGAACCACACAATCATCACCCTTTAATAATGGTAACTGCTACCATCAACTTCATGAAAGAAATAAACTTCAAAAGAACATGAAAATACTGAAACATTAACATACACACAGATAAAAAAAAAATAGGATGTCCAGTTTTTGAGACTAGGATGTAGTTACCTGATTAAGTCATCTAGAATCCGAAAGATAATGCAGTGACAGGCATTTAGATGGTAGCCACATATTACAACATTATTGGAGCTTGTGCACAGTGCTACAAGAGCTGATCTTGATAGAACCTCTTTCTCTTTGGAATCACATCTAACCACAATAGCACAATCAGAATTTGACATTCTATTATATCTTTGACTGGAGTTCCTGTAGCATTAAAAAAAACATTGTTTATGAAGCATGACTTGCATATAAAACAACAATTCAATAATTTCCAAGGATGATTCTAACTTACTCTTAAAACCTGTAAATCTTTGCTGTTTTCTTCTGACATTCTGAAACTTTACCAGAATTAATCACTGCTCCAAAAGGTATGGTTGAATGAGTTGGCCTAGAATTATCCTGATCCATGTTTCGACTGGGTTTCAGGATGTGCTTTACTCCTGCACTTAGTTTAATGGGACCTGATTTTGCCACACCATCCACTATAGAAGCATTAACCCCAGATGAGGTTCCAAATCCATCCTTTTGAATATCCATTGGGGCATATCCTACATCCCTTCCTTTGTCCCTGTGTATATTGGGTTCTGTTGTTCCTGTGTTATGTTGAGTGTAACCATTGAAGTTTACTCTTCTCTTCATCCCCATCAGAACACTTGAATCTGCTTCCATTTCCAAGCTACGTTTCTTTGAGGGTTTTTTCGAACCATCTGCTTTTGCTGCAGGCCTCTTCTTGGTTTTCTTGGCATGATCAGGATCTTTAAGACGAAAACATTTGGACTTAATTCCATCCTTGACCTTGATCCTGTTTCTATAGATTGTATTGATGGAAGAAGTGAGTTTGAATCCTGGAGGGGCTGGGATGAGTGGAGGATGAATGAAAGAGGCTGGACCAGATGAACTCTGCACGCAGTGGAAAGAGGTATTGGGGTTATGAGGATAAGAAACCATTGATGAGTGAAATGGAGAAGGGACGACTACAATATTAGCTCCAGACATGGTGCAGGGATCTTGTTTAGCACTCATATCAGAATAAGGTTGAGATGAAGTGAGCGAGGGTTCTTTCTGCTGTGTTGCATTTAGCAACCACTGGGGCAGGCTTTGTGAAGAACTTTGAGACCACAATGGTTGGACATATTCTCCATAATCCTGACTTGAGAAGGGAAACTGGAAAGCTGATTTTGCCCCATGAGTCAGACTCTGATTAGATTTTAGTTGCCTAGAGTTCATAACCATATGCTGACAAGCATTGTGAGGAGTAGGTGCCAGTACTGGTAGTTGAGAGTTCATTTTTAGAAATTCAGTTCCAGAAATACAGGACTCTGGAAACTCGGATGTCCTATTCAGCAATGCTTGGGAAGGGAGTGGATTGGCAAAAGGGTACAGTTTCGCACTGTGGCTTCCACTCGTCAAAGGGAGGCCAGTTTGCGACACTAAATGTGGCTGCCAGTCGAGGTATGAGTGAGAAAATCTAGGCTCCATGGCTTTCGTCTGCAAAAAGCTTGGTGAGGTGGGACTGGTTTGAGCTTCTAATGTATGAGTTACAATTTCTTTTGATTTTCGTGACAATGGATGTACAATCCATTCCGGTCGAAGATGTCCGTTCAGTGAGGAGTTCTCGGAAACTGTCATGGTAGAACCATGCTCTGTTATAATTTCCTTGTCAGTCCATATCTTTCCATCCTCAAAACCTTGGACTTCATTGTTACTTCTACCAACTGTAACATCTTTACCCATCAGCCGCAATGTTGGTTGGGTAGGGGGCAGAAACCCACATTCTGAACACTCTTCGGACTGAATCTTTTCCTTTTCAGTTTGATTCTGAGTTTGGTTATATTGTCTGCACCTGCGACAAGAGATATTCATCAGGTTCAGGTCTGAACCCAACTGATGGACAGAGTGACCGTTTCCCCTCAATGAGTCTTGCCTGTGAAATTCTGTTCTTTCAGTACTTTGCATTCCAGTTATACCTAACCTAGATGGCACAGGTACATTAGGGTTCTCTTGTAAATAGTTCTGCTCAGGAAGCAATTTTAAGTTGCCATTTGGAAGTGCTGTTTCAACATAATGCCTCTCTTTCATATGTGAATGATCCATGTTACTCCTCGACCGCACAAGATTGTGAATTGGGAAACTGCTGGAAGAACCCATTATTATGTTTTGTTTCTTCAGCTGGTTATACCCTCCTTTATCACTCGAATGCAACTGGATGAGTTCTCCTTGTGAATTAAGAGGCAAACCAATAAAATCCTCATCAATGCAGTTGTCTTCATATGCAGCCGCTCTTTTCTTCCACTCTACCGAGGAACATATACTACTAATCAGATCTTTAGGAGACAGATGGCAAAATGGCTGGTACTGCAAAGCACAGCCATTTGAGGTGCGTGTGGTTGCTTGTGACAGAAATGGATACCTCTCATTTGGTTCTGTATTCATAGAAAAACAAGATAACAAAGGCGGTGAAGTTGCCTTTGTGGTTGCCGATGAAATCCTTGCAGCAGATCTTGGGACAGAATCTGAAAAAGCTCCAGGATGGCTTCTGCTTGTATCAGTTGCCCCTATATCATTTCCACCTGCTTGGGTTTCCATGTTGAGATTGAACCCTTCTTTTGGATTAGAACTGAGAGGTCTAGGAATGCCTGAATATGCAAGGTTATGCAATGCGATTGAGTTACCTCGACTACACAAATGGAAATTATCATGGTGCTGCAAAGCCTGGTTTAGGTCTACAGATTCATCCAAAAAACCTTTTTCTTTTTGGCAACTGCTATTATTTGGACTCGCAAAAGTTGGTAAAGCAATGTGACCATCAACATTAGCCAACCATTTCTTTTTATGAGTAGATCGGGCCCCAGATCCATTCGTAATGCTAATGCCAACATCTTCGTGGCTCTCATTCACCTCAGGACCCTCATCTGTAGAAGGTAAATGTTCATCACCTTCCATGGAGAGGTCCTTTACTGATGAAGCAGACAAGACGTCTGAAAATACCTTGCAAAGACTTTGCAGTCGAGGCAGCTCAATGGAAGAACACCATTTTTTGGTTGGTCCAAGTATGTCATCCTTGCCAGAAAACCTGACATGCCTCTCTGATTGTTGAATATGATGAAGATTTGTTTGATCACCACCCTGTACACTGCCTGTTGCAGAGGATATACGGCTAGAAACAACTCTTGTGTGATTCTTCACTACGCTGTGAACAGGAAACACTGGTGTTTCCCGCTGCTGGTGCTTAGTGATCAACTTAGAAGCTTTGATAATTTTGAGCTTATTTTGCATGCGTAAATTTGACATGCTTGCTGGCTTCTTTTTCCCAATAGAAACAGTATCTGAGATCTCTTTTTCCAACCTCTTACTGAATACTGAACCTGTTAGCTGTCCAGAAAAAGCAACTGGAGATGGCACTTTAATCTTACAGCTTTTCCCCTGAAAACACAGTACACCACACCATATCATTACTGCATTTTGAATTTACATTGCAACCAACACTAGAAATTTTCTTGTAATAACATGAAATGGATTAAGATGATATGTTCATGAACTCCCGGTCTACATAGCAAAACATTAGGTTTGAGAAAAATGATGCAATCCACAATGAAAACCATTCGATAGTTCCCTTAGGTTTACACTATGGTTGCAGTTGCAAGTAATAGTTCTAGCATCATGTTTCTACAAAACATCATTTAGTCAGATCTGAAGTTTCTGTAAGTCTAATTTTCCATTCAAGTTCATCAAGGTTCTAGGTTCAGCATATCCTTAGTGCAGTATGAATCCAGCTATGACTTTGGATGTCCCAGACCATGCCACAACTGGCTCACCAGAGACAGATCTGTAATGTTGACAGCATCTGAAACTTTCAGTGGAATTTTGTAATTTCCTTTCCAAATGGTAAACTTATAGAACGAGCAGGGAGTTGTAATCTCCGGCTCTTGCTCTCCAACTAATGCACATTCACTACTATATATTTCAGCACTTACGACACTCAGAACAGTAAACAAGTGGTTATTTTATCAGTTATATGGAAATTAATGATGAAGTAAATCAACTAAAAGGGTTTAAAGTATTCTCTAAAATGAAAAGCATCATGTAAAAGGTGCTTATCTAAAATTAAAAAGGTTCAGCAAATAACACAATAACCATTAAGAACAGTTACTTTAGGATAGGGAGGATGGAAGGAAGCCATTTCCTTGCCTTACCATAGATATGGCAGAGTTTTGGGGGCAAAGGGGATTTCCTGAGCCCGCATTATCCCAATATGTTCCTCTCAATATGCTCGTCTTAATTCTTTTTTAATTTCAATTTTCGATTTCCAAAATCACAGATTTATAGGGAAAAATAATTCAGTTTTAGAACGATGGCAAACTTGGTGTTTATATGAACAGTCTTCACGTGAAGAATGGAATTCCACAAGGTTTTGTTAATGTTTATTTGAACATTTGATAATCAGAAAAGGAGAAAAGGGAGGTTGAACTTGCTTTAAATGCTTCAAAGCAGCAAGCCTCCAAACAACAATACAGAAATGCAGCAGAAGGGGAAAAATAATTAATAAAAATCAGAATGAAAATTAAGATAGGAAGAAATCGAAGTCGAAACCAAAGCACAATGAAAAGAGTGTAACAGACAATTGCTGATAATAAAAGTTTATTCAAAACACGATCATCCTTATTATACTTATAATTCGCAACCAATATTTCCTGCTTGAACCATTCTTGTTCTATCATATAGCTGAAAGGGGCCACATTGAGAGGCTCTTTTTCAATTTCTCAAAAATTATCTCTTCGCACAAATTTTTTTTTTATTTCGTAAATATTTAGTGAAATATCTCCATTTCCACATGGGTAGATAGGAAACAAACCAAACAGGTCAAAATTTGCATTATTTCACAAAATATTTCACGATGAAAAGTAAATGTCCATGAATAGTAACATTTCGACCCAAACACAAATAAAACTGGATTATTTCGGTTAAAATATTTTGACCTGAACTTAGTAAAGACTTCTGAACTCAAATCTTTTGCAAAACTTCCAATCCTCAATCCATCCTAGACCAAAGATGACTATTCCACTGTGATTATTTGTTCCAAAAACTCATCATATCAACCGGTGGAGCAGATCAAAGTAAATTTGAAATTGTAACATTTCAATTAAACTCAAGTTTTCTACAATTTCTTGATAGAAATAGAGTTTAGAGGTGTAAAGTCATCAGATCTATGTGATGTATTAAAATCGGATTTGTGACCATATTTAAGGAAAAATTTGGGGAAACCTCCAATTTCCTTCGTTTTCACCCTAAACGCCAATGGTTGTGCATAAATGAATTATATCTTGTATAACTTTGCCCAATATACAATTGGAACTATTTCTTTCTGATTTTTATTATTTAAATTTTTTAAATTAAAATATGAAAATTTGGCAAATGTTATAAGTTAATAATAAATATGACTTCTGAATTATACATAATCATTTTTTTATGAATAAAAATTATACATAATCTTCATTCATCAATTAAGCTGAATATGATTAACTATTTATTTCTAATCAATTTTTAGTAACTAAAAAATAACCCGCCTTTCATCTTTTGTCAAAGGCCAATTTCGAAGACTGGGCCCATTCCAAGTGGTTCTTACCATCAAGTTTGACTATTGTAATCTAGAGATTTGGATTCTCATCTCTGACATGTGATGTTCCAAATCCACTATATGCATTAGGAGATGATTGCATTGAAGTCTCTTCTGACATGACTTCGGTAATTTTCTACTCTTCAAAAAATCTAGACTACATTTAATCACTTGAAAAAATTACCCGAAGAGAGATGATATTCAATCGGCGGCTTAAAACATAAAACGGTAGCTTATCACTACATCACGAACTCTGCTGATTTTTTTTGCAGCAAGGGTTGTAACAGCCAGATGGAGACTCAAACCAAACCCATAGAGGGCCTAAAGAGGAACCCTAATGTTTCTAGGATGTGTGGAAACCCTAGATCAACTCTTTGATGGGTGCGACAGCCTTGGGGCAGAACCCTTAGGGCTTTGGGGGGTGTGGGACCCTTAGAACAACTTTCTGGGGGGGTGCGGCACCCTTAGGGCAGAAACCCCTAAGGAATAAACTGATGCAAGACATTTAACCAATACTCCCTAAAAGCCGCAACTGTTGGTAGCATGAGATTAAATTCCTTTATCTCATAGCCCATGATCCAGGCCCTCGGTCGAACCCTCCTTCGTGGGTCCCATTTCACACTGGCCATCCCACCCCGAGTGTGCCCCATATACATAGGCTGCCCCACTCGAGTCCGGTGTAAAAATGCCTATGCATTAATCACCCCTGGTGAGGAGTCTCGAACACGAGACCTCCCGCTCTAATACCACTTTGATGCAGGACATCTAACCAATACTCCAAAAAAGCCACGATTGTTGGTAGAGTGAGATTAAATTCCTTTATCTCATAGCCCATGATCCAGGCCCTCGGTCGAACCCTCCTTCATGGGTCCCATTTCACACCGGCCATCCCACCCCGAGTGTGCCCCATATACTCAGGCTGCCCCACTCGAGCCCAGTGTGAAAATGCCCCTGCATTACAAACCCTATGGGAGAGAAAAAGAAGAAGAAAAGAACCTTGTAGATCTTTATGCTCTAATACCAAGTTAAAATACAAACCCTAGATTCGTGAGAGAAAAGAAAAGGAGAAGAATGGAAGAAAGAGAAGAGAATAATGGGAGAGAAAGAGTGAGGATCGACTTCCCCAACTTTTTTTATTTATATTATTATGAAATACTTATTGGCCCAAAACTTAAACCTAATAAAATAGATATTTAAACTCGCGATAATAATATAGGCAAATAACAATGAAGGACAAATATGATAACACTTACCTCGTTCATTCTAGTTATGCCAAATCTCGAGACGTCTCACCTGAGACATTTCGAAACAAAATAAGATTCTAAACCATGTTAGGAACTTCTAGCTCAAGTAAGAACGCTTGGAGATATAGACAAAACTAAAGAAGGGTTAGGTTGAATAGGGGAAGGATCATAATAGGTTGGCTTCAGATTAGATGTGGAGTGGATAAGGTCGGGGTAGGAAGTTCCTAACATGAAGAATATCCTACGATAGGGGATGGGTTTTAGCAAATCCAAAAGCTATTCTCTTCCTTATCTGTTTGCAAGTTGGACTTCTCCACATAGGTTGGCTTTTTGAACATAGCCCCTCAGTCTTAGATTGTACCCATTGTCGAACATGGGTTTGCACTCATGGGCTCCAATATACCTTCCTAGATGAAATTTCATATTGATCATAATCTTCAAATATGGTTCAATAGTCTTTGTTTTCTGCAAAAATGTGGGATCAAATAAGAGACAACTAACGGATTCAAAGTAATAAGAAGAACGACTTGAGGTTCTATCTCCCAATGTTCAATTTGAACTTGCAACCCAATCCAGTTCTTAATCTCATGACCTACCAGAAACAACAATTGGTCCTCTACGAAAAACTTAATGATGGAAAGAAGACAGGATTGTCCTTATAGAGTGGATCTAAGGCCTACCAAGCATGAACCTAATTTTTTTTTGTAAAGGTGAAAATTTATTAAAGAAAGAAAACAGAAATGCAAAAGGGGCCCCTCAAGGGTTAAAACTGCAAAGCAGGGAAGTGATCCTACTTATATATTACATTCAACTCCAAAATGACCTAAAATATCCGCACGAGAATTTACTTCTCTTTGGATATGACTCAAGAATTTAGTTCTTCGAGTCAATCACTATGTGTATCTGTGTCCAAGTTGGGCATTTTATTACATCCATAATTCAACTTCAGGGATAGTGTAGAACGTGGTTTTAAAAACAACCATTTAAATGGTTTTAACGACTGTTTAAATGGTAACGCCCCAAGCCCGTTTCCGTTAAAACCGTTTAAACACGTTTTAACGTTTTTGAATTTAACAGCCGTTTTTTGTTTTAACGGTCGTTAAAATCGTTTAAACAGCCATTAAATTCTGAAAAATTTTGTGAAAAAACGGCCGTTAAATCCGTTTAATTTTCGTTAAATTCCATTTTTTTTTTAATTTTCAAATTTCAAATTTTGAATTTCAGCGCCATTTTTTCCGTTAAAATCCATTTTTTCCGTTATTTTCCATTTTTGCCCCTGGCCGTTTCAATCCGTTTTAACGGCCATTTAAACGGTAATGCCCCCAGTCCGTTTAACCGTTAAAACGGCCTCCTTTAAACCTTGGTGTAGAATAATGTAATAGAAAGTGTCAAAAATTTTGTTTATGTTGAGAGCAGTTTGATCCCATGTAATCTCTTAAGTTGATACAGCCCATTAAGGGCATTTATGTATTTTTGTACCTTATCTATATATAATAAAATAGGGAAGAGAGAAAACACTTAATCACTCTCTCCATTTTCTCCAATTTTCTTCTTCTTCCTTCTTTTCCAAACATCCAACCCATTAGATTGAATTCTACAACATATATATCAGTAATGCATGCACTTGTTGTCCTATTGATTTCCTAATAATTTATTTAAATTCTTTCCATACATTCTTTATCATAATTTATCTTTTGAGCTACCAAAGTAAAATCATAAATAGATAACTAACCCATTAGATTTCATTTTCACGGTTATTAATGCATGCATTTGTTGTCTTGTAAATTTCTACGATAATTTCTAAAAACTTAAGAATTTTTTTAAATCTTAAATTATTATTTTTCATTAAAATAAATTTTCAATTATAAAAAGGTAATTAAATCATTATATTCTTGTTCACTAGTTATTAAAAATTATACGAAATTTCATTTGTTTAGTTGCACCATGGAATTTGCTTGGAATTCCCAATGAATTACAATCATTGAAATAGTAGCTTCTATATGAGCAAAATATCCAGTCATTCATACAAATAGTGTGTCTTAACACCTACAACATAATAAATATGGACAAAAGGTCATCTCACTGTGTATGGCATGAACATGAGCAAATGGTCCCATACTTTAACCCTAAATAGATTGAACTTGAAGACGTACAATATTATATATAAATGGCCTAAAAATTGAAAATGTAACATAAAAAAGAAATCATGGTATTTAATATGATAATAGAGTAACAGGGTTTTTACATAAATTGTAGACAAGGAAAGAGAGAGATAAGGTCGACTTTTGCGAGAGAGAGAGAGAGAGATGTTTCCAAAGTGTAAATATTTTTCATACATACCAATGCAAATGTGTAGATCTACGACATTCATATTACTGATCTTGTTAGTATCATGCTTCAAATTTTTGTACTATTGGTAAAAATAAGAGTATTTTTTTATAATTTTTTCATACATAGCTGATGCAAATCTATAGATTTGTGTATCATGCATGCTACTGATCTTGTTAGTGTCACGATTCAAATTTAATTTTTAATTATTTGGAAAATAAATATATAATATAATTACTTATATAATATGAATATTTTAGTATATATGTAACCGATTGTCTTTTGGTTATATAGATATATTTTCATTTAAAAACAATATGAAGTTTTTGAATTTTTCTATTTTTTATAGTTTTTTATGAATTTTAATAATTTTGATGATTTTTTTTTACTATTTTAATAAAATTTAATGAATTTTTGGAAAGAATAGATAAAACATTTCCCTCTTTATAGTTTTTATTAACGGAAAATTTCTTAAACGAAAATTAATTTTAGTGTATTTACAAAAACAAAAATAACTTCTGAAAATTCCCAAAAAAAGTAACTAAACGTTCTTTCCATAAAGTCAAATCTAAGAGCATCTGTCAAGAATAAACGCTCTTTTAAAGAGCGTTTCTCCCTGACAGATGGTAAAACATCCATACCGTCAGCGCCGAATAAAACTTTGATGACAAGCCCTGTCATCAAGGCCGATGATAGGGCACAATAAGAGCCACGTGGAACACTCTTAGAGAACTCTGACCGTATGGATGTTTGGCCAATCATTAAGTGGACCTACAAACCAAAAATCAGTCCGATTAGTGATTTCTAGGCGTTGGATTGGAATGGTTTTCATGGGTTGATTTTAACCGTGTGAAATTTGAGCATTATTGAGACTGCAGGATACACGCCTTAGACCTTTGGTAGAGGATAGGAGAGTTTGGATTTGGAACAAAGGGGGTGCCTTCACGGTGAGCTCTTTTTACGGTGCTATGCAAGGTAACGAGGATGAGCCCTTTCCAGTTGCCATGGTGTGGAAATCCAAGGTCCCCACTAAAGTCGCTTTCTTTGCCTAGGAAGCATCTCTAGACAAGATTCTTACGGTAGATCATCTGATGGCTAGAGGGATCACCATGGTCAACTATTGTTGGATGTGTAGGTCTGATGGGGAATCAGTGGATCATCTCTTGTTGCATTGCGAGCTAACTTCGGGCATTTGGAGATATTTTTTTAGAGAATTCGGAGTGAGTTGGGTCATGCCGGCATCCCTGAAGTCTCTTCTTCTCAGCTGGATCACTAAAGTTTTCTCAGACAGAGGAAATGTTTAATGGAGAATGACCCCCTTAGCGATTATCTGGAGCATTTGGAGGGAGAGGAACCAGAGAGCCTTTGAAGGGAAACGAGCGGATGTTCACTCTATCATTCTAAATATTAAGGGTCTGATGTTCACGTGGTTTAAAGCCTTCCCGGAGTGCAAGGGTTTGTTTTTCGAAGATTTTGTCTTCCGCTGGTATACTATTTGTTCTCGGGAGAGAAGTTGATTGGGTTTCTTGGCTGTTTGTATGTTTTCTGCTTGCTCCGCCTTTGCCTAGAGTAGGTCATCTCGACTTATAGGCTTTAGGCTTTTTGTTCCTTTGTTTTTGGCCTTCCCTTTCAGGCCATTAATAAAGTTATACTTATCAAAAAAATTTGAGCATTATTGACCAAAGATCCAAAGGTTTGAAATCACAAATCAAGCTGATTTTTTGTTTGTAGGTCCATATAGGGATTGAAAAAACATCCATACGGTCAGAGTATTCTAAGAGTGCCACATGGCTCTTATTGCATCCACGTGGTACACCCATTTTGGCATACCCACACTGATGAATCAATGGCTGATTTTTGGTGAGGATGATCTCTATGGTGAGGATATCATCCTCACAAAAAATCAAATCATTTTGATATTCATAAACTGGTTTAGAAGTTGAAGAATTATGGACCGTCGATTTTTACCGTGTAACTTGAAAACCACATTTAACGCTTTTTTAAAAAGCATTTGTCTGGTACAAACGCTCTTTCAAAGAGCGTCTATCAGACTTTCTGTCACGACTGATTGACATTTTTTTAAAGAGCGTTTAGTTACTTTTTTAGGAATTTTCAAAAGTTATTTTTGTTTTTGCAAATACATTAAATTTATTTTTTGTTCAAGAAATTTTCCGTTTTATTAATTTTACACCATTTTTATAATTTTTATCAATTTATAACATTTTTTGTTGAAATTTTATGAATATTAAGTTTTTTTTACTAGTTAGAATGTCTGTTCCATATCACACAGTTTCGGGCTGTATTGACCAGATTGGAATCGTCACCAACCAATACGACCCCAAGCTTGATATCTTGAACCATAGGTATTGCTAGATAAAATCTCTCGTTTGAAGACGAGGAGCCCATGATTTAGAAGTTTCTTCCCCCACCCCCTTAAAACTTGTAATCCATTAAAATATAGGATTTGGCATGCAATTCTTCAAAATGAGTCCCCCCAAACATAGAGATTTGCAATTCTGTGAATCATAAATCCAAAGACTAGCTTATTTCCTGGTTACCAAACAGACCCTAAGAGGGTTATATATAGAGAATTACAAGAGTAAAAAATGGGAAGAGAACCTAATCCATTTAACCCAATAGAAAGGAATCTAACCTATTTTAAATTGAATTGATTGATACTAACACTAAATAAATACTTTGTACAATTTGACCTTTCTTGGTGAGACAACCTGCCATTATTCCCTTCAATCGTTCATTTTACTTTAATTTCCTACACACTTCAAACTATCTGGGATCATTAAAAGCACCGTGAGTTCGTCAAAATTCGTAGACACCAAAGTAGGGATCTCTTTAGAAGAGTATTGTCGTTGAAGAGTTGCTTGTGATTATATGTGTGATGGCCCAATTATTCTTGTACTAGATTCTCCTACAAATAAGTGCTGCAATACAAGAGAGATGAAGAAAGAAGGAGTGTAGAAGATAACGAAGGGGAGAAAATAGCTCAAAAGAGGTGAAGAGGAGTAAAATACTAAACTCGATAGAAATAAATAGTAGAAAAGAGGGATAAGGAGCAATAAGCTCAAAGTGAAATCAACTAGTATTGCATAAAAGAAATAAAAGAGAATATTGCATAAGAAGATAATTTGGTTTGGGAAAGACTGATAAGTTATAAGGAGTATATTTTAGAAAAAAGAAGAAGATCAACAAGCTAGATGAGCCTTTAAGAGAGACACGAGCCTCTGTTCGGCAAGTAAATTGGGCTTTTAAGAACAGTTTAGGCAAGGACTGAAACCAGTGGAAAAAAATGAAATGGAATGGGCTCTAAACAAAACAGATGTGGGCCTCTAATGAGCCTAGACAAATTGGGGAGAGAGGATGGTCTCGACTATTGGGGCTTGGGCTTACTTGTGAATCTCATAAACAATGGTGGTGGAATCTTTAATGATTTCCACATATTTTATTCAGCTCTAATGCAGATAGACATATAGTCATAAAAAACAAAGAAAGAGAGAGGGCTTCTTTTATGGGAAACCCGGATGAAGAGATTGAGATCTTCATCAATGGTGACAGAGAAAGATCGATGGCAATAAATTGAATTGAAGATGCTGGCCGGCATGATCTGGTCGTGCAAATGACTAGCAAATGGGGCAAGGAAATAAATTTCATAACATTATCGAAATATTCCCATATTCTAGGTTACCGACAGGAAAGAATACATACATAAATTAAATGTTAAATATCACAAAATATTTTGCGTGAACAGTAAATTTCGATCAATTGACAGTGTAAGTATATATTATTTTGATCGAAATGTTTCAACATATATGTATGGAAACATTTCGATCAAAGGTAGGAAACATCCCATTTGAGTTCAAAACCACGACTAATCCCATATTTGATCCATTTAAGCCCTTTCCATATATTTTTTATATAAAAAAGACCAATCCATTGTAGATCTCTTGATTCACAAATTGATCATGAGGACGATTCGAATCCCGTTTTAGAGTTTTTTTAAATTCGAAATGTACGTAAGTATAAAATTTCTTGCTAAATATAGATAGATTAAGTGTGAATGCATCAAATCTATGAATCTATGGTGCATATACACTAGATTTGTGCACGGTTTGAAGATCATTTAGGGTGAAAATTTGAAATTTTGGGAAAACTCCAATTTCATTGGTTTTTATCCTAAACATCCCTGATTGTGCATAAATATTGATTATATATATGTTGCATAACTCAACCCATTTTACAAATTGGCTGGGTTAAATTTTTTCCAAAAAATATTTAAACACTAAAAAGTTTAAGAAAATGTTATAAGTTAATTGTAAATATTAAGACATTAATGTAAGTGAATAAGGATTCGTTAATACTTTGATTTATAATTTTTTTATTATTAAAAACTAAATAATAGTTCTCTAATTAAATAATACTTTGACAGACTATCAGATACCTGCCTCAACATATTACAAATTGCTATGGACATTCATTTCTACACTACGATGATTGTATATTATGGTTTGATAGCTTATAAGTGTTTTTTATGCTCGTACTTATCATTGCCTAAACTTTTCACAAAAATTTCCACAATAATTTCACCATTTCCACATTATTTCCATCATTTTCACGAAAAATATATTATTTCCACACTAGTCAAAATATTTGGAAATATTTCCATTTCCAAGTTGGTCAAAATAAACCTCGAAACCGAAAGTTATTTCCTTGAAATGGTGGAAATGATATGTTTTTCGATGTATAGATGATTCGCGGGGACAACGGTGGTGAGATGGCTGTTTGCGTTTGTCAAATGGCGGCAAGGTGACAGATCTGAATGGCCAATTCAGTAGGTGGTAAATAATGAGATGAATGGGGTGAGTCGAGGAACAAAACAAGGTTTGAACTGGCCCGTGTTGTCGCCCGCACGAGAAGTAGCACAACCGGAAACAAGAATGTGATCTCAAAAGATCAGAAGCTCTGATAATGTGATAGAAAACAAAGTTTATTGAGAATTAAATGGTCTGTTCATTAACCCTAAGAGGGGTATATGTGTACAGAGAAATAAAAGAGTAAAAATAAAAAGAGAATCCTAATCAATCTAACCTAAGATTTAGCAATCTTACATAATTTTATTGGATTGATAGTAAACCTATATAAACACTATTATTTGATATTTCCTTGTGAGACGACTTGCTACTATTCTCTCCAATCTGCCCTTCTATAGTACTTTACTTAATTACTTGTAATTTTAAAGGAGAAGAGAAAGAAAACCAGGGGGAGTGGAATCGCATCACAATGGGTGAAGGCATCCCAACAAAATTGGCACTCCAACCACCATCAATATTTCTTATTTCTCATCAAAATCTAGTTCTTATGTTTATTGGTGGTCATCTTGCTCTACAGTTATAAATATCAATTTCGATCATCCTTCTAATTATGTACTTCTCCTTTCCACTTCTTCACAGCATCTGCTATTCATATTATATTCCAGCACCTCTGATTTAACATATTTTTGTTTTTTGATTGATAACCAAGGTTTAAAATATTGTTCCATCTCATTGTTTCGATAAGCTGACGGAACGAGACTATTGACCAATGAAACAAGACGGAACGAGACAATGGAAAAAAAACACTGTTTCAGTAAAATTAAACCATTTTTTAATGCTTAATTAGGTTACAAATTTCTTTTTTAGCATTTATATGTTTTATAAAAGTACATTTACCATTAAGATAAGATTATAAACTAATTTTAGTAGTTAAATTAATTTTTTGGCACGAGATGGTACATTCCCCTATGTATTGTCTCGGTATCTTAGTGGAACATGACAAAATGAGATTTGAAACCATGTCAATACCAAGGGCTTTTATTCCAAAAAGGAATAAAGGGAAGACAAAAGGAGAGTAAAAGAAAGAGAAAAAGAAAACAAATGAAGTTAGACTAGCATCTCTATACCACTATGCAAAGCAGCCCATAAAACATCTTCTTTGACCAAGATATCCGTCTATTTATTTGCTGTCCTCTGTATAATTGAGAAATAGATGCTCATACTTGCCACCAATCCCAGATTTTTTTCATTATGTGAGATAACCTCCATATGCCTTCTTTCTTTCCAGGTACTCAACTGATAACAATGCATTTACCCCAGGTCAAACCTTTAAAAAAAATTTAGAACTTGGACTTGGAGAAAAGAAAAGATAGAGCTTCAGCATTATTCGAGCCACACTCCCCTATTGGACCAGAGTATACATGAATAACTTTCTCCTCCTTATCCCAGTTCACAACTCTTATCTAGGTGCGTCTGTAATCCATTTTCAAGAATCAAGATCCTTCTCATTATCCTCGATTTCTTATTGTAATTGCAGTCATATAATCATAACTGAGCCTAAATCCTTACAGTCGTATAATCATAATTATAATTATAATCTCCTCAACCTTCATCAAAGGTACCAACATATACAAATGCTAATAGCTTTGTCCAATCTGATGAACTTCCTTAGTTTATTGAAAAGTATGATTGCATCATAAAACATATGTACTTCTCCAGCCACCATCTAGACTGACGATAATAGTCATACAATTACCAGTCAATTAGCCTTTGAATTTGAGAAATCAAGAAGATAAAAATTAGCTGAGTCTGTCAGGATATGGGTGCAAACTAGCATCATAATAATTCCAACATGTGCACAACACAGGTACTTCGCCCGTTTAAAAGAATCCATGTAACATAGTGTATAAGAATCAAGAGAAGGCACGGAACATACTTGATTGACTTTCTACACAAATTTTTAAGGATGGAGGTAATTCATTACGTATGTGTCTTAATGGGGAGATAATCTCAATGTCAAATTCTTGGTAAAATCATCAACATCAAAGGAGCCTGACAGAATATACTTGCAAATAGGAAACAAATGTCTAAATTATTTCAAACAGTGGAGAGAAAGGTGCACGAGGTTGTTAAAGCAAAAGGCTGTAGCCGAAGAAAGCACCTACAGTTTTCTGACCAACGAAGGTGAACAATGTACAGGAACTCAAAGTGCATGATCAACATCAATTTCTCTTATTCCACCATAGTGTATTCATATTCAAGCTTGGGTCAGTAGATGTGTACTAATGAGTGATAATTGCTGATCTAAAAATAAATAAAAACTTTATATAGCATTGCATGTCTTAGAGAGCTAGATCTCCCTGGCTGAATTTTTACTTATAAAAATTCGAAAGCATCCCATAATGCAAATGCAGTCACAATAAGACCAAAGAAAAAGAAATGAAATTGGATTGCTTGTCCATAAAAATAAGACATATATTAGAAAACTAAATTAGAAATATGCCTACTAGTCTTTGACATCCTCAAAATTATGAGATTTCCCTTCATTCAGTCAATCCACTTAACACTTCTTGGAGAGAAGTCAATTTTAGTGCCGATGCTTGCGCAAACAAAGGAGCTGACCTTCAATGTGATACTTGGTGGGATGTCCTCCTTTTCTCTCATCTGTGGAGGACCCCTACAAAACCTACTATAGATTCTCAATGTAAAGCTTTTTTTCTTTTTTTCTTTTTCCTCTCATCTTCATAATATCCTCTTTTCCTTCTAATATCATTTCACTTGGCAAAAAAATAAAAAGTCAATCTACTTAACTAGTGACTGTTGCAAAAATGTGAAAGTTCACTAGAGGGGAAAGTCTCAAAAGAAACTAAAAAGTCGAAGGCTATACAATCGAGGAAACAAACATAAGAGACATGATCCAAATTTTATATCTTAAGTCCCCACTAAAACAAAAAAAGTAAGCCAAGTATATTCAGAGACTATTGATCACATCTTATAGGAATCTATTCTAAGCTCAGCTTTCACAATCAACAGTTCCCCGTAATAATCATCATCCTATATAAAGAAGACTATATATATGGACAGCACAATGTCTCCATCCATAAGATGCACTAAATCCAAAAAGTAGAAACTATTGTTTTGATGAACATATTACTATCCAAATAATGTTGAACTTGTTTCAGCATTGGCCAAGCTCCCGATCGGATTGCATACGCACTCCAATCACCAACATAAGGCCCCATAAAATGTCCGGAAAACCCCATCAAAACCCTCTCCAACTGTGTTCCTAAATTAACAAAATACCAAGACTAGAGTAGCCTATTATGTTTGCCAATTTTTTTTTTTTTATAAATCCATGAATGAGGGAGATCGAGACGATCTCAAAATTATGTTTGCCAATTTCACAACCAGGTGATCTACATACCCATTTCACCTTATACATTGTCCATGTGATCATATGTACCTGTAACATAAAATAACCAAGAAATCTTGAATAGATGCTCTCTCCAAGGCCTACCCAGCTATAAAATTTCATCAATCCATGTGAACCATATACCGATAACCCGATGGAAAACTACTAGCCTTTGGATTGAAACCGAAGTGCTCCCAAAGAGTGGGATGGGGTCCAGGGAAACAGTGAAGAAAGCAGCATCATTCATCAAGGATATTTTTTGCTAGAACAAGGACGACCTCTCCATCTTTATAAAAGCCCTTTCTGCCCAACCCGTACCAGACAGCTGGAGCAAAACACTCCGCTCCATAACGTGCTGGAACCTCCACAACATGGAAACCCCATCACTTTGTTTAACTTTTCCCCTTGTACTCACCCTCATAACAATGTAATTCACATAAACAAGTACAGGAAAAAAAAAAAAAAAAAACGCATCACTTTCATCTTATGAACTTGAACAGCTTTTGGCATTTGCAGCAGTAAATTTTAGCAGATAAAAAAAATTCAACCACAGAAGTATCAAGAAATCAACAAGTCTGAATGAGAAATTCAACATGTTTTGAGAGAAATCACATACCTTCCTCGCTCCCAATCGAGCGGATAGATCAACAATTCTGCTTTCAGTCTTCGTCTTCTTCTTTTTGTTCTTTTTCTTGTTCTTCAACTTCAAATTCCTCACAATCGCTACTGCGTCCTCTTTCGGTTTGCTTTTCTTTCTTTTCAACTTCAAATTCCTCACAAACCCGTCTTGGACTGAAAAATCTTCTCCGTCTTTTTCTTCTTCGTCGCCTTCAACCTCGAGGGTTTCGATCTGCGGCGCCACAGCAAAGATCTCGACAATCGATCTCTTCTTCGGTGTTCTCGACTTCGCTTTTGCTGCCGCGGCTGCTTTTCTCATCTGCCTTCGCTCCTCCCTCGACGCCTGAGCGAGACAACTATCGATATGTGCGTTCACCGCATTCACCGTCGCTGCTGTGAAACTTCGACACACCGGGCAAATCATCAACAATTTTTCCTCCTCAACTCCTAAAACAGCTTTCTCCGCCCCCAAATCCGTTTCTGGTTTTTCGATCGGAAGCTTTTCCAACGCAAAACCACTTTCTATCCCTGAAACCGGTCTCGTTTCTTCTAGAATCTTCGATTTCATGACCTCGAACTCGTTCGACCACCACCTGTACTTACGGCAAGTTATCGGCGGGAGAAAACCATCAATCTCTTCTCTCTTTGTCTCCTTCGCGTCTCCATTGAACGGCCAACATTTCGCTACATCGACGCTTCTCATCTTCGAAGCATACTCTCTGCAACACCGAGTCATGAATTATTTCTATTTCAACTACAAAGATTGAAAAACAAAACCCGAAGTTTTGAGACTTACCTGATCGAGAAGCCCTCGAACGCAACCGCCATGACTTCTCCTGTAACGCGCGCGAGAGAGCGAGAGATTAAAAACCCATCGCCAACGAAATCGAAATTCCTTTTCCACTTAGACGAGAATATAAAGGACTAAACCGCTCGCTTTTTGGCTGCTTTTCCATTTTCCCGCTCGCTTGCTTCGTTCTTTCTCCCCCACTTAGCTCTCTCCTTATTTATGACAGAAAGCGACGTATGAGAGGGAGCGGAGCGAGAGAAAAGAGAAAGAGAAAACATTAAAAAACTTTTGTGGCGGGTGATATGATGAGCCATTACCATCATCCCGTATGTAAAATGCATACACCATCATCCTCAAAACACCATGAACATGCATGCGTGCATACATCCATGGCGCTCCATAGCGGAAGGCATGGGGCCCGCCTTCCAGCGTATCTGTCCAATTGATAACGACATGATTCGAGAAAAAAATAAGAGAATAAAAACGGAAAAAAGCAGATTCTATTAAATTACTCTATTACTCTCCCTCCCTCCCTCTCTACCCGCCATTTTTTAGGCGGTTTCCCGCTTAACTTTTTAATTAATTCTTTTCCTTTCTGGTTCTGCCTATCACACGTGCTCTGTAAAGATATCTGGCTTTGATTCTCGTAAGTTTGGTCGGGAAGATAAAAGATTGTAGGTATAATCACAAGAAATCTTGTTGGGAAACGGTTCGGTAAGAATACAACGGGTTGGGTAAACTTATTAAACGTTTTCTGAACTATATATTTTTCTTCCAATGTAGACAAAGCTCACCATCTTGCATGAAGAAGAAACAGCAAAACAGACAACGTTGTTGTCCCCTGTTTACCCATCTTGTCTCTAAAGAGGAAGTAAAGATCAGTTTCTAAGAAGCTGGAGAAGGAACCCATGTTGTAAAACGAAAGACGAATTGAAGATATTTTTTTACTGTCTAGACTCTAGAGACCTGTTTGTTTCGCCATTTTTTTGTACCAGACAAATAGTTTTGTCAGCTTTTTCATGAAAAAAAATTATTCTTTTTTCTGGCGCAAAAATGGAGATCAAAAGAGGCCCTCAGACTCTTAAGGAAGATGAGTAAACCAAGCTGCAGTAGTCAAGTTGAAAGTTAGTTGTCGTGTAGTTGTGAATGAAGTCTGCGGGAGTTAAGGAGAGAAAGTAGTTGCTTGTCTGGTCCACACGCGTGTAGATGTATTAGTTCATGTCGAGGATTAGTTTTAGTGGTTTTTTTTTAAATGAAAAAAGAAGTACATTAGGGCGGAATTACCGATGTATCTTACATATTTAATTTATTTTTCTATCCATATTTCAGTTTTTACTAAATGTACGAAGAGAGAGAAAGAGAATAAAGAGAAACTCAATCCATACCTAAAGCTTGACTGTAGATCAGAAAGAGAAACATGGGTTAGTGGTGGTAGTTCCACCTCTTCTCTCTCTCTCTCTCTAGACTAGAAAAGATCATAAGCCTACTGTCAATGTTGACTGATTGTGACAGAGGTAGCTTCTACAGGTTAGGCTAGAGATAAAAGTTTTAAAAGTAAAGTTTTAGGGATTAACTCTTTTTGTCAAACTATTATATAGTGTCAAAAGATATTTTTACCCGTACGTTCTTAGTTATTATAAGCAAAAAAAAGTGGGTTAAGGGCATCTATCAAAAAAATATATTATAAAGATACTTTTTAAGATCTTCTTAGGCTTGATCAAATCCTTGGAGATGATAGCTCAACTTATCTTCCTTTACCTAACGAAATATTGAAGTTTATGCAAATATCCTTCAAATCTTTCCTAACCATGTTACTCTTAAGATAATATGGGATCTTCCTCCTTAGTTTGGTCTCAACAGCAACCATTGATAACGAAAGGCATATAGATTTTTGGAAGGATTAATGAACAGGAACTAAACCATGACCTACTAAGCAGGCAAAGTGAAAAAAAATTTATTACATTAAACTGGAGAGGTCTGGTCATGGGTGCTTTTGCTATAGGACTTGGTATTACCACAGCCTTTCAAGTTGAGCTCTTGGCGATTATTACTGGAATAGACATCGTTTGGGTTAAAGGTTGGCACTCAATCTGGTTAGAAAGTGACTGTGAAATGGTGATCCTTTACAAAGAGGTCAAAAGACGGTCCTTGAAGACTAAGAACCCAATGGCACAATTGCTTGCATAAAATCACCAAAATGAACTTTAGATGCTCACACATCTTCTGTGAAGGCAACGGAGCTACAGATAATCTGGCTAATTGGTGATCTAACATGGATGGTTTGACTATTTTTTGGTGAATTTTTTTTTTTTGAAAAAGAAAATATATATATATATATAATAAAGAGCTGATTATAACCAAAGGGAAACTCAAAAGAGCTAGACTCCAAGATTAGAAGTAATGAGTAGCCTTTAGATTAGAAGCTTACTTATCTAGGAGCAATTCCTAGAAAGCCAAACTAAAAATCCCAAGAAAATCATTTATACTCCTTATATCTGAAAGAAAATCCAGGAGCCTAGAACGAGAGAAATCGAAAGGTCGATTGGCACAATAAATTAGAGAGAACTTTTTGTTTGGCGCAAGCAGGGGTCAAGTTCCACCAAAAATAGCAGTCATCAGTATCAAAACCCCAATTAGCAAGTTTGTCAGCAGCACCTCTCTGAAGATGTGTGAGCATCTAAAGTTCATATTGCTGATTTTCTGTAGGTCGTTAAGCCATTGAATTCTCAACCTCCATGGAACGTCTTCAGACTTTCGAGTGAGAAAATGTATCACAATTTCACAATCACTTTCGAACCAAATGACTTATAGATTTCGATTTTATTAAGTTCCAAGGTTCTTCTGGTTTTAAGAGCGTATAAATGATTTTCTTGGGACTTTTAGTGTGGCTATTCTGTAATTGCTCCAAGAAAAGTAAACTCCAAGTCCTAAGGTGATATACCTTTCAATCCCATTCCTGGTTTCGCCTCTATGATTTTCTCTGGTTGTAATTAATTGCCCCTCCATGCTCATGCCAACATCCAACTCATCATCATCTACAAATATGCTAGAATCTTTATCAGCATTTAACCTGTCTAGGGTTTATGAATTTGTTTTATATTTTTTGTGACAATGCACATAACATTTTAGTTTGATGCATTCAATTTATGCATGAAATTTACTTTTACAGAATATATTTAGTCATCTTAGGAATAAGTGAGAATGATGCTTCTGTTAGAGAATATATATATATATATATATATATATCATAATAAATTGTGTGAGATACGCTATTGGTGTATCTCATCACAAGATTAGGACAATATCTTAAGATTAGATTTGATTTGCTTAGAAAATATTTTCAGTTTTGAATTCTTATATAATGCTCTATATAAGAGCTTGGAGTAGGTTTTATGTAATCACTCAAGTTTAGCAATAAACTCAAATCTCTTCATGGTATCAGAGCAGGTCATCAAGCGACCTGTGCTCTTTTGATCTTCATGTGGTCCGTCGCTCTTCCGACGGGCGACACCTTTGATGTCCATCAGGCCCGCTATTTCTTAGTTTTTAATTAACCATTGTTTTGCAATCCATCTATCTTGGCAACAATCTACAACTCGTTGTCTATTGAGTTGGGGGTTTCATCCCCCCCATCTTGGCCAATGCAAATCGCTGCCACCATCTCCATCATCATTCGCTACCCCACTGCCGATATCATCACTCACCGCTGCCATGTATGTTGTCGCCGCAACCACCGAACTTCTCCATGGTTAGTAAAAAAGGAAAAGAAAATAAAAAAGATTTTGTCATGGGCTTTGAAAGAATAAAAAAAAGGGGGGGATGAGGATGTCTGTAGATCATGCGCTCACAATGCCATCCATACTTGTATGACTGCCTCCGAGCATTGTTGCTCCAGTTGCCACCGAAATAAATCGTCATTGTCGCCGCCACTCCATCTCTGACCACCCTCTTCTTGGGTGGAACCCTCCTCTTTGGTTTTGAGAAACCCTTACTTCCAAAATCCTCTTCTTCCTCTTTCCTTTGCCATATTTGAAATAAATAAAAAAGTCCAGCAAAGAAAAAAAAGAGAGAAATTTGCTTGTGGACTTTTACAGCTCAAGCTTGTGATGTCAAGAGGAGACCCACACCCTTCATCAGTCATGCACAAAGAGAGGCCCACACCCTTCATCAATCAAGCACAAAAAGAGGCCCACTGTCTTCATGTGCAGTCCAAAAAAGGCCCACACTTTATTGCTCGAGGTCTCATAGAACCCAAGCTTGTGAGCCAAACAGATGCCCACACACATCTCGGCCCAATGAGGCCATTTATTTATCCGGATTAAAATTCTACGAGTTCTGATCTAGCTTAAACCGAAGATTTCTTTGGGACAAGATCCCATGTGACCATCACGGATCACCACTCTAGCTGGCAACCATCTTGCTCAGTTGGTAAAGTTTGTGGGTGATGATACCATAGACCTGGGTTCAAAACTCGCATTCACCGAGTTATTGATCTCTTTAATTAAAAAATAGGCTTATCTATCAATAAATAAATAAATAAATCCTAAGCAAATCAAATCTAATCCTAAGATAATATCCTAATCTTGTGATGAGATACACCAATAGTGATATTATGATATATATTCTCTAACAACTTCAATTGTGTAGAAATGTGTTAACACATAATCTTGTAGTATTATTCAAAATTGGACAAATTATGGAGAGAATATTAAAGCAATATTAATTTAATGGTAGATTGGAATGATGTTAACTTGCCACAATCTCAAGATTCAACCAGCCATGACTATTACATGCATTTCTCTTCCTAATGGTTGATTAAAATTAAATTTTGATGGGAGTAGCAAAGAAGTTTCAAGCCCAAATTTTAGTGGTCTTAGGAAAAAAGCTAGCTTTGGGCTAGGGGGCATATTAGTAATGGAAATGGTGACATTGTCTTAACTTATACATGTTCAACTGGTTTATCTCACAATTTGGAAGCTGAAATAAAAGCGCTTGGAACAGAGTCCAGCTTCTATCAAAGTCCCCCTAATCACATATGGATTGAAGGTGATTCAGCAACTATAAACAATTTGATAGACGAAAATTTTCAGCATCTGCAAGGAAATTTTTGGTTCCCTCCTTTAAGAAATAGTCTTTTTGGTATCAACTTTTACTATTTCTTGTGTTTCTCAAATCCACAGAGATTGCTACAGCCCTTCAAGCTGAAATCTTGGCAATTATTACATGTATTGATATTGCCTAGGGCAAAGGCTGGCACTCTATTTGGTCAGAAAGTGATTTTGAAATGGTGATACATCATCTCACCCGAAAGTTTGAAATGGAAGTTGAGAAGTCAATGGCTTAATTGACTACACAAAATCAGCAATATGACCTTCAGGTGCTCGCATATCTTCAGAGAAGGTAATGGTGTTGCTGACAAACTTGTTAACTGGGGTTCCGATACTAACGCCTCTGCTATTTTTGGGTGGAACTTGACCCCTCCTTGCGCCAAACAAGAAGTACTTCTCTCTAATTTATTGTGTCAATCGGCCTTTCGGTTTCGTTCGTTCTAGGATCCTGTGTTTCCTCTTGGATTTAAGAAGTATAAATGATTTTCTTGAGATTTTTAGTATGGCTGTCTATGAATTGCTCCTAGATAAGTAAGCTTCTAATCTGAAGGTGATATACTCGTTACTTCCGGTCCCGGTGTCTTGCTCTTTTGAGTTTCCCTTTGGTTGTAATCAGCTTTTTATTATTAATATATATCTTTTCTTCTTTAAAAAATTAAATAAATAAATAAAAAGAAGATAATTTTTGTGTGAATATTTTACCTAATTTTAGAGTTGAATGTACTACCCTTGTTGGATTACTTCCCTAACTTATAGTTTTTCCCTCAAAGGGCTCCTTTTTTATATCATTTTTTAATAAATTTTCACCTTTTAGAGAAATTAATTAGGGCAATTATTCTAGAGCCCTACTTTACAAAATAATGTGTTAATCACTAGAGTAACCTATATTTATTTGATTCATTAAGCCTTGACAGTCCATACTTATAAATCAGTTGATTATTCATTTTCTATATAAACAAGATATTTATTTAACAACTATGGGCCTAGGAGGGAAAATTTACGAGGACAAGATCCCCATAATATACTCACATAGGAAACTACAAAGCTCCTTGAAAGGAGTTTCCAAAATAACTGAGCCAATCTCAACCAATAAATATTTTTTTTTTACCAAGAAATCAACATATATAGTTATTTGAGTGTCTGTAGGTGTGTCTTAGCACAAAAGTTAAATCATCCAGTTGTTTTATTTTTTCTAATCTAAGAATCATCTTGAGTCTCATTGGAAGGGTGTAAGTTCCTTTTAAGGTGTCATTAAATCACATTAATAAGCGAATTGGTTTATCCAACTATTTTGGAGCTTGACTCCTCCTAAAAAAATAATGTTAGATTTAATAAAGGAGCCCATCTTCCTAGAAAACCTACATCAACTAGCATATTCATTACCTACTATTCCTTTTCTATGATATATAGTCTATCTATTTATGCTCAAGCCAAAATTTTCAAGCTCTATTCAAAGTTTCAGCTGAAGATCACATGTATTTTTTTAGTGCATTTTCAATAAATAAATCTTGGCAGAATTCCCCTGCTTAGTTTTGTAATTAAACTTAGTGCAAATTATAAGATATACTTCCCACCAACCCTCAATGCACACTTAATTACAAAGTGCAGAGTTTCCATTACTCTTATGTACTTCATTATTAGTCATAAAAATAAAATCAAAGGGTATTTATATTAATCTTGTATAGAAAATTTTAATTTATAGTTGAACAAAATTAGTTATAGTAAATAGATATCATTGAAAAGATCTCATCGAGAGCTTTCTAACGGTACCATTCTAATTGCAGACTAACTTATGGATTGGAATTTATGAGGTTTTGAAAAATAAATTTAAAAAAAAGTACCCTAACTAAAAATGGCTAATTCAATTTTGTAACGAGAAAATTTAGGACGTCCACCACGTTTATCTCATTTCTATCATAAATCGACTAAAATACTAAAATATATTTTGTGTTTTGATAGTTTGTACTCGTTTAGTTAAGATGTTTGGAAGGTGATTTGTTTAAATAATAAAACCATGTGGCTATATATAGTAGGGGGGAAAAGCTGGCCCCAAATAATTCTTGGGAAGGTCAATTTAATTTGCTTTATATATATATATATATATATATATATATATATATATATATATATATATATATATATATATATATATAAAATTTTGTTGATCACTATACAGAGCCTAAAAGTAGATCTCTTATTTAGTGTATTTAACAAGTATTCTTTCTGATAGAAATAGTACCCTTGGAGGTTTGCAGGAGGCACAAGACAAAGATATATATATATATATATTTGTGTGTGTGTGTGTGTGTGTGTGTTGGGGGGGATGTGAGGAGGCTTAATTGAAGTATTGACCCGTGGGTATATACAACTTGGTGAAGAGTTGGAGTATATTGAGATTATTGTTTGGAGAAGTCGTAGGGTCATAAGGCATTTTTCTGTTGTTTCATCTTGAGTTTATGATCTTAAAGTGATAATGGAATCCTGGTAAATCATTGCCTTGTAGGCCCTACTTGGTATCCAATAAATATTTGTAGGATGCAAATATTTACCTCTACAAATATTTGCTTTGTAAATGTTTACAGCTTCAAACATTTTCTGTTGCTTGGTATTAATCCGTAAAATTAGTTGCAAATACTTTCCACCGCTTGGGTGGAGGGTGCAATGCAAATATTTTCCGAGTATTTGATGAATCCAAAATAGGAGATGGAGATCACCTACAACAATGTCAATGAATTGGATGATCACAACCAACCAAACAACGGAACAAATGGATGAGAATCATGAGATGGTCCAGGCAAGTTGATTTTGGGCGGGAACCCAATGATCGGTTGGTCCGAGTAGAACTTTGCTGACCGCCCACAATTTGAGTGCGGGGAATACTTTAGAGGGACACTGACCGTATGAATGTTTGGCCAATCCCTAAGTGGACCTACAAACTAAAAATCATCTTGATTAATGATTTCAAACCTTTGGATCTTTGTACCCTCAAATAATGTCAAATTCCATGGTTAAAAATCATCCAATGAAAATGACTCCAATACAACTTTTAGAAATCACTAATCATGTTATTTTTTTGGTCTAGATGTCTATCTAGGAGTATAACTTTGCTGACCCTCCACAATGATTGCCCCTATAACCGCCCACAATATGAGTCACGTGGCACATTTGTGGAGGATGCTGACTGTATGGATGTTTGGCCAATCCCTAAGTGGATCAACAAATCAAAAATCAACCTGATTAACAAATTTCATTGATTGATTTTAACCGTTGAATTTGAGCATCTAAGTGTTGGATTGGAGTCATTTTCAGGGATCGATTTTAATCGTTGAATTTAAGCGTTATTGCCCATTATTTGCCATTATTTGGGTACTAGTATCCAAAGATGGGTTGGGCTCGAGGGACACCCAGTTTTTACACCCATTTTGGCGTACCCACATAGAAGATGAATCAATGGCTGATTTTTGGTGAGGATGATCTCTATGATGAGGAGATTATCCTCACAAAAATTCAAATCATTATGATATTCATAGACTGGTTTAGAAGCTGAAGAATTATGGACCGTTGATTCTTACCATGTAACTTGAAAACCCACATTTGATGGGGTTAGAAATTCAGAATGGGCTGTTTCTTTGTTGGGGTGATCTATATGGTGAGGAGTTCATCCACACCAAAAATCAGCCATTGATTCATCTTATACGTGGGTACGCTAAAATGGGTGTCAAAAACAGGGGTTCCTCGAGCCTGACCCTCCAAAGATTTGAAATCACTAATTAGGCTGATTTTTGGTTTGTAGGCCTATCTAGGGATTGACCAAACCGTGGTTTAAAAAATTGGCCGTTATAACGGATTCAGACCTCCCCCGTTATGTTATGAACCGTTAAAAGGTTTTAAAAATAACAGCCGTTATTTTTCCATTTTAACGAAAATAAGACCGTTATTTTCTAGATTTTTTTGTGAAAAAAATGTCAGTTATTTTCTGTTATTGTTTTGTTTTTGAAAATTGAAATTGAAATTTCAAAATTTGAATTTCAGCGCCATGTTTCCCGTTATTTATGTAATTTTCTCATTATTACCCCTGAGCATTACAATTCATTATTACGAAAAATCGGTAACGCACCAGCCCGTTATACCATTATAACGCCCCCCTTTAAAACTTGGACGAAACATCCATACGATCAGCATCTTCTAAACATGTACCACCTGGCACATGTTGTGGGCAGTCATCACGGGCGGTGAGTGAATTTTACTCTTCATCTGGGGGCCAAATATTATATATATTTTAAGGAAATTCAAGCCAAAAAGTAAATGTTTGTGGCCATTTTTGGCTGCAAACATTAACAGCTCAAATCGTAAAAAATATGGACTCACGGAAAATATTTACCTACGTAAATAATTGTAGGGTGCAACCAAGCACCTAGAAATGCAAAAAACATGTTGCAAATGTTTGCTAACAATATTTGCGGCGATACCAAGGAGGGCCGTAGATGCAAACACATTCTTGTTATGAGAAATGATGAAACTTTTTTGCCTACCATTGGCTGAGTTTTCTTCATCTTATGGAATTTTATTAAGTGGTTGATCCTTGCAGTATTAATCAATGTTTCTTTGTTGCTATTTCAATAACATGGTATATATCCTTTATTTTTAGCTCAAATTTTTAATACTAAACAACCCTATTTCAGATTCAAATTAAATATTAGCCACATACAGCCCGCCTCAGGCCTTGACATGGAACAAACTTCATACACATGTGACCCCTGTTTTCTGACCCCTCTCCGTGTTTGCATACTTGGCCATGGAATTGAAAAATCCAACGGTGGTTGTCAGCACCATCAAAGGTGAAAAAGTGATGACAACCACCGTTGGATTCTTGAAATCCATGGCTGAGCACACAAACACCAAGAGGGGTCAGAAAAAAGGGGGTCCCTTGAGCCCGACCCTAATTATTATGGAGTTGATGAATCCATTTGAATCCAAATCTGTAACGGTAAAAATTATAATCTAATGAAGAGCACATACGTCCAATGCCCACATCAATATCTCTTCATAGAATCTCGTTTATTAAAAATCATAAATATTATAGAATATTGAGTTTATTGATAAACTTGAGTGATTACGCAAGACCTATTCCAAGATCTTATATAGAGCCTTACAAGGATTCAAAACTAGAAAGAAATCATAAGCAAATCAAATCTAATATTAAGATATTATCTTAATCTTGTGATGAGATACAACAATATTGATATGGTGCATCTCACACAATTTATTATGATATATATTCTTATAACATTCCCCCGCTCTCATGCTCATGGGGATCGGAGATCAACGATCGTCATGAGTTTGTCAAAATCCAGTGCCTTGAAGATTGAGTGTCCTTGAAGGATGCTATCGCCATTTTAAGTCACCTTGATGATTGAATTGTCCTAATTAAGAGTTGAAGTACGTGCTCGCCAGTGATAGTGAATGAAGATGGTTGCAGCCAGAGTGGTGATCCATGATGGTCACATGGGATCTTGTCCCAAAGAAATCTTCGGTTTAAGTTAGACCGGAACTCGTCGAATTTTAATATGGATTTCTTTTAAAGAAAAAATAAAATATATATATTAATAATAAAAAGTTGATTACAACTAAAGCAAAACTCAAAAGAGCAAGACTCCAGCACCAGAAGTAACAAGTATATCATCACCTTAAGATTAGAAGCTTACTTATCTAGGAGCAATTCCTAGACAGCCAAACAAAAAATCCCAAGAAAATTATTTATACTCTTTAAATCCGAAAGAAAACCTAGGAGCCTAAAACGAACAAAATCGAAAGGCCGATTGGCATAATAAATTAGAGAGAACTTCTTGTTTGGCACAAGGAGGGGTCGAGTTCCACCAAAAAATAGTAGAGCCGTCAATATCTGAACCCCAATTAGCAAGTTTGTCAGCAACACCATTACCTTCTCTAAATATATGTGGGCACTTGAATTTCATATTGTTGATTTTGTGCAGGCAGTTAAGCCATTGATTTCTCAACCTCCATTGAACGTCTTCAGACTTTTAGGTGAGAAGATGTATCACCATTTCACAATTACTTTCTAACCAAATAGAGTGCCAGCCTTTGCCCCGGGCAATATCAATACCCGTAATAATTGCCAATAGTTCAGCTTGAAAGGTTGTAGCAATCCCTAGACCTTTGGCAAAGGCGCCTACCACAAGACCGTTTCAGTTTCTGAAAATACCACCACACCCAGCCACTCCTAGACTCCCTTTAGTAGTACCACCGGAGTTGAATTTAACTCAACTCAGAAGAGGAGGGAACCATATACCTTCCTTAATCAATGGAGCACGTCGAGGCCATCCAAAAACATCTAGCTGGCGAAAAACAAGCATGGACGGCATCGGGAGCACGACGATCTATGGACATCCTCATCCGCCTCCCTTTTTTCTCATAATCTCTTGTTTTCCTCTCTCTCTCTCTCCTTTTTTTTGTTTTTTACTAACCATGGAGAGGTTCAGTGGTTGCGACGGCAACAGAGACGACAGTGGTGAGTGATGATACCGGCAATGGGGTAGCGATGATAATGGAGATGGTGGCGTCGAACAAGGTGGAGGGGATGAAATCCCCAACTCAATAGACAGCGAGTTGTAGAGGTTGCTGTCAAGATAGATGGGTTGCGAAACAATGGTTAATTAAGAACTAAGAAATATTAGGCCCGACTGGCTGCAAAGGTGTCGCCCGTCAGAAAAGCGATGGACCATGTGAAGATCAGAAGAGCACATGCCATTAGATGACCTGCTCTAATACCATATAGAATATTGAGTTTATTGATAACTTGAGTGATTACATAAGATCTATTCGAAGCTCTTATGTAGAGCATTTCAATGATTCAAAACAGGAAAGAAATCCTAAGCAAATCAAATCTAATCCTAAGATATTATCCTAATCTTGTGATGAGATACACCAATAGTGATATGATGTATCTCACAAAATTTATTATGATATATATTCTCTAACAAATATGCTACAAATTGTTAATGAAACTAATGTATGTGGGATGTCCACATCGTCTACCACGTCATTTTCTTTGGAAATTGCTATTCTTTGTTTCTGAAAATTAGAAACTCACAGAAGAATATCAACTCACAATTTAAAAAAGCCATAGAAGAATGACAACTCATCATAGAATAGCAACAACTTGAAAAGGAAAGTAATGAGCAACGAAAATCGTCTAAGGGTAAGAAGGAAAGAGGATTATTAGAAAAGAAGAACTCACATACATGAGAGAGGAAACACCTTTATTTTATTATAATTTTCCTTATTTGTAAAATACTTGTAATCTGGTTACTACTTTTTGTGATAAGTTTTATGAAAGCGTCGTTTTCCTTTCAATAGGTTCTTCGAAACCTAGTCAAGGCAACTATAGTGTTGGACATCCCTACATCTCTCTCTCTCTCTCTCTCTCTCTCTCTCTCTCTCTCTCTCTCTCTCTCTCTCTCTCATTAATTCACTTCTTCACAAGAAACATCTCCTCATCTCTAATCTCCTTCAATTGATCTCCTACAAATGCACATATTTACTAACATCAAGAAGCAAAACATTAGTCTATCAACAGGTAAACTAGTCAATATCAAAAAATCATCTCAAAGAGAGTATCTAAAATAAAAAAAATGTTCTCCTATATGGATACAGAATGAAAGAGTGGGTAAAACACTCTAACTTTGTATCCCTCAACTGTAAGGATTTAATTAAACATGGTAACATTTTCAATATTTCATTTCCATCTTTTATTTACCAACATAAAAGGAATAAAAATGAAAATGATGAATACATGCGCAAAGTTGAAGGGGATATCAAGATAATCTTATCTTTGGTTAAAGACATACTTATTACTTTCTTATTACAATATTGACTCGCAAGGAGATATATTATGATACCCAATTTATATCATAATACTCTGCAAAATGATTAATTTTTTTTGCATAACTATTCATAACCAAATTTTCTTGCATTGTATAAGAGAGAAGATAAGTCTTCGCAGTACTTATCAAAATCTAAAGTCAGTTATAATCTAACAAAAAGAATATATGTAAAAGAACAACCTCAACCATAATCTTTTTGAAAACCAAGGATCCTTAATTTAATTTCTTCAAAATGTTATTTCCAATAATATTATTTTGACGCACATGGGGAAGAAGAATTTAATGTAATTTGCTGGTTGCAACATCTAATGCAAGGCCCATGTGCATGGAAAACTACCAAAACATTCTATGGGTCATCCATGCATGTATAGTTGGCAATTTCTATGATGAGTGCCATCAATTTGATGGTGCCGCACTTTTGTAATTTTATTTTTTCTTGTTAATATTGAACAAGTTTAAATAACAAGAGTGTGAAAAAATGCATAATGTGCTCTTACAAACGAGGTTTATCCGTAGAGAAACAATGTAGAATGCTTGAAATATTGTAAATGTACTTAAAGGGGGGGGTCTAGGTAGGGTAAACTAAATCACATGTGGAAAATTCTAATATGATCTTAGTCCAAATATATCAAGGATATATTCTTATTGGTTCGAACTCTAGTCTAGACCAAGCCTTAGAATTGTTCTCTAGACGCATCTCTCACCCGACACCCATCTAGTCACTTCTAAAGAGAAGAGACTCAACCACATGTGCCAACTCACACGTTTTTGTTATAAATGTAAAACCTTAAAATATATGGTATTTTTGTAATACCCCACTAAAAATTGAAAATATATAGTAATACCCTATATACTTTTAGGAATACCCCCTGGATTTGGTTTAACACAAGTGGTTGACTTAAGTTGAAACGGTTTCAATCATGCCTCATTAGGTTGTATTTGCAATCTTTTGGTCCTGTCATGAGGCATATAACAGGCGCGCGCATGACGTATGTATGTTTTAACGTGAGTAAAATGATGCCGTTAAACTAGGTCAAGGGGATAGTCCTAAAGTTTGAAAGTATAAGAGGGTATCACTAATTACTTTCAAATTTCAGGGGGTTGTTAAAAAAAATATCCATAAATTTAGGCAAATTTTGGTTGCCCCGTCAATTTCTCTTCTTATCCCCCACTAAAACTATAAATAAAAGGACATCTATATCCCCATATTTTTTCTTATCTCCGCCCACCCACCCAAAATATATATATATATATATATAACAAAATAGGGAAGTTGTCTTACCTCTTATCTTATCTTATTCGGTTTTAACAAAGAGTGGCTAAGATCTTATCCTCTAAATGGATGGTGGATCACAGCCACTCACACCCGATTTGGCAAACGCTTTGTCAAAGAGTGCCGTGGGCACGGGCCACCTACTAGTATATAACAAAACAGGACGGTTGTCTCCCCCTCTTATCCGACTTCATAAAGGATGGCTGAGATCTTATCACACCAAATGGACAGTGGATCTCAGCCACTCACACTCAATTTTGACAAAAGCTTTGTCGATAAGTGTCGTGGGCACGGGTCACCTACTATTTACCTACATAGAAGGAATGAAATGGGTTGGATTTACATATAGCCCAAGGGTCAGGCTCAGGAGCCCCACTTTTATGCCTCGAGAGGGGTGTTACCGTTAAAACGGATTGAAATGGCCAGGGGCAAAAATAGAAAAAATAGATTTTAACGGATTTTAATGATTTTAACGGAAAAAGTGGTGCTGAAATTCAAAATTTTTAAATTAAAAAAAAATAATTTAACAGAAATTTAATGGTTCTTATACCCCTCTTATCTTATATGGCTTCAATAATGAGTGGCTGAGATCCACTATGCTTCATATCGATGGCTGAGATTAACTCCCACCCGATTTTGACAAACACTTTGTCAGAAAGTGCCGCAGGCACGGGCCACCCACGCATATATCAAGACAACTCAGTTGTATTCTCTTATCTTATCCATCCATCTAATGTGGAGGGTTAGATAAAGAGTGGTTGAAATCAAATCCATCGATCTAATGTGGACGATTAGATTTCAGCCACTCAATCCGCCTCATTTGACCTCAATTTATTCAAAATTTAAATTTCAACCCCATTATTTTTTGTTATTTCTGTTATTTATTCATTTCTCCCTCTGTGAGTTACAATCCGTTATAATGGAAAAAATGGTAACGCCCCAGTCCGTTATATCGTTTGAGTGCCGAAGGCACCCAATTTTTGCAAACGCTTTTATAAGAAAGTGCTGTGGGCATGGGCCATTTACTATTCTATATGACAAAACACATTGGTTGTCTCCCTGCTTATACCTTATCTTATAAGCATCAACAAAGAAGGACCAAGATCTAATCCTCCCCCAAATGGACGGTGCATCTCCGCCACTCACCTGATTTTGGCAAATTCTTTGTCGAGGAGTGCCGATGGCACGGGGCACCCACTAGTATATATATATATATATATATATATATATAAAGGTGTGTTTGGTCATGGTAGGACTGAACTAATTTCCACTGTTTAGCTGGCTAAGTCCGATCAGTGAAGTATTATTTGGACCAGTTTTTAAAACTAGTCGAGTCAACTCAAAACTCGGCCGAGTTGACTCAAAATAAACTCGAATCAAATAAACAACAGACTTATTGTGTTGTTTTATAATAGACGCACCAAATAAAGTTCTTGATCGACTTGTCAACACAAACTCAACCAAATCTTATATATTCTGCTTATAAAAATATGATATTTATATATTAATATTAATATATGTATATAATATTAATATGCTACTCGAGTCGAGTTACTTCGGGTCGAGTTCAAGTCTTCGAGTTAACTCAACTTGGTAGACTTCGATTCGAGTCGAGTTTTCAAGTTTTCAAACACGGGTTCGGACTTAGAAGGCCGAACAGTTTTTTCATTTGTTGAATCAAATCTAGCTTGACATATCAATGAAAGGCAACTGTTAATCAAAACTCCCAGCTCTTCTGTCCCTTGACAGCAAGGGTACACGTCTCAACCCATTAAGTCAAAGTGGGACAACCATGTAAGTCAACTTTTAATTGTTTATACAACATGGATATCAACGGTTGCAGATTGGAGACTAACAAAAACTTTGGAAAGAGGTCTTGATTGATGCATTGCCCAAGAGTGAAACTTAATTTGTTGTCCATGAAAACAACTAGTTGTCTCTAGTCTTCACCTACCCAAAAAAAACCAAAAGTCTAGAGAGAGAGAGGCCTTGGACATGAGAGATTAAAATAAGAAATTACAGCCTACTAATGATCGGAATCAATGGAAAAACGATCAATGGTGTTCTCATTCTTATCTTCACCGCTGAGAGGCAAAACCAGAAGGGCCCCATCATCCTCAAGTGTTGATGTATTCAGTCGCTTCTTCTTCTCTGCTTTCTCTCTTCGGCAAGGTTTAAAATTTCGATTTTGCATGCCATTTCAGTGAGGGCCAAAACTGAAATTTAGTATGAAATTTTGAAATTGAGATTAGTAATGAAAATTTCAAAATTTCCACCGAAATTTCAGAAATTTTATGGGGGGGGGGAGGGGGAGAGGAATAAGAGAATGGGGGATAAGAAGAGAAACCGACGGGGCAACCAAAATTTGCCATAAAAATCTTCCTAGATGGAAGCATTACCAACACTGTACGCTATAGTTGTCTTCAGACTTGGAGACTATTTGTAATTGAAAAAACCTTTTAACGTTGTTTGACTGTAGATTTCTTAAACTACTTGTGTATCTTGGCATCACAGAATCCTCTAAAAGTTATCTAGCCATTTCCTAGATTGTATTGGATTATGTATACTTGGCCTTAACCAAAATCATAAATATTTGCTTGAGAAATGAGCTAATATTTTTCTAACTTTTAATCAAAGGAAGTTTGGGTGTTGACCTTCCATTTGTGAATGTTGGCTAGCTTTCTCTTTCATTTAAATTTGAAATTCAATGGAAATTGAGTTTTGAAAGAGCCCGACAGATTAGATTTAGTGAAAAAGCTTATTGGCTTGCGAATTTTGATTTAGTTCCCTCACGGACTTGGATTCCCTTTAATTTACCTACTTTTGCAGTGTCAAATAAAGCCAATATCCGCTGTAGCCTTTAGTACGACCAGGATTTATCCGTTGTCTAAGTACAGTGGATGGGACTTCTTCAAGGTCATTTGGCTAAATTTGGTGACCAAACCAATTAGACTCCAAACACATTTGTGGGTCCCTTTGCTTCACTCTTCATAGTCGAGCCTCGGTTGGCTGGGTCGCCCACCCATTTGTTGCTGGATGACCTGACCATGTTTTCACTACTCTCTTCCTATCAACTCCTGTCTGGAGTAGACAGATGCGGATATCAAACAGACATTATATGTCCATGAGATGTGTCCAATGGATTGGGTATTTTAGTTGTCTCTTAACTTGGATTGATGCTACAAAATGGATATTGATCGAGGATAAGACTTGAAATTATAGTTGAGGTTCTCAATTCCCAGAGGATCAAAAGGGTTTGTGAATCTGTTGAAGTGTTTCTTAGATAGGGTATGTGCCTTGTGCAGTAGTCTCCCATAAATTAGTGGTGATCATATGGTTCGGGGTCCATGTGGTGTGCCCAACTGGTGGCACATTTTGATTGGTGTTGCACATCTCGAACTACAGAAATATAAATTCAAATATAATACAATAATAATGCAACAGTACCGATCAAAATGTTCCACCAGTTAGGCACCACATGGACCCCGGACCATATGATCACCACTCCCCATAAAAAAATCTAACCACAGTTATGCTTAAAATGGATTGGGTTTTTGTTAGGATCGTAATGGTTAAGACCTAAGTTTTACATACTTCTATCACCTAGGAGATTTTGGTGTATTGATTTGGGTCTTATCATCTGCTATCAGAGCCAACCCCATGTCCCGAATTCGAGTCACGGAAGGGGCGACCTATGAAAAAAGAGGTCAGAGTGAGAGCCACCATGTGAAAAGGGCTACTTGGACTACAGAAATCTATGGAAAAGAGGCCAGAGTGAAAGCCACCGGTAAAAAGGCTACCTAGACCATAGAGTAAGCCACCAATCGAGGACATCGGATGCGGCAGCGTGGTCATTTGTTAGGATCGATATCTTAATGGTTAAAACCTAAGCGTTGTGCACCTCTATCACCTAGGTGTACATTTTTGGTGTATAATCGGTTTGGGTAATAACAGCTTTCTAAACTCCTTTTAATCTAAATTTAATTCTAAAAGTTGTATGTGGGAAGCTAAGGCCAAGACATTGTGTTTCTTCGCTCCAGGGAACCGATTAATTTGGATCGCTTGATGATATTTCGCATACAGTAATTGTTCAAAGTACAGATCCGACAAACAGGATATGTTTGGGTCCCCCGGCCCTAACGTGTCCTAGTGAATTTACCTTTTGTGACATGGAACCCTAGTTCATATTTTCTTGATACGGTAAAAGAAGATTTCAAAGATAATTCGTATTGGGAAGAGATCGAGACGATCTCGAGAAAAACAAAGCAAAGGTGGAAACCACCCACAGAAAGAAAAGAAAAGATTGAAATATACACCGCTATCTCAGCAAAAAAAAATTACTTCGTCGTCGTTAATAGCTTAGTTGTTTGATGTCAAGAAAGATGGAGTTGATTAAATAGACATTCCCAAAGGATATTATGCAAACCCAAATGGATTTTGCACCGAGAGAATTAACTGTCTCACACTGTTTAAATATAATTTCTAGTCATACTTGGTGATACAGCAACTTGGTTTCTAATCTTTTATAGCATCTGCAATGAGTGATAAACATGCCCGGCCTACAATTAATGCACAACCAGGTTACTTAACTCTCTCTTAATTCAAAAGAAAACTAGAGAGACGGTGAAGGTTACCTATACCCCCAGTCCAAAAAAAGTCTCTTATAGGGTAAGAGATGATCCTGTGCTATCTTGGCCTTATAACTTCACATTTTATCATAATTAAAATGGTGCCCTTGCTTGATAAAAGCAGTATTTATTCCACTTATTACTTATTAGTAATCTGAAATTATAACAACAGTGTCCCCCCAAAATTTCAAATCTGGAAATTCTCTATCAACCCATCATTGTAGATATGGTCACATCCCAGGCATGTGATGCTGTTTTGGCTGAGTAAGAAAAAAAGAGTACACAGTACATTAGGAAGAGGGCTGCATCACTATAAGAGAAGGCTTCCGAACTATATTGGCACCCCTTCCCTCATCAATCATAATAGAGTCAGTCATTCATGCTGCCAATTACTATCCCAGCCGATTTTCTCATCAATTTGGCTTTAGTCAGACCTGGAGAGCGTGAATTTCATTTCGAAGTTCCTCACGCTGCAGTATTTCGGCTTCGGGATCAGCGTGGGGAACTACCGCCGGTTCAGCCAGCGGCGGCTCCACTTGGTCCACTCTGACCTTGCACAACTCTTGCAAGAAACAACAACAACGTTAAGAAAATCTGAAATAAGGCCTAATCTGTTCTTCTAGGTTAGTTGAAAACCCCGGTCTAACATTCCATGACTGTGTCATCCCATAAGGTAGAGTAGTCCCATGCTTGGCGCAATATGCAGCACAAATTAATTTCTCTCTAGGTGGTTGTGATGAAAATTTTGTTGAATTTAGTGACTACCCTATCCTAGTCAGCTTTCACCCTCCATGGAATATATCTTTTTAGAAAAAGTAGTCACTACCTCCTGAGTCGGACTCAATCCAAATGTTTTTCCATCCCTTCAATCGTGCCCAAGAAGCACCTCTCATGATAGCAAAACATTCAGCAGGATAGTTAGTAACATAAGGGCGGTCCCCACCATTCTACCATTGTTGTCATGAAAAATTGCTCCCAAGCCTCTCCTTCTGGCGTTTCCGATGGTAATAACCCCATTGCAGTTAATATTGATCGATCCAAATACATTTTTTGATTTGAAGGGTTTTTTCTAGGTTTCTATTCGACGCCAAGTTTCTTAAGGATTAAGAGGTTTGTAAATCTGTTGCTCATATCCTTTTTTGTTTGAGTGGCAACAAGCCTAATATCAACAACAACGTCGCCATTGAAGGTGCCAGCTTGCTCAGTTGGTATAGTTTGTGGGTGATGATATCATAGACCTGGGTTCAGAACCCGCATTCACATACTGATCTCTTTAAAAACAGGCTTAATTACCAAAAAAAAATTACGTCACCACGTTGTCACCAACTACCTCATCATGAATAGATCTATTTCTTGTCTTCCATATAACAACCATACAAGAAACAACAGTAGCGCTCCATAAGTCCTTGTTAAGAGAGCTACTGCCTTTGTTGAGCCCGAAAATCTCCTTCCAATTACGACCCATAATCCCACTGAATCCAAATAATCCCGCCATTTAATCCCAAAGTTTAAGGGATGAAATAAACCAGAGTCCATAATTCCTTGATAAGAAGCCTACTGTCCTTCCTTTAAACTTGATCATTAGTAGGTAGGAGTCGTAGGACTCCTTGTAAAATCTGCCAATGCAACAGACTTGGGACGAATAAACCAATTCCAAATCCATTTTGCCATGGGTTGACTTAACCGAAAATTTTCCATACGTGGTGATCCTCCAAATTCTTCCATCTCACGTTCCAATCAGCTTTTGATCATGGTTGTCAACATCTAAACCAGCCAAGTTAAAAGCCCTTTGAACGTTATTGGAATTTGCCATGTGTTCTTCACCAAAATGTCAGTCACTGTCGCCTTGTATTTCTTCCCCACTTTAAAATTGACTTCAATCTCATCTTGAACCGCATGGTCACCCAGCATGTGATACTCAGGAGAACCCTTTTTTCTATCACCTCTCCTGTTCGTGTGCTCAGCCGTTGGATTCAGCGCCGAGCTGGCATCACTTTTTTACTTTTTGGGGTGCTAACAAACACCATTGGATTCGTGAAATCCACGGCCGAGTGTGTGAACACCGAGTAGGGTCAGAAAAAGGGGGTCCTCGGAGCCTGAGCCTTCAAAATGATGGAGAATTTATTCATATATATTAATGGTAGGTGGATAACTTAAAACAAAGACATTGCTCTTTTGCACTTCATTACTAGTTGTGAAAAATCATGTTTGTAAGAGTGTTATAGGGTAATAAATGGCTCTGTCCACATTAACTCTTCCAGTACACTCCGGCATACTATCATGCCCTGGGGGACTAGTCGGGTGCTCTAAGAGGCCCGGATACCCACGGTTTCAAAAAAAAGAAAGTATTATAGGAATTTTAAATTATTTCAAATATTAGTTTTACATTTTAAAAAAATGTCAGGCAAACAAATTTTATGAACTGAGAGTTATGAGATTTTGAAAATTTTCAAAGAAAAGAAAATACTTCTCTAAAAATATATCAATTCAGGTTTTAAAAGGAGAAAACCTTTAAAAAAGAAAAAAATTGTTTCTCTTTAAATATGTAATAAGAGAACTAAATATCATATAATTATGTATGTAGTTTTTTTTTTTTATGTGGGGTCATTATTGGAAATGGAACATCTAGCTCTTCAAATAACCATTGGAAAGGTCAATTCGATCGCTTTATAATAGAAAAAATACTAAGTATAACTTGTAATTATAATTTAGGAAATGCTATTGTTATTAAAGAACTATTTTGAAAATATGAAAATAATGGCATGGTAAGAAATTAAGTGATTGTCAAGTACTAAAAATTTAATCTGGGCTTTTTTATCCAAAAAGTAGTAAGCTTTTTTAAATCAAAATATTGGATTTAATAATGGGTGAGTACGCTGTGAGGGAAATTTAATAATTTTCAATGTTTTAAAAGCCAAACCGGTGATCAAACCGAAATTTTGACAAATTGGTGGGACCATGGTTCAATATGGTCTGACCGGTTTGTATTTATTAAATAATTTAAAGATATATCATTTAGAGAAAGACAAAAATATATGAGATAATAAAAAAAGAGATCCGTAAAAAAATATAAAAATTTGAAGTCGATCAAGGTCCTTATCCTTATTTTTCTTTCTCCAAGGACGTATACATTTAAGATTAAGATTCTTATACCAGTATATTTATTTCTTATTTTGCATAGAAATATAACACAAAATCTTGAAGATTTAGTTAAAATTTTGGAGAAATCTACCCAAATATGGAGGGATTCATGTTTCAAATGGTGCATAAGAACCGGCCGGTGGTTCAATTTAATGGTCGAACCACACTAGTTTTGAAAAAACCGCGGGTTCTCTACAAACTTCAGGTTCATCATGAACCAGACTGATATTTTACGAAAATCCGGTGGGACCTGTGCATTTCAGCTTTCAAGCCTCCGCAGGGTAGGTGCCATAGCAGCTCCCTCCAACCGAACAGGAGTGGGGACAATTGTAAAATATGGTCCGGTGATCAGTCCACACTAACAGTGATTGAATCCAAAAAACGGTAAGTGCGGAACATGATGGTCTTCGTGCGCAGAGAGAGAGACCCACAACAGCTAACCTACAAGTACTTAAAAGCGTCACCACACATTTCACTGGAACAAGAGCCTCCGGGTGAAACAGGCCCACAACTGTTACCCTACAAGTACTTTGGAGCGTCACCACACATTTCACTTCAACGAAAGCCTCCTACTTCTGAATTTGAGCAAAGGGTTTCTTAGACCCTCCTTTTCGTACAAAAACGTACCCCTAAACATGCTCCTACCCTAGTTAGAAAATTCTCGAATTATTCGCAAACCGTACAAATTATTAAAAAAAAAAGAAAAAAGACGAACCGAACAATTTCCTATTCAAAGTTTTGAAAAAATTCACATATTTTTAACATGATCGAATAATTCTCCGATAATTCATGAACTTTTCCGGATTATTCACTTTTGAACATGAAAAAGTTTAATTATTTTTTTTTTGTACCGAATTTATTAATGCGGAATTGTACTCAAACATTTCCCGTAGAATTGTACTCAAACATTTCCCCTACCATATTTTCGCCACACTCCGAATTGCTAACTAGGCCCCATTACCCATATTAAAAAAATATCTAAGAGTTGAGTTTAGGTGAGTTAGGACAGTTTTAGGGGTACACGCGTCGTGCAAAGGAGAGGGCCAGCGGCAAAGGTGGACACTCCACTTGAACGCAGGTCCATGTGTTCTTCTTGATCACATGCACTAGTAGAGAAAAAATTTAAGCGGCGATTGCGGGTTATATACCCATGGTTTAAGCTTTTGTTTTTAAAAAAAAGACTTTTTAAAAAGTAACCATGGGTATAGAGGCGCAGCGGCCGCTTCAAAAATTCTCTCACTAGTATGACCAAAACTCAAATGTAATGTGCATTGGATCACGTCTTTTTCGTGGCAAACATTGTATTAAAAGAAACAGAACAACACGATTTTACGCCTTCAACAAAATATCGCATTTTTTACCCGATCTTTTAAAAATGAAGCTGATTTTACGCCTTGGGCAAAATATCAGCAATATGCTCATGTGTGATGGGATTGTTAAGATGATTTAATAACAGATGAAATATGAAATCAGGCGGAGACCCTACGCATCTTTCCTAAGAACTAGGTACTAGTGCTACTCCTCAAATGCATGGGCCCTTCAGTTAAACGCAAACAGAAGAAAACATCTATATGTAATAATTGATTTTTGTATTTGTTGGGACCTCTCTCTAGTGGAGTTAGTCCTACAAAAATAGTTGTATGCCGCTTTGTGGGGCGAACACACAGTATTCTTTAGTAAAAGGCGAAAGAATAGTTCGTTCACCATGTGGCTGCAACATGTATCCCTTGATGTTCGGCCTCGTCCTTTTATAGACATTTTTGTTTGATCAAGTCCTTCGTTATTGGCCAATTTTGGACTAAAAACCTACCACATGTCGACTTTCCGCCCACTCACTTTCCTTTTGCCAGCTATAAAAATGTATGATATGTAAAAAAGAATTTAATAAAAAAAAAATCTTATGTAAGCATGACTTAATAAATATTATATATATAAAAAAAAAACGAAGAAAGAAAGAAAAAGCTGACATACCTCTATCACTCTGTCCATTGTCATTTGACCAGTGTCGACCCAAGTTGACTGCCAAATTTTGTATTAAATGACAAAAACGCCCTTGTCTTCAATCTGGGAACAAGGGTTTGGGCCAAAACCCAAACCCCAAATTGAAGGGCTGTGGTGGACTTAATAAATGTTGTATATAAGTTTTTGTTTTTTTTTTTGATAAGCAGATATCTAAGAAACTTGTCCATGATTGTTATACATGGGCTGTCCATGTGTTCACAAGTGATTGCCACGTGGCTATATAGACCCGGGGAGCAAGTATTTCTCTTTCTTGGATGACCATTTTCTTTTGATAAGTACCCTTTTTTTTGGGTAAGCATTTATTTATTTGGTGCAATGGATAAGCATATTTGTTAAACTGTCCTAATGACTTGCCAATATTACTCTCTAAACCTTATTTCCAAGAAAGTTGAAAAGAAAAGCAAATAACTCGAATCTTATTTTTTTCATGCCATCTCTGCAATGTCATAGGTTCTAACCATACTTCTCCAATGTAGTGCTTGAGATAAAATCTTAGAAGCTATTGACTATAGAACAAAAAGAAAATCTTTTGAAGAAACTCTTATATTTTATGAAGTTTTTGGAAAAAATTTCAATGTTTAGGAAAAGATTTTGTTTTTGTTTGGAATGATAACTGTATAAACTACTTAAAACACAAACACATCGAGGGGCGAGGGGTCGTGGTCGGGCAGTTGATTAGGCTGAACAATTCATAAAACCCTTTTAACATTTATTTGAGAAAAATAGAACTTAAATCGCAGAAAAGGGTGTTGAAAAATACATCCACAGGGATGCCATCCAGAGGTAAGCCACACTAGTCAGCCACGGCGTAAGGGTTGGGGCATAAGAGTTGGAACCACTAGATTGATCGTAAATTCCAAATGAAGGTTCTTGATTAGATAGTTGATTTCGATTGAATTGGAAGTTGCGGCAATGCGCAAGGTGGCCTCACATCAGGATGCTCCTGATCAATAACCATGACTTAAAAAGTACCTGTCATTCATATAATAGAGCCTGCATATGATCATCCAAATGAAAGCACTTCATCGAACAATTAAGATCTTGAACTGCATGCTCCAATTAAGGCCTAGCGAACAAATGGATCAGATTGGTGCACAACACAAATGGAGTATTTTATTGTTCAATATTGGAATATTTCTTCATGTTCAGAAGATAAATGCATCAACTATGCTTAAACATAAAACAATTACATGAACATTCACATTTCAGGCCACAAAAACAAAGAGGCAACTCTCATCAGGAAGAATTGCAGTTAATCAAAATGGGATTGTGTGACTAAGGGCATGACCGCAGCCAGACTTCTCACTTCACCACGCTAGAAAGAGAGAATGAAGAAATATAATCTTCTGCATACCTTTCAATTAAAACAAACCGAAATTTCCTGTTATTCATCTGGTGGTTGAAGAACGAGATGAGCGGGTGCTTGGGTCAGAGTGATCTTTCTTCCACATGGCTTCGAGGTTCTGGAAGCATTTTAGTGGTCTAACCTGTAAATATTACAAGCACAAAAATTCCACAGATTAACCATCACAATATTAATGTGCATACAGGCATAACCAGATACACTGAACATGAGCTGATCAAGTAAAATGCACACACACACAAGAAGAATTTTGACCGCACATTTCCCGTTAACTTTTAAGTCTACTTGATAGGGTTACAAATTTCAGAATGGGATGATTTTTTGTGAGGATGATCTCCATGGTACAGACCTTCCAACGCCTCTTGTGAGCGAAGTGATTATTTATGTGATCTAGCCTTCCAATTATTTCTTTGAATGTTGGTCTCCTGGATGGCTTCTCACTCCAGCATTCCTCAATCAACCTGTAAGCAAAACATAAGATCAAGGCTTTTCAAAAAATGAAAACATCATCTTGTTATATGTTAGCTGACAATGAAATGAACTGAAAATCACAAAAGAGTTGACGTCATTAAAGTTTACAAACATAAAAACAAGGACAACTAAGATTAGCAGATATAGGAATGATTTGAATATTATAGAAAAAAATAGCTTTTGGTGCAAAGGGCACATTTTACATGGAAACAAGAGTTAGAGATCAAAAATTGCATGAAAAACAGTAAAACCAGTGTTTTAAACCCGGACCAGACTGGACCAAACGGTTGAACTGGTGAATTGTCCCCAAAAATGGTTCGGGTGACCACAACCTGGATTTTTATATTTTAGTTATATTTTGCCTAAAAACTGGAAAAACATGGACAGTTCGCCAGATTGACCAACTGGTTGAACCCAAGAACCATCCAGCTCACCGATTTGATGACTGGTCGGGTTTTAAAACGTAGAGTAAAATACAAATACTTTGAGAGCTTTTAAAAGTAGTCTTTACCTTCTCTGAAAAAAAAATTTCTTTTCTTTTGTTTTTGTTGACTCATGTAACTATCCATGAATTTAGGGTTCTCATACAAGTGTGCACGCAATTATATTTGCTATCAATGTCTATGATTCATTTTTTTTCCTTTTCCATCTGTACACAACCCATTTTGGCAAGAACCTTAATGTTCCTTCAGAAACAAATATTTAGTTGCCTTACACAGAACTTAGTCTTTCACCCATTTAATATGACAATGGTTACATTAGAAATAATTATCCTTAGCCAATTCAAAGAGCTAACAAAATGTTTAGTCGCCGTTTCAATTGCTTCTTTTGATGGTTATCGGTATTATGTTACTTTTATTGATGTCTAATCACGTTGCACTTGGATTTATTTGCTGAAATCACGTGTTGATGTTCTTCCCACATTTATTAGTTTTGTGAAAATGATCCAAAATCAATTTGGTACTACTGTCAAAGCTCTTTGGTCTGATAATGGGGAGGAGTACATATCTGTTGACTTTCAACAAATGGGCCTATTACATCAGCTCACTTATCCTTACACTCCGAACAAAATGCGATCGCCGAGCGTAAGAACAGACATTTGATGAATGTGATTGCTATCTTCTTCGTGGTATGAGTATACCCAAGAGATTCTGGAGTATGGCTGTTCTTACAGCTACTTTTCTTATAAATCGTACATCCGATCGGGTTATTGGTGGTACACTGAGTCTTTCGAAACCGAACAACCCTTTGTTTGCCCTTGAGCCTCGTGTGTTTGATTGCACTTGTTTTGTTCAGGATCATAGTCCACAAGAACTTAGCTGGATGATAAATCCATTCGTTGGCCACTCTATCAGCTCAATGTGAAGAATGCTTTTCTTCAGTCGCTTGAATGAAGAAGTATATATGGATCCTCCTCCTGGCTTTCGTCTTCATGGGGAGCATTGTGGGAAGGTTGGGAAGCTTTGTCACCTTCTCAATCTAGTTATGGGTTAAAGCAATCTCCTTAGACTTGGTTTCAGCGATTTAGTGTTGTCATTTTTGCAATGGGATTCTCTCGTTGTCACTCCGATTATATTTGTTTTGTCCATCGTAGTGGTGCCGGCCTTTGTACTATGGTTCTGGTACATGTTGTGGCATCATCATATATGGGTATGACTCTACGTTTATCTCTAAGGTAAAGAAGGATTTGGGTTGTGCTTTTGGCGTGAAAGATTTGGGAAATTTACGGCATTTTCTAGGCATTGAAGTTGCCCGTTCAAAACAAGGTATCTCTCTCACAGTGAAAGTATACTCGTGAGTTGTTAAAAAATACGGGTATGTTAGGGTGTCGACCTGCCCACACTCTCACGGATTCAAATCATCGATTGCATGCTAATCTCAGTGATCTTCTTCCGGAGCCTTCTTATCACCGTCTTGTTGGTCATCTTATCTACTTGAGGAACACAAGACCAGATATTACTTTTGATGTGAGTGTCATTAGTCAGTTTATGCACGCACTTTACACATCCCATCTGGATGCAGTTTACCAAATTCTTCGTTATCTCAAGTCATGTCATGGACTTGGCTTATTCTATACGAATTCTGGTCATTCATCGATCTCCTGCTTCATTGATGCTGATTATGCTAGTTTTATTTCTGATCGACGTTTAATTTCAGGTATCTGAATCTTTTATGATAACAATCTTGTTGCATGGAAGAGCAAGAAACAAAATGTCATTTTCCAATCGTCAGTTGAGGCTGAATATCGAGCTATGGCCGAAGGTGCATGTGAGATTTTATGGTTACTCTCCATGTTATCTGATCTTGGTTTCTCTCCATCAGATTTGATATCTCTTCATTGTGAAAGCCAAGCTACTATTATGATTGCCTCTAATTTCGTTCTTCACGAAAGAACAAAGCATATTAAAGTGGATATTCACTTTATTTGGAAGAAGGTTCAGTTTTGCATTATTCCTACTGTTGTTGTGCAGTCTACAGATCAGCTTAATGATATGTTTACCAAAGCTATTGGACCCACTTTGTTATTTGGTCAAGCTAAGCTTAATTGACATCTTCGCTCCAATTTGAGGGGGAGTATTGAGAGTTTATGTTGTCAGGGTTTATTTATCAGAGGTAGTATATGGTTAGTATTAATGTTAGGAACTTTTAGTCCCACGTCGGATAAGTGAGTAGAGTCTGTCTTGCGCCCCCCCCCCCCCCTGCTTATAATAATGGACCCAACTCATGCAAGAAAGTATCTCAATTCAATCACATTCTCTCCTCTTCATTCTCTCTTTCTTCGTAAGCTTTTAAAGTAAAGTGGTTGTCATCGTGGTATCAAAGCAAGCAGTCCCAGTAGGTCGCGGGTTTGAGTCCTTGGCAAAGTTGAAAGTGCTAAGAGGGGTTGTTATTGGAATGTGTTGTTTGGCTATGTGGCCAGCACTCAACCTATGTTACACTCGTGGACCCTTTGATATACATTGCTACGCCTCCCTCTCACAGCTTAAGCTTTTAGAGTGAAGTGGTTATCAACAAGACTAAGCTACTCCACAATCATGAGAGGATCCTTCATGTTGGCTTTTAGCCAAGACAAAACGAGACAATGGAAAAAACTCTATGTCTCAATAAGTTCAAACCATTTTTTATGTTTAAGCATTCATAAGTGTTCCAAAAGAACATATACAATGAAAATAAGGTTCTAAACCAATTTTAGTACTTCAATTAAGTTTTTGACACAAGACGATACATTCCGCTACGTATTGTCTCGGTACGTTACCGAAACGAGACGTCTCGGCTAAGATAGAATTAGACAAAACGAGATTTTCAACCATGCATTTAGTCCACTCTCTTTAGGCATTTCTTCTTGAAATTTTTTAAGAAGTGGTGAATGGTGATGGAAGGGTATATCACCAGATTGAAGTCATAATTTATCAAACTAAGCCTATACAATAACACCTCAAGTCTTGTAAGGGCCGATCAGTGTTTTGAAAATTGACATCATTAAGGACATGTATGAGGGAGCAATAACTTTTGTGGAGAACAATTTGTGGTGAAACAAGTGAGTTTCTAGTTACATTGGGTCTCACCAAGGTCGGCCCTAAATCTGTATTTGTTTGCACTAGTTATGGACAAATTAACTGTTCAGGTTCAAGGAAAGGTCTCTTAGTGTATGTTATTCGTAGCTAACATAGTCCCGGTTGATGAGACTAGAGAGAGTAAATGCAAAACTAGAACTATAGAGGGGTACCTTGGAAATCGATCGTCTTAAAATATGTCAAACGCAAGCCAACCGCATACAATGCAACTTTTTTAATGGGGCACAAAGAATGAGACATTAGTTAAGAGAAATTGGCAAGAAATAACCGAAAGTGACCAATCTCATTTTTTTAAGGCTCAACTATCCATAAAGGGGAGATTGAAGAGAATGTTGCTAGTAGAATCAAAGCGACGTGGCTAAAATGAAGATGTTCTTTCGGAGTGCTAAGTGGCCAAAGCATACCCATCAAAGTATCAAACTACAAGGAAAATTTTATAAGACAGGAATAAGACCGGTTATGCTCTATAGAGCAGAATGATGGGCAATAGAGAAGCATTATGTTCAAAAAATGAGTAGCAAAGATGAGCAGCTTGAGAAATATCAATGGAAAAGAATAGGAAGGAAAAAACAAAAAGTATGAACATCCGAGGGAACCTAGGAGTAAGCCCAAATAAGGGATAAAATAAAGGACAGCCGATTAATATGGTTCAAGTATGTACAATGAAACCAAGGGTATTTTAGTCCCCTTTCACTATTGCAAATAAGACACGTAAACAAATTAACAAAACCAAGGCAACTTCAATTGTTTTCAAGGAAAATGAATCAATGAGCATTGATTCTTCTCAACTTCGAGGAAGATTATCATGCAACCCCTATGTAGGTGATGTACATTTGTTGAATAATTACTTGTAAGGCCAATTTAGTCCCTTTTTTTTACGTCGCACATTATCATTAATATGTTAGGACTACAAGAAATGTGTTTTTATGCAAACTTTGAGGGACAATTCCCTAACACTATTTGGGTCAATTTTGCGTACATTTAAATAGAGATATAAGATTTCTCAAGAATGAAAGAGAATCAATTTTATAGTCACCATAAAACTAGGGAATAGTGGAGTACTAAATGTCATGTCAAGTGCAACACAAAACATAAGCTATTGTTCAAGTTACAATGTTTCAAATACAATAAAGACAATTCATGCTAGTTCAAGGACTTACTCCTTTAATCCATGTGAGTAAAGCTTTGTTGGAGCTCTGAAAGGTGGGCGCTCTTTTGCGCATATGCTTTAGGAACTTCATTTTCTTGTTTTGTAGAAAATGGTGGGCATCCTTCAATCATCTAGAGAATAGCACATAAATTTTTAAATATATCATTTGATACTATTAGACTGGTAATGAAATTTTACATAATAGGCAGCATATACAGAGGTAGTTGATCTCTTAACATAATTGCACTAATCACTTATCACTGGAAACAAAGAAAAAAAGACTAATTAATTAAGTTGTACAACACACAAATACAAATATATACAATTATACGAACACAGAAGGATACAAAGAATGGGAACCAGTACCCAAAGCTAGAGGGTCTTATTTCCATGTTAATAAAAGGTTATGTGTCTATTTCTCTTTTTTGATAGGTAAATGGATTTGTATTAAACAGGGGAAACCCCAAGAAACTATAGAAAATCAGAGTGCCAGAGAGAGATATACTCACTGGCATCAAAGACACTATACAAAACCTGCTCGACTACAAAGCAAAGAAGCCTAAAAGAGAGAGAGAGAGAGAGACAGGACAACAAAAAATAAACCAAAGCTGGCCACAAAACAATCAAAGCCCAAGAATAATCTTCTCCCAACGAAACCCGAAACCCGAGATGAAACCGCACTTGAACTCCTTAGAAAGAACCAGATATATAACATGGCTTTGATTTCAAGACAATAGACTGAAGGCCTTTGTCTTTGTTCTCAAATATACGCCTATTTGAGACAATTCATGGACAATGCCTAAATAATTATGTCATGAATAAAGCACACACCAATTGGATCCATATAATTGGCCTTTTTATAAACAAGTAAATCCTTATAGTTGACTTCAATCTTGAAGGGTAGAAAATTCATGAAAACAAAAGACAAAAAACCAAAGACTAACCAAATCAAGTTGCATACAATGTCACCACAACAATTTATATAAATTCAATGCCTCCTCTCTCATCATTATATGAATAAGAAATTGCATGTGGAGAAAATTATGCAAATCAAAAAGAAAATAAGTGAAATAAAATCATACGAACTTCCATGTTCTAATGTAGATTAAAGCAACATCATTTAATAATTACTGTTACTACAAGCAGTACTACACCTTTATCATGAAATATTGATTGATTGTTGAACCCTGTGAATTGTGTGAATGTGGGATTCTAATATATAATCTTTGAAGGAAAAGGAAAAAATTAAAAAAGCCTACCTCTTGTAGAATTAAAGCAAATGAAAAACATCCACTTTCGTATCGTATTCTTCATTTCTAAAAACCTCCGGAGCCACATACCGACCTGTTCATGAGAAATAAAATATTTTAATAACATTCAGATATTCACGGACTAAAAGAAAGATTAGAGCAATTACGTGATAAATGAAATGTGTTGAGAACATCATGTATCGTATATTGAATCAGAATTTGTTGAATGTTTCATATTCATTCCTAAACACAATATGTAACTGTATGTATGTCCCAAGGATGGTAAGGTCATTTTCTATTTTCTTTGAGTAAGAAGGCCAACCTTTCTCTTGTCTTACTTCACTGTACATTGTGATCAAGAGTGGTTCTTGTTGGTGTATGTATTTAGTATAGATGTGTGTGTCGTTCTTATTTATCGTCTTTTTTATTAATTGGCTCCTGGGAGGGCATACTTGTAATTTGTGTTTAAACTAAAGTGAATATAAGAAATTTAAGAGAGATCGTGCACTCTTAATGAAGTGCACTTTCTCTCCCCTCTTTCTTCTTCGTCGTCTCTTCTCTTCTTCTTTCTCTTCTCTTTTCTTCGTCACTTTTCTTTTCCTTTTTCCATCCTGTTGTTGTTACTTGTTAGTATGCTGAAACCCTAGATAAACCTACATGGTATTAAAGTGGGATTGATGTCCACATTTTCTAGGGCTTGTCTAGGGTTCATCCTTCGGTTGTCCAGTACCGATGAACAATGACAAGGAACAATACCGATCACAGGGAAAATCTCAGAAAACTCTAGTTGCAGTTGTGTGCTCTATTTGAGTGTTGTGTTTCTAGTTTGTGATTCACGTGACAGGAGTAAATCAGTTACCCCGTGTTCATCTGTTAGGTGTCGAAGCTACTCGAAGTTGTCCAGACTCATTTGTATGTGATTTCTTCTGTTAAATTGCTTTTTTGGGGAATACCCTGAAGATTGGCCACTTCCTCTTTAGAAGCCCCCAAGAATATAATGTCATCAGCATATTAGAGATGGGAAATCACAGTACCCTCTTCATTCACTCTAAATCCTTAAATCATTCTAACTCTTCTCCTTTGCAAAACATATTACTTAAGGAATCGGCCGCAATGATGAATAGAAAAGGAAAGCATGTCACCTTGCGTTAGCCCCCTTGAGCTTCTGAAAAAACATTCGAGGGCACCATTTTGTACTGAAGCCCATCCTTCCCATAACATAGTCAACATAACTCCACTCAACGTGATCGTAAGCCTTTTCTAAGTCAATTTTACATACCAATTCCCCTTTCTTATCATGGATTCTAAAATCAATATATTCATTTGCTATCACATCTGGTCTAAGATATATCTCCCCTTAACAAAAGCCCCTTGGTATGCCCCCACTACATAAGCAATCACTTCTTTTAATCGAGAGGAAAGAACTTTAGCCATTATTTTGTAAATATTGCACACCAGACTAATAGGACGAAAATCTCGAAGCTCCTCTGCCCCATATTTTTTGGAATGAGGGTAATAAAAGTGGTGTTAGCTCCTCTCTCCCATTTATCTCTATCGTGAAACTCATAGAATACCTTCATGAGATCAATATTTATAATATCCCAACATTTCTTGTAAAAATCCAACATAAAACATAAGTCTTTGATAGCCTAAACACTTCCTCCTCACCAAACATCCATTCAAGCCACTTCACCTTCTCTTCATCTAAAGTAAGGAAGGACAGCCCGTCTAGTGTAGGCCTACAAATCCCTTTTGCAGGCCACTTATCAGACATTTCCCTACACCTATAACAAATTATGCATAAAAATTAGAGACCAACGTTCTATTAGGAAACCAAGCACCTCTCACAAGGTTAAGAAGGCAAGATGAGGGAAGTTTCAGTTATGGCATAGAGCAATATGGCTTTAAATGAGAACGGAGAAAACTGAAAAATATACATTCAAGGAAAACAAAAGTACAAGGTTATCAAGTAAAGAGAGCAGGAGAATTGTGAAATAATTTTTGTTGTGAAATAATTGAGTATCTTCACTTGCAAGCATTGTAGCTGACAAAATAAATAAATGCAGCAATGGATACTCTTAACATAATAAAAAGAGACTAAAAAAATGAAAATTTTGAAGAAAGCCATCCCGAGTTTCTTTTAAGATGTTAGAAGCTAATGAGATATATTAAAATCAAAGAAATTGAACCTAATGTCTCTTTCACCTAACAAATTGAGTCAAAGAAGACATAATCTATTCTCCAATGATAAAACTAGCTCTCACAGACCAGATCATTTCTTTTTCTGGATAAGCCACAGACCCAAAACTTTGTTTTAGCGTTTAAGCGACCAAGTGTCACTTCAACGTTTAAGGGACCAATTGATAAGTAATGTATCATCAGAGGAGACCTTGGAGATCTTATCATACAAGAACAGGATGGTTTCCTCCCAGGCTAGATCGGAAGTTTGAGGGGGTGAACGAACGATCCTAAAGGAGGTAGTTGGGTTACAGGTTTTCTAGGAGGTGGTGGGTGTCCGGTGGTTATGAGGGATTCAGGTAAGTATATAGAACCTGATAGAAGAGGGATTGTTGAAAGGGAGAATTACTTGAAACGATGTCTGTAGGCAGATGGGAGGGAGATCCTAGCGATGTCGTAGATGTACTGGCGAAGCCAGGATTTTTTTCAAGGGTGGGCAATATAGTACAAATTTTGTTCCAGGGTGGGTAGAAGTGTACTTTTCCAAGGTGGGCAAAAGGGTACTTTGAAAGAAAAAAAAATTCCTTACTGCACTTATAAAGTTGAGGGTGGGTGCCCACCCTCACCCCTTCCTGGCTCCGCCACTAGATGTACAGAGATGGGTGGTAAGATGGTGGAAAGTACCAGCCGGGGTTGGCATCAGACGTATGAACAGAGGCTTAAATCTATTTATATTTCCCTAAGAGAAGGAGGTGACGAGTTCTTAGGGAGGGGAGAGGGCCGAAAGGTGATGCTTTCCTCAACGTATGGATAAGAAAAGCAGGGTGCACTGTTTCTTTTGACGAGGAACATAGTAGATGGGTGAGGTTATACGGTCTTCCTTTGCATCTTTGGGGTACGTCGGCATTTCAAGCCTTCGAAGATCCGTGTGAGGGGTCCATCGATGTGGACAAAAGAATGGAGTCTCTATCTTTTGTAGAATGGGCAAGATTCCAGCTTAAACCCGACGGACTAATTCCTTCAGAAGTTAACTTTCTGTTTGAAGGTTGTGTTTATAAAGTCCAGCTTTGGCCAAAAGTAGCTCTGTTGATGGTCACGACTCCGCTGATACCAAAGCTTCAGCACAGGTCGGTTGGGCTACTGTAGGGAGCTCCACGCTGGCTAGCGAACGACAGAGATTTCAGGCAACTTAGAGGTTCTCAAGACAGGGAGGTCCAACCGCTGGATAGAGAAGATGATGATGTGGCACGAAGCAAGTTCCAGTATCGACGTAGTTGGGCAGAGTCTAATGACATGGACCATGGTTCGATGGGTTTTTCCCATTATCTCCGCAAGACAATCCTGAACCAAAGAGTACCAAGGGGCCTTTGAGCTGTTATAAGGAGCATGTGGCCTGGACGCGTGTCGGATTCTCTATGCTCAACGTGCTCCTATGTACAGGGAAGGGACAGGCGTCAAGAGCATAGCGGTAAGGGTTTTATCGAGGACGGCTAGAGAGTGATCCTAATGTAAAGAGGCAACGTAGTCGACAAATGGGGGGTCGGGATACGCTCCTCTAATATTTATCACTGGAAAAGGAGGAAGGATGGGGGAGCACCAGCTTGAGTCTTTGTGCTAGACACTATAGTATCCTTGTTATTAGAGGCACATATTCTGGGCGGAAGAATCGAGAAGGTGAGGTGGCACTTTTTAAAGCGGTTTTAACAATACTTCTGGTATTTGAATTTGGGATTCGGTTGAGCCACGTCACACCGTCGATCGTACGAAGGATGCAAATGTCTTCTTAGGCAAAGGAAAAGGGCTTCTTAAGGAAATATCATCCCCTTCATCGTTAGTAGCTCTCTCGTCACTAGGACAATAAGGAGTCACTATAATCCTTCTATTTTATAGGGGAAAGCTCTTCGAGTAAGCAAGTTTTTGAGTCTTTTGTTGCTTATTCTTTAGTCATGGAGACAGAAGACACATCTTGAGGAGGTCGATCAAATGAATCAAGTAGGAGGGGAAGCGAAGCTGAGAAGGAAGGGGGCAGTGCCTGGAATTTTGCCATTACCAATGGGAAAGGCTAGTTCCTTTGGCGTTTATTTCCGTATGCTATGTTGTGGGCGGTCTGAAAGGAAAGGAATAAGCAGATTTTTGAAGGGAAAGAGTCCTCTATTCTTGATATGGTCTTGAAAAAGCACTGATTTTCTCTGGTCCTCTATTTACCTAGAGTTCAAAGGATGTTTTTTGAGTCCTTCGTTTTTAGATGGGAGGATCTTTTAGGGGATTCTTGGCCCTCTATTTAAAGGGAGGAATATGCCTTCTCTTTGTTTCTTTGTGGGATTCCCCGTTTTAATGGAATATACCTATTTATCAAAAAAAAAAGTGTCACTTCTTACTGTAATTTGAACTTTGTTCTTGTTAGTAATTGAAATGTTAGCATGTTTGTCTATAGTCTCATATATTTATTTTTCTTACAAATTTTACATGCCATGATGCCAATTGTAATCTTTTTTCTTACATTAGGAATGAAAAGTAGTTTCTTTTACAAAAGGACAGTAGACAATAATCACAAGCTTGTAAGTTTATGACTTAAACATCAGGGAGCTAGTGAGCTATTTTATCGAATCAAAGCAAGGGAGACAAATTGGAGTTTTTTAAGATTGTCCATCAAAAGTGTGAAGTTTTAGCCAATTTCAATTTTTTCCTTTTTCCTCAGTCTTTTTCAAGTTTCTCACTTTTTTTCCTTAAAGTTTTAATTTCACTACTTCGAATTTTCATAAAAACAACTTCCGGTATTTGTATGACTTTAAAGCTATGATACCCAGATAAATGTATATGGCCATCGTACCAGTATCGACACAACACGGATACGGGTATGAGACACAGTACGGGTACATTACGACATGGCCATCTGTTTTTTTTTTAACAAAAAAATTAAAAATGAAAAGTTCTTTGTATTCTTCATTCATTTGAACTACAAATCTTTCCCAAGAGTAATATACCCTTACCCGTATCTATGTCTTAGATTTTAGAAAATATCGAGTCATATCCCCACATCCCACAGCTATGTCTGGGCATCATAGCTTTAAAGTACATTCTAAAAGAAACTAATATATATATATATATAAAGAGTGAGGGGGAGTGTAAAATTCCAAAAATTTATGAATAAAAATAACTATTGTTTTATTTTTAACTTTTGTATTATATGCCGTTCCAATAAAGAACTGAGGAAATAATATTTTAAAATTCTCCTATGATTGTCCTATACCGTGAAGTTGCCAAGAACAATTGTTTGTTGTTAATATGACTAAGAGTTGTGATCATCCCCTCAAACGTTTCTATACATTTAATGGTTGCAGTTGCCCACAGTCTACACCTGAATTGGCATGGTATCATAATCTTACATGGAGAGTTAATTTAATCAAAGATCAACAAAGATGAAAGCAAATGTTACAGTGGAAGCAGCAAACTTACAGGAATTGTCTTGACACATTACAGGTCTATCTTCTTTAACTGTATTTGCAACTTTCAGCAGCTTGCTAACTCCAAAGTCTGCAACTTTCAGATGCCCGGAATCATCCCGCAGTATATTTCTGTTATCTTACTCGTAGGCAATGTAAGAAAGTTCCGACATTTCAGACTATTCACGTAGATAATGGATATTTAGTGAAAATTTCAAACTAGCATACAACTTGAATCTTTACTTGAGGAGTTTCAAAAAAGCAAGTTGAACATATATACTTACGAAGGCTCAAGATCACGGTGAATTATTGCTTCAGGCTTATGCTCATGCAAGTAATTCATACCCCTACAAAATTAGCAAATACATTGTAATAAGGGAAACATCAATGGCTCATGAGCTACAATATCAAACTATATTGGTAGTTCCAACACCATGGATCCCAAAATCCACAATATCTAAAATGTGTGGCTCTAAGCAACCAAAACGTGCATTTTTTTATGTTAGACCATTCAAACACCATGGATTGCAGGATACAAGCCTGTGGAACTTACATAACCATGGTTTGTCAGTCTTGAATCAGTTCCAGAGAAATCAATACTGATTCACGTCAAAATTAATACCAATTTTATTTACTTATTTATTACTAGATTATTAATAGGAGAAAACTATATTCTCTATAAATTATCCTATTCCTTCTCAATTCTTGGGAGGGACCTTTTGACCTTCATTACCTTCTTCGCAGCCCAGTATAGACCCTCCCTTTTACAAAGATCAGTTTTAACTTTTAAATAATTAGATACTTTAAATGATAAATCAGTTACTTCAATCGTAACTGATTACAAATTGTCTTGTTTTGTATTATTGTAGAAATTCAAATTTATTTTCTACTTTTCTATATTTTTTATGTAATCACAAGATTTTTTTTTTCTACAATTTACTAAACTGTTTCCTAATTTTACACAGGTTTTCTATTTTTCATCCAAATATTTAGCTATTGATTTTTTATTTTAAAATTATTTCTTAAAAATATCAAATCCAAAATACATGGAATAATTCAATTCCACATTAGAAACGCACGATTCTGTTTTCTGCCTAACATCATCAATATCAGAGTCCAACTCTGGGGAACTATGCACAAGACCATTTAATTTTGCAAGCTAGAAGATTTTGTCTCACTTCTTAATTGTGCATGATGCCTATTTGAAGAACCGATTGAAAAATCCAGCATATAAACCAGTCAGCATACCTTGCAATATCAAGTGCAAATTTCAATGCTGTTGTCGGCTTTAAAGCTCCTTTTTTTTTCAAGAAAGCACAAAGATCACCCTGCACCACAAACAGGACCAAGCAACCTCAAACATTAGAATAAAAGTAAACTAAATCTAGATGTTTTCTCATTTCCAATTTTCAACCATGACAATGTGACAATGTGAATTGCGCAAATAATCTTGACAACGTGAAGAGAAACTTATGAGTATAACATCATTTATGAACAAACCAAATAACTAACAATAAATCCCACAAAGCAACAGCAGAAAGCATATTCAAATATATCCTTTCCATCATCATCACAATGCCCCATCCCATCAATTGCAGGGTAGCAGCATCAATACTATTTCGCCATCCAATTCTATCCAAAGCTATATCTTTGTTAAGGCATTCATTTTCATATCATTTCTAACAACCTCAATCCATGTCATTTTTGACCTTCCTCTCGCCCTTTTAGATCCTTCAACTTGCACCAAAGCACTCCTCACTGGTGCTATCACTGCTCTTCGCCATACATGCCAGACCCATCTCAATTGGCTTCCCTTTATTTTATCTCCTATTGGGGGTACTCCTAGATTCCCTCTAATATGCTCATTTATGATTTTCTCTTTCCTAGTCCTTCCACTCATCCATCTCAATGTCTCATATCTAGCGCCACTAATTCTATGAACATGTTTCTTGATTGCCAACTTCTGCTCCAAAAGCTGGTCTTATTGTTATCTTGTAAATTATTTCTCCAGTTTTATCCGTATGCATCGGTACAAAACACTCGGAAGCTCATCTCCACTTTAGCCACCCAACTCTAGTTCTATGAAAAACATCCTCTTCAAACTCCCCCTCTTTATAGATAATCAAACCTAGATAAAGTAAGTTATCACTTTGCTGCCTGCCATTTGATGAAGTCTAGGAAGAAGAAGAAAAAATACAAGAGAAAAACAGCAAGTGGGTCCAACCTGAAAGGTGGAGCATGAGTTTCCTCCATAGAGATGAAAACTCTGCAGAAAATTCAGCAACGAAAATCTCTCCAAAATTATTCGCAAAATCCTACAATGAACCCTATTAAAAAAAACATAATCTTATTCTAATCTTAGCCATTTATTACTTTTAATCCCAACCCTTTTATTTTCAGCCCATCATAGGTGTTGGACTGCTGTAAGCCTGACTCTCCACCCTATCACTGCCATCTCTTGGCTAGGGTTTGAAAATTGGACGATCCTCATCCTCAGCTGCAGTTGCATCAGCCCACCCCCTGGTTGGGAAGAACTCGCCCTTGAGTTAGTTGAATTAGTAATTTAGGGTTAGGGTTAGGTTTAGGAAGAATAAGAGAGAGAAGAGAGGAAAGGATGTCATGTGTATGTCACTATGACTCCATAAATCTTATTTAAATAAAAGATCACAACCAAAAGACAAATATACCCCTCAAGGAAAGTATTTACAGAACTACCAGGTGCAATATCCAGAAGTAGATCTCTGATCATCTTTGGCCCCTGCCCAGTCTGCATCGGTGTACACCTCTATACACATGTGGCCATTCTTCTCAAACAGAAGACCTCTACCAGGAGTTGACTTGAGATATCTCAAGATCCGATGTGTTGCCTCTAGATGAACACCTCTAGGTGAGTGCATATACTGGCTGATCACACTCACTGTATAGGCAATGTCAGGTCGAGTCAGGGAGAGATGGATTAATCGCCCAACTAGCCTCTGAAAGCTCTACATCCTGTAGTAGCTCACCACTAGCATCTGCTAACTGGTGATTCTGCTCTATAGGAGTTTCCACTGGTTTGGTACCCAACCTACCTGAGTCTTGTAACAAGTCTAAGACATACTTCCTCTAAGAGATGAAGATCTCCTGACTGGATCTTGCAACTTCGATGCCTAGGAATTACTTGAGAAGTCCTAGATCTTTGGTGTCAAACTCTAACCAACGCTTTAACTTAGCTACCTCTTCTGCATCATTCTTTATGAGAATAATGTCATCAACATAAACAATGAGGGCAGTGGTGTTCTTCCCTTGATGCTTCACAAATAGGGTGTGGTCGGCCTGACTTTAAGTATAACCTAGCTTTTTCACAGCTAAGGTAAATCTCTCGAACTATACCCTTGGAGATTGTTTAAGTTCACAGAGGGCTTTCTTCAGTCGACACACCTTGCTACTATTTCCTGGTAGAATGAATCCAGGAGACACCATGTACACTTCTTCATGTAGATCTCCATGAAGAAAAGCATTCTTCACATCCAGCTAATGTAGAGGCCACTCTTGGTTTGCTGCTAATGACAACAACACCATGATGGAGTTCATCATTGCCACGGGTGAAAAGGTCTCCACGTAGTCAATCCCATAGGTCTAGGTGTACCCCTTGGCTACTAATCTCGCCTTGTACTTCTCAACTGACCCGTCTGCCTTATACTTGACTGTGAATACCCATCTGCAACCCACAGGCATGGTTCAAAATTTCGAAATGTTTCGTTTCGTTTCGTAAGAAAACCGAAATGTTTCATATGTTTTGTTTCGTTTCGTAATGTTTCGTTTCGCAATGTTTCGGTTTGTTTCGCCGAGACAATCCGAAACAATCCAAAAAATAAAATATATGATTTCATGATTTTGAAAATGTTTCGTAATGATTCGGGAGTGTTTCGAAAATTTCGTTTTTTCACTATTTTTTCAATGTTTCGTTTCGGTTCGAAGTTTGTCTTGGTTTTTCACTTGACCGAGATATTACTCCAAAATGAAATTTTAAACCTTGCCCTCAGGTTTCTTGCCTTTTGGCAAGTCAACAAGCTCCCATGTCCCATTCTTGTCTAGAGCTATCATTTCTTCTATCATAGCAGCTTTCCATCTTGGTTAAGCCAGCCCTTCTTCCACTGAAGAGGGTATAGGAATAGTGGAAAGGGACGTGATAAAGGCTTTATAGAAGGGGGACAAGGCATCATAGGAGACAAAGTGGCTCAGAGGGTGTTGAGTGCAGCTTCTGACTCCTTTTCTTAAAGCAATGGGAAGATCAGAAGTATAAGTAGAAGGAGAAATGACAGGTATAGAGAGAGAGGGAGGATTTACCTGGATTCAAGGAAAGAACCACTAGTACTGGATCGGCTGTGGCTTTCTCCCTTCTGCTATAGACTTTGAGCTCCTTCTAAGCTCCAGGAGCACTATCAATCCCACTAGTAGTATGAGTAGGCGGAGAGCGCTCAAACTCTAGAGGAGGGGATAGGGATATAGTAGGAAGAGGAACAGTCCACCTCTCTTCATTACTACTCTCCCCATGTGGGGGAGAAAAATGACAGTTACTCACGGAAGGTGACATCCATGAAGACAAACTCTTCCCAGAGGACGGATGGTAACACTTGTACCCCTTATGGGTAGAGGAGTAACCAAGAAAGACACACTTGAGCGCTTTGGGATCTAGTTTGGTGCAATGGGGACCCAGGATATATACATAGCATACACTCTCAAAGCTGCGAGGAAAAATAGTGAATAGAAGAAAGCCAGGAGCAAGGACCTGAATAAGAGATTGGAAATTGAGGACACGAGATGGCATTCAGTTAGTCAAGTAGGCAGCCGTCAACACAGCATCCGATCAATAGGATTTGGGGACATGAGAGCCAATCAAAAGAGATCGAGCGACCTCAGTCAAATGTCGAATTTTCCTTTCAGCTACACCATTCTGTTGAGGGGTATAGCTGCAGGAATTTTGATGAGAAATCCCATAGTCAATGAGGTAGTGTTGAAGACCCCTAAACATATATTCTCCACCCTAGTCAGTACGAAGGACCTTGATGGAGGCACCATATTGGGTCTGGATCATCTTATGAAAACGTAGAAAGATGGAATGAACCTCATCTTTAGTTTTCATGAAATAACCCATGTACACCTAGTATGATCATCAACAAATGAAACAAAATAGCGGAAGCCAAAGATAGAAGTAGTTGGGGAAGGGCCCCATACATCAGAATGCACAATGTCAAAACAAGTAGAACTTCTATTACCTCTAGAGGGATAATTTGATCTACAATGCTTGGAGAGCTCACAAGTCTCACAGTGTAAAACGGAAAATGAAACAGAAACAAACAAACTAGGAAATAAGAGTTTCAAATATTGAAAAGAAACATGCCCCAAACGGGCATGCCAACTCAAAACAACATCTATCCTACTACTACTACTAACAAAAAACTGTAGTGTTGTGGACTCAGGAAGGCGTCCATCCAGAAGGTAGATGCCATTAGCTTCATGTCCAGTGCCAATCGTCCTCCTCGTCTCTAGGTCCTGAAAGACACAAGTAGGGGAGAAAGTGACACTACAGTTTAGGGTCTTAGTCAAAACACTAACAGAAAGTAGGTTAGAAGTAAATCTAAGAACATGAAAAACAGATAAAAGAAGCAGTTTAGGAGAGGGAAGGATATTCCCTTTCCCAGACACAGAGGATAAGATGCCATCAGCAGTCTTCACCTTATCACGGCCTGAACAGATGAAATAACTGGAAAATAAAGAGGACATACCCGTCATGTGTTCCGAAGCCCCTGAATCAATGATCCAAGTGGGACTGGATGATGGAAGGGACACATGATGAGCAGGTCTAGGGTTACCTAACTAGGCAAAGGAGGTGGACAACAGAAGGACCATCCAACTGCTGAAGCAATTGACGAAGGCCTACAAGCTCCATGGCAGAAATACCACCCGGTGAAGCCAATGTAGAAGAATTCGGCAGAGACTGTCCCTGAAGGGCAACAGGAGTATCCATACTAGCCGTACGAACACCAGAAGACCCTGGCTGGCAAGGACGACCATGTAACTTCCAATATCAAGCACGCACATGCCCCGATTTGCCGCAGAAATCGCACTTGGGCCTCTCCTTAGTCGAGGACTTCCCAGAAGGACCAGTGGGAGCATAGGATGGAGCAAAGGCAAGAGGCTGATAAGATGGACCTCTCTGAGACTGCTGGGGCTGGTAGGCAGGAGAAACAACTAGCGCTGATCGCTCTGGGATAAGGTGCTCATCCTGAAGGGAGATCCGCCGACTCTCCTCACTCTGAAGATAGGTGTATACCTCACCAAGAGAGGGAAGATCCACTATGCTACTCAAGATCTGGACACGAGCGAGTTCATACGACGAATTGAGTCCAGAAAGGAACTCAAATATCCGAACCTTCTCCACATGTCGCTGACAAGGATTAATCTCCTCTGGGTGAAGGGCCTAATAAGAGTAATAATGATCGAGTTCCTGCCACAAAGTGCGAAGGGAGGTATATTACTGAGCAAGAGACTTCTCCCCTTGCCTAAAGTTAGAGATATTCTGCTTCAGCTGAAATGCCCTGCCAATGTTCTGTTGCTGGGATAGGTCTTCCGGTAATCTCCCAGACCTCTCGAGCTGTGCGCATG